>OV702293.1:250009464-251324464 GCA_916181665.1 Avena sativa
AAAAGTGGTATTCTGATGAGGCAATCAACTAACGAAATAGGAAGTGAGGAAACAACGGGGCCTCTTCTCTCTGGGATATCTTATTGCATAGCTTCTTGCAGCATATATTGCTCAACATGGTGGTTCTCTCCAGCTACAGCTTCAATGTTGGTGTATCACTGATGTTATACCAGGTAATCAGCTTGTTATTACCTCTTAGACGAACCATCCGAATTAACTGTGTGCAGATTTACTGTTGCACCGATCGGGATTCCCTTTTGTTCAGAATCTTATATTCGTTGTCATTCTTCTGGCAGTTGAGCTCTTCAGTGTAATGTCAACAGAGTGATTGACATGGAAGTTGATTAAAGTCTGGATTCCAGTAAATTTTATTGTTGTTGTAACTAGCGTGGTGGCCCTCGCAAATGCGAGGGCATCATTATTAATACTTGCATGGATATTTGTATTAGGCTATAGGAAATAATATGGCTATCGGAAATGTATGCTTGTAAATGTTATTTAGGCACACTTGATGGTCTACTATTTAAAAAAATACAAAAGAAATAGGTACACTTAATTAGTAGTCATATATTTTACCTTTTAAAACATTTTGGCTTTAGCCTCTTTTACCACATTTATCCATGACAGATTCACATAGATAATATTAAATACTTTTTATAAGAATAAGAAAAATGATGTGGAAAGGGTGCAACTGTATGGCTACAGGTTTAATCTAAGAAAATTAGATAATCAGATATATATTTTGAAATTATCTTTGATGGATTTTCAAACCCTTTCTTTCCTCATCTGCAAAGAATCAAGATCAAACCTCTAACTATTTAGATATCCAATGTGTTGAATTCTTATTTTCATATTACAACCTACGCCCTAGTGGTTGAGATGGTATTGAACATAATATGGTTCCTTAACTCCATCCATACGAAGCCGGTTGCCATGTTTTTTCTTATGGGACCCGGTGGTACTCACTGCCCCACTCTTTGTGCTTTTAGTTTCTTCTATAATTCACCGATAGAGCATCGGCGTGGTAGCCAATGGGTGTGTCCGGACCCGAAGTACATTTCCCGATATTAGGGTCCCACTCCATGTGAAACTGCCTTTTTTTCAAATTAAGGAGGTTAGTTCAGCTCTTGCGGGTTTTGGCATTTATTGCTGTCATGCATATGTATTTTTTATATTTGTTGGACCTTGCGCCTTTTATTTTGGCGAGAGAGCTTCATTATTGATATTCCCGTTAGTTGTTTCGGTCAAATTTTTTTGCCCACTCTGTATGTAAATATACGTTGTTTTGGTATGTTCTCCGATATGCATATTGGTCAAGTCTCTTAATATCTCTATGAAAATAGAAATAATAATAAAAATATACTATTTGAATTGAATAGTTTGTAGCAAAATAGTTGTATATACTATTTTCATTAGCAATCAGGATACTATTAAATTATTTAAAGGCCGACGTAACCGAACTCCGATTATCAAGTTTTGGGGATGACGTTTATTGACAAACAAACAAAAAACATTATATTAGCTGTAAAGCCAGAGTATAAAAAGGAGCGTAGAGCATATTTAGGTCAATACTTTATTTTTTTAAAAGAGTGAATTAGATGTGCATGCAAATTGAGGTCAATATTTCACGAAATAGCTTCCGAAAGCTTTTTTTGGTCTTGGCACATCTTTTTTTTAACCCTGTATTGGCACGTCTTTTTTGTGTGTGTGAAACCTGGCTTGGCACGTCTTGGTGCAGTTTCCTGTACACATACCATCAGCTGTTACGTTCAAATATAGTCTCCGGTGGTAGCAATGGATCTGTTTCCCGATCGGTGAGATGGGCGTATACCATTTAATTTTTTACTAAGGGAGCACCTAGCAATGGATCTGTCTCCGTATTAGTGCCGAACTTTGTGGCCAATATATCTTAGACTTTACGTGGTCCTAGACTAAACGTTTCACATGACATTTTCAACATATATTGTGTCAAACAGGTTATGTGACTAATATTTTGGTTAAATCCTAACCGTAAACTTTAGATCTAACCATTACGGTAATTTGAATGATGTGGATTAACGTAGTTCCTTGAAACACACTTTTAGTATATAATAGATGCTAGTAACTGGAATTTACAGGTTTGTCTGGCTTGACACTATATATACCGTGACCAGTTGTTCACTCTAGCTGCTCTTGTGTTTACTTTAGATGTGTAATCTATAGCATGGGATTAGTTTGTATGATTTCCTTGGAATATTATAGTCCTAATCTTCTTTGCAAAGTTCATTTGGTGGCCACACGAATACTGTTCATTTGGATCAGTTAGCACCTCATGCGCTATACCTTGATGGGATATATATACCAAATAATGAAATATGTTCTCTTTTCAGGGTGAAGAACTAGTGATGTATAATCAACATGGTTTTCTAACACTTTGCTTATGTGCTGACGCAGTACAGACCTGTGCTCGAAGCATTTGGCAATGAAAAAACAGTCAGGAATAACAATTTCAAAGTTGTTAACTTAAATGTGATGCATCCTCCTTTACTTGTTGGGTGGCTATAATTTACTTACACAACTTGAGAGTATATCTTCATACCAATTTCGCTTTATAGCTCACCTGCTTTATATCTGACCCAGAAAGAAACTGCCACTGTTTTTACTAGAATTGTTAACTGAATTTGATTGTGACTGTTGTGATTTCAGCTATGTTTTGCAAAGTAAGATGCAGCTCAGGTCTGCAAATGTGAGTTCATTTCAGTTCTGCAAGTTAGTTAGCTAGAGTACAGTTGAGTTTCGTAAGCGAAATTGTGAGTGCTGGGATTACTATTGTCAATTTGTAAGCCAACTTGTGAGTGTTATGATTACATTGTTAAATTAATTTTTTGGTAAGTGCTTGAATTGTGTACTTGAAGAGTGCTTCATTTTAATTTGCAGACACTTTTCAGTACTGCCCATTTTTGTATTTTCAGGCACTTTTTAAAAAAGCCTTTATTTATATTCTCAGGCACTTCTAAAATATGCCTGAAAATGTAATCAAAGGCATTTTTAAGAAAAAGTGCCTCGAAATCAAATTAGAGGCAGTCCTGAAAAGTGCCCCAGAGTGAAATCTAAGGCATTTTAGGAAAATGCGTCAAAATGAAATAGAGAAAGTTTTTAAAGTGCCTAAGCATATGAGTACCTTTTGAGGCAGTTTTGAAAAAGTGCCCGCGGTATACTTTCCCTGACACCACTAAAGGCAGCATTTTGTTTTCCACCGCCGGCACTTTTTTTTGAAAAATTAGCGGTAGTTTTGTGCCTCTGATCTAAGCACCTGACGCAGTGTTTCCTTGACCACCGTCAGCGACCTTCGTGGTGTGCAGGTTCCTTACCCTCTCTTCGAGAAGTAGGATCGCGGAGTTGACATTTGCAGATACGGCAACGTGAACACGCTGGAGGATCGAGGAGGAGCAGAGCTGCGCGTTAATTGAAAAATGCCATCAGGAATCCGCTCCACGACTTGCGGCCGGTTCCACCCCTATGCCATGAACGTTGTACTGCTCCACAACTTTTAATTGGATGCCATGGTTGACACTGACAGCTCTCCCATCTCTATATATACGAACGAACTCCATGAACTGCGTACGTGGCTAGCTAAGCGAAGCTTTCTCTTGGCGCGCACAATGGGAATAATGGGTCCTCCAAATAGGAATGGGATCATCATCTCTTGTGTCATCTTGTCAATGGCAGCTTGCTGTCTGGGCGGCGAGGCGGCGGCGGCGCAGGCCTCGATCCCGATCCCGGTCCCGGCGCTATACGTGCTCGGCGATTCACTGGCAGACGCCGGGACGAACAACTACCTGCCGACGCTGCTCAGGGCCAACTTCAAGCACAACGGCGTGGACTACCCGGGTCACGAGTCCACCGGCAGGTTCAGCAACGGCAAGAACTTCGTCGACTTCCTCGGTGCGTATATATACTGCTTTGTCTCATTTGTTCGGAACTCCTTTCTGTTTTTTCATCGTGAATATATTGTACTATGAAAGACAATGAGTCATTTGCATTTCCGTGGCCTCAAACGGCCGGTCTGATGGATGCTGGAAAATGTAGCGAGGGCACTCCATCGTGCGTGCATGATCTTCTTTGTAACATCGCACTACCCTCGCTAAAGCTTTTTTTTTAGCACAAGCATTGCCGTCCAAAGTTAATTATACCTTTAATAATTGATCGGAGCGATCCCCTGAACTAGCAGTAACCAAGGTATTAAAGAATCAAGTGCGTCATTGCACAAGATTCAACCCATCGAAGAGGTTTGTGTAGACACAATGTGCTTGTGCTAACCAAGGATATTATGGGTTTCGCAAAGGCGATGGATGCGCCATTAATTTTTGTGTGTGCATAGTCACCGGATAAAAAAAGCGTCGACATTTAGATACTATATTTTGGAAAAGTGTCTTGTGCACTGCATTAAACCCCCACTAAGGGTATTGTTGATTAAGAAGGTGCCATGGCTTGTTCAAACATAACTCAAACTTACTTGTCATTCATTTCTAGACAGGAATAATAGTTTATGGTTCATTACTCAATGAGATCCGTAAAATAGCAAATTCCTATGCCAAATAGAAAGCCATGTGCATGGTCCTATTTGTGAGGGCCGAACGAATGCTTGCAATTGCTCTGGTAGGTATCTTGTGACAACACAATGTCTTGATGTGCAGCAATGTGGCAATGTTGCTTTGTTAGTTCAAGAAGTACACAGACTCATTGTATGTACTATTTGTATTTGCGATGTTTAATTAAAAACTGATCATGCCCTTTTTCCTGCCATTACAGCTGAGCATCTCAATCTGGCGAGCCCTCCTCCATACCTGTCCATCTGTGGCCCCTCAAGCGACAACTCCACCTATCTGAAGGGTGTCAACTTTGCTTCAGGAGGTGCAGGAGTATCAAGCCAAACAAACATGGTAAATATATATATGGAGATACGTACATCGTAAAGAAATAGCCAATTAAGTTTTAGTGAGGAATACACCACCGAATAACTAACCGAGATAGGTTTAACATTTGCTCACAATGTATTTACTTATATATATGCGTCTATCCACAGGGTCAGTGCATGAGCTTGGACCGCCAAATTGATGAGCACTACTCCGAGGTACATGCATCATTGGTGCAGCAGCTCGGCCAAGAGAAGGCTTCAGCCCACTTGGGCAGATCGATCTTCGCATTATCCATCGGCGGCAACGACATACTTAACTACGTTCGTCCAAACCTCGTGAAACAACTCATAAGCCGTCCTCCTCAGACTCGTAAGGAATTCATCGACTCGTTGTCTCGCTCACTGGAAGGGCAGCTGCAGGTTCACAATATAAGACCTTTTTAGCAAGCTGTTTACTTTGATTTTGATCGTTAATTGCTCTTGCATTTTGAGACATACCACAACCTGATTTGTTTCCAGAGGATGTACGAGCTTGGGATGCGCAAGCTATTCGTGGTTGGAGCAGCGCCAATAGGGTGCTGCCCGGTGCTGCGGGAGCGCGCTCCGGGCAACGAGTGCGACGCGGAGGCAAACGACCTGTCAGCTCGGTACAACGTCGTGGTGGCCTCCCTCCTCCGCCAGATGAGCGCGTGGCACCCGGACTTCCGCTACTCCTTGTTCGATGCCGCCGGTGCTTTGCTTCAGTACATCCAGCGGCCGCAAGAAAATGGTACATCGATCGAGTAGCAGTCTGATTGCCGACTTTTTTTTGTTAATTTTTCTTGGCTTCATTATAACGGTGTGGTTTGGCGTCACGGTGATAGGTTACGAGGTGGTGGACTCTGCGTGCTGCGGCTTGGGGGCTAATAACGCCATGTTTCTCTGCGCCCAAGTGAGCAGCCTCTGCAAGAACCGGACGAACCACATCTTCTGGGACTTTGTGCATCCCACGGAGACGACGGCCAAGAAACTCACCGCGGTTGCCTTCTACGGGTCGTCGCAGTTTGTCACCCCAAAAAGTGTACAGCAGATATGTGACATCTAGGCAATGCCTAGATAAAGCTGCAGTGCCCATATAGTATGATATAGCCATGGAAAGGACTATGCCGTTTATAATTCATATTGCTATTTTTTTGATTGGACAGCGATTTTTTTTTAATTTTGTAAACCGAAAGATAAAGGTAAAAGGTTGTGTGAATGTGAACAAAAAAATTTCTTCGAAGACTGCGCCAACCTGGCAAATGTACTACAATTTCTCTGCCTTGGGCCAATTAATGGGCTATATTATGCTTGATAATTTTTTGGAAAGCGCGGACCATGACCCAATATGGTGATCCGATAGCTCCACCTATGACACTCTGATGACCAACTATTGCGCATAGATTTGAATTCCATTCTAAACCTCATAGGGGCTAATGAAATCGAACCGTGAACTTCGAATCCTTAAAGTTGGTCCCACAAGCTTTTTTGTTTCTAATCTATCCTAGACCCTCGACATGTTTGGCATGCCTGAAAGGAACAATCATGGATGCGTACAACCACATACTCTCGCCAACAAAGTAGTAATATCAGCCCACGTGACATATCTATCCCCTTCCATAGTCTCTCTCATAAGCACTACTAGAAAAATCCTTATTATAAACATCACGTTAGTGACATGCCATTTTTTTATATGTCCCAAAATAATGGCGACATCTCAAAAAAAAAAAAGATGGAACATCACCACTATTCCCTCTATTTGAAAATATAAAATATTTTAGCTTTTATGAAACGAATATATCTAGACCTCTTTTAGGCTTTGTTTTGCACAGGAGGTTTAAATGAGAATATTGGGTATAACCCCACAGGGTTCGGGTGAAAACACCTCTTAACACCCAATCCACTTGATTCCACTGTAATTCCCGTCCACCCCAATCCCCTACTTCACGTTGTATGTTTTGCACACAGGGATTACTTCAAAACGAAAAAACAATATTCACAGGAATGACAATGATGGTTGTCTATATAAATAATACAAACCGAATAATGGCACCATGAAATATCATGCGACAACGATATCAAATTACAGCGACTGAGCAATGGACAAAGTATTACTTTTCAAATTACAGCTAGACATGCATGAAACAATTTTAGTCTATTCGCCTCCGCATTTCTCTTTTGCCATGGTCCAGAACAACGTCATCATCATCCTGCCGAAATAAATTTTGATTTTACCATCAATGATAATGACCGTATCACAAAAAATATGGTGAAACTATGTGACACATGCAGGAATTTCTTATACAATTCCAGCGTCTTCTTATAAGACCCAAATATCTACAGTTTTTCCAAATTACATACTTTTAGAAGTACATATCAATATAGTGTATGCTGGACTGATGAACAATTCACTACCACTTTCTATAATTTCAGGAGCCAAATCAAATAAGAATACTTATTTCAGAGCAAACTGAACTCAATTGCCAGCTTGCAACTCCAGATCAAAAAAGGATACACATGATAAAAGAAGCATACATTTATGAGATATTAGCCTAATAAATATGTAGTGCAAGTAAGATACATGCTACATGATAGAATTTTCTTATTGTACTATTGTCAAGTACTTGCAGGTTGCAACTATAGGAATCACCAAGGTGACAATCATGTGAGGTACTGCAGAATATAGTACTCAAAACTATAGAACATCAAGTTTCTTTGCAATGATGTGAACAGATTAAGCATACCTGGTCCAAATTCCCCAACAACTAATACTGCAACTAACTACCACTTGGTTATGCCGACGGAACAGATTAAGCATATAGAGAACAACTCGTGGAAGAAAGGTGACATTTGTTTTTACGCCAAATAGGACGATCTTGAGTCAATATGCCAGCTAACAATAACGTAGTACTCAGCAGTAGCAGCATTTGTTTGCACAATTTAGCACCTATTAGCTCAATTACATTCTCAGGTCAACTCAATTACTTTGGTTTCTTTTCTTAATCTGTTGCATAGATTAAGAAACCTGCATAAACCTCATACAGGTGGAGATAATCAAGGTACTTATGGTGGGAGAGTCATTTTAGTCAAGTGGGGTGACTACACTAAAAGAATAGGGATTGATGGTACTGCTGAGGCAATTAAAGAGGCCATCAAATCTGCATTTGGATTAAGAATTTGCAGCCTTGGTTGAAAACATCAATTCACCAATGACATAAGGAATATCAAGTACTCGAAACTATAGAAACTACAGAAATCAACAAGATGACAAGCATGTAATGTACTACAGAAATCATGTGAGGTACTACATAAATAAGGTATTAGCAGCTTACCAATCTGACTTTGAAGCCATGCCAAATCATGTGGCGTTTGATTCTTTCCCTACTATCCATCATATGTGAATAAAGTGCTGGAAATATGAAGAACACCATCTCATCGTCATCCTCAGCCTTCCTCTTCCTAATACTTTCTAGGCTCCGTGGATTCATTTCAGGACTATTAAAAAAAATAAGCAATACCAAAATAAGCAGGAGGACAGAAACATGCATGTTCGCACTTTAAAAAACGTCTAAAGTGAAGGTCATGCACATACCGAAATCAGGTGTGCTTACAGGGTCCCACGACGGCGGCGTCTCGTCCAACCCCACTAGAACCAAAGGAGGAGGTACCTATAAGCATAAACATGATGAAACATCACACAAGTATGTAGTTGAGTTAGCTCAAAGAAGATTGCTGCACGTTACTAGCAGAAGCAAGTCACAAACAGAAAGATGTAAATATCCTGCTACTTGTACTTCTTTTTCTGCTACCCTACCAGAAAAATGCTGCTGGTATTTACTCGTACTTCAATTCACACTAATTTTTTATGCTTGAGAGTCCGGTGCTGCAGGTTTTTTCATTGAGACATCAGCTAAAATGATTTCAGGAAACAAATGAGAATAAAAACAAAGTGAATGTTGAACATCTGAACATGTGGGTCGTGACTCGTGAGATTAGATATACAAGCTTGCCAGATCTGTCTTTCAACAATTAACCTGCATATATTCCCTAAAGACAAAGAAAGTGGAAAAGAGGGGAGAAAACTTCCCAAACCCAAATATTCCATTTCAGATGTTCAAGAAAGCACAAAATAATATCTCTAAAGAAAAGTTTGATCTGATTCTAGCTAACAAGGTTTTGATGAGACCAGAAACTTACAGGAATATGATGAATCTGTAGAAGAATCAGCAAACAACAAGGGATGAGAGGTGGTGCCAAGAAAGCAGGTGTGTTTGAGAGTTTGAGGTGGGCATGAACGTCCTCTTATCAACACAACTTAATTTTCAAAGGAAAGATCCTTCCAGCCATCAGCTGTCCTGTTAGTACTCATATAATAATGCCCACCAAAATACTAGTATATTCTCTAGCGTAGTTCAGTTTGCAGTATAGTACTACATGTGAACAATAAACATTCTCCCCAAGAAACTAGCTGCTAGTGCAGAGTGGAGGAGATATTAGCACCAGGATATCAGAATATGGATATACTAATTCAAGTTGATCCTTTCTATGGCCACAGTTGGCTATTGCAGACCTAACGTGGTTGGAGGTGAATGGGGAAATGAGTTAGCACTAACATTAAGCTTAAACAAAGAGTTGGTAGGTACTAGAATCTAGCTACCCTGTGATAAGTCAAACGTTCTATATTGGTTTCTGATTTTCTTTTTGCAAAATGAGGAAAGTTTTGCACACTGAACATTAAACATGTATTGGTATTGGCATGCAACTAGTGCATCCACAGACTGAACACGGGCATAATAGCGAGTTTGTTCAGGTTCAGAGGACAGACAAGATTGGTAATTACAAAAACTGATGCTTACCATACAATTCATCATACAAGCTAAAGATTACACCAGTTTAGAACACACTAGTTAAAAGTCAGAGTTGGCAAGTTGGGTTAATCTAATCATCCATTTTGGAGAAATTGCATTTGGGCACTGGCAGAAATTAGCAAGAATTTGTCGGCTGCACTAGTACTATATATGTGGCCTAGTTAGATCCTTCTATGATAACCATCTTCAGGGAACAAATCAACTTGCCAAAACTGAGAACAAGGGATGCTACAGAATTGTTGTCCAAGAACAAGTCATATCATGAACTAGAAGATGGTACAGGATGTTCTCTCTTCCAAACTTAAAAATATTTTCACTTATAGCCATCAGTTCATCATACGGTAAAAACAAGGAAGAACAAGGGATGCTACAGGATGTTCTCTCTTACAAACTTAAAAAATATTTTCACTTATAGGCATCAGTTCATCATACGGTAAAAAACAAGGAACTAATCTTGAACAAGAAACTCATTGTTGGTTCATGAACAATTACAGAGGAATCAACCTAGGTTAAGAACCCTAGGTCAAGAATAGTATCTACAGAGAAATCAACCTAGGATTCATCTAGCAATAGATGGGAGAGGAGGGGAAAAGTGGAAGGACTTACAGGAGAGAAGGCCAGGACTGCCGGAGAAGATGTACGGCGGAGGGATCTCAGAGTACGCGTCGTGGGTGTTGTCTGAGCAGAATCATATCGAGCAGCGACGGGGTCTCATCTTCGGCTGTGGGGTGGGAAGAAGGGATGGTGGAGCGGCGGAGGGATGGCGGAGCGGCAGAGGGATGGTGGGGACTGGGGATGGCGGAGCGAAGTGTGCGTCGCCGCGCCGCCAGCACGCGAGGACGAAGAAACGCGAGGGGAGACGCGTGTTTCGGTTCCACCCTGATATCCTCGGGTTTCCTGGGGTTTGGCTGGGTTGAGCCCGATCGATCCCTCTGTACAAAACGGATCAGAGTGGTTTCGGATGGATAAAAGTTAGACCGGGTTTAGACACGGGAAAACCGGTCAATCCACTCCAACAAAACAAAGCCTTAGTGTGTAGGTTTATTGTCTATATTGTTGAACATATACACTAAATAAGGTTTATGTACATTTATTTCACAAAAGTTAAAACATTTTAAAACAGAAAGAGTATTTTATTATTGGTTGCGAGATTCAGTTAAAATGGACTCCGTTAGTATGTGGGATCCGTCCCTCAAAAGAAAAATCCCCGTCCCTCCGAAATGAAGAAAAAAAGGCGCTCCAATGAGGACGAGCACTCCGCCGGAAGTACAGACCCAGGGATGGCCTCAAATTTCCTTGCCTAGGGTGTCAAGTGGGATCCCATCTAAATCCTCATTTCTCAAATTCTAGTGCAAAATTTAAACAAAAATTTGCACTAAATTTTAGCAAATGAACTAGAAGTGGGATTTAGGCGGGATCCTACATGACACTCTACTTGGGCCCGTCCTCCTCCATTCCTACAATGTCTCCGTAGATCCTTCAAGGTACGGCAACTGTGTGATGATTGATGAGTGAAATCTGATTTTGTTCGACCCACGCTGCAGGGGTTGGAAGTTGATACTCCAGCCGACAACCCTGGCCGGGAAACTGTCGGCGAGTGTGAGGGTAAGGTGTGACGGAGTTCGTGGCAGTCAATCACGGGGAGAGCATGATGATACTGATGGTCCTGTGACCTGCGGCGAGGTCGACGAGAATGCAGAAGAAAGGGACGGAAGCATATTTCGTCTCTGAAGTCTGAACGAAGAACGGTCGGTTCTCCTCGATGTTTCTTCAGTTTATGATTATGGTTCTTCAGTTTATAAGTATTTTGGGATTTCATTCAGAATACAGAATGGGGGTTATGAATATGATCCTCATATGAGCCCGAAACAATTGGCAGCTTGTCACATTGTTGATTCCAGTCAGAACTCAGTACCACACATTCAGAGTTTCAGACATGTTCTTGTTTCCAGCCTTGGAATGAATGAAGTTACATGAGAAATGTCCGTAACATGCCAAGTCGCAGACTTATTATGATCCTGAGATAGTCTTATCTAAACCATTAGTTCACTGCAGCAGAACGCCTTGCCAGCTGCAGCTGAGATTGCCTCTAAGCTGCATCAACTACTGTCCTATAATAAAGCCTTGTTCTGAGAACTTCAATCATTTCCAGCTGCATTTTTGTTGACATTATCCTAAGTGAATCGTGAAGAAGATATATAGGACATGCGTTTCATGTTACCTTTCTCCTGCATTTTCTGTGTGTGCAGACACATGTTAAAAAGAAACAATACATAGTTTTCATGGCATTTGGATTGTGTGTCTGTGCACACACATTGCGAGAATAAGATACCTATTCTTCCTTTTTTCCGGTGATTTGGAGTCATAACAAGCAAGTGTTGTTACTATTTATTTCTCATTCACTTAGATGTAATGAATGACTAGATGAACACGCGAGCTTCGCCTCGCCGTCTGCATAACATTGTCACTTTGTGTGACAATTGAGTTACACTTGATGATGCTATGATGTGTTTACCTTTAGATACATGCATTTCTAGGTATATGTATGATAAAATATTTTGGGAGCATCTATTGTACGTAAAAAGTTAAAAATATATACAAGGTATATGAGAGATCTTCAAATCCCCTTGAAATATCATTAGAAACACCCAAAAACTTCATCCGTTGGCTATACTTGCTAACATACACTCCATGTCAGGTCAACTCAATCATAGAGTAGGAAACATTGATACGTTTTAATAAGAAGTAATTGTGTTCATACATAGCATGTTGCACAGTTCGCATAATGTCCGATGCCAGAAAGTAAATCATTGCCAGCTCATGTCTGCATAATGTCAGACGCCAAAAAAATAAATCATTGCTAGCTCATGTTCCTTTGATCAACGCCTATCACCTAAAGCTGCTTCATATAAGGCAAACTATGCATCATTCACCTAGGAGCCCACCATAAAGTGAGATAGAGCTAAAAATAACAGTGAACTATCTAAAAGAAGTTTAATGTGGAAATCAGAAATACCTATGGATTGTTAAAAATAATCTGAATTTCACCCCATAAGTAGTATGACAACACAAATACATATTCGCCTATGGAAATGCAGAAAAACTTTGGTCTTTTAGTTCCCACACTATCTCAAAAGGAAACGTGAAACAACCATAAGAATATATATAAATCAAAGAAAATTTGAACAAATGGAGCTTTAATTATATTTATAATTAAAGAGTATATACTGATTGAGTAACCTATTAACTAAACCCGAAGATTTTCTAAGAGTTGCAAGGACAATTCCTATTAGAGAAATACACCTCATTCATCTAAGCCATGGCATGTGTATTCTCACCGTCATGTCCATTTGATCTATCAGTGCCTAGCATCAGTAACAACTTTTGCACCTTTGATAGAGGAGTACCTGCTGGAAAAAGCCCCAAGTATTGTGACATCATTGATATCAGAAGCAAGATCACCTACAATTGTAGAATGATCTGAAGAAATATCGGAGCTCTTATCACACATGCTAAATGAAGCCTAGTTTATCCGAAATGTTGGGTCAGCATTTGGCATTCTATGACCAGTAAAACCATGAAATACTCCACAAATATATATTCTTCAGATTGTCTGATTCCTAACTTCCCATTAATGTGTTAAACTTTGGAGCAATTCAATTAGCAAAGACATGAAATAATCATGCACTGAAATATGTAAAACACAAGCATGTAAGGATGTGAAAGAGAAAATGCTGACAATATTATTTCCTCATGGTGACCGGAAATTTAACCAAACAAAAAATTATGTGGGAAGGGGGGTTGAAATGTATTTAATGTATGGGCTAATCATTGATACCTCTGGAGAAACTGCACAATGCCGCATTGTTTCATAGCCAATCAATGTCGGATTTTAAGAAGGGCATGGGGCTAAAAAGTGAGCGATGTTTTCCTCCAGGTACATAAGGATCATTTCCACCCAATTCAACAGTAATCCTACAAGAAATTTCAGTGATGCCATCAGCTGCAATAGTAACACAGACATGAGGTAGCTGTCCAACATCCTCCAGGATCTCAGCTCGTTTCCTAGAATCCCCAGGACAGTGCATCCTGGAACTGACCCATCAAATTGTTATTCTGTCCAGCATTTTTCAATATGAAGCCCCACCTTGTGCATGTAAACAGTAATGAGATACGAAAAAGCAGGCCTCTAACGATCATTCTTCTCTGGTATGCATATTCCAACATTATTCAGCGGAGAGGAGTTGGCCAATTCGGTTATCGCGGGGCACCTCTAGATCATCAGTGATAATCCAACGGACGAAGGAAGAGGACGTGACTCCTTTAGTACCACCACGTACAGTTCCACATTGTCAGCCCCCACCTTGAGTACCACCAAGATCACATGGGAAAAATTATTCAGTGTAAACAAATATAATGGTATGTGAAGCTTGTTTTGAATCAGGTTATTCAGACTAAATATAAAGCATATATGATTAATTAACTTAAGAGCCAAAAAACTTAACCAAGAAGGGTTTATTAGAGGAGAAGAGCGGCTCAGAGCTTTCCTTCCAGGATCCCTCTCCAAAGGATAATGATACACTTCACCCGGGGGATCGCACGTGACGTGTCCCCCGGCTCGCGCGAGCGACGCGTGTCCCGCAACCCGACAAAACGTGCTGGCCATAATGTCCCTTATCCCTACACGGCATCTCTTTTTTCTTCTCTTCCCCGTGGAGAAGCCATGGCCTGCTCCTCCTAATCCTTCCTGGTGCCCCACGTTTCCTGCCGGCGGCCACGCCCCGTTCCTTTCACCGGTGGCTGAGCCTCGTTCCCAACTCCACTGAGGCTCTCACTGGAGCTTTCTATCCTTTTGCATGTGCCGCCGCGCGCCGTCCTACTGCCCGCACCGCCGCAGGCCTCACGCACCTTCTCTTCCTTTTATCTAACCTTATGAACGGTGACCACAAGAGCATGAGGCACGGTCGGAAATCGAGCTCCCTCAGACCCACGGGTGTGGATGGTTGTTGCTTGGTTGCGGGAGCCACTCCTTGTCACGATGCTACAAGCAGCAGCGGCACTTGCTACAAGGGGCGGCAGAGTTTTGCTACAGAGCGCGGCGACGCTTGCTACAGCCGTGGCGGCAACTCTTGCTACAAGCAGCGACGATGTTTTGCTACAGAGGGCGGAGACGAAGCAGCGGCTGCTCTTGCTACAAGCGGCGACGAAGCAGCGGCAGCTCTTGCTACAAGCGGCGATGGCGTTTTGCTACAGAGGGCGGCGGAGTTTTGCTACAGAGCACGGCGACGCTTGCTACAATCGTGGCGGAAAATCTTGCTACAAGCGGAGACGGCGTTTTGCTATTGAGGGCGGCGACGAAGAACCGGCTGCTCTTGCTACAAGCGTGACGGCGTTTTGCTACAGAGGGCGGCGGCGACGAAGCAGCGGCAGCTCTTGCTACAAGCGGCGGTGGCGTTTTGCTACAGAGGGCGGCGACGCTTGCTACAGAAGCGGCGGTGGTTTGCTACCACAGCGGCGGCATGTTGCTACTACGGCAGCGGAGATTTTTGCTACGACGGCGCCGGGGCTTTGCTACCATGGCGACGGAGGTTTGCTACAACGACGTCGCGAATCCGCTACCATGGCCGGTTTCGGTGCTACGACCGGCGAAGTGTGTTCTTCTCCTACGACTGAAGGTGCTCATGGAGGAGCGTCAAGGGTTGGGGAGAGGGTGGTGTGATTTTATTTCAGGGACTACGTCGAAGCGGGGGTGGAGCTTTCAAGGGACCACCTGTGTTGCTGCCTTGGCGAACGACTATGTTCTCCAGCGGCGGTCGTGCCCTCATGGAGCAGCAAAGCAGACACAGAAGAGGCAGTTGCCTGGGAGGGAGAGAGAGATGGGGACGAGGGAGGCGCAGTGATGGGGATAGTATTTTGCTGGGACGCGTTGACCGGGCGTGTTGGATCAAACGGTTTAGAACGCTCTGATCGTGCGGCTAGGGACCCGGGGGATTGGGGGATCAAATCCCCCAGGGGACGCTCAACACGACCCCTCTCCAAAAGGGTTTGTTACCAGATTAGCAGAGGGGATGGGGAGGAAACTAATATTGATACCTTACTAAACTCTGAGTCAAGTTAAAAACTCTATACCACAAACATCAAGGTAAAAAAAACCATTGGTAAGTTTCCTGTTACTTCGTAACACCTAGAGAAGAATTCAGTGTACAAAAACTGTAGCACTCAAAGAAGAGTTTGACAGTTAAATAATCATATTTAAGACCAGAAGTAGGATTGGGTTCATAGGACACAAAACATTCTTTAGAAATTTGATGTAGCTAGTCAAGTAGGATAAATGCCAAAAACACTACAACTTTACTGACACGGTTAGGACAGGAAACCAAATTGTGTAGGGTAGAGGGTGCCTCCACTGCGTATTAAGACATGCTTTGCACTATCCATGCATGCAATAAAAATCCAAGTTATTTTCACTAATGCTTCTCTCCAAAGATCACACACGCAAAATGTGCAAGAAGCATTATTACTCGTTAATCAACTTCCCAGAAAGTCTAACAAATAGGAAAGGAGCTGAGAGCATTAGATTTATTTCCATGTATCTATTATGATGCTCCAACCTCCGCACAGTTAGCACCTGCATAGAGTTAGATTCTTTAACCTTTGGCTAGAGGTCAACTGAGAGAATGAAGAAATACTGGCAGTTGTGTTCTATGTAATGTGACAGTATATACTTCACAACAGTAGCTGACACGACAGGAGATAAACAATTACCTATATCGGTACACTGAATTTCTGAAATGGATCTATAAAGAAAATCACAAACATTTGCCATCTTACTATACAAAATTGTCACCACATAACACCCAAAAGAGCAGAAGGGAATACACAATAAAAGTGAAAAATCCTCATATGTGCTTGATTTACTGTAATTTTCATATTCAGGTAACAGGAGCATGGTATACATATTTTATTGAGACTCTAAAACTATGTGACCGTGTTAACAAAATGCATTAGCAGGGGTTCTGTGTTGTGATGCTGGTATGAACGCCTATTGTTCTTTGATTTTTCGGGATGACGGTAGTATCTAAATCCATGGACGCTGAGAATAGGGAGTCCACCAGCACTAACATGTTGCACGAAGGACCACCCACCATGAGGACAGAGCGATGCGACACTATACTCTAAAATGATTCTTTCTTATTCTCAATTAAGGTGGCCTAAAGTAGTACTGGCAGAGGATCCTTTTATATTAACATAAACATGAATGTAATATGAAGTTCTGAGTAACATACATGGAATGAAGGTATTGTTTACCATATTCTCGGAAGAAGCATTCAGATACACATGCAATGCAGTGCTCACAAGAATATAAACTTATAAAGTGAAGCATGTCCGTAGGGAAGGCAGAAATTCTTGAAGGACACATGGCAGCCGGGTATATCACAAGGGACAAATATAGAGTTTGATTATGGGATTTGCCAGTGACCACATACCATTAATACACATAACCTTGATACGGACGATGCAGTAAACTTAGCTATACTTCAGTTGCAGCCAGTCTGATAGCACACTTAGGACAAATAGAAAGAATGGGACATGACGCCATTGCACGGGAGTTTGGCATAGCACCAAGATTCTGGCAAAAAAAAATGATATTTCTGCCAACGACCAGAACTAAAATATGATTCAGTTAATGGAGGCCACCGCTCTGAGTAGACCACTTACTAATTGTCGTCCACCATCCTCTCGCACCCGTCAAGGCTAGAGATGGGTGCGTCGCCTTCAGCCACTTTGTTTGTCTCCCATGGCCGATGCAAGCGAAGATGAGTATGTTTCCTTTAGCCAATCCGTTTGTCTTCAATCTTCGCATTCACATGGCATCCCTATACATACATCGCCAGTGTATGCAGATCGATTAAGACCACAACTTGACAAACGGTGTAATAGAGGAACTGAAGATCGTCACTTACATGGCGCGTGCAGGGTTCAAGTATGTCGTCTGTTTCCATCGCCTCGGACGCCATGGTGCAGGGTTCAAGTACTGGGCAGGGTGGATGATTGGCTTTGAGTTAGTCACTCGGGCTTAAATCCAGTCCAAATTCGAAGTTGTTCTTTTTTTGCCTGAAGTTCAGCGTTCTTCAGTTTTACTTTGATTTCAACATCTAGCATGTTTGCACTCCACTCAACATATTTGGCCAAGCCCTGCAATGGGATGGTTACATAACAATTTTGAAGTGTAAAATGTCTGACAACTTCAAGAAACAAATTTGCAATGCTTGCTTCTTATGATGAATAATCTGAACTCAACTGGAGTACGAAAAAATAGATCATACGTTTTCAACAAGCTCAAGTGACAAGTCCTTCGCAGTGTCACCATCAGGGTAATACGTCGAACCAATTATATTATTAAAACTATTTGTGCCCTCCACCACAATCCGCACCTGGAGAAAAATTTACAGCAAAAACTGATGAAAATATGATACATGTTGACTCCAAAGATGGGATAAGAAATTAAAAAGTGGCTTACATATCTGTTCAAAACTTGAGTCTCCATGAAGTGCGTAGCTTCTTTTCCAAACCTATTTGCTGGAATTTCAGTAGAGACTGCTGCTGATGCAGCAAGCCTTTGTGCAGTAGTCAGTGGTGCGGGAATTTCTCAACAATCGTTACCTTTGTAGTGCCATCAGCAGTTCCCTCAACTTCAGCAACAACAGTAGGATTTGGTGGGCGTCTCCCCATGGACGGAGCCTACAATTCATTATTATCAATGTTTATCTTGTGAAAGGAAAGACATAACAAAGGAAGTTATGAGAAGCATACATGTACTCCAGCAACATATATCTGGACAAAGTGGATTCTTGGGAGCAAGTAAACACAAACAATACTGTCATCACGAAATTGTTCAAAATGGCTTCTAAACTGTTCCCTTTATTTGCAACCGCGAAACCTTTTGCATCGAAACCACTTGATTCACCAATTGCTGATGGTGGAAGTTCTCTTACTAATTCTTCAGCGGTATCGGGTTCCTATAAATTGATAGAGAATATGCATACAAAAGAGAGCCAGCATTCAATAGAACATTTGTACCATGCAATTCAATAAACATGGTTGCTAAAGCCTGCGCCACCGAAGATGGGTCACTTCCTGAGAAGGAGATTAATTGGCACAAAGAAGACAAAACACCAGATACGCAAGCTACATAGTAGAACAAAACCACCAATCACCAGAAGCTTGACGCGATGTCCTGCAAACAGAAAAACGCACACTAAAAAAACATCACAAATTAGAAGGCTGAGCCAATGCGGATGGGAGAAAACCAGAAATAGGAAGGAACAAATGGATGGATGAAAGAAGCAAAACCAAACCTTCAATTCCAACCCCACCAATATATCCGAGAAACATCGCCGCCCAGCAGAGGCCACCATGCCACTACCAATCTACCAGACCGGCGGTAGAGGAGATGCCGAGAGCCCAAGATTGAGTTAGGGCGTTCTAGAGAATGACACATGGACTCATCGCCCTCGCAGCTATCCACGCTTAAACCGGAGAGAGCGGAGACGCCGAGCACAACGGGGATGGGAGAGGAAGGGGTGGGGACGCGGGGAGAGAGAGAGAGAGAGAGAGAGAGAGAGAGAGAGAGAGAGAGAGAGAGAGAGAGAGAGAGAGAGGACGAGGCATCCGGATGTGTCGAGAAGACAACGCACCGCCCTTCGGGCTAGCGCGGCATGTGCCCTCAGCGCGCGCCGTGATGACCACGATTAAGGTGATGACCATGATTAAGGTATTATTGGAGCACAAATAGGGCGGGGGCTGATGGTCCTGGCACTGCTTGCAGCTCGGCCATGGCGAGAAGGGGGTTGGCCTTGAGGAGCCGATAGAGGGACGGGGTCATGGGGAGGCAGCGCCGGATGACCTCCACGGAGAGGGAGCATCCATGGCTATCGCGAGGCCCGCAGGCGACGATCCCGGCAGCCCTGAGCCTAGGCATGGCGGCTGCGTGGGGGAGGAAGAGGAGACACCACGATTGGATAGGGGTGGAGCAGGAGAGGGGTTGAGCGGAGAATCCATGGAAGAATAAAAGATATGGAGAGAGGAGCAAGAATACGATCATCCATCTCCCATCCGCCCGGTCAAAGCCAGCAATACACAACACACCGACAAACAGAACCCGCCAGGCCCATAGGCAGGGACGGAAAGCAACGGAGGCCCACAGCCATGGACACACGATCGGCAAAACGTCCGCAGGTAGTCTCAGATTGCTCTCTTTCCTTTACGCTTAAGCCATAGAATAATAAGGAAGCTAGCTTTCCTTCTCAGTTCTCTAAATCTGTCAAATTGTGCCATCCATATTTCTTTATCTATTCATTTTGTCCATGCTCAAAATTATAGGTAATTATGCTGAGATTTTTTTTGGAAATAAGCATATATTAATATCACAAGATACCAATTACACCCAGCCTCTGCAACAACGCATTGCCCTAGCGGCCATACGGATGCACACAACCAAAAAAAGAAAGAAGAATTATAAAAAAAGAAAAGTCCCGCTACAGTGAGTCATTCGTTGAAACAGCGGTACTACCACCACCAAGACAGCAGCAGAAGTCCAGCTTCTCCAAAAGCGACGCCTCCAAGAAAGGAACGGTGCACAAACACCGTCATCGCCCCATCATAGATCTTAGGTTTTCATCCTGAAAAAAGTCTACACTCTCAAAACAATACCTTCAACAAGGCTATTGCCAGGCACAACCAATTAAGGCCAGACCCTGGGTTTTCACCTTAAAAGGTAGGATTGTGAACCTCTCTTGTGCAGTCGCCCCCACTTGCATGCCACTACTCCAAGTCACGAGTCACCAAGACAATTCCTCATCACCATCCAGACTCGAACCACCATTGTTAGTCCTCAGATCTCGGTCTACATGACATTCTCCCTCGGCACCATGAAACGTGAACATGCCCCATGATATTAACAACCAAGAGAGCTTCGAAGCGCTCCCTCTGAACCAAAATGGTCAGAGTAAAACATGGGCGCGCACGACCGAATCCCTCCAATCTGGCAATCTTCAGGCATTATTCGCCCAGGGGAGTTCGCCGGCGAAGCCTTCCAGAACTCGCCACTCAGACCAGATCAAAGAGGGCAAGCAATAAGTAGATCCTCGTCTTGACGTGAGAGGAATCCTAGGCCCACCGCCATTATTTTCAGCAGACGAGCAGGCCCCCACGCCGCCCGTCATCTCCGTGCAACATCAACAGAGGAGAAGAGGGCAACAACCACAGAAGATCGACGTGGCTAGGCCATAGCCTCACCCTCGGCGGCATATGGCCACCGGCCCAACCTGCCGAAGCCGGCAGAACGGCGGTGTGCCTCCATCCCCTCATCGACCACCGGATATCCTCAGGCCCCGGCCAAGACGGCCGCGCTGCACCAAGCCCACAGCCAGCGTCGCATCTCCCCCATGTGAACGCCGCCGCATACCCCTCTCCTGCCCCCCATCTTTGATGGACGGGGCGCCGCCGACGCGATGAGGGTTTGGGGGTTCTTAGGGTAGGATGGAGAGGAGGCCGACGCGATGAGGGTTTGGGGGTTCTTAGGGTAGGATGGAGAGGAGGCCGACGCGATGAGGGTTTGGGGGTTCTTAGGTTAGGATGGAGAGGAGGCCCTCCGGAGCCGCCGGAGTGGCCTGGGGGCTGCTCGGGGAGGGTTAGGGTTTCCCTTATGCGTCAATTATGCAGAGAATAGGCTGCTTGAGGATAGGCTGATGAGAAAGAATGCGGTATGCGCCAAACTTATTTCAGAACTTACTTAATCATTATAGTCTTCCTTTTTTTTGAAGTACATTATAGTCTTCCATTAATTCAAATAAATGTCTATATCATTTGATTCTTGTTCTTGTTTGTCTGTCACAGTGAAGAAGCCTTGCCTGTTGAACTGTATGTATGTATTGTGTACAATAGGCTGTCACGTATGTAGGTTGTCTATAACGTGTGTGTAACGGTAGGATGTAACCATGAGATCCTAGATTACAGGAGGAACTAGTCTAGAGATAGTGATCCGATCGGTGCTCTGCACGATCCCATGTCTCCTGTATAAATGTAACTGTCGATGATCAATGAAACGTGTGGTGAGTTCTGTAAATCATCTTTGCCATCTATGTGCAGGCAGAGACTCCAGAGAACCTCAATGAATCGGTATGAGCTAGCATTGAGGGGAAAAGGCTAACGTCCTAGAAAAGATTGCCATTGAATGCTCAGGTTTTGATTCTCACTGTTGAAAATTTCCACCAGAAATTCCTCGTATCTAAGTTTGAGATTTACACTTCGTAAGTTAATCATACTCGTCTCTTCATAAGTGTGACTGCAGAACTATTGAGGAGGCTCTTCTCTGCATTTTAGCCCTAAGGTAATCTTTTCTCATGCTACCAAGGAGCATGGTGAGCCCTAAGGTAATATTTTTGCCGGAGTAAATTTAGTTAGAAGGTAATTAATTGTCTATTCAAATGTTCGACGCTGGAAAACGCAGTTCACTAAATTTTCTTACCATGGGTACTCCTAAAATGGCACAGGTTGCAAGCTGAAAACCCTGGTTGCAATGCTTCAGCATGTACGCCCTCAAATCAGGTGACTCATGCTCACAGGCTTCAGATAGTGGCTTAATGCTTACCCTGGTAGTATACCCAGTTGTAGTATCACTGGCATTTAGAACTATAAGTCTATAACAATGAAAAAATTCATGCTGGTGTAAAGATCTTTTAACACAATCATGATTTTACTGCTTCTTAAACCAGTGTACTGGCCATACGATTCTAGCAAATAGAAAGCTTTGTTCCACCCTGTATTTTCGCCCAGAAAATACATGCCACTCCTATGGTCAAACTTTTTATAAGTTGCTTTTTTTATTTGGAGAAATACACCCTGAGGTTACTGAGATTATTCACCAATGACAGTCTAATCTTGTACTGTTAAAGTTTTTATTGCAATGTACATTTGTGCCTATAATAGATGTTTACAGTGATACAGATTCATCATTTTTCAATATACCGATGCATATAACTATTTATTGAATTAATAGCAACTGATATATCACGGAGTCTACAGCCAGTTGTTAACAGCAATCCTTTTCTTATGAAATAAGTAGCCTCAGTAAGCGACACACCCCACTATACGACAGCACTGAGCATCAGTAAGAATACATGCTATTCGACTGGTGGCAAGCTGCGAAACAGAGGATGACCAAGCCAATGATCAAAGGTCTGAACTCCACCACACTTCTTGTGTTGTGGATGATATGGAAACACCGCAACAATTGTGTGTTCAACCATGATCAACCCTCAGTCAGCGCTGTGGTGACAGCAATCAAGGAAGAAGCCTCCATCCGGATCAAAGCCGGCGCCAACGGTCTGAGGGCTATTGTGCCAACGTCCTGGGACGTTCACTGATGTATTTTCCTTTTTCTTCTCCTTAGAGAGCTTGTAAACAAACCATCCACCAAAAAGAATACATGCTATATAACGCGTCAGTAGCAACTATGCATACAGATTTTTTGCATCGTGAGGAGGGTCGTGCCCAGGGTTAGGTCACCCTTGTCACTAATTGGACTGGCCGTGTCGACTATGTACCTGAGATTAAAATGTTTTATCTTGACTTGCCAATTTCCCATTTCCTAGTCAATACATACCAAAGGTATATATCTGGTGTGCCATTGTTGGGTAACCAGGGGATTCGCCTTGGCAATTTAAGTTTTGCTTCACAGCCATCTGAAATTTTTAGGATACTGAAACACTCATGAGAGCACTCTCCAAGCTAATTAATCTCAATAACAATTACTTTGTTATATTTATTGGGGGATATTGGCTGGAACAATGTGGTATAAATTAGCATAATTTTATTATTTTAAATTTAAATTTAACATGATTCAACCAGGCACTTATTTATATTTGTATGGGCACTATCACAGATAATTTCTTCTTCAGGAACACACAATTATTCAAAGTTATATTTTAACACCTTTTTTCAAGTAAACGCAGAGCTTGTGTTTCAGCATATTGGAAAGGTAGGAAAAGTATTTACAGGCCTCAAGAAAAACCGAGAGCAATGTAACACACAACACATCGGTGTAGCATTATTAAAGTATATTAGTACCGAGTTAATGACTGTGTTATACCATTTCAGATGGCAGATTTGTCCACCCTTCATGATGGTAGATTGACCTATCATATCCTGCTCACCAACTTTGACACAATTGTTCAAAGACCTCTATTTCCGAAATTGCTCACAGGTTTCTGATTGCAAATGCCCTTGCATTATTTTGATGCCATCCTAAATATAGATGCAGGCTGGAGTAGCAGTTTCCATGGTGTAAAATTCTGGACTGCCAGTTATGTTTGTTGATTGGTTGTGTTCTGTCTCACAAACCTCATTAAGCATAATGCAAACGTATAGTCAAAGCCATGACATCAGACACTGGTGGAGACGCGGGCGACTCCAGGGTTCCACCCTACAGGGGGAAATTCTGGTGTCTCCCCACCGGATCAGATGAAGATGAAGACAATTCGTCCCCTCCTACAGCTAGGTCGGAGGACTACCGGCGGTCCTCGCCGGAGATCGCCATTGGACAATCATCAAGGTATGTCGAACGTCTGCTCAATCGTTCGCTGTAGAGAGAGGCTGCATTTCAGCTGGCGTTGTCCCTTCGTTGGGATCGTCGTCGGTGGATAAGGTGAGTGGATCCCTTGTTCGATCGCCGCCGGCAAGAGTTCTCAAGTATCCTGTCCTAGAGCCGACAGTGTTTCTGCTTGAAAATTTTAACGCCCATGATTGGGTGAGGGATCAGAGAAAGAAAAATTTGCTGAGATTTCACCGATCTCATAATCCTGCTGCGAGATCTGGTTCAACTCGCCGGTTAATTCGTGTTCGAGATCGGAGATCCCCGATGAGTGGGCGATCACGATCTAGAGATTTTCAATTTCTTGGGCCATCGAGGCATGAGGCCTCACGATGTGCTACAGTACGTACGGGCCAAAAGGGCCACATGTACGATGTCAATATATTAAAAAAAGAAAAGAAAAGGCGTCCGCACTTAAACCTAGGGCTGCCAGTGCCAGTCCCACGTTTCCCTGTTGCTGTGACGGCCTTCCTTGTGAGGTTTTTGCAATGGCCGGGAACAACCTGGTTCCTCCTCGCGGCGGCAACGCCCAGCCCACCCCTCTGGTTCGGCAGCCTCACCCTGTTCCGAGGAACTTGGTGGGATCGTCTGCTCCTGCTAGGTCCAATGGAGGGCGTGGCGATCCTCGCGGATACTGTGCTGGTCAAGATGCTTGAGGTGGGCAAGATTTCCAACAACCTCAGAACCGTTTCGAGCAACCACCTAGCCGATTTGAATTCGGTTCAAGTTCGAATCAAGGTGTCAGATATAATGGTGCTGGATGGCGTGATAATGGCGCTGATGGTCATAGTTTTGGAAGAGACTTTGGAGGTTTTGAAGAAGGTTATTTTGAAGGTAACAATGGTTATGGTTCTGGCTTTGGTAATGGTAATTTCAATAATCGCCCTAGGCCCTATCGTCAACAATATTACAATGGTTTTCGTGGTCGAAACAACTATAGAGGCAGTAATGGTAGATGATACTACTATCAGCGTGCTTTCAATAATAATGAGAATGATCATATAAATCCTACACCGACTCAAACCACCGTTGTTGTCCAGCAGACAACTCCATCTGCAGCAGTGCCGCAAGGCACTCATTCCATGGAAACTTTGGTTGTCGAGAACATGGCTGCACCGTCTCGTAGCCAAAAGAAGGCCGACAAGATAATCTGTTTCAAGTGTGGGGTTGCAGGCCACTTTGCTGATGCATGCCCAGCTGTGTTGTGTCTATACTGTGAAAAGACAACCCATGATTCTAAGAATTGCCCGCTTCTTTTGATGCCAAAACTAGTTGCAGTCACGTATGGAGTTAGCCGCAATGAACTGATATTTCATGAAGTGCCTGCATCAAATGATATCACGTTCAAACATGACAGCGGCAAAGTTGGAAGAATTTCAGTTGACGGGAGTTCGATGACGTCGCAAGAGATTGTCAGAGAATTAGAGTGGATCATTCCAGGGGATCATCAGTGGGATCTTAGAACAATGGATGATGGAGCTTTCAAAGCAATTTTCCCATCTAAAGCTGATCTGGCAAGAATGACTAAGATAATTAATGTGTCTATTCAGGGCACTAATATGTTCTTACATTTTGAGGACTGGTCTGCCGCTGAGCTTGATACTTTTCACCTTGCAGAGGTATGGGTGAGAGTTTCAGGTTGCTGCTATAAGGAGAGATGTGACTATTTAGCTTTATTTTCTGTTGGCTCTCTCATTGGTAAAACAAAAGAAATTGACATGGAATTTACTAGAGCCCATACAGTGGTACGTATGAGAGTTGAGGTTACTAGAGAGGAGTATATTCCGAAAACAACAGTCGATCACATTTATGAGGGTGAAGGATATGGTCTTCTTTTTACAGTAGAAGGGACTATTGATACCACATCTTTTTCATCAGACACATTCATGGCTGATGCAAATTCTGATGCAAATAAAAAGAACAAGGAAGATGAGGGCAGGAAAGATAATGAGGACAGGGTCTCAGATCAAGACCTTGATGGTACGGCTAAGAATTCTAACTCTGTTTCCTCTTCTTCGGGTCAGCATACTGCAATTTCAGGGGCAAGGCAGGCCCAATCCATGCCACTAAAATTTGGTGATTTTGAGAGTAAAATCCTCTTTCCCAACCATCCTTGCACTCGTTCTGAAGGGAGAATCAAAACAATGGTGCCTCGTAGGTTGTGGGGGGGGAGTGATAATGATGATGAGGACAGTCTTCCATCCCCTATGTCTCCTCTCGGTCCCCATGCACAGCTTTCAGAGAAAAGCTTCCTCCAGTGCATCGCTACTGTCTCTAATACCGCGGCAGAAAAGGGGGCGTATGTCTCGGACATGAATGGAAAACTGGAGCAATTTTCTGATGCAAAGCTTGATGTTGTGCCTGTGATTTCTTCGTCATCGGTGTCTAAGGCTACACCTGCTAGTGGGTCACTAGTCCTTGCTGTTGATGATCAGGTGGCAAATCAACTCTCTGTGAAGGTGCAGGATCAGATGGATCATGTGCGCTCTAGCTCACCAAGATCGTCACCTTCATCGCTTTCGACTCGCGGCTCGCCGAGATCCCCAGGAGGGGGGTTAGGCTCGAGCTTTACCTCGCCGGCCGTCTCTCCTTCAGTGTCACAAGGACACCAGATGATGGCTGGAACTGGGGTGTTCCTTGGGGGGCGCTTCTCTATGGGTGATGTGGTGTCTTTCGGTGGCATCCCTGCGGCTGCAGCCAACGTTCAATCAAGCGATCAGATCCGCTGTCAATCGAATGCCGATGCTACTCAACTGGAACATGCTCAACAGCTGGCACAGGCCAAAGGTGCTGGATCATGCTCAGGTACAAAACTTGTGTCTAATTTTTCTTTAGCTTCTATTTCAGATGAAAGTTTCTTAAATAGAGCTACTATGTTGGGGGTCTCCTTGGGTAATTCCCCTAGTAAAGTGTCGGCAACAATAGCAAATATTAAAAATGTTGATGACCAGAGGACACTAATTATGCTAAAGAACAATTTGGAGATGAAGCGTTCTGCGGATGGTCAAAATAAAAATAATATATTAGAACATGCTGAATCTTTGTCTAGTGATCTAGGGGAAGAAGAACAACGTGAAAAGCTTGAAAGCTTAGAGGCACCCATAAAGGAATCTAAAGTCACAAAAGTTTATAAAAGAAGAGAAAAAGTTGTACCTAAAGTGGTACGCAGAAGTGTTAGACTCAACAAACAAAAGTAAAATTCTAGAGGAAGAAATGAAGGGATGTTTTTGGAATAGTGGGGGTTTCAGGGACACAGCCAAACACAATTTTGTGAATGAAACTATAAGGGATCATAAGCTTGATTTCTTTGCGATTCTTGAGTCTGGTAAAGGGAATTTTTCTGCACCTTTCTTGCAACACATTTCGGGTGGACATGATTTTCAGTGGTACTGTGTACCTCCGATTGGAAGGTCTGGGGGTATGTTAGTAGGCATAAATGCAACTACTCTTTCTATACAGAATATTGTCACTGGTGATAGATGTGTCAAATTCTTTGTCACTAATAAAGCCGGCAACTTTAAATGGGTTTTGATCGCTGTTTATGGGGCTGCTCAAGAAGAGCAAAAACCACTTTTCCTGGCCGAGCTTGTACAGATCTGCGAGAACGAGTCCTTGCCTATGTTAGTAGGAGGGGATTTCAACATTATAAGACGAGAAGAAGAGAAAAACAATGACAATTTTGATACACGTTGGCCTTTCATTTTTAATGCCATCATAGAAAGCCCCGACTTGAGAGAACTAGCTCTCTCAGGCCGCCAATTTACTTGGGCTAATCGTCGGGATACACCTACATATGAGAAACTGGACAGAATTCTAACTAATGTTGATTGGGAACAAAAATATCCTCTCGTGTCGGTAAGGGCACTAACTAGATCAGGATCAGACCATACACCCCTTTTAATTGATTCGGGAGATCAAGCTTTTCTAGGTAATAAAATGAAATTTTCTTTCGAACTCTCTTGGCTGTAGATGGTTTTATGGAGATGATCGCTCAAGAGTGGGCATCAATCTCAACAAAGGAAAACTCTCTTGAGAATTGGCAAAATAAAATACGCCACATTAGAAGGTTCCTGAGAGGCTGGGCTAGAAATTTGAGTGGAGATTTAAAAATTCAAAAGAAAAATCTTCTTGCTATCATTGACACATTAGACGTACAAGCCGAAACATCCCCTCTAAGTGAGGAAGAAACAAAAACTTTGCGGCAGGAAAATGATGAACTAGCCAAGTTAAGAAGAATTGAAGAGTCTAAATGGGCTCAGCGTGCAAAAGTTAAACATGTTTAAGAGGGTGGTGATAACACCAAATATTTCCATCTAATTGCTAATGGAAAACATAGGAGGAAGAAAATATTTCATTTAGAGCAAGAGAAAGGAACTATTATAGGACAAGAAAACCTGAAAACATATATTTCAGAATATTACAAAAGTTTATTTGGGCCACCTCCTCCTAGCCATTGTGTGCTGAATGAGTCAGTCACACATGACATTAAGCAAATTTCGGCTGTTGAGAATGATATTCTTACTGCGGACTTTACTGAGAAGGAGGTCTTCGATGCGGTCATGCAAATGGAAAAAACAAAGCGCCGGGGTCGGATGGGTTCCCCGCAGAATTCTACCAAAAATTTTGGGAAACAATAAAGGTTGATCTTATGGCTGTGTTTGCTAGTTTTCAAAGAGGTGAACTACCTTTATTCCATCTTAACTTTGGTACAATTATTCTTTTACCTAAAAAATAAAATGCTATTCAGATCCAATAATATAGACCTATTTGCTTACTAAATGTTAGCTTCAAGGTGTTTACAAAAGTAGGGACCAATCGTGTCACATCCATAGCTGAAAATGTGATACAACCTACTCAGACTGCGTTCATGCCAGGGAGGCACATTCTTGAGGGAGTTTTTATCCTCCATGAGACCCTTCATGAACTTCATAGGAAGAAATTGGATGGTGTTCTTTTTAAAATCGATTTTGAAAAGGCTTATGACAAGGTAAATTGGTCTTTTCTACAACAAACGCTCTGAATGAAAGGTTTTGACCCGAAATGGTGTGATTGGATACAAAGGTTTATTAAAAAGGAAGTGTGGGTATTAGAGTGAATGATGACATAGGTCATTATTTCCAAACTAAGAAAGGATTGCGGCAAGGAGACCCTCTATCCCCTATCCTTTTCAATCTTATTGCAGACATGCTTGCAAGGGCTAAAGAAGATGGACAAGTGAGTGGACTTATACCCCATTTAGTAGATGGGGGTGTCTCCATCCTACAATATGCGGATGATACGATTTTTTTTATGGATCATGACTTACAGAAAGCTCTCAACATGAAACTTATCCTATGTATATTTGAACAATTATCTGGTCTCAAAATTAATTTTCATAAGAGTAAGATCTTTTGTTTTGGGAAAGCCAAAGCAGCTGAAGGCGATTATAAAATCTTATTTGGATGCGACATATGACATGGTTATACCCCGCGGGTACACGATCTCAGTATACCTAGTCCAGCCCAAGGAAGGCCCACGGCAAATACATGCCGGCCCATGAAGACTTTCGGGTGGCAAAGGCCCATGACGCCTTCGGATCCTTGGAGAGCAAGACTAGAGTAGATAGGAAATTCAAAGGGGTAAACCCTAAAACCTGTAACTGACTCGATCTGTGCCTGGGACCTGCCTGCCTCTATATAAAGGCCAGGAGGGCACGACGAGGAGGCTCTCTCATAACCTCTCGTATACACACCTCCACGCTAGATTGCATCTGCGCACCCCTGTAACCTTCGGTTCCACCATAATCAGAGCAGACAAGCAGGAGTAGGGTTTTCCCTCCGGGAGCCTGAACCTGGGTAAACCTCGTGTCCCCGTGTTGCTTGTTTGCTAACCGTTCTGCGATCTCCAGCATCCCCATCTTCTCCAAAACCCAAGTCCATAACAATGGGCATTGACGAGATTAAACCTCGTCAATTGGCGCCGTCTGTGGGAAAAGGGGATGCTGATTGTGCGATCGTGACGGTCCCAACCCGAGCGATCTACAACTCCGCGGCGACGGAGAGTCATATCCTCTTCGGCGCCTTTGACTTCACCGCCCACTCGCCGGCCACCCTGAAGGACTTCGAGCCCATTGGCGACGGACTTGAGATCCTGTTCGGGAGTTTCTGCTTCCAGGTGGGGCAGATCGGCACTCTTCGCCTCCCAGAGCGGGTGCCCCTGCCGTCGATCAGGCCTGCTTCGTGGGCTCCACACCCCGTGCTATGCACATCATCATCGATAGATGAATCCTGTGACAGCAGCTGCTGCAACTCAGATCTGTGTGATCCACCATCGGATGAAGGAACCTACGGTTCCAGATTCGAAAGCTGTGGAAGCAGCGATCCGATCTACAAGCGCTACCAGTGCACCGCGGTCATCCAAGATTAGGAACACAATCCGCCGCCCAACCCGCAGGGTAGAAACGGCGATAACAGAAGAAGCCAATCCCCCCACCCAACGGGGAAAACAGCAACCGGGTCATCCAGCCTCAGCGAGGAGGGATGGGCCCAAGCGCGCGAAGCCGTAGCAGGCAACAAGATCCTGCCAGCAGATGCCTCACGGGACCTGCTGATGGCATACCACATGCTCCTCGTCGAGGAGCACAAGAAGCAACTGAGGATGCAAGAGGTGCTCGATAAGCGCAAGCAAGCAGCCTCGGAGTCCAGTGCACGGAGAGCTGCGCTCTCCGCCATGGATATCGGATCCAGCTCGCATGGAAACCATGGCAACAAGCACCGTTCTCGCACAGAGAACATGGATCCCAAAGCACGCCGCCAGGTGACTAGAGCCCTCAATGCGTCCTTCATGGAGATGGATGCCGACGGCAACATCATCCCAAAGACGCCGCAAGCTGCGATCATGGCAGCCACCGCGTACCTCGCATCCCATCCTCCTCCGGAGGGGGACCCGAAAAGGGCCATGCATAAGTCCGCGCTCACCAGACTCGGACTCGTTGGAGCCACGCTCCACGGAGAAGCTCCTGTGGAGCCAAAGAAGAAAGTTGCGGTCAGGTTCAACCGCAGCCCCACACCCTCATCCGAGGACGAAGAGCACGACCTTCCTCGAAGGCATAAGATCTCGCGTCGTCGCAGCCGCAACTACGACGCTCAAAACGAGCTAACACAGCGCGAGATCGACAAGGCGTGCGCTAAGCGCGTATGCTCGTCTGAATCCGAGGAGGATGATGACGAAGGAGAACTCTGTGGAGCCCGATGCTTCAGCAGATCCGTCCAACGGACGCGGATGCCGTGAAACTTCAAGCTTCCTTCGGACACTCCGAAGTTCGACGGCACACAGGACCCCAAGGCGTGGCTCAGTGACCACCTGTCGTCCGTCAAGCTACACGGCGGGAATAAGGAAACTGCCATGCAATGCCTTCAGCTGCAGCTGACAGGCGCAGCCCGAATCTGGCTCAGCAGCCTATCCTCAGGATCCATTCGAAGCTGGGAGGAGCTGGCGTACAGTTTCGTCCAAAACTTCAAAGGCACCAACAAGAGGCCCGCCTCGATCGAAGAGCTATGGGCCTGCACCCAACGAACGGGCGAATCCATTCGCTCGTACATACTACGCTGGTCCAACACCAAGAACTCCACGGCGTATATCTCCGAGGAGAGAGCTATAGACGCCTTCAAGGACGCCGTCAAACGCCCGGACTTCAAGGAAGAGCTCGGACGCGTCAATCCCAAGACACTCGACCACCTCATGGACATCGCCAATAGGTGGGCCGACGGTGAAGACTCCATCCACCGAGCGCACTCGGAGGAAGAAGACGACTACGGTCGGCGACGTGAGCGCCATAGCAAGAGAAGATCGTGCGTCTACGATGATCGCGATGGACCCAACATGGTCGCGGCTGGCTACACCGACCGCCGCAGCGATGGCAACCGCAACAGCGGCGGATACCGCGGAGGCAATTTCCACGATGGAGGACGCCCAGCACAGTCGTGGCAGCGCCGCGGTCGCGACGACGGACCCTCAGCATAGAAAAACTATCAGGTCCATGCACCATCCACTTTTACATCGACAAGCAGGATGGTAAGAAGAAGGAAAGCCACATGCTCAAGGACTGCCCGCGAGTTCCAGAAACTCAGCGAAAGCATGGCTCATATGAGGCAGCAAGCCCCCAACCCTGGAGTCGGGAACGCACCCGCACCAGGCGAGATCGCGCATGGAGCTCCTCCACCGCCACCTGCAGGAGGACTGAACCACCCAATCGCACCCGCATAGAATAACGGTGGGCACGGGTATCCCCCGCCGAAAGGAGCGTTGATGATCCAGAAAGGGCGCCCAACGAATAGGGTGCAGAAGAAAATCACCCGTCAGATCAACCTGGCTGTGACAGCTCCACCCGCCATCCCTGAGTACCTCAGCGGATCGGAGTGCTGCATCATGTTCAGCCGTTCGGATCACCCTTACCAGGTCCCTCGCCCAGGTCATGCAGCCCTGGTGCTTGAGGCGCATATCGGAGGGTTCGAGATGAGCCGCGCCTTCATGGACGGTGGCAGCGGCATCAACCTGATGTTCGCCAGCACCTTAGCAGCAATGCGGATCCCGCTATGCAGCCTGGAACAGTCAGACACAACGTTCCATGGCATTGTCCCAGGAAAGGGAATATTTCCCCTAGGAAAGATATGGTTCGACGTCATCTTTGGCAAGCCGGATAACTTCTGATGCGAGCGACTCGAGTTCGAAGTGGTGGACTGGCCATCACAATACCACGCCATCCTCGGGCGTGTAGCATTCGCAAGGTTCCTGGCAGTACCGCACTATGCGTACCTGCTACTCAAGATGCCAGGACCCAGAGGCGTCATCACGGTCCACGGGAGCTTCACCCGATCGGACCACTGCGACAAGGACTTCAACGGAATCTCCTAGTTATTCGGCATGCAAGAGGAGCTTGTAAGGCTCCGCGAGGTGACGGACAACGGGGCACCCCCAGTCGCACGACAGAACGCACCAGATATGTCTTTCGACTCCACCGTCAACACAAAGAAGGTGCAGGTCCACCCGACGGATGCCTCCAAAATGGCGTTGATCGCCAACGATCTCAGCTCCGCATAGGAAAGCGCGCTCGTCGAATTCCTCCGTGAGCGCTGGGAAATCTTCGCCTGGTGTCCTGCGGACATGCCAGGAGTTCCCAGGAAATTCTCCGAGCACGCACTCAACGTCTTTCTAGACACCAAGCCCGTCAAGCAGTCTATCCGACGACTGTCCGAACCATGGGCCGAAGCAATTGGAGTCGAAGTCAACAGACTACTCGACGCAAACTTCATCAGGGAAATCAAAGAAAGCGAGTGGCTCGCCAACACCGTAATGGTCCCTAAAAAGGACACGGACATCCTGCGGATGTGCGTGGACTTCACATCGCTGAACAAGCACTGCCCAAAGGACCACTTCCCTCTTCCTCGGATCGACCAAATCATCGATTCAACGACAGGATGTGAGAAGCTCTCCTTCATCGACGCCTACTCAGGCTACAAGCAAATTCGACTGAAGGTCGAAGATTAGGAGAAAACAGCGTTCATCACGCCGTTCGGAGTGTCCTGCTACAACACAATTCCCTTCGGGCTAAAGAACACAGTTGCCACGTACCAACGGTACATGCAGGCATGCCTGAAGGAGCAGATCGGCCGCAATATCCAAGTCTATGTCGACGACATATTCATCAAAACCAGGGAGGCGAGAACGCTCATCGACGATCTTCGCGAGACGTTCGATAATCTCGACCGCTACAGGATCAAGCTTAACCCTGAAAAGTGCGCCTTCGGCGTCCCATATAGCCAGCTACTTGGTTACTTCACCTCCCAGCGAGGAATCGAGGCGAACCCGAAGAAAATCCGGGCCATAATGGCCATGGAGAAGCCGAAAAACCTCAAGGGTGTCCAGCAGCTTGCAGGACGAATCGCGACATTGAGAAGGTTCATCAGCCGCATGGGCGAGAAAGCCCTGCCATTCTATCAGCTGCTGCGCAAGCCAGACAAATTCGAGTGGACGCCTGAGGCGGACGATGCATTCGAAGATCTAAAGCGGCTGCTCTCTACCTCGCCCGTCTTGGTTACGCCAAAGGAGCGCGAGCCTCTACTGTTGTACATAGCAGCTACACACCAGGTGGTGAGCACCGTACTAGTGGTCGATCAACCCGAAGAAGGCAAGACCCACGGGGTCCAACGCCCAATCTACTACCTCAGCGAGGTATTAACGCCGACAAAGCAGAGGTACCCTCACTACCAGAAACTCGCCTACGGCGTGTTCATGACGGCTCGTCGGCTGAGCCATTACTTCCAGGAGCACCAGGTGATGGTCGTCAACGAGGCACCCCTGAACAGCATCCTGAACAATCCGGAGGCCACAGGACGCGTAGCCCTGTGGGGCATCGAGCTGTCACCTCTAGACATCGTCTACGAGAAGCGACTCGCGATAAAGTCTTAGGTCCTCCTGGACTTCCTCGTCCACTGGATGGAGCTACAGCTTCCAGACACACCAGACATGACACGGTCATGGACGATGCACTTCGACAGCTCCAAACGCGAGGCTGGAGCAGGAGCCGGGGTCATACTGACCTCCCCGCAGGGCGACAAGATGAAGTACGTCCTTCAGATGAAATTCCGAGCCTCCAACAACGAGGCTGAATATGAATCCCTCACCACGGCATGAGGATGGCAAAGATCTGTGGTGTAACGCGCCTGGTCATCTACGAAGACTCGAACCTCTTCGTCCAGCAAACGATGAACGAGTGCGACGCACACGCCGAAAACATGATCGCGTACCGCGCACTCTACAACTCACTCGAGGGAGAATTTGACGGCTGCAAGCTTCGACACGTCGGGAGAGAAAGCAACGAGGAGGCCGACAGACTTGCCAACATCGGCTCCACCTGCGCACGAGTACCACCAGGCATGTTCCTCGAACAGATCTGCGTGCCATCCATCAAGCAGAAATTCCCCAAGGGATCACCCGAAGAGGCAGAGCACTCGGGAGCTGCGCTACCCGAAGGACAGGAAGGACCCTAAAAGCTCGACACAGAGGTCGTTGTGGTCAACCTGATGCAGGTCATGGCAGTCGAAGAAACTTGGACGCAGCCATATATCAAGTACTTGATAGACGGCGAGCTGCCCGATAGCCCGACAGATGCCCGGCGCATATCTCGCCGGTCAAAGGCCTTCACCATCACCAATGGTGAGCTGTACAAGCGCAGCATTTCGGGTGTACTCCAAAGGTGCGTCACCATCGGTGAGGTGACGGCAAAACCATCCTCCAAGAAATCCACGAGGGCATATGCGGCCATCATGTGGGCAGCTGCGCCCTTGTCGCCAAAGCTCTACGAGCTGGATTCTACTGGCCAACAGCCATGAACGACGCCAAGGACATCGTCCGAAGATGCAACGGGTGCCAAAGGTTTGCAGATAAACCGCACGCACCCGGATCAGAGCCCAGGCCCATACCCTTGGCCTGGCCTTTCGCCCAATGGGGCCTCGACATGATCGGCAAACTGCCACGATCCTCGAAAGGAGGTCACGTCTACCTCCTGGTCGTAGTCGACAAATTCACCAAGTGGATTGAGGCCATGCCTGTGACTAACCAAAAGGGCAAAACCGCCGTCAAGTTCTTTGAATCCATTTTCTACAGGTTCGGCATGCCACATAGCATCATCACCGACAATGGGTCGAACTTCATCTCTAAAGAATTCCAGGACTTCTGCGAAGACCTCGGAATCAACATCACATACGCCTTCATGGCGCACCCGCAAACGAACGGGCAGGTCGAAAAGGCCAACGGCCTCATCGGTGCTGGCATTAAGAAGTGCCTAATGAGCCCACTCGAGCGACTCGCGGGTGCCTAGACGCAAGAGCTACCTTCGGTCCTGTGGAGCCTGCGCACAATGCCAAACAGCTCAACCGGCTACACGCCTTTCTTCATGGTGCACGGAGCCGAAGCCATGCTGCCAGCAGAGGTACGCCACAAGGCCCCACGGGTCATCGCCTACAGCGCAGCCGAATCGACGGCCGCACTCGAAGACGCCGTCGACACACTCGACGAAGCACGTGACATAGCAGCAGCTCGATCAGCGGTGTACCAACAGAGTCTCCGCAACTACCACAGCCGACGGCTATGCCCAAGGTCCTTCGTCCAAGGAGACCTAGTCTTGCGACTCAAGAAAGAGTGACCGAAGAAATTCGAGTCACCATGGGAAGGACCCTATATCATCACTGAAGTCATTCCAGGTGGCGCCTATCGCCTCAAGCATGTGGAGTCTGGAGTCGCATAGTCCAACCCATGGAACGTCACGCAGCTGCGACGCTTCTACCCCTAGATACCCCTCTTTTACTTTCAATAAGGCTAGTCAGCCAAGGCTACTCAGCCGAACAATGTACCTCCTCCCTTATGATATGAATAAAGCTAAGTGTCTCGCCCCAAAATCTTTCGGTTATTATCTGCATTTTATTACATATTACAACACACTCGGGGGCTCCCCCTACCTCGCGACTTCATCGACTGAGAAAAACGCGTGTACACCTGAGTAGCTGACCACATCAGGCTAACGAAAAGGACACGTATGCAAACAAAGCATCATATGCCACACAACAAGAAACCTTTACAATAATAAAGGGCTCAACACGCCCAGTCGAATATATACAAGTTTTACATCTATCTCTTTTACAGGTCCTACCTATTTTGAAGAATAACCTGCGCACGCTGCTCAAACAGATCTACAACCTGTTCGGCATACTACCTTACAGCTGAATAATGCGGACGCATATCCCACTCACCACCATCTGGCCGAGGAGGCGGCCCAGCCGCTACAACAGCCAGGTCTACATCAGGACGATGCAACCGTACAAGAGAGAACACAGCCTTCACCCCTGAAGTTGATGACGCACCAGCTCCCTGACATGATGAACACTTCGAAACTTCGACATCAGGCCAGAGAAAGTCGACGGCGCCTCATCCAACGGAAACATCGCATGCAGAATGGACGCCAAAGAAGACTGCACCTGACGAAGCACCCGCGATACCTGGTGGACACAATCCTGCATTGTCGCAAGGACCATAGCACGATCCCGATCCATCCAGAAGAACCTGCCGGCCTACATGTCCTGCTGGGTCAAGCAGTTAAGCCGAACAACCACACGTTCCTTTTCCTCCTTCAGATAAAGGTTTGCACCTGCAATACTTGCAAAAGTAAGATGCAAGGCCATCCGAAACAATGAGCAGCAGCTCGAAAAACTTACACTCAAGATGTTCGGCCAGACGATGCAGCACCCCCATAAAAAAATCCTCTCGGGCAGCGCCTCGCTCCGCCTTCGACTTCCAAACATCAGCGTGGCCACGCACTCCAAGTAATTCTCTCTCAAGACTACGGATGCGGTCACGAAGAAACACAAGCTGCGATGCACCATCCAAAGATGGCCGCAGCTGCGCTGCAGACGAAGTGTCTACGGAAGCATCACCCGAAGGATCCTAGAGTAGAAGAAGACAACGATATGAACAAGCAGACAAATGAAGACAAAACTCGGAAATTCATTATGTACAGCAAAAAGCCACTACGTGGCGCAAGGATTGTTCACAGACGCAATTACAAAAGCTGAAACAAAAACTATCCTACAAATACAACGCCTACGAAGCGGCACCCTGAGTAGCCTCGGAGCCGGACTGCCTCGCCTTGGCTTCTCCCTGCTGCCTTAGCGCGTACTCAGCCAGCAGATCAATCAACTTCGGGCCGTAACGCTTACAGCGAGCAGAGTAGATGGCGAAGGTTACGTCGGACCCGTCAGCAGCCGTCGGCATCCGGGAGGTGATCTGAGGAAGGTCCAGCTCCGCTCCAGCCGCCAAGGCCATCGCCAGCCCAACGGACACGTCGATGCCTTTCTGCTTGCGCTTGTACGCCGCAGGTGCTTCCGCCGACAGCGCCTCCGCCAAGTCATCGACATCTTCAAGGGCCACGCCCTTGGGGACGAGCTCCTTGTAGAAGCGCCCGAGGACCTCCTTGGCTTTGGAAAGCGAGCCGACCACAGTACCACAGCGGTCTTCGATCGCCGCGGCAGCATCATCCAGAGCACTACCGTGCTCCAGAGCACCGCGGTCAAACTTGATGCCCGCGGCATCTACAATAACAAAGGAAGCATCATAAATAAAAAGCACTACAGGGAAAGGCAAGGAATCTAAAAAGAGAAGACAGAGAAACTCACCTGAAATAGCCTTTGCAGCCGCCATCAGCCTGCCGGCTACCTTTCTCTCGCGCGAAGCCGTAGCAGCGGCGATCTGCTCCTCGCGGTCTGTAGCCTCCTGCTGCAGACGCTCCCTAGCCTCAGCCGTGTTAGCTAGCTCCAGCTCGAGGCGCCCCTTCGCACCAACGGCGGCTTCGGCTTTTTTCTCTGCCTGCCCAAGGCTCTTTTTGAGAGCATCAAGCTCACAGAGAGAAGTGTTGTGGTCCTCTGCAGTCAGCAACACACCTATCAGATCGAAGGATAACATACAAGAAGAAGCAGAAAGCCAAAGTTGTAAACATACCTTGCAGTTGTTTGAAGTTGGCCTCCAATGCCAGGTGCTGCTGCACCAGCTGATTGGCGCCTTGCACAAAAGGCTGCAAAAAGAACTACTAGTCAAAAGAATGGCTCGGGGGCTATGCCCAAAAGAACGAGCAAAACGCTCGGGGGCTCCCCTCGAGACTCGAAGGAATAACGAACAACAAAACACCCTACAGACGCTCGGGGGCTCCCCCCGACGCACAAAAAATCAATGATCAACAGATCATCCGAAAAGGCTCGAGGGCTCCCCCCTGCGGCAGAAAACGGATATTACTTACATGCATAGACGGCGACTCCGAAGGTTCGCCTGCGGTCTTCTGAGGGAACACCACCAAAGCCTCCTGCGGAGAAGGCCTCGAGCAGCGCCCTCAGAGGTGGCCACCGTCTGAGGAGTAGGAGAAGGAATCTTCGACTCCCCCACCATCTCTCGAGCGCCATCGCTGGAGGAGCCGTCAGAGGAGTGGCTGCACAAGAAAAAAGTCAGCCAAGGACAATAAAGCGAAATTGAAAAATGGCAAAAAGAAATTGAGGAAGCTTACGAGTCGAGGTCGATAGGTAGAAGACAAGAGGGGTCTTCTTGCCCTTCTTCTCTTACTTCTTTTCTTCCTTCTTATCTTCCTTCTTCCGCTTCGTCGACGGGTGCGGTGACACGGCCCGCACAGGAATGGCAGGAATTGGAGAAGAAGAGCCCCCCTGCCCATCACTATGACGCTCAAGGCAAAGCGGGTTCCTAGGCGTCGGCGGAGTCGAGGTATCCGACGATTCACTGGAACTCCTCGTCCGCTTACGAGTGTGATCCTCACTCGACTCGTTGGCCTCTCCCACCGGAGATCGAGCCGACGGCAACTCGGACATGGAGTCCACCACCTCATTGTCTGGAGCATCCAGGAATACTTCGGGCAACGGAGGCGACATGCCTGGCACCTTGAACTCCTGCGCAAAAAGAAGAAAATTGATCAGCAGACAAATAAACAACAAGCAAAACACAGTCGAAAAATAGCGCTACGCGCACATCCAAGCTCTACACCTGCGGAACCGGACGAGAAGCGGAGAACGGAGAAGTCAGTGACCTCCCTGGAAGATCCTCGCCAGCCTTGAACTTCAGCAGCGGGCGAAGAATCCCGTCAAGATACCCCTTGGAGAACTCCTCATCCGAAACTCTAGTCGGATCACGACGACCCAAATAGAGAAACATCGGGTGCGCCCTAGCCTGTAGTGGCTGCACCCGATGTTTGAGAAAGGTGCGGATGATATCCACACCGTTCACCTCCTTCTCTGGAGTCAACTGGAGATCCTCCACCCGACGATAGAGCCCCTCTATTTCCGCCACCTCGCCATCCAAGATCTGGTTTTTTCAGGACCTTTTCGGCTCGATTTTCTGGGAGGGGTCGAAAGGGGCAAGACCAAAATCTTGCCCAGCTACCGTGGAGTCGCGGATGTAAAACCATCGCCTCCGCCAGTACTGGACAGATTCGGACATATAAAAGGAGAAGACAAGAAGATTGGATCGAAGGGAGATGATACAACCCCCAATGGGATAGACACCATCAGAACCAGATTGCCTCTTCACGGAATAGAGTTTCCTAAAGAGGCCAAAGTGCGGCTCGATACCGAGCCAGCACCCGCAGAAAGTGACAAAACAAGCAATGTGAAGAAGAGAGTTGGGGGAGAGATGATGCAGCTGGATGCCGTAAAGGAAAAGCAGCCCACGAAGGAAATTGTGGACTGGGAAGGAAAAGCCCCGAAGAACAAATGCGAGGAACATAACCCGAAACCTAGCGGGGGGACGGGGAATTACCTCGTTACCAGGGAGCCTGACGGCCTCCCTATCCTGCGGGATCAAGCCCCGCTCATGGAGCTTGCGGAGATCACCCTCCCGCGTCTCCGATCGCAGCCAGCCACCGTCGGTGACACGGGCGATGGTGGAACCTTTCTTGCCACCAGCAGCGCTGGTGCCAACCGCAGAATAAGATTTCTTGGGCTTCCCCATCGCGGTGCGCCGGCGCCAGCGGCGAGAACATAGGATCAACGAAGGAAATGTTCGCGGATATTCCAGCGCGCAACAAGAAAGCTTAGAGAAGATGGTAGCAGTGAAACACGAATGGCTGCGGTGAAAATAGATTAACTTTTCCCCAATGATTATAAGGACGAAGACGATGCACGACAACCGTCCATCGGGAAGACCTAGAGCCAACTGCAAGATCTGATCGTCCACGTGTCAGCCCAGTAGCGAACTGTAGGGGTTCGTAGCATGGAAAACAAAAAAATTCTACCGCATACAAACAAACAAGCCAAGATCTATCTACTAGATTGTAGCAACGGGTCTATGGAATAACTCACCCTCGAAGATTCTAAAGTGTTTAAAGAGAGCGGATTCTCGTGGGTGATGTAGTCGTACTCTTCCCGATCTCAAGATCACGTAGACGATCCTTCCGGCGCTGCGTTCCGGCAGCGCTTCCGCATTCGGTCACACGTTCGATACTCGACGAAGACCTTCCTCTCCCTTGTTCCAGCAGGCAGCGGAGGTTTTAGCACTCTCCTCGCGATTCCGGCAGCACACCGGCGTGGTACCGGAAGTAGAGGGGAGATCTCGCAGGGCTTCGCCTTAAGCCGGAGCGAGTATGGTGGACTATGAGAGAGATCCTCGGCGATCTAGGGTTTAGACGCACCAAGGAGGGGGCAAGGCCGGTGGCTAGGGTTTGCCCTAGGCGGCGGCGAGTTGTAATAGGCGGCGGCGGCTATGGAGGGCGGCGGCGGCTAGGGTTAGGTTTTAGAGGTGGAGGTGTTGTGTACTTGGAGGGGCAGCCCTGCCCCTCCTTATATAGGTGGAGGGGGCGTGCCAGGGGAGGGGAGTCCCTCCCCAACTCGGTTTCCCAAGTGGGCCGGCGGTGGAGGGAGGGAACTACTCCCCAAGTAGGTTTCCTACTTCCCCTCCACCTCACAAAATAGCCGTTTGACTTTTCAAATTGGCGTTTGACTTTTCAAACTAGGATTTGATTAAACCCTTTATTTTGTTCAGCGATGACACCTAGTACATGATGCAATCATTCCAACTTGATATGACACATTCATGTACCCTTCCCCTCCGGAGTGCCAGACCTTCTGGAACCTTCTAGAACATTCCCGATGAAAACACCGGAACCATTCTCCAACCCCGAAACAGGACTTTCCTTATATGAATCTTATTCTCCGGACCATTTCGGATCTCCTCGTAATATCCCAGATCCCATCCGAGACTCCGAACAACATTCGGTCTCTTACTCATCATTCCATAACTACTCAAACAACGTCGAATCCTTAAGTGTGTCTCCCTACGGTTCGTGAATTATGCGGACATGACCGAGACACTTCTCCGAACAATAACCAATAGAGGAATCTGGAAATTCATATGGCTCTCACATATTTCTACGATTACTTTGCGATCGAATTAACCACTTACATACGATACCAATTTCCCTTTTTCTCACGATACTTTACTTATCCGAGGTTATGATCGTCGGTATCTCTGCATACCTAGTTCAACCTCGTTACTGATAAGTACTCTTTTCTCGTTCCCGTGATATGTGATCCCTTGTGAGACAGTCACATGCTTGCAAGCTAATTGGATGGCATTCCACCGAGAGGGCCCAGCGTATATCTATCCGTCATATGGATGGACAAATCCCACTCTTGATCCATGTGTCTCAACCAATACTTTCCGAACACTCAATGCCACCTTTATAGCCACCCAGTTACGGTGTGGTGTTTGATGTCATCAAAGCATCCTTCCGGTGAAGGTGATATGCATGATCTCATGGTCGAAGGAATTAGGTTACTATGTATCAGAAAGCATATAGCAATTGAACTATTAAAATGACTTGATCTTTATGCTACGCTTATCTATAGGAGTATGTCCATCATATATTCTCCTAACGATATGATCTTGTTGTTAATAACATCTCAATGTTCATGATAGGGAAACCACAATCATTTATTAACCAACAAGCTAGTATTATAAAGAGTCTTTACTAGGGACTCTATTTTAGTTTACAAATCACACAAGTATTAATGTTTCCTTGTTAATACTATTATAGCATGAATGTAAACATTTATCATAAACACAAAGATATAATAATAACCATATTTATTATTGCCTCTAGGGCATATCTCCAACAGTCTCCCACTTGCACTAGAGTCATCTAATCTAGATTACATGGTAATATACCGAACACCCATGGCAGTTTGGTGTTGGTCATGTTTTGCCCTCGGGAGAGGTTTAGTCAACGGATCCGCCACATTCAGATCTGTGTGTACTTTGCAAATCTTTATGTCCCCATCTTGGACATGTTCTCGAATAGCGTGAAAACATAGCTTGATGTGCTTTAGCTTCTTGTGTGACCTTGGTTCTTGCGCATTGGCTATGGCGCCCATGTTATCACAGTAGATAGACATTGGGTCCAACGCACTAGGAACCACACCCAGCTCTGTAATGAACTCTTTCATCCATATCGCTTCTTGTGAAGCCTCCGAAGCAGCCATGTATTCCGATTCAGTTGAAGATCTCGCCACAATGCTTTGCTTTGCACTCCTCCAGCTAACTGCTGCACCATTCAAAGTAAATATCTATCCAGATTGTGATTTAGAATCATCCGGATCGGTGTTCCAACTAGCATCGGTGTAACCATTAACAACGAGCTGTTCATCACCTCCATAAGAAAGAACCATATCATTAGTTCTTCTCAAGTACTTAAGGATGTTTTTGACCGCTGTCCAATGATCCACTCCTGGATCACTTTGATATCTGCTAGTTAAACTAACAGCATATGCAATGTCGGGTCTAGTACATAGCATGGCATACATCAGAGATCCTATGGCTGAGGAATAGGGAGTCTTACTCATCCTTTCTCTATCTTCTGCCGTTACTGGACTTTGAGTTTTACTCAATGTCGTATTGGGCAACATGGGCAAGAACCCTTTCTTGCTATCTTCCATTCCAAACCTCTTTAGAACTTTGTCCAAATATGTACTTTGTGACAATGATATTAGGCGTCTCGATTTATCTCTATAAATCTTTATGCCTAATATGTAAGCTGCTTCGCCAAGATCTTTCATTGAAAACTATTATTCAAATATTCCTTGACACTATTAAGAAGGTCTACATCATTCCCAATCAACAATATGTCATCTACATATAGTATTAAGAATGCTACAGAGCTCCCACTCACTTTCTTGTAAATACAAGCTTCTCCGTAAGTTTGTATAAAACCAAAACTTTTGATCACCTTATCAAAACGTTGATTCCAACTTCGGGATGCTTGCTTTAATCCATAGATGGACCGTTGAAGTTTGCATACCTTGTTAGCATCTTTAGGATTGACAAAACCTTTGGGTTGCATCACATACAACTCTTCATCAATGTCTCCATTGAGGAACGCTGTTTTGACATCCATCTGCCATATCTCATAATCATAATATGCAGCGATTGCTAACATAATCCTCACAGACTTTAGCTTCGATACCGGTGATAAAGTCTCATCGTAGTCAACTCCTTGAATTTGTCGAAACCCTTTTGCGACAAGTCGAGCTTTATAGACAGTAACATTACCATCAGCATCTGTTTTCTTCTTGAAAATCCATTTGTTCTCGACAGCCTTCTGGCCATCCAGTAAGTCCACCAAAGTCCAAACTTGGTTTTCGTACATGGATCCAATCTCGGATTTTATGGCTTCTTGCCATTTATTGGAATCTGGGCTTCTCATCGCTTCCTCATATGTTGCAGGGTCATCGGTGTTGTCCACCAACATGACACTCATAACGGGATCATACCAATCAGGAGTGGTACGAGTTCTCGTTGACCTGCGAGGCTCTGTAGCAACTACAACCGAAGTTTCATGATCATCATCATTAGCTTCCTCTCTTATTGGTGCAGGCACCACAGGAACTTCTTCCGGTGCTGCGCTACTCGCAATTTCGAGAGAAGGTTCGACAACCTCGTCGAGTTCTACTTTCCTTCCAGTCACTTCTTTCGAGAGAAATTCCTTATCTAGAAAGGATCCATTCTTGGCAACGAAGATTTTGCCTTCGGATCTATGATAGAAGGTATACCCAATAGTTTCCTTCGGGTATCCTATGAAGACGCATTTTTCCGCTTTGGGTTCAAGCTTGTCCGGCTGTAACTTCTTTACATAGGCTTCGCAACCCCAAACTTTAAGGAACGACAATTTAGGTTTCTTCCCAAACCATAATTCATACGGTGTCGTTTCAACGGATTTAGATTGTGCCCTATTTAAAGTGAATGCGGCTACTTCTAATGCATAACCCCAAAATGATAGCGGTAAATCTGTAAGTGACATCATAGAACGAACCATATCTAAGAGAGTTCGATTACGACGTTCGGACACATCATTACGCTGTGGTGTTCCCGGCGGTGTCAATTGTGAAAGTATTCCGCATTTCTTCAAATGCTCGCCAAACTCGTAACTTAGATATTCACCTCCACAATCAGAACATAGAAATTTAATCTTCTTGTTACGTTGATTCTCTAACTCACTTTGAAATTCCTTAAACTTCTCGAAATTTTCGGACTTATGTTTCATGAAATAGATATACCCATATCTACTCAAGTCATCCGTGAAGGTAAGAACATAACGATAACCACCGCGTGATGCTACACTCATTGGACCACACACATCGGTATGTATGATTTCCAATAAGTTCATAGCTCGCTCCATCATACCAGAAAATGGAGTCTTAGTCATTTTACCCATCAGACATGCTTCGCATCTTTCAACTGATTCGAAATTAAGTGATTCAAGAAGTCCATCGGAATGGAGTTTCTTCATACGCTTCACTCCAATGTGACCAAGACGACAGTGCCACATATAGGTCGAGTTATCGCTCGATTTCAAACGTTTAGCCTCAATGTTATTAATATGTGTATTTCCACTATCAAGATTCAATAAGAATAGACCATCTATCAAAGGTGCATGTGCATAAAACATATTACTCATATAAATCGAACAACCATTATTCTCGGATTTAAACAAGTAACCGTCTCGCAATAAACAAGATCCCGATATAATGTTCATGCTTAACGCAGGCACCAAATAACAATTATTTAAGTATAAAACTAATCTCGATGGTAGATGAAGGGGTAGCGTGCCGATCGCGATCACATCAACCTTTGATCCGTTTCCCACGCGCATCGTCACCTCGTTCTTTGCTAGCTTCCGTTTATTCTGCAGCACCTGTTTCGAGTTACAAATATGAGCAACCGAACCAGTATCAAATACCCAGGCACTACTACGAGTACTAGTGAGATACACATCAATAACATGTATATCGGATATACCTTTCTTCTTGATGTTGCCGTTCTTCAAATCCGCCAAGTACTTTGGGCAATTTCGCTTCCAGTGACCTTCTCCCTTGCAGTAAAGCACTCAGTATCAGGCTTAGGTCCAGCCTTGGTCTTCTTCGTTGGCGCGGTAACTTTCTTACCACCCTTCTTGAAGTGTCCCTTTTGCTTAGACTTGCCTTTCTTGAATTTGGTGGTCTTATTGACCATCAACACTTGGTGCTCTTTCTTGATCTCCACTTCTGCAGATTTTAACATGGCAAAGAGTTCTGGCAACTGCTTGTTCATGTTTTGCATATTGTAGTTCATCACAAAGTTCTTGTAACTTGGTGGTAGTGATTGGAGGACACGATAAATCCCCAAAGCATTAGGAATCACTATACCCAAGCTTTGAAGTTTGTTTGCGTGCCCAGACATCTTAAGCACATGCTCACTGACGGAGCTGCCCTCTTCCATCTTGCAGTTAAAGAACTTTTCAGAAGCCTCATAGCTCTCAATTGCCGCGTGAGTCTCAAAGATCAATTTGAGATCACGGACAATATCATGTGGGTCTGAATTCTCAAACCTTTTCTGAAGCTCCGATTCTAAACCATACAAGATAGCACACTGAACTGTGGAGTACTGAGTCTTCCGAGCGAGGTAAACATTCTTTACTTCATCGGTAGCAGTAGTTGCAGGTGGGTCACCCAGCGGTGCATTCATCACATAGGTCAAATTACCAGATGTGAGGACAATCCTCAAATTGCGGAACCAATCCGCGAAGTTGCTTCCATTGTTTTTCAACTTTTCTTTCTCTAGGAACGCATTAAAATTGATGGTAGGGGCCGCCATTGATCTACAACATATTTGCAATAGTTTAGACTAAGTTTATGACAAATTGAGTTCTAATTAATAGTTAAATTAATCTAGGTGAACTCCCACTCAAAACAATATCCCTCACATTGTTTTAGTGATCACACGAACCAAATCCACCACATCAACACCGATCATCACGAGAGTTGATGTAGCTTCAATGGCGAACAATCGACGTGTTCATCATATCTACTATATGATTCATGCTTTACCTTTCGGTAATCCGTGTTCTGAGACCATGTTTTTACATGCTAGGCTCGTCAAGATCAAACCTTAGCTTCCGCATGAGCAAATCTGGCTTGCTCACGTTGTATACACTTGCGGAATCTAACACACCCGATCATCACGTGGTGCTTCGAAACAACAAGCTTTAGCAACGGTGCTTACTAAGGATGAACACTTTAGAACTTGAAATTCATGTGCTTGAGGGATCATCTTATAATGCTACCGTCGTTAACTAAGCAATACAAGATGCATAAAGGATTAACATCACATGCAATTCATAAGATGTGATATGATATGGCCTTTCTTCTTTGTGCTTCCGATCTCCATCTTTAAGCACGAACATGATCTCCATCATCAACGACATTGCATCAAGGTCAATGACGCTGCTCCATGGTTGTCGTCCACCGTCTTCAACTATTACAACTACTTTGAATAGACACGCGGGTCTTAACAGAATTTAAAGACAACCATATGGCTCCTGCCGGTTGCCAACTTACAATAAGGAACATTGCATACATCAAATATAATCACAATCATGGCCATATCACATCACAGCACACCCCTTCAAAACAAAGTTAGACGCCTCTACTTTCTTTGCATGTTTTACGTGGTTTGGGGCTTTCAATAAGTGTCGTTCTAACTTACAAACAAGAACCACAACATTGATACTAGCATTGTCAATCACCCGTTGTAAATTGAATCTTAACTATGTTGGGAGAAACAGGCACCCACAAAGCCACTTATGCAATACAAGTTGCATGTCAAGCGTGGAGCAAGTCTCATGAACGATGTCATGTAAGGTTAGCCCGGGCCACTTCATCCCATCATCCCGCAAGATGCAAAGTACACAAGAATAAATCGACAACAAAAGCATCAACGCCCACAATGACCATTGTGTTCTACTCGTGCAACAGATCTACATATAGACACGGCTCTGATACCACTGTAGGGGTTCGTAGCATGGAAAACAAAAAATTTCTACCGCATACAAACAAACAAGCCAAGATCTATCTACTAGATTGTAGCAACGAGTCGATGGAATAACTCACCTTCAAAGATTCCAAAGTGTTTAACAAGAGCGGATTCTCGTGGGTGATGTAGTCGTACTCTTCCCGATCTCAAGATCGCGTAGACGATCCTTCCGGCGCTGCGTTCCGGCAGCGCTTCCGCATTCGGTCACACGTTCGGTACTCGACGAAGACCTTCCTCTCCCTTGTTACAGCAGGCAGCGGAGGTTTTAGCACTCTCCTCGCGATTCCGGCAGCACACCGGCGTGGTACCGGAAGTAGAGGGGAGATCTCGCAGGGCTTCGCCTTAAGCCGGAGCGAGTATGGTGGACTATGAGAGATATCCTCGGCGATCTAGGGTTTAGACGCACCAAGGAGGGGGCAAGGCCGGCGGCTAGGGTTTGCCCTAGGCGGCGGCGAGTTGCCATAGGCGGCGGCGGCTATGGAGGGCGGCGGCGGCTAGGGTTAGGTTTTAGAGGTGGAGGTGTTGTGTACTTGGAGGGGCAGCCCTGCCCCTCCTTATATAGGTGGAGGGGGCGCGCCAGGGGAGGGGAGTCCCTCCCCAACTCGGTTACCCAAGTGGGCCGGCGGTGGAGGGAGGGAACTACTCCCCAAGTAGGTTTCCTACTTCCCCTCCACCTCACAAAATAGCCGTTTGACTTTTCAAATTGGCGTTTGACTTTTCAAACTAGGATTTGATTAAACCCTTTATTTTGTTCAGCGATGACACCTAGTACATGATGCAATCATTCCAACTTTATATGACACATTCATGTACCCTTCCCCTCCGGAGTGTCGGACCTTCCGGAACCTTCTAGAACATTCCCGATGAAAACACCGGAACCATTCTCCAACCCCGAAACAGGACTTTCCTTATATGAATCTTATTCTCCGGACCATTTCGGATCTCCTCGTGATATCCCGGATACCATCCAAGACTCCGAACAACATTCGGTCTCTTACTCATCATTCCATAACTACTCAAACAACGTCGAATCAAACAACGTCGAATCCTTAAGTGTGTCTCCCTACGGTTCATGAATTATGCGGACATGACCGAGACACTTCTCCGAACAATAACCAATAGAGGAATCTGGAAATTCATATGGCTCTCACATATTTCTACGATTACTTTGCGATCGAATTAACCACTTACATACGATACCAATTTCCCTTTGTCTCACGATAGTTTACTTATCCGAGGTTATGATCGTCGGTATCTCTGCATACCTAGTTCAACCTCGTTACTGATAAGTACTCTTTTCTCGTTCCCGTGATATGCGATCCCTTGTGAGCCAGTCACATGCTTGCAAGCTAATTGGATGACATTCCACCGAGAGGGCCCAGCGTATATCTATCCGTCATATGGATGGACAAATCCCACTCTTGATCCATGTGTCTCAACCAATACTTTCCGAACACTCAATGCCACCTTTATAGCCACCCAGTTACGGTGTGGTGTTTGATGTCATCAAAGCATCCTTCCGATGAAGGTGATATGCATGATCTCATGGTCAAAGGAATTAGGTTACTATGTATCAGAAAGCATATAGCAATTGAACTATTAAAATGACTTGATCTTTATGCTACGCTTATCTATAGGAGTATGTCCATCATATCATTCTCCTAACGATATGATCTTGTTGTTAATAACATCTCAATGTTCATGATAGGGAAACCATAATCATTTATTAACCAACAAGCTAGTATTATAAAGAGGCTTTACTAGGGACTCTATTTTATTTTACAAATCACACAAGTATTAATGTTTCCTTGTTAATACTATTATAGCATGAATGTAAACATTTATAATAAACATAAAGATATAATAATAACCATATTTATTATTACCTCTAGGGCATATCTCCAACACGAACCGTTGCTCACACGCTGTCCACTATGCGCGGAAATCGAGGCGACGCCGTAATTATCTCCACGCCGCGCATGACTGGTCAATTCAAGGTCAGAAGGTGGGACCCATGTTCGTCCAGTCATGTCATCTCTGGCGCAGCAGACGCTTGAGGTCACCGATCGTCAGCACTGACGTCATCAAAAGCTATACTAGCAACGGTTACAATTCTTCGACTACACAACTCAGAGTACTCACTCGAATTTACAATTCGACTAACTACTCGGGGGCTACTCCTATCAGGAGCGCTGGCCGCGCACCCAAAGTATAATCAAGATATCACACTACAAAGCTATTCTTCGAGTCCTATGTCGAGTCAGCGACTCCACTACGGAATCGGGGGCTACTCCCATAGGGAGGCTGGATTTAAGCATCCGAAAAATTTGTGTCCTACGGACCTGGAGTCAATCCATGGCTGAGCTAAAGTCTCTGCTCGAGTCTATGACTCGAACAGACACTCGGGGGCTACTCCCATAGGGAGCGCTGGCCGCGCACCCTATGAATTCTTCGACTGTGATCCTTCGGATCAGAATGCAAAAACTTTTCGGCAACTCTGCCCAGAATAACGCTAAGTGGGAAACATCCTCCTTGGTCACCCGAAACGCCTCCGTGGCGATAAAAATTCGGATGCTGTGTCTACGACACAAAGATAAGACCTACAGATATCATCTGATGGCCTGGCAACGCACACGACTGCGCTCTGCTAGTGAAAATCCGTGCCGGCAGGTGCGATGAAAAATCCCGACGGACGCGTTGGGTACATCATTTAAATTTACTGGAATTCCACTCCTGTAAGACCTCCGCGGCCTGAGTTGAATTACGCCAGCATATGTTCCGGATTCGAGTCGAGGGACTTGAATCTGAAGAAGATCGTGTTGTTTTGTCCTAAGACAGTTAACTGACCCTGATCTGTCGGGAGAGTCGGGCACACGCATCAACAATCCCTACACATTCTCTTGAAAGACAGAGTTGCACCCAAAGGATTAAAGAGTCCTCAGCCGAATCTACGATTCGACTGAACACTCGGGGGCTACTGACATGGTTATACCCCGCGGGTACACGATCTCAGCATACCTAGTCCAGCCCAAGGAAGGCCCACGACAAATACACGCCGGCCCATGAAGACTTTCGGGTGGCAAAGGCCCATGACGCCTTCGGATCCTTGGAGAGCAAGACTAGAGTAGATAGGAAATTCAAAGGGGTAAACCCTAAAACTTGTAACCGACTCGATCTGTGCCTGGGACCTGCCTGCCTCTATATAAAGGCCAGGAGGGCACGACGAGGAGGCTCTCTCATAACCTCTCATATACACCTCTACGCCAGATTGCATCTGCGCACCCCTGTAACCTTCGGTTCCACCATAATCAGAGCAGACAAGCAGGAGTAGGGTTTTCCCTCCGGGGGCCTGAACCTGGGTAAACCTCGTGTCCCCGTGTTGCTTGTTTTCTAACCGTTCCGCGATCTCCAGCATCCCCATCTTCTCCAAAACCCAAGTCCATAACAATGGGCATTGACGGGATTAAACCTCGTCAACATAGGGTCTCTTCCTTTTAAATATCTTGGGATCCCTATTCATTACCGAAAGCTAAAAAATGGTGAGTGGAAACCGGTGGAGGATCGGTTTGAGAAAAAAATTAGGAAACTGGATTGGGAAGATGCTTTCTTATGGGGATCGTTTAATCCTTATTAATTCAGTACTCACAAGTTTACCCATGTTCATGCTCACTTTTCTAGAAATACTTATAGGGGTAAGAAAGAGACTAGATTTTTTCAGATCTCGTTTTTTTGGCAAAGTGATGGTCATAAAAAGAAATATAGATTAACTAAGTGGGATATGATCTGCAGGCCGAAGGACCAAGGGGGTTTATGAGTGGAGGTTTTAGAGTTAAAGAACAAAAGTCTCCTTAGAAAATGGTTACATAAGCTTATGAATGAACAAGGGGTTTGGCAAGAGCTCCTACATAATAAATATTTGAATAACAAAACTCTTTCTCAGGTTTCAGCAAAACCAACTGATTCTCCTTTCTGGAAGGGTCTAATGAATGTTAAAGAAGATTTTTTTAGCAGGGGATCTTTAGAGATAGGCAATGGTCAGAAAACAAGATTTTGGGAAGACATGTGGTTAGGGGATGAGCCCCTAGGTGTTCAGTACCCATCGTTATATAATATTGTCTATCACAAAAACGTCACTGTGGCGAACGTGTTGAGATCAGCGCCTTTAAACATAAGTTTTAGGAGAGCGATGTCTGGTAATAAATGGGTTCGTTGGCTGCACCTTGTGTCGCGTCTGATGCCGGTTCATCTTTCAGATAGCAAGGATACTTTTAAGTGGAACCTAACCGCCTCTGGGTGTTTCACTGTTAGATCGATGTACCATGATTTGTTAAATGGTCAAACAGCTTATTTTAAAAAGTATATTTGGAAAATAAAAGTGCCTCTCAAAATTCAAAATATTCATGTGGTTCCTCCATAGGAAGGAAATACTCACAAAAGATAACTTGGTGAAAAGAAATTGGCAAGGTTCTACTAAATGTTGTTTTTGTGATCAGGAAGAGACAATTCAACATCTTTTTATATCATGCCCTTTTACTAAAATAATTTGGAGGATTGTTTTTATGACTTTCAATATTTCACCTCCTGCCAATATGACTAATCTTTTTGGAAATTGGTTAAATGGGATCCCAAAGAAAGATAAAGGACACATTAGAGTTGGTGTGTGCACCTTATTATGGGCCATATGGAACGTTCGCAATGATTTTATCTTTAACAAGAAAAGCTTTCCATCTTTTCTGCATGTTATCCCTATGGCTACACATTGGATCCATATGTGGTCCTATCTCCAGCCTGTGGAGGACCACCAGGCCATGGATATTGGGTGCAATCGTTTGGAAACGGTTGGACAGGACTTCTACCGCCGATGCGGCTGGCGGTCTGATCGGAGATTAACATGAAGAAGCTCATGCGCCGTCTACTTTTGGTTTTGTTTAGATGGCTTATTTTTGTGGAAACTTTGAGTGATCCTTGATTGTAATAAGGTGTAATACTTGTCTTCAAATAATGAAATAAAAATAAAGGTCGTATGCATCGATCGATGCAGAGACCGGGGCATGGTCCCCAATTTCGAAAAAAAGTTAAAACCCTCTTAAATTGATGAAATGGATTATTTTCTTGCACTCCCATATTATCTATTTAATTCTGTATATCTACATGATCTGATATGCCGTCCTGGTTTCATTATCACTATATGCGATTAAAAATTACAATTGTTATATTTGCAAATTCTAGTATTCTTCAGCAAACTAACTCGACACAAGTTCTCCTGGTTGGTTATGAGTTAATAACCCAAAATAACCTAGCTGCTTCTTTAGTCATAATTGTGATTACTTTGTTGAACGCAGGAACTTTACAGTCCAAATGGTCCTCTTTTTCAAATCCATATGCATGAAGAACGAGACCAATATTTTTAGTTGCATAGTAGCATCGTAGTTATACTTTTTCATGTGGTTTGACTTTGATTTGACCATGTTTATTAGGATTCCTGTGTTTTTCCTATTGCTGTGAACCAAACACCCAAGTTCACACATGAATTTCTACCCTATCACTGTGTTTTTCCTATTCCTGTGTTCTTGGAATCCTGTGAACCAAACAAGTTCTCCACCACATTTTCATTTTATAATATGGTCTGCCATCGCCGCTGCTTTGTATTAATTTTGAGACCCTATTTATGTCTATGGACTTCCTTTGGGACATAGAGCCCACAGCCCACCGGAACAAGTGAAGTATGGAGGTTAAGCAACGCTATGCTTTCTGTGTATGTATCCAGTTTGGCCTTTCAGTTGCGTCGATCTATGCTGAAGAGGAGATTCCTGAAAGTAACACAAAGAACCCATCTTCTTAACTGTCCAATTAAAGGAAGTGAGAAATGTGGTTCAGATATAAATATAAGTGTTGAAAAACCAGTTACCTAAAGATATTAAGAATCATAACGTTGTCCAGGATTTTTTAATGCTTGTTGTATTTTCATTTTCTGTTGGTTTTTCAGACACTTTTTGCACATATCTAATTTGCCTTAAATATAATTTTGCCAGAGCTTGAGCCTACTGTTTCCTGTATAGAACATCTAAAGTCTCTCTGCTCGGAGCAACTGAGCAAGCAGACTATAGATGCCTTAATGTTAATTTAACAGTATGGTATGAAATGTTGTAAGCTAACTTACTCAGATTATATTAGTATTATATTAATCTGTATCACGTGCTGCCTTACTTACGATATACTATAAACCTCAGTAACATGAATTGACATGTTAATGCTTGAATTAGTTGTCCTTCTGCAGTTACAGACAAGGATGGTCTATGCTTCTCTGTTGCTTAATTTTCATATTTTGCTTTGTCATGATTTTTGTACACAGTATCTGTTTTTCTTCTCCTAAAATTAATCTTTGTCATTCTTGAAAAACAAAATATCAGCGGTTAGTGGACCATACTATTCTAACGTAATATGTACCTTTTTTGTTGGGTCTATGGTTGTGTCATAAGTAAAAAAATCTTAATATAAATTCATGATCTTTCACTTTTTTTTACGTCAAGTGATAATTAGTTTGTCTTCTTTATTCTGTATGAACCAGAAAATACTATTGGAGCCCAAGCTCACAAGAGCCCAGTCCAGACGGTGTAGCCCAGTCCAGACGGTGTACAGTTTTTTTGGTTGGCAAGCCCATGAACTACAGCTGCTGTTTGGTTGGCCACAGTTTTTTTGTCTAGCCCAGTCCAGGCGGTGTACTTTTTAGCCCATTTCTGGGCGACCTGCGTAGGCGGGCAAAATACCAGTTCGCCAAAAAACTGGTAATGCTAGGAACTGGGCAGGGTGCGTCAAGGCGTAAAGCAAACATATCCTAAATTTGTTTTTTCATATTTTCTGTTTTACACCTATTCATTTGTCATAGGTCTCTGAGTTAAGATGTTGTATGATACAAATGAAATATATGTAATGCTGAAAGTAATCGTGAAAAGCCCGTATAGCTCAGTGGTAGAGCGTCAGTCTTGTAAACTGAAGGTCCGTAGTTCGATCCTGCGTGTGGGCATTTGTATTGCATTTTATTTCTTATATTTTACTTGCACTTTTCACTAGTTTTCATTTGGAGTTTTATATTTAACCTACCCAACTTGATTGGAATAAAAGGTATGGTTATTGTTGTTGTTGCTGCAGTCAATCGTGACCATTACTCAGTCTAGATGTAACCTCTTGCTGCACAACTGGATCATCAACATGATACACATTCCAGGTAGGAGTACATTATATCATACTTTGGTTATCTTGGAAAGTATCTCAAGGTCCTTTAATAAATCACATTTTCTCTAGTGAGCCTTCTTCACGAAGATAAAAGAGCATCTTCTTTATTGTTGATCAGATGCCTTACGGCAGACATGTGGTCGTGTATCAGCTCATTAGACAATTTCTAGGTGAAATATTCCTGCTTTATAGGAATAGTAGAGAGCATCATAATGTCAATTATTTGTCAATTTAGTGGTAGGCAAGTGGCACAATGGATTTAGTATCAGAAACAAATTTTACATGTTTTGATGTGGACATGATATTCTGAGAAAAGCATAATTCGTGAGCTTTGCTGGCACGGAAGCCTGTTAGCAAGGAAGGTTTGAGAGCAAGATCTGTGATTCCCTTCTAGGTTGATATTTCTTTTCATGCGGGTTCCTCGTTCTTTCTTCTTTCTTGCACATGTCCAGATAGCAAATCCCTTAAATTGATCAGCGACAATATTCCTATTTTTGGCATGAATTTAATGACATTTAAAGAAGGTCCTGCCTGTTTTCCCTTGATAAAGTTTTCTAGGGTATATTCAGGCTCAATTAGCATGTGATAAAGCTAGTGTTTATGCAGAGCATGCATCTAGTATTGTCAGCTTGAGGTAAATAGGTTAAAGCTTTTGTCTATAGCTTGGACTGAACTTCGTGCGCAGATACCAGGTAAACTCACAAGGCGAGTGGTTCTCTTAGACATCAATTGATAAGAAGTGCATCTAATTTGACGGTTCCGCCGTCTCAGCTCACAATTTATTTTGTACTGATCGAGGTGTAATCATGTCACCAACTTGAGCTAGGAATTTTGGACTTTGGCATATTTGTACTTGTGCATTCCCAAAAATAACTTCAGTGGATACAAACCTTTGCGGGCATGTAATTATTCTTAGCAAGGAAGGTTTTGAGGGCAAGATCTTTGATTCCCTTTTAGGCTGATGATTTTTGTCATGTTCGTTCCTGGTTCTTTCTTATTTCTTGCACATGTCAAGATAGTGAGTCCCTTAAGTTGACCAGCGACAATATTTCTGTTTTGTGTGACATTTAATGAAGGTTCTACCTGTTTCCCTTGGTAAAGTTTTCTAGGATATATTCAAGTTTAATCAGCACACGGTAAAGCTAGTGTGTATGCAGAGCATGCATCTAACATTTTTCAAGAATCGTGCAGGTGATCTGCGTGTCATTATATTAAGCGGGCAAAAGATAGAGATTACAGGAATGATCAGTACAACAAGGCAACCCTTGCGACACGAGCACATGACCACGCATGCATCTAACATTGTTAGCTTGAGGTAAAAGGGTTAAGGATTTGTCTATGGCTTGGATTTTACTTCTAGACGAGGATACTAGCTAACCTGTCAAGAGTGGATTTTTTAGACATCAATTGGAAAGCATTGCATCTAATTTTACACTCACGCCATTTCATCGCTGACAGAGAAGTAGTCCTGTGACCAACTTAAGCTTGGATTTTTAGACTTGGGTGTGCTTATTTATGGCTTTTCGCTTTTGGCTTATAAGCCATAAAAGCACCTAAACAGATGCTTTTTATTTTGGTTTTTGGCTTATACTATCATACTACTATGTTTAGTTAAAAGCCAAAAGCCAAAGCCAAAAAACTATTTCGGTGCTTTTGTGGCTTATAAGCCAAACTCCAAAAGCTAGATTTAAGTCTAACCAAATAGGCCAAACTTGGCATATCTTTGCTTATGCTTTTCTGAAAACAACTTGAGTGGATGCAAAAAATCTTGAGCATAAACATGGAATCTGCAGTTGACCCAAAAGACCAACCAGACAACACTGAGCAATGCTGTCATTGTTTATGCCCTGCCCCATAGGCCATAGGTGTTTCTTCAGATGTATGACATTGCTTGAGAGCACACTTCCATCACTAGCAAAGAACTGATTCGTGATGTCTTGTGTAATACTTTAAAAGATGGATTACAATGACTTGGCTTTTGTCAGGAAGCAGGATAGTGGCCAATACGAAATTGGTGTTTTTATCTTTTTGTTTCCATGTTATACCAGTCACGCAAATGGAAGCAGTTTCTCCTTTTCACCCCTTCTGAAAAATACGTGCTTCCATTTTACAATCAATTTATGATCCTTGTAGTAATTAAAACAAGTCCACAATGTTAAACTGTAGATCCACTTCATGAAAATAGACTGACTGAAAATTGAAAATCTTGTATCTTCCCAGTTTTCTACCTTTTCACTTTTCGGTTCCTACCGGAGAGCTGATAACAATTGTCACTGCTCAACTTAGCCTGTATGAAATCAGAGAGCATGCATGCATCATTCTGTCCATTCTTTCCTACTGGAGTACTTACTTTTTTCAGATCAAAAGCAGACCAAAAACTACCGTTCTTTCCTGGCCACCTCCTTTGCCGCCCGCTTTCCCTCGCCTACGAGGCTACATACACAACAGGCTCAACTCATTGCCCCATTGGCGTCGCACGTGTTACAATCGCGACAAGAAGATAACGAAGAACGAAAACGAAAAACACAGCAAGGAGACACAGATTTAACGTGGAAAACCTCTCCAACAAAGAGAGGAAAAAACCACGGGCGCCAGCCAGCGAAACTTCACTATATCGAGGAGTGTTTACAAACGCCGGGGATTTCACAGATACAACTCTTCCAACCGGCGGCTTACAAGGGGTTTATATATCGGTGGAAACCTAGGTCTTCGACGATCCGTACCGTACCGCGGGGGGCTGTCGCCCCCCGCACCCCCCACAGGCGTCCCCGTTGGGCACGGTGTGGGCCAACTTCAGACTCGTTACACTCGGCCCAAGCCTCCCGGCGACGGGCCTCGCTCCACTCGTCAGAAGTTGGCCTATACTTTGTAGAATTTGGATCAACATATAACAAACTCCACCTTGAGACAAATTCCTCCTTGTAGCATCAACAGCAACCATCTCCCTGAACAAACAAAGCAAATACTTTCGGCGCCAATAGCCACTTGGGCTAATCAGTTAAACCAACTAAGTTCGAGCAAAGCTCAAACTTAGCAACAGGAACAGGTTTAGTCATCATATCAGCAGGATTATCATGAGTGCTGATCTTGCATACCTTTAATTTACCTTGAGCAACAATGTCTCTAACAAAATGGTACTTGACATCAATGTGCTTAGTTCTCTCATGAAACATCTGATCTTTTGTAAGGTATATGGCACTTTGACTGTCACAAAACAAAGTAATGCAAGAATCATCTCCACAAAGCTCAGCAAACAAACCTTTCAACCAAACAGATTCTTTGCAAGCTTCAGCAATAGCCATGTATTCAGCTTCAGTAGTAGATTGTGCAACAACAGCCTGCAATGTAGCCTTCCAGCTAACAGCACAACCTCCAACATTAAACACATAACCTGTGAGGGATCTTCTCTTATCCAAATCGGCAGCAAAATCTGAATCCACATAGCCAACGAGTCCCTCACCGGTCCTGCCAAACTTCAAACAAGCATTGGAAGTGCCAAGAAGGTACCTGAAAACCCACTGAACAGCCTTCCAATGTTCTTTACCAGGATTAGCCATGTATCTACTTATCAAACTCATAGCATATGATAAATCAGGACGAGAACAAACCATGGCATACATCAAAGAACCAACAGCACTAGAATATGGCACCTTTGACATGTACTCAAACTCTTCATCAGTAGTAGGACATTGAGAAACTGACAATTTAAAGTGAGGAGCAATAGGAGTACTAACTGAGTTGGCACCATCCATATTAAAACGATGAAGAACTTTCTTAATATAACTTTGCTGACTAAGAAATAACAAACCAGATTTTCTATCTCGGGTAATCTCCATACCTAAGATCTTCTTAGCAGCACCAAGATCCTTCATCTCAAACTCACTACTTAGGTGTGCCTTCAAAGTAGTGATTTCTTTCATGCCCTTGGCAGCAATTAACATATCATCAACATATAGCAGCAAGTATATAGGTGACCCATCAACAAACTTGATATAAACACAACTATCATATTTAGACCTCTCAAAACCATGTGAGATCATAAATGAATCAAACCTTTTATACCACTGTCTTGGAGATTGCTTTAAGCCATAAAGAGACTTCTTTAATTTGCACACAAAATCCTCTTTACCAGGCACTATGAACCCTTCTGGTTGGTCCATGTATATTTCCTCATCAAGCTCTCCATGCAGAAAAACAGTCTTGACATCTAACTGCTCAAGCTCAAGATCACGCATAGCCACAATACTAAAGAAAGTACGAATGGAACTATGCTTCACAACTGGAGAGAACACATCATTGTTTGGCCTATACTTTGTAGAATTTGGATCAACATATAACAGCACGTACGGATAATGCTAGTCTAGGACTAGCCGCGTCCGGGGGCTTAACAGCCCTACACCATCTTTTCCCCCATGATCACAAACACTATCTTTCTTAGGGACCAATGGCAGCATGTGTGTGTTGCGAGCGTGGCTGGCCCCATGCATGCATCAACCTTGATAGTAGTTGGCACCGAATTCCACTCTCCAAGGCAGCTGCAGCGGCTTCACCATGACACTTTCGTCGCTCGCTCGCTCCTCCACCATGCATCATCAGCTCCTACCCCCCCCCCCCCCCCCACTTGTCGTTCTTCCTTTCTGGCTCTCGAAAGTTGCGTATCCGTAGAGCTCTTTCCAAGGGAGTGTGTGTAGTGTAGTGTAGTGGTGCTCCTGCTACTACTACGAGCCTAGCAGTACCAACTTGTCACTCGCCGTTTCCTGTTCGGTTCGGTTGCCAAATGAAATCTGAACCTGCCTGAATTGAGATCTCGGATGGGCCTTTGCTGCTGCGCCTTCCGATTCGATCGACGTCTTTCTGCGGTTGATTCGCGGCGGCGCTTTAACGGTTTTTTTTTTGTTGGAGGTGTGAAACCGAGCTGGGACTTGATTGTTTAGATGTTCTCCTTTCGTTTTAAGAAACTGTATATTGGATGCTGGAGGTGGCGGGGAATAAAGCGCGCTCTTGTCTTTGGCACTCGTACATCACATTTCAATCATCTCTTTGTTTGTCTGCCTGGCTAAGGAAGCGATTCACGGAATGCACCGTGTGCAAAGGCATCTTTACCGGACCGACCTATTTTGAACATGAAAGACTTTCGAATCTGTCCGTTTTAGTCGACCCGCAGATACGAAATCGGGCTGTTTTTACTCTGTCTGTTTGGGTTTGAGGTGCCCAGCAACGAAGATCCATTCTGGCCAGATGGACTAGACTCACCTGTTTTTTACATAATTCAACAAACTTTAATAACAATTACATGAATTTAAATATTTCACAATCAAATATATAACATAGTTTCGAAGCAAAAATAATTCACGGTCAAACATAGCAAACAACAAGAGAAAATTTGTGAGGCCATGCCTAGCGGTTGCCGATGTGCGCCCCCGCACTACAGGAATGGAGCTAGACGCCGACGGTCAGAGGCTACACCGGCAGCCAAAAGTCGGGGTCGTCGGCGTATGCCATGAGCTAGCCGTCCCACGAAGATGGCCGTCGGCGTAGAATTTCCATCGGCGTAGGATAGCCTACGCCGACGGCTTTCCTCGGCGTAGCCTACGCCGACGGCTGCCCTCGACATAGTATTAATTCTTTTACCTTATTAATCTTACAAAAATCATAAAATTATTCTAATTCAGAAAAATATAAATAATATATCAAAATTTATAGAAAAATAAGAGCTATCTATATACACTCAAATATTTGATATTTATGTTGAATAAGAATCTTCGTGCGTGCCGTTTTGATCATAGTTTAAAATGGGCACAAAAATTCAAAAACGATCGAAACAATACGAAACCTTCGCGTGGTGTCATATTATGTGAGATAGTTGGAAGGGAAAATATCAAACTTGGTATATTGATTATGTCTCAACAAAACCTTCACAAAATGGCCTATCTTATTCGAGGTTTTCTGGCTTTCGGGTCAAATCGCCAATGTTATGGCTAGAATCAAGGCATAGTTTATGATAATATGCCCATATTGTACATGCATGTGCATCATGGGATGGCGAACAATGTTGCAGGAGAAAGTTTTCTTTTTTGTCACACCTAAAAGTCATTTTCCGAGCGCAAAAGGGGGGTTGTGAAGCAACCACCAAATGGCTAATTCAAAATGCTACCACCCTATTTTTCAAAAATATTAGACCTCCTTATATGGAAAATGTCCCAACAGGGTAATCTCAAGCCTTTCTGTCCACCCCTCGTGAAAAAGACAAATTCATGCTGAATTGGTAGGAAGTGGGTCACATATGAACTACAGGTACATGATATGATGCTCATGAATTTTTACAAAAAATATTTTTAAGTTTACAATATGCTATTTTATCATAGATCCAATGCATGTTTAGCGAGGTTCAACCCCGAGCTAAGAATTTTCATGTCAATCGTTCGATAAAGATTGACGATAGTTTAAAACGGGCATAAGAAATTCAAAAATGATTCAAACAATACGAAACCTTCGCGTGGTGTCATATTATGTGACATAGTTGGAAGGAAAAATATTAAACTTGGTATATTGATTATGTCTCAAAAAACCTTCACAAAATGACCTATCTCATTCGAGGTTTCCTGCCTTTCGGGTCAAATGACCAATGTTATGGCTAGAATTAAGACATAGTTTGTGATAAGTTGATATGGATATCATATTTGGATTCCTCTCATTTTTCTGATCAATTTAGACATATTATTTGTTGAATTTCTATTTACGAATTTAAATATATTAATTATTCCGTATTAAATAGAAAAATACAAAAAAGTAAAATCATTATATTTTTATTTGAATTCAATAATATTTTTACTTATTCATTGTTGTTTACTTAAATAATTTTTTGTAATTTCAAAACATAAAAACTTGTGACATTAATGATATAAGAGATAATAAGATTGATATCATAATATTGATAACTAGGTACAAATTGCTTCGTGGAAACTGATTTAGAAAGAACAGAAAAGTTAAGCGTGATGAAGGTGGAGTAGTGCGAGGATGGGTGACCGACCGGTAATTTTGATCAAGACTACAATTTAATTAAAGATTAAGTGTAATTAGTGTTAAAAAATGTTATAGATAAGAGATCAACAATTCAAAGATTAAAAAAAGTTGAGAAAAAAATTAATTTTTTTGTCTGGCCGCTAGTCTATGTCGATGGGGCTATGCTGAGGGCAAAACCGTCAGTGTAGCCTACGATGACAGCTTTTCTATATGCTGACGGCCCCCGTGAGTGTGTTGCGGGAGGGATTTGCCGAGAAGGCTACGCCGAGGGCAGCCGTCGGTGTAGGCTACACCGACGGCTTTTGATCCTCGGCGTAGCGCGCCATTCCTGTAGTGCCACGTCCTCGATCAAATTTTTTTGTAGTCAGGTGTGTGTAACGTGATCACATATCTCATGATGCACATGGAGGAACTCGTCAAAGGTTGTTGTCCCTAGAGACGCATCGACTAGGTCATCCTCGAAATCCCATCCTTGGTCATGGATTACATCATCACGCTCTTTCTCAACGATCATGTGAGGCAAGCCGCCATCACCTCCTACGTAGTCTAAGCGCTCCAAGTTATATTAGGGTGTCGAACAATTCCCCACCTACACTAGAGCACACCAAAGGCCCGCTCCACATCCTTTCTAGCAGCCTCTTGCTCCTTGGAAAACCTTGCACATTTCCATCCTCCGGCTCATGAATGGTCTTCAAAACGGTTGCCCAATCTGAGTAGATGCCATCAGCAAGATAGTACCCTTTGTCATATGCATGACCTTCGATCTCATTGTGAATCTGTAGAGCATTGCCTTCCGCCAGCCTAGAGAATACCTAGGGTCGCTGGAGCACATTTATGTCATTGTTGGAACCTGTCATACCAAAAAAAGAATGACATATCCATAGATCTTGAGATGCAACTGCCTCAAAAATCACTGTGCAGCCATCCACATGTCCACTATACTTCCCCTACCAAGCAAAAGGGTGATTCTTTCACTCCTAATGCATGCAATCTATGCTTCCCAGCATTCCTGAAAATCCCCTCTTCTCATTGATGGACAAAAGACAAACAATGTCTTTGAGATTTGGTTCTCTCAGGTAAACATCACAAAAAATTGCAATCACCGCTTTGCGGAACTTGTACATCGCCTCAAGGTGGGTGTTCCTGCTCATGCGCATGTACGCATCGGCAAGATCACCGACCACTCTATATGCAAGCACTCAAATAGCAGAGTAACATTTCTGGTAAGAACTAAAGCCAATCTTACCAGTGCAGTCGTTCTTACATTCGAAGTAGTTGTCATAGTCTCTGAAGCCATCAACAATGGTCTCAAATAAATTCCTTGACGCGCGAAACCGGCGCCAAAATATGTGCTCTGAGAAGAGCGGGATCATCCGATGGAAGTAGTCCTTGAACAACCGGTCATGGCCACCTTCTAGATCACGCGCAAGTTCGCCGCGCACCCCTTTACCAATCCCCCGGTGGACGGGCTGCATGCTCTCGGCATGGTCGGCGATGAGGGTCGTCGTCACCATCATGAACTTAGTATTGTCGCCAGAGTCGTCTTCGGACTACGTGTCGACAAAATTGTCATAGAAGAACTTGATGGAGGTAGAGCTCGTTGCCATCGCCATTCGGTAGTGCAAATGGTCGAACAGGTCGTGGGTGTTGCTAGTCGGGTAAGGTTCGCAGCCAAGGGCTAGCAAATGGGGCTGGCGTGGATGGCTCTCCGGTACGAAGCAGGTGCAACACAATAAACCGGCGACGTCCTTGTATGTGGCGCACCGGAGACTCAGATGGAGGTTGCGGATGTCAAGCTACTCCGGTGATGCCGACGCGTACCAACACTGGGCACGAGGCTTCCTGTGGAGGTGGAGAAGTACTGTGAGCTCAACAGGTGCTAGGTGGATGGCAAGCCAGCGGCGGAGGCCGACCACAGTGTTGCGGCAGAGTTGCGGCGCAAGCTAGGGCGGGGGTTGATTTCGGGAGAGAATGGGGGTTTGACCCACTGTCTAGCGGGCCAGGGGAGGACAAGGACACGACGCGCGCGGTCGAGTGCTCTGTCAGGGTCAACGCAAAACCAGCGCAAATTTATGCTGAAATAGGTCATCGCGGGCCGGTCCTTGCCACGATGGTCGAATAGGTCTCCCGGCTGAGCCGACTCCCCTCTCCACGCGGACAGATTCGGACACCGAATGGTCGAATGTGTATAGTTCAGATATACAGATCAATCTACATCAAAGATTGACTAAAACTATGTCTTTTAAACAACTATGTACACCCCTTATTTCCCTGCTCCCTCCGCCCATGCCCCATGGGCATGGTGGAGAAGTCCTAAGTGTCTTGTTTTTGTTATGAGAAAAGAAGATGCAGCATATTTCAAGGAGCCTCCATTGATTCGCAGGAATTTCACAGTAAACGGTTGGAAACTGGCAATAGCGGGAATTACCAATGGAAGTCGAAAGAGGCGCTCGGGTAGTTTGAAGTTGATCTGCAGTGTGGCAAACCGTGAAGTAGGGTGCAGGCCACTTGGAAGGAGGCAGCGTAGCTACAAGAGGACGGCTGCAGAGTGACAGCGTGCACGCGGTCCCGGCCTGGTGTGTCGCAGCACAGAAATACAGAATGTCAGTTAGGGGCACAGGTTTCATTGGAAGCACGCTGCCGGCCTCGCCGCCCCTTGTGGCCTTGTGTCACGGACACCCGCGTCCGTCGCCGTCGCCGGCAGTGGTCGGCCTGTGCCTTGCTGGCGCGCCGGGGCCCGGCGGCCAGACCTTGATGTTAACCTGACCTCCTTCATTCCCGTCGTCGCAGCAGCTGCTGTGCTCTGCTACTGCTGCGGTGCAGTACATGCACTGTGTCTCTCCAGGGAATAAAATTGAATGGCCTGCAATCTCGATCTCCTTCCCCGTTCTGGGGGCTCGTCGCAGGTAAAATCCGCGCCCATCCAACCCAATAATCCAAATCCAACGCTGCTGCTACGGCTGCGCTGCTATTACTGACTCGGCCAGTCGACCTGCCCCGATACATCACAGATTTCAGTCCAGTCCAGTCCCCGTTGTTCAGGACTCCATCACAGCACTCCAAGATCTTCCACGCCTCCGACTCCGCGGCCATTTCCAGCGCCAGCAATGAGTTAATAGCATAAAACTTTTACATTGTAGCGCAAATTTACGAAATGGTACCACTTTATAATTTAGGTTTCAAAATCTACCACTCTATAGCATGCTTTCGTAATTCGTGGAAACGACACGCTGATAGGGAATTGACACGGTTTAGGACGGCAGACCCTACCTGTCAGGCTGACGTGGCACTATTGACATGAAAATTACTTGTCAGCCCTCTTAAAAATACCTAAAAAACTAAAAAGTAGAAAAAAAATCTACAATCCCATCTTCTTCGCCCGACCACCACCACCGCATCTGTTAACCTACCCCACCACCGCTGTCGTGCCCCTGCTCGAGTCCGAGCAGCGACACGCCCTATTGTTGACATGCGGCTAAGGTCGTGGCCGGCGTTGTGGAGCCCCCGCTCATGGACGCCGTCGTGCCCTCCTGCTCGCCCATGCTCGGCGTTCCTATCAAATGGTGTCGTCGCTCGTGTTCCCTCCTTCCACTTCCTAGAAATGGCGGCGCCACCCCCAACACACGCTAGTGCCCCCTTCGCTACAACCGGCATGTTCCGTTTGGGTTCATCGACGCGAGGAACCTGGCCGAGAGCATCGCTTGGGACGTGGCGGCCTCAGGGCGTCCTTTCGGCCTCTGTCATTCGCACCGCGCCCTACCGTCGATGCAGATGCATGCCGATTTGAAGGCCGAAATGTCCTACCGAGCAGGCGCGAGACGACGCTCGGCCTCGAGCAGGGGACACGCCGCCGATGACCATGACTTCAGCACGATTGGGGGAGGTGGTGTGGCCGACGACGGGAGCCTAGGAAGGCAATGAAGGGAGTCAGTCCAACAGGGACCGACATCGATGGAGGGCCAGACATAGGAAGAAGACGACCATGTGGTCGTTGGTGGGATTTTGTTTAAATGTGGATGCCTTATCAATATCACTAGTGCCACATCAGCCTGATAGGTAGGGCCATCGTCCTAAAGCGTGTCAAGCGTGTCAATTCCTTTTGAACGCGTAGTTTGCGCGAAATGCAAATAGTGTATAGTAGAGTGGCAGATTTTGGTAACCAAACAGTAAAATGATAGTACTAAGTTTTTTGTAAATTTGCACAGTAAAATGGTACAGCTTTACGCCCATTAACTCGCCGCCGAACACTACACAATCATTCATCTAGATGTCTATTCGGCAAACCGGAGTGAGGAGCAGGAGGCGACTGTGTCTGCGCGTGAGGGAGAGATCACATCAATCGCACACACGGGACAAGACAAAACCCGGGGGAGACCGGGAAGCAGCGCGCCATGATCGATCGACCGATCGGGTGCGCCGCTGGCTGATGCAAGCCATGTGCTGCGTGTGTTCGCACTCGGCGACAGCGGCTCGACACAACGGTGGTACGCTACACGGATACATACACCACGCCGCGAACGAACACGGAGTCATCATTTGTTTACGCGCCGTGCACCGTCCACTTGAAGCCGACCGGCGGCCTTGAGGTTTTGTTTAAACGGGAAAGACGAGGGAAAATCAAAACCAGATCTAGCAGCACATGCTGCTACGTGACTGGACGATGGTACGATACCGAGCCATGGTTCATCGGGTACAGAAGCTGGTGTCATCCGGACCGTCCACCTGTTGGGGCGAGACGGCAGGGTGGGGGCGGGACCCACGTGCCGGTCGGTGGGGCCGCACCGCCGGACACGCCCGCCGATCGACGAGACCGATGCCTGCAGCCTGCGATTTTTTTACAAATATACCCCTCTGCACATCTGCATTATCAAAAATACCCCCATCAAACATCTAATGTCAAAAATACCCTGACGGGAGATGAAAAAGGTGACACGTGGCTCCTTCCGCCAGTACAGGAGGCGGATGGTTTTCTCCGCCATGGGGAGAGGCGGCAAGTTCTTCCCGTCCTTGGCCATGGCGGAAGCTGGTGGGTCCTACGCTGTCAGATGGCGGGAGCTAGCAGAAAACCATTCCGCCAGTGAGGATGGCGGGAGCAAGGTAACTCAAGACACGTGCATGTTGATTAAGCTGCATCTATCTGTTTAGAACTCGGTTAGAATTCTTTATTAGGAAGAGAGAGGAGAAAGGTACCAGCGTGAGAGAAAAAAAGCCATGTACTCCTTTGCATGCATGCTAGCCAGAGGCGTCCCATCGCCGCACCAACAGGGCCAAATACATGCATGCAAGACAGGAAACTGCATGCGCCCTGCCAGTTGATGTGGTCGCATGTTCCTCCCGCCGGCCCTGCCACCTGGCCCCACAACATCCCGCCACTGCCAGGTACGGGATGGCCCTCCCGCTAGTCCCCGTGGCTGGATCTAATGCTCCGCCTGGTGCGGTGGCGGGAAGAGCCATGTGGCGGCTTTTTCACGTCCCGTCAGGACAGTTTTGACAATGTTTTTTACATAGGGGTATTTTTAGTGATGCAGATTCAGATAGAGGTATATTCGTAAAAAAATCGCAGCCTGCAGGGTGGCTGGGCCCGGCGGTCAACAGGTTCACTGGCCGTGTGGAAAGAGAGGCAGGCCAGGCACCGGCAGTGCTGCTGCGCAGAAAGAGCGGTGATCCAGTGACTGAGCCGAGGGACAATGCAGGGATGCAATGTGCAGCTAATAGTAGTTTTAGTAATTTTTTATTTGCCTCATGCTCGTGGCCTACACGTTCAGGCTACATGTCTGCAAGGCTGCAACGCGAGGCACGGTTTGGTAGATGGATCTCCTGCGTCTGCTCGAGCGTATGGTTCCTCCTGGGGCGCTTCTGTAAATCATGCTACAAATGCAGTGCCCTGACCTGATAGTAGTTTTCCCGTACAACCCGCAGGCCGGGTTCCACTGTATTATCACGATATAGAAGAACAAAAAGTCATCCAAAAGGGCCTATGACATGAGCTCGGACCCAAACGTCATATGAAATCCTACAGGAAATATAAACGTAGAAATCTGTATCCACTAGTTGTTTGGTTCGTATCACAGGAAAAAACACAGATTTTTTTTGTGAAGAAATAGGTGCATGCCATAATTTTTGTTGAGAAGGGAAATTTTCTTATGGGATTGCATACAAAGTAGCCCATAGGGCGTCCGGCAAGGGGGCAACCGCGCCGCCAGCTACTGCCCCCCCTCCCCAACCTTCCTCCTCCCATCGACGTTGCCCGGAGTCATGGCAGGGCAAAGCCCGTGCCTTTGACAACGGCGGCAAATGTTTCTCATCGGGCAGGGTAACCAATCTCCGACGATAGCGGTGACGGCTTCCCAGGACGGCGGCGGCGTGGTACCGTGGTTCTCCTTGCGATGATCTCGGTGTCTCGACGGTGGAGGTGGCGATCCATCCTTGAGGTTGTGCCCCCATGACATGGCCTTTGGATCCTTATCCACCTCATGGATGAGTCTTTGGGTCTAGGTCTACGGATGTGGGTGGCATGGCGGAGACAGAACATAATAAAATGGAATATATTGCCTCCCAAATATATGATAGGCACAAGTAGAATTATTGGGAATCAAAGGAGAGTTGCTTGCGACATGGTAGAGTTATATGATTGTGCCATTAGTCTTTAGTAATGAATACACACAATCTTAGAAAATCACACAAGACATGTACTCCTGTGCTCTTCCAAGATTGTGAGTAATCATTAGTGAAGACTAATGGCACAATCACATGATTCTATCAAGCCATGATTTCTTTCTATGCCATGATTTTTCTCTGGCCTTCCTAAATGTGCATGTGTTCAGAAAGTTTAGAGAGAAATCATGGCATTCAGAAATGTTGGAGTATATTCTTTAGGGTAAAAGGAGTTGAAGTAGTAACATGGTAGGATGCAGCTTGGGCCACAGCTTGGGCCATCTGTATTTTCTAGAATTATTCTAATATATTCAGCCTTAGTAGTAGAAGTACTAATGTGGTTACGCAAACAAGTGTTGCGTCGGCCGCCTACTTCCTAGAGTCCCGGGCGAGCGCCCCTCTGCCCCATCCCACAGACCGGCCATGGGTTGAATGTGTGCATATCGGTATGAGGGAACGTCGTGGACAATAGTGGTTGGTGTTGAGGTTGTATGTCTACTAGATGGACCCTGCGTGCTCTGCTGCGCCATTCTCTGCTAATAACATTTAAATTATCTGGCTGTTCATTTGCTAGCGTATATATAATTTTGGATTCGGTTTGTTGTGGTCTGGGCTTGTTCTGCCAAGTGTCGTCAGATTGTCCACAAGTACGCCATAAGGGGTCCTAGTGGCGTTGAAAGGATGGGGTGTGAGACATCAGATGTTTCAGGAGCGGTGAGCACAAGTTTAACCAGGTTCAGATCCGACTGCGGTGATCGGATTCTACTCCTGCTAGCAACCCATTAATATATCAGCGTAAGCCGGATGTTCCAGCGGATTACAAGAGAGATTCGCCTATGCGAGTTGGTTGTGGTTGTATCGAGTTGTTGTGCCCTAAAGGCTCCCATAGGACCGGTTTATATATGAAGGAAATATGCCCTAGAGGCAATCATAGAGATGATTATATTTCATATGTATCCATGAGTTATTGTAATGTTCCTTGAATGTCCATACCAGGCAACTTGTATTGATTGGCAATTATATGAATTGTTTGTGAAACTTTTTATTTGTATGGTTATTTAATAGTTGTCCCTAGTCGGAGTTCATGTGAGGACACACGTGAATATTAGACTAGCACATCGATTGGTTGATGACTATGTTTCACAAGTCATAGACATGGAGATGTCAAACCAATGTTGTGGACACATGTTATGAACATGGGGTTGGACTGATCCAACTTGAGACTGACAATTAGACTTGCCGATTTCTCTACACATCGTGTACGTTTTGTCCTTAGACCTGAGATTATCGCATGTACTTGAGATGTGGATCGGCCTACTTTGGGGCTATCAACCACTACTCCGTAACTGGGTAGTCATAAAGGTAGTTTTTGGGTTTGTCCTGAAGCATGCTGCAAGTCATGGTCAATCAAGATGGGATTTGCCCCTCTCTACTTGAGAGAGATATCTCTGGGCCCCTCGAGTGATCGGATCCAGAAATGCATGGCCATGCTACACAAGGTTAAGAGTTAACCTAGTAAAGGGATTCTGAATCACAGTATCGAGAAAAGAAGGTCAGCTTGGAGCTAGACCAAATATCATGAGGCAAAGGGAAAGACATGTACTAAACCTTGTGATGCTTCATCCGATATGATCTTTGTATGAGTTTAGGAGTTGGCACGTCTTGCTAGAGGCCGCTACCAACTATTGACAGAATAAGTGTATTCGTGTCATGTCTACACGTATATGAACCTATAGGGTCACACACTTAAGGGGCTGGAAGCCTAATAAGGATTAGATCCGAATTAGACCAGGCTTAGGCTACTAATGGGCTGCTAATGTAGAAGCTCACTAGGGACGCCTATATAAGAGAGGGTAGGGTGAGCTGACCAGGGTTAGACCATTCCACCCAGCCGCCACTCCTCACGCCTGTGTTGCACGCGTGGACCTAGAAGTCCGGCGTCTAACGCTTCCACCCTGTACGTGTGGATACCTCGGAGGTGTTGCAGCTATAACACTTGGACGAGCCGCGCAAGGGGAGCTGCTCGTGGGACGAGGACAAGAAGGAGACATGGAACATCTGCACTGCCTCGACGCGCTTCATCAAGTTCCACAACTACACGTCTAGTGGTAACCGTGATCTATGACAACAGTATTCCTGGTTTACGCGGTAGGAAATTTTGATTTGCGCTAGTGTAGCCTAACCGCATCCCTTCAGTGGTATCAAAGCCGATGTTGTTCAGTTATAGGTTCGGGATGTTTGCATATGGTGATATGCAGATTGATATGAATGATGTGATCGTTTATATGGCGGTGGTTCAAGATTGATCTATGATCTTGCCTTCCGTGATTGTGTTTCTGAGGTTGTCAAATGACTTACCCCTATCGGTCGGTTTCTGCCATCGGGGTTGACAGTGACACATAAATCCTATTGAATCACGCGAAGATCAATATGATTGATCAAATCGGAAACTAGATCTAAAATCGATGTACCGTGATCAAAGGAGTTTGATTGAATCGGAATGATAGTCGGTTTATGGCAAATTTGATTTGCCGATCAAAATCCTTAAAGAAAATTGTGTAGATTCGATCTCTCATTTTTCACAGTTTTACCGCGAGGGGCGCTTCCCCTTAGAACCCCGCAGGGGGAGAAACCCTAGACCCCCTCCCTTAATCGTAGCCCCTTTTGTATATCGTTAAGGTAACTAGGTGCTGCGATGTCACATGATCCGGTAGAATGCGATTCTATGCATAACTTATTTTTGCAGGATGTATGTGATCGGTATGGCCCATATATGTATATGATGCATGTATGCAAATTTTCATGACCTGCGTGTCGTGAGTAGGGCAACACGGCTGGAGCCATGTGTGTTGTCATTTATTGTAATGGCCCGCGTGCCAACTTGTGATGATCCCAATACTATGTAATTTTGATTACTAGCTGTTAGGAGTAATAGCTTGTATTAGTTCTTGGAGAACTCATCACTTGGAGGATGGCTCACATGGAACATGAAGATGGAGATCATCATGGTGGACAGGTTCTATGGCGATAGAGATCACCATGAGAAGTTGGGACATACTGTGTCACATCTATGTGAATGCTATTCTTATGCGTTTTACTACTATGCATGCTTAGATGATAGAAGTAGAACGATCCCTCACAAAGTTTAAGTTAAACCATGCCCTCCCAACCAAACCTTGCACCATTCTATGCCCTGTACAATCGTTGGTGGGCCTATGAAATTAGGGTGCCACGGTTTTCCTTGCCTGGATGGGTTTGTATCGGATACCTACATGCATAAGGGTTGGTGAGCTTGACAAGGTCATCTTAACAGTTAAGGACCTTGGGGCATAATGGTTGGGCGCCTATTTTGATATAGAGATGTCACCCAACAGCAAGAGTCATATGTGATATGATTAGAAAGTGATGTCGCTCTTAGGGACATGTTTCAGACTCAGGCCAGGACTGAGAGGTACAATGTTGACAAGTCCTTTGTGGAATGCAAGCTGGCAGAGGGAGCAGCTATAGGCCCCCATGTCATCAAAATGGTTAGTTACAGACAGACTTTGGAAAATCCTGGTTTCCCACTAGGCCAAGAGTTGGCTACTGATTTCATTTTGGCGTCTCTTCCATCTAGCTATGGGTAGTTCATTTCTAACTACCATATGCATGGGGTGAAGAAGGGCCTTAATGAGTTACGCGGGATGCTAAAAATAGCAGAAACTAACATGAAGAAGTGTGCAGGGCATATCCATGTGATGGCTATGCAGAACAAGCCTAACTTCAAGAAAAAGTGTACTTCTTGGAAGAACAAGGGCAAGGCTAAGGATACGATCCCTAAGCCTGCACCCAAGCAAAAGGCTGGACCTGTAGATGACACTGAGTGCTTCTTTTGTCATGAAGATGGCCACCGGAAGAGAAACTGCATCAAGTACCGGAAGAGGCAATAATAAAAGTGGTTATTATTATATCTTTGTGTTTATGATAAATGTTTACATTCATGCTATAATAGTATTAACCGGAAACATTAATACTTGTGTGATTTGTAAACTAAATTAGAGTCCCTAGTAAAGCCTCTTTAATAATAATGGTTGATAAATGATCGTGGTTTCTCGATCATGAACATTGAGATGTTATTAACAACGAGATCATATCATTAGGAGAATGGTGTGATGGACATACTCCTATAGATAAGGGTAGCATAAAGATCAAGTCATTTCAATAGTTTGTTTGCTATAAGCTTTCTGATACATAGTAACCTAATTCCTTCGACCATGAGATCATGTTAATCACCATCACCGGAAGGATGCTTTGATGACATCAAACACCACACCGTAACTGGGTGTCTATAAAGGTGGCATTGAGTGTTCGGAAAGTATGGGTTGAGGCACATGGATCAAGAGTGGGATTTGTCCATCCATATGACGGATAGATATACTCTGGGCCCTCCCGGTGGAATGTCATTCGATTAGCTTGCAAGCATGTGAATGGCTCACAAGGGATCACATATCACGGGAACAATAAAAGAGTACTTATCGGTAACGAGGTTGAACTAGGTATGCAGAGATACCGATGATCAAAACCTCGGATAAGTAAACTATCGTGAGACCAAGGGAAATTGGTATCGTATGTAAGTGGTTCATTCGATCGCAAAATAATCGTAGAAATATGTGGGAGCCATATGAATTTCCAGATTCCTCTATTGGTTATTGATCGGGGAAGTGTCTCGGTCATGTCCGCATAATTCACGAACCGTAGGGAGACACACTTAAGGATTCGATGTTGTTTATTACATACTGAATGTTAGTAGGGATATCGAATGTTGTTCGGAGTCTTGGATGGGATCCGGGATATCACGAGGAGATCCAGAATGGTCCGGAGAATAAGATTCATATAAGGAAAGTCTGATTTTGGAGTTCAGGAAACATTCCGATGGTTTCATCGGAGATGTTCTAGAAGGTTCTAGAAGGTTCACCAGTCCGGAAGGGGAATGGTCCATGAATGTGTCATGGGTAAGTGGAATGATTGGACCATATCCTAGGTCACTTGGTGTGGTCATTTGTGAGAGAGAATTAAAGCTCTAAATTGAAAGTCAAACGGGAGGTTTGAAAAGTCAAACTCGAACAATGGTTTCCTAGTGGAAGAAGGAAAGAGTCCTTCCAACTTGGGTTTGGAAGTGGATTCAAACTCACCCCTCCCAAGGCTTCCCCCTCTCATAAATAGAGGGGGGCTGCCCCAAACACCAAGCCATAGCCCCTCTACACCCGCGCCGCCGCCGCCTCGCGCCGCCACCGGTTCGTCGTCGCCGCCCTGGTCGCCGCCGACACCACCTCCTCCTCCCGATCTTCTAAACCCTAGATCACTGGGAAACCCTAGATCCACCATAACTCGCACTGGCTTAGGAGAAGCCCTGCGTGATCTTCCCTCTACTTCCGACACCACGCCGCTGTGCTGCCGGAATCGCGAGGGGATAACTACAACCTCCGCTGCCTTCTGGAACAAGGGAGAGGAAGGTCTTCATCGAGTACCGAACGTGTGACCGACTGTGGAAGCGCTGCCGGAACGCAGAGCCGGAAGGATCGTCTATGCGATCTTGAGATCGGCAAGTGTATGACCACATCACCCACGAGAATCTGCTCTCGTTAACCGCTTTGGAATCTTCGAGGGTGAGTGCTTCTATCAACTCGTTGCTACAATATAGTAGATATATCTTGGCTTGTTTGTGTGCATGCGGTAGAAATTTTTGGTTTTCCATGCTACGAACCCCTACAGTGGTATCAGAGCCGTGTCTATATGTAGATCTGTTACACGAGTAGAACACAATGGTCATTATGGGCGGTGGTGCTTTTATTATCAATTGCCTTTTGTGTACTTTGCATCTTGCGGTATGATGGGATGAAGCGGCCCGGGCTAACCTTACATGACATCGTTCATGAGACTTGCTCCACGCTTAACATGCAACTTGTATTGCATAAGTGGCTTTGCGGGTGTCTGTCTCTCCCATCATAGTATAGATTCAATTTACAACGGGCACTTGATAGTTCAAACATCAACGTTGTGGTTCTTGTTCGTAAGTTAGAACGACACTTATTGAAAGCTACAAACCACGTAAAATATGCAAAGAAAATTAGAGGCGTCTAACTTTGTTTTGCAGGGGTGTGATGTGATGTGATATGGCCATGATTGTGATTATATATGATGTATGCAATGTTCCTTATTGTAAGTTGGCAACCGGCAGGAGCCATATGGTTGTCTTTTAAATTCCGTTAAGTCCTGCGTGTCTATTCAAAGTAGTTGTAATAGTTGATGCTGGTGGACGACAACCATGAAGCGGCACCATTGACCTTGACGCCATACCGGTGATGATGGAGATCATGTTCGTGCTTGAAGATGGAGATCGGAAGCACAAGAAGAAAGGCCATGTCATATCACATATTATGAATTGCATGTGATGTTAATCCTTTTATGCATCTTGTATTGCTTAGTTCACGAAGGTAGCATTAGAAGATGATCCCTCAAGCACAAAATTTCAAGTTTTAAAGTGTTCATCCTTAGTAAGCACCATTGCTAAGACGCGTTGTTTCGAAGCACCACATGATGATCGGATGTGTTAGATTCCGCGAGTGTATACCACGTGAGCAATCCAGATTTGCTCATGCGGAAGCTAAGGTTTGATCTTGACGATCCTAGCATGTACAGACATGGTCTCGGAACACGGATCACCAAAAGGTAAAGCATGAGTCATATAGTAGATATGATGAACATGTTGATTGTTCGCCATTGAAGCTACATCAACTCTCGTGATGATCGGTTTTGATGTGGTGGATTTGGTTCGTGTGATCACTAAAACAATGTGAGGGATATTGTTTTGACTGGGAGTTCAACTAGTGTAAGGTTCCCAACCTTTAATAAGGTAGAGATCCCTGTGTTTACAATAGTCCCTGGATCAATAGCTAGCATCCACAGTTAAGATGTAATATCAAGAAACAAAGGTCATAATACAACTTTATAACCAGGAATAAAATAATTTATTACATCTTACATAGCTCATTTGGCTATCACATTACATTGCAGCAGAATATCTATAAAGCATGGGGTCCTTCATCTTCAAAGTGCCACAGGCAGACATGTTGGTTATAGACTTGTAATCCTAATCATTAAACTTCACTAATATCAAACAAACCTGCAACATAACAAGTTACAACCACAAGGGTCAATACATTTGAATTGTATTGGCAAGTGATACTATGGTAATATAGTGGAGTCTATCATCTATATGCATTTGGCTAAGTGGAGCTTAGGCTTGCATTGCTTAAAATAGATTTTCCTTATCATTTGGAAACACTAAGTTTTTGCTTGACAAAATCTTCTTTCCCAAGGCATCTCCCAATAGAAATTGGTGATCCTTCAACCCTTGTTCAACCACAAGTCTTTAACTTAGAAATTTGGATGATGAGATTCTTGATAGCTTCCATGTCTTGACGCTCAAATTGTCCTTTGCCAGGGACATGGCTAAGTACTTAGGTTTTACACTCTGTAGAGGTGGTGCACTTTCCCCACAAGACTTGGTTTCACCAAGACAAGATCTTTCAGAAGCCTTCCCTTAGACCAGAATGGACGCGTTCCAACCTATCAAACCCCTACCACCAACTATCCATTTGGCTAAGTTATTGCAACCTATATGATCCAGGCAGAGCCCATAATGCCAAGTGGCTGCACTTGAAGCTTCTCAACATTTGACATCTCAAATCTCTTTGTTCCTGGGTGGCCATCCACAAGTGAGACACCAAGTTTTCCCCAGCATACTGGACTTGGTGATGCCCAAGTTTTCCCCAGCATACTATACTTGCATGACCACTCAACACAAACCATTCCTTCCATTCCACCCAGGTGATTCATTTACTTACTTGTTTTATTAAACAAAACACAAGTCCTCAGACTTAGAAATTTTTCCATAGCATGAATATATATTCCACCCTTGTTTTCTATTAGCTAAGCTAAGCATGATAGTAGTAGGACTCTTAACTTAGGAAATTTCTACTAAGGTTACATCTACTAGGATTTCCCATGGCATAGTTTATACTTAGCAAAATTCCATGCAAGTCCTACTTAGAAATATCACTAATGCATAGTGAAAATAATGGGACAAAAGTATGAAGCATCACTTGCCTTTTTGGTAGAGAGTATGAGTTCACTCCTTGATCTTTGCAAATGTTCACTCACTTCAAATCACTACAATTCAATCAAGCAAATAATATTTCAATCTACCATTCAAGCAATTCATCACATAAAATGTTAGAAACAAAGCAATGCATGTAAGCATGCTAAAGATTGTTTTATTTGGATAGGTGGTTTCTAATGGGTTATAAACATTTGAAAACACCTAAGGGTCATTTTATAAAGTGGCAAAACCATTTGCAAAAGGTTTTACTTCATAAACCATTTTTAAACCAAATCATTATTTTATGTGGTGAAGAAATGCTTTTAATAAGGCAACATTCTATAAGTTTCACAAAATATGTTTTCAAACCATAAAACCTTGTGTTTAGGGTCATAGAGTTATTTCCAAAACATTTCTCAAAGGTTTTCTACCCAAAAGCATTTTTAATAAATAAACATTACTTTTGTTTGACTAGAAATGGTTTAAATCCAAATTTTATTCTTTTGTTTCACCAAATACATTTTTGAAACCACAATTTGTTTCCTATGGTAAGTAGGTTCAAAACACACCATTTTCCAAAGATTTTATCCCCAAAATCATTTTGGAATAAATTTTATAACCTAAACATGCATACACAATTTTCTGTAAAAACACACAATTTAACAGAAGATTTTTACTAAACAAAGTGCATGGTTGGCTAGGGATTGTCTTGCTGAATCCATTGATATAAAATTTTCAAAATTTGGACGTGTATATTAAAAGTTATAGATTTTACAAAATTGAGCAACTAATAGATCAAATTCTGATTTTAAACCAGATTCTGTGACACGCGGCGCTATCCTATTGGCGCATACCGTTTCGCGCGCATCGGCAAATATGGGCCGTTAGATTTTAGTTGCATCGCATGGCACAGGGGCACTACTTACCCTTTCGCTCACGTTCTATCGCATTCGTCAGATCAAAATCCTACAGACCTAACTGCTTTGACCATTACTCAGCGGCGCTGGCGGCGGCGACTGGCGGCGCTGGCTCTGGCTACGGCTGGGCTGGTGTTAGAGGAAGCGAGGGAGGAAGGGGATTGGCTCACTGAGGTCGCCGTGGCGTGGGGAAGCTCAAGGTACTCGCGGTTGGTCAAGGGGCGCACTGGCGTCCAGGGATTGCTCGCCGGAGTGGTGTCTGGCGACGGGCACACGCTGTCGTCGTCGAGGGCGGCGCTACGGGTCACCCTACGGCAAGTGGAGGGTACGGTTAGACGTGCACGATACCAGGGAACATGCGAGCATCAATGATAAGCATTGGGGCGGTCGGAGCTTACCAGAGAACCTTGCTGGAGAAAATGGCAGACGGCGGCGCTACTGGTCGTCGTCGTTGCTGATGTTCTGGGGCGCGCGGGGATGATATGATGCCACGGGAAGGTGCGCCTGGGTCTGGGGAACTCGCATGTGTGCTCGGGGAGGCAAGGGGTGGCGCGGGGCTACTGGAATCGGCCGGGGAAAGTCGTCGGAGCAGTGGCAGTGTAGCGAAAAATCGAGCAGCCTGGGGGCGTGCTAGGGTGAGGCGACGGAGGGGAAATGGGGAGGAGAGGCAGGCGACTAAATACACGCGGTCGCGACGAGCTTTGAGCACGGGATTGATGGGAATTTACCATCGGCATTCATCACCGGAGAAATGACCAGAGGAGCGTGGTCAGCGGGGTGGGTGAGGAAGAAGGGAGCTGGTGGTGGGGTCCGTTGTCAGCGTAAGGGAGAGAGGGAGAGTGGGTCCGGGCGTTCAGCGACTGAGTGGGTGAGTGTCTGAGTGAGAAAACGCTTCGTCAGAGGGGGTGCAGGTGGGCTGCGAGTTGGGCTTAGTGGGCTAGCTGGCTAGGCTGCTCCTTTTCAATTTTTTTTGTTCTGTTTGCTTTTCTTTTTCTCATTTGATTTTTCTGTTTTGATTTTGAATAAGCCATTCAAACATTCATTTGAATTCAATCCTTTTCCAAAATTTGTGTAGGTTTAAATACTGATTAATAAAACATTCTGAAATCATCTTTAGAATAATTTACTTATTCTTATTAAGGTCGTTTAATTATTCAAAATAGGCTCTAGTTTTGAATCATATAAGATTTAATAATATTTCTAAACACCATTTTATTTTCCAAAACCTTCCAAATCTTTTCAGTAGGTTTTTATTTGATTATTTGGGTGTCAAATAATTCATCTTGAATTATTTGGAAAAAATTAATATGATATATTAATCATTTAAGATTGGGTATTTGTTTTAATTTCAATGGAATTTAATATGGTTTTAATTCCCTAAATTTTATTTGGAAGATTTATTTTATTTAAGTTGATTAAAAACTTTTATTCCACTTGGCTAAATTCCAAAATACTATTTTCTCATGAGTTATATAATTACTTTTATTAGAGATTTGTCTTTATTAAAAATAGGGATAGAATGGTTAATGCCATTTTATTTTATTTTGGAAATTCTTTATCCCTTTTATTTTATTTGGGTTTTGGATTATAATCATTCCATTTGCTTATGGTCTTTTTCCAAGATTTAATTCGGTCTTTAAATATTCTTTATTTAATAATTCCTTCTTCATCTTATAAAATGCTTATCTTTTTATTTAGAGATCCAAACTTGGTGATTCCAATTTGTAAAATCTTGTTTAATATTTTTTTATCTTTTTAAATGTCTTTAGGATTATTTTCTCACCATTTGGTATGGATTTTAGATAAGGGCTTTATTAGCTTTGGGAATTCAATTTCCTTATCTTATTATATTCATAAGAATTTATCTATGGCCCCAATTTAAGTGAAACCAGTTTATATGGTGTTATGATATTTCTATTTGTCTTTCTTGATCTTTTGTAAATGTTTGTTGGCAAATTTTTATATGGATCAAATCCATAGGCTTGGAGATAACTTGGAAATGATTTTTATTCCATTAGGGTTTTGGGTTTGGATTTATTTTCCAAGTGTTTAAATTTCCAGATACATTCATTGAGGAATGTATTTCTCTTGATTTGGAATTTTGTTGGATTCAAACTTTAATTAAAGTTTGTTCAAGATGGGATTTTTAAGTTTCCATTTAGAAACAAAAGTTTCTTTTCACCCTGATTTTCAACAATAATTTATTTTGTTTATTTATTTTTCACATTACAAGATTTGGAAAATCTTGGGATGTGACACCTAGATTAATTTAACTATTAATTAGAACTCAATTTGTCATAAACTTACTCTAAACTATTGCAAATATGTTGTAGATCAATGGCAGCCCCTACCATATATTTTAATGCGTTCCTAGAGAAAGAAAAGTTGAAAAACAATAGAAGCAACTTCGTGGATTGGTTCCGCAATTTGAGGATTGTCCTCAATGATGGTAATTGGACATATGTGCTGGATGCACCGCAGGGTGACCCGCCTGCAGCTGATGCTACCGATGAGGTAAAGAATGTTTTCCTCGCTCGGAAGAATCAGTACTCCACAGTTCAGTGTGCTATCTTGTATGGTTTGGAATCAGAGCTTCAGAAAAGGTTTGAGAACCTTGACCCACATGATATTGTCCGTGAACTCAAAATGATATTTGAGGCTCACGCGGCAGTTGAGAGTTATGAGGCTTCTGAAAAGTTCTTTAACTACAAGATGGAAGAGGGCAGCTCCGTCAGTGAGCACATTCTTAAGATGTCTGGGCACGCAAGCAAGCTTCAAAGCTTAGGTATAGTGATTCCTAATGCTTTGGGATTCACCGTGTCCTCCAATCACTACCACCAAGTTACAAGAACTTTGTGATGAACTACAATATGCAAAACATGGACAAGTCGTTGCCCTAACTCTTCTCCGTGTGGAAGTCTGCATAAGTGGAGATCAAGAAAGATCACCAAGTGTTGTTGGTCAATAAGACCACCAAATTCAAGAAGCAAGGCAAGTCTAAAAAAAGGAAACTTCAAGAAGGGCGGTAAGAAAGTTACCGCGCCGGCGAAGAAGACCAAGGCTGGGCCTAAGGCTGATACTGAGTGCTTTTACTGCAAGGGAGAGGGTCACTGGAAGCGGAATTGCCCTAAGTACTTGGCGTATTTGAAGAACGGCAACATAAAGAAGAAAGGTATATCCGATATACATGTTATTGATGTGTATCTCACTAGTACTCGTAGTAGTGCCTGGGTATTTGATACTGGTTTGGTTGCTCATATTTGTAACTCGAAACAGGTGTTGCAGAATAAACGGAAGCTAGCTAAGAACGAGGTGACGATGCGCGTTGGAAATGGATCAAAGGTTGATGTGATCGCGGTCGGCACGCTACCTCTTCATCTACCATCGGGATTAGTTTTATACTTAAATAATTGTTATTTGGTGCCTGCGTTGAGCATGAACATTATATCCGGATCATGTTTATTGCGAGACGGTTACTTGTTTAAATCCAAGAATAATGGTTGTTCGATTTATATGAGTAATATGTTTTATGCACATGCACCTTTGATAGATGGTCTATTCTTATTGAATCTCGATTGTAGTAATACAAACATTAATAACATTGAAGCTAAACGTTTGAAATTGAGTGATAACTCGACCTATATGTGGCACTGTCGTCTTGGTCATATTGGAGTGAAGCGTATGAAGAAACTCCATTCCGATGGACTTCTTGAATCACTTGATTTCGAATCACTTGAAAGATGCGAAGCATGTCTGATGGGTAAAATGACTAAGACTCTATTTTCTGGTATGATGGAGCGAGCTACGGACTTGTTGGAAATCATACATACCAATGTGTGTGGTCCAATGAGTGTAGCATCGTGCGGTGGTTATCGCTATGTTCTTACCTTAACGGATGACTTGAGTAGATATGGGTATATCTATTTCATGAAACATAAGTCCGAAACTTTCGAGAAGTTTAAGGATTTTCAAAGTGAGGCAGAGAATCAACATAACAAGAAGATTAAATTTCTACGATCTGATCGTGGAGGTGAATATCTAAGTTATGAGTTTGGCGAGCATTTGAAGAAATGCAGAATACTTTCACAATTGACACCGTCGGGAACACCACAACATAATGGTGTGTCCGAACGTCGTAACCGAACTCTCTTAGATATGGTTCGTTCTATGATGTCACTTACAGATTTACCGCTATCATTTTGGGGTTATGCATTAGAAACAGCCGCATTCACTTTAAATAGGGCACAATCTAAATCCGTTGAAACGACACCGTATGAATTATGGTTTGGGAAGAAACCTAAATTGTCGTTCCTTAAAGTTTGGGGTTGCGAAGCTTATGTAAAGAAGTTACAACCAGACAAGCTTGAACCCAAAGAGGAAAATGCGTCTTCATAGGATACCCAAAGGAAACTATTGGGTATACCTTCTATCATAGATCCGAGGGCAAAATCTTCGTTGCCAAGAATGGATCCTTTCTAGAGAAGGAGTTTCTCTCGAAAGAAGTGACTGGAAGGAAAGTAGAACTCGACGAGGTTGTTGAACCTTCTCTCGAACTTGCGAGTAGCGTAGCACCGGAAGTAGTTCCTATGGCGCCTACACCAGTAAGAGAGGAAGCTAATGATGTCGATCATGAAACTTTGGTTGAAGTTACTATAGAGCCTCGCAGGTCAACGAGAACTCATACCACTCCTGATTGGTATGATCCCGTTATGAGTGTCATGTTGGTGGACAACACCGATGACCCTGCGACATATGAGGAAGCGATGATGAGCCCAGATTCCAATAAATGGCAAGAAGCCACGAAATCCGAGATTGGATCCATGTACGAAAACCAAGTATGGACTTTGGTGGACTTACTGGATAGCCGAAAGGCTCTCGAGAACAAATGAATTTTCAAGAAGAAAACAGATGCTGATGGTAATGTTACTGTCTATAAAGCTCGACTTGTCGGAAAAGGGTTTCGACAAATTCAAGGAGTTTACTACGATGAGACTTTCTCACCGGTAGCGAAGCTAAAGTCTGTCAGGATTATGTTAGCAATCGCTGCATATTATGATTATGAGATATGGCAGATGGATGTCAAAACGGCATTCCTCAATGGAGACATTGATGAAGAGTTGTATATGGTACAGCCCAAAGGTTTTGTCGATCCTAAAGATGCTAAAAAGGTATGCAAACTTCAACGGTCCATTTATGGATTGAACCAAGCATCCCGGAGTTGGAATCAACATTTTGATAAGGTGATCAAAAGCTTTGGTTTTATACAAACTTATGGAGAAGCTTGTATTTACAAGAAAGTGAGTGGGAGCTCTGTAGAATTCTTAATACTATATGTAGATGACATATTGTTGATTGGGAATGATGTAGACCTTCTTAATAGTGTCATGGATTATTTGAATAATAGTTTTTCAATGAAAGATCTTGGCGAAGCAGCTTACATATTAGGCATAAATATTTATAGAAATAGATTGATACGCCTAATATCATTGTCACAGAGTACATATTTGGACAAAGTTCTAAAGAGATTTGGAATGGAAGATAGCAAGAAAGGGTTCTTTCCCATGTTACCCAATATGACCTTGAGTAAAACTCAAAGTCCTGCAACGGTAGAAGATAGAGAAAGGATGAGTAAGACTCCCTATGCCTCAGCCATAGGATCTCTTATGTATGCCATGCTATGTACTAGACCCGACATTGCATATGCTGTTAGTTTGACTAGCAGATATCAAAGTGATCCAGGAGTGGATCATTGGACAGCGGTCAAAAACATCCTTAAGTACTTGAGAAGAACTAAGGATATGATTCTTTCTTATGGAGGTGATGAAAAACTCGTTGTTAATGGTTACACCGCTGCTAGTTGGAACACCGATCCAGATGATTCTAAATCACAATATAGATACGTATTTATTTTGAATGGTGCAGCAGTTAGCTGGAGGAGTGCAAAGCAAAGCATTGTGGCGAGATCTTCAACTGAATCGGAATACATAGCTGCTTCGGAGGCTTCACAAGAGGCGATATGGATGAAGGAGTTCATTACAGAGCTCGGTGTGGTTCCAAGTGCGCTGGACCCAATGTCCATCTATTGTGATAACATGGGCGCCATAGCCAATGCGCAAGAACCAAGGTCACACAAGAGGCTGAAGCAAATCAAGCTACGTTTTCACGCTATTCGAGAGCATGTCCAAGATGGTGACATAAAGATTTGCAAAGTACACACAGATCTGAATGTGGCGGATCCGTTGACTAAACCTCTCCCGAGGGAAAAACATGACCAGCACCAAACTGCCATGGGTGTTCGGTATATTACCATGTAATCTAGATTAGTTTACTCTAGTGCAAGTGGGAGACTGTTGGAGATATGCCCTAGAGGCAATAATAAAAGTGGTTATTATTATATCTTTGTGTTTATGATAAATGTTTACATTCATGCTATAATAGTATTAACCGGAAACATTAATACTTGTGTGATTTGTAAACTAAATTAGAGTCCCTAGTAAAGCCTCTTTAATAATACTAGCTTGTTGGTTGATAAATGATCGTGGTTTCTCGATCATGAACATTGAGATGTTATTAACAACGAGATCATATCATTAGGAGAATGGTGTGATGGACATACTCCTATAGATAAGCGTAGCATAAAGATCAAGTCATTTCAATAGTTTGTTTGCTATAAGCTTTCTGATACATAGTAACCTAATTCCTTCGACCATGAGATCATGTTAATCACCATCACCGGAAGGATGCTTTGATGACATCAAACACCACACCGTAACTGGGTGGCTATAAAGGTGGCATTGAGTGTTCGGAAAGTATGGGTTGAGGCACATGGATCAAGAGTGGGATTTGTCCATCCATATGACGGATAGATATACTCTGGGCCCTCTCGGTGGAATGTCATCCAATTAGCTTGCAAGCATGTGAATGGCTCACAAGGGATCACATATCACGGGAACAAGAAAAGAGTACTTATCGGTAGTGAGGTTGAACTAGGTATGTAGAGATACCGATGATCAAAACCTCGGATAAGTAAACTATCGTGAGACAAAGGGAAATTGGTATCGTATGTAAGTGGCTCATTCGATCGCAAAGTAATCGTAGAAATATGTGGGAGCCATATGAATTTCCAGATTCCTCTATTGGCTATTGATCGGGGAAGTGTCTCGGTCATGTCCGCATAATTCACGAACCGTAGGGAGACACACTTAAGGATTCAATGTTGTTTAGTAGATATGGAATGTTAGTAGGGATACCGAATGTTGTTCGGAGTCTCGGATGGGATCTAGGATATCACGAGGAGATCCGAAATGGTCCGGAGAATAAGATTCATATAAGGAAAGTCCGATTTCGGAGTCCGGGAAACATTCTGATGGTTTCATCGGAGATGTTCTAGAAGGTTCTAGAAGGTTCACCGGTCCGGAAGGTGAATGGTCCATGAATGTGTCATGGGTAAGTGGAATCATTGGATCATATCCTAGGTCACTTGGTGTGGTCATTTGTGAGAGAGAATTAAAGCTCTAAATTAAAAGTCAAACGGGAGGTTTGAAAAGTCAAACTGGAACAATGGTTTCCTAGTGGAAGAAGGAAAGAGTCCTTCCAACTTGGATTTGTAAGTGGATTCAAACTCACCCCTCCCAAGGCTTCCCCGCTCTCATAAATAGAGAGGGAGGGTTGCCCAAACACCAAGCCCTAGCCCCTCTACACTCGCGCCGCCGCCAAGCCGCTGTCGCGTCGCCGCCGCTCGCTGCCGCCGCCCTAGTCGCCACCGACACCTCCTCCTCCTCCCGGTCTTCTAAACCCTAGATCACCGGGAAACCCTAGATCCACCATAACTCGCACTGGCTTAGGCGAAGCCCTGCAGGATCTTCCCTCTACTTCTGACACCACGCCGTCGTGCTGCCGGAATCACGATGGGAGAACTACAACCTCTGCTGCCTGCTGGAACAATGGAGAGGAAGGTCTTCATCGAGTACCGAACGTGTGACCGATTATGGAAGCGCTGCCAGAACGTAGCGCTGGAAGGATCGTCTACACGATCTTGAGATCGGCAAGTGTACGACTACATCACCCACGAGAATCTGCTCTCGTTAACCGCTTTGGAATCTTCGAGGGTGAGTGCTTCTATCAACTCGTTGCTACAATCTAGTAGATAGATCTTGGCTTGTGTGTGCATGCGGTAGATTTTTTTGTTTTCCATGCTACGAACCCCTACAGTACCAAGCTTCTTTGAAGAAGAGTGGAAGTAAGAGTATTTCCCACTCAGGTACGCTTGTTGTAAATGCTGTGGACATTCTTCTCACTGATTCCTATGTTAACTCTTGGGTATTTGATACCGGATCGGTTGCTCATATTTGCAATTATATGCAGGGGCAAATAAGGACTAGAGAAGTGTAGAAAGGCGAAGTGGACTTTCGCGTAGGAAAGAAAGCAAGGGTTGCTGCATTGTTCGTCGGCGTCATGCAACTTCACCTTTCGTCAGGATTTATTATGGAGTTGAATAATTGTTATTACATTCCAAGTATGGGTCAAAACATTTTATCACCTTCATGTTTGATGAGGGATGGATATTCATTTGCGAGTATGAACAATGGTTGTGTAATCTCTAAGAATGATATGTTTATGGCTAATGCTCCCATTGTGAATGGGTTATTTATTTTAAATCTTGATGATGCATCTGTTTACAATGTTAGTGCTAAAAGGCTTCGGCCTAATAATTTGAGTCCTACCTATTTATGGCATTGTCGTTTGGGGCATATAAGTGAAAAGCGCATGAAGAATCTCCATGGTTATGGTCTTCAAACTTTGTTTGATTTTGAATCATACGAGACATGTCAGGCTTGTTTACTTGGAAAGATGACCAAGTCGCCTTTTCAGGTTTACCCGAGAGAGCGACAGACTTGTTGGAACTCATACATATTGATGTATGTGGACCAATGAGCACGATAGCCAGAGGAGGATATCACTACTTCATTACTTTCACTCATGATTTCAGTATATATGGTTATGTCTACTTGATGAAGCATAAGTCTGAAACTTTTGAAAAGTTCAAGGAGTTTCAGAGTGAGGTAGAGAATCAACGTGGCAAGAAAATAAAGGCCTTGGGATCTGATCGTGGAGGTGAATATTTGAGTCACGAATTTAGCAATCATCTTAAGAGTTGCGGAATTGTTCCACAGCTCACGCCTCCCGGAACTCCTCAAAGAAACGGGGTCTCTGAACGGCGCAATCGAACTTTGTTAGACATGGTTCGATCGATGATGAGCTAGTCGGATTTACCATTGTCATTTTGGGGATACGCTCTAGAAATGGCAGCTTTCACACTTAATAGGGTACCATCTAAATCCATAGTTAAGACACCATATGAGATGTGGACTGGAAAGAATCCCAGTTTGTCTTTTCTAAAGATTTGGGGTTGTGATGCATTTGTCAAGCGACTTCAGTTGGACAAGATAACACCCAAATCGGATAAGTGCATTTTCGTGGGATATCTTAGGGAAACCTTAGGGTATTACTTCTACAACCGATAAGAGGGCAAAGTGTTTGTCGCTCGTAGCGGTGTTTTCCTAGAGAAAGAGTTTCTCACAAAGGGAACGAGTGGAAGGTCGGTGCGACTTGAAGAAGTTCAAGATGAGCTAGTCGGGGATGCTTCTACAAGTGATGCTATTGTAGCAGAACAAGTTGAGGAACCCGTGGCAATAGAAGCACCACAACCACGAAGGTCGGCGAGGCTCCGCGAAGCGCGGGAATTATTATTGTTAGACAATGATGAGCCTGCGACCTATGCAGAAGCGATGGTGGACCTAGACTCTGATAAATGGTTGATCGCCATGAGATCTGAGATAGAGTCCATGGGAAACAATCAAGTTTGGAACTTGGTTGACCTGCCTGATGGTTTTAAAGCCATCGAGTGCAAATGGATCTATAAGAATAAGGTTGATATGGATGGAAATGTTCACATCCATAAAGCTCGACTTGTTGCAAAAGGTTTTTGACAAGTTCAAGGAGTTGACTACGACGAGACTTTCTCGCACGTAGCGATGCTTAAATCTATATGGATAATTCTAGCCATTGCTGCACATTTCGACTATGAAATATGGCAGAGGGATGTCAAGATGGCTTTCCTAAATGGAATCCTAACTGAGGATGTGTATATGATGCAGCCTGAAGGTTTTCTCGATCCAAACAATGCTGGAAAGGTATGCAAACTTCTAAAGTCCATTTATGGGCTGAAGCAAGCATCTTGTGTTTATGGGCTGAAGCAAGCAAACAATGCTGGAACATTCGATTTGATGAAGTTGTAAAGGAGTTTGGCTTCATAAAAAACGAAGAACAACCTTGTGTTTACAAGAAGGAAAGTGGGAGAGCGCTGGTATTTCTAATCTTATATGTCGATGACATATTGTTGATTGGAAATGACATTCCTATGCTCGAGTCTGTTAAGACCTCATTGAAAAATAGTTTTTCGATGAAGGACTTAGGAGAAGCGACATATATTTTGGGCATCAAGATCTATAGAGATAGATCAAGGAGGCGAATTGGATTAAGCCAGAGTACATACATTGAGAAAGTGTTGAAACGGTTCAGCATGGAAGAGGCTAAGAAGGGTTTCTTTCCCATGTATCACGGCATTAAACTCAAAAAGACTCAGTGTCCTTCGACTACTGATGAGCGTGAGCGCATGAGCAGGGTTCCATATGCTTCGGCTATTGGATCCATCATGTATGCAATGATATGTACTCACCTAGATGTTTCCTATGCTCTAAGTGTTACGAGCAGATACCAGGCTGATCCAGGTGAAGGTGACTGGATAGCGGTAAAGAACATCCTTAAGTACTTGAAAATGACTAAGGATGTGTTCCTAGTTTATGGAGGTGAGGATGAACTCAGTGTAAACGGTTACACAGATGCGAGTTACCTTAACGACTCAGATGATTCGAAATCGCAATCAGGTTATGTGTTTGTCATGAATGGTGGTGCTGTGAGCTGGAAAAGTTCCAAGCAACATACGGTGACCTCCTCTTCAAACGAAGCTGAATAGATTGCTGCCTCGGAGGCTGTAAAGGAAGCTGTTTGGATTAGGAGTTTCCTGATCGCTCTCGATGTGGTTCAGGGCGCGTCCAATCCCTTGGACATTTATTGTGACAACAATGGTGCTATTGCACAAGCCAAGGAACCTAGACAGCACCAGAATAACAAACATATTCACATGCGTTGCCATCAGATTCGTGAGTTCATTGAGGATGGTAGTGTCATGATATGCAAAATACATACGGACTCAAATGTTGCTGATCCCTTGACTAAGCCTCTCCCGCAGCCTGCACATGAAGCGCACACAAGAGAAATTTGTATTAGATACATTTTAGATTGACTCTAGTGCAAGTGGGAGACTGAAGAAAATATGCCCTAGAGGCAATCATAGAGATGATTATATTTCATATGTATCCATGAGTTATTGTAATGTTCCTTGAATATCCATATCAGGCAACTTGTATTGATTGGCAATTATGTGGATTTTTTGTGAAACTCTTTACTTGTATGGTTATTTAATAGTTGTCCCTAGTCGGAGTTTATGTGAGGACACATGTGAATATTAGACTAGCACATCGATTGGTTGATGACTATGTTTCGCAAGTCATAGACATAGGGATGTCAAACCAATGATGTGGACACATGTTATGAACATGGGGTTGGACTGACCCAACTTGAGACTGACAATTAGACTTGCAGCTCTCTCTACACATCGTGTACATTTTGTCCTTAGACCTGAGATTATCGCATGTACTTGAGATGTGGATCGACCTACTTTGGGGCTATCAACCACTACTCCGTAACTGGGTAGTCATAAAGTTAGTTTTCGGGTTTGTCCTGAAGCATGCTGCAAGGCATGGTCAATCAAGATGGGATTTGCCCCTCTTTACTTGAGAGAAATATCTATGGGCTCCTCGAGTGATCAGATCCAGAAATGCATGGCCGTGCTACATAAGGTTAAGAGTTAACCTAGTAAAGGGATGCCGAATCAAAGTATCGAGAAAGGGAGGTTAGCTTGGAGCTAGACCAAATATCGTGAGGCAAAGGGAAAGACATGTACTAAACCTTATGATGGTTCATCCGATATGATCTTTGTATGCGTTTAGGAGTTGGCACGTCTTGCTAGAGGCCGCTACCAACTATTGACAGAATAAGTGTATTCGTGTCATGTCTACACGTATATGAACCTATAGGGTCACACGCTTAACGGGCTGGAAGCCTCATGAGGATTAGATCCGAATTAGACTAGGCTTAGGCTACTAATGGGTTGCTAATGTAGAAGCCCACTAGGGACGCCTGTATAAGAGAGGATAGGGCGAGCTGACCAGGGTTAGACCATTCCACCCAGCCGCCACTCCTCACGCCTGTGTTGCACGCGTGGACCTAGCAGTCCGACGTCTAAAGCTTCCACCCTATACGTGTGGATACCTCGGAGGTGCTGCAGCTATAGCACTTGGACAAGCCGCGCAAGGGGAGCTGCTCGTGGGACGAGGAGAAGGAGGAGACGTGGAACGTATGCACTGCCTCGACGCGCTTCATCAAGTTCCGCAACTGCGCGTCTAGTGGTAATCCCGTCATCTATGACAACAGTATTCCCGATTTACGCGGTAGAAAATTTTGAGTTGCCCTAGTATAGCCTACCCGTATCCCTTCAATATAGTCACCGGGGCCTAGGGTTATAGGAGAGACCTATCCGGATACATTACAGAGTCGCTAACTATGTACATCTTGGACTACAAGTAATACTACAAGCCTAAGTCGGTAACTCTTCTGGGCCTTGTCGTAGCCGGAGTTGGCTCCTCCTCTTTATCTGACTGGGCCGCCCGTGAAGCAAAGCTCTAAACCGTTGGTGGGCCACCCTGGTCAGTGAGTCCTGTGGGTATACCCGGAAAGTATATCCCCAACAGTAGCCCCCGGAAGTCTCCAAGATCCGAAGTCGGATAAATCGTCTAGCTTGATGGTTTCTTTGTCTTGAGAATCTTGAAGGGTTCCCAAAAACTTCGTTCATTATAGGATTCCGAGTCAACCGAGTCAGATATATGTTGCTCTGACCTTAGTCTTTTCCCGGCTCGATTTAAAACATAAGCCGAATTTTTCAGCGGCGTGCGGGCTGACAACTTTTTAGACCAGGTCTTGTCACTAACAGGATTTCCATCAGCATGATCGTTGGTAGGTCCGTTCCTTACAGAACAAAACGCTACTTCAATGCCTGCACGAAAATCGAGGGGGTGTAAGAGTCACGAGGAAGCTAACTCCCCCTCTCCTATACGTGTGGCGCTAATCGCGCGTGTTACCGCACGAATCTTGACGCGGAGATAAATAAAGAGGGGAGAAAACCCTTTCTCTCAGATTCACCTCTCCATCGATTCATTCATTGCTTCCTCATACTCCTCGAGACCTCCACACCAGTTCCCATATATGCACCATGAGAAAAAATCTCTCCTTCCCCCACCAGCCTTCTTCCTCCAAGATCCATGGCTTCGGCCTCGACCTCAGGAGCGGTGGCGAGTTCGGTGGCGGCGAAAGAAAGGAAGATGCGGGGTCTTTGGATCCCCAGCGCCATGGACAACGCGGAACTCCAAGTCATGGAGGACGAAGGGTTCATCATCGCTGGTGTGTGGCGGAGTGCCTCAGAGCACGCCGTTCCTGCCCCGCTCGACGGTGAGAGGGTGCTGTTCGGCACTCACGTCGACCGCAGCCTCATCTTGCCACCATCGAACTTCCTCGTCGATGTCCTCAACTACTACGGTGTGCAACTCCATAATCTTCCTGCCAACTCCCTGCTTGAGCTCAGTACTCACGCAGCTTTGTGCGAGGGGTTTCTTGGCATTAGGCCAAGTCTCACCCTTTTCTAGTACTACTATGGTACTCGGAAGAATTCCATCAGTGACGGTGTGCCTTATGTCACCGACACTCTTAGCTTAGTCCTTAGGAGGAATCGGATCTATCCTAGGATTAACGCTAGTGAGTCCGTCAAACGCTGTAACATCCCAAAAATATTGAACATGATTATCAAATTCCAATCACCAAAATTAGGGTTAGCAAATTTTTTTGTTAATTCAAATCATTTTGAATGCATGTGTGTATGTGATGATTGTATGAATGCCTGAATGGACTTGTGTGATTCATCTAAATAGCAAGAATTGATTAAAGATGAAAACAACGTCATCTAAAACATTTCCAAGCAGAAAAAATCAAGAGAAAATCAAAAACAAAAGAAATAAGCAAATGGTCATTTTTGCCAATCTTGCTCACTAGGCCACTTTGAGTGTTTCTAGTCCAAGATTTCAAACAGAAACATTTCCATTTCTTTTCACCCCTTGCTAGACCAAGTAAGAGTGAATCAAAGCCCAACTTTCAAACTTGCAGAAACATTTGGGAACCCCATTCAAATGACAAGTTAAAATTGAATCTTTATCATATGTGAAGATCCCACATTTTCAAAACCCAACTAAACTAGTGCCCCTTGACCAATCCAACTGACCAGAGACTCCCTAGTATGTAACTAGCAAACCCACCAAGTTTGAATCCAAAATTCAAATTTGAATTTCTTTCGGCCATTTCATCAAACACCTTGTAATCAGCAAACAAACAAACATCAAACACTATTAGTAGCAGTAATTTTGGCCAACCTTGTCCCTTTCTAGCTCACACTACACTCTCAGTAGATGATTTAGCTCAATTAACTAGCCTTAGCACCACCGTGAGCATGCATAGCCATCAATGGTGACCATGCCGAGAGCACCCTTGCCACCCCCATGTCGCCAGCGAGCTAGGAGAAGCTCTAGCCTCACCAACCTTGTCTGGGACACGCAACACCGTCCACCGCCACCCCCTGTGCAAGACCCGAGCCTTGCCAGCCACTGGACCACACGACAAGCTCGCGCCCAGTTTCTCTGTGTGCGAGCCGAGAAAGCGCCAGTGCGTCGCACGCGACACCAGCCCACAGACCGCGTGCCACCCTAGCCGCTTGCGTGCATGATCGCTAGCACCCTAGCAACCCACCAGACAACCCCGTTCGCCGCCGCGCGAACCATGGATGCTGTGCGCCATTAAAATCACCGTCGGACCTGCCCAGAGCGCCGCGATGTTCCGATCGTTCCTCACCTCCCCATGCCTTGCTATCAAGCCGTTGAGCTTCGCCAGGAGGAAACACACTGCCCCCTATCGTCGCCCATTCCATAAGAACGTTGTGTCGACGACAACGACGAGCTCCACCCGCGCCCGTCGGTCCCCTTCAGGCACTATAAAAGGAGTCCACCCCCGTTCGATTTGAGCACATCATCTCACTCCCCACCTCTCACTGATCACACCCACTCACCCCCGGAGCAAGGCGAGCACCAGGTGGACGGAATTTCATCGGAGTTCGCCACTGCAGAGGAGGAGAGGCGCCGTCGATTGGAGCCTACCCAGGAGAAGCTGCCGGTACCAGGAGGATCGCCGTCGTCGACTTAGTCGTTTGCCCCATCGCCGACCATCGCCGGAGCCCCGGTGAGCCCCCGTCGACCCCTACTGGCCGCACTAGGGTTCTGCCTCGCCGCGTCCTGTTCAGGCGTGGATGATGAACCATGACCACCAGATTAGAGTTAGATCGCACGGTCCACATCCCCCATACCGCTTCGCCACTCCATGTCTCACTGACGAGTGGGGACAGCCACTTAACCAGCCCGCGCGCGCACTGTGCGTAGTGGGCCGGCCCAGTTAAACCTCCCGCGTGACCCAATAATTCAAATTTAGATTTATTCTTTTTAGTTCTAAAATTAGTTCTGTACCCAGATTGAAAAATCAACCCAGCTCGATTCACTAAACCAAAATGCATGAAACCATTTTTTTTAGAGAGGTACTGGAGTGCTGAATCCAAGCCCGTTGGATTCAAACCAATTGGATTTCTAGATCACCCATGGTAAAAATAACAAGGCAGAAGCTTTTCTGCATTCAAACATTTTTCAAAATTCAACCATAAAAGCTTTTGAGTTGATTCCAAGTCTAAAAAATCACATTTAACCATACCTTTCTGAATATGTAAAAATATATGGGTTAACTTGTAGAAATAATGGTTAAGTAATAAACGAATGCCTCATAGGCCATTCTAGTCACTTTAATTAATTAAAATAAAAAGGACAAACCTTATTAAATTGTGACACCACTTTAAATCGCATTTCCATGTACTAAAATATGTGGTGATGACATGTTTCAACATGATCCCATGTTTGAGTTGGAGAATATTAAATCTTAAGTAGTTTTCAATGAGTACAAATTAGTTTTCTGAAATAAATTAAAGAAGACAAGTGCTTTAATCTTTGTGATAATATTGATGATTGATGACTCCTTGATGGCGCCAGAAAACTTGGTGGCCGGTGTGGAGTATTGTTGGGAACCCCAAGAGCAAGGTGTGAAGAGCACAACAACAAGTCTTCCCTCAGTTGAGACCGAGGTTATCGAGCCAGTAGGAGGAAGGAAACGTCACACAAGTGTTGCAAGCAACGCGGAGACCTGCACAACACAAACTCAAGACTTTGCCCCAATGAACAGTGAGGTTGTCAAGCTCACCAGTTTGCTGTAACAAAGGAAACATATGGTGTGGAAGGTAATGGTTTGCAGCAAGTAAACAAGTAACAGTGGAAGATGTATCAATGGTAAAGATTGGACTGGGGTCCATAGTTCACTAGAGGTGCTCTCCTTAGATAAACAACATGGCATGAAGGGTAAATAAATTACAGCGGGGCAATTGACAGGAACTGAGCAAGGCATAACAATGCAATTACTAGATAGAAAGATCCTATGAAGTTGATTGGGCAATACAACAATATACATAGACCGTCATCCAACTGCATCTATGACTAGAAGTCCACCTTCAGGTTATCATCCGAACCCCCTCTAGTATTAAGTTGCAAGCAACAGACAACTGCTTTAAGCAAAGTGTGTAAGGTAAACAGTCCACATGTTCCATGAACAACAGACCATTGTTTTCTCCCTAGTAGCAACAACACATCTACAACCGAAGAGATTTCTGTCACTTCCCTTGGAAACTAGAGGCACGAACCCACTATCGAGCATAAATACTCCCAATTGGAGTCACTAGCAACTACTTGGCCAAGATAACCACTAGCAATGGAGAGCATGCAAGATCACAAACAACACAGACATGATAGAATCATAAAGACAAAACCATTAATCAAACCAACATAATAATCTCAATATCCATCGGGTCCCCGCAAACACAGCATGCATGATTACAAATAGATTAGATCTTTATCATGAACGGAGCTCACAAGATCAATACATGAAAGCACAAAGGAGGAGATACAACCATCTAGCTACTACATGGACCCATAGTCCAAGGTGGAACTACTCACGAATCATACCGGAGAGAAGGCCTCCGGGATGATCTCCCCTCCGGCAGGGTGCTGGGAAGAACTTAAGATCCCCCCGATCTAGGGACGATGGTGGCGGCGGCTACATGCGGGTTTGTGGATTTCTGATCGGGTACTTAGGGTTTCTGCATCAGGGGCTTTTTATAGGCGAAGGGGGAGGCCGAGGAGGCGACCAGGGTGGCCAAACCCTAGCCAGGTGTGGGGTGGGGCCCACCCGTGCCTGGGGTGGGTCTGGCCGCCCTGGCCGGCCCCTCCGGCTCCCCTTTGGACTTCTTGTTCCCCACGGAAAGTAATTGACTTTGTCCTTCGTCCCGTCCAATTCAGAGAATATTTCTTTACTAACTTTTCTGAAACCAAAAACAGCAGAAAACAGGCATCTGGCACTATTGCAACTTGTTAATAGGTTAGTACCAGAAAACATGTAAAAAGCACCTCAAAGTGTAGATAAGCAAAGCAAAGTAGATACTAAACAAGCATGGAACATCAAAAATTATAGATACGTTTCCAACGTATCAATGATGCTAGATCATCTAGTGTGAACCTTTGTGTGCTAAATAGAGTAGTTAAGAATTGTGTGGTGATTGTGTACCTCGTATATATTTATAGACGCTAGTACCAACCAAGGATATGAGGAGGAAGGAGGATACTATGAGGAAGAAGCCGAGGAGAACTTCAACCACTACTCTGCACAAGGCAAGCCTAACACTACAAGTTGACTATGCAAGCCTATACTAATGTCTTAGCAAGCTAAGCTAAAACTATGCAAGCTAATCCTTGCAAGCTTACCTCACTTGATACCCAATCCTAGTTTTACTTGCAAGCTTAAGTATTTTCTTTCTTTATAAAAGCTTTCTCTTAGAGTTTACTTAGTGATTTGTAGATATTAGAAGGATAATGGAAGGTAGCATAAAGAGCATAAAATTTGACCTAAGTTAGATAATCTTGATGTCATCCTGAGGCATGAGATTGAACCTAGATAAGATACACTTTATTATCACACCTCATTAGTATTTACCCTCACTTGTAGATGCTAGTGATAAGCATAAAATTTGATAAACTTTAGATGGGAATACTTGGTGAAAATGGTTATGAAAACCTTAGAATGATGAGTCATTCTACTGAAATGTTTTGACATGTGTTCGTGAACACCATATGATTTTGATGATGAAAATGTTAAGACATGAGCCTTAGCCCTTTACAAACTGATGGTTGTTTGGATGCGATACCATTCCAATTTACCGTACAACCACAATACCCGAAATTTGGGTAGGGCTTGACTGGAAATTTATATACCTTAGTATGGGTTCCCTTGCGGCCAAGGTTTGAGCTGAGGCTACCTTGTGAAGATTGTCCACCTGTGCAGTACCCAAGATGACAGTTGGTCATGGTTGGGAGGCCAAACTCACAGGAGAGGTGCCTATACTAGGGCGTGTAATTGAAAGGTTAGGATTGATTATCTGCATACTGAGTATGGTGAATTCAGGATTGTTCCTGATGGATTTATCGAATGTTGTGGTAAAAGTGTACAATCTCTTCAGAGAGTCAAACTATTTGAATAGCCGCGTCCGCGGTTATGGACAGTTGGAGTGGCCATACTGTTCCGTCGTCAGATGTTTTCAAAATGACTTGAGAAATGATTTATGACTTTGACTTGACCACAACAGAGTTGTGATATGAATTTCAAGTTCCCACTTAGGTGTTATAAAACTTTCAACTAGTTTTATTTGCTTCTGAACTCAGTAGAGGTAAATCTGGCTTTTTGCAAAACAACCCTAGAGCTTAGTATATCCTACTCAAAACCACTTCACTTATTAGTACTAGTTTGCGAATACTTAAAGAGTACTCATGGCTTTGTCCTTAGATATTCCCGTGGCCAGACTATGAAGAGGAGTATCAGGAAGGTTAAGACAACTAGGATCATCTCCCATCGTCAGCATTGCCTGTGACCATGAAGATGGAGCCTCGCCCATGCTATCGTTATCGTTACATTATTTCCGCTGCTTGATTTGTATTAAGACTGTATCATGAGATCCTTATTTGTTGTAAGACCTTATGTATGGTTTGTAATGGATGATGTACTATGATATCCAATCTGTTATGTCTCGCAAAAATGGTAATCCTGGGATTGCGATGTATGGCATAACAGGCATCTGGGATTAAAAATCCGGGTGTTGACAAGTTGGTATCAGAGCCATCCTGACCATAGGAGACCCTAGTTTAGAATGGACGTTTGAATCAAAAACTTAGTTTCAAAACCAAGGAAGTGAGTATTTATGAAAACTTATTCTCATTCTTATCACTTAGACTCTTTCATTAAAATTCATGTTCCTCAAAAATTCTTGCAAACGTACTTAAAATTTGACACACTTGACCACTCTACTAACTTTCTCATCCTATATTCTTATAGATGGACATGAAGTATAGAAAATTTTATTAGTTGGGGAATGGAGGAGACCTCATCTTTGAGCGTGACTTGGACCAGCTATCGAAGATGCTGGAGCATCCGCACCTCGAGTTCTCCGGAGCTCAGCTCAACGACCAGGAAGGAGAAGAGTTGCAATGGATAATTGTTGCAAGTCTTAGAGGAAATATTGAAGTCCCCACCACAGAGGGAATTCAGTTCACCATCAGAGAGAACAACTGGCTCGATGGACTTGCCAGGGCCATGCAGGAAGCTCTTGCCTGTCTGTGTGGGCAGAGTATCAACCAAATCAAGGGTACCTGCTTTGAGTTCTGCCCAAGGCGTGATGCTGTGGGACAGCCCCTGGAGGAACCATATCACCCTGAGCTGAAGAACCAAGTGGACCACCTCAGCTTCATGATGTATGACCGTCAGAAGGAGTTAGACAATGCCCGCTCCTATGCCAACCACAAGTCCGCCATCGCCGTTCAGAACGATCAGACCATCGCCATGCTGGTGAAGGATCGCTAGTCTCGTCACAGTCAGCTCGATAAGAAGGAGCGCATCATTGCCTGTCTTCGCCACCGGATCACGGATTTGGAGGAGACCATCCACGAGAGAGACATGTAGCTGGAGGAGAGGGAGAATGCAGGGGAAGACCTTCGTGGATACCCCTACTCCTATCTCAGTGATGATGATGACTTTCTGGAGGATTAGGCCATGGACTTCTTCACCGATGAGGATGACTTCGCCTTCATCGATGATGATGATGATGATGATGAGGACACCGACTCCGAGGAATAGTAGCACTTGAGCACTAGCATTAGTGAGTTGTATTCGGTCCCACTGTATCGTAGTTTCCCATAATGGTTCTTAAAACCATCTGTTTTCCTTTGTTGTGGTGTGTGTTTGTATCGTGTGCTATGAATGAATGAATGAAAAGCAAGTTGCTAGAAAAATCTGAGTCAAACTTTAAAAACTTTTCCAAACACAAAACCCCTGAACCTTAGAAATTTCCCTCTTTTCTCATGATCTATCTCAATCTTTATATGCCTCACGGAGGAAGCAGTTCATCCCCGGAGCCGATGTTGCAGATCTTGAAAATGTTAGTTTCGGACCGTGAAGCTGAAAGAGCTGAGCGTCAAGCCAACTTATCCACCCTTCAACACATTGCTCAGATGGCCAACAACAATCAGCGTCCAAGCTCAAGAACTTATAGAACACTAATCCATCCATTTTCAGTAAGTCTGAAGAGCCCCTAGATGCCGATGATTGGCTACAAACCATGGAGAACAACTTAGAAGTTGCAGGAGTGGAAGCCAACGAGAAAGTTCTGTTTGCCACCCACTATCTGGACGGAGATGCAAGAGCATGGTGGAAAAGCGTTCGCACCATGAATGGAGGACAAATGATGGCTTGGGATGAATACAAACTCAAGTTTAGTAGAACCCATGTGCCACCCGGTTTGATTCTACGGATGAGAGATGAATTCAAGGAGCTGAAGCAAGGAAGAATGACTGTGGTAGAGTATCGTGACAGATTCCTATCTCTGTCAAGGTATGCCCCTGATGAGATCAACAATGAAGCCAAGAAGAAAGAGAGATTCCTGAATGGTCTGCACGATGAGATGCAGACAGTGTTAGTCAATATCCCATTTGCGGATATTGAAGCCTTAGTTGTCTCTGCCATTCAGATGGAAGGAAATATCAACCAAGCTAATGAGAACCGCAAGCATCGCATGATGCATCAACCAGGAACCCACCATACACCAAAGTATCACCCTAACCCATCTCCAGGATTTGCCCCAAGAAACAATAGACCCTCGATGAACCGTCCGACCTATCCCAACCGTGGAAACCCTAGGCCTGGAGGAAACAACAACCCCGGCAACCCCAGCAATTTCAACCGTGCCCCTCCCAAGTTCAACAACAACAATTTAGCCACCAACACCAACACTGCCCCAAGGACTGGAAGCAATGCTATGCCTGTTGCAGCGAAGGACAAGTCTCAGGTGACTTGTTATGAATGTGGAACCAAAGGTCACTATTCTAATGAGTGCCCCAAGAAGATTACCGTAGCCCCCAATGCAAATGACCCAGCTCAACAGCAACGTCGTGTTCAGCCCGTAAGGAGGTTTGCCCTAGGGAATTCGCTCAACCGCAACGGTCGTCTCTTTATCATGCATGCTGAAGAAGCCCAAGAAGCGCCAGATGTCGTGCTGGGTATGTTTTCTCTTAACTCAGTACTTGCAAGAGTGTTTTTTGATTCTGGAGCATCGCACTCATTTGTTACTGAAGAATTTTCATGCACTAGTAAGATTCAACCCACCAAATTGAAGCATGTTATGATAGTTCAAATACCTAGTTCAACCACCAAGGATAGACAGATTTGCAAGGCCGTGCCTATCCAAATCCATGGCATAGATTTTTATGCTAATCTAATAGTACTCAGAACTAAAGGTTTGGAAGTAGTACTAGGAATGGATTGGATGTCCAAACATAAAGGATTAATCGACTGTGCCAAGAAAGCCATAACCATGACCAGTATAGCCGGAATATCAGTTAAGCATGTATCAGAAACCTTACCCCGTCAATTCAAGTGCAACAAGAGTCTAGCCCAGCCAAACATTGACCAAGTTCGGATAGTCTATGAATACCCCGATGTATTTCCAGATGTTTTTGCCCGGTATGCCCCCAGATTGGGATATCGAGTTTATCATTGAACTAATACCTGGAACCAGACCCATAGCACAGAGACCATATAGTATGAACCCGTCTGAACTAATGGAGCTGAAGAAGCAACTGGATGCTATGCTAGAAATTGGATTGATCCAACCAAGTGCGTCGCCATGGAGATCACCTATTTTATTTGTGGATAAGAAAGATGGAGGTAACCGTCTGTGTACGGATTATCGGAAGTTGAATGATGTCACCATCAAGAACAAGTACCCGTTGCCCAAGATAGAAGATCTGTTTGAATAGTTGACGGGTGCCAAAGTGTTTTCTAAGATTGATCTTAGAACTGGCTATCATCAACTCAAGATTCGCGCAGAGGTTATTCCAAAGATTGCATTTACCACCAGATATGGATTGTACGAGTATATTGTCATGTCTTTTGGATTAACCAATTCCCCCGCTTATTTCATGAACCTCATGAATAAGATTTTTATGGACTTCCTGGATAAGTTTGTCGTTGTTTTCATCGATGACATTCTGATCTATTCCAAATCAGAAGAAGAACATGAGCTACACCTAAGGACCATTCTTGGAACCCTTAGGGAGCATCAGCTGTATGCCAAGTTTAGCAAATGTGAATTCTGGTTACAGGAGGTAGGATTCCTCAGACATATCGTATCAGCTGGAGGAATTGCCGTTGACCCTGCAAAGGTGAAGGATGTTGAAGATTGGCAAGCCCCAACCACTCAAACCCAAGTCCGTGCATTTCTCGGATTAGCAGGATACTACCGCAAGTTCGTAGAAGGATTCTCGAGTATCGCCCGACCCATGACCCAATTGTTGAAGAAGGACAAGAAGTTTGAATGGACGGACAAATGTGAAGTGAGTTTTCAGGAACTCAAGAGGAGATTGATTTCAGCCCCAATCTTGATCATGCCGGATATCACGAAGCCCTTTGATGTGTATTGTGACGCATCCAAGATCGGTCTCGAATGTGTGTTGATGCAAGAAGGCAAAGTTATATATTACCTATCCCGCCAACGGAAGCATGATGAACAAAACTATCCCACCCATGACCTTGAACTAGCATCCGTAGTTCTAGCCCTGAAGACGTGGAGGCATTATCTGATGGTAAACGGCTGTGAGATTTATTCGGATCACAAGAGCTTGAAGTATATATTCACTTAGAAGGAGCTGAATCTGAGACAGAGAAGATGGATCGAGCTAATCAAGGATTATGATCTGTACATTCACTATCACCCCGGTAAAGCCAATGTGGTAGCATATGCCCTTAGCAGATTGTCGTGCCGCTTGAACTCCATGATTTTGAAGGAGCAACCAAGTTTGCCCAAGGAAATGGAAGATTTCCGAATGGAATTAGTAAGTGAAGGATTTTTGGCTAGCATAGAACTTCAACCCACTTTGATCAGTCAGATCAAGGAGGCGCAGAAAGGAAATGCTAGTATCGACGGAATCAAACGTCGCATCGGTACAGGCAAAGTACCTGGATTCATCGAGGATGAAGAAGGAGTTCTGTGGTACAAAGGACGTCTCTGTATACCAGCAGATTCAGAGCTGAAGGAAACTATCTTGAAGGAGGCCCATGATACTCTTTATTCTATCCATCCCGGAGGAACGAAGATGTATCAGGATCTGAAGGAGCAATTTTGGTGGCATAAGATGAAGAGAGAAATTGGAAGCTATATCGCCAAGTGTGACATTTGTCAGAGAGTCAAGGCGGGACATCCGAGACCCACAGGATTGTTGCAACCATTGCAGATCCTAGAATGGAAATGGGATTTAGTTGGAATGGACTTTATCACCGGATAGCCTACTTCTAGTAGAGGAAATGACTCAATTTGGGTCATAGTTGACAGATTGTCCAAGGTAGCCCATTTCTTACCAGTAAAGACTACCTACCAGAGATCAAAGATAGCGGAGTTATACATAGCTAGAATCGCCAGTTTGCACGGAGTCCCCAAGAACATCGTATCGGATCGAGGAACTTAGTTTACCTCGAGATTCTGGAAGAAAGTCCAAGAAGGATTAGGAACCCAACTGGATTTCAGCACAGCTTATCACCCTCAAACCGATGGACAAACAAAGCGAGTAAATCAAATACTGAAGATATGTTGAGAGCATGTGTGCTAGAGTATGGATCTAAATGGGAAGACTATCTACCATTCACAGAATTTTCTTACAACAACAGTTATCAAGCTAGTTTGCAAATGGCCCCATTTGAGTTCATGTACGGAAGGAAGTGTCGTACCCCTTTGAATTGGTCGGAAGTAGGAGAGAGTTAGATTTTCGGACCTGAGATCCTCCGAGAAGTAGAAGAGAAAGTTCACAAGATTCGTGAGCACCTCAAGACCGCCCAGTCAAGACAGAAGAGTTATGCCGACAAGAGATGTCGAGACCTCACTTTCAATATTAGAGATTTTGTGTATCTCAAAGTGTCGCCTTTGAAGGGAATGCAACGTTTCCATTTCAAAGGAAAGTTAGCCCCTAGATATATCGGACCTTTGAAGATTCTGAATCGTCGAGGAGAAGTTTCATATCAACTGGAACTGCCAGAAGAGATGTCATCAGTGCATAATGTGTTCCATATATCGTTACTTCGCAAATGCCTTGAAGTTCCGAAGAAGACTGAAGTTTTCAAGAACATTGATCACCGCACCATAGAGATCAACGATGACCTGACATATCCCGAAGTACCCATCCATATTTTGGAGGAAGATTTCCGGACCACCAGAACCTGAAGCATCAAGTTTCTCAAGATTTAGTGGAGTAACCACACTGAAGAATAAGCTACCTAGGAGCGAGAAGATCACATCAGGACGAAGTTTCCCGATCTCTTTAAATCCTAGGTAATCTTTTTCTTCTTTCTCAAATTTCAGGACGAGATTTTGTTTAAGGAGGGAAGGTTTGTAATATCCCAAAAATATTGAACAATGATATTCAAATTCCAATCACCAAAATTAGGGTTAACAAAAACTTTTGTTAATTCAAATCATTTTGAATGCATGTGTGTATGTGATGATTGTATGAATGCATGAATGGACTTGTGTGATTAATCTAAATAGCAAGGAATGGATTAGAGATGAAAACAACATCATCTAAAACATTTCCAAGCAGAAACAAATCAAGAGAAAATAAAAAACAAAACAAATAAGCAAATGGTCATTTTTGCCAATCTTGCTCACTAGGCCACTTTGAGTGTTTCTAGTCCAAGATTTCAAACAGAAACATTTCCATTTCTTTTCACCCCTTGCTAGACCAAGTAAAAGTGAATCAAAGCCCACCTTTCAAACTTGCAGAAACATTTGGGAACCCCATTCAAATGACAAGTTAAAATTGAATCTTTATCATATGTGAAGATCCCACATTTTCATGCCCCTTGACCAATCCAACTGACCAGAGACTCCCTAGTATGTAACTAGCAAACCCACCAAGTTTGAATCCAAAATTCAAATTTGAATTTCTTTCGGCCATTTCATCAAACACCTTGTAATTAGCAAACAAACAAGCAAACATCAAACACTATTAGTAGCGGTAATTTTGGCTAACCTTGTCCCCTTCTAGATCACACTACACTCTCAGTAGATGATCTAGCTCAATTAACTAGCCTTAGCACCACTGTGAGCATGCATAGCCACCAATGGTGACCATGCCGAGAGCACCCTTGCCACCCCCATGTCGCCAGCGAGCTAGGAGAAGCTCTAGCCTCGCCAACCTTGTCTGGGACATGCAGCACCTTCCACCACCACCCCCTGTCCAAGCCTCGAGCCTTGCCAGCCACTAGACCACACGATAAGCTCGCGCCCAGTTTCTATGCGTGTGAGCCGAGAGCGCGCTAGTGCACCGCATGAGACACTATCCCACATACCGCGCGCCGCCCTTGCCGCTTGCGTGCGTGATCGCCAGCACCCCAGCAACCCGCTAGATAACCCCGTTCACCGTCGCATGAACCATGGACGCTGCGCGGCATTAAAATCACCTTCATACCCGCCCAGAGCGTCGCGACGTTCCGACCGTTCCTCACCGCCCCACGCCTCGCCATCAAGTCGTTGAGCTTCACCCGAAGTCAACTCACCGCCCCCTATTGTCGCCCATGCCATTAGCACGTTGTGCCGATGACAACGATGAGCTCCACCCGTGCCCATCGGTCCCCTTTAGGCACTATAAAAGGAGGCCACCCCCGTTCGATTTGAGCACACCATCTCACTCCCCACCTCTCACTGATCACACCCACTCACCCCCGGAGCAAGGCGAGCACCAGGTGGCCGGAATTTCACCGGAGTTCGCCGCTGCAGAGGAGGAGAGGCACCGTCGATTGGAGCCGCCCTAGAAGAAGCTATCGGTACCAGGAGGATCACCGTTGTCGACTTCATCTTTCGCCCCCGTCGCCGACCATCGCCAGAGCCCCAGTGAACCCCCGTCGACCCCCACTGTCCATGCTAGGTTTATGCCTCGCCGCGTCCTGTTCAGGCGTGGATGATGAACCACGACCGTCGGATTAGAGTTAGATCGCATGGTCCACATCCCCCATACCACTTTGCCACTCCCCGTCTCACTGACGAGTGGGAACAACCACTTAACCAGCCCATGCACACGCTGTGCATAGTGGGTCGGCCTAGTTAAACCTCCGCGTGACCCAGTAATTCAAATTTAGATTTATTCTTTTTAGTTCTAAACTTAGTTCTGTATCCAGATTCAAAAATCAACCTAGCTCAATTCACTGAACCAAAATGCATGAAACCAATTTTCTTAGAAAGGTGCTGGAGTGCTTAATCCAAGCCCATTGGATTCAAACCAATTGGATTTGTAGATCACCCATGGTAAAAATAACAAGGCATAAGCTTTTCTGCATTCAAACATTTTTCAAAATTCAACCATAAAATCTTTTGAGTTGATTCCAACTCTCAAAAATCACATTTAACCATACCTTTCTGAATATGTAAAAATATATAGGTTTACTTGCAGAAATAATGGTTAAGTAATAAAAGAATGCCTCATAGGCCATTCTAGTCACTTTAATTAATTAAAATAAAAGGGTTAAACCTTATTAAATTGTGACACCACTTTAAATCACATTCCCATGTACTGAAATATGTGGTGATGACATGTGTCAACATGATCCCATGTTTGAGTTGGAGAATATTAAATCTTAAGTAGTTTTGAATGAGTAGAAATTAATTTTCTGAAATAAATTAAAGAAGACAAGTGTTTTAATCTTTGTGATAATAGTGATGATGCTAGATCATCTAGTGTGAACCTTTGTGTGCTAAATAGAGTAGTTAAGAATTGTGTGGTGATTGTGTACCTCGTATTTATTTATAGACGCTAGTACCGACCAAGGATACGAGGAGGAAGGAGGATACTACGAGGAAGAAGCCGAGGAGAACTTCAACCACTGCTCTGCACAAGGCAAGCCTAACACTACAAGTTGACTATGCAAGCCTATACTAATGTCTTAGCAAGCTAAGCTAAAACTATGCAAGCTAATCCTTGCAAGCTTACCTCACTTGATACCCAATCCTAGTTTTACTTGAAAGCTTAAGTATTTTATCTCTTTATCAAAGCTTTCTCTTAGAGTTTACTTAGTGATTGGTAGATATTAGAAGGATAATGGAAGGTAGCATAAAGATCATAAAACTTGACCTAAGTTAGATAATCTTGATGTCATCCTGAGGCATGAGATTCAACCTAGATAAGATACACTTGCTTATCACCCCTCATTAGTATTTACCCCCACTTGTAGATGCTAGTGCTAAGCATAAAATTTGGTCAACTTTAGATGGGAATACTTGGTGAAATTGGTTATGAAAACCTTAGAATGATGAGTCATTCTACTGAAATGTTTTGACATGTGTTCATGAACACCAAATGATTTTTATGATCAAAATGTTAACGCATGAGCCTTAGCCCTTTACAAAACTGATGGTTGTCTGGATGCGATACCATTCCAATTTTACCGTACAACCACAATACCCGAAATTTGGGTAGGGCTTGACTGGAAATTTATATACCTTAGTATGGGTTCCCTTGTGGCCAAGGTTTGAGCTGAGGCTACCTTGTGAAGATTGTCCACCTGTGCAGTACCCAAGATGACAGTTGGTCATGGTTGGGAGGCCAAAATCACAAGAGAGGTGCCTATACTAGGGCGTGTAATTGAAATGTTAGGATTGATTATCCGCATACTGAGTAGGGTGAATTCAGGATTGTTCCTGACGGATTTATCGAATGTTGTGGTGGAAGTGTACAATCTCTGCAGAGTGTCAAACTATTTGAATAGCCGTGTCCGCGTTTATGGACAGTTGGAGTGGCCATACTGTTCCGTCGTCAGATGTTTTCAAAATGACTTGAGAAATGATTTATGACTTTGACTTGACCACAACAGAGTTGTGATATGAAACTCAAGTTCCCACTTAGGTGTTATAAAACTTTCAACTAGTTTTCTTTGCTTCTGAACTCAGTAGAGGTAAATCTAGCTTTTTGCAAAACAACCCTAGAGCTTAGTATATCCTACTCAAAACTACTTCACTTGTTAGTACTAGTTTGCGAGTACTTAAAGAGTACTCATGGCTTTGTCCCTAGCTATTCCCGTGGCAGACTATGAAGAGGAGTATTAGGAAGACGGACAACAGGAAGGTTACGACAACTAGGATCATCTCCCATCGTTAGCATTGCATGTGACCATGAGGATGGAGGCTCGCCCACGCTATCGTTATCGTTACGTTATTTCTGCTGCTTGATTTGTATTAAGACTGGATCATGATATCCTTATTTGTTGTAAGACCTTATGTATGGTTTGTAATGGATGATGTACTATGATATCCAATCTATTATGTCTCACAAAAATGGTAATCCTGGGATTGCGATGTATGGAATAATAGGCATCTTGGATTAAAAATCCGGGTGTTGACAAACGCTGGGCCAGAACTTTCTTCTATCAGAAGGATATTAAGGCTCCTGGAAAGGCGTAAGGTCTTCCGACGTTCGTCAATGGTGCTGATCTGCAACAGAATTCATGGGACGCGGAGGCACTAGAGCTATCAGATATCTTGATCCTCGCCAAGAGGCGGATTGAGTATTTGATGAAGCATGAGGGCCTCCATTGATCCTACTTGATCCACTGCTGGCTGGAGCGCCGGATTCAGCCTCTCCAGCACCATGGAGATCGCCTCATGCACCAGATCACGAGCAACAAGAAGGACAAGATGCGGGTCAGTTCCAGCTGGCTTGCGCTGAAGGACTACAAGACCCTCATGCAATATTTGATCAAGGAAAGAGTGGAACGAAAAGTTCTGAAAGTTTCCATGAAGATGTATACGACCAACCGTCCTCTGACTCCGGTAAATATTTCGACTCTGCTTTTGCGTTTCGTCGTTCTTTTCTGTTCTTTATCCGACTCTATTTTCATCGATGCTTTTCGAATTTGTCAGCTCGAGAAACTCTCCGAGTCCGAGCTAGCTCCACCAGAGGGCTATGCCTCAGACAATCCAGAGGCGACGGAGGATGATGAGGTGCAAGAAGTTGCCGCCCTGCCTCCAAGAAGCGCAAGGAGAAAGAAGTTGTTGTTGCTGCTGGTAGCCAAGTGCTGCCAGTATTTAAAAAGTAAGCACCCCATCTTTTATTTTTCAGTATTCCTGTACCTTTGTTTCTTTCCAGAGAACACCTGATATATAGGATTTTCTTGTTCTAGAGCTAAATCAGCTTTGAAGAGCAAGATCAAGCCGAACAGAAAGCCGGGCAAGCAGATGCGCCAGCAAAAGCTTGTTATCTTCCCTGCTATGCCGCCATCGACTCCATCCAGTACTCCATCAGCACATGAAGCTTCTGCCTCTCCTGGTGCTTGTAAAATCTCGAAAGCCCTGGTCACCTTTGATGACCAGGCAACTAACAAGGGTGAACCCTTCAAGGGTAATGATCCCATGATAGTATCTACAGGAACAATGGATAAAATGGCCGGCTCCACTGTCTCTGGCCTAAAGAGGTAATAGAAGGATGAGATCCTCAGGCTGGCTCAGTCCAGTCTTGAGAAGCAAACCTTGACTCTAGAGGCAGCGAGCCAAGAGGAGGAGGACATCAAGCTGGTCAGCCTCCTACACCAAATTTTGGTCCGGTACGCTAAAGTTGCATCTGGCGAGCTTCCAGTGATGGATGTTCCTTCCCTCACGCTTACCGAGAAGGTGTTTCACAGCACCAAACTCAGATTTGAAAAGATGCACCTGGAATACATTGTAAGTTTCCGATTCTTATTTGCATTTATTATCATATCCTCTAGCCCCGAAGTATAAAGTCGGATAAACATCGTTGGATTCGAGTTGATGCTTTTAGGTTGCAAAAGAACGATGTAGTGTAGCCCCCAAGGCTCGTGCTGTAATTTTACTTAGTTAAATTTGCAGGCCGAGTCTTAGTAGCCGTGTGACGGTATTCCATCTCTAAACTTACAGAAAATTGCATCATCCAACCAGGAATTGCTCAAGAATATTAGCAATAAGCGCCAATAAATCAAGGCTTTGCGCTTTGAGAATTCAAAGTTGAAGGTTGAGAAAGATGAAGCAGAAGGTAAACTTTTCTGACTTCTTATTTGTCAGTTATCTTTTGTGTCATAGTAAAACTTGTTTTGTCCAACTGATACTTTGTCTTTAAAGAACTGTTGTGTCAGTCTAGCAAGATGGAGATAGAGAATGCTGAGCTCCGGGACAAGATTGAGAAGCTAACATTAGAATGGGAGAAATCCGTAGTTGCAGTCCTGGAGTCAAGCAATCACGAGACCGTGAGGCTCGAGAATCTCCTAGCCCTCCGAGATAAAGAACTAGCTGATCTCAAGGACTTTGATATTCAGAGGGATCTTGCCTAGGCCACAGCCAGTGAACTGAATAGCCTTCGCAAGGAGCATGCGCAATGGAATCACTCTGTGCTAGGTAAGATTTCCGAATCTTTCTTTCTGTTGAGTTTTTTTCTTTTCAGCCGAATTTTGACTTTTTGGTTCTTTCCCATCCCCCATGAATCTTTCTTACTCTCCTACCTCCGAATCTCACCTCGAGTGCATTAAGCTCGTCGGAGATGTCTTGTATGACTTCTGCCAAACTCTAGAAGAGGCTGGCGAAGCCGTCAAGCTTTTCGATTTGCACACAATGGCAGTGCACGAGGTGAGGGACAAGGTCAAGGATATTCTGAAGCTTATCGAAGACTAGAAGATCTCCTACGCTCGGACTGCTGCCCAGACAGCTCTGACCATGCTGATGAGCCACCACAACGAGATGGAAATCTGGCATGTCACCAAGGGCATTGCCGAGGAGGAGGATGAGGGTAACCCGCAAGACATCAAGGCTATCCAAGAGTCTTGTACATGTTATGCTTGTCGCGTGGCGGTGATGACCAACTACACGACGTCGTTCTTCAGATCCGTCGTTGTGCCTCCCTCGCCCAAGAGCCAGAAACCAGCATCATAGCTTCCGAGTCTGAGATTGAGGGCAACACTGCTATTGACTCCAGTGCTCCACCCGCCTGATTCTGCAGCATAAACAATTTCTTTGCATTATTCTGAACTCATGGCAATGTAATGATGGATACAATGTTTATTTTGTGTTGGTCTGTAAAAACTGATGCTTTTACTATCGTAGCACTTTTGCTTATATAATTTTTATGTATGTGCTTAAAAACTTCTGAAGCACTTTGTGTTTTTATTCTTATACTTGTCGTTTTATCTGGCTCTCTGCCTCGTCCCTTTCATGGGTCGGCTAACCTTTAGCACGGAAACTTTTCCGACCAACGGAGCGCAATTGCTAAACCAGTTTAAACTCGGAAACAAAGCCGGCTTCCAGTACCAACAACTCATTACTCGGAAAATGCCCGCGTCTAAGCAATCAGATAAAAAAGGCAAGTATAGACAATAAATTAAATTTTGTACCCTAAGGTAACACTTTTTAGATACTCAAAAATCGTAACTAGAACGAATATGAGCATAAAGTACTTTCAAGCATCCTGGGATTTTTGAAAAAATTACATGCTCTTTTGGAAATAAGATGGCAAAAACATCTCAAAGATAACAATATGAGGAAACAAACACTTTATTTCACTTTGAACATGTACATATATGATTACAAGGAAATATAACTAAGAATACTAGGAACGTAGTTGTGCAATATTCCATGGACGGTCTATTTCATCCGGGTCTGTGCTGCCACCAGCTCTCTTTCTCTTCCGAGTATCTGGTCTTTCCTTGACTGGTCTCATGTCGGTTAAATAATATGACCCATTATGCATAACTCTGCTAATCATAAAAGGTCCTTCCCAAATTGGGGAAAGTTTGTGCTTTCTCTTTTGCACAAGTCGAGAACCAAATCGCCTTTTCTGAAAGAACGATTTTGTACTCTCTGACTATGATACTTGTGCAACTTCTGCTGATAGGCTGTAGATCTCTGCTCAGCAACGATGCGTACTTTTTCGATTATATTGAGATCATCTTGTCGAGAAACTTCTGCATCTTCTTCGATATACAGTTTGACTCGTGGAGCCTGATGAATCAGATCACTTGGAAGAACTGCTTCTGCACCATAGACCAAGAAGAAAGGAGTATAGCCGGTTGACCTGTTAAGAGTTGTACGTAAGCTCCATATCATAGATGGTAATTCTTCCGCCCAAGCCCCCGCAGCCCGACGAAGCGGTGCCTCGAGACGAGGTTGGATTCCTTGTAGAATAAGGATATTAGTTCTTTCGACTTGTCCATTGGCTTGTGGATATGTGACTGATGCAATATCAAGTCGGATCCCTTGTTCTTCGCAGAATTTGGCAAGTTCACCTATGGAAAAGTTGCTCCCATTGTCATTAATTATACTGTGCGAATATTCGAATCTGATGATTACGTCCTCAACGAATGTTCTGGCTCTGGCTCCATCGCAACTTATTACGGGTTTAGCCTCAATCAATTTTGTAAATTTATCTACCATCTCTAGTAGGTGGGTAAATCCATATTTTGCCGTGCGAAACGGCCATACCATATCAAGCCCCTAGACCATGAACGACCATGTTATAGGGATTGTTCGCAGCTGTTTAGTCGGAACATGTGCCTGATGAGCGTACTTTTGGCAGCCTTTGCACGTTTTGACCAGTTTATTGGCATCCTCCTTAGCTATAAGCCAAAAGAATCCATGTCAAAAAGCTTTTGCACTAAGGATCTGGCTGCAGCGTGATGACCACACTCGCCTTTGTGGATTTCTCTTAAGATTTCCACTCCTTCTTCCAAAGAAATACATCTCTGAAACACGCTAGAAACACTCTGTTTATAGAGCTCACCATTTATTATAGTGTAGGTTTTTGCTCGTCGGACAATCTGCCGGCTCAAGACTTCGTCTTCGGGTAGTTTTCCATCTATCAGGAATTCCAGATAGGGTTTTGTCCAGCTGAGAATTACAGCTAGAACTGCTATTAAAGGTGAGTCGGATTTCGTCGGATAGTCCTCATCAACTCCGACTATGGAGGGGACCCTTAAATGCTCTAGAAAAGCTCCATCCGGTACTTGTTTCCGCGCAGAGCCTATCCTTGATAGTGCATCTGCTTCCTCATTTTCTGCTCGAGGGATGTGTTGAACCTCAAAACCCTCGAACGATTTAGATAATTCATCCACGACAGATTTGTATGCTGCCATGTGCTTGTTTGCGTTACAGATATCAGATACTTGCTGAGTAACCAAATCCGAATCTCCGTAACACATGAGTCATGATATGCCAATGTTTTTGGCCATGCGTATTCCATGTAGCAGTGCTTCATACTCGACAATATTATTGGTTGCCGTGTAGTGTATTAGCATCACATAGAACAGCTTATCTCCTTAGGGTGATTTGAGCACCACGCCAGCCCCCGAGCCTCCTCCTGCTTTTGATCCGTAGAAGTGAAGGGTCCAAAGTTCCGAGTCTGGAGGGCCAGTGTTTTCTGCCGTTTCTGCCCAATCGACAACAAAGTCGGCAAGAATTTGGGATTTGATTGCTGTACGTGGTTTGTACTCAATGTCGAAAGCTACAAGCCCTATTCCCCACTTTGCGACACGTCCTGTGGCATCGAGGTTGTTGATTATATCTCGCAGGGGAGCGGTGCTCACCACTGTGATCTTGTGCTCTTGAAAATAGTGGCATAGCTTTCTGGATGCAAAGAACACTCCATAGGCTAGTTTTTGGTGATGTGGATATCGTTGCTTTGATTCTGTCAATACCTCACTCAGATAATAAGTTGGCCGCTGCACCTTATGCTCGTGGCCTTCTTCCTCGCGCTCAACTATTGTTACCACACTTATGACCTTGTTGGTCGCTGCAATGTAGAGTAACATAGATTCCTGAGGTTCTGGCGCTGCAAGAACTGGTGGGTTTGAAAGCAGATCTTTCAAACTTTGCATGGCAGTTTTGGCTTCCTAAGTCCAGACGAATTTGTTGGTTTTCTTCAAGAGTTTGTATAAAGGTGCGGCTCTTTCGCCGAGCCAGCTCACGAACCGACTCACCGCTGCAATGCAACCAGTGAGGCGTTGTATGTCCTTCAGCCGAGTCGGCCTGGTAATGTTTAAGATAGCATTGATTTTGTCCCGGTTCACCTCTATGCCTCGCTCAGATACGATGAAACCTAACAATTTTCCGGCTGGAATTCCAAAGAAACACTTCTTTGGATTTAGCATCATATTGAATTTTCGTAGACTAGCAAACATTTCATCCAAGTCAAAAATTAACGTTTCCTTCTTCTTGGACATAACTGCTATGTCGTCTACGTATACATGGACATTGCGTCTGATTTGGTCAATGAGACAACGTTGCATAGTACGTTGATATGTTGCCCCTGCGTTCTTTAAGTCAAAAGGAATAGTTTTATAGCAGAAGGTTCCGAAAGGAGTGACGAAAGACGTCTTAAATTGATCCAACTTTTTCATCGATATTTTGTGATATCCGGAATATGCGTCGAGAAAACAGAGTAATTCTGACCCTGCCGTTGAGTCGATAACTTAATCGATCCTTGGCAAAGGAAATGGATATTTTGGGCATGCCTTTTCAAAGAGATATAATCAACACACATCCTTAAATCAATGGTGTCCTTTTTAGGGACGAGTACAGGATTTGCCACCCAATCTGTATAGATGACCTCTGTTATGAAATCCACTAACTCTAGGCGGGCTAATTCCTTGGCTATTGCTTTGCGCTTTTCATCACCAAAGCGTCGTAGGGACTATTTGAAGGGTTTAGCGTCAAGGTACACATTAAGAGAGTGCTCAGCATGTAGGGTTCGCAGCATAGAAAACAAAAAAATTCCTACGATGGGAACATCTAAGTACCAAGATCTATCTTCTAGATAAAAGCAACGGGTGGATATACATCCATAGAATACATACCCTCGAAGACCGAATAGCGTTAACGAGGTTGTACTCGTGGATGATGTAGACGAACGCTTGCCGATCTCAAGATCGTGATGAAGTCCATCTGGTCCAGCCGGTCCAGCACGATCAAGTCCAGCACCTCAAAGCAGTGGTGCATCCGTGATCGCACACACGTACGGGTACTCGACAACCTCCGCGCCCTCGCTCCAGCGAAGCAGCGGAAGCAACAAATCCTTCCATAAAAAGCCACCGGGAACATGTATCTCGCTGATCCGAGACCATGGGGAAATTTTAAAGGGGGGAGAGAGATCCTTCGCGAGGAGGTGTGCTTTGAGAGAAGGAGAGGGGGGCCTTTTATAGGGGAGAGGGGGGGCACCCAAGGGGCATGGCGCCCAGCCATGGGGGCTGCCCCACCTATTCCACATTCATGTGGGTGGAGCTCCCACTCAAAATGAAAAGCCTCCACTGCCATTAAAAAGCCTCCACTCAAAATCCACTCACATGCATTAAATTTCCACCAAATTTAATGCAAGCTCTCATTTAAATAAAACTCTTTTATTTATTTATTCAGAATTTTGTTAATTACTTTAATTAACAAACATTCACATCAAACTCCTTACAACATTTCAATTTCACATGCAGAACCAGTTTCAGCAATTTCAACCGAAACAGTTCCGGTGTCTAGTGAAATAAATTCCTGCGCTTTCCTTTTCTTTTTCTGGCATATCATTTGCTCCGAATGGTGTCGGTATCCCTTAAGTGTGTCACCCTACGGTTCGCAAATAATGCGGACATGATCGAGACCCTTCTCCGATCAATAATTAGTAGCGGGACCTGGAGATCCATACTGACTCCCACACATTCAACGATGACTTCTGTGATCGTGTGAACCTTTTACGCTAGTATCTTAATCCCTTTGTTTCACGATATATTACATGTCCGAGATTCGATCATCCGTATCTCCATACCTAGTTTGATCTCGTTACCGACATGCACTCTTTTCTCGTTCCCGTGATATAACATTCTAGTGATCAAATCACTTGCTTGCAAGCTAATCAATGTGATATCACCGAGAGGGCCTAGAGCATATCTATCCGTCATCGGGATGAACAAATTCCACTCTCGATCCATGGGTCTCAACATAACACTTTAGTAGTTCTGAAGCCATCTTTATAATCACCCAGTTACGGTGTGACGTTTGATGTCATCGAGAAACTCTTCCGGTGTTAGTGATTGACATGATCTCATGGTCTAAGGATTAGGATCACTTCGTAAGTTGTTATAGCAATATAAACTCAATGACTTTGATCGTAATGCTATACTTCGGATGAATGTTCATCACATCATTACACTAATGTTGTGACCTCGTTATTAACAACATCCAATGTCCATGACCAGGAAACTTTGATCATCTTGTTAATCAACGAGCTAGTTTATAAGAGAGGCATAACTAGGAACTTCCTTTTTGTTTATTAAACACACATGTATTAACGTTTCCGTATTAATACAATTATAGCATGTAAAATAAACAATTATCATAAATAAGGAATACGATAATAACCACTTTATTATTGCCTCTCGGGCATATTCCCTTCACGGCAAGTTCCCTAGGTACTCCGGTCATGTCAGATGGCTGCCATGCGAAGATATCACTATTAGCTTTGAGGAACTCGACGAGCGTGCTTTCCTATGTGTGGCCTAACCCTACCCCTATTTTCGGCGTCTTGGAGGGATCATCTTCCTTCAGCGATGTTTTCTTCGTCTCTTCCGACGCCTTGAACTGCAAACTTGTCTTCAGCACCTCGTTCTTCGTAGCGGGCATCTCAGACGGATTGATGGTCTTCTTGATCTCCCGGTACTCCTGGGCGTGCAGCATGGCTTCGGCGAAGGCAGCAGATCCTTCGTCGCACTCTCGTGCCTTCCTCGGATTTCCTCATACAGTGATTACGCCCTTTGGACCTGGAAGTTTGATCATGTTGTAGATATAACAGGGACGGGCCATGAACGCCCAGTAAGCCGGATGTACGAAGATGGTGTGGTAAGCACTTTTGAATGGTACCACCTCAAAAGAGAGTGGCTCGGTCCGATAGTTGTCTCGGGTTTCGAATGTCACGTCCAGAGTAATCTCACCCAGAGAATTCGCTTATCTCCGTGGCACAATGCCATGGAAAGTTACACTGCTATAACTCAACTGGCTCTCGTGTAGCTTCATGCGGAGGAGCGTCTCGATGTAGAGGATGTTGATGCTACTGCCATCGTCCATTAGTGTTTTAGTGAACTCGTAGCCGTCAATAAGAGGATGGACGACCAGAGGGTACTTTCCCCGACGATGTGTTTTCCTCGGGTGATCTGAATGATCAAAGGTGATGGTTACCTCTGACCAGTCTAGGAACCGTGGAATAGTCGGAACCGTGGTATTGAGCTCACAAAGAACCGCCTTCTTTTACTTACTAGGTTGGGATCCAAGGAAGCAGACGTATGCGTATTTCTTGGTCGGAAAAGTCTTCTTTCCATCCGACTTGGGCTCTACAGCGGCTTCTGCTTCTTCCATGTCGGAATCTTCCTTGGGTTCCTTTCCTTTCTCGGAATTTTTCTTTCCTTTTCATCGCTTGGCCCTATAGCCAGCGGATTGGTCTTTCTTGATGTCGTCATTGAAACGACACTCAACATTTGTGTGAGTAGATCCTCTGTTGCTATCCAAGTGGTGGACACAGGGATTATTGGCAATGTCGACCCAGGTGTAGGTTCTTCCAGGTTGCTGGTCTCCTCTGCCCTGGATTCGGGAAGTTCCTCAGCCTCTAACCCGGCCGCCTTCACGCCCTCCTCGTCCTCCAGATCTGAACATTGCGTTCACAACTGCGTTGTTCGGAGCCGGCTTTTCGTCCGAGATGTTCTTGCGCTTCTGAGTTTGTTTTGGCTATTTGGCCGCATTGGGATTAGCCAGAATATTTAGCAGCCCTTCTGAATCATCATCGACGTTAGCATATTTGCTTGTCGTCTCTATCATTTCTCCCAAATCTGTGACGTGGTCACGCTTCAGCCTATGACGTAAAAGTCCGACTAGAAGTCCTGCAATAAAAGCTTCTATTGCAGTTTGCTCGTTTACTCCTTCGCAGGAGTTCTTCGTATCGATCCAGCGTCCGAGGTAATCCCAGCAAATTTCTCCGGGTCTTTGTGCGCAACGCTGCAAGTCTCCGACTATGCAGGGCCTCCTGTAAGTTCCCTCGAAGTTTGAAAAGAACGCACTATGCATATCATACCAGTTGTGAATTGAATTTTCTAGCAGTTCATTGAGCCATGATCGAGCCATCTTCCTCAGCATGAGCGGGAGATATCGGACCACGACCAGGTTGTTTCCTCCTTTGGCGATGCAGTAGGCCTGGAAGAAATCCTGGAACCAGGTATCTAGCCGTGCTACGCCGTCATAGGGCTGAATGTGTTTGGCAATACCAAAGTCAACCGGAAATTTGGTCTGACGTATGCGTGGTCCAAAGCACTTGGGTCCCACATATACGTATTCCTCCTCGTAACGCCGCGCTTCTATGTTTGATTCAATGCGAAGGCGAGCGTCGTTTGGTGAGAGAGATCTGCGCCGTGGAGGCTCGCGGCTTCTGCGCGGTGGAGTCGGATTTCTGCTTCTCCTCTCACCATTGCCGCCCCCGCCCCTGCGACTCCCATGGCTGCGTCTGGATCCTTCGTGGTCGCTGCTGGGAGGCGACGGTGGCCCTGGTGGATTATTTCCGGCTGGGTTACGTGGTGGTGACGGTGGAGCCTCATTATGCTGACTCTGATGCCTGTTTATTCGGGCACCGTCCCTACTTGATTCAGGACGATCTGGATCATCTCTTTGTCCGGCGTTGCCAGCCGGACGGCTCGGTGGTGGCATCCTTAGCCGATCTTGCTCTTCTCGCTGGCGGCATGTTCCCGGGTCTTCTCTATAGCGGTTGTTTTGCCGACGATGGTCCTGATGAGGAACCATTGCCCTGATGGCGTCTTTGGAAACAGCCGGAATAACTATTGCCCAGTCACGCGCCGGCTGGCGAGAGTGGCCGTTTGAGCCAGTTCTTGAATTCTCTTCTTCTCTACGGGCACGATAGCGTTGAGTCGTATTCCTGCGGAGTCTTACGTCAGCGCTTTGGCCAGTGCCAGTGTGGCAAAACTCGGACTTTGAGGCCAGCTTGCCACTAAATGACACGACCGTTTTCTGCTGCTTTAATCCTTTGTCTAGCAACGCGACTCACTTTTGGACCTGCTGTAGAGACGGATTGTTGGCGAGCATGGCTTGAGCTGCATTAGCGTTTTCTAACGGCGTGCTATAGACTCGGACCTTCTCTCCATCTTTTCCGTCAAATAGATCTTTGTGGATATCCGGATTCTTGTTAGCAAGAAATAGACCTCCCCTTGTCTTGTTTGGATGTCGCTTGAAATCTGACTGATATTTGGCAGGATCACTGTCTAACTGCTGCCTCATCTCAACGATGCGTGTGGCCTCTTCGAGCAGAAACAAGCGGTGCTTTTCCAGGTCCTCATACCTTTTCTCCAGTGCCTCCGATGTAAGATCCGAAGCCGTTGGGATTGGAATTGTGAGAGCGTCTCCAATAAATTTCATGTGCACCCTTGGTGACAATGTGTCCATCCACAGGAGGGTCGATCGGGGTGGTATTAATCGGATCTCCGTCCTGATTCTCCATCTCGATCTCTTCATCAACTTTTTCTTTGTTGGTTTCATCGACATCCGGCTCTGCCGGTGTCGGATTCTTATTCTTCTTTTTCTTCTTCTTTGACCACCCAATAGCCTTAACATGCGTACCAGTGGCAAAGACGGCTTTCGGTCCGGTACCGGGGGGTAAGCTTCCGTCGGTACTTTCCTTCATGGTTGGCTTGTGGACCTTGGAGGAATCTCCGGTGTCCATGTCATCCTACGAGGTGTAGCTTTCATCCATGCTATCATATGGACTAGGAGGATTTTCCGGCTTACCTTGCATTTGCTTGGAGATGTGTTCTTGTTCATACTCCTCAATCTCTTTGTCGAAGTCTTGAAATTCCTGCAACGTGATTGACTCCGATGGGGAGCCAGGTGAGTCGGTGTTTTCTTCGATTGTGTCTAGGACCGAGTCGCTACCAGCTCCAGCATCGACGGAGTCGGATCTAGTGCTTATGTGGTAAACGAAACAGTGCTTCTTCTTGTTCATGTTCTTGAAGTAGTGGCACAGCTGGGTTTCCGCCTCCTCCATCTCAAAGTTCTCCGTGATGTCGGCGATTGCTTCATAATCAATGTAGGGGCGCTTCATCATCTCCTTTATCCTATGCTTCAACGGTAGTTTTTCTGCTATGATGTTCGGTATGACGGAGCCGTATCAATTATATTCTTCGTCCGTGTACCCAATCTCATCAGGGAGATCAGTTCCGGATTTTTCTTCCACCTCTTCTTCCGCTACAGGAGTGGGCTGGGTGGGCTCGTAGCCGGAGTTGGCTCCTCCTCTTTCTTTGACTGGGTTGCCTGTGAAGCAAAGCTCTAACCCGTTGGTGGGCCACCCTTGTCAACGAGTCCTGTGGGTATACCCGAAAAGTATATCCCCAACACCAAGATCACCCACAACCAACCTCACAGACTTATATCACATCGGGAAAAAACTGAGGCGTTCAAACAAAAACACAACAAAAAAGGTGCAATGCAGCAGTAGCGAACCCAACAGAACCATGAGCAACACAAACGAAGGATGGGCATGCATTTTTTTAAAGGATGTTTCTTCTTTCTTTTGTTTTCAATATATATTTGTTTTATTACTTTGTTCTCATTTTACAATGTTCCTCTAACCTTTTTCTTAAAATTTTCACCGTTTAAAAAAAAATCATTTCATTTTCCATTGAACTTTTACTTTCTTTTATTTTCATTCTTCATTTTTCATTTTGTTCATGTTTTATTTTTTTCCTTTCTTTCCTTATTTTCCTTTTATACCCTTATTTCCTTTTTATATTAAAAACCTATGAATATTTTTTGTCGAACACATGAACATATTGTAGTCTTATGAATGGTATGGAGATTTTGCAACCGATAAATTTTTTTAAACCGACATTTTATAGACCAATTAAAAAAAATCGGCCTAGTGAATATTTTTTGAACGTATGAGAAATTTCTAAAATTATATAAAATACTTTTCCAAACCCGTGAGAATTTTAAGACCGATGATCATTTTTTCAAACCCGCGAAAAATTCGAGAGTAACAATTTTTCAGACCTGTGAATTTTTTTAAAGTTACGTGAACATGTTTTTTCACACATGCGAGATTTTTTTCGAGAACTACAAACATTTTTCAATTGAACATTTGCTTAAATTACGTTAACATCTTTTTTTGGTCCCATGATATTTTGATGAATATTTTAAAAAATACGCTTATATTATTTTCTCCTAAGTGAACAATTTTTATTCTTAGTTCTCAACATTATTCATAGTCTTATGAATGGTATGGAGATTTTGCAACCGATATTTTTTTTTTCAAACCGATGAACATTTTATAGACCAATTATGAGAAATTTCTAAAATTATATAAAATCATTTTTCCAAACCCGTGAGAATTTTAAGACCGATGACCATTTTTTCAAACCCGCGAATAATTCGAGAGTAACAATGTTTCAAACCTGTGAATATTTTTTTAAGTTACGTGAACATTTTTTTTCACACATGCGAGATTTTTTTCGAGAACTACGAACATTTTTCAATTGAACATTTTCTTAAATTACGTTAACATCTTTTTTGGTCCCATGAGATTTCGATGAATATTTTAAAAATAAGCTTATATTATTTTGTACTAAGTGAACAATTTTTATTCTTAGTTCTCAACATTATTCATGTTCTCAAATTGAATATTTTGTGTAATTGTTAAGCAATTAATATATGATATATTTATTTTTATTAGCTAATCTATTTTTCAAGAAAAATATAAAAAATAATAGGTGAGGCATAGACACACCACCATCCATCCCAGCCAGAAACGGTTTAATTTCTAAACATGTCTTGTATGCCTAGGAGCAAGAAAGCAATGGGACCCACACTGAGCAATGCAACAATCTTAAAAAGGAAAAAAACAGAGGAGCAACTACAAGCCGCTTAGATCTCTTTAGAGATGGCGACGAAGGCTAACAATATCGAGTTTGGGAGGAAGGTTGAGGTAGTCGGATTTTCATAGTGTTTGTGTGGTGACCGTGGTTTGTTTGTTACTGTGAAGTCAGGAGTGCGACAATGATAGTACAGGTGGTGAATTGGATGCTGACTGATTCGAGACGTGTTTGGTAGCCTGCAGCATCCTGATAGACCAGTTTTTGACGAAATCGATTTGTTTGGTTGTCTACAGGTCTCTCATATTTTGTACAACACGCTTCTAGAAGAAGTATAGAGCCACGCTAAGGAACAACACCTGAATCAAGCGTTTCCGTGAAGCCTGTCCGAGCGTGGATTTTAAAAGGAACCATCGAGCCCACCATTTTACGCGCACATACAAAGGCCATCTTCTCTCTCCTCACTTAACATGTTCATCGCTTGTAATTAGCACAAATAGGATGTAAATCAATCAAGCTCTATATAAAAAAAGATGCACATCGACAAGGGGTTCTATTTTGACCATCGGCGTCGAGTTTCCTAAAATGTATCTTCTTATATTTATGATCAAAGTTAGAGCTTTTTAGAGCGAATTTTGCCAGATTCATCGCACACAATCAACCATTCAAAATTTTCTTTGAGAGGTAGCTTGATCTCGTTGTTATCCACAAATCTTGTGCTGCAAGTGTTTTTTGTTTTGATGCAAGTATACGAATTCATATGTAGCTTGTTAACTTGTAAGTGAGGATAAAGATGAGGTCGAAGAAGAAAGTCTTTTCGACGGACAGGTGATGCAGGTAGAGGAACGTGAGTGTGGCCGCGTGGAGATCCCCTTCACTAGCAAGCAGGGCTGGTCCACTGATTTTGGGATCATAGAGCGATACGACACCAAGTTTTCCTTGTTCATAGTGGTGAAGTTTCCTAGGGTCAAGGGGGTCATTGCCTCCTACTCCAAAAAAAATAATGAAAGTATAGATTTCTCCTGATATTTACGCTAAAATTTTAAACATATTCAAAGTTTAAGCAAAATCCTCAACAATGTTTTTTAACCTGTACCACTTGTTCACCACAAAACATATTTAAAAAATATTAGTATTCGCCGGAAAAATATTACCATAACATTACTGTAATGCAATAGCAAATTGAATAATTCGTACATTTGATACATCCATGGTCTCTGAAATCTCGGCGAAGACATTGAAAACAGGGGCGGACCCAGAGAATCTTACGAGTGGGGGAAAATCAAATGAGTGGGGGCATTCCATACATAAACTTTGCAAAATTTAGTTGTTTTGATGTCAAATATGAACAAATAGTATGGATATTTGAAATTTTGAGTGGGGACCTTGGCCCCCACTCAACACTACTTGGGTCCGCCCCTGATTGAAAACTACTTATTCTATTGTCGATTAAACTATATACCATAATACTTATTTCTATCAATTGCTCAGTTATGTACACGACATGGATTAATCATAGAATATGGTGTAAATGATTCATATGCACATGAAAAAATGAGTATAACAGTACATACATAGTTGACACTAAATTAATAATAAAATATAATACATGGCCTCTCGAACATATGATAGACACTAGTAGAACTATTGGGAGTTGGAGGAGAGTTGCTTGTGGCATGGTAGAGTTATGTGATTGCGCCATTACTCTTTAGTAATAAATACTCACAACCTTAGAAAACCACACAAGACATGTACTCGTGTGCTCTTCCAATATTGTGAGTAATCATTACTGGAGACTAATGACGTAATCACATAATCTACCAAGCCATGATTTCTTTCTCTGCCACGATTTCTCTCTGGCATTCCTAAATACCAAGCTTAGAGAAATCATGGCATTTAGAAAATATTGAATTATATTTTTAGGGTAAAAGGAGTCGAAGGAGCGACATGCTAGGCTGCAGCTTGGGTCATCTGTATTTCTATATTATTCTAAAATATTCAGTCTTAGTAGGAGAAGCTACTAATATCGGTATGCAAACAAGTCTTCGTAAGCCCCCTACTTCCTAGGGCCCTAGGCGAGCTCCCCTCTGTCCCATCCCATGGACCGGCCCTCCCGGCAAGGACCCCAACTGTAGTTGGCCGTGTTTGCGTTCTTAGATGCTAGCGCAGCAGTAGCAGGTGTCGCTCTGTCCTCCGTCCCCGCTGCAACTGCAGCAGGTTTCCTGTCGACCTTCGCCGCAAGTGTAGCCACAACATGTGTCGCACTAATAGATGCAGCAGAAGAAGCACGATGAACACGAACGGCTAATGATTGTTTATGTGTGCATGTTAAGGTGACGGCCATTTCAAGAGCAGGCAACCAAACAACGCGCATATATTGATGTCCTTGTGCAAAAGTTTTTTATGCAGGTTGTATGTGGTACCCACCTTGGCATTGCTAGTTTAGACCGAAAAATGGACACGGTCTACCAAACACGCCCTTGGTGATCCTTGAAGGCGCTGGCCTTGCATGTTTAGATATGTGTTGTATTAGTTATAGATCCCCGTGTATTTTTAGGTTGTACCTATAACAATGTCAATATATATATATGAGCAGCCGGTCCTATTGGTGTCGCGCGTTCTCCCATACCTTTCCACATGGTATCAGCCTAACTACGATCTCCCTATCCTAGCCGCCGCCTCTCCTCTCCCTGGGCGCCGCCGACCTCCTCCCTCCAAACCTTAGCCGTCGCCTCCCTCTCCCCCAAGGCTCCATCGGCCCTCCTCCTTCCCCAACTCCACCGCTTCCGCCCTACACCTACCTCCACCATGGCCGATTTCAACTCCCCCCTCCTCCGAGAACCGCTTCAACTCCTCCGTCGCCGTCATCCGCGATGTCCCTATCCTCGAGCGTGTGCCGGTGAAGCTCTCTCACACCGCTGCCAATTTATTCCCATGGAAGACGTACTTCGGCCTTCTCTTCCGCGAATATGATCTCCTTGATCATGTCGACGGCACCATTAACCTCCTCGCCATGCCGCACGACCCCGATTGATTGGCCATCGACGCGACCATCATCCGCTGGTTTTTCTAGACCGTCTCCAACGAGGTCTTCCGCATCATCGTCCGCGACGGCGACTCCGCGCACACTGTTTGGACCAAGATCATCGTCCTCTTCACCGACAACAAGATCCAGCGCGTCACGTTCCTCCAACAGGAGTTATTCGGCACCCACCAAAACGACCTCTCCCTCGACGACTACTGCCTCCGTCTCAAGAGCCTCTCCGACGAGCTTCGCAATTTGGAGTTCCCGATCGATAACAAGATCATGCTCTCCACGTTGTCGGACGGCCTCGGCGAGGATCTTAGCAACGCCGCCGCCAACCTCACGCTCCTCACAACGCCGATTTTCGAGCAGGCTGTGGCCTATCTCCGTCTCGAGGAGAGCCGACTCAAGCACCTCCGGGATCGGGCGGCCCACACCGCTTTCGTCGCCGGCTTCTCCCGGGACGGCCTTGCCCCTGCACCCCGTCCCCCGCTCCTCGCGCCCTAGGCCTGCCTCCGGGCTTCTACTCGCGCCCTACCTCCAGCCAACGGCGGCGGCAATGGTGCTGGCAATGGAGGGCGCCGTCATCGTCGTCGCAATGGTGGTGGCAACGACAGTGGTAACGCCGGTGACACCGCCACCGCCCCCAGCCCCGTCCACCGTATCAGATCTCCCCCACGCCGCCATGGATCGCTGGCCATAACCCTTGGACCGGGGTCGTCCACGCTTACACCATGCCCGTGTCGTGCGCCCCATACCCAGGCACCATGGGGCCGCGTCCGGCCTTGCACTAGGCCCTCTTCGCGGCGCCCCAGCCCCCTACGGTGAACAACTACACTGCGCCCCGGCTCCTCCCGCCTACTACGCCACGCCCCTGAGCATGGCCCAGTGGGACCCCTCCCTGCTGACCGCTCTATAGACCGCCCCCACGGCGGGCGCGTATGGCAGTGGCGGCGATTAGTTCATGGACACCGGCGCCTCCACGCACATGGCCGCTCACCCCGGTAATCTCTCTAACTCTACTCTCACCTCCACTTCCTCCCGCATAATCGTCGGCAATGGTCATGCTCTTCCTATCACTCACACTGGCTCCGCCTCTTTTCCCTCCACCTCCACCCTCTTTCTCTCAATAATGTCATTGTTTCTCCTCATTTAAACCAAAACCTCGTTTCCGTTTTTTCCCTTTCTCGTGATAACTCTGTGACTATGGAATTTGACGCTTCTATTTTTTCTGTTAAGGATGGTCATACTCGGATGCTTCTCCACCGCAGTGATAGCTCCGGCGATTTGTACCCTGTTTGGTCGTCCTATGTTGGAGATATGCCCTAGAGGCAATAATAAAAGTGGTTATTATTATATCTTTGTGTTTATGATAAATGTTTACATTCATGCTATAATAGTATTAACCGGAAATATTAATACTTGTGTGATTTGTAAACTAAATTAGAGTCCATGGTAAAGCCTCTTTGTAATACTAGCTTGTTGGTTAATAAGATGATCGTGGTTTCCCGATCATGAACATTGAGATGCTATTAACAACAAGATCATATCATTAGGAGAATGGTATGATGGACATACTCCTATAGATAAGCATAGCATAAAGATCAAGTCATTTCAATAGTTCGTTTGCTATAAGCTTTCTGATACATAGTAACCTAATTCCTTCAACCATGAGATCATGCTAATCACCATCACCGAAAGGATGCTTTGATGACATCAAACACCACACCGTAACTGGGTGGCTATAAAGGTGGCATTGAGTGTTCGGAAAGTATGTGTTGATGCACATGGATCAAGAGTGAGATTTGTCCATTCATATGACAGATAGATATACTCTGGGCCCTCTCGGTGGAATGTCATCCAATTAGCTTGCAAGCATGTGACTGGCTCACAAGGGATCACATATCACGGGAACGAGAAAAGAGTACTTATCGGTAACGAGGTTGAACTAGGTATGCACAGGGCCGGTCCTGAGATTTCAGGGGCCCGGGGTGGAACTAAACTTTCGGGCCACTTCCTAATTTTTTTTTATATACAAGAATGAAATGATGAAGAATAAATACTTCAAGTATACCCATTTGCAATATTCATATAAAAATGACAATGTTTACATATTACCTTCAAATTTTCTCTGTGTATTCCTAGAAGCGAAGTCAGTGATAATGAAATCAATATCAATCTCGTCTAGTAACTTCTTCTCGATGCCGGATCATAAATAACCACACGAACTGGTTCCTCGTCAACACTAGTAGATTTTGTAGGAGATGAATCAAATATGATAGCATGATTACTTACATTGTTATTACCCGCGTTGATGTCATTGTTCTCCTCTGTACCGATCTCATCCTCTAGATCAATATTACTATGTTCCTCAACAAGAACTACTACCTTCGTTTTGGTTTACAAGTCTTGCGCGTACTTCTATGTCTCCATAACCAATTAACCACACAAAAATATAAAAAATAACTACTAATTAGAACAAAAATTAGGGGAAATGTTAGACTGCAGAAGACTGAGATCAGAAATTCAGAATTCGAACCTACAGACGCTGAACGGTCAAAGCGAGACCAGAGACAGGCCACAGGCAGAGACATAGGGCGAGGGGGCGAGGCGATAGGCGACGATCGGCCGACAGACGGCGGCTTAATGTTTGCCGCGTGTGGGCCTTCCTACGATCGACAACGCAACGTTGAGTCAAGGTCGAGACAGGAACCGGCGTGCCTTCATACAATACGATCAAAGAGGATAGCTGATTTAATCGCAGGTTAGATACGTGCTACCGTAATGGACTTCAAATCTGAAACGTATGTGTATGTCTAGCAAATTAGAGGGCCCAATCTAGCCTAATAGGAAACTCAAAAATGCTACTCCCTCTAACCCATATTAGTTGACTTGGAATTATCAAAATTTGGATGAACCTATATACTAAATAGTGTCTAGATTCATCCTAATCTAGACAAATTTGAGTCAACTAATATGGTTCTAAGAGAGTATAATTTTTTTCTTTTCTAAGATCTATAGCCTATATATGCCCCACATGTCTAGGGAGGCCCCCCCAAAATGTTAGGCCCAGGGTGGCTGCCCCTCGGATCCCCCAAGGGCCGATCCTGGGTATGCAGAGATAGCGACGATTAAACCTCGGATAAGAAATCTTTCGCGAGACAAAGGGAAATTGGTATCATATGTAAGTGGTTCACTCAATAACAAAGTAATCGTATAAATATGTGGGAGCCATATGAATTTCCAGATTACTCTATTGGTTATTGATCGGAGAAGTGTCTCAATCATGTCCGCATAATTCACGAACCGTAGGAAGACACACTTAAGGATTCGATGTTGTTTAGTAGATATGGAATGTAAATAGGGAGACCGAATGTTGTTCGGAGTCTCGTATGGGATCCGGGATATCACCTAGGAGATCTGGAATGGTCCGGAGAATAAGATTCATATAAGGAAAGTCCGATTCCGGAGTTCGGGAATGATTCCGATGTTTTCATCGGAGAGGTTCCAGAAGGATCTAGAAGGTTCACCAGATCGGATGGCGAATGGTTCATGAATGTGTCATGGTTAAGTGGAATGATTGGATTATGTCCTAGGTCACTTGGTTGGCATTTGCGAGAGAGAAATAAAGCTCTAAATTGAAAGTTAAAAGGAAGGTTTGAAAAGTCAAACTGGAACAATAGTTTCCTAGTGGAAGAAGGAAAGAGTCCTTCCTTCTCTCCAACTTGGGTTTGGGGAAGGATTCAAACTCCCCTCTCCCAAACTGCCCTCCCTCTCATAAATAGAGGGGAAGGGCTGCCCAAAAGCACAACAACCAGGCCTCCCCACCTTGCGCCGCCGCACACCGCCGCCACCTCGTGCCGCCGCCAGCCCGTCGTCGTCGCCCTAGCCGCCGCTGACACCTCCTCCTCTCCGGCCCTCTAAACCTAGATCGTCAGAAACCCTAGATCCACTATAACCTGCTCCGGCTTAGGCGAAGCCCTGCAGGATTTTCCCTCTACTTCCCACACCACGCCGTCGTGCTGCCGGAATCGCGAGGGGAGAACTACAACCTTCGCTGCCTGCTGGAACAAGGGAGAGGAAGGTCTTCATCGAGTATCGAACGTGTGACCGACTGCGGAAGAGCTGCCGGAACACAGTGCCAGAAGGATCGTCTACGCGATCTTGAGATCAGCAAGTGTACGACTACATCGTCCACGAGAATCTTCTCTCGTTAACTGCTTTAGAATCTTCAAGAGTGAGTACTCTAATCGACTCGTTGCTACAATCTAGTAGATAGATCTTGGCTTGTTTGTGTGCATGCGGTAGAATTTTTTGTTTTCCATGGTACGAACCCCTACAGTGGTATCAGAGCCATGTCTATATGTAGATCTGTTGCACGAGTAGAACACAATGGTCATTATGGGCGGTGGTGCTTTTATTATCAATTGCTTTTGTGTACTTTGCATCTTGCGGTATGATGGGATGAAGCGGCCCGGGCTAACCTTACATGACATTGTTCATGAGACTTTCTCCATGCTTAACATGCAACTTGTATTGCATAAGTGGCTTTGCGGGTGTCTGTCTCTCCCATCATAGTATAGATTAAATTTACAACGGGCACTTGATAGTTCAAGCATCAACGTTGTGGTTCTTGTTCGTAAGTTAGAACGATACTTATTGAAAGCCCAAACCACGTAAAATATGCAAAGAAAATAAGAGGCGTCTAACTTTGTTTTGCAGGGGTGTGCTGTGATGTGATATGGCCATGATTGTGATTATATATGATGTATGCAATGTTCCTTATTGTAAGTTGGCAACCGACAGGAGCCATATGGTTGTTTTTCAATTCCGTTAAGACCTGCGTGTCTATTATTCAAAGTAGTTGTAATAGTTGATGCTGGTAGACGGCAACCATGGAGCGGCGCCATTGACCTTGATGCAATGCCGGTGATGATGGAGATCATGTTCGTGCTTGAAGATGGAGATCAGATGCACAAGAAGAAAGGCCATATCATATCACATATTATGAATTGCATGTGATGTTAATCCTTTTATGCATCTTATATTGCTTAGTTCGCGACGGTAGCATTATAAGATGATCCCTCTCACAAAATATCAAGTTATAAAGTGTTCATCCTTAGTAAGCACCGTTGCTAAAGCTCGTTGTTTTGAAGCACCACGTGATGATCGGATGTGTTAGATTCTGTGAGTGTATACAACGGGAGCAAGCCAGATTTGCTCATGTAGAAGCTAAGGTTTGATCTTGACGAGCCTAGCATGTACAGACATGCTCTCGTAACACGGATCACCGAAAGGTAAAGCATGAGTCATATAGTAGATATGATGAACATGTTGATTGTTCACCATTGAAGCTACATCATCTCTCGTGATGATCGGTTCTGATGTGGTGGATTTGGTTCGTGTGATCACTAAAACAATGTGAGGGATATTGTTTTGAGTGGGAGTTCACCTAGATTAATTTAAATATTAATTCGAACTCAATTTGTCATAACCTTAGTATAAACTATTGAAAATATATTGTAGATCAATGGCGGCCCCTACCATCAATTTTAATGCGTTCCTAGAGAAACAAAAGTTGAAAAACAATGGAAGCAACTTCGTGAATTGGCTCCGCAACTTGAGGATTGTCCTCAGTGCTCGTAATTTGACCTATGTGCTGGATGCACCGCTGGGTGACCCACCTGCAGCTGATGCTACCAATGAGGTAAAGAATGTTTTCCTCACTCGGAAGAATCAGTACTCCACAGTTCAATGTGCTATCTTGTATGGTTTGTAATCGGAGCTTCAGAAAAGGTTTGAGAACCATGACCCACATGATATTGTCCATGAAATCAAAATAATATTTGAGGCTCACGCGGCATTTGAGAGTTATGAGGCTTCTGAAAAGTTCTTTAACTGCAAGATGGAAGAGGGCAGCTCCGTTAGTGAGTACGTGCTTAAGATGTCTGGGCACGCAAGCAAGATTCAAAGCTTGGGTATAGTGATTCCTAACGCTTTGGGGATTCACCGTGTCCTCCAATCACTACCACCAAGTTACAAGAACTTTGTGATGAACTACAATATGCAAAACATGGACAAGTCGTTTCCCAAACTCTTGTCCATGTCAAAGTCTGCGGAAGTGGAGATCAAGAAAGAGCACCAAGTGTTGATGGTCAATAAGACCACCAAATTCAAGAAGCAAGGCAAGTCTAAGAAAAAGGGAAACTTCAAGAAGAGCGGTAAGAAAGTTACCGCGTCGGCGAAGAAGACCAAGGCGGGGCCTAAGCCTGATACTGAGTGCTTTTACTGCAAGGGAGAAGGTCACTGGAAGCAGAATTTCCCTAAGTACTTGGCGGATTTGAAGAACGGCAACATCAAGAAGAAAGATATCCGATATACATGTCATTGATGTGTATCTCACTAGTACTCGTAATAGTGCCTGGGTATTTGATACTGGTTTGGTTGCTCATATTTGTAACTCGAAACAGGTGCTGTGGAATAGACGGAAACTAGCGAAGAACAAGGTGACGATGCGAGTTGGAAATGGATCAAAGGTTGATGTGATCGCGGTCGGCACGCTACCTCTTCATCTACCATCGAGATTAGTTTTATACTGAAATAATTGTTATTTGGTGCCTGCGTTGAGCATGAACATTATATCCGGATCATGTTTATTGCGAGACGGTTACTTGTTTAAGTCTGAGAATAATGGTTGTTCGATTTATATGAGTAATATATTTTATACACATGCACCTTTGATAGATGGTTTATTCTTGTTGAATCTCGATTGTAGTAATACACATATTAATAACATTGAAGCTAAACGTTTGAAATTGAGCGATAACTCGACCTATATGTCGCACTGTCGTCTTGGTCACATTGGAGTGAAGCGTATGAAGAAACTCCATTCTGATGGACTTCTTGAATCACTTGATTTTGAATCAGTTGAAAAATGAGAAGCATATCTGATGGGTAAAATGACTAAGACTCCATTTTCTGGTATGATGGAGCGAGCTACGGACTTATTGGAAATCATACATACCGATGTTTGTGGTCCAATGAGTGTAGCATCGTGCGGTGGTTATCGTTATGTTCTTACCTTCACGGATGACTTGAGTAGATATGGGTATATCTATTTCATGAAACATAAGTCCGAAAGTTTCGAGAAGTTTAAAGAATTTCAAAGTGAAGTAGAGAATCAACGTAACAAGAAGATCAAGTTTTTACAATCTGATGGTGGAGGTGAATATCTAAGTTACGAGTTTGGAGAGCATTTGAAGAAATGTGGAATACTTTCACAATTGACACCACCGGGAACACCACAACGTAATGGTGTGTCCGAACGTTGTAATCGAACTCTCTTAGATATGGTTCGTTCTATGATGTCACTTATAGATTTACCGCTATCATTTTGGGGTTATGCATTAGAAACAGTCGCATTCACTTTAAATAGGGCACCATCTAAATCCGTTGAAACGACACCATATGAATTATGGTTTGAGAAGAAACCTAAATTGTTGATCCTTAAAGTTTGGGGTTGCGAAGATTATGTAAAGAAGTTACAGCCCGACAAGCTTGAACCCAAGGTGGAAAAATGCGTCTTCATAGGATACCCGAAGGAAACTATTGGGTATAACTTCTATCATAGATCCGAGGGCAAAATCTTCGTTGCCAAGAATGGATCATTTCTAGAGAAGGAGTTTCTCTCGAAAGAAGCGACTAGAAGAAAAGTAGAACTCGACGAGGTTGTCGAACCTTCTATCGAACTTGAGAGTAGCGTAGCACCGGAAGTGGATCCTGTGGCGCCTACACCAATAAGAGAGGAAGCTAATGATGTTGATCATGAAACTTTGGTTGAAGTTACTACGGAACCTCGCAGGTCAACGAGAACTCGTACCACTCCTGATTGGTATGATCTCGTTATGAGTGTCATGTTGGTGGACAACACCGATGACCCTGCGACATATGAGGAAGCAATGATGAGCCCAGATTCCAGTAAATGGCAAGAAGCCATGAAATCCGAGATTGGATCCATGTACGAAAACCAAGTATGGACTTTGGTGGACTTACCGGATGGCCGGAAGGCTATCGAGAACAAATGGATTTTCAAGAAGAAAACAGATATTGATGGTAATTTACTGTTTATAAAGCTCGACTTGTCGCAAAAGGGTTTCGACAAATTCAAGGAGTTGACTACGATGAGACTTTCTCACCGGTAGCGAAGCTAAAGTCTGTGAGGATTTTGTTAGCAATCGCTGCATATTATGATTATGAGATATGGCACATGGATGTCAAAACGGCGTTCCTCAATGGAGACATTGATGAAGAGTTGTATATGGTACAACCCAAATGTTTTGTCGATCCGAAAGATGCTAACAAGGTATGCAAACTTCAACGGTCCATTTATGGATTGAAGCAAGCATCCCAAAGTTGGAATCAATGTTTTGATAAGGTAATCAAAATCTTTGGTTTTATACAAACTTATGGAGAAGCTTGTATGTACAAGAAAGTGAGTGGGAGCTCTGTAGCATTTCTAATACTATATGTAGATGACATATTGTTGATTGAGAATGATGTAGAACTTCTTAATAGTGTCAAGGATTAATTGAATAATAGTTTTTCAATGAAAGATCTTGGTGAAGCAGCTTACATATTAGGCATAAAGATTTATAGAGATAGATCGAGACGCCTAATATCTTTATCACATAGTACATATTTGGACAAAGTTCTAAAGAGGTTTGGAATGGAAGATAGCAAGAAAGGGTTCTTGCCCATGTTGCCCAATACGACCTTGAGTAAAACTCAAAGTCCTGCAACGACAAAAGATAGAGAAAGGATGAGTAAGACTCCCTATGCCTCAGCCATAGGATTTTTTATGTATGCCATGCTATGTACTAGACCCGACATTACATATGCTGTTAGTTTGACTAGCAGATATCAAAGTAATCCAGGAGTGGATCATTGGACATCGGTCAAAAACATCCTTAAGTACGTGAGAAGAACTAAGGATATGGTTCTTTCTTATGGAGGTGATGAACAGCTCGTTGTTAATGGTTACACCGATGCTAGTTGGAACACCGATCCGGATGATTCTAAATCTCAATCTGGATACGTATTTATTTTGAATGGTGCAGCAGTTTGCTGGAGGAGTGCAAAGCAAAGCGTTGTGGCGAGATCTTCAACTGAATCGGAATACATAGCTGCTTTGGAGGCTTCACAAGAGGCGATATATATGAAGGAGTTCATTATAGAGCTCGGTGTGGTTCCAAGTGCGTTGGACCCAATGTCTATCTACTGTGATAACATGGGTGCCATAGCCAATGCGCAAGAACCAAGGTCACACAAGAAGCTGAAGCATATCAAGCTGCATTTTCACGCGATTCTAGAGCATGTCCAAGATGGTGACATAAAGATTTGCAAAGTACACACAGATCTGAATGTGGCAGATCCGTTGACTAAACCTCTTCCGAGGGCAAAACATGACCAGCACCAAACCGCCATGGGTGTTCGGTATATTACCATGTAATCTAGATTAGTTGACTCTAGTGCAAGTGGGAGACTGTTGGAGATATGCCCTAGAGGCAATAATAAAAGTGGTTATTATTATATCTTTATGTTTATGATAAATGTTTACATTCATACTATAATAGTATTAACTAGAAACATTAATACTTGTGTGATTTGTAAACTAAATTAGAGTCCCTGGTAAAGCCTCTTTGCAATACTAGCTTGTTGGTTAATAAGATGATCGTGGTTTCCCGATCATGAACATTGAGATGTTATTAACAACAAGATCATATCATTAGGATAATGGTATGATGGACATACTCCTATAGATAAGAATAGCATAAAGATCAAGTCATTTCAATAGTTCGTTTGCTATAAGCTTTCTGATACATAGTAACCTAATTCCTTCGACCATGAGATCATGCTAATCACCATGACCGGAAGGATGCTTTGATGACATCAAACACCACACCGTAACTGGGTGGCTATAAAGGTGGCATTGAGTGTTCGAAAAGTATGTGTTGAGGCACATGGATCAAGAGTGGGATTTGTCCATCCATATGACAGATAGATATACTCTGGGCCCTCTCGGTGGAATGTCATCCAATTAGCTTGCAAGCATGTGACTGGCTCACAAGGGATCACATATCACGGGAATGAGAAAAGAGTACTTATCTGTAACGAGGTTGAACTAGGTATGCAGAGATACCGACGATCAAACCTCAGATAAGTAAATTATCGCGAGACAAAGGGAAATTGGTATCATATGTAAGTGGTTCATTCGATCGCAAATTAATCGTAGAAATATGTGGGAGCCATATGAATTTCCATATTCCTCTATTGGTTATTGATCGGAGAAGTGTATCAATCATGTCCGCATAATTCACGAACCGTAGGAAGAAACACTTAAGGATTCAATGTTGTTTAGTAGATATGGAATGTAAATAGGGAGACCGAATGTTGTTGGGAGTCTCGGATGGGATCCGGGATATCACGAGGAGATCCGGAATGGTCTGAAGAATAAGATTCATATAAGGAAAGTCCGATTCCGGAGTTCGGGAATGATTCCGATGTTTTCATCGAAGAGGTTCTAGAAGGGTATAGAAGGTTCACCAGACCGGAAGGGGAATGGTTCATGAATGTGTCACGGCTAAGTGGAATGATTGGATCATGTTCTAGGTCACTTGGTTGGGAATTTGCGAGAGAGAAATAAAGTTCTAAATTGAAAGTCAAAAGGGAGGTTTGAAAAGTCAAACTGGAACAATAATTTCCTAGTGGAAGTAGGAAAGAGTCCTTCCTTCTCTCCAACTTGGGTTTGGGGAAGGATTCAAACTCCCCTCTCCCAAGCTGCTCTCCCTCTCATAAATAGAGGGGAGGGGCTGCCCCAAAGCACCACAACCAGCCCTCCCCACCTTGCGCTGCCGCCGCCTCAAGCCGCCGCCGGCCCGTCGCCGTCACCCTAGCCGCCGCTGACACCTCCTCCTCCTCTCCGGCCCTCTAAACCTAGATCGCCGGAAACCCTAGATCCACCATAACCTGCTCCGGCTTAGGCGAAGCCCTGCAGGATTTTCCCTCTACTTCTGACACCACGCCGTCGTGCTGCCGGAATCACGAGGGGAGAACTACAACCTCCGCTGCCTGCTGGAACAAGGGAGAGGAAGGTCTTCATCGAGTACCGAACTTGTGACCGACTGCGGAAGCGCTGCCCGAATGCAGCGCCGGAAGGATCTTCTACGTGATCTTGAGATCGGCAAGTGTACGACTACATCATCCACGAGAATATGCTCTCGTTATCCGCTTTGAAATCTTCGAGGGTGAGTACTCTAATCGACTCATTGCTACAATCTAGTAGATAGATCTTGGCTTGTTTGTGTGCATGCGTTAGAATTTTTTTGTTTTCCATGCTATGAACCCCTACATCCTCCACCACCGCCAGCAGCCCACTCGCCCTCTCCGCCGGTGTCGACCTATGGCACGCCCGCCTCGGCCATCCTAGATCCACCGCTCTTCGTCAAATACTACAAGGATTTGATTTTATTTGTAATAAAACGGATGCTCATTCTTGTGAAGCATGTCGTCTAGGCAAACATGTCCGTCTTCCGTTTAATTCCTCCTCCACAGTCGCGTCTTTTCCCTTTGAACTTATTCATAGTAATGTTTGGACCTCGCCTGTTCCGAGTAATTCTGATTATACCTATTATCTTGTGATTTTGGACGATTACTCGCATTTTGTGTGGACTTTTACCCTACGCCGTAAATCCAACGTCCCTACCACTCTCACTGCCTTTTTCGCATACGTCTCCACCCAATTTGGCCGCCCCATCCAAGCCTTGCAAACCGATAACGGCAAAGAGTTCAACAACATCACCATCCGCACACTTCTCGCCTCCCATGGCGCCATCTTTCGTCTCGCGTGTCTTTACACTTCCCAACAAAACGGTCGTGCTGAACGCATCCTTCGTACTCTCAACGACTGCGTGCGCACCCTTTTGTTCCATGATTACATGCCCCCACGGTTTTGGCCGGATGCACTCGCCACGGCGACCCTTCTCGTCAACAACCGCCCCTGCCGCGTGCGTTGGCAATAAACGCCGCACCATATTCTCTTTGGTGTGCCACTCGCCTACGATAATCTTCGCATCTTCGGTTGCCGCTGCTATCCTAGCACCGCCGCGCATAAGCTTGCGTCGCGCTCTCTCCCTTGTGTGTTTCTCGGCTACCCAGCCAACACCAAGGGCTACCGCTTCTACGACCCCGTCTCGAATAGCGTCTTCACCTCCCGGCACGTTTACTTTAACGAGTTGGTGTTTCCGTTTCAGCAGGAACCTTTGGCGACTCCATCGACGATGACCCCGGTGCCCGCTGGCCCTCCTGCAGTCGGCCCTCCGCGCCGACGAGTGACCGCGGCGGCCCCTTCTGTGCCTGCCCTACCTGGTCCCTCGACGCCCACGCCCGCGTCACCTTCTGGCTCGCCGGCCATCGCGGCTCCGCCTTCACCCGAGCCCGCGACGCCGCCTGCGACTCCACTGACGCCTGCAACGCCGCTGTCTGCGTCGCCCCCGACCAGCGCGGCCTCCTCCTCGTCGGCCTCGTCATCGCCCGCTTCGTCATCCGCTCCCGCCGTTGCCCCAACGGCGGACGCTGCTGCCCCTGCTGGTGTGCTCACCCGCGCGCGTGTGGGCGTGCGTCGGCCGTCCACCCGCTACCCCGCCGATCAGTACGTCTGCACGGCGTCTACGTCCGAGCTCTCGCCGGTGCCCACGTCTTCCAGGGCCACCTTGCGCGACCCGTAGTGGCACGCCACCATGCAGGAGGAGTACGACGCGCTACAGCGCAATCGGACCTAGGAGCTGGTCCCCCATCCTCCTCGCACCAGCGTCATCACCGGCAAGTGGGTCTTCAAGCACAAGCTTGGCCTGGATGGCAAGATGGAGCGCTATAAAGCGCGTTGAGTGGTCCGCGGATTACGCCAACGTGCCGATGTCGACTTCACGGATACGTTTGCCCCGGTTGTCAAGTCGGGCACGATCCACACCGTTCTGCACCTCGCCGCCTCTCGCGCGTGACCGGTGCACCAGATGGACGTCTCCAACGCTTTTCTCCATGGTCATCTCTACGAGCAGGTGTACTGTCAGCAGCCTATCGGCTTCGTCGATGCCGACCATCTGGATCATGTGTGCTTTATCTCTTGGTCCTTGTACGGACTGAAGCAGGCGCCCCATGCCTGGTACCAGCGCATCGCTGCGTTCCTGCATCAGCTCGGCTTCCGCTCCACGCGTTCTGATGCGTCGTTGTTTGTCTATCGACAAGGCATCGACACTGCCTACCTGCTGCTATATGTCGACGACATCATCCTGACGGCATGCACTGATGGTCTCCTTCGACAGCTCACCGACCATCTTCGCGCTGAGTTCGCCCTGAAGGACCTTGGCCCGCTCCACTACTTCCTCGGCATCGAGGTTGTTCGGCGCGCGGATGGGTTCTTTCTTCATCAGCGGAAATACGCCCATGAGCTTATCGAGCGTGCAGGGATGCTTAACTGTCACCCCACGACCACACCTGTCAACACGAAGGCCAAGCTCTCGGCTAGCGATGGGTCACTGGCCTCCGACGCGCCATTCTACCGTTCCATCGTTGGTGCCTTGCAGTATTTGACGCTGACACGTCCGGAGTTGCAGTATGCCGTGCAGCAGGTGTGCTTGTACATGCATGATCCCCAGGACGCTCACTGGTCCGCGGTGAAGTGGATACTCTGCTATATCCGTGGCACCATGGACTTCGGCCTCTCGCTGCCTCGCCCTCGACTGACATAGTCGCCTACTCGGATGCGGACTGGACTGGCTGCCCCGACACGTGGCGCTCCACCTCGGGCTATTGTGTCTACCTCGGCTCGTCGCTCGTCTCTTGGTCCTCCAAGAGGCAGCCTACCGTGTCTCGCTCCAGCGTCTAGGACGAGTACCGCGTCGTGGCTAACGTCGTAGCTGAGTGCACGTGGCTTCGCCAGCTTCTCTCCGAGCTCTCTTGTCCTGTCGATAAGGCAATGGTGGTATTTTGAGATAACGTCTCGGCTGTCTACCTCTCCGCCAACCCCGTTCATCATCGGCGCACCAAGCACATTGAGCTGGATATTCACTTTGTCCGTGAGCAAGTTGCCCTCGGTCACGTTCGAGTTCTTCACGTGCCGACCTCTCAGCAATTTGCAGACATCATGACGAAGGGATTACCGTCGACGACTTTTCCTGAGTTCCGCTCCAGTCTATGTGTCGGTACCGACCCTTCGACTGCGGGAGGTGTTGAGATATATGTTGTATTAGTTATAGGTCCCCGTGTATTTCTTCCTCGAACTAGGATTTCGCACCGCTTTATAAATAAAGCCACATCGGCTGAACAGATACAAGGTGGAGGGGAGACCCCTTATACAAGCAGATCAAAATAAACAAGGAAAACACGGAACCTAAACTTTCCACCAAGGACAACAAGCCGATACCGGGGTGACCCGGGGCTCCACGATGACGCCCCCAAGAGGGTAACGACACACTGCGCCGCCGCCGCCGAGACCAAAGGTCAAGGGTTTTCACCCAGAGCCCTGTCACGCGAAAGGTAGCCGCATCGACGCCCCCAAGAAGGTAACGATACCCGCAGGCATCGCCGCCGATGGTGCCGAGGCACTGAGCTTTCGCCCGGAAAAATCTTCACCGCTCCCCGGCGTCTGCCACGCCCATTGACCCCAAGATAGGTTGCCTACACACTATTCGAGGGTTGCCGGAGCCGAAGCGCCACCAACACCAAAGCCTCCTATCGCCCTCTCCTCGCCATCCACATGACCGAGGGAAGGAGCCACTGCCACGACGCTCGCCGAAGAGACGCCCGCGCATACCACCTTCCAGGGCCGCCGCACCGGCATCCACGAGCTCTAGCCAAAGCTCCGACCACCGCCACATCGCGCCGCCGACGAGAAGGCCGGGTAGGGCTCACGGTCTTGTAGGCACCGAGGCACCAGGGGGTTTGGGGGAGGGGAACTTCCCTCCATCACCCACGGTGAGAGCCGTCCGGACGCAGCAGCAGTGCCAAATAGGGCTGGAACAGGCCCAGATCAGGCCCGGCCCGCCGGCCAGGCCCAGATCAGGCCTAGATCGGCCCCATCCGCTCCGCCGTTGCGCTGCTGCAACCATGCCGCCGCCGTTGTCGGACACCTGCGCCCCGAGCAGCCCTGGATCCGGCCGCTTACGCTAGCAAAACGCCATGGCCGTCATCAGTGTATTTCTAGGGTTGTACCTGTAACATTGTTAATTTATATATGAGCAGCCAACCCTATTGGTGGCGCGCGTTCTCCCATACCTTTTCACATTGCATATCTCTCTTTTTCAAAATTTATATTCTTCTTAGTCAATATAGAAATATAAAATGTGTAGTAAGAATTTTTGCCCCGGTTTTCTAAAATGTTCTGTGACCAATATAGGGGCAATCAAAAAGAATCGCGAGGTACCACGGATCAATTAGAGAGGCGTGCGTTTCAGCGACGACGTTGACTCATTGCTTAGCGAGGAAGATTTCCGGAGGTCAAGAAAACATTGACATATGAGGAGTGGGTGTTTTATTCCGACTTGCAATGGCCTCGTGGACGAATTTTGCGCCTCCAGTTGGGCGGAGAGATGCCTCCCGGGCAAAGCACGGGCGCTTTCCGCCATGATTGCCATCCTTTGCATCTCCTCCAGCACCACACCTCGCCATGGGACGCATGACGGATAGATATAAGCGGCAGGATTCGGTTTCGCTGGCCGGCCGGCCGGCTCTAATGCATGGCGCCCATCACCACCATGATATATGCTCTTCCCCTCCCTCCCTTGAGGGCGCAACAGTAACTGGCTAATCGATCCATGCTTGCGTGCGCAAATTTTCCGATCCTTTCGTGCTCTTGCTGTAGCCTTTTGTTAGACCGGCCCTGTACGCACGTGGTTGCCTGATGGGGCGACACATGGCACGCATGTTGTCCAGCTGAGATGTCCGAGACATGACAGGGGAGCAAATTATGATGGCACAGTGCACTGGATGGTCTTATGCTTCACCGACTGAGTTTGAATGTTTGATCAGTGCACGTAGGGTGTCGATTAACTTCGGCCGCCGCGATCGCTGGCGATTGTTAAACTGTCGTGTGTTGCATTGCACGTACTACATTAGCTGTGGTCCAGTAGGAACGTCGATCACAGTTGTAGTTGCAATTGAAGCGGATGTTCCAGACAGGAGCACAAAGCAGCTACAGTAACCGGATTGTAGTGATCTTCATCGGCATCAATTCAGGCCGCCGTTATGGTTGGCGATTACGAGGCTTTTACATGATCCACCTAGTGTCTCCATCAAGCGCCGGACCAGGGAATGTTGATCAACTTACGGAATCGGGGATAACATGATGTGTGAGGATTTGTGGCTTCAGGGCACCAATGCTCTCTATATTTAAGAAATTTCAAATTTCTATTTTTGCGTTTCAAAAAATGCAAAAACAAAATCCTGTGGATAAATATACACGGTCTGAATACCATGTATATAGGAGATAAAAGGTGTTATTTCTGTCAGAAATTTATATTTTTTTGTATTTCCTAAAGTACAATAAAATTTTCCAAAAACAATTGGGGCGTTTGGAATTTGTGTCTGTGTTCAAGTATTCATTTTTTTTCTCATATTTTGCGAACCAAAAGTCGGGGGCTACTCCCATAGGAGCGCTGGTCGCGCACCCTATGAACTATTCGGATAAGATCCTTCAACAAATGTGACAAAAATCTTTTTAGCAACTTTGCCCAAATAAATGCTAAGTGAGAAGCCGTCTTCTTGGTCACCGGAAATACCTCCGTGGTGATAAATTTTTGGATGTTGTGTCTATAACGCAAAGGTAAGACCTGCAGATATCATCTCATGGCCTGGTATCGCACCCGACTGCGCTCTGCCAGTAACATTTCGTGTCAGCAGGCACGATAAAAAATCCCGACGAACACGTTGGGTTCCTAACTTAAAACACTGGGATTCGATTCCTGTAAGACCTCAACGGCATGAGTCGAATTGCACCGGCATTATTCCAGATTCGAGTCCGCTGACTCTAGTCTGAAATAGATCGTGTTGTTTTGTCCAAAGATAGTTAACTGATCCTGATCGGTCGGGATAGTCAAGCACATATATCAACAATCCCTATGAACTAATGTATCCACCCGAAAACATGCTCGGATAAGGAGCACCCAAAAGATTATAGAGTCTCCAGTCGAATCTTTGATTCGACTAAACACTCGGGGGCTACTGACGTGGATATACCCTACGGGTACCTTACATTTTTATACCCGGTCCAGCCCAGTGAAGGACCACGTCAAGACTTGCTGCCCAAGAAGACTTCGGATGGCCCAAGCCCAGTAGAAGTTCGACTTCTTAGAAAACACGGCTTAGATACAGATAGAAACTTAAATGGTGAAACCCTAACTTGTAACCGACTCGACCTACCCCCGGGACCTGTCCTATCTATATAAAGGCCAGGAGGGCACGGCGACAAATACCTAGACAACTCATACATACACACCTCACGCCAGATTGCATCTGCGCACCCCGTGTAACCTTCGGTTCCGCCATCAATCAAGAACAAACAAGCAGGAGTAGGGTTTTTCCTCCGGGGGCATAAACTTGGGTAAACCTCATGTCCCCTTGCTGCTTGTCTGTTAACCGTGTCATGATCTCCAGCGACCCCATCTTCTCTAAAACCCAAGTCCATAACAAAGGGCATTGACGAGTCGAACCCTCGTCAAGTGGTGCTCGGGAGCTATAAGCAATTTTCGCTCGTATACAGATTCTTTTTGGTTAAGCTATAAGCTAAAACAATGTATCATTTGTCTTAGAGCATCTCCAACCGCGTGTCTCAAACGACACCCCAAAGGACAATGAGGCACGTCGAGTAGAAAAGTCTGTCAAGCGGCATGCTCCAAATACGTTTTCGGTATGACGTGACTCAACAGCTTGCTCGGCGCACCGGACGCAAGGCACATCCCTTGCCACATAGGAAAAGGCTAGTTGGGTACCACCGCACATTTACCGCTCTTCCCTAACACTCCTTGTCACCCACCGCCGACCGTCTTGACATCGGTAATTCTCCTGCATCTCCATCCCAACACTTCCCTTCTCACTTCACGTCATCACGTCGCTGGCTACAGCAGAGGCTCGAACGCGGTGGCCACTCCGCGCGTCCACCATGCACGCAAGTTGTTCGACGTTTGCTTAGGTAGGCCATGTTTTCTTAGTTCTTGCCTATCTCGCCGCCGCTCGGTTGATTGCCGGTTTCTATGTTGACTCGTAGACATGGAAAACTTTGCCAAGAATGGCATATACCGCAAAGAATTTTTGAAGGAGGTATAGGATGAGCAAGGAGTTGTCCATGTAGATTCTTCATGGTGTGAGAGAGTACAATGACTAATTCATGCTTGCCATGTCTAGTTTCTCATCAATTCAGAAATGCACCGCTGACATGAGGTTGCTTGTATATGGAGTGCCTGGAGATTTAAAAGATGATTACCTGCACATGAGCGAGTCCGAAATAATTGATTGCATGTATAGATTCTAGAAAGCAATTGTGAAAAAGTTTGGATCAGACTATTTGAAAGGGCCAAATGAGTAGAAACTAGTAATATCATGGCACAAAATGCAGCGAGAGGATTTTTTGGGATGCTTGGAAACATCGACAACATGCACTGGTCATGGAAGAACTACCTGTTTGCTTGGCAAGGTCTATACAAAGGGCATCATGGATACTTCAGTGTGGTTCTTAAAGCTGTGGAAGATCAATACTTATGGATTTGGCATGGTGGAAAGATACAATGGTATCAATGTGTTGCATCGCTCTCTGGTGTTTTCCAAACTGATGGAAGGCCATGCTTCAGCATGCCAGTATGAGATCAATGGCCACCCTACCAAATGATACTACCTAGCCAATGGCATCTATCCAAGATGGGCGACATTTGTCAAGACAATCCCCAAACCAGTGATTTCGGCCAAATGTCACTTTGCTTCGCACCAGAAGGCTTGTGGGAAGGATGTTGAGCGGGCATTTGGTGTGCTCCAAGATTGATTTGCTATTGCCAGGTACCCTGCTATTATCTGGTCTCAAGTTCAAATGTATAAGGTGATGAATGCTTGTGTGATCATGCATAACATCATCAATGAGGATGAGTGCAAGACGTAGTGACGGATGTCGGCCCTACGAGTGTCAGGCTCCTCTTGCCTATATTTATTACTAGGTGTTTGGATTTTGCTGATTTTCTCGTCATGTATGGAGAAATCTATGATGCCCATGCTCATGAGAAACTACAGAATAATATTGTAGAGAATCTGTGGAGGGTCAGAAGACAATCAACCGCGTTCGAGGCTAGATTTATTTGTATTGTTTAAATTTATTGGATTGTATTTATTTGTATCGAATGAATTTATTTAAATTGTTCATGTTTGGGGCGACGTTTGGGGAACGTGGCTAGGTGCAGGCGTTCCCCAAACACGATAGCATGTGGCGTTGATCTATCTCTTCTACCAGATGTTGTTTAGGGAATGTGACTGGAGGTGCTTTTATACCCATCCCAGTGAACTCGGATAAGTTGCCGCAAGCACATGGCAAGTTTATAAGAATCCCACCAAGGAACAAGACTTTAGGCATGTTTAGCTGATGACTAGCTTCATCACAAGTAAGCTTAGGCAAATTATAGAGGCCACAACGGTTTTGGAGATAGAATAATAGTCAGCACAATAGGCTATTGTGTGCGGGCTTTTATGCTTGCCTTTTCTTGTAAAACTCTTTCTTGATAATTAATAAGATAGGATAAAGCTTTTGCCTCCATTGAAATAGTCAGCACAATTGTAGCTAGATTTGGCAAAATTTGAACAGCTATGGTGTGCTTCCTTGGGGCGTGCCTACCGAAGTCTGCTGCTGGCATGAATTTTATTTTGTAGAGTTATTATGAGGGGACAATTTTATACTTTGAGATTCTCTATTTCTAAATCTACAACCTCAATTCCTGATTCTGTATCCAACACAAAGAATTTGATAGTTGCACAATTTTCAAATAATATACAACTTTATTTTGAACAAATGTGACTAGGCAGTTGCATCTACACCTAAAGCCATGCTTGCTTTTTTGCATGTGTAAATGGAGGTCTAACAATATAAGTTCTTAATATAGTTGCAAAAAAACAAATTCTCACTTATCTTAGAAACAACAAATCAGATATAGTTTGGTAATTAGCTGTCAGCCCTTATCTGATCTGGATCTAGGAATCCTATGAATATTGTAGAACTCGCTCCATATAAAATAGCCTATAAAGGCTACATGGATCACATAAACGATTTCGATGTCACCATCTTCATAGGAATTGCACCACCAATCGAGGCATATTGCTTAGAGTCAACCTATTCTACTCTCTTCGTCTATAAATTACTAACTTCTATTTATCTATATTAGCATGTATCTTGTATACTAAAAGGTGCCTAGATTTATTTAAATCTAGAAAAAGTCAAGTCACTTATTTCTGAACGGAGGGAGTAATAATTATAGGGTTAATTGGATAGACGCCACTGCAATTTCCGCGAAATTAAGAAACACCACTGCAATTCTCAACTTTGGAAAAATGCCACTAGAATTATGTGTACCTTTGACATATGTCATTACACTCATTTACATAACATATACTAGTCAATATACGTTGTATTCTCTATGTATGTACGTACAGATGGTGAGGTCCACCAGAATCAGCGGAAAAAATATAAGTTGGTGACAAATATTGGAATAAAATTACAACAATATAAAAAATGGAAATCACACATGCACTTGGATAAAAATTTGTCATAAAAGCTACATGTTAAGTATAAAATCATAGTATCGAAGGTACACCGACACAGCTTCAGAATATATGGCCAACGGTCGCAGCTCCAGGTCCAAATTAGAGACAGCAAAACAATATACAGATAACAACGCTACACGATTTATATGCAACACAGCTCCAGGTCCAAATAAGTACCACATTCATGCATCAACGAAATAACAGGTGATTTCAAAGTATCTCATCTCACAAAATAACAGCTCCAGATTCAAATGGACATCGGACGCATGAATCTAGCCTCCAAGCCAGTACATAAGGCTTCGTTTTGTTCCAAGTGTTGGCGTCAGGACCGCCTCACTCGTGGATGGTGCGACCACCTCAATTTTCTTTTCTTGCCATTTTTCGCCGGTGTCTTCTTCCTCACCAGCGTATTCTTCACCGGTGTCTTCTTTTTCACAAGTGTCTTTTACTTTTTTTTATATTATTGTAATTTTGTTCCAATATTTGTCACCAACTTATATTTTTTCCGCTCGTGAACCCCACCATATGTACGTACATACAGCAGAGTACAACGTATATTGACTAGTATATGCTATGTAAATGGGTATAATGGCATCTGTCAAAGGTACACATAATTCTAATGGTATTTTTCCAAAGTTGAGAATTGCAGTGGCGTTTCTCAATTTCGCAGAAATTGCAGTGACATCTATCCAATTAACCCATAATTATATGTGTGGTGTAATATAAAAGTACATATTTTAACTATTTTTATTTTTTAGTTCTGTTTTGCACTTGCATTTTTATTGAATCGACTTTTTGGTCTTCCTTAACTTCTACGTTTAAATTTTTCTTTGAATTTGAGTTACTTTTTTCTTATCCAATGATGATTCATCAAGTTTTTATTTTTGCTACCACATTTTGTGTGTGCTCTTGCACTTTAATGGCAGGGCACAAAAAGTGACTCAAAATTTTCAATCATCTGCGCCTTACACGGTTGATGCTCTTAGCCTTTTAACATGAACACCAGGTTTGTAATTTTCCCAAGTCATACATAAATTGAACTGTTTCTGGTGAAATATATGTTTCAAAATTTATGTGTTCCAAAGAGGATGAGAAAACCCAAACGGACTTGCGGTGCATAGAGATTTCTTCTACTCCCTCCGTCTCAAAATAGATGTCTTAGATTTTTTAAATTTTGGATGAATCTATATATACTAAATAGTGACTAGGGCTGTGTTTGATAGCAAAGTATTTTTGAAATACTAATAGATATCTTAGATTTTCTAAAATTTGGATGAATCTATATATACTAAATAGTGACTAGGGCTGTGTTTGATAGCAAAGTATTTTTGAAGTATTTCAGTAATACTTTAGTTTCTCAAAATATTACAATTTAAAATACTTTGATGTGTTTGGCTATGATTAAATACTGTGGTATTAATACTTTATTATCTCTCAAAATGTGCTATTTTTGAAGTATTGGAAAAATAACCCTGGACCTCTTTTTCTAAAACTAAAGTATTGCTAGCCTAGACAAGTAAATACTATAGTCTTGTAATACTTTAGTTTTGTGAAAACTTTATTGCCAAACTAAAGTCTAGATTCAATCCAAATTTTGATAAATCTGCGACAGATGGAGGGATTATTTACATATGATAGAGCATAGAAGATGGCTGTGTGCATCAATCAAGATAGAGGCCAGAGAAAAACATTTGAAAACATATAACCATTGATTTCACGGCTAGTATGTAGAGTAGCAACACGTAGGTAGAAATGCACTCGGCCACACACCCCTGCAAGGGAACCTGCCAAGCCAATTGTACTCGTGATCAAACAGTTTGAGCAAATCGAGCAACCAGCCAGTGGCAAATAGTACAAGGCGACACGATTAACAACATAGTACTTCCAATTTAGGACACTAAGCGACTTGACCGGATCAGACGATTCAGATCATTACAACAGCAAAACACTTGTAGTAGTAGTAGGATCATTAGTCCTAACTAAGATCGGCTTGTTTTGACGACGCAAGGTGGCGAGCCGGCCGACGGACGGCGAGGTCAGCACCGCCACGCCGAGACCGACACGAGCTCGGCGCGCTGCCAGTAGAGGCAGAGCGAGCCTGGGGCGCGCTTCTCGACCCGGAATCCCCGGACGGGCACCTTGTGCAGCAACGACTCGGCCTGCGACTCGGCGAACGTGCTGGCCTGCACCGGCGTGAACCCGGCAGAGGAGAACACGGCCCGCCATGGCAGCGTCGGCGCCTTTTCGATGGACGCGCGGTGGCGTCCGACCACGCATTGCTCTACGGCCGGCTGGATCAGGAACCGCTCGATCTTGCTCGCGGTGTCGGAATCGGTGCCCACGGCGTCCAGGGACTCCAGCTGGAACACGGTGGACTGGAACGCCTGGAACAGGTGCGCGGCGAAGGGGAGCTCCGTGCGGTCGCAGCCACGATCGACGGCGACGACGACCTTGGCGCCTAGTCGCTTAACTAGGCGTAGGATGGCGGGCATTGCGGCCGCGTGGGCTGCGCCGACGGGGAGATGGACGGCGAGGGCGTCGCCACTGGCGATGGCCACGAGGTCCGCGGGGTCGAGGGTGTCGATGTTGAAGACGGTGAACTGGAAGAAGACGCCGAGCTCGGCGGCGAAGCTGGAAAGGTTCTCGTGGATGAGCTGCAGCTCGAGCGGGTGGTGCGACGCGGGCGAGACCAATGCGGTGACCTTGAGCGCCGTCGCCGGGCGGCGCTGCGCGAGCTCCTGCATGAGAGACGCCCACTGCTCGCCCATGCCGATGTCGAAGTCGAGCACGTGGATGCAGCTGGCGCCGCGGAGCTCGTCCAGCACCGCCTGGACGCAGGTGAGGTGCGCGAACTGGAGCACCGGGGACACCTCGGAGAAGGCCTTGTAGGCGCCGAGCTTGACGACCACCTCGTAGGGCGTGGACGCCGGCGGCGAAGGGGTGTCTCCGTTGGGGGAGAGCGCAAGGCTCAGAGCCTCCTTGAAGTAGAAGGCCGAGCGGAGGAGTGGCGTCCCGGCCGCGGGTGCGGCGGGGAGCCTATAATTGAGCCGCGCCAATATCTCGCGTGCGCCGAAGGCATCGCCGGCCTCGGCAAGTTTTGCAGCCTCGGCGAGCTGGTCCACCACAGCGGCCGCCTCGTCGTTGGCTGCCCCCGCCTTGGGCTTGAGGGCGGGGAGGAAGCCGCCCGCCGGAGCGAGGGGCCCCGGGAAAGGAGGCAGCTTGGGCGCCGGGGCGGCGGCCATCGGGTGGTGCCGCTTCGGTGGCGGCTGCGCCGATTCGAAGGACGTGTGCGCGCCAAAGAAGGCCGCGTGTGGCTGCGGGTGGTGCTGGTGCTGGTTGAGCAGGAAGCTAGGCGCGTGGGGAAAAGGCGCCGGCTTGGTGTCCTCCATGGCCTGCGCGAAGGACGACGAGAGGTTGGACCCGAACGCCGTGGCGGGGGGCGACATGATGGACGTGGCGTGGTCGAGCTCCAGCACGGGCGGGTCCGCGTCGTCCCCGCCACCGATGATCCAGCGGAGGAACGTGCTGTCAGGGCCCGCGAGCCCTGGCGTGGGCGTGGCGGCGTCCCAGCCTTCGCCGGTGGCGAGGCCCATGCCCATGTCGAGGGGCGCCAGCTGGTGCGCCCACTCCTCCTTAACCCCCGGGTCCTCCCCGGCCGGCCATGGCTGGTGCGGCGGCGGGGAGACGCTGTTGCCTCCGGCGAGGGTCGCCACGTCGGACGACAGCGTGGAAGCTGGCGGGCTCGGGCTCGGGCTGTGGCGGCGGTCGAGCACCGAGGTGGGCTCCCAGAAGCCGGCGCCGCTTACCTTGGCGATGATCTCCTGTGGCTGTTGTTGTTGCGGCAGCAGCAGCAGACTCCCCCTCTCTGCAGCAAAGGGCATTCCTCTCATCTAGGCCAGCAACAACACCTCATACCACCAATCCCCCGCCAAGAATTCGATTCTAGTCTTCTTCTTCTTCTTCCTCGGTGTTCCAAACTGGGCTGTGGTGTGGAGTCTACGGGGCCATTAGTAGTAGTAGTAGTAGTACACGGTCTCTACTACCACCACCACCCTTCTCTCTACTGATGTCGCTGTGGCCCCTGTCTCTCTCTCGCCCTCCTCCTCTTTGCGGGCGTATGTGAGGTTGTGGGGGGAGGCACAGAGAGAGAGAGTTTTTTATTCTCTTTGGCAGCGTCTTGATCTTGAAATGATAGCGTGCAACATGAAAAAGTCGATAAAGTGGCCTTCCTTCCCGCTGAGTACTTGCCTTCCCTCCTCTCCCTCTCTCCCTACTTCAATCAACTACTACTATAGTAGACAGCCACTCTCTCTCTCTCTGTGTGAGAGAACCACTTTCTCTCTCTCTACACGCACAGTGTCTTGAGTACGTACTGTAGCTCGCGGTTGGGTGGCAACAGAGAAAAGCTGTTCAAAATTCCTGATGATGCAGGTTAAAAAGGAGGGTGGGAGAGAGAGAGGGATGTATCTGAAGACATAAAACTGTTGGCAGGAGGAGCAGTACACCGCTGCATGTGCGCTAGTTTCCATGTCCTGCCACAAATCTACATCTACTCTGTCTAGGCTCCGGCTGCTACCAGCTAATCTTTACTTACAATTTCAAGTCTTCCACCACTTTAGTAGTAGTAATTCGTGTGCACGGCCTACCTTGCCATGGTGTTCCACCGTTAATTCTAGGGGTTGTTTGGTTCTCAGCCACACTTTGCCAAGCCAAAGTTTAACAGTTTGGCAAGTGTTTGGTTCTTGTCGTACTTTAAAGTTGCCACATTTTATTATTCCTAAGGCCCACGTGTCATGGAGTAAATTTTTTGCCAATTCTTGCCACACTTTGTGGCTTCCAAATTCTAAGCCACACTTTTGTTACTACCACACTTGCCAATCTTAGGCTTGACAAAATATGGCCGGCAACCAAACAACCCCTAGTGTTCAGGGGTTGTGAGTGAATCAATCAGTGTTCTGTCAAGAACAGAACAAGTGCAGGCAGGGAGGAGAAGATCAATCTCTGTCAGACAAGGACTCCCCCTGGGAAAAAACTCAGGCTCATGCTGTCAGCGCAATCAATGCTCATTCCTTTGGTCGCACCACCACAGCGAATCCGTGGCTCGAGCTCGAAGTGGCATCGTGCCAGTGTTTAAATCTTGAACTCACTCATGGCTGCACCAACCTTCTTTCTTCGGCGTCTATATGCAGTTGCTGCATTATGCATCTTTCGGGCTTGGCAGGAGTACGTTTGTTCAGCCAGGTCCAGGAGTGAGTGACTGGATGAATAATCAACACCCGGGACCCGGAAAGGAGGATGAAAGTTGAAGAAAAGCTGGAGCAGCTGTTTGCTCCCAAAATGCGTCATCATTTCACTCACGGGCGTCAGCTTTTGACCCTGAACTGAACAGACGACCGTATGTGCCAGTTATAAACACTTGGAATCGCTGCAATATACGACTCCCTACCTTTCTCCCTCTCTAGATTACTTTGCTTGAGAGCATGCTAAAGCATCATTGCTTTTATCCGCGAAAGGTACTAACATCTTTAGCTAGCTGTGTTTATTAAATCTGTAATAATCTTCAAGTCCCTGTCACAGAATACAGTCCTTTTTTTGGTATTAGTTTGTGACTTTGCTGTGTACTCCCTCGGTTTCAAAATGTAAGATGTGTTAGTTCTTGTGAAACAAATTTACGCAGGTTCACTCCGAATCTACATACTAGAAGACGCGTAGATACATTAGTTTAATAAAAGCTAAAACATCTTATATTTTGAAACGGAAGGAGTAGCTAGCAACCATCGGTTTAGGTTCCGTCAAAAAATGCAGTGGAGAATTGGGGAGGGGGGGGGGGCAACATCTCATCATCTTTGTCCTCAATGGCAGCCTTGGGTGTAGATAGACGTGGCTCGATGGGTGACTCTGTGGGCGACTCTGCGGGCGGCGCCCCTCCCCCCTCCCCGCGAGGCCACGACGCTCCCCCAAGCCCCAACCACAACCCCCACCACCTCCCCCAAGCCTCAGGCCCCCTGCTCCCTCTGCCGGTGGCGATGCGACGGCGCCCTCGCGCGGTCGGGATTTCGGCCACACGTCCATTGCTGCAGTTTCTCCGGGTGAGCGGTTCCAGAGCTATGTCCTCGAATCCTTCCACTCCTTGGTCTCCTTCTGCCACCCACCCCCTCTCACCTGCTGTTTCTGGTGTGGTGTGGCTTACACCGCCCTTCCTCTCCCCGTGTTTCTCCGCCTGCTGCGTCAAAAACCTGCTCAACCACTTCCTTTGCGCTCCGCCAGAGCGGCTCCTTGTCCGCCAGGTTGAGGACAATGTCTTTGAGACTCAGTTTGCCAGTTGTGCTGTTGCGCGTTTCGCGGTCGCTTGCGGTTCTCGCAGGATGAAGATCAAGCCGGTGTTCCATGCCTCCATGGATGCGGCACAAACTGCTGCGGGTACGATTCAAACTCTAGATCCCATACCGCAGTTATTTCCCCCGCCCACCCGCCGTAGGAAAAGCTGAAAGCCACCCCCGCTGTCAGCTAGCCCTGTCTTGCCGAGTCAACCCCTGTTGTCCCCTCGAATGTGCTTTCCGCTGGGCAGGTGCCTGCTCCCGCCACGGGAGAATTACTCCTCTGTGCTGGACCAAACCCCACCGGCCTCGCGGAGCCTTCGAGCCCCGAGCCTCTCCCGCGCCCCGCATTCACTCCGCATCCCATCGCCACCCACCGCTCGTACTTAGATGTGTTACTCACCCCACCCAGCCAACGCCCCTCGCCTCTAAGCCCGCCCTGCCCCGATGTCCCTCTCCGGCTGCTATCGTTGCCTCTCTCCTGAGCACTTAGTGCGGGTGTGCTGTGACCCCGTCCGCTGCCGCCTCTGTGGCTGCTCTGGCCACCGCCAACGCTCCTGCACTATGCCACGTGCCAGGTCCCTGTCCGTGCCAGCCTCGTCGCGCGTCCGTGGCCCCTACCCTCGTACCGTCTCCTGGCCGGTGACCCCACCCGCCACTCGCTTGCCAGCCGCGGCATCTCGCCCCACGACCCCTTTTCCTGCTGCCACCTCTACGCCTTCTCTCCATCCTTGCGTTCTCCCCGTGTCCATCACGAGCTGAGGTGCAGGATCGAGGGCTTCCCTCAGACGTACCTGGGGTTGCCGCTAACATGTGAGAAACTGAAGATGATCCACTTCGTCCCCCTGATCGCCAAGATCAACAAGTACATATACGGGTGGTGCTCAATCCTGCTGTCCGCGGGTGGGAGGATAGTCCTCCTCAATGCGGTCCTGGATGCTCTTCCGGCGTACGCCATGGGGGCTATGGAGCTTCCCCTGCCCTCACCCACACCATCGACGCTCTCCGTTGCGCCTTCCTCTGGAATTTCGTGGGACGGGCCTCCGACGCCAAGTGCTTGGTGGCCTGGGCAAAGGCCTGTCTCCCCAAAGTGAAGGGCGGCCTCGGCATCCGCTGCCTCGCCACCCGGAACGCTTGCCTGCAGGTGAAGCTCATGCACCATCTCCACTCGCCCCCGGCATCGCCGTGGGCGTCCTGGGCCTGGGACACTATCGACGGGCCTGTCGCGGGTGGGGCGCGCCTCGTGGTCGGCCCCCACTGGAACAAGCTGGCGGCGCTGATGCTGCTCTACCGCTGCATCTCCAGGCCCGTGCTCAGCGACGGGGCGTGCACGTACTTTTGGCTCGATGACTGGGGGCGACGGTGCGCTATGCGAACGGCTGCCTGCGCTGTTCTCGCATGCCACCCGCCAGCACGCCTCCGTCGCTGAGGTGCTCTCCTCCGGTCTGAGCGTGGCGCTTGTCCCCCTCTCTCCATGGTCGGGGCCCCAGAATTTCGTGCCCTGTGTAAAGGCGGTACAGCTCTCTGAGGTGCCAGATTCGCGCTCCCTCACTCGGTGCTGCAAAAAAGATGGCGCGGTGGACGTCGGCGCTCTCTATGCGCTATGCCAGTTCGGGGGAGTGGGCACGCCATTCACCGACTTCATCTAGAAAAGCTTCGCCCCCACCAAAGCCAAGTTCTTCGAGTGGCTCCTGGTCCAGTCGAGGATTCAATCGCGCTACGTCCTGCTGAAGAAAAGGATCCTCTCCACGGAGGAGGCAGTCTGCCCTATCTGTGGCAGCCAGGAGGAGACGACGACACACATCATCTTCGTGTTCCCCTTCGCCCAACGCTTATGGGTGGCCGTGGGCGGGACGCTGCCGCTTGATGCGGATGTCAGGCAGCTGCACGGCTACGATGCCCCGGAATCGATCGGCACCAACACATCCTCCACCTTCCTGATCCTGTGCTGCTGGAACATTTGGAAGCACCGCAATGGGGTGGCTTTCCAAAGCGACATGCCCAGCCTCCCCCGGCTACTTGCGATGTGTCGCGAGGATGCGACGCTCTAGCGCTCCCATGTCCCCTGCCTTTCCGAGACGAGGCCAACGCTTGGGACACCTTCCTCAGGCGAAGAGTGTGACTCCCCCCGCCCTAGTTTCTCCTCTATCCTCCCCATGCAACCCCTCCCCTTCTTTTCTTCCTCTGCTTCCGTGTGAGTACCTGGTGTAATCACGCTACCTGGATTTAAGAGCCTTTTTATCAAATGAAAATTCAGGTGGGGAACCTCTCCCCCCGGTGACCATTCAAAAAAAAAGAATGCAGTGGAGTTTGTAACTCCCTCCCTCCTCCTCGTCCCCGCTATGAACATGAGGGAAAACCCTATCGCCGCCTACCCCTGCCTCCTTCCTCCTCATCCCTCGTCGTCGTCGCCGAACATCGCTGGGCAAAGCTTGCGCGGTGCTAGCGGTGGCGGGTTGTACCTTCACAATGTTGAGGAGGATTGTATTGTGGCGGCGGAGTTCTTTGGCAGTGGCAACAGAGCTCAACGCGGTGGTTGCCATCCTGTCATGGTCTAGGCGGCTTCTCGCAGCAAAGGTGGCTAGGATGGTGACGCGTGGATCTGCGGCGTCCGTAGGTGGTGGTGACAGTTTCCCGGGGCACTCTGCTTAGTCTTTGGCCGGCGTACTGGACAACGCGAGTGTGGCGGACCTCACCGTAATTGATGGTGGCAAGGGCAGGGGCGATCGGTAAGGTCTAGGAAAGGGAGGAATTGGAGTTGGTCAATGGCGACGGAGCTCACGTCCCAGATCCAGGCCTAGTCAGGGCTTGGTGGGCCCTGCTTCCAAATTGGATTTTAAATGCTCCTAGGACACAAGGGAGCCCATGGAGTGGCTCGAGTGCTTGATCAGGTCCATTGGCCTAGATCTGGCATCCGCCTAGCAATCTAGTTGCTACAGGAGTTCAACTTGCGGGATCACCCTGCTCACTAAACACCACTGCCCGGTAACTTGCTAGCTAGTTGTGTACGTTCACGTCCATTGTGTTGGTATTGTCATCGTAGCGTATTCTCTGCCATGGGTGTGATTTGGACGCCAGAATGGCGGCCCTGGAAGGTGGACTGCTTGGACGGCTCTACGGCGAGAGACGTGGCGGTGGTGATGGCATCTTCCTTTGGCCATGACCCATGAGGATGGCAAGGAGCGGGTGAAGGGGTTCCCGGAGTTGGCGACACTTCGACAAAGGCAGCTCCCAGATCATGGTTTGAGGGTTGGCTTGAAGATTTGGTCTGTTTGAGGCACCGGTTGTGATTTCGAAGGTTTTTCCGAGCGAAAACTCTGCGCTTCAGCACCAAAGACGTCAATCCCTGCGAGTGACGTAACCGTCCCGTGGACGTTATTGTGGGTACCTTCTCGATGCTTGGGTTCCGGGTGAAAACCCTTGACCTTTTGGTCTCGACGACGATGTCACTTCATGTCGTTACCCTCTTGGGACGTCGTCGTGGAGCTCTGGTACTCCCGGGCTTGTTTCGGTGACTTCGGTGACTTCAGTGGTGCTTCTTATGTTTTTTCTGTTGTGTAAGAGACTTCCGTCACTTTGTATCGGTTCTACCGCTTTGCACAGTCTTTCTACGGATCCTGTACTTACCACGAAGTAGCTGGCGACCATTATAGGGCATATTATCATCGTACAAGAAGATCATGGCCGAAATTGAAAGAAGGATTGCAAATCAAAACGTGGTTAAATGTTTCGAGGCAAGAAAGTAGTTGCTGATCAGTGACCACCGATTCGCCATCGGCATCCTATGATTAATTTGGTAAAGCCGCTGCTGTCAATGGCTGTTGGACACGAAATCTGAAGTCTTTCTCTCGTTTCCGTCAGAAACTAGATATACTAACATGTCAATGTCACCGGCAACTAAGTAGAAATTAAACATATGGGTTTCCGTTCGTTAATTTAGTCCGTCTGGGTTTTATAATTTGGTGATTGACGCCTACATGCATGCACATACTTCCCTAGCCTTAATGGCATCTGGTTCTCCTCCATTTTCTTCTGCGGATGGGACGTCGACTTAGTACTGTAATATTTTGAGGAGCTTCTAAGCCAGGACTGAAGCGCACTACGTCTGGGCACGTACACTCTGCCCATCCCAGGTCAAATCACCTTCTATATTTAACTATAGAGCTAGTAGTTTAGAATGTGATAGAGACAAAAGCCGTCTGGACTCTTAAATGTTAAAGCCTCTTACATAGAAGTAATATTATAACCGGTCTTATGGAGATCGTTTTGTGCAAATAAATTCCTTCATTACTAGTCTGTCGATGTTTTGTTTGTCTTTTTTTTTTGAGATACCAATGAGCAAGGAAAAGATCTCGCCATTTCGGTTCATCAGGCGGTGGTATAACGTGACTGAGTTTAATGATTTTGTCTTTCAACAGGGCATCGAAATATTTTACTTAATAATATTTGTCTTCGTCGAAAGTACACTTAAAGTCTTCACCATGATCCTTCTGTGTCAATTTCAGGTCATCGACAGACGTACGATTTGACCTTGACTGGCCAAACTAGTTCATCAGAATACTGATCGGCTTACTTATCTGAGCCGATAGAGCTAATAGTGTTGATCCGGCTTTGATTCACCCGCCGTGCTTCCCTGATCTTATTGGCTCGGCTTTCGTGAGCCATAGCTCTCTCTAGAACATGTCCGACCGTCAGAAATTTGAAGTGCTCAACCTTCTCACGAAGTTGAGGTTTTAATTCGGCAAACACTTAGCCAATCATATCTTTGTCATGAATTAGCAGTTTATAACAACGGTTCTAACCTCACTAAACCGGCTAACATTATCAATAACTAATTCGTCAGATTTTTGTTTAACTGATGTTAAGTGTGGCAACTTTATCACACTTTCTCCGATATAGAAGTGTTTATGAAATTTTACTTCTCAAGTATACCAATTAGTTATAGATTCATGCTGTAAAGAAGAAAACCATGAAAATATAAAGGAAACAAGTGCATTTTAAGAAGTTCTAGATTTATTGCTTCACCTAGATGAGCTAAGTATTGGATAACATGCTTCTTAGTAGTTTTACCACTCGACCCGCTAAATTTAATGAAATCGGCCACTCTATTACCCGAGAGGTATGGTATTTTATCAAAGTATTTGGGGTAAGGCTTTTAATAAACTTTATGTTTTGGCACAATCTCAAATTTATCAAAAGCTATCGGATCTAGCTCCTGTTTAAGCTTCTCCATATGCTCGTCCAAGTTAGGTTGATTCACCACCTGCTTAGTAAAGGAGGGTGTTTTGATCGATACTAAACCTTGGTTCGATGTACATCCTTGACCCGAGAGATATGTTGCGTGAGTCAGTTGATTAAGCGAATAGGTGATGTATGTAAAATGTATACATAAACTTGTAGTTTGTTAACATGGTTTTCCACATATTTGTATCATATATAATGTTATATCCCTGTTTTATATTGATTTTAGGGATTTTCTAATGATCTCCTTTATTTTGGTTATAACCATGGAGGGCAGAAAAACCATGTTTTCAATGTTTTTGATGTTTCAGGACCTTAACGAAGTCAAATGGACCTGAACTTTTGGAAATGCCAATATTTATCCACGAGAAGCATCTGGAGCACGAGAATCTCACCAGGAGGGCCAAAATAGCCCAGGTGGCGCGCCCAGGCCTGGTGGGTGTGCCACCCATGCTCGTTTCCTCCTCGGTCGTCCGATCGCCTCGATTTTTTTGCCCACGGAGTTCTCTTGACCTAAAAATCCCTATATAAGCCCCCCCGGGGGCGTCCTCAAGAAGAGAGACACCAGAACACACAAGAGATGAAAAACACCACCAGACAGAGTCGAATTCTGCGAAGATTGGAGGGGAAAACTCCGTCAGAGCCACCTCCGGGGAGATCTCCACGCCCTCTCCAACATCTCCAGCATCATCACCATGATGAAGAGGGAGTAGTCCACCTCCGGGATTTGCTTTGTGACAGTAGATGTCTCTCTCTCTCTCTCTCTCTCTCTCTCTCTCTCTCTCTCTCTCTCTCTCTCTCTCTCTCTCTCTCTCTCTCTCTCTCTCTCTCTTTCTTCATAGATCTAGTACCATATGAGATGTCCTACATGATTATGGTTATATTTATAATTCCTATGTGGTGGATCTTTGTTCTATGATTTGATATTTGAGATTGGAATGTATTTTGTGTAAGATGTTTTGATAGATGCATATCATGGAGCCCGTCCTTAATTGCTTGTTTTGAACCAACTTATATGCAAGAACTTGTATGGGGAGAAGTGTGTGTTAGATGGAGTAGCATGGGGATGGAGATTGAATTGTGATAAATAATATTCAAGATCTAGGGATAAAGTGAAATCATGTGCTATAGTTATCACGTGACAGTGTGATAACCTTGTTAGATCAAGGTAGCATATTTTTATTTCAAACATCATGCACTATTGCTTAAAGCTATACTCTGATTTGTTCTTAATTCAAGATTGCATGGAGGTTTCCCTTTCTTGAGGAGTATAAGAGAGATATTTATTCCGTCTCAATATTAGAATGTGATACCCATATTAATTCTTTTATCGAGCACTTATAGAAAATTCCATGAGTCTTTATCATTTATGAATTGTTTTGTGATCACCATAGCCTAAAAAGAGAGTAGACAAGTGAACCCATGACCCCGGTTCAACTTTTATCATAAGAAACACCTTTCTATTGCATCTACTATCCTTTTTATTTTCAGCAATTAATTATTTCAAAAATACAAAAATGCTTTCTCGATTTTGCAATCACTCATAAACCCCCAAAAACAACTCTATTATCTTCCATATCATCTAGTTTGCATTATTTTACTTCCTTTACTTTATTTACTTTAGTTTGTATCATATTTTATTTCATATTACTAATACAAAACCTTGTTATTGATAACCACTTGGTGGAGTTGGGGACATAAGACATTTTATTTTACTTTACAGGTTGCTTGAAGAGGAGAAGACAAACATCCTTCCATAGCCAATTCCCCAAGAGTTCGGTATAAACCCTCGAGTCACCCTTGTGGGGAAAAGACGCTTGCTGCAACACTATGCACTAGAAGTCCCAACAAAAAGTGGCAGCCTTTGTTGCCATCAAGCCAATTCTCCGGCGTCGTTGTCGCGGAATTGGCGAAGGTACACCACAAGTGCATCCTCATCAAGTTTGAAGAGAAATTTATTTCCCATTGCAACTGCTAGACATTTTCTGGCGCTGTCATCTTCATCAACTTGTGCAACAACCCAAGCTTGGGGAGGTTGCACCACTGTGAGCCTTTTCTTCTCCTTTTAGATCTTTAAAGTTGTTTTATTTTTTCTTGTTTTTAGTCATTTTAAGTTTTCTTTAAAATACAAAAACACATAAAAATTAGTATACCCTCTAAATATGCATGCTAAAATATGGAGAAACTTGGAATCCACATACCTATAGGTCATGTCAAAATGTTGGAAGCCTACTATGAATATAGATCAACCAAAGAAGGAAATAGAACGAATGAATTTCTTACAGATCTCAATCAAATTGCTATTAACTTCCATGTATCAAATGATATAACTTGTTGCACAAAAAATACTATAAACACTCTCACTATCAATGTAAGTATAATAGTGATCCTATTATTGCTTGTTATCAAGAGTGTAAATTTTTATGCCATGATATAGAACAAGTTGAGAAATATATTGCCTATGTTGGAGCCCATGATCTAGACTCTCTTATAAATCAAAAATTTGAAACTAGTCACGATGCTCGTGTAATGAAAGGACACATAGATATTATCCTCCAAATTTGCATAGAATAATTTAGTGATAATGCTTATGTTATTAAATATAAAGAAAGAACTTTTGCTGCCATGGAAAGTATGAATATATTGCAAGAAAAATATGATGAAAACATAAGCTTAGAAGAACAAGTGTGTGGAGAATAAAATGAAGTAGAGATAATACAATCTAAGCCTGGGGAAGAGTGGGATCTTCCACCTTCACCATCGACAAATCATAGTAACACTCAAACTCAAAACTCATTTGTCATCTATGATAACCCATGCTATGATAATTGTCCAACTAAAAATCCATACACTTCTTGTGAGGGAATTGAAACTCAAATGGTTATTTATGAGAACCCTTCCTATTATGATGGAATTAATTATGCACCTTTGTCTTATAATAATGCTACTACTAAAATTAGTGATGATAATGAGGAAGTTTGTTTGGATATGCTATATGAAAATGCTTTAGATGATGGTGCTATGCTTCCTGATAACCATCCATGCATAACAAATGAAGTATAAATGATGAACTTGCTTCATGTGATAATACCCTTATGACTAAGAGTCCTATAATATTCTTGAACTCTCCTATTTTAACCATAGAGGAGAAATTTGCACTTGCTAGAAACTATATATATGGTTTGTAATTACCTTATCTTGAACATCATGATTACAACCATAATCTTAATAATGAAAATATTACTAGCAACTATTTTGCAAGAGGAAAGCATGCTAATAAATACCATGATAATTATAATGATCCTTCTTATATAACGAACTTTATAAACTTGCATGATTTAAATCGATACAACTTTAAATTTTGTTTTAGTGCTTGCAACTACTATGAAAGAGGAGGTGATAAGTGCCCTCTTTATTCTACTAAACATTATATATTGCATTCACCTACTATTAATATGCAACATCATGTCTCTATTTACTTTGATTTAGTCATATATAAAATTACAATGCATAGGAAGAAAGTGACTTTTACTTTGATTTAGTCATATCGTTGTTATTGTTCTCATATCTTCTGTTGCTTTTTACCATGTTTCAACTTGACTTTCACTTTGATTGGTATGAGAACACCATGGTACCCTGGTATAATGTATGGAACACTTTCCAATGAAGAAGGAGGTAGCAAATAAGCTCAAGCTACCACATGAATTCTATATCACCTAAGCCAAGTAAGTAAAGCATAGCTAAAAGGCTATAAAGAAAGCGCTTTGCGGGAGGGCAACCCGGTTATTTTTCTTTTGGATTTTTGTTTTGAACTCTTGCTATAGAAAGAGAGTTTTTGTTTTGGTTTTATTTTTGTAGTTTTTAATAAAGTACCGAGTGGAACCTATTTGGATGTTTTAAAAGTTGCTAAACATATGGAGCAACAAATTTCTGCAGAACAGTTTTTAGTGCAAGAATTTTCTCATTTTTCTGTAACTACGATTGTGCTGAAATTTATACAGAATTTACAACTTTTCATCCTCTGTATGGAAAAAATGGCTAAAATTCCTGACATTTCTAAGTGGGCTAAAAAATTCGTTTTGCTGCTGCTGAAAATCTGGACAGATTCTGCCGTGTTTTGTTTTAACCATTCCCAAGTGTCCTAAAATGATTTATATGAGTCATATTATATGCTAGGGATATGTAGGAACATTTAGAAACAATTTTGTATCTGATATATATGCATCAACTATTATACTCTTGTACCACTAATGTCACCTCTCAGAAAATATATGGGAGAAAAAGTTTTGTCTTGAAGTTTTTGACAGGGAATAGAGGAACATCACACCAAGAGCAATCCAAGGATGGTTAAAACCATAAGCTTGGGGATGCCCAAGTCACCCCATTGAATCCACTCAACTCTCGGTTTGCAAACCTCTAAACTTTGTTTTTTGAGCAACATAGAACTATCGTAGAAACTTGGAGCATCTGTTTTATAGTTTTACCTTTGTTTTGCAATAAACATACCACCACCAATATTATTAAATTCTTATGATCATCTACTTAAAAGAATATCTACCTTAATGAGATTAAAACTGAAAATAATACCATGCGATAAAATAAAAAGGGGAGATAAAACAAAAGCTGAAATTCATGTTATGTTTAGTTCTTAAGCTGAAGTACTTTATATGAAGCATGATCTGTTTTATGACTATTAAGTTGTATCATTTTCTTGTGCATATTTATGTTCAACATTAATAAGTAAGGCGAGAAAATAAATGTTGATATTATGAACTAGATGGCACACTCTTTAGATCTCTTTTTGCTAAGCCTTTTTCTACACAAGCTAAGACTTGTTCCAAACCCCATAAAACTAGACTAGGCATATCCACCCATTTGTAGCAAAGCTACTTTGAAGTACAGTATGTATGTTAATCCTCCAAACACTCTTAAAAACACCATTTTGCGTGTATTTTAAAGCTCATAAGAAAGTAAGGTTTAGGGTGACACCACTACGGAAATTTTTGTGCTTCACATCTTATTAGTTATTATTAGCTAAACCATGTTAGTATGGCACAAAGCATTTCAATATAAAATGTTGAATATTAATCATGTTTAAGTTCTACCTATGGATTGCACCGATGTGAAATGAAGTGTGCACACCGGAGTAGGCATGTTGGTAAAACGCTCCTGAACCGCTAGTCAAAACCATGCATGACGTGGTGGAAACTTACAGTATGACGATCCTTGTTGATATGATTCATATATCTGTTTTTATTGTACTTCTGGAGTAGAGATACTGCCCCCTCCCACCTTGAACATAACCAAGGAATTATATCAAACTCTTTTGCTAAATGAATAAACTTCAAATTCAATTTCTATAAAGAAAGTAAATAAGGGGCATGTAGCTACATAGGGGCAAGAGGTACTTCAGTGATGCGGTTTCACAATGACAACATGAGTATACAATGACAAACCTAAGTTGAGTAGCATGAGGAGTGCAAGAACATGGACTGGGTGCATGAAACAATCAATTTGAAAGATGTGTAGCACATAAACCATATGAATCTTTGAAATAAAAGATGCTTGGAACCCCATCCTTATTATTATTGTTGACATGAACTTCATAGATCAAAATATTATTTTATATTATTTATGGAGGATTAACATATGTATTCAATGCTTACTTTCGATACGGGATGCAAAACATCTCAAGGGAATACATAAAACTAAGAAGTGAGTCTTCTAGTCAAGGGCATGAAACTCAGAAGTAGCCCAAAAATAAAGGCATGAAAAACCAATGCTAATCATGGAAAGAGTCTCTAATTCTATAGGTTCATCAAAGTGTTCTTAAAAGTTTATTGTGTTCATCATTTCCTTTATCACACCATCTCTTATTGTTCAACTTATTTATATATGTGTAAAAGATACAACTTGATAGTACACTTGCATATTATGTTTCATTGAAAGGAATTGAGCCTGTGAACTCTACATGATGATGAAGGAAGAAAAGGTAACAAACTCCAAATTCCATGTTTAGTTTTATCACCTTCATGTTCGAGGACGAGCATAGGGTAAGCTTAGGGATGTTGATGCATGTAAAATACATACATGAAGTTTCTAGTTTGTTAACATGTTTTCCCACATATTCGTATCATCATGGTGATACATATTGCGCTGAAATTTATATAGAATTTTCAAATTTTCATCCTCTGTATGCAAAAAAAATGGCTAAAATTTCTGACATTTCTAAGTAGGCTAAAAAAATCGTTTTGCTGCTGCTGAAAATCTGGACAGATTCTGCCATGTTTTGTTTTAACCATTCTCAAGTGTCCTAAAAGGATTTATATGAGTCATATTATATGCTAGGGATATGTAGGAACATTTAGAAACAATTTTGTATTTGATATATATGCAGCAACTATTATACCCTTGTACCACTAATGTCACCTCTCGGAAAAGATATGGGAGAAAAAGTTTTTGTAGGGGTTCGTAGCATGGAAAACAAAAAATTCTACCGCATGAACACACACAATACAAGATATATCTACTAGATTGTAGCAATGAGTCGATTAGAGTACTCACCCTCGAAGATTCCAAAGCGGTTAACGAGAGCAGATTCTCGTGGGTGATGTAGTCATACACTTGCCTATCTCAAGATCGCGTAGACGATCCTTCCGGCACTGCGTTCCCGGCAGCGCTCCCGTAGTCGGTCACACATTCGGTACTCAATGAAGACCTTCCTCTCCCTTGTTCCAGCAGGAAGCGGAGATTGTAGTTCTCTCCTCGCGATTCCGGCAGCACGACGACGTGGTGTCGGAGTTAGAGGAGAAATCTCCCAGGGCTCCGCCTTAAGCCGGAGAGGGTTATGGTGGAGTAGTAGGGTTCCTCGGCATCTAGGGTTTAGAAGCCGGAGAGGAGGAGGTGGGCCAGCGGTGCGGCGGTGGTGGCTATGTGGGGTGGGGCTTGTGGTGGTCTTTGGGGGGAACCCCTCCCCTCTATTTACGAGAGGGAGGGGCGGCTAGGGAGAGTGGAGTTTGAATCCTTACCCAACTTCCTCTCCTCCTAGGCATGTGGTGGAGGGATAGAAGGATTCTCTCCTTCCTCCACCAGGAAACATTGTCCCAGTTTGACTTTTCAAACTTTCCTTTTGACTTTCAATTTTGGAGTTTAATTTCTTTCTTTCAAACGCCCAGCCAAGTGACCTAGGACATGATGCAATCATTCCACTTAGTCATGACACATTCATGTACACATTCCCTTACGGTCCGGTGAACCTTCTAGACCCTTTTAGATCATTCCGGTGAAAACACCGGAATCATTCCCGAACTCCGGAATTGGACTTTCCTTAAATTAATCTTATTCTCCGGACCATTCCAGATCTCCTCGTGATATCCTGGATCCCATCCGAGCCTCCGAACAACATTCAGTTTTCCTACTTACATTCCATATCTACTAAACAACATCGAATCCTTAAGTGTGTCTCCCTACGGTTCATGAATTATGCAGACATGACCGAGACTCTTCTCCGATCAATAACCAATAGAGGAATCTGGAAATTCATATGACTCCCACATATTTCTATGATTACTTTGCGATCAAATGAACCATTTACATACGATACCAATTTCCCTTTGTCTCGCGATATTTTACTTATCCGAGGTTTGATCGTCGGTATCTCTGCATACCTAGTTCACCTCGTTACCTATGAGTACTCTTTACTCGTTCCTGTGATATGTGATCCCTTGTGAGCCAGTCACATGCTTGCAAGATAATTGGATGACATTCCACCAAGAGGGCCCAGAGTATATCTATCCGTCATATGGATGGACAAATCCCACTCTTGATCCATGTGCCTCAACACATACTTTCTGAACACTCAATGCCACCTTTATAGCCACCCAGTTACGGTGTGGTGTTTGATGTCATCAAAGTATCCATCCGATCTCATGGTTGAAGGAATTAGGTTACTATGTATGAGAAAGATTATAGCAAATAAACTAATAAAATGACTTGATCTTTATGCTATGCTTATCTATAGGGGTATGTTCATCATACCATTCTCCTAACGATATGATCTTGTTGTTAACAACATCTCAATGTTCATGAACCAGAAACCATGATCATCTATTAACCAACAAGCTAGTATTATAAAGAGGCTTTACTAGGGACACTTATTTAGTTTATAAATCACACAAGTATTAATGTTTCCGGTTAATACTATTATAGCATGAATGTAAACATTTATCATAAACACAAAGATATAATAACAACTACTTTTATTATTGCCTCTAGGGCATATCTCCAATAGTCTCCCACTTCCACTAGAGTCAACTAATCTAGATTACATGGTAATATACCAAACACCCATGGCGCTTTGGTGCTGGTCATGTTTTGCCCTCAGGAGAGGTTTAGTCAATGGATCCGCCACATTCAGATATGTGTGTACTTTGCAAATCTTTATGTCACCATCTTGGACATGTTCTCGAATAGCGTGAAAACGCGGCTTGATATGCTTCAGCTTCTTGTGTGACCTTGGTTCTTGCGCATTGGCTATGGCGCCCTGATACGTTGGAAACGTATCTATAATTTTTTATGCTCCATGCTTGTTTAGTATCTACTTTGCTTTACTTGTCCACACTTTGAGGTGCTTTTTACATGTTTTCTGGTACTAACCTACTAACAAGTTGCAACAGTGCCAGATGCCTGTTTTCTGCTGTTTTTGGTTTCAGAAAAGTTAGTAAAGAAATATTCTCGAAATTGGACGGGACAAAGGACAAAGTCAATTACTTTCCATGGGGAACAAGAAGTACAGAGGAGAGACGGAGGGGCCGGCCAGAAGGGCCAGACCCACCCAGGCGCGGGTGGGCCCGACCCCACGCCTGGCTAGGGTTTGGTCGCCCTGGCGGCCGCCTCGGCCTCCTCCTTCGCCTATAAGAAGCCCCTGATGCAGAAACCCTGAGCACCCGATCAGAAATCCACGAAACCGCATGTAGCCGCCGCCACCATCGTCCCTAGATCGGGGGGATCTGAAGCTCTTCCCGGCACCCTGCCGGAGGGGAGATCATCTGTGAGACCCTGGCGCATGGCTCAATAGGATTGATAGGAAACCCATACCAACAAGTTGCAACTTATTTTCCGGAAGCTCATTCGAAAAGAACTCTAAGGTTAAGCGTGCGTGGACTAGAGCAATTCTAGGATGGGTGACCAACCGGGAAGTGGGTAACCGGGTCCGCGTGAGTGAGGACAAAGTGCACAAAAAAGATTAGTGTTGGTCTGTAGGGTTAGTCTAGAGATCCTATTGAGCTGCCAGAAGTGACAGCCGTCGGTCCGGAGTGACTGGGGGTGTTACAAGTGGTATCAGAGCCGACCCTCGCGGTTACACGGGCATGTGCGGGTCAGTGGCGGACATGTGGCGCATGGCGCGTGTGGCCCGGAGTGGACACGGCATGGCACATGTGCCGGCACTGGACGCACAAATGTGTGCCAAGAGGGGACGTTCCTGGCTTTTGGTTGATCGACGAGGATGTCGATCTTATAAGGGTGGGTGTATGTGAGACCCTGGAGCATGGCTCAATAGGATTGATAGGAAACCCATACCAACAAGTTGCAACTTCTTTTTCGGAAGCTCATTCGAAAAGAACTCTAAGGTTAAGCGTGCTTGGCCTAGAGCAATTCTAGGATGGGTGACCGACCGGGAAGTGGGTAACCGGGTGCGCATGAGTGAGGACAAAGTGCGTAGAAAAGACTAGTGTTGGTCTGTGGGGTTAGTCTAGAGATCCTATTGAGATGCCATAAGTGACAGCCGTCGGTCCGGAGTGACCGGGGGTGTTACATCATCCCGGAGGCCTTCTCTCTGGTATGATGCATGAGTAGTTCCACCTTGGACTATGAGTCCATGTAGTAGCTAGATGGTTGTATCTCCTCCTTTGTGCTTTCATGTATAGATCTTGTGAGCTCCATTCATGATCAAGATCTAATCTATTTTGTAATCATGCATGCTGTGTTTGCGGGGATCCGATGGATATTGAGATTATTATGTTGGTTTGATTAATGGTTTTGTCTTTATGATTCTATCATGTCTGTGTTGTTTGTGATCTTGCATGATCTCCGTTGCTAGTGGTTATCTTGGCCAAGTAGTTGCTAGTGACTCCAAGAGGGGGTATTTATGCTCGATAGTGGGTTCATGCCTCTAGTTTCCAAGGGAAGTGACAAAAATCTCTTAGGTTGTAGATGTGCTGTTGCTACTAGGGAGAAAACAATGGTCTCTTGTTCATGGAACATGTGGACTGTTTACCTTACACACTTTGCTTAAAGCAGTTGTCTGTTGCTTGCAACTTAATACTGGAGGGGGTTCGGATGATAACCTGAAGGTGCACTTCTAGTCATAGATGCAGTTGGATGGCGGTCTATGTATCTTGTTGTATTGCCCAATCAACCTCATAGAATCTTTCTGACTAGTAATTGCATTGTTATGCCTTGCTCAGTTCCTGTCAATTGCCCTGCTGTAATTTGTTTACCCTTCATGCCATGTTGTTTATCTAAGGAGAGCACCTCTAGTGAACTATGGACCCCGGTCCAATCTTTACCATTGATACATCTTCCACTGTTACTTGTTTACTTGCTGCAAACCATTACCTTCCACACCATATGTTTAATCCTTTGTTACAACAAACCGGTGAGCTTGACAACCTCACTGATTCGTTGGGGCAAAGTCTTGAGTTTGTGTTGTGCAGGTTTCCACGTTGCTTGCAACACCTTTGAGACGTTTCCTTCCTCCTTCTGCTTCGATAACCTTGGTCTCTACTGAGGGAATACTTGTTGTTGTGTTGCTTCACACCTTGCTCTTGGGGTTTCCAACGAAGCGCTCCTACATCAACTTAGGCGCCATCAACAAGTTTTTTGGCGCCGTTGCTGGGGAGGCCAAGGACGTCTTCACTAGGGGAGTCCTTCACTTCCTTTATCTTTACTTTGTTTTTAGTTTGCTTTGTTTCTTTTGTTTGGTTTAGTTTGCCTCTTTTCAAAAAACCCAAAAAAATAGTGTAGTTTGGTTTGCTTTATTTATTCAAAAACACAAAAAAATTAGTTTCTAAGTTGCTACCATGTCTGGTTTTGGATCAACCTCTATCTCCCTATGGTAGAAATCTGCACTTTTAAGCAAAAAAGTGAAGAAAGATTTAAGGAGGCTTGGTCTAGAATCTCTGCTTTCCAGAGGGAAATCGAGCCTGAAGTGAGCCTTAGCTCGGTTATTGATAGTTTCTACTGCGGTATTGCTCTTCGTTATAGATATGCTTTGGATGCTGTGGCTGAGAAAGATTTTTTGCTATGTACTGAGGATGAAGCTTTTGATGCCATAAAGAAATTAATCATGATCTATGGTACACCTGGCAAGTCTGGTTCTGCTTTCATAAATATTTTTGCTAGGTTGAACACTCTTGAGACCGGCATTGCTGCTATGAATAGTTGCTATCACACTCTTAGGGCATACCATGATTATGTTACCATAAATTCTGAGCCTTCAAAGTGGTTTCCCACAATCAAAGTTTCAATAAACACTACACTTTTTGATGCTCGTTGCGATATCATGTCTGAATTTTGTCTCATGCCTAAAGATATTTTTGATTCCTTGAGTCTTTGGGGGCTTATTGAAGGAGGAGAGGAAATCTCTCTTACCAACAATACCACTATATCACCCATTGGAATATCTAAATGTGTGTTTACAAAAATTTTAGGGAAAATGGTGACTACTGATTATCTTGTTATTGAATGTGTAGGCAAGGGACAAATCACACTTGGAAGATCTCTACTGAAACACCTTGGGGCAGTAATAGATGTGGGAAAAGGCATCATGCACTTTGCTCATCCGGTAAGCAATCATATCTTCCCTAAATAGAAAAGGAAAGGTAAGAAAGGAAGGAACAAGAGGGGAAATTCCTCATTTGAAAATACTTGATTCTTCTTGTTTCTTGTGCCTAACTTAAAGGCGTTAAAGAAAAGTACTTGTTGGGAGATAACCCAAGAGTTTCCTTGAGTCTTGGAAGTTATTACTTCAGTAATGACCTCTCCTCATCATTTTTGTTTGTTTTTTGTGCCAAGAATGACCTCTAATGAGAGGGAAGTAAGATTTGGGGAGTTGCTGTTCCGAAACAGATTTCTATGCTCCACCATAAAAATTCGTGAGGAGTCTTTGTAACTCGGATTGAGCTCAAAATTTACGAATAAATCCCCAGTATGTTAGATAACTTCCATTAGTTCAACACTTTTTGATTTGAGCAACAGAAGATGTTCGAAAAAATCGGTTTCTACCTGCTGGTCTGTTTTGACAGATTTCTGCCATTATTTGCATTAGCTTCTTATTGATTCCTTTTTGAGTTCTCTTCAGGTAAATTGAGATTTTTGAAGGAGTTGCTACAGTAGCTTGTGTTTTTAGTGAAAAGCCTTGCTGTTCCAAAGCTTTGCCAGTGGTCTAATATCTTTTGAATATAATAATGTTGCTAATGAAGATTGTGTGAAGTTTTGTATGAAGGAAAATTTTTAGGTGTAGAGAAAGAATGATGCAATGAGATGAAGAATGGACAAAAGCTCAAGCTTGGGGATTCCTACATGGTTTCACCCCAAGAAATATCCAAGAGGTACAAGCGTCAAAGATTGGGGATGCCTTGGGCATCCCCTTCTTCATCAATAAAAAGCTCAGGTCTGTCTAGACACTTCGTTTTTTATTGTTTCATGCACAGTTTTGTTGTTCTTGGAGCGTCTTAGTTTTCGTTTGCTTTGCTTAGGTTGTTTAGTTTGCTTGAGTAAAGTAGTTTGGACCCTCGTTCTCGCTGTGTTGTTTTGCAAATAAGTTGCTTGGTGTTGGAAAGGAGTAGTAAGTTCTTGCTTGAAGTGCAAGAGGAGCTTGCATTGACTGTGACTTAGACTTTAGCATGACATGCTAGGTGTTGTTTTAGCATTATGCTTAGTGATTATTGCTATAGCATGTCTTGTTCCAAACAATTGGGATTTCTTAGTGTGCCTTGAAGAAATTATGCGTTGTTTTAGCATGCAAAAGCATAGTATTATGGTATTCTCCTTTGATGCTTTGCTTGAGTTGACTTGGCACATGCTTACACCATGTTATGACTATGACAAGTCACCATTATCCTCTATGATCATTTAGTCCTTGACTTGTAGTACCACTCTTTGCTTTGATTAGTATGCTTTGTTGCATTGCATGATTATGGCATGCTCTCTTAGTTGGTTGCTCCCAGTCTTTTGCTAGCCTCCACTTGTATGAGTAAGTTATACTCATGCTTCCAACTCCTAAGAAACCAAGTTATTACAAAGTGTCCACTATAAACTTCTATGCATGGTGTGTTACACCATTCCAAGTATATTCTTGTTTTCAACTATCTTCCAATTAAAAACTATTTTGTTATGTGAAAACTTAGTGATTAAAGCCCTCACGAACTTGATGGCACACTTTATTCTTTTCCCCTAATAAACTTGAACCATTGTGACAACTTTGTTGTATATGCTTGCACTTATAAGTTGGAGTTAGCAGAACCGTACTATCACGGGGAACGTTTTCAACATTGCACTTGTACTTCTGTACTTCGTTGATATCATGCTCTTTTGTCTATGGATGTTACAGGTGTGAAATGAAGTGGGAACTTGTAAGTCCATGGAATTGTATTCTGTGTTAGAGAAATGGCTGGGCCGCTAGCCTAAGCCATGCTTAATCATGGTGGAAACTTGCAGCATCACCATAGTGAGCTATCTATAAAGCATCCTCAATAAAAAGCTATGCATATGGTAAATAAAAAGATTGCTGAGATGCTCATTGTCTGCTTGCCTTGTCATTTTGGTTATGGGAAAGCTCCTGTACCATGTGCAAGGGGTACCCCGTTGGCGGTTCTCAATAATATGCAAATACTTACAGTGACAAGAACTTGCCTGGGCCCTAAGTTGAGTATCCATGAGGTGTAGCCCTCATATTCAAGGGACTTGAGATTGCCAACTTATACTTCGTCAAGCATATACTCCAGCTTTGCCACTTTAACCTTAACCACTTCAAGATGCTTATGATAGGGGAAATGAGGGCTGAAAGCTAACAAGTACCATAATTTTTGGAAGCTCTTTTTGAAACTTGTAATCTCTGCTTCCTTTAGAAAAAGCCTTTATTTCACCACTATTGAGTCTCCACCTTCTACCTTTAGGCACCATTAAGAGAGCATAGTTTTCATTCTATGTGCAGTGTTCCAAAGCTTATTAATTGATGCATATTGTGTTATTACTTGCTTTTGTGCTATTTGTTTCTAGTCACCCTTGTGAACTTTGCAGGTGTCCTATGCATTTTACTGCTACTCTATGAGGGACAAGCTGATTGCCACTATGCTATGTTTTCTGCATGTGAAACAAACAAACGTTTTTCAATGCATATTATTCATGATCTTTGTTTGTAGCTTGTCATGTTGCATGCACAGTTACTATGTCCTACTGTTAGAACTCCATCCTTTCATGCACATGTTTAGAGTTCTTTGATCCCAGCTTTCAATGCTTGCAAATGGTTGGATCTTTATTGTGAGGGTCAATGTCACCTCAAAAATTATTCTGTTTATCACTTACCTACTCGAGGACGAGCAGGAGTTATGCTTGGAGATGTTGATACGTTGGAAACGTATCTATAATTTTTGATGCTCCATGCTTGTTTAGTATCTACTTTTCTTTACTTGTCCACACTTTGAGGTGCTTTTTACATGTTTTCTGGTACTAACCTACTAACAAGTTGCAACAGTGCCAGATGCCTGTTTTCTGCTGTTTTTGGTTTCGGAAAAGTTAGTAAAGAAATATTCTCGGAATTGGACGGGGCAAAGGACAAAGCCAATTACTTTCTGTGGGGAACAAAAAGTCCAGAGGAGAGATGGAGGGGCCGGACAGAGGGGCTAGACCCACCCCAGGCGCGGGTGGGCCCCACCCCGTGCCTGGATAGGGTTTGGTTGCCCTGGCGGACGCCTCGGCCTCCCCCTTCGCTTATAAGAAGCCCTCGATGCAGAAACCCTGAGAACCAGATCATAAATCCACGAAACCGTCTGTAGCCACCGCCACCATCGTCCATAGATCGGGGGGATCTGAAGCTTTTCCCGGCACCCTGCCGGAGGGGAGATCATCTCGGAGGCCTTCTCTCCGGTATGATGCGTGAGTAGTTCCACCTTGGACTATGGGTCCATGTAGTAGCTAGATGGTTGTATCTCCTCCTTTGTGCTTTCATGTATAGATCTTGTGAGCTCCGTTCATGATCAAGATCTAATCTATTTTGTAATCATGCATGTTGTGTTTGCGGGGATCTGATGGATATTGAGATTATTATGTTGGTTTGATTAATGGTTTTGTCTTTATGATTCTATCATGTCTGTGTTGTTTGTGATCTTGCATGCTCACTGTTGCTAGTGGTTATCTTGGCCAAGTAGTTGCTAGTGACTCCAAGAGGGGGTATTTATGCTCGATAGTGGGTTCATGCCTCTAGTTTCCAAGGGAAGTGACAGAAATCTCTTCGGTTGTAGATGTGATGTTGCTACTAGGGAGAAAACAGCAGTCTCTTGTTCATGGAACATGTGGACTGTTTACCTTACACACTTTGCTTAAAGCAGTTGTCTCTTGCTTGCAACTTAATACTGGAGGGGGTTCGGATGATAACCTGAAGGTGGACTTCTAGTCATAGATGTAGTTGTATTGCCCAATCAACCTCATAGGATCTTTCTGACTAGTAATTGCATTGTTATGCCTTGCTCAGTTCCTATCAATTGCCCTGCTATAATTTGTTTACCCTGCATGCCATGTTGTTTATCTAAGGAGAGCACCTCTAGTGAACTATGGACCCCGGTCCAATCTTTACCATTGATACATCTTCCACTGTTACTTGTTTACTTTCTGCAAACCATTACCTTCCACACCATACGTTTAATCCTTTGTTACAGCAAACCGGTGATCTTGACAACCTCACTGATTCGTTGGGGCAAAGTCTTGAGTTTGTGTTGTGCAGGTTTCCACGTTGCTTGCAACACCTTTGAGACATTTCCTTCCTCCTTATGGTTCGATAACCTCGGTCTCTACTGAGGGAAGACTTGCTACTGTGCTGCTTCACATCTTGCTCTTGGGGTTTCCAACGAAGCGCTCCTACATCAACTTAGGCGGGATTTTTTTCACATTTTTACCTTTGGATTTCTTATGACTAGTATTTATACTAGTTGACTGAGAGACCGCCTTCTTTGTCTGACACGGCGGCGGTAGAGTGGGCTGACGCGGCGGGGGAGTGGGCTGATGCGGCGGTGGACTCGCGCTATGGTGGTCGTCCCATTCCTCATGTGGACTTGCTGGAGGCGGCAGACTCGGCTGACACGGAGGAGATGGTGGTGGCTTGGGTGCAGAGCCTGGAAACACGATGTATTTCTTGCGCCATAGAATGATAGAACCCCTGACTTCTCCTAGCGTGCTCTCATCTTCAGGTCCAGGGATGTCAAGTTGTAGTGATTCATATTGAGGTAGAACCTCATCCACCCCGACACAATCATAGCCATCTGGAATCTCTTTGCAATGCCAGCGTGCTTCAGGTTCACAAGATAAAGCATAGCCGAGAGCCGCCTTGAAGGATAAGTTCATCACTCCCACATGCAACTCGCAGCTTGTCTTCTCTGTGATATTGTCCACGGGATAGTGATCTATCGGATCGGCCGCCGTGGAAGCGACACTGCTTCTCCACTAAGATGGGACACCGGCACTTTCTTCTAGCTGCTAATGAGTTGGCCCTTGCTGGCACATTTTGTCCAGTTGCTTCTGTTACTCCTTTAGCATGGCATATATTTCCTTGTTCTTTCTTTCCACGCTACACAACCGGTATGTCTCCTCTATCTCCTTCTGCTTCTTTGCCCTCACTCGGCTTCTATAGGATTCAGTGTCCTCAGGGAACCCGGTCTTCCACGACATAGAAGGTCCAAAGCCTCGTGTTCGTCCTGGTTTTTCAGGATTACCGAGGGCCTTTGTCAGCTCGTCGTTCTCTCTGTCGGGTTTGAAGTTACCCTTTTTAACCTACTCAATTGTTTTAACAATTTCTCCATGGGGTGTAACAACATTGGACTTTTTATCAAATATTAACTCCCATGTTTCCATGTCATACTTTGCCCCATGGGCAAGTAACCAATTCCTTACTCTCATGGGTCAGTCCTCTGTAGCTGGAGTGAGCCCTTGGGCACGCAAGGCTTTCTCGGCTTCCTCCCACTTAGGAACGGAAGTCCTGTAGCCACATGTCCCCATCGTATGGTGATATTTCTTTTTTGCAGCATTTTCTTTATTCTTTGCGGACCTTTTTTTTGCTATTGCTGATTTCTTGTAGTCTAGAAATCTTTCCCAGTGAGGCCGCTGCTTCTCTAGTGAGTCTGCGAATTCTGGAACTTTTCCTTCCTCGAGATATTCATTGTACAATCTTTTCTTATAGTTATTGAACTGTTGGGCCATCTTCTTAAGAGCGAAACGCTTAACTTTGGACCTCATCTCATCTGTGGCCTCCTTAGTCTCTAAGACCAGTAGGGTGAAATGGCGAATGAGCTTATCCCATAGTATGTCTTTGTATCTATCCTCGACATAACTCATAGAATTTTCATCTCCCTTTGCTGGCTTATTCCAGTTGATAATGCTGATCGGGACGTTGTCCCTAACAAAAAATCCACATTGATAAATAAATGTATTTGTGTTCTTTATGGGAATCAATGGGACGCCCACTAGAGAGACCTCAACAATTGTGAGATGCGCATCATCGGGCATCCCTTTGGCCGGTCCTTGTTTACTATTTTTAACTGACTTGGTCGATGTGGAGGTCTAAAATAAGAAACAATATTCGTTAATATATATATACACACAAATCAATTAATGCATCTATCTAGTGATCAAGAGGCTTAATAATATACCTCGCCAGACTTTGTCAAGGCTGGTCCATCATTTTCCAAGCCATCAACGAAATTAAAACTAGTATGTGCTTCGACTTGAGGTTCTATCTCTATTCCCTCACTGGACTCATTCAGAAACTGTGAGCCATCTTCTGCTCCATAGTCTTCTTCTCCACCCTGATCGATGAGCGCTCCTTCATGATAAGGGAGCGCTCCATCCTGATAGGGGAGCGGTCCATCACCTAGTATCATATCGAATAATGGCTCTTCACCTTCTCTACTGTTTAAGTCCATAGAATAATTGCTATGACATAATATGCATATATGAGTAATAAAATTATATAACATCTCGAATGACAACAAAAGTATTAATATCATATAACATCTCGAATAACATCTTAGAAAACAACAAAGTAGTTATAATACATCTCGAATAACGACAAAGTAGTAATATCATATAAAGAACAACTCTTGTCTGATTACATCGCTCAAACTCAACGTCGACTCCCGGCTCCTAAGCCGCGGGATGTGACCAACCAAATAGTCGGAACCATCACCGGAGTATAACTAAAGTGAGATCCCTGAATAACCTGCCAGGTATGGGGGGCCACCTCGGCGTCCAACATCACCATATAGCGACAGACGTGCTCATCCTCCTCCCTGACATGACGTCGTACCACCTCCTCGGAGGCCGGCTCCCACTGCACACTACCTGGACCACGTGACCTCCACCAAAGGAGATTCGGGTCGACGACGACACCCAGATTCCTCACCAAGCTATGCGTCCCTAAAGGTAGCACCTCCCAGTGTCAGCCTGGCAGAGCCCAGTCTCGTACAACACCGCTAGAGCGTAGTGCTCCCTCGCTCTGGCCGAGTCCACTACGAGGATGCCCGGACATATCCTAAAGTAGGTATGGATTTGACCGAAATAATGCTAAGTAAATAATTATATTCTAATAATAGTAATAATTTCCTAAATATTAGCAATAATATCCTAAATACTAACAAATATTTATATACAAATCTCTAAATATCCTAAATACTAACTAATATCCTAAATACTAAACAATATACACTATATATTGAAAAAATACACTATTTAGGAAAAATAAATACACTATACACTAAATACTAACTAATATCCTAAATACTAAACAATATACACTACTTAGGAAAAAATACACTATTTAGGAAAAAAATACACTATGCACTAAATACTAACTAATATCCTAAATACTAAACAATATACACTATATATTGAAAACATACACTATACACTAAATACTAACTAATATCCTAAATACTAAACAATATACACTATATATTGAAAAAATACACACTATATCTATATTGAAAAAACAGAAAAAAAAACTCACCGGAGGGCGGAGCGGGGATGGGCCGGTGACAGGCGACACGAAGGGAGGCGCCGACAGTGGCGCGGGGACGGGCGCGCGAGGGGCGGCGCGGGGCCGGGGGCCGGTGAGGGGCGTGGCGGCGACTCCGCGGGCCGGGAGCGGCAGGGCAGGGCGCGCGGGGACGGGCGAGGGGACGGCGTGGGGCGGGGCGGCACGGGGACGACGCGCGGTGGGGAGGCGAGCAGCACGGCGGGGCACGAGTGCGGGCGGCGGCCTGGCGGTGTCGTCTGCAGTTTTGGAGAAGAAAGGAACGTCCCGGCTCGTGGCTCAGGCCGGGAGGAGGGCGGTGGGTATTTATACCCACCACCTCTAGTCCCGATTCCAGCCTCCAGCCAGGACTAGAGGGGGGCCTCTAGTCCCGGCCCCAGCCATGAGCCGGGACTAGAGGTTTTTTCGGCGCACCGTTTCGTTCTCGTGCGCAAAAACCTCTAGTCTCGGTTGGAGGTTGGGGCCAGGACTAGAGGTTAATTTTTTTAATTTTATTATTTCTATATCTTTTGTTCTGTGATGATGAAAAATATGTATTATATATATCAAATTTTGCAGAAAAAAAGATCTATAATGTAAATCTATTACCATATTCTGTTATAAAACTAATATTTTGTTGAATTAAAAAATTTCTTTTGTATACTAGAGTTTGAATTTATTAATATTATTATTTCAATATCTTTTATTCTGTAATGATGAAAAATATGTATCATATATCAAAATTTGCAGGAAAAAAGATCTATAATATAAATATATTAGCATACTAAATATGGACCGGGACTAAAGCTTGCGGCAGGCTAGGGAAGGCAGGACTAGGGTAGGAAGGCTAGGGCAGGCAGCACTAATGATATGGGTGAGTGTCGACATTATGTCGTGCGGATTTTACCTTGTCCCGGATGGTGTCGCCAACCGGGACTGTCGACACTCACGACATAATGTCGACACTCACCCCTATTATTAGTGCTGACTCATGTTTTGTCCCGGATGGTGTCGCCAACCGGGACTAAAGCTGAACCTTTAGTCCCGGTTGGAGACACCAACCGGGACAAAACATGAGTCAGCACTAATAATAGGGGTGAGTGTCGACATTATGTCGTGAGTGTCGACACTATGCTGAGCTACTTGTACTATAAATAGGCATCCTTGTGAGTCCAGTCCTCCAGCCAGTTTGAGGCATCTCCAAGATGGTCTTCAAGATCAAGGACACCACTACGGCCAGTTTCAGGGAGATGCCACCGGAGCCCAGTCCTCCGGCATCTCCAAGAAACTGGTCATAGAGGCACTCCCTAATATGTGAAATTAGGTTAGCTCCCGGGCGTATTGATCTAGTTAGAGAAGTTACAAGCTGCAAGATGGTATCCGAGAGCAGGGACATCACTATAGCCAATTTCAGGGAGATGCTGTCGGAGCCCAGTCCTCCGGCATCTCCAAGAAACTGGTCATAGAGGCACTCCCTAATATGTGACCACACGTGTTTGGAGATCAGATCTTCATGGTAAGTACGAATCGGGACAACATCTTCACAGTTTGGGAAAGTTGTAGTACGAATCGGAAGTAAAGGCCCCTCCTTTAGTCCCGGTCCAGCCACAAACCGGGACTAACACTCAATATTAAAAACCGGGACAAACCGGGACTAGCTAACACTCAGGACTAAAGCCGCCCCCTTTAGTAATAATCATTCCTAGTCCTATAGTACACAGCTTCAGGGTCTTCTTCGTCATCGTCATCATCATCGTCATCGTCACCTGCCACTTTGGGGATCCTCAGCCCAGCCATGGCATATACCGGGGGCACCTGCCACTCCGTCCTCGGATTCACGGCGGGCAGGGGAGGGGTCTCCTGGAAGACGATGGCACTACCACCGGGCGGGGCAGGGGCTTTCTTGTGGCTCTGTGGCGGGTGGCCTTGTGGGCACCGCAGGCGAGGATGGTCTCCCCCGGGTATGTAGCGCATCACGCTGATGATAGTCTGGTTCGCCCACCACAGGCGGCGGTCGGCTTCGTTGTGGTTCACCGGGGGAGGGCCGTCACCCTCATACCTAGAGAGCTCTCTTCCTCTCCGGTTAGCAAAAAAGGCATTCCAGGTGTCATAATTGTCGGGATCCCACTGGGGATCCATCCGCTGCTCCGGCGTGAGCTCGTGGTAGAAGTGGTTCGTGATGGCCGCCTGGCGTGTGGAACCGTGAGGGACAGGAGGGACAGGAACCCCTCCAGTGCTCAGCATCTAGCCGGCGGGTGGCTGGTACCCCGGAGGGCAAGGGTAGCTGTAGGCGCACAGCGCCTCGGTCTCCTCGAGGGTCAGAATGGCCCAGTAGGCGCTGTCCATTGTTGTGAGAGAGGAAGGTGTGAATGTGTGGATAGTGATGGCGCGGTCGACCTAGATATAGAGGAAAAGGGCAGGAAAACATTGCGGGAAGCGGTGGGAAATGGTGGGAAATGTCTTTAGTCCCCGTTAGTGGCTATAACCCGGACTAAAAGCTTCGGTCAGAGGAAAAGGGTGGGAAAACATGGCGGGAAGCGGTGGGAAATGGCGGGAAATATCTTTAGTCCCGGTTAGTGGCTACAACCGGGACTAAAAGATTCGGTCAGAGGGAAAGTTAGTATAATTATTCTTATAAAACAAAAAGATAACAAACTTGGTAAAAACTTCACAAAATGATATACATATGTACATATTGATTGCATCTAAAAAAAGGCCGCAGGCAAAATTCAGAATACATCATATGACTTTCTTATGACAGTGTGGCCTTAACCATGGAGCATCTTCATCAAGTAACATGATGCTTGGGTCATCCTTCACTACAAACGGCGGAATTTCATGAAACTTGTCATAATCTTCGGACATCTCTGTCTTGTCCTCCACTCCTACGATGTTTCTTTTCCCTGAAAGAACTATGTGGCGCTTTGGCTCATCGTTTGATGATGTATTTGTTTGCTTATATTTTCTTTTTCTTGGTTTGGTAGACATGTCCTTCACATAGAAAACCTGAGACACATCGTTGGCTAGGACGAATGGTTTGTTCATGTACGAAAGATTGTTGAGATCCACTGTTGCCATTCCGTATTTTTTGTCTACCTCAACCCCGCCTTTTGTTAGCTTGACCCATTTGCACCGAAACAAAGAGACCTTCAAAGCAGGTCCATAGTCAAGTTCCCATATCTCCTCTATGTAACCATAATATGTGTCCTTTGACCCATTGTCATTTTTTGCATCAAAGCGGACACCACTATTTTGGTTGGTGCTCTTTTTATCTTGGGCGATTGTGTAAAATGTATTCCCATTTATCTCGTACCCTTGGTAAGTGTAGGGGTTCGTAGCATGGAAAACAAAAAATTTTCTATCGCATACAAACAAACAAGCCAAGATCTATCTACTAGATTGTAGCAACGAGTCGATGGAATAACTCACCCTCGAAGATTCCAAAGTGTTTAACGAGAGCAGATTCTCGTGGGTGATGTAGTCGTACTCTTTCCGATCTCAAGATCGCGTAGACGATCCTTCCAGCGCCGCGTTCCCGCAGCGCTCCCGCAGTCGGTCACACGTTCGGTACTCGACGAAGACCTTCCTCTCCCTTGTTCCAGCAGGCAGCGGAGGTTGTAGCACTCTCCTCGCGATTCCGGCAGCACAACGGCGTGGTACCGGAAGTAGAGGGGAAATCCCGCAGGGCTTCGCCTTAAGCCGGTGCGAGTATGGTGGAGCTTATGAGAGAGGCTATTAGTGGTCTAGTAATTAGACACACCAATTAGAGGGCTCTAAACCAATTAGAAGGCTCTAAACCGAATAGCTCTAAACCGGGGTCTAGATCTAGGGTTTAGTTTAGAGGATAGGAAACTTGTGTGTAGGAGGGGAGCCCTGCCCCTCCTTATATAGGTGGGAGGGGGTGGCGCGCCAGGGGAGGGAGGGAGTCCCTCCCCAACTCGGCCTAGGCTGGCCGCCGGCTTGGAGGAGAGAAACTCCTCCTCCAAGTCGACTCCAACTCCTCTTGCTTGTTTCCCACAGTTTCTTGTTTTTGGCAGTTTGACTTTCAAACTGGACATTTGACTTTTCTGTTTTAGGATTCAATTTAATCCTATATTTGGGACAGCAAGAACACTTAGTACATGATGCAATCATTCCAATATGTAATGACACATTCATGTACCCCTTCCCCCCCGGAGTGCCGGACAATCCGGAACCTTCTAGAACATTCCCGATGAAAACACCGGAATCATTCCCGAACTCCGAAACGGGACTTTCCTTATATGAATCTTATTCTCCGTACCATTCCGGATCACCTCGTGATATCCCGGATCCCATCCGAGACTCCGAACAACATTCGGTCTCTTTCTCATAATACCATAACTACTCAAACAACGTCGAATCCTTAAGTGTGTCTCCCTACGGTTCGTGAATTATGCGGACATGATCGAGACACTTCTTCGAACAATAACCAATAGAGGAATCTGGAAATTCATATGGCTCCCACATATTTCTACGATTACTTTGCGATCGAATGAACCACTTACATACGATACCAATTTCCCTTTGTCTCACGATATGTTACTTATCCGAGGTTATGATCGTCGGTATCTCTGCATACCTAGTTCATCCTCGTTACTGATAAGTACTCTTTTCTCGTTCCCGTGATATGTGATCCCTTGTGACCAAGTCACATGCTTGCAAGCTAATTGGATGACATTTCACCGAGAGGGCCCAGAGAATATCTATCCGTCATGTGGATGGACAAATCCCACTCTTGATCCATGTGTTTCAACCAATACTTTCCGAACACTCAATGCCACCTTTATAGCCACCCTGTTACGGTGTGGTGTTTGATGACATCAAAGCATCCATCCAGTAAAGGTGATATGCATGATCTCATGGTCGAAGGAATTAGGTTACTATGTATCAAAAAGCATATAGCAATTGAACTATTGAAATGACTTGATCTTTATGCTACGCTTGTCTATAGGAGTATGTCCACCATATCATTCTCCTAACGATATGATCTTGTTGTTGATAACATCTCAATGTTCATGACAAAGAAACCACATCATCAATCAACCAACAAGCTAGTGAAGTATAGAGGCTATACTAGGGACTTCAAATTAAGTTTACAAATCACACAAGTATTAATGGTTTCCTTGTTAATACTATTATAGCATGAATGTAAACATTTATCATAAACACAAAGATATATAATAATAACTACATTTATTATTACCTCTAGGGCATATCTCCAACAGTCTCCCACTTGCACTAGAGTCATCTAATCTAGATTACATGGTAATATACCGAACACTCATGGCAGTTTGGTGTTGGTCATGTTTTGCCCTCGGGAGAGGTTTAGTCAACGGATCCGCCACATTCAGATCTGTGTGTACTTTGCAAATCTTTATATCCCCATCCTGGATATGTTTTCGAATAGCGTGAAAACGCAGCTTGATATGCTTCAGCTTCTTGTGTGACCTTGGTTCTTGCGCATTGGCTATGGCGCCCATGTTATCACAGTAGATAGACATTGGGTCCAGCGCACTAGGAACCACACCCAGCTCTGTAATGAACTCTTTCATCCATATCGCTTCTTGTGAAGCCTCCGAAGCAGCCATGTATTCCGATTCAGTTGAAGATCTCGCCACAACGCTTTGCTTTGCACTCCTCCAGCTAACTGCTGCACCATTCAAAATAAATACGTATCCAGATTGTGATTTAGAATCATCCGGATCGGTGTTCCAACTAGCATCGGTGTAACCATTAACAACGAGCTGTTCATCACCTCCATAAGAAAGAACCATATCCTTAGTTCTTCTCAAGTACTTAAGGATGGTTTTGACCGCTGTCCAATGATCCACTCCTGGATCACTTTGATATCTGCTAGTTAGACTAACAGCATATGCGATGTCGGGTCTAGTACATAGCATGGCATACATCAGAGATCCTATGGCTGAGGCATAGGGAGTCTTACTCATCCTTTCTCTATCTTCTGCCGATGTCGGACTTTGAGTTTTACTCAAGGTCGTATTGGGCAACATGGGCAAGAACCCTTTCTTGCTATCTTCCATTCCAAACCTCTTTAGAACTTTGTCCAAATATGTACTTTGTGACAATGATATTTGGCGTTTCGATCTATCTCTATAAATCTTTATGCCTAATATGTAAGCTGCTTCGCCAAGATCCTTCATTGAAAAACTATTATTCAAATACTCTTTGACACTATTAAGAAGGTCTACATCATTCCCAATCAACAATATGTCATCCACATACAGTATTAAGAATGCTACAGAGCTCCCACTCACTTTCTTGTAAATACAAGCTTCTCCATAAGTTTGTATAAAACCAAAACTTTTGATTACCTTATCAAAACGTTGATTCCAACTTCGGGATGCTTGCTTCAATCCATAGATGGATCGTTGAAGCTTGCATACCTTGTTAGCATCTTTAGGATCGACAAAACCTTTGGGTTGCATCATATACAACTCTTCATCAATGTCTCCATTGAGGAATGCTGTTTTGACATCCATCTGCCATATCTCATAATCATAATATGCAGCGATTGCTAACATAATCCTCACAGACTTTAGCTTCGCTACCGGTGAGAAAGTCTCATCGTAGTCAACTCCTTGAATTTGTCGAAACCCTTTTGCGACAAGTCGAGCTTTATAGACAGTAACATTACCATCAGCATCTGTTTTCTTCTTGAAAATCCATTTGTTCTCGACAGCCTTCCGGCCATCCGATAAGTCCACCAAAGTCCATACTTGGTTTTCGTACATGGATCCAATCTCGGATTTCATGGCTTCTTGCCATTTATTGGAATCTGGGCTCATCATCGCTTCCTCATATGTCTCGGGGTCATCGGTGTTGTCCACCAACATGACATTCATAACGGAATCATACCAATCTGGAGTGGTACGATTTCTCGTTGACCTCCGAGGCTCTGTAGTAACTTCAACCGAAGTTTCATGATCACCATCATTAGCTTCCTCTCTTATTGGTGCAGGCACCACAGGAACTTCTTCCGGTGCTGCGCTACTCGCAATTTCGAGAGAAGGTTCGACAACCTCGTCGAGTTCTACTTTCCTTCCAGTCACTTCTTTCGAGAGAAATTCCTTCTCTATAAAGGATCCATTCTTGGCAACGAAGATTTTGCCTTCGGATCTATGATAGAAGGTATACCCAATAGTTTCCTTTGGGTATCCTATGAAGACGCATTTTTCCGCTTTGGGTTCAAGCTTGTCCGGCTGTAACTTTTTTACATAGGCTTCGCATCCCCAAACTTTAAGGAACGACAATTTAGGTTTCTTCCCAAACCATAATTCATACGGTGTCGTTTCAACGGATTTAGACGGTGCCCTGTTTAAAGTGAATGCGGCTGTTTCTAATGCATAACCCCAAAATGATAGCGGTAAATTTGTAAGTGACATCATAGAACGAACCATATCTAAGAGAGTTCGATTACGACGTTCAGACACACCATTACGCTGTGGTGTTCCCGGCGGTGTCAATTGTGAAAGTATTCCGCATTTCTTCAAATGCTCGCCAAACTCGTAACTTAGATATTCACCTCCACGATCAGAACGTAGAAATTTAATCTTCTTGTTACGTTGATTCTCTATCTCACTTTGAAACTCCTTAAACTTCTCGAAAGTTTCGGACTTATGTTTCATGAAATAGATATACCCATATCTACTCAAATCATCCGTGAAGGTAAGAACATAACGATAACCACCGCGCGATGCTACACTCATTGGACCACACACATCGGTATGTATGATTTCCAGTAAGTCCGTAGCTCGCTCCATTATACCAGAAAATGGAGTCTTAGTCATTTTACCCATCAGACATGCTTCGCATCTTTCAAGTGATTCAAAATCAAGTGATTCAAGAAGTCCATCGGAATGGAGTTTCTTCATACGTTTCACTCCAATGTGACCAAGACGACAGTGCCACATATAGGTCAAATTATCGCTTGATTTCAAACGTTTAGCTTCAATATTGTTGATATGTGTATTTCCACTATCGAGTTTCAACAAGAATAGACCATCTATCAAAGGTGCATGTGCGTAAAACATATTACTCATATAAATCGAACAACCATTATTCTTTGACTTAAACAAGTAACCGTCTCGCAATAAACAAGATCCTGATATAATGTTCATGCTCAACGCAGGCACTAAATAAAAATTATTTAAGTATAAAACTAATCCCGATGGTAGATGAAGAGGTAGCGTGCCGACCGCGATCACATCAACCTTTGATCCGTTTCCCACGCGCATCGTCACCTCGTTCTTCGCTAGCTTCCGTTTATTCTGCAGTACCTGATCCGAGTTACAAATATGAGCAACCGAACCAGTATCAAATACCCAGGCACTGCTACGAATACTAGTGAGATACACATCAATAACATGTATATCAGATATACCTTTCTTCTTGATGTTGCCGTTCTTCAAATCCGCCAAGTACTTTGGGCAATTCCGCTTCCAGTGACCTTCTCCCTTGCAGTAAAAGCACTCAGTATCAGGCTTGGGTCCAGCCTTGGTCTTCTTCGTCGGCATGGCAACTTTCTTACCACCCTTCTTGAAGTGTCCCTTCTGCTTAGACTTGCCTTTCTTGAATTTGGTGGTCTTATTGACCATCAACACTTGGTGCTCTTTCTTGATCTCCACTTCTGCAGACTTTAACATAGCAAATAGTTCTGGCAACTCTTTGTTCATGTTCTGCATGTTGTAGTTCATCACAAAGTTCTTGTAACTTGGTGGTAGTGATTGGAGGATGCGGTAAACCCCCAAAGTATTAGGAATCACTATACCCAAGCTTTGGAGTTTATTTGCGTGCCCAGACATCTTAAGCACATGCTCACTGACGGAGCTGCCCTCTTCCATCTTGCAGTTAAAGAACTTTTCAGAAGCTTCATAACTTTCAATTGCCGCATGAGTCTCAAAAATTAATTTGAGATCCTCGACAATATCATATGGGTCTGAATTCTCAAACCTTTTCTGAAGCTCCGATTCTAAACCATACAAGATAGCACACTGAACTATGGAGTACTGATTCTTCCGAGCGAGGTAAACATTCTTTACTTCATCGGGAGCATCAGCTGCAGGTGGGTCACCCAGCGGTGCATCCAGCACATAGGTCAAATTACCAGCTGTGAGGACAATCCTCAAATTGCGGAACCAATCCGCGAAGTTGCTTCCATTGTTTTTCAACTTTTCTTTCTCTAGGAACGCATTAAAATTGATGGTAGGGGCTGCCATTGATCTACAACATATTTGCAATAGTTTAGACTAAGTTTATGACAAATTGAGTTCAAATTAATTAATGAAATTAAACTAGTTGAACTCCCACTCAAAACAACATCCCTCACATTGTTTTAGTGATCACACGAACCAAATCCACTACATCAACACCGATCATCACGAGAGCTGACATAGTTTTAATGGCGAACAATCATCATGTTCATCATATCTACTATATGATTCATGCTTTGCCTTTCGGCGATCCGTGTTCCTGAGGCCATGTCTGTACATGCTAGGCTCGTCAAGATCAAACCTTAGCTACCGCATAAGCAAATCTGGCTTGCTTACGTTGTATTCACCCGCGGAATCAAAGACACCCGATCATCACGTGGTGCTTCGAAGCAGCAAGCTTTGGCAACGGTGCATACTAAGGGTGAACACTTTAGAACTTGAAATTTATGTGCATGAGGGATCATCTTATAATGCTACCGTCGTCTACTAAGCAATACAAGATGCATAAAGGATTAACATCACATGCAATTCATAATATGTGATATGATATGGCCTTTCTTCTTTGTGCTTCCGATCTCCATCTTCAAGCACGAACATGATCTCCATCATCACCGGCATAGCATCAAGGTCAATGACGCTTCTTCATGGTTGTCGTCCACCAGCTTCAACTATTACAACTATTTTGAATAGACACGCAGGTCTTAACAGAAATTAAAGACAACCATATGGCTCCTGCCGGTTGCCAACTTACAATAAGGAACATTGCATACATCAAATATAATCACAATCATGGCCATATCACATCACTGCACACCCCTGCAAAACAAAGTTAGACGCTTCTACTTTCTTTGCATATTTTACGTGGTTTGGGGCTTTCCATAAGTGTCGTTCTAACTTACGAACAAGAACCACAACATTGATACTAGCATTGTTGATTACCCGTTGTAAATTGGATCTTAACTATGCTAGGAGAAACAGGCACCCGCAAAGCCACTTATGCAATACTAGTTGCATGTCAAACGTGGAGCAAGTCTCATGAACGATGTCATGTAAGGTTAGCCCGGGCCGCTTCATCCCAACATACCGCAAGATGCAAAGTACACAAAAAGCAATCTACAATAAAAGCATCAACGCCCACAATGACCATTGTGTTCTACTCGTGCAACAGATCTACATATAGACACGGCTCTGATACCACTGTAGGGGTTCGTAGCATGGAAAACAAAAATTTTCTATCGCATACAAACAAACAAGCCAAGATCTATCTACTAGATTGTAGCAACGAGTCGATGGAATAACTCACCCTCGAAGATTCCAAAGTGTTTAACGAGAGCAGATTCTCGTGGGTGATGTAGTCGTACTCTTTCCGATCTCAAGATCGCGTAGACGATCCTTCCAGCGCCGCGTTCCCGCAGCGCTCCCGCAGTCGGTCACACGTTCGGTACTCGACGAAGACCTTCCTCTCCCTTGTTCCAGCAGGCAGCGGAGGTTGTAGCACTCTCCTCGCGATTCCGGCAGCACAACGGCGTGGTACCGGAAGTAGAGGGGAAATCCCGCAGGGCTTCGCCTTAAGCCGGTGCGAGTATGGTGGAGCTTATGAGAGAGGCTATTAGTGGTCTAGTAATTAGACACACCAATTAGAGGGCTCTAAACCAATTAGAAGGCTCTAAACCGAATAGCTCTAAACCGGGGTCTAGATCTAGGGTTTAGTTTAGAGGATAGGAAACTTGTGTGTAGGAGGGGAGCCCTGCCCCTCCTTATATAGGTGGGAGGGGGTGGCGCGCCAGGGGAGGGAGGGAGTCCCTCCCCAACTCGGCCTAGGCTGGCCGCCGGCTTGGAGGAGAGAAACTCCTCCTCCAAGTCGACTCCAACTCCTCTTGCTTGTTTCCCACAGTTTCTTGTTTTTGGCAGTTTGACTTTCAAACTGGACATTTGACTTTTCTGTTTTAGGATTCAATTTAATCCTATATTTGGGACAGCAAGAACACTTAGTACATGATGCAATCATTCCAATATGTAATGACACATTCATGTACCCCTTCCCCCCCGGAGTGCCGGACAATCCGGAACCTTCTAGAACATTCCCGATGAAAACACCGGAATCATTCCCGAACTCCGAAACGGGACTTTCCTTATATGAATCTTATTCTCCGTACCATTCCGGATCACCTCGTGATATCCCGGATCCCATCCGAGACTCCGAACAACATTCGGTCTCTTTCTCATAATACCATAACTACTCAAACAACGTCGAATCCTTAAGTGTGTCTCCCTACGGTTCGTGAATTATGCGGACATGATCGAGACACTTCTTCGAACAATAACCAATAGAGGAATCTGGAAATTCATATGGCTCCCACATATTTCTACGATTACTTTGCGATCGAATGAACCACTTACATACGATACCAATTTCCCTTTGTCTCACGATATGTTACTTATCCGAGGTTATGATCGTCGGTATCTCTGCATACCTAGTTCATCCTCGTTACTGATAAGTACTCTTTTCTCGTTCCTGTGATATGTGATCCCTTGTGACCAAGTCACATGCTTGCAAGCTAATTGGATGACATTTCACCGAGAGGGCCCAGAGAATATCTATCCGTCATGTGGATGGACAAATCCCACTCTTGATCCATGTGTTTCAACCAATACTTTCCGAACACTCAATGCCACCTTTATAGCCACCCTGTTACGGTGTGGTGTTTGATGACATCAAAGCATCCATCCAGTAAAGGTGATATGCATGATCTCATGGTCGAAGGAATTAGGTTACTATGTATCAAAAAGCATATAGCAATTGAACTATTGAAATGACTTGATCTTTATGCTACGCTTGTCTATAGGAGTATGTCCACCATATCATTCTCCTAACGATATGATCTTGTTGTTGATAACATCTCAATGTTCATGACAAAGAAACCACATCATCAATCAACCAACAAGCTAGTGAAGTATAGAGGCTATACTAGGGACTTCAAATTAAGTTTACAAATCACACAAGTATTAATGGTTTCCTTGTTAATACTATTATAGCATGAATGTAAACATTTATCATAAACACAAAGATATATAATAATAACTACATTTATTATTACCTCTAGGGCATATCTCCAACAGTAAGTCCATATAGTCGAAGATGGTGAGCTGGCCAACAAGTACAACTCATCACAAACGGTGTTGTTATTCATGTGATGTGTTTTCAACCAACCGCCAAAAGTCTTCATGTGTTCATCTCTAATCAAGGAGTCATGTTTTCCCGGGTTGTTTGAGCGTACAATATTCTTGTGTTCCTTTATATACGGAGCTGCCAAGGTGGAATTATGCAGAACCGTGTAGTGTGCTTGAGTGAAAGAATGTCCGTCCCTACATATTGTTGATTTCCTTCCTAGTGTGCCTTTTCCACTCATTCTCCCCTCATGCCGTGATTCAGGAACACCAATCAACTTAATGTCAGGAATAAAGTCAACACAAAACTCAATGACCTCCTCTGTTCCATAGCCCTTCGAGATGCTTCCTTCTGGCCTTGCACGATTATGGACATATTTCTTCAAGACTCCCATGAACCTCTCAAAGGGGAACATATTGTGTAGAAATACAGGACCCAAAATGGTAATCTCGTCAACTAGGTGTACCAGCAGATGCGTCATAATATTGAAGAAGGATGGTGGGAACACCAACTCAAAACTAACGAGACACTGGACCACATCATTTTGTAACCTCGGTATTATTTCTGGATCGACTACCTTCTGAGAAATATCATTGAGGAATGCACATAGCTTCACAATGGGTAGTCGAACATTTTCCAGTAGAATCCGCCTCAATGAAACCGGAAGCAATTGTGTCATAAGCACGTGGCAGCCATGAGACTTTAGGTTCTGGAATTTTTTATCTACCATATTTATTATTCCCTTTATATTCGACGAGAAGCCAAAGGGGACCTTCATACTTCTTACGACTTCAAAAAAAATTCCTTCTCTTCTTTGGTAAGAGCATAACTGGCAGCACGTAGACGTCCTTTATCGGTCTTTATTGGATGCACGTTGTCTCGGTCTTTCATACCTTACTGGTCCTGCCGTGCTTTTGGCGTATCTTTTGTCTTTCCATACACGCCCATAAAGCCTAGCAGGTTTACGCAAAGATTCTTCGTCACGTGCATCACGTCGATTGCAGAGCGGACCTCTAGAACTTTCCAATAGGGTAGCTCCCAAAATATAGATTTCTTCTTCCACATGGTCACATGTCCGTCAGCGTCATTTGGAACAGATTAACCGTCTTGCCCTTTCCAAAGATTACTTCTAGATCCTTGACCATACCAAATATATCATCACCAGTATGGCGGATAGGCTTCTTCCGGTGATCTGCCTCACCATTGAAATGCTTGCCTTTTTTTGCGGGATGCCTGGCCGAAAGAAATCGACGATTCCCCAGGTACACATTCTTCTTACCTTTATCCAAATATATACTTTCAGTATCATCTAAACAATGCGTGCATGCATTGTATCTCTTGTTTGACTGTCCTAAAAGGTTACTAAGAGTAGGCCAATCATTGATGGTTACGAACAACAACGCCCATAGGTCAAATGGCTCCTGTTTGTGCTCATCCCACATACGAACACCTTCATCGCGCCAGAACTGTAGTAGTTTTTCAACTAATAGCCTTAGTGTCGCGGTATTACCGACGAGTACGCCATGGAGGGGTCCTCATAGTGCGTGTTTAGAGACGTGGGGTAAGGCGGACGGTTGACGGGTACGAGGTAACACAGCTTACCCAGGTTCAGATTCCACAACGATGGCGGAATCCTACTCCTGCTATAAATCACTATAAGGGCAATACGCCGAGTTATAGAGATTGGTTCGCTGTGCGAGGTTGTCTGAAGTTGTCTGAGATTTTGTCCTAAAGACTCCCATAGGCCCGACTTATATAGTCGCCAGGTCCTAGGGTTACAGGGAAAAGTCCTAGCCGGACAGGTTATAGAGTCCTACACCGTCTATTATTAGTCTTGTGTATCTTGCACTCCAAGGCTTCGGGTACGCTGGTGACTCCACCGTAGCCTTCCTTTATCCGGCATGCGCCTCCCTTCTGGATCCATCTAACTGGGCTGCCCAGCAGGCCATAGGCCATGCTTCCGACTATGGGCCATCCGGGCTATCCGGATAAGTGACATGCTATGAGGATACCCATATAGCATATCCCCAACACTTAGATAGACATCAGTGTCATTGCCGGGTTGCTTCGGGCCTTGGATGAGCACTGGCATCATAATGAACTTCCGCTTCATGCACAACCAAGGAGGCAGGTTATATATACATAGAGTTACATGCCAGGTGCTATGACTGCAGCTCTGCTCTCCAAAAGGATTCATGCCATCTATACTTAGACCAAACCTTAAGTTCCTTGCGTCATCTGCAAAGCTCGGGGTACTCTCTATCGATTTTTCTCCATTGCGACCCATCAGCGGGGTGTCTCAACATCGAGTCTTTCCTGCGCTCTTCTTTGTGCCATCGCAACAACTTGGCATGCTCTTTGTTTCTAAACAAACGTTTCAACCGTGGTATTATAGGAGCATACCACATAACCTTTGCAGGAACCCTCTTCCTAGGGCGCTGCTCGCCCTCAACATCACCAGGGTCATCTCGTCTGATCTTATAACACAATGCGCCGCATACCGGGCATGCATCCAAATTCCCGTACTCCTCACCGCAATATAGTATGCAGTCATTAATGCATGCATGTATCTTCTGCACCTCTAGTCCTAGAGGGCAGACGACCTTCTTTGCCTCGTATGTACTGACAGGCAATTCATTATCCTTTGGAAGCTTCTTCTTCCAAAATTTCAGTAGCTTCTCAAATCCCTTGTCAGATAAACCATTCTCTGCTTTCCATTGCAGTAATTACAGTGTGGTACCGAGCTTTGTGTTGCCATCTTCGCAATTTGGGTATAATAATTTTTTGTGATCCTCTAACATGCGCTCCAACTTCTTCTTCTCATTTTCATTTTTGAATTCGCTCCGTGCATCAAGAATGGCCTGATGAAGATCATCAGCAGTCTCATATAATGCCCGTTCTTCACCTTCTTCTTTTTCATTGTCTTCTAGTGCAGTGCCACCGTATTCAGGAAACATTGGATAGTTGTTATCGTTCTCTTCTTCTTCGCTGTCTTCCATCATAACCCCGCTTTCTCCAAGCTTTGTCCAACAAATATAGCCGGACATGAAACCTGATTGAACCAGGTGGATGTGAATGGTTTTGGATGAAGAGTAATCCTTCTCATTCCGACAGACACGACATGGATAACACATAAAATCATTCCGCTTGTTTGCCTCAGCCAAATCGAGGAAAGAATGCACGCCTTTAATGAACGCGTCAGACATGTGGGGAGCGTCGTACATCCATTCTCGGCTCATCTGTAGTATAATTAAAATTTTCTATCATATAAAAAGTTTGGATCATTTTTACTACAATTAATTTTACATGCACTAATTTTTGAATTAAGATTTTCTATCATATTAAAATTTTACATGCACTAATTTTTGAATTGGACAAAACTGTTAACATAAAATGTTGACTATTTAATTATTGCTCTAGCAGTGAAAACCTTATTCAATTCTGAGATCCGAAACTCTTAAAAAGCACATCTTAACTTTCAGTAGCTTTATGTATAATCAAACTATGCTTAAAATTACACATCTAAAATTCCCTCTAGCTACACTTATAAGCATGAAATCTCTCATTCTAGTTCTAGAGCATTGAGCTAAACTATAACAATAAGGGATGAATGATTGAAGTTGCTAACCATTTTAGAAGCTTGGATCGATAGATGATGCCACCAAATCTTGGATTGAAAGTTGCCACCAAATTGGACAAAAATGAGGATGAACTTGAGCTGTTCCTTGGGGGAAATGGCCATGATTTTGTGCTGGGTCGAAGAGGGATATATAGTGGTAATAAATTGTCCCGGGTGGTAAAACAAACCCAGACTAGAGGTTGATCTCTAGTCCCGGCTGGTAACAAGAACCCAGACTAAATATAGCCATGGGTCACACAGGAGCTCTAGTCCCGGCTTGTGTTACCAGCCGGGACTAGATGTTTCCCACGGACTGGGACTAGTCCTGTGGGGCCATCTAGCCGTTGCAAAATTCATAGACCGGGACTAGTGCTAACACTAGTCCCAATTTCAGACAAGGCCGGGACTAGAGGCTGGAGCTGCAAAAAATGAAAGGTCGTTTTTCTACTACTGTATAATGAACTCCTTCATACATATCGCCTCTTGTGAAGCCTCTGAAGCAGCTATGTATTCCGATTCAGTTGAAGATCTTGCCATAACGCTTTGCTTTGCACTCCTCCAGCTAACTACTTCAAAGTAAATACGTATCCAGATTGAGATTTAGAATCATCTGGATCGGTGTTCCAACTAGCATCAGTGTAACCACTAACAACGAGTTGTTCATCACCTCCATAAGAAATAACCATATCCTTAGTTCTTCTCAAGTACTTAAGGATGTTTTTGACCGCTGTCCAATGATCCACTCCTGGATCACTTTGATAACTGCTAGTCAAATTAATAACATATGCAATGTCGGGTCTAGTACATAGCATGGCATACATGATAGATCCTATGGCTGAGGCATAGGGAGTCTTACTCATTCTTTCTCTATCTTCTACCGTAGCAGGACTTTGAGTTTTAATCAAGGTCGTATTGGGCAACATGGACAAGAACCCTTTCTTGCTATCTTCCATTCCAAACCTCTTTAGAACTTTGTCCAAATATGTACTTTGTGACAATGATATTAGGCGTCTTGATCTATCTCTATAAATCTTTATGCATAATATGTAAGCAGCTTCGCCAAGATCCTTCATTGAAAACTATTATTCAAATAATCTTTGACACTATTAAGAAGGTCTATATAATTCCCAATCAACAATATGTCGTCCACATATAGTACTAGGAATGCTACAGAGCTCCCACTCACTTTCTTGTAAATACAAGCTTCTCCATAAGTTTGTATAAAACCAAAACTTTTGATCACCTTATCAATACATTGATTCCAACTTCGGGATGCTTGCTTCAATCCATAAATGGACCGTTGAAGTTTGCATACCTTGTTAGCATCCTTAGGATCGACAAAATCTTTGGGTTGTACCATATACAACTCTTCATCAATGTCTCCATTGAGGAACGTCGTTTTGACATCCATCTGCCATATCTCATAATCATAATATGCAACGATTGCTAACAAAATCCTCACATACTTTAGCTTCGCTACCGGTGAGAAAGTCTCATCGTAGTCAACTCCTTGAATTTGTCGAAACCCTTTTGCGACAAGTCGAGCTTTATAGACGGTTACATTTCCATCAACATCTATTTTCTTCTTCGAAATCCATTTATTATCGATAGCCTTCCGGCCATCCGGTAAGTCCACCAAAGTCCATACTTGGTTTTTGTACATGGATCCAATCTCGGATTTCATGGCTTCTTGCCATTTATTGGAATCTAGGCTCATCATCGCTTCCTCATATTCACAGGGTCGTCGGTGTTGTCCACCAACATGACACTCATAACGGGATCATACCAATCGGGAGTGGTACGAGTCCTTGTTGACCTGCAAGTTTCCGTAGTAACTTTGGCCGAAGTTTCATGATCTTTATCATTAGCTTCTTCTCTTATTAGTGTACGCACCACGGTAACTTCTTCCGGTGTTGCGCTACTCTCAAATCTAAGAGAAGGTTCGACAACCTCGTCGAGTTCTACTTTCCTTCTAGTCTCTTCCTTCGAGAGAAACTCCTTCTCTAGAAAGGATCCATTCTTGGCAATGAATATTTTGCCTTTGGATCTATGATAGAAGGTATACCCAATAGTTTCCTTCGGGTATCCTCTGAAGATGCATTTTTTCGCTTTGTGTTCAAGCTTGTCGGGCTGTAACTTCTTTACATAAGCTTCACAACCCCAAACTTTAAGGAACGACAATTTAGGTTTCTTCCAAACCATAATTCATACGGTGTCATTGCGACGGATTTAGATGGTGCCCAATTTAAAGTGAATGCGGCTGTTTCTAATGTATAACCCCAAAATTACAAAGGTAAATATGTAAGTGACATCATAGAACGAACCATATCTAAGAGAGTTCGATTATGACATTCGGACACACCATTACGTTGTGGTGTTCCCGGCGGTGTCAATTGTGAAAGTATTCCGCATTTCTTCAAATGCTCGCCAAACTCGTAACTTAGATACTCACCTCCACGATCAGCACGTAGAAATTTAATCTTCTTGTTACGTTGATTCTCTACTTCACTTTGAAATTCCTTAAACTTCTCGAAAGTTTTGGACTTATGTTTCATGAAATAGATATACCCATATCTACTCAAGTCATCCATGAAAGTAAGAACATAACGATAACCACTACGCGATTCTACACTCATTGGGCCACACACATCGGTATGTATGATTTCCAACAAGTCCGTTGCTCACTCCATCATACCAGAAAATGGAGACTTAGTCATTTTACCCATCAGACATGCTTCGCATCTTTCAAGTGATTCAAGAAGTCCATCGGAATGGAGTTTCTTCATACGCTTCACTACGATATCACCAAGACGACAGTGCCACATATAGGTTGAGTTATTGCTTAATTTCAAACGTTTCGCTTCAATGTTATTAACATGTGTATTACTAAAATTGAGATTCAACAAGAATAGACCATCTATCAAAGGTGCATGTGCATAAAACATATTACTCATATAAATCGAACAACCATTATTCTCGGACTTAAACAAGTAACCGTCTCGCAATAAACATGATTCGGATATAATGTTCATGCTTAACACAGGCACCAAATAACAATTATTTAAGTATAAAACTAATCCCGATGGTAGATGAAGAGGTAGCGTGCCGATTGCGATCACATCAACCTTAGATCCATTTCCAACGCGCATCGTCACCTTGTTCTTTGCTAGTTTCCGCCTATTCTGCAGCACTTGTTTCGAGTTACAAATATGAGCACCAGTATCAAATACCCAAGAACTACTATGACTACTAGCAAGTCATACGTCGTAAACGTATCTATAATTTTTGATGTTCCATGCTTGTTTAGTATCTTCTTTGCTTTGCTTTGTCTACACTTTGAGGTATTTTTATACCTTTTCTGGGACTAACCTATTAACAAGATGCCACAGTGTTAGTTGCCTGTTTTCTGTTGTTTTTTGGTTCCAGAAAAGTCAGAAAATGAATATTCTCGGAATTGTACGGGATTAAAGCTAAAGTCAATATTTCACCGAGGAGAACATGGAGCCAGAAGACGAGACGGGGGAGGGCCGCGAGGGGCCCACACCCCCTAGCCGTGCAGCCATGCCAGGCCTGCACCTAGGGGGGTGCGTCCGCCTCGGGCACCCCCTCGGTCTCCCCCTTCGCCTATAAGAAGCCCCCGATACCTAAACCCTAAGTACCCGATCAATCTTCCACGAAATAGTCTGTAGCCGCCGCCACCATCGTCCCTAGATCGGGGGATCTTGCCGGAGGGGAGAGATCATTTCGGAGGCCTTCTTCATCACCATGCCAGCCTCCGGTAGATGCGTGAGTAGTTCCACCTTGGACTATGGGTCCATACAGTAGCTAGATGGTTGTTTCTCCTCCTTTGTGCTACCATGTTTAGATCTTGTGAGCTCCATTCATGATCAAGATCATATTTGTAATCATGCATGTTGTGTTTGTGGGGATCCAGTGGATATTGAGATTACTATGTCAGATTGATTAATGATTCTATCTTGTTGATTCTATCATGTCTGTGTTGTTTGAGATCTTGCATGCTCTCCTTTCTAGTATCTATCTTGGCCAAGTAGATGCTAGTGACTCCAAGAGGGGGTATTTATGCTCGATAGTGGGTTCATGCCTCTATTGAATCTGGGGAAGTGACAGAAATCTCTAAGGTTGTAGATGTCCTGTTGCTACTAGGGAGAAAACAACAATCTTTTGTTCATGGAACAATTGTATTGTTTACTTTACACACTTTGCTTAAAGCAGTTATCTGTTGCTTGCAACTTAATACTGGAGGGGGGTCAGATGATAGCCGGAAGGTGGATTACTAGTCATAGATGCAGTTGGATGGCGGTTTATGTATATTGTTGTAATGCCCAATCAAGTTTCATAGGATCATGAATGTCTACTATTGCATTGTTATGCCTTGCTCTGTCCTGTCAATTGCCCCGCTATAATTTGTTTACCCAGCATGTGGTGTTGTTTATCTTAAGGAGAACACCTCTAGTGAACTATGGACCCCGGTGCAATCTTCACCATTGATACATCTTCCACTGTTACTGTTTACTTTCTGCAAGCCACCATTGCCTTCCACACCATACGTTTAATCCTTTGTTTTCAGCAAACCGGTGAGATTGAGAACCTCACTGTTCGTTAGGGCAAAGTCTTGAGTTTGTGTTGTGTAGGTTTCCAAGTTGCTAGCAACGCCTTTGAGTCGTTTTCTTCCTCCTACTGGTTCGATAACCTTGGTTTCTTTCCGAGGGAAGACTTGTTGCTATGCTCATCATACCTTCCTCTTGGGGTTTCCCAACGAAGCTCTATAGTGATCTGAGACACCATCAGTAAGATACACATCAATAACATGTATATCGGATATACCTTTCTTCTTGATGTTGTTGTTCTTTATATACACCAAGTACTTAGGGGAATTCTGCTTCCAGTGACCTTCTCCCTTGCAGTAAAAGCACTCAGTATCAGGCTTAGGCCCAGCCTTGGTCTTCTTCGCCGGCGCGGTATCTTTCTTACCGCCCTTCTTGAAGTCTCCTCTAGTTGCTACCATGGTTGGTGTTGTTCCAATCACTATGTCACCTATGGAAAGGATCTTTACTTTTAAACAAGGAAGTGAATAGAGTTTCAAAGAAGCTTGGTCTAGAATTTCTGATTTACAAGGAAAAACTGAGCCTAACATGTGTCTAGGCCTTGTTATTAGCAATTTATTCCATGGTCTTGCTCTTTGTTATAGATATGCTTTGGATGATGCAGCTGGGAGAGATATTTTTCAATGTAATGAGAATGAAGCTTTGGATGCCATAAACAAGTTTATTACAATTTATAATATGCCTAGCAAGTCTAATTCTTCCTTTATAAACATGTATCTTGGTTGAACACTCTTGAGACCCGTACAGTTGCTTTGAAAGATTGCTATAACATGCTTAGAGAACACCATGATTATGTTCCAATAAATTCCGAGCCTTCAAATTGGTTTCCCACAATAAAAGTTGCTATAAACAGTGAAACTTTTAATGATCGTTTTGATATCATGTCTGAATTTTGTCTTATGCCTAAAGATATCTATGAGTCTTTAAATCTTTCTGGACTTTCTGAAGGAGGAGAAGAAATATATATTACCAATAATGCAACTTTATTACCCATTGGAATAGCTGAAGGTGTGTTTACAAAAATCTTAGGGAAAGTGGTGTCTACTGATTATCTTGTTATTGAATGTGTAGGAAAAGGACAAATCACACTTGGAAGATCCCATTTGAAACACCTTGGAGCAATAATAGATGTGGGAAAAGGCATTATTTATTTTGATTATCCAATAAGCAATCATACATTCCCTAAAGATAAGAAGAAAGGTAAGAAAGGTAGGAGCAAGAAAGTTGATGTTAATGCTTCTTCATTTGAAAATACTTGATTCTTGCTTCTTGTGCCTAACTTAAAGGCATTAAAGAATAGTACTTTTTGGGAGATAACCCAATAGTTTTCTTGAGTCTTGGAAGTTATTACTTCTGTAGTAACCTATCCTTATCCTTTTTGTTTGATTTTTGTGCCAAGAATAACCTCTAATGAGAGGGAAGTAAGATTTGGGGAGTTGCTATCCCAAAATAGATATTTGTGCTCCACTGTATAAGTTCTTGAAAAATCTCTATAAGTCGGCTTGATCTGTAATTTTCTGAATAAATCCCCCAGGTTGTTAGCAAACTTTCGTTAGTTCAACACTTTTTGATTTGAGCAACACAAGGTCTTTGAAAAAATCGGTTTCTTACCTGCTGGTCTGTTTTGATGGATTTCTGCCATTATTTGCATTTGCTTCTTATTGATTTATTTTTGAGTTCTTTTTGGGTGAATTGAGCTTTTTGAAGAAGTTGCTACAGAAGCTTGTGTCTTTAGTGAAAGTTGTGCTGTTTTGTAACCAAACCCAAAGGTCTATTATCTTTCGAATGCACTAATGTTGCTAATGAAGATTGTGTGAAGTTTTGTATGAAGGAAAATGTTGAGGTGTAAGGAAAGAATGATGTAATGAGATGAAGAATGGACAAAAGATCAAGCTTGGGGATGCCACCCCATGTCACCCCAAGAAATATTCAAGAGGTACAAGCGTTAAAGCTTGGGGATGCCCAAGGCATCCCCTTCTTCATCAATAAAAATCTCAGGTCTTTCTAGACACTTCATTTTTATTGTTTCATGCACTGTTGTGTTGTTTTTGAAGAGTCTTAGTTTTTGTTTTTGGTTTTTTGGTTTGCTTAGTTTGCTTTAATATAGTAGTTTGGACCCCTGATTTCGCCATGTTGTTTCAAATAAGTTGATTGGTGTTGGAAAGGAGTAGGAAGTTCTTGCTTTAGTAGTACAAGAAGGAGCTTGCTTTGACTATGACTTAGACTTTAGCATGTCATGCTAGATGTTGTTTTGACCTTATGCTTAGTGATTACTGTTGTAGCATGACTTGTTACAAACAATTAGGATTGCTTAATGTGCCTTGAAAGAATCATGCGTTGTTTTAGCATACAAAAGCATAGTATTGTGGTATTCTCCTTTGATGCTTTGTTTGGGTTGACTTGGCACATGCTCACACCATGTTATGACTATGAACCAGTCACCTTAGCCATTATGATTATTTAGTTTTTGACTTGTGGTACCACTTTATGCTTTGATTAGTAAAGTTTTGTCGCTCTGTATGATTATGGCCATTATTGCTCTCTTAGTTGGTCGTTTCCAGTCTTTTGCTAGCCTCCACTTGTATGAGTAAGCTCTACTCATGCATCCAACTCCCAATAAACCAAGTTATTCCAAAGTGTCCACTATAAATTCCTATGCATGGTGTGTTACACCATTCCAAGTATATTGTTGTTTCATCTACCTTCCAATTAAAAAAGTCACTTTGTTATGTGAAAAATTAGTGATTAAAGCTCTCATAAACTTGATGGCACACTTTATTTTCTTGCCCCTAATAAACTTGAACCATTGTGTCATCTATGTTGTATATGCTTGCACTTATACTTTGGGATTAGCAGAACCGTGCTGCCACGGGGAACGCTTTGAACACCTGTAAATATCTACCCAGTTGATATAATGCTCTTTTGTTTATGGATGCCCTCGGTGTGAAATGAAAGGGGGACTTGTTAGTCCATGGAGTTATGTATGTGTGTTAGAGAAACACCTGGGCCGCTAGCCTAAGCCATGCCTAGTCATGGTGGAAGCTTGCAGCATCACCATAGTGAGCAATCTATGAACCATTCTTCTTATAAAAAAAGAGATAGAAAAAAACAAATTGAGAAAAAGAAAAAAAGATGAGAAAAGAGGAAAGAGAGAAAAAAGAACCATTTTCCCATGGTAAATAAGAAGATTGTTGAGATGCTCATTGTATGTCTGCCTTGTCATTTTGATATTGGATAGATCATGTATCATGTGCAAGGGGTACCCCATTGGCGGTTCTCTATGATACACATGTACTTACTATGACAAGAACTTACCGGTGACTAAAGTTGAGTACCATGAGGAGCGGCCCTCGTACTCAAGGGACATGAGATTGCCAACTTATACTTTGTCAAGCATATACTCCATAGTTTGTTCACTTTAACCTTAATCACTTCAAGATTCTTATGATAGGGGTAATAGATGGAAGCTAACAAGTACCATAATTTTTGGAAGCTCTTTATGAGACTTGAAATCCCTGCTTCCCTTTATGAAGGGTCTTTCTTCCACTATTATATTGAGTCTCCACCTTATATCCTTAGGCACCAATTAAGAGAGCATAGTTGCCATTCTTAGTTCTATATGCATTGTCCTAAAACTTATCGATTGATCCATAATGTTAATATGGCTTGTTCTTGAACTATTTGTATCTTGTCACTCTTATGAACTTTGAAGGTGTCATATGCATTTATTGCTACTCCATGAGGGACAAGCTGAATGCCACTATGTTATGTTTTCTATATGTGAAACAAACCAAACAAACAAACAAACGTCTTTCAATGCATTGTTATTCATGATATTTGTTTGTATCCTTTCATGTTGCATGCATACTTACTTTGTCTTATTGTTAGAACTTCTTCTTTCATGCTCATGTTTAGAGTACTTAGATCCTAGCTTTCAATGCTTGCAAATGGTTTGATCTTGATTGTGATGGTGCATGTCACCTCAAAAATTATTGTTTTTATCACTTACCTACTCGAGGACGAGCAGGAGTTAAGCTTGGGGATGCTTGATACGTCGTAAACATATCTATATTTTTTTATGTTCCATGCTTATTTAGTATCTTCTTTGCTTTGCTTTGTCTACACTTTGAGGTATTTTTATATGTTTTCTAGGACTAACCTATTAACAAGATGCCATAGTGCCAGTTGCTTGTTTTCTGTTGTTTTTGGTTCCAGAAAAGTCAGAAAATGAATATTCTCGGAATTGGACGGGATAAAAGCCAAAGTCAATATTTCACCGAGGAGAACACGGAGGCAGAAGAAGAGACGAAGGAGGGCCGCGAGGGGCCCACACCCCCTGGCCGCACGGCCAGGCCTGGCCAGCGCCTGGGGGGTGCGGCCGCCTCGGGCACCCCCTCGGTCCCCCCCTTCGCCTATAAGAAGCCCCTAATACCTAAATCCTAAGTACTCGATAAATCTTCCACGAAATAGTCCCTAGTTGCCGCCACCATTGTCCCTAGATCGGGGGATCTGAAGCTCTTCCCGGCACTCTACCGGAGGGGAGAGATCATCCCGGAGGCCTTCTTCATCACCATGCCAGCCTCCGGTATGATGTGTGAGTAGTTCCACCTTGGACTATGGGTCCATACAGTAGCTAGATGGTTGTTTCTCCTCCCTATCATGTTTAGATCCTGTGAGCTCCGTTCATGATCAAGGTCATATTTGTAATCATGCATGTTGTGTTTGTGGGGATTCGATAGATATTGAGATTACTATGTCAGATTGATTAATGATTCTATCTTGTTGATTCTATCATGTCTATGTTGTTTGAGATCTTGCATGCTCTCCGTTTCTAGTAGCTATCTTGGCCAAGTAGATGCTAGTGACTCCAAGAGGGGCTATTTATGCTTGATAGTGGGTTCATGCCTCTATTGAATCTGGGGAAGTGACAAAAATCTCTAAGGTTGTAGATGTTTTGTTGCTACTAGGGAGAAAACAACAATCTCTTGTTCATGGAACAATTGTATTGTTTACTTTACACACTTCGCTTAAAGCAGTTATCTGTTGCTTGCAACTTAATACTGGAGGGGTTCGGATGATAACCTGAAGGTGGATTACTAGTCATAGATGCAGTTGGATGGCGGTCTATGTATATTGTTGTAATTCCCAATCAAGTTTCATAGGATCAGGAATGTATAGTATTGCATTGTTATGCCTTGCTCTATCCTATCAATTGCCCCGCTGTAATTTATTTACCTAGCATGTTGTGTTGTTTATCTTAAGGCGAACACCTCTAGTGAACTGTGGACCCCAGTCCAATCTTTACCATTGATACATCTTCCACTGTTACTGTTTACTTTCTGCAAGCCACCATTGCCTTCCACACCATACGTTTAATCCTTCGTTTTCAGCAAACCTGTGAGATTGACAACCTCACTGTTTGTTGGGGCAAAGTCTTAAGTTTGTGTTGTGCAGGTTTCCAAGTTGCTAGCAACGCCTTTGAGTCATTTCCTTCTTCCTACTGGTTCCATAACCTTGGTTTCTTTTTGAGGGAAGACTTGCTGCTGTGCTCATCATACCTTCCTCTTGGGGTTTCCCAACGAAGCTCTATAGTGATCTGAGCCGCCATCATTAAGATACAAATCAATAACATGTATATTGGATATACCTTTCTTCTTGATGTTGTCGTTCTTCAGATCCGCCAAGTACTTAGGGCAATTCCACTTCCAGTGACCTTCTTCCTTGCTGTTAAAGCACTCAGTATCAGGCTTAGGCCCAGCCTTGGTCTTCTTCGCCGACGCGGTAGCTTTCTTACCGCCCTTCTTGAAGTTTCCATTTTTCTTAGGCTTGCCTTGCTTCTTGAAATTGGTGGTCTTATTGACCATCAACACTTGGTGCTCTTTCTTGATCCCCACTTCTGCAGACTTCAACATAGAGAAGAGTTCTGGCAACGTCTTATCCATGCGCTGCATGTTGTAGTTTATCACAAAGTTCTTGTAACTTGGTGGTAGTGATTGGAGGACACGGTGAATCCCCAACGCATTACGAATTATTATGCCCAAACTCTGGAGCTTATTAGCGTGCCCAGACATCTTAAGCACATGCTCACTGACGCAGCTGCCTTCCCCATCTTACAGTTAAAGAACTGTTCAGAAGCTTCATAACTCTCAACTGTCGTGTGAGCCTCAAATATCATTTTGAGTTCACGGACAATATCATGTGGGTCAAAGTTCTCAAACCTCTTTTGAAGCTCCGATTCCAAACCATACAAGATAGCACACTTAACCGTGGAGTACTGATTCTTCCGAGTACGAAAAACCATTTTCTAATCATCGGTAGCATCTTCTGCATGTGGGTCACCTAGCGGTGCATCCGGCACATAGGTCAACTGACCAACATTTAGGACAATCATCAAATTGCGGAACCAATCCGCGATGTTGCTTCCATTGTTTTTCAACTTTTCTTTCTCTAGGAACACATTAAAATTGATGGTAGGGGCTGCCATTGATCTACAACATATTTACAATAGTTTAGACTTAGTTTATGACAAATTGAGTTCTAATTAATAGTTAAATTAATCTAGGTGAACTCCCACTCAAAACAACATCCCTCACATTGTTTTAGTGATCACACGAACCAAATCCACTACATCAAAACTGATCATCATGAGAGATGATGTAGCTTCAAAGGCGAACAATCAACATGTTCATCATATCTACTATATGACTCATGCTTTACCTTTCGGTGATCCGTGTTCCGAGACCATGTTTGTAAATTCTAGGCTCGTCAAGATCAAACCTTAGTTTCTGCATGAGAAAAACTGGCTTGCTCTCATTGTATACACTCGCAGAATCTAACACACCCGATCATCACGTGGTGCTTCGAAACAAAGAGTCTTGGCAATGGTGCCTACTAAGGATGAACACTTTATAACTTGATATTTTTGTGAGAGGGATCATCTTATAATGCTACCATCGAGAACTAATCAATACAAGATGCATAATAGGATTAACATCACGTGCAATTCAAAATATGTGATATGATATGGCCTTTCTTCTTGTGCTTCAGATCTCCATCTTCAAGCACGAACATGATCTCCATCATCACCGGCATGGCGTCAAGGTCAATGGAACCTCTCCATGGTTGTCGTCCACCAGCATCAACTATTACAACTACTTTGAATAATAGACACACATGTCTTAATGAAATTTAAAAGACAGCCATAAGGCTCCTGCCGGTTGCCGACTTGCAATAAGGAACATTGCATACTAAAGGAAATATGCCCTAGAGGCAATCATAGAGATGATTATATTTCTTATGTATCCATGAGTTGTTGTAATGTTCCTTGAATATCCATATCAGGCAACTTGTATTGATTGGCAATTATGTGAATTGTTTGTGAAACTCTTTACTTGTATGGTTATTTAATAGTTGTCCCTAGTCGGATTTCATGTGAGGACACACGTGAATATTAGACTAGCACATCTATTGGTTGATGACTATGTTTCGCAAGTCATAGACATGGAGATGTCAAACCAATGATGTGGACACATGTTATGAACATGGGGTTGGACTGGCCCAACTTGAGACTGGCAATTAATTGCAGCTCTCTCTCTACACATCGTGTATGTTTTGTCCTTAGACCTGAGATTGTCGCATGTACTTGATATGTGGATCGACCTACTTTGGGGCTATCAAACACTGCTCCATAACTGGGTAGTTATAAAGGTAGCTTTCGGGTTTGTCCTGAAGTATGCTGCAAGGCATGGTCAATCAAGATGGGATTTGCCCTCTCTACTTGAGAGAGATATCTCTGGGCCCCTCGAGTGATCGGATCCAAAATGCATGGCCGTGCTACATATGGTTAATAGTTAACCTAGTAAAGGGATTCCGAATCATAGTATCGAGAAAGGGAGGTCAGTTTGGAGCTAGACCAAATATCTTGAGGCAAAGGGAAAGACATGTACTAAACCTTGTGATGGTTTGGCCAATATGATCTTTGTATGCGTTTAGGAGTTGGCACATCTTGCTAGAGGCCGCTACCAACTATTGATAGAGTAAGTGTATTCGTGTCATGTCTATATGTATATGAACCTATAGGGTCACACACTTAAGGGTCTGGAAGCCTAATGAGGATTGGATCCGAATTAGACCAGACTTATGCTACTAATGGGATGCTAATGTAGAAGCCCACTAGGGACGTCTATATAAGAGAGGGTGGGGCGAGCTGACCAGAGTTAGACCATTCTACTCAGTCGCCACCCCTCATGCCTGTGTTGCATGCGCGGACCTAGCAGTCTGGTGTCTGACGCTTCCACCTTGTACGTGCGGATAACTCGGAGGTGCTGTATCTGTGTCACTTGGACGAGCCACGCAAGGGGAGCTGCTCGTGGGACGAGGACAAGGAGGAGACGTAGAACGTCTGCACTGCCTCGACATGCTTCATCAAATTCCGCAACTACGCGTCTAGTGGTAATCCCTTGATCTATGACAACAGCATTCCTGGTTTACGCGGTAGAAAATTTTGATTTGCGCTAGTGTAGCCTACCCGTATCCCTTCACATACATCATATATAATCACAATCATGGCCATATCACATCACAGCACACCCCTGCAAAACAAAGTTAGACGCCTCTAATTTTCTTTGCATATTTTACGTGGTTTGGGGCTTTCAATAAGTACCATTTTAACTTACGAACAAGAACCACAACGTTGATGCTTGAACTATCAAGTGCTTGTTGTAAATTGAATCTTTACTATTATGGGAGAGACAGACACACGCAAAGCCACTTATGCAATACAAGTTGCATGTTGAGCGTGGAGCAAGTCTAATGAACGATGTCATGTAAGGTTTGCCCGGGCCACTTCATCCCACCATACCGCAAGATGCAAAGTACACAAAAAGCAATTGATAATAAAAGCACCACCGCCCACAATGACCATTGTGTTCTACTCGTGCAAAAGATTTACATATAGACACGGCTCTGATACCACTGTAGGGGTTCATAGCATGGAAAACAAAAAAATCTACCGCATGAACACACACAAGCCAAGATCTATCTACTAGATTGTAGCAACGAGTCGATTAGAGTACTCACCCTTGAAGATTCCAAAGTGGTTAACGAGAGCAGATTCTCGTGGGTGATGTAGTCGTAAACTTGCCAATCTCAAGATCGCGTAGGAGATCCTTCCGACGCTGCGTTTCGGTAGCGCTCCCGTAGTCGGTCACACGTTCAGTACTTGATGAATACCTTCCTCTCCCTTGTTCCAGTAGGCAGTGGAGGTTGTAGTTCTCTCCTCGTGATTCCGGCAGCACGACGACGTGGTGTCAGAGTTAGAGGAGAAATCCCGCAGGGCTTCGCCTTAAGCCGGAGAGGGTTATGGTGGAGTAGTAGGGTTCCCCATCATATAGGGTTTAGAAGCCGGAGAGGAGGAGGTAGGCCAGCGGCACGGCGGCGGCGGCTAGGTGGAGTGGGGCTTGTGGTGGTCTTTGGGGGGCACCCCCCCTCTATGTATGAGAGGGAGGGGCCGCTAGGAAGAGGGGAGTTTGAATCCTTCCCCAACTCCCTCTCCTACTAGGCGCGTGGTGGAGGGAGAGAAGGATTCTCTCCTTCCTCCACCAGGAAACATTGTCCCAGTTTGACTTTTCAAACTTGCCTTTTGACTTCCAATTTTGGAGTTTAATTTCTTTCTTTCAAATGCCCAGCCAAGTGACCTAGGACATGATGCAATCATTCCACTTAGTCATGACACATTCATGTACCCATCCCCTTCCGGTCTGGTGATCCTTCTAGACCCTTCTAGATCATTCCGGTGAAAACACCGGAATCATTCCCGAACTCCGGAATTGGACTTTACTTATATGAATCTTATTCTCCGGATCTTCTCGTGATATCCCGGATCCCATCTAAGGCTCTGAACAACATTCAGTTTTCCTACTTACATTCCATATCTACTTAACAACATAGAATCCTTAAGTGTGTCTCCCTACGGTTCGTGAATTATGCAGACATGATCGAGACTCTTCTCCGATCAATAACCAATAGAGGAATCTGGAAATTCATATGGCTCCCACATATTTCTATGATTAGTTTGCGACCAAACGAACTATTTCCATACGATACCAATTTTCCTTTGTCTCGCGATATTTTACTTATCCGAGGTTTGATCGTCGGTATGTATGCATACCTAGTTCAACCTCGTTACCGATAAGTACTCTTTACTAGTTCTTGTGATATGTGATCCCTTGTGAGACAGTCACATGCTTGCAAGATAATTTGATGACATTCCACCGAGAGGACCTAGAGTATATCTATCCGTCATATGGATGGACAAATCCCACTCTTGATCCATGTGCCTCAACACATACTTTCCGAACACTCAACGCCACCTTTATATCCACCCAGTTACGGTGTGGTGTTTGATGTCATCAAAGTATCCATCCGGTGATGGTGATTAGCACGATCTCATGGTTGAAGGAATTAGGTTACTATGTATCAAAAAGCTTATAGCAAACGAACTAATAAAATGACTTGATCTTTATGCTACTCTTATCTATAGGAGTATGTCCATCATACCATTCTCCTAAAGATATGATATTGTTGTTAACAACATCTCAATGTTCATGATCCGAAAACCACGCTCATCTATTAACCAACAAGCTAGTATTATAAAGAGGCTTTACTAGGGACTCTAATTAGTTTACAAATCACACAAGTATTAATGTTTCCGGTTAATATAATTATAGCATGAATGTAAACATTTATCATAAACACAAAGATATAATAATAACTACTTTTATTATTGCCTCTAGGGAATATCTCCAATAGTTTTGTGTTGAATTTTTTTGACAGGGAATAGAGGAACATCACACCAAGAGAAATCCAAGGATGGTGAAAACCATAAGCTTGGGGATGCCAAAGGCACCCCATTGAATCCACTCAACTCTCGGTTTGCAAACCTCTAAACTTTGTTTTTGAGCAACATAGAACTATCATAGAAACTTGGAGCTTATGTTTTATCTTGTTACCTTTGTTTTGCAATAAAAATACCACCACCATTATTATAAAATGCTTATGATCAGCTACTAAAAAGAAGCTCTACCTTAATGAGATTAAAACTGAAAAGAATACCATGGAATAAATTAAAAAGGGGAGATAAAAACAAAAGCTGAAATTCATGTTATGTTTAGTTCTTAAGCTCAAGTACTTGATATGAAGCATGATCTGTTTTATGACTATTGATACATTGTAAATGTATCTATAATTTTTGATGTTCCATGCTTATTTAGTATCCACTTTGTTATGCTTTGTCTACACTTTGAGGTATTTTTATACATTTTCTGGGACTAACCTATTAACAAGATGCCACAGTGCTAGTTGCCTGTTTTCTGCTGTTTTTTATTGCAGAAAAGCTAGTAAGGAAATATTATCGGAATTGGACGGGACAAAAGCCAAAGTCAGTATTTTACCGAGGAGAACACAGAGACCGAAGGGGGGCTGCAGGGCCGCCAAACCCTAGGGCCGCGAGGGCTCACCCTAGGGCGCGCCAACCTATGGTGTGGGCGCCCTGGCATCCCTCTTGCCTCGCATCTTCGCCTATAAAAGCTCCCCGATACCAAAACCATAAGTACCCGATCAGATCTCGATGAAATAGTCCGTAGCCGATGCCACCATCGTCCCTAGATCGGGGGATCTGAAGCTCTTCCCGGCACCCTGCCGGAGGAGACAGATCATCCCGGAGGCCTTCTTCATCACCATGCCAGCCTCCGATATGATGCGTGAGTAATTCACTCTTGGACTATGGGTTCATACAGTAGCTAGATGGTTGTTTCTCCTCCTTTGTGCTATCATGTTTAGATCTTGTGAGCTCCGTTCATGATCAAGATCATCTATTTGTAATCATGCATGTTGTGTTTGCGAGGATTCGATGGATATTGAGATACTATTCAGATTGATTATTGATTATTGATTCTATCATGTCTAATGATTATTGATTCTATCATGTCTTGTGATTTTTTATTCTATCATGTCTTATGATTATTGATTCTATCATGCCTGTGTTGTTTGTGATCTTGCATGCTCTCCGTTTCTAGTAGCTATCTTGGCCAAGTAGATGCTAGTGACTCCAAGAGGGAGTATTTATGCTCGATAGTGGATCATGCCACTATTGAATCTGGGGAAGTGACAGAAATATCTAAGGTTATAGATGTGTTGTTTCCAATAGGGATAAAACAACAATCTTTTGTTCATGGAACAATTGCATTGTTTACTTTACACACATTGCTTAATGCAGTTATCCGTTGCTTGCAACTTAATACTGGAGGGGGTTCGGATGATAACCTAAAGGTGGATTACTAGTCATGGATGCAGTTGGATGGCGATCTATGTATATTGTTATTCCCAATCAAATCTCATAGGAATCATGAATGTATAGTATTGCATTATTATGCCTTGCTCAGTCTTGTCAATTGCCCCGCTGTAATTTGTTTACCCAGCATGTTATGTTATTTATCTTAAGGAGAACACCTCTAGTGAACTGTGGACCCCGGTCCAATATTTAACATTGATACATCATCTATTGTTACTATTTACTTTCTGCAAGCAACCATTACCTTCCACACCATATGTTTTATCCTTTGTTTTTAGCAAACCAATGAGATTAACAACCTCACTATAAGTTGGGGCAAAGTCTTGAGTTTGTGTTGTGCAGGATTCCAAGTTGCTAGCAACACCTTGGAGTTGTTTCCTTGATCCTACTAGTTCGATAACCTTGGTTTCATAATTGAGGGAAAATTTGTCACTATGCTCATCATACCTTCCTCTTGGGGTCTCCCAACGAAGCTCTACTATTGAGCCGCGTCAAGATATTTTCTGGCGCCGTTGCCTGGGAGTTAAGGACAACTTCACAAGGGGAGTCTTCTACAACCATTCTCTTTACTTTGTTTTTGTTTTGCTTGTTTCTTTCTTTCAAAATTACAAAAAAAGTTAGTTTCGTTTGGTTTGCCTTTTCTTTTCAAAAACACACAAAAATTAGTTCCTACTATAGTTGTTGGTCTGTTATTTTCTTGCTTTGTCATGCTTTCTACAAATGGTTGGTTTCTTTGAAACTAGTTCTTATTGGCAAGGTGGGTTCACGGAAGAACAAAAATATTTTTATAAGGAACACCGCTTGTCACAAAAAGGGAAATGCTTATGGGAACAAATTGATAAATTGAATACCATTGCTAGAAACGTGTGCTCTACTTATAATGTTACTTATTGCTTTGATAAATCTTGTTACTGTGGGATGTATAAACACCTCCCTTTTTAATGTGATTATAATGATAATGTTACCAAATCTTCTTCTGTTAAGGGAAATTATGACTTTTATGATGTGGAACAAATTGAAGAATTTTCTTGCTTGGAAGGGTGCATTTGAACTTGCTAGTTTGCTTGAAAATACTGATGGTGCACCTTATAAATATGAGGTTTATGATATACTTAAATGTTTCTTTGATAATTACAAGGAAGAAAATGGATATATTCTTGAATATATTAATAGATACTTTCCACAAACAGAAGAGACCAATGCTTTGCAGGAGCTTATGGAAGAAGAAATTACTGAACCTGAAAGCTCATTAGATGAAAAAGAGGAGGAGTTATGATTAATATGAGGAAGAATGGATTAGCTACCCATGTTTACCTTCTAATGAGAGTAACTCTTTATCCCTTACATTATTTGATTGTCCCCCTTGCATACCAAAGGAGGATGAATGTTATGTTCCTGTGGATCCTTTTGAAATTTCTACTTTGGGTAAAACCTGTGATAATAATTGTGCTCCTGTTATCTACGATAATCCTTTATTTGTGCCTAATTTCAAAATGCATGGTACTAAAGAGTTTTGCTTATAAAATGATTATGATAAAGCTCTAGATGATGGTCCTATATTGGTTGATAATATTAATAGTACTACTATTGAAAATGAGATTGGAGAGGTCTTGACTTTATCTTGGAACCCCATACCTCTTGAGAATGATCAATCATCTTGTTATAAAATTGTTAAAAGTGGGTTTGAAGGTTTTAATACCCCTATTTTTGAGCTTGATAAAAATTATGTGTTTGTATATCATGAAAAGAATACTTTATGTGATAGTAATATTGTTGAGTTTATTCATGAGGCTACTGAAAATTATTATGAAACAGGAAAATATGGTTGTAGAAGTTTTCATGGTACTGAAAATATGGTTGTAGAAGTTGCTCTTATTTTATCTACCCATTCTTGTTACTATGTGCTTCTTTGATTTATTTTCTTACAAGATTACTATGCATAGGAAGTGAGTTAGACTTAAATGTTTTTTGAATTTGCTTCTTAATGCTCTCTTTTACTTCAATTCATATTTCTTACATGAGCATCTTTTCTATGCCTAACTTAAAGGCGTTAAAGAAAAGTACTTCTTGGGAGATAACCCAATAGTTTTAGTTGAGTCTTGGAAGTTTTTACTTCTGTAATAACCTCTCCTTATCCTTTTTGTGTGATTTTTGTGTGAAGAATAACCTCTAATGAGAGAGAAGTAAGATTTGGGGAAGTTGTTGTCCTGAAACAGATTTTTGTGCTTCACTGTAAAAATTCGTGAAAAATACCTGTATGTCGGATTGAGATGTAATTTTCTGAGCTCATGCCCCAGGATATTAGCTAACTTTTGTTAGTTCAATACTTTTTGATTTGAGCAACATAAGGTCTTCTAAAAAACCGGTTTTTACCTACTGGTCTGTTTTGACAGATTTCTGCCATTATTTGCATTTGCCTCTTTATTGGTTTATTTTTTAGTTCTTCTTGATCACTTGAGCTTTGTAAAGGAATTGCTACAGTAGATTGTATTTTTAATGAAAGTTTTGCTGTGTTGAAACTAAACCCAAAGGTTTATTATCTTGAATGCACTAATGTTGCTAATGAAGATTGTGTGAAGTTTTGTATGAAGGAAATTTTCAAATGTAGGGAAGAATGATATGATGAGATGAAGAATGGACAAAATCTCAAGGTTGGGGATGCCACACCGTGTCACCCCAAGAAATATTCAAGAGGTACAGGCGTCAAAGCTTGGGGATGCCCAAGGCATCCCCTTCTTCATCAATAAAAATCCCAGGTCTCTTTCTAGACACTTCGTTTTTATTGTTTCATGCACTCTTATGTTGTTCTTGGAGCATCTTAGTTTTTGTTTTTTTGTTTTCTTTTGCTTAGTTTGCTTGAATAAAGTAGTTGGACCCCCGCTTTCTCTGTGGTGTTTAAAATAAGTTGATTGGTGATTAACAAGAGTAGAAAGTTCCATGCTTATAGTGGTACAAAAAGAGCTTTCTTTGATTGTGGCTTAGACTTTATCATGACATGCTAGATGTTGTTTTGACCTTATGCTTAGTGATTATTGCTGTAGCATGAATTGTTCCAAACAATTGAGATTGCTTAATGTGCCTTGAAAGAATCATGCGTTGTTTTAGCATACAAAAGCATAATATTGTGGTATTCTCCTTTGATGCTTTGTTTGGGTTGACTTGGCACATGCTCACACCATGTTATGTCTATGAACCAGTAACCTTATCCTCTATGATCATTGATGACCCACAAGTATAGGGGGTGTATCGCAGTACTTTCGATAAATAGGAGTGTCGATCCCAACGAGGAGCAGAAGGGGTTGACTAGTGGTATGGAGCAGGAACTCTCTGTAAATACTTAGCAAACGGATTTTTAGGGGTTTTCTAATAAAGCAACAAAACAAAGTGCAAGTAATAAAGACAATGAGCAAGTGCAACAAGTGGCCCAATCCTTTCTTAGAAAAGGACAAGCCGGTGGAAATACTTATAAGGACCAAACGTTCTCGAGGACACATGGGAATTATGTCAAGTGCTTTCGCTTCAAATAGCTGGTACTCTTCTTTGGTGTTGTAAGTGTTGTGTGGGTGAACCTGTGCAAATATACCGACCTTACTTGGACTAATACATACTTGTGATTAAACCCCCTGCAAGCATCCGCAACTACAGGAAAGTAATTAAGATATAAATCTAACCAGAGCCTTAAACTCTGAGATCCTACGCTCCCTTGTGCAAAGGTGTCCTAATGGGGGTTCAGGTTTCTGTCACTCCGGCAACTCCACAATTAGTAGCCAAATACACAATGCATTCCCCTAGGCCCATAAATGGTGAAGTATCATGTAGTCGACGTTCACATGACACCACTAGAAGAATAACACCACAACTTAAATACTAAACCATTGAATAATAACTCAACACAAATCCACTACTAACAACATGACTTCTCCCATGCCCTCAATAACTAAATGAACTACTCACGAGACATCATATGGATCAAGATCAAAGATGATATGGTAATGGATAACAATCTGAACATAAACAATAATCCAATGGTTCCACTCACAAGCATCAACTACAATAGTAATCAACACCGGGAAAGTTTCCCTAATGAACTATGCAAGTATTCAACACGATTGTTACAGCGGGATGGAGTAATGATGATGGTGCTGGTGGAGATGATGGTGTGGATGATGATGATGATCCCGATGAAGTCTAGCTTGACGATGGTGTTGATGGCGACGATCTCCCATCTCTTGGAAGGAATTTCCCCGGCAGAAATATGTCTGCCGGAGAGCTCTTTCTCTCTCGGTGTTTTCTGCCCCGTAGAGGTGGCGGAAATCTATCTGTGGTCGCCCCCTGGTATTATGGTTCCATGAGGAAGATATAGGCGAGAGGGCGTAGTCGGAGGCCGGCCAGGTGGGCCACACCTGCCCTAGGCGCGGCCCAGGGGGGACCCGCGCCTAGGGGGTGTGGGCCCCTTGTGGCCTAGCTACGCCTCCCCTTCTGGCTTCCTTCGTCTTTTGGGAAAATATAATTTTCCCATATTTTTCTGGTATTTTTCTGATCTTCGCGAAATTGCATCAAAACACCTTCTTTTCCATCAGAATCCAGACTCCGGCAGTTCATCCTCCAAGAATCATCCAACATGCAAAAACATAGGAAAATGCTTGCTGGAGATAGAGAGGAAGTAGGTTTACTGACTCAACTTGGAAGTGGGAGAAAGGTCCCTTCATAGAGGGAAGCAAGGATTTGAAGTCATAAAGAGCTTCCAAAAGATTATGGTACTTACTAGCTTTGATCCCTCATTGCCCCTATCATAGGCATCTTGAGATGATTAAGGTTAAAGTGAACAAGGATGGAGTATATGCTTGACGAAATATAAGTTGGCAATCTCATGTCCCTTGAATATGAGGGCCACACCTCATGCTACTCAACTTCAGTTACCGGTAAGTTCTTGTCATTGTAAGTACATGTGTATCATAGAGAACCGCCAACGGGGTACCCCTTGCACATGGTACAGGAGCTATCCCATAACCAAAATGACAAGGCAAGCATACAATGAGCATCTCAACAATCTTTTTATTTACTATGTGCATAGATTTGTATTGAGGATGCTTCACAGATAACTCACTATGGTTATGCTGCAAGTTTCCACCATGATTAGGCATGGCTTAGGCTAGCGGCCCAGGCGTTTCTCTAACACAAAATACATAACTCCATGGACTTACAAGCTCCCTTGTTATTTCACACCGGTGACATCCACAGACAAAAGAGCACGATATCAACTGTGTACAAAGTACAAGTGCAATGTTGAAAACGTTCCCCATGATAGCATGGTTCTGCTAATTCCAACGTATAGATGCAAGCATATACAACTTCGATGACACAATGGTTCAAGTCTATTAGGGGCAAGAAAATAAGGGTGCCATCAAATTCGTTAGAGCTTTACTAACTAGTTTTCACATAACAAAATACATTTTAATTCGAAAGATAGATGAAGCTTGAGAACTTTCTTGGAATAGGAAAAGCTAACAGGTAGATATGGTGGACACAAATGGAATAGGTTTGGTTCAAAGGGATTGGAAACATGAGAAGTATGCCTTCTCAAAACAGGTTTTTTGCTAGCAAGGCTGGGTAGCAAGCAAGAGAGTTGAAAGAAACAAGAAAACATACAAGTAATAAAGCCAAACATGCAATCTTCCTTGAAGACACAAAAGATCTTAAATAAAGAATACTGAGCTTATGAGCCAATCAAGAAAGAAAATAGATGATACAAAATACCTGTAAGATTTTTCTCTTTTTTCTTTCAAACCTCAAAAAGTGTTGCTACTGACCAGATCTCGGTTTGCCAAAACCAATTTAGAGTTACTTGATGCTCCCAAAGTGATGCCAATACTTATCAACAAGATCCATCATATAATAGAGATTGGAAACTAAAATAAGAAGTGCAAAAAGTAAAAGATGAGACTTCTCATTAATATTCAATAAAGGCACTCACACAAATGTATATATAGATAATCAACTAAAGGAGAGATACTTCCACATGCAAACCAACCTATAAGATAACTCCTCTACCAAAGATATGAATCGACTAAAAAGGTAAAAGATAAAAGATAATGATGGTGATACCGTGGCACTCCCCCCAAGCTTGGAACAAGCCAAGAGGATGCCAAACCTGATGATGAATTACTCCTTCGGTGGTGGCGGTGTTCTCTTGATAAGCTCTTCAATAAGTTTCTTCAAATCCTCAAACTCGAAGGTAAGAGTATGAATCAGCTCCGAGTTTTGCTTAGTGCGGTTCATGATCATGTCGGACCGAGAATCCTAGTCCTTGTTATTCTTTCCCCATTCTTCCTCCTTAGCATGTTCCTTCCCTGCATTGTTAGAATGAGGCATATCCCAAACCGAGGGCAAGTTCCCTTTGGGCACCTGTTGGTACTAATGCTCATGTATAAGAGTATGGAAAGGTCTCTTGGTACATGGAGGAAGTGATTGTGGAGTGAGGATATGACACGGAGTTCTCCCTCCTGTAGACATCTGTGCTGTCCTCCTAATATTGGTAGGGTTTGCTACCACTCCAATGCTTGCGACGGTAGTGTGGGTGTCCGGATGCTCGTCCTCCTCCATGTCTTCTTCATCCCCAACCAAAATCTCCTCCTCCTTGGGGTCTTGAGGATCATCTTCCTCGGGCTTCTTGCCTTTGTCGTTGGTGGAGACCATGGTGCTCTAAACTTGAGAAGATTTCCTGACAGAAACAGATCGAAACAAAAACACGACGAGAACATGATGCACGAACCTCGGGGGTTCTGGGGGTTATATATTACGAAGTTTCAATACATAAGGAAGGAACTGGTACGAACACGAGGGGGAGACGGAGCTCGGGGGGTCACACCCCCTCCAGGCGCGACCAGCTGGGGCCCGCGCCTGGGGTGGGTTTGGCCACCCCGGCCTCCATTTCCTCCTTTGTTCTGTCTCGTAATCTTCCATATGTATTAGAAACATCAAAAATATAAAAAGATTGGATTTTCACGAACCTTCAGTTTTCACCACTTTTACCTATTCAAAGACGAACTTTGCAGATTCCTTTTCTCCTTCTCCTGGAAATTCCTTTCCTACAAGGTCTCATGCAAACTTCAATGGCAACATTAGTGTAAACAAAAACAATAACCTTTAGGTACACACTTCAACTGAAAACCCATCAAAACAAAGGCTTCTGTAAGAGGCAAATGCAAAAGATGGCAGAAATCTATCAAAACAGACCAGCAGGTAAAGATTGATTTTTTTGAGAACCTTATGTTATTCAAATCAAAAAGTGCAAAACTAATTAAAGTTGGGTAACAACTTGGAGAACCAACACAGCAAAATTCAGCTCCATCCGAAGTACTGAGCTCCCTCACGAATTTTTACAATGCAGCACAAAAATCTGTCCCGGGACAGCCACTTTTCACAACTCCTCTAGTTCACAAAAGTAGTTGAACTCGACACAAAAACCAAAACAAAAAGGATAATGAGCGGTTATTACTGAAGTAATAACTTCCAAGACTCGAGAAAACTCTTGGGTTATCTCCCAACAAGTACTTTTATTTAATGCCTTTAAGTTAGGCTTGAAAGTTTCATAGATGCTCACAAAGGAGATAAATATTTGAAGTGAAAGAGAGCATCAAGAAGCAAATAACCAACACATTTGAGTCTAACCCACTTCCTATGCATGGGGGTATCATGAGAAAACAAATTGTTGAAACAAAAATAAACTAGCATAGGAAGACGAAACAAATGCAACTTCAAAGCTTTCAACATAAAATGGGGAAACTTAACATTATTGAGATGCATAAAACCATGTTTCCCTCTCTCATAATAACTTTCAGTAGCACTTTGAATAAAGTTGACAATATAACTGTCACTGGCAACAACTTTATCAGCAGAATGAGCATACTTACAGTCATTAAAAAGAGGTCCAAGGTCATAAACTGAATCAATAGAAGCAAGTTGTTCCATCCTGAAATCTTTATTAGGCAAGCTATTTTCACAAGGAGCTTTGGAAAATTTGGAAAAGTTAAACTCATAAGAATATCCATCAAACCTAGTTAAAACTTTTTCCTTTTTACAATCTATAATAGCTCCACAAGTGTTCAAGAAAGGTCTACCAAAAATGATAGGATACGTTTTGCTAGCTGCTAAGTTAAGCACTAGAAAATCAGTAGGATACTTAATCTTACCACAGAGGACTTCCACATCTCTTACAATGCCAATGGGGCAAATGGTTTCCTTATTAGCAAGGTGAATAACCACATCAATGTCCTGAAGCTCACAAGGACCAATCTCATACATAATTTCCCTGTAAATCTCATAAGGAATAGCACTAGAACTAGCACCAATATCACATAAACCATAGTAGAAATGATCACCAATTTTAACTGAAAGCACAGGAACACTAGCTTTTCTAGATTTACTAGGATGAGAGATAATATTAGAAGCGTCTTCACAGAAGACAATGTGCTCATCCTCTATATTTCTAGTGGAAGTGTCTTTCACACTAACTACCACAGGTTCATTATTCATTTGCTCATCAAGCTCCACAGTTTTCTTAGTATCTTTGTTATTTGTACTAATCATAATAGAATACTCCTTTACCTTAGCTGGGAAAGGTATTTTCTCAACATAAGGTTCAGGCACAATATGATCAATAGTACAAACTTTAGTGCTTCTAAGAGGAACATGACTAACAACATCTTTATAAGGTGCATGGTACTTATTCCACTTCTTCTTGGGAATTTCGATGTAAGAGGCAAAGGCCTTAAAACAATTGGCAATACTTTGGGAATCAAGACCAAACTCATTACTAATATCACAGAAGTCATCAGTTCCCATAAAATATTTAACGCATTCATAATCATAATTTATACCTGACTTTCTTCCTTTATCATTCTCCCAAGCTTCAGTGTTCTCTTAAATACGGTCTAGGAGATCCCATTTAGCTTCTTCCTTCATACGTGTGAATGATCCAGCACAAGAAGCATCTAGTAAATCTTTATCATGAATAGAAAGCCTAGCATACAAGTTATTGATAATAATATTGTTAGGGAGTTCATGAATAGGACATTTAAGCATTAGTAACTTCAATCTCCCCCAAGCTTGAGTTGTACTCTCTCCATCACGAGGCCAAAAGTTATATATCAGATTTCTATCCTTATGAATCTCACTAGGAGGATAAAATTTAGAATAAAAGAGAGATGCAATTTCCTCCCATTCCATGAATTTTCCATTCTTCAGCAGCTTATACCATTCTTCAGCTCTCCCTTTCAAGGACATGGAGAGTAACTTCTTCTTCACCTGTTCAGTTGTGATACCTGCACACTTAAACAACCCGCATAATTCATGGATAAAAAGCAAGTGATCGGCAGGATGGACAGTTCCATTCCCTAAATAATAATTATCCATAACACGATCAACAATACTTGTAGGTATCTTAAAAGGATCTATCTCAACAGGTGGTGGTTCATCTACTACCCTAATAGTGGTAGTAGTTTTCCCAAACAGAAAACCAAGTGGGTTATCCATATTGGAAACAAAGCAACAAACAGAAACAAAAGCAATACTCACAGTAGAAGTTTCCTTTACCAGTTCCACTCTTCAATAGTGCTTCACTCCCCGGCAACGGCGCCAGAAAATAGTCTTGATGACCCACAAGTATAGGGGGTGTATCGCGGTACTTTCGATAAATAGGAGTGTCTATCCCAACGAGGAGCAGAAGGTGTTGACTAGTGGTATGGAGCAGGAATTCTCTGTAAATACTTAGCAAACAGATTTTTAGGGGTTTTCTAATAAAGCAACAAAACAAAGTGCAAGTAATAAAGACAACGAGCAAGTGCAGAAAGTGGCCTAATCCTTTCTTAGCAAAGGACAAGCCGGTGGAAATACTTATAAGGACCAAACGTTCTCGAGGACACATGGGAATTCTGTCAAGTGTTTTCGCTTCAAATAGTTGAGTACTCTTCCTTGGTGTTGTAAGTGTTGTGTGGGTGAACCTGTGCTAACATACCGACCTTACTTGGACTAATACATACTTGTGATTAAACCCCCTGCAAGCATCCGCAACTATAGGAAAGTAATTAAGATATAAATCTAACCACAGCCTTAAACTCTGAGATCCTACGCTCCCTTGTGCAAAGGTGTCCTAACGGGGGTTCATGTTTCTGTCACTCCGGCAACCCCACAATTAGTAGCCAAATACACAATGCATTCCCCTGGGCCCATAAATGGTGAAGTATCATGTAGTCGATGTTCACATTACACCACTAGAAGAATAGCACCACAACTTAAATATTAAACCATTGAATAATAACTCAACACAAATCCACTACTAACAACATGACTTCTCCCATGTCCTCAAGAACTAAACAAACTACTCACGAGACATCATATGGATCAATATCAAAGATGATATGATAATGGATAACAATCTGAACATCAACAATAACCCAATGGTTCCACTCACAAGCATCAACTACAATAGTAATCAACACCGAGAAAGTTCCCCTAATGAACTATGCAAGTATTCAACATGATTGTTACAGCGGGATGGAGTAATGATGATGGTGTTGGTGGAGATGATGGTGTGGATGATGATGATCCTGATGAAGTCTAGCTTGACGATGGTGTTGATGGCGAAGATCTCCCCTCTCCGGGAAGGAATTTCCTCGGCAGAAATCTGTCTGTCAGAGAGCTCTTTCTCTCTTGGTGTTTTCCGCCCCGTAGAGGCAGCGGAAATCTATCTGTGGTCGCCCCCTGCTATTAGGGTTCCGTGAGGAAGATATAGGCGAGAGGGCATAGTCGGAGGCCGGCTAGGTGGGCCACACCTGCCCTAGGCGTGGCCCAGGGGGGACCCGCGCCTAGGTGGGAGTGGGCCCCTTTGGCCCAGCTACGCCTACCCTTCTGGCTTCCTTCGTCTTTCGGGAAAATATAATTTTCCCATATTTTTCTGGTATTTTTCTGATCTTCACGAAATTGCATCAAAACGCCTTCTTTTCCATCAGAATCCAGACTCCGGCAGTTCATCCTCCAAGAATCACCCAACATGCAAAAATAGAGGAAAAGACATAAGTAATAGCTCATAATAAGACATATATCATTGAATAGAGGCAAAATATGATATAGAATGGATATGCAAATTATACATATCAATCATTTAGTTTTGACTTGTGGTACCACTTTATGCTTTAGTTGATAATATTTTGTCGCTTTGCATGATTATGGCCATTATTGCTCTCTTATTTGGTCGCTCCTAGTCTTTTGCTAGCCTCCACTTGTATTGAGTAAGCTCTACTCATGCATCCAACTCCCAAGAAACCAAGTTATTCCAAAGTGTCCATTATAAATTCCTATGCATGGTGTGTTACACCATTCCAAGTATATTCTTGTTTTATCTATCATCCAAATTAAACTTGTATTGTGAAACTTAGTGATTAAAGCTCTCACAAACTTGATGGCACATTTTATTTTTCTTGCCCCTAATAAACTTGAACCATTGTGTCATCTATGTTTTATATGCTTGCACTTATAAGTTGGAAATTAGCAGAACCGTGATGTCACCGGGAACGCTTTTAACACCTGTAAATATCTACCCAGTTGATATCATGCTCTTTTGTTTATGGATTTCGGCGGTGTGAAATAAAAGGGGAGCTTTTAAGTCCATGGAGTTATGTATATGTGCTAAAGAAACGCCTGGGCCGCTAGCCTAAGTCGTGCCTATTCATGGTGGAAACTTGCAGCATCACCATAGTGAGCAATCTATGAAGCATTCTTCTTATGAAAAAAAGAGAGATAGAAAAAGAGAAAAAGGAAAAAAAGAGGAAAGAAGAGAAAAAAGCACCATTTTCCCATGGTAAATAAGAATATTTCTGAGATGCTCATTGTCTGTTGCCTTGTCATTTTTATATGGGATAACTCCTGTGTCATGCGGCAAGGGGTACCCCATTGGCGGTTCTCTATGATACACATATACTTACTATGACAAGAACTTACCAGTAACTAAAGTTGAGTAGCATGAGGAACGTCCCTTGTACTCAAGGGACATGAGATTGCCAACTTATACTTTGTCAAGCATATACTCCATACTTTGTTCACTTTAACCTTAATTACTTCAAGATGCTTATGATAGGGGCAATAAGAGCTGAAAGCTAACAAGTACCATAATTTTTGGAAGCTCTTTATGAAACTTGAAATCCCTGCTTCCCTGTGATGGGCCTTTCTTCCACTTTTATATTGAGTCTCCACCTTCTATCCTTAGGCACCAATTAAGAGAGCATAGTTGTCATTCTTAGTTCTATGTGCATTGTACCAAACTTATTGATTGATTCATAATGTTGACATTGCTTGTTCTTGAACTATTTGTATCTAGTCACCCTTATGAACTTTGAAGGTGTCATATGCATTTATGTTTTTCTACTCCATGAGGGACAAGTTGGATGCCACTATGCTATGTTTTCTATATGTGAAACAAACAAACGTCTTTCAATGCATTGTTATTCATGATCTTTGTTTGTATCCTTTCATGTTGCAGCATAGTTACTTTGTCCTATTGTTAGAACTTCATCTTGCATGCTCATGTTTAGAGTACTTTGATCCCAGCCTTCAATGCTTGCAAATAGTTTGATCAAGATTGTGATGGTGCATGTCACCTTAAAAATTATTCTTTTTATCACTTACCTACTCGAGGACGAGCAGGAGTTAAGCTTGGGGATTCTTGATACGTTGTAAACGTATCTATAATTTTTGATGTTCCATGCTTGTTTAGTATCAACTTTGCTATGCTTTGTCTACACTTTGAGGTATTTTTATACATTTTCTGGGACTAACCTATTAACAAGATGCCGCGGTGCAAGTTGCCTGTTTTCTGTTGTTTTTGGTTTCAGAAAAGCTAGTAAGGAAATATTCTCGGAATTGGACGGGACAAAAGCCAAAGTCAGTATTTCGCCGAGACGAACACAGAGACCGAAGGGCAATCGAAGGAGGGCCGCAGGGCCGCCACACACTAGGGCCGTAGGGCCCACCCTAGGGCGCGCCGCCCTATGGTGTGGGCGCCCTGGCTGCCCTCCTGCCTTGCCTCTTCTCCTATATAAGCCCACGATGCCAAAACCCTAAGCACCCAATCATATCTCCACGAAATAGTCTGTAGCCGCCGCCACCATCGTCCCTAGATCAGGGGGATCTGAAGCTCTTCCTGGCATCCTGCCGGAGGGGAGAGATCATTCTGGGGAAGTGACAGATCATATACAGATCATCCCGGAGGCCTTCTTCATCACCATGCCAGCCTCCGATATGATGCGTGAGTAATTCACTCTTGGACTATGGGTCCATACAGTAGCTAGATGGTTGTTTCTCCTCCTTTGTGCTATCATGTTTAGATCTCGTGAGCTCCGTTCATGATCAAGATCATCTATTTGTAATCATACATGTTGTGTTTGAGAGGATCCGATGGATATTGAGATACTATGTCAGATTGATTATTGATGCTATCATGTCTTATGATTATTGATTCTATCATGTCTGTGTTGTTTGTGATCTTGCATGCTCTCCGTTTCTAGTAGCTATCTTGGCCAAGTAGATGCTAGTGACTCCAAGAGGGAGTATTTATGCTCGATAGTGGGTTCATGCCTCTAGTAATCTGGGGAAGTGACAGGAATATCTAAGGTTGTAGATGTGTTGTTTCCACTAGGGAGAAAACAACAATCTTTTGTTCATGGAACAATTGTATTGTTTAGTTTACACACATTGCTTAATGCAGTTATCCGTTGCTTGTAAATTAATACTGGAGGGGGTTCGGACGACAACCTGAAGGTGGATTATTAGTCATAGATGAAGTTGGATGGCTGTCTATGTATATTTTTGTAATGCCCAATCAAATCTCATAAGAATCATGAATGTCTAGTATTGCATTGGTATGCCTTGCTCAGTCTTGTCAATTGCCTCACTGTAATCTGTTTACCCAGCATGTTATGTTATTTATCTTAAGGAGAACACCTCTAGTGAACTGTGGACCCCAATCCAATCTTTACCATTGATAAATCATCTACTGTTACTGTTTACTTTCTGCAAGCAACCATTACCATCCACACTATATATTTAATCCTTTGTTTTCAGCAAACCAGTAAGATTGACAACCTCACTGTAAGTTGGGGAAAAGTCTTGAGTTTGTGTTGTGCAGGATTCCAAGTTGCTAGCAACACCTTGGAGTTGTTTCCTTGCTCCTACTGGTTCGATAACCTTGGTTTCATAACTGAGGGAAATTTGCCGCTGTGCTCATCATACCTTCCTCTTGGGGTCTCCCAACGAAGCACTACTATTGAGCCGTGCCAGGAACTAATGATAAAGATCATGAAACTCCGAAAGAGAATACAATCGAACCTCGCAGGTCAAGCAGGATGCGTGCAGCTCCTGAACTGTATGGAAATCCTGTTATGAATTTCATGGTTGATGAAATAGATGACCCTGCGACATATGAAGAAGCGATGATGACCCCGGATTCCATCAAATGGCTAGAAGCCATGAAATCCGAGATGGAATCCATGTACAAAAACAAGGTTTGGACCTTGGTGTACATACCTCACGACCGAAAGGCCATGGAGAATAAATGGATTTTCAAAAGAAAAACTGATGCTGATGGTAACGTAACCGTCTATAAAGCTCGAATTGTCGCAAAAGGGTTTTGACAAATTCAAGGAGTTGACTATGAGATATGGCAGATGGATGTCGAAATCAGTTAGGATTATGTTAGCAATTGCTGCATATTTTGACTATTAGATATGGTAGATGGATGTCGAAATTGCGTTCCTCAATGGCAACATTGAAGAAGAGTTGTATATGATACAACCAAAGGGTTTTGTCGATCCTAAGGATGCTGACAAGGTATGCAAACTTCAGCGATCCATCTATGGACTGAAGCAAGCATCCCGGAGTTGGAATCTCCGCTTTGATGAGGTGATCAAAGAGTTTGGATTTCTCCAAACTTATGGAGAGGCTTGTATTTACAAGAAAGTGAGTGGGAGCGATGTGGCATTTCTGATATTATATGTGGATGACATATTACTAATCGAAAATGATGTAGATCAGTGTTAAAAGTTATATAAATAGCAAATTTTCAATGAAGGACCTAGGTTAAGTGTCATACATATTAGGTATAAAGATCTATAGAGATAGATCAAGACACCTAATAGGGCTATCACAGAGTACATACCTTGATAAGATTTTAAAGAAGTTTAAAATGGACGAAAGTAAGAAGGGATTCTTACCTATGTTGCAAGGCAAGACATTGAGTAAGACTCAAAGTCTGGCTACGGCGGAAGAAAGAGGGATAATGGACAAGGTCCCCTATGCTTCAGCCATAGGCTCTATAATGTATGCCATGCTATGTGCAAGACCGGATGTGGCACATTGTATTAATTTGACTAGTAGATACCAATCTGATCTAGGATCGGAACACTAGATAGCGGTCAAGAATATCCTTAAGTACTTAAGAAGAACTAAAGAAATGTTTCTCGTGTACGGAGGTGAAGAAGAGCTCGTCGCTAAGTGTTAAGTTGACGCCAGCTTTGACACCAATCCGGATGACTCTAAGTCTCAATCCGGATACATATTTCTCATGAATGGAGGAGCGGTTAGTTGGAGGAGTTCCAAACAACCCGTGGTGGCATGATCAACAATGGAGGCCGAATATGTTGCTGCTTCAGAAGCAGCTCATGAAGCAGTTTGGATGAAGGAGTTCATAACTGAACTAGGTGTGGTTCCTAGTGTGTTGGACCCAATGGTGATCTATTGTGACAACAATGGAGCCATAGCCAATTCCAAAGAACCAACATCTCACAAGAATTCCAAGCATATTAAGCGACGGTTTCACTCCATCCGCGAACATGTCAAGGATGGAGATATAACGATTTGTAAAGTACACACAGATCTCAATATAGCAGATCCGTTGACTAAAACTCTCTCTAGGGCAAAACATGATCAACACCAGAACTTCATGGGTGTTAGATTTATCACTATGTAACTTTATTATTGTCTCTAGTGCAAGTGGGAGACTCAAGGGAATATTCCCTGAGAGGCAATAATAAAGTTGTTATTATGTATATTCCAAGTATATGATAGATGTTTATTTTGCATGCTATAATTGTATTGATATGGAAACATTAATACATGTGTGTTTAATAAACAAACGGAAAGTTCCTAGTTATGCCTCTCTTATAAACTAGCTCCTTGATTAACAAGATGATCAAGGTTTCCTGATCATGGACATTGGATGTTGTTAATAACGAGGTCACAACATTATTGGAATGGTGTGATGAACATTCATCCGAAGTATAGCATTACAATCAATGTCATTATGTTTATATTGCTATAACAATATACGAAGTAATCATAATCCTTAGACCATGAGATCATGTCAATCACTAACACTAGAAGAGTATCTTGATAACATCAAACGTCACACCGTAACAGGGTGATTATAAAGATGGGTTCAGTGCTACGAAGGTGTTATGTTGAGGCACATGGATCAAGAGTGGAATTTGTCCATCCCGATGATGGAGAGAGATATTCTGGGCCCTCTCGGTGATATCACATTGGTTAGCTTGCAAGCAAGTGATTTGATCACTAGAATGTTATATCACGGGAACAAGAAAAGAGTACATGTCGGTAACGAGATCAAACTAGGTATAGAGATATCGATGATCGAATCTCGGACATGTAATATAACACGAGACAAAGGGATTAAGTTACTAGCGTAAAAGGTTCTCACGATCACAAGAAGTCATCGTTGTATGTGTGGGAGTCAGTATGGATCTCTAGGTCCCGCTTCTGATTATTGATCTGAGAGGGGTCTCGATCATGTACGCATTATTCGCGAACCATAGGGTGACACACTTAAGAGACACCGACACCATTTGGAACAATTAATTTCTAGACGAGAAGATTTACAAAGTGCAGGAATTTATTTCACTAGACACCGGAATTGTTTCGGATGAAATTGCTGAAAGTGTTTCTGCATGTGAAATAGAATACTAGCAAGGGGTTTTATGTGAATGTTTGTTAATTAATGTAATTGACAAAATTATGAATAAATAAATAAAAAGAGTTTTATTTAAAGAAAGATTATATTAAATTTGGTGGAAATTTAATGGGAAAATGAGAGGATTTTTTGTGGGGAAATGAAGAGGCTTTTTGGTGAATGGGAGCTCCACCCACATGAATGGAGGGAGGGAAAGGGGCAGCCCCCATGTGTCGGCCACCCCCTTGGCATGCCCCTCCTCCTATATAAAGTCCCCTCTCCCTGTCTCATACTCACACCTCCTCGTGAAGGATCTCTCTCCCCCTCTAGTTTATCACCCATGGTCTCAGACTAGCGAGATACATGTTCCCGATGGCTTTTCGTTTGGAAAGAGTTGTTGCTTCCGTTGCACCGCTGGAGCGAGGAGGCGGAGGTTTCTCGGTGGCTTGGACGTGTGTGCGAGCACATATGCGCCGCTAATTTGCGGCTCTGGACTTCTTCTTGATCTTGAGATTGGCAAGCGTTCGTCTACATCATCCGCGAGTACAACCTCGTTAAACTTTGTCGGTCTATAAGGGTATGTTCTCTATGGATGTATATCCACCCGTTGCTTGTATCTAGTAGATAGATCTTGGTACATAGTTGTTCTCATCGTAGGAATTTTTTGTTTTCTATGTTGCGAACCCTACAATAAGAGGGATAGATGGAGGTCCGAGGTGGGGTGGGGTTGTTCTCAGACGGTCATTAATTCCTGACCGGCTCAGGTCCCGACCATAGCGGCAGCTAGTTAGTAAAACCGTCTATAAGATTACTAGAGATGGTTTTTAAATTTGGGCGATCTGAGAGGTTATAGTTGAGTCGGTTTTAATTTCTCCAAGGGTAAACCGGCTCTAGGCACAGTCTCAAAAAGTAACAAGTTTGTACTAGTGTCATTCTTGATTACATGTTCTGATCAAACTAGTATAATAGGACACGAGAGGGGAAATGTGTGCATTAGTTGTAGTAACATGGTAGTATGTAACTACACAATGATAGAAAGTTTGGGTGCTAATATGTTTTTTTATCCTTCCATTGTTGCCTCACTAGGTATAAGTGAATGCATGTGCTACAATTTTCTTGTGACAATAATGGTGATCTCATATCTTTTGAGGTAATATATTTGATATTCAACATCATCATATAGAAGCAAAGGCAATATTGTGTCTATTAAATCTAGTTTGTGGAGTTTTCTCTTACTAGAGGAGTATTAGTGGGATGTGTTGCGTAACATCAACCATATGACGTGAGACCCATATGATGCTTATCAAACATGTAGTTACACCAATATAATGCCTCCTTTGAAGCTATTTTAGCCCATCGAATTTATGAGGGAGTAGGCAAGTGAAACTACGAACCCATTCTATTTTTAATCATAAGAAACACCTTTTACTTTCATCTACTGACCTTTTGATTTTACATACTTATTTAATCCAAAAATACAAAAACATATATGATACTTGCATTTACTTATCTCATCTATGATGGCCCTCAAATGCAAGGACCGCTGAAATCTTCGACGTGAAGTATTATCCAAATTTATAGTTCGACACAAGGGGACATAAGAATACCAATAATACTTTAAAAATTGAGACATCACTCTTAACCACACTTGTGTATCAATATTCTCAACAAACAAGTCATGATTGCAGCAGTTGAAACAGAACAATAAAGCAAATTGTAAAATAATAGTAGATTTACAGTTTTTCCTGGAAGTAATGAACTTGTAACTTTCAGTGGCTAAAAGCGTAGGCATGAGATGATACCGGGGTGTTGCACGAATAATATTAATCATATAATATTAATATAAATACAAATAACATGATATTTATCTCTAACTCTGTTGTGTGTAGGTATGTGTTCCAAATATATTATGCGTACAAACCAAAAAATTGCACAATATCTATTGTCCTACCTATCTATTTCACCATGTCCAATTTGGAACTATAGGTAATTATGGTCTACCCTTTCGAATAGCCCGGAACAATGCATCAACACTCCATGAACACACATAATCCTCAAACTATCATGTATCCCTTTATTTTCCTTAGCTGTCAATTTAGGGTTTACAGGTTCAACATAATAATAGTAAATACACTTTGCAGATAAATACCAAACTCTGATGGGGCAACAGAAGTCTAGTACTGAAATCCTATAGCTCGGGCCCTAGTAACAAGCATTAAATATAGAAAAAGTACATCAATACTCATACAAGAACATCCTCAAGATAAGCACTTTGAATCTAGACATATATGTATGCTTACATGATTAATCTCATCCACCTCACATGCCTACAGATGACTACACACTCATGGAGAGGGAAAATGAGCACATGGTTGATGGTGATGATGTTGGTGAATAAGTCATCGAAATTCCCCTCTCCGGTGTGGAGAGCAGGATCAACCTGACCCTGAAAATGAAGATCATGATGGTGGCAGTGCTCTATTTCGCGAAAAGCATTGTGCTTCTGGCCAAGTAGTTTTTTTAGGTATATAGGGGGTATGTGAAAGGAGTAGGCGATGCGAAGCTCGAGGGCCAAACGAGCATGGGTGGCACAGGCCCCACGAGTGGCCGCGCCACCTGGGCTCGTTCGGGGCTCGAGGCCTCCCTTGTATGTTTCCAGCTCCCAGGGTCCTTGTTCCGATGAAAAGCTGGCGGGGTATTTTTTTTCCGATTTAATTTCCTGCATGATAAGACAGGAAGAAGACTTTTGCTAAAAACAACGCCAGATTCAGTAGTTTTATCCCAGTTTGGCGTGATCTAGGAGAAAATCGTTGTACAGAGTCCTTGAAAAAGTAGATACATTTGAAATGTATCAATATGGTATACACCACTACCTACACCATTACACTTTAGTTTTGCATTGCATCTAGTTTATACTTCACATATAGTTTAGTTAGTTTTGTTGGTTTAGTTTTACTTTAGTTGTTGCATATTTATTTTAGTTATATTATTTCTACTTTTTTGAATTATAATATGAGAACCTTGTTTGACAACCACTTTGAGGAGTTGGGACACATGGAAGCACCCTTGTTTTGTAGGTTTCTAGAAGAGGAATGAGAAGTATATCTCTACTATTCCATTGAGAGTTCGATATAAACTCTTGAGTCATCATTGTGAGGAAAACACGCATGCTACATCAGTTTGTGCTTGGAGTCCTAACGAATTGGTATCCTAGTGAATCTAGTGCCATCAGCAAGGCAGTCTAGCCGACGCTTTTGAGACCTAAAACCCCAGTTCCTAATGACGGACCCTATGTGAGGTTTCAATGACTGTGGGCTAAACTAAGCAGGGCTTGGACGCTCTTAGCTGAGTTGTCGATTTAAGAGACTAGTTATGTGTTAAGTCACCGAAGAAACAGAGAGAAGAGACAAGGGTTGAAGGATAAAAGTAAAGATATTGATTTTATCTATTGTTTGCGTCTAAGTGCAATTGTCCATCACCTCTCACATATATATGAGGCGGCTGGAATTTCCGTACAACCTAGGGTGTCTCGTAAACATTTACAAGTAGGATTCAAACTCCTAATTCCAACCCTAAAGTAGGTATTTTCTCCTCCGTCTTCGTACTCAATCTAGACCCAAGTTACCATCGTCAACTCCCGCGTCGATCCGCTAGTGATCCTTCCTTGTTGGAGTAGAAACTTCCCTTTGTTTTTTCGTTGTCATATATACAAATCTTTGGGCTTGTAGGCACAAACCAACATCAATTAGGTCTTCTTGATATTCAATCCACGTTTACGGACCATTATCTCCTTGTTTAAACCGATAGAAAGTTGATCTGGCATTCACATTAGCGGTAAGCATCAACCTTCTATGGGTTCCCTAAAACAACTTATGAATCCTTCTGGTTCCTTCTTTCATTCCTGGTTGACTTGTTACTTGACCCCACCATGGTTCGGCTTCAAGGATAAAACGGGTCCGCTGAGCCCATTTTAAGACAAGTCTTTACAGTCTTGGTTCTAACCTGGCCAAAAATGGGTGACAACAACTAGCTCAGGTATGTAGCTTGTATTTTTAGTTAGGCCTTTTGTTTGGTTTTCCATCAATAAGTTGTGTTTTATCTGGTTCTCGATCATATTTACCTATAAATTAGAGTCTGTCCTTGTTGGCAAAGAGGAAATGCATGAGCTCACCGCCCCTATCGAGATTTTTGGAAAAGGAACAATTTCTGGTTTGTTTAGTTCTAATGATTCTAGAAAAAACACAAGAATATGATAGAAATGCACATAAATGATTGAGAACACATTTGTTTTGTAAACTTGGGTGCTTGGTTCACATGAATAGGAAAAACACATGAATCCTACAAAATAAGGTCAATCAAAGTCAAACCACATGAAAAATATAATTAGGATGTTATTATCCCACTAAAGCTCCATGTGTAGAAAATGTGAAAAATGGATTCAAGTAGACAGTGACATTTTTTGTTTATTTCTATGAAACTTATATTAAAGAATCTTCCCTATGTTTTTTCCTTTGCCAAATTCCTTCGAAACAAAGATATGAATAGTCGTATATGGCTATGCCATTCCTCCACTTTTAGGTGAACCAAATAGAAACCGGTATATAACCCAATCAAGTCCAAAATACAAGCATCGGCTCACGGAGCTCCCCAAGATTGTCATAGCGACGAAGGGAGGGAAGAGGGGACATGACACATCAAACCATTGAGTACCATGTGTGAACATGCATAGTCTATTTCCCAATCGCACAGTTCCTTTGATTAATAAATCCAGCGGCCCTCGAGGGAGGAAAAACAACGAGAGAAGGAAAGGACAGATTAATTAGTCGATCGATAGATTAATCTGGCCCGGGGACAGTTAGCTAACCAATAGCAAGATTAGTTGCACCCGGCCCTGCCTGTCGGTAGTCGGTACAGTTGCCAACCAAAATCTTAAGTGTAGTTTTATCGGATCGCCCATCGAGTTCATACAAACTGTCAGTCACGCACGTACGCGCGCATGACGTCGACCATATGATATGATTGGATCCGAGGCCGGCCAGCAGGAGGCGACCCTGGCCAGGGGACACGCTAACCCGGCGGTGGCACCGGCCGTGATCTTTCGTCGTGGATACGGGATGGAACATCTGCATCCGATGTCGGTACGGCGCCCCTGGCTGCGTGTGCCGTACTAGTATTAAACTAACTGCAATTTGCGAGGCTGATGAGACTTGGGTGTCTGCTTGATTGGTCAGGTACGTAAGTAGTACTACATTGTTAAGTTATATAAGCTCACTTCGAAGTTACTGCTAAATAATTTCCTGATCGCGATACTTGGCCACACGCATCGTGAGATGGGTTGATAACGACGATGGTGCACGCTGGTGCAGCACGCGAGCGAGCGAGCGACCGTCTCTGTCCAGGCACAGATATCTGGATTGGTTTGTCAGATCGGATCGGGGCCGTGGCCAATGCATTGTGCTGTACATCTCTTCCATATTGGAGAAGCTCGGAAGTGTTAGAGATGTGTTTCCCTTTATATCTACTGTACTGGTACGGTGTAGTACACCGTCTAATATGATTTTTGTACGTCATGGCGAGGGTTTTTCTCAGCCTATACAAACACATACCCGAGTTCTGAGAGGGGCATCGTTTTCACCTAACCTATGGTATCAGGGCCGATCCTCTTCCTCATCTAGCGCCACAAACCACAACCAAAACCAAGAACCGCCGCCACCATAGATCATCTCTGCCGCCGCCACATCAAACTACAAACCACGACCAAAAGCCTCTACTGCCGTCGCAGATCATCCCTATCGCCGTTGCATCAAACCACAAAACAAAAGCTTCTATGGCCTAAACCAAAAACACAGCCGCCCCATCCCTTTCTTCTGTCACCGCCACATAAAATCACAACCAAAAAAAACCTACCGCCGCCGCAGATTACTTGTCGCCGCCGCATCAGGACCACACCATGACGTCCTCATCCTCTTCGATGGCCTCGGTTGCCGCCACTCTCGGTACCCCTCCGTCCTAGAAGCTCACACGGGCAAATTTCCTCTGTTGGAAAACCCTGGCATTTCCTGCACTTCGCGGTGCTCAGGTTATCGTCCTTCTCGATGGCTCGGATCCTACACCGTCCAAGACCCTGGCGATTGAAGATTCAGAGAAGACAAAGAAATCCATCCCCAACCAGGACTATGCAGCCTGGGTTGTTTGAGATCAAGAGGTATTGAGTTATCTTCTCGACTCTTTCCCATGATATATTAGCACATATTATTGGCCCAGAAACCACTGGAGCAGTCTGGGCCGTTATCACCTCGATGTTCTCTACCCAGTCCATCTCCAAGGTTATCCATCTACGCGGTGTCCTCAACAACACCAAGAAGCTCTCTCTCTCTCTCACCGTTTCTCAATACTTTGCCAAGATAAAAGGTTTTAGCTTTGAACTCATCTCTCTTGGCAAGGAAGTAGTTGAAGCGATCTCGTTGACTATATAGTCAATGGTCTCGACGAATCTTACAACAATGTTGTTGCAACTGTTAACGGAAATCCTAAAACAAGGTTTGTTAGTATCTCCATGCACCCATGACATCTCATTGGACAGTTGTCAAGAGAATTCTTAGATATGTCAGTGATACAATATCCCTTGGTATTACTTTTCAGAAGTCCAACTCTACTCTGTTGAGTGCTTTTTCAGATGCAGATTAGGCTGGATGTCTTGATGATAGACGTTCTATAGGGGGATTTTCTATCTTTGTTGGACCAAATATGGTCTCATGGAATGCTAGAAAACAACCACCAACATCAAGGTCAAGTACAAAAGCAGAATATAATGCACTTGCAAATGCTACAACTGAACTTATCTAGGTTGAAACTCTTCTTCAGTAACTCGGAGTAAAAATGAAGGAAAAACCATGTCTGTGGTGTGATAACTTAGGTGCCATATATTTGTCTACTAATTCTATGTTTCATGCTCGCACTAAACATATAGAGATTGATTTTCACTTTGTTTGTGAACGAGTGGCAAATAAACAGTTGGAGATTAAGTTTATCCTAGCGAGGATCAAGTCGCTGATGGATTCACCAAGGCACTTGTCGTTGCCAATCATCATGAATTTAGATGTAATCTAAATCTTTTATGAAGTTTGGATTAAGGGGGGCTGTTAGAGATGTATTTCCCTTTATATCTATTATACTAGTATGGTGTAGTACACCGCCCAATATGGTCCTTGTACGCCACAATGAGGGCTTTTATCACCCTATATAAACATGTACCCGAGCTCTGAGAGGGGCATTGAAAGGATACCGATGTCGCCTAGAGGGGGCGGGGGGGGTGAATAGGCTATTAAAACTTTTCCGATAGTGGCTCGACAAAGGCAGAATTAAACTAGTGTTTACTTTGTCAAACACAACCTAGAACAACTAGGGATCACCTATGTGCACCAACAACTTATGCTAAGCAATACAATCAACAATGTGATAGCAAGATATAGGTTACTTCAAGCACGAAGGCTATCACAATGTAAAGTGCATAAGTAAAGAGCTCGGGTATAGAGATAACCGAGGCACGCGGGGACGACGATATTTTACTGACTTCCTCCCAACATGGAGTACGTCTCGTTTGGAGAGGGGGTGGTATCAAACCACCAACGCAACAAAGGCCTCCCTTATTTTCCTGTGAATCTCACCCCAACGGGATCGATCCACGCTTCCACTATCGGTGCACTTGTGGGTGGCAATCCAGAACCTCTCACAAGGTTGGGGCACTTCTCCACAACTCAATTGGAGGCTCCCAACAAACAAGCTTGGGAAAGCTCCACAACTTAATTGGAGGCCCAAGTGATCCAAGAACCTGAAAAACCACCAAACCGTCTAGGGTTCCAAGAACCCAAGAGTAAAAAGCTTCCCACCTTTCACTCAATCGAATCCTCACCGAGAACTCAAACCGATGCACCAAATGCAATGGCAAGAACACAAGTAGTGCTCAAATCCTTCTCTCCCAAATTCCATCAAATCTACAAAAGCTTGTGGAGGAATAAGAGAGGAAGAACAATGGAGGAAATCCACAAAAGACTCCAAGATCTAGATCCCAAGATGTTCCCCTCACTTAGAGGATAGATGGATTGGTGGGATTGTAGACCTAGATCTCCTCTTTCAAATCCCTAAAGTATATGCAAGAATCAAGGAAGGGATTGAAGGGGGAGCAATCTCAAGAGGGTCAAGAATGGAGGAGAAAGCCTGTGAAACTCGAGCAAAGACATTGGGAAAGAAGGCCCCCTTTTTATAGGCCCACGGATTTCTGACCGTTTTCTTCCTGTTGGGGAAAAGTCAGACCGGAGACTCCGGTGTGCAGACCGGAAATTCCGGCCAACCTCTGGACCAGCCTCCAGACCACCTATCAGATTTTCCCAGCGCCTCTGCGAACCAAGTGGACCGGAGACTCCGGTCTGAGGTATGGACCAGACTCCGGTCAGTCTCCGGACCTTCCTCTGGACCACCCATCAGACTGTCCCAGGCTAAATTCTGGAGCCCCCTCCGGGGACTCCAGGGGACACTCCGGACCACACCGGAGACTCCGGTCCACGCAGACCGGAGACTCCGGTCTGGACCAAATAAGAGGCAAACTTCAAATGGCGATATCTAGAGTTTGGAAACTCCGATTGACCTGAAACCAATTTTGTTGAAAATATTGGATACCACCAAGAGAGAACATTTCATGTATTATAATGTGAGATACCTCTCTTGGTGAGAAACCGGAAAAACCTCAAAGATAAAAAACGCAATATGATATAAAAGGGAAATCCGTTTTTGATGAACTAGAGCTTGTTATGAATATTACCCTAAGATCTAGAACCTCACATGGATAAGATCCAAATAACAACCAAGAAAGGATGATGGTAAGTATGCAAAGGTTTGAGCTCTCTCTAAAAGATATGATCGAGTTACTCACTTGAGAGTCCCTCTTGATAGCACGGTTGTCTATCCTATAAACCGATCTCCCCAACTAACACCACGAGACCGGTAAGAAAGAAACCCTATCAAGATCATACCTTTGCCTTGCGTATTTTCCACTTGATCTTGATGTATACGATCTTGTCCTTCTCAAGATGGAACACCTTTCTTGATTGCTCTTGCATGCACTCTCTTGATGAAGACTTGCAAGTTGCTCCCTCATTTCCCATGGGGAAACCTTTACTTTGACCTTGTCTTCATCGATCCATGATCACCGAGGATGGCAAGCTTCAAGCATGATATCTTCTAGATATGGCACATCTTTAGCTTGCACAACATTACTTCTAACACCATTTGGATTATGTCTTGAAGATACATATGATAAACTCTATCTTCTTCTTCAAGACACCCTTGCAAAAGGCTCAACTCTCATATGACCAATTTGTGGATCACTCTTGAACACCTTGGTCATCACATAATCCTCTTCACTTCTTCTCCAAACCTTGAAGCCAACATATGGTTCAAGCTTGCCTATGGACAATTCCTACAAATACAACTCGATACAAGCATTAGTCCATAGAGATTGTCATTAATTACCAAAACCACACATGGGGGCCCACATGTTCTTTCAGGTATCATTTTCGCCTAACCAATAGGTAGATGTTAGGTAGGACAGGATTCGATCTATCGACCAAGTGTGATGCAATTTATGCATGCTAGATGTGTCTAGTAAGTTGTAACATCCCAGATTTTGTATTGGGATGTTATTAGTGTCATGCATCATCCTTGCATCATTGCATCCTACATTTGAAAATTGAAATAAAAATCCTAAACACCTAAACCTAGAAAACCCTAATAGTGGTTGCCTTATGTAAGCATTATTGTAGAGGTCAAGTAATGACTCTACTAAAAACCTTGTAAAACTTTAAACTATGGCCATATGTTGACCACCTTAATTTCATGAAAATTTAGAAACAAGTTTCATCAATTTTGGACTTAGTTTGCAAAAGTTATTAGGGTTTTACTAAAACAGAAAAAAGGAAAAATGTTAAACAAAAAAAAAGAAAGGGCCAGCAAGGCCAGCAGCTAACCTAGCTGGGCCGGCTCGCCAGCCCACCCCGCCCCAGCGCCCGCGCAGCAGCAAGCCTGCCCGCGCACGTCGGCCCACTTCTCCCCTCCACCACCGACACCCGGGCCCCACCCGTCGCCCTTCTCCTTTCTTCTCCGACAAGGACAGAGTCCGCACCGACCACGACCTCCCCCGCATCCGTGTCCGGCCAGGACTCCTCTCCCCCCAGGCTGCTTATAAAAACCGACCACACGCCTCTCCTCCGTCCCCCAAAACCCTAGAACCCTAGCCTCTCCGTTTCCGCGACGTCGAACCACCGCCGCGCTCGGTAAGCCAACAAAGACGGCGACACGGGAACCCCCATCCCCTGATTTCTTTCCCTATCTTGACCTCTCGATCAACGTCGTCTACTCATTGCGTTTTCCCCCTGTGTACTGCAGCGTGCCACCGCGAATTGCTCGCCGGAGCTGCGGAGGAGGAGCAGCCGCCGCCACCGTTCGGGGAAGAGAAGCTCGAATCCGAGTCTACGGGCGGAACCGCGAGGAGGAGACGATCGCCCGAGGCTGCTTCGCCATCACCTAGGGACACCGATGCCGATGCCGACCACCGCAGCGCCCGTCGCCACCAGCCGCCGCCGCCAGCCGGAGAGGTGAGCCGTCCTTGCTCCTAAGCCGTTAGATCCAGGCCGACGGTGAGGATTAGAAGATTCGAACGAAGGGGTATCAGCGAATAACAACGTGCCACGTGGCCACGCGCGTCAGCACGCACGCGCCAGCGCCGCGTCGCTCCAGCTGGACCAACCAGACGCTGACACCTGGCTAGGTTTTAAGTGAAGTTCAGATCTGGTTGCAGATTTGGAATTCAAACTTGGGAAAATCATATAAAATCAAATATTTGTCCAAATTTAGCTTGTAATATACCGTTGGATTCCTAATTTTATGTAGAATCCAAATCTGTAATAATATTGCAGGTTTGCAGTAATGTTTTAGGTGTAGATTTTAATCATTAGATTAGAGAGTTTAATCTATAGAAAAAATAATTAAAATTCTATTTTATTTGATTCTTGTTGCAATAATTTTGTTTCCACAATACCTACTGATCCAAATCATTAAGCTTTGCTTAAGATCATTAGATCTAGTTTGTGGCTAATTAGATGGTTTGATCTTCTTATAATCATAGGATTTGTTTTAGTGACTCTATTAGATCTAAACCCTTGGGATAATCAACCCTAGTGACACCCTTACACCATCACAACACAAACTTGCTACCTTAATCAATTTAGAAGAACCAACCTTGCATAAAAAAAACATGTTGCATGCATGCATGATATTCTTTGTGATATGCTTTGAGCAAGTTGTGATCAGATCTATGTTCGTGATTCGTTAGATTGCTCGGAGTGCCCTAAGGAGTGCTATTGTGTAGAGTGCTGATCGGATCAAGGAAAGTTACACCACTTGTTCATAATTTTGTCCCAGTTTTGATTCTATGCATGTGATCTTCAAAATTCTGTAGTATGCATGTGTAGGATATTCTAGTAGAATTTTTCCTTAGTATTATTTTGCAAGTGCGATGATTTTGTAGTATGCCATGAGTAGCTCTATACTTAGGATTTCCATCCTAATAGGTACCCCTATTTTTGCTAAGTATTGCTTGCTATGCTATATATACGAAGTACCGTTGGGGGGTTCGAAAGACAAAGAATTTTTCTAAGTATAAAGGCTCTCTAGAGCAAACTTTTCTTCTCAAATCCACTTCAAAATAAAACTAAGCTTTCTTCTGGGCGGAATGGTTGTCGGGTCAACGAGTGAGATTTTGGTGGAGGACGGCCTCCCAGGAATCAAAGAAGTCTGCCATGTTTCAGAATTCAGAAGCTTCCAGTGCAACCACAATACATTATGGGCTCTGTCTTGGCCTAGTACTTAGTGGGAAACCTCACCTGGGTACCAACATTTGGAGGTTCTTGGCACGGTTGGATCCGGAAGGTAGAGGGGCTACTAAGGGAAAGCCTCGCCATGGTCTTGTCTGTAAAAGGACTTAAGTGCACAAACTCTCGAGAGTATTGCAATCTGATCGATCAGCCGTGTTCACGGTAACAGAACAACAATGAGCAACTGAAGGATGGAGCCTCTGAAGGATCTTCCTCTCTCTTTTCTAAAAACAAAGTTTTGAAAACCCCATGGCGTGCGTAATATCGCTAATGGGTGGGAATTTGGGAACTTGGTGTGTAATATCCAAGTGACGCTTGGTGCGTAATATCCAAGTGTTTGGTTGTTTGGACACTTGGTGCGTAATATCCTCGTGTGCCACTCGACCTTATTTTATCTAAGCAAATGTTTACAAAGTAGGACAATCCTCTCCTTTTCTCTCTACTTAAGAAAACTAGCTTTGAGCAAATGAACTCTACATCCTATACCAGCCTTGCATGTAGAGATAGTCTTTTCTCTCCTTGGTGTAATTTGCCAATACATTCAAAGCATTGACCCAACTTGTTGGCTGCACGTCTTATGTGCAGAATCCGAAGATTGAAAGGTGCGTAGGGATCGCGGGTCTACACTCGACAAGCCTAGGGCGTTGATGGACTCATGCTGCTTTTATGTTTCCGCTGTTATTTGAGCTAGCATAATGCTAAGCAATCTTTGTAATAAATTCATACTCTGGATTTTCCGTGTAATAAAGACTTTGTGTTTTACATGATATTTCATCGACTGTGAGTGCTAGCTATTGATCCAGGGACTAGCATGTTAATCACAGGGACTTAGGATCCTTACCGATCCGAGGTCATTACAGATGGTATCAGAGCACATCGTTGCCTGTAGGACGTGACCCTAGGATGGGAACCACCTCTAACTTTTGTGCCTTACTTGTTCTTCTACTAAGTTATTTTCTGCACTTCTAGTATCTACTTTCCCCTACTTGTTTAAGTATCTAACCTTCATTCTTCTAACTCAAAGATGACAAGCTTGCTCTACGACACCGTCGCGGACATCGAGCCCCTTCGCTTTGGTGGATGCCTCATGGATCTACTCACACGTTTGGACCTTCCTCTCCCAACAATCCAGGGGAGCACAATGAAGAAACTCCACAAGGACGACTGTTGGGGAGTCAAGGTCATCCAGCCAGGAAAAGAGCGAGGCAAGAACCCGGAGGAAGACATAGCAATCCACATAGTTAGCGATTCCAAGGAGAAGGCCCTTAGCATCAGCTTGCAGCAACTCATTGGTCACCTATGTGGACGTCATCATGAAGCTCTCCAAGGACACTGCGGCGGCCTCTTTGGAAGACGAGATGAGGAAGGAATTGCCATGGAGTTAACCTTTGAGGAAAGAACTTCTACCAAGCGCCGAAGAACACAATATCAAGACTTGGAGTGCCACATCCATGACCTTGAAAAGGGTACCTTCCTCGAGATGTTGAAGAACGACGAGCTGTGCACCCTCATCAAGGAGAAGGAAGAAGTGATCAAGCAGCAGGAGGAGGCAATGAAGCTCCAAGAGATAAAATTCCAGGACCAAGAGAAGAAGTTCGCTAACCAAGAGAAGAGGGTGATAAATAAAAACAAGAGAATTAGGGAACTCAAACAACAGATCGATGGAGATGAAGTGCAAACTGAAGGCCTTTGCAAGATAATCAATGATGTGCGTGCTTCCAAGAGGGACTTGGCAAAGAAACTTGAAGCCGCAATGAAGTCAAGTTTAGTGGAGGAGCTACAAAGCGAGAAGGAGGGACTTCAGGAGCAGCTGGAAGCCACTACCAAGAAGCTACAGGATGAGATAAAGAACCTCCAAGAGAAGCTTGAAGCCACCACAAAGGAGATGGAGTTGTACAAGACAACTCTAGAGCAGGAAGGCTACTCGTTCGAGGACGAGGAAGAGGAAGGCGTGGAATATGTGCAATAGTTGGACCACCTTTAATTCTATAGTAGAACGTTATTCGCAAATGTAATAAATACCAAGACAAGTCTGGTTTAGTTAAACTTGGTTGTTTTCTGTGTTAAAGCTGTGTTATTATGTCTTGTGTGCCTTGTGTACCTGGTGTGTTTTCATAAGGGTAGGAGTTTACTACTTAGTCTTTCTGTATATTTCTTAACTATTCTCTTAAACCCCACAGATGCCGCCAAGACGTGCGAACCCCGAAATCCCGCCATAAATAGCAGAACTTTTGGCCACTCAGAACCAGCTGATCCAACTGCTCACTCAGAACATGCAAAACAACAACAACAACCCGCCACCACCACCACCTCCGCCACCTCCTCAATAGGATCGCTTGACTCGGTTTTTGAGGCTGAACCCACCTACCTTCACTAGCAGCACTGAACCAATCATCGCTGATGACTGGCTGCGTACGATCAACAAGAAGCTAGACACCGTGCAAGTTGTCGGAGCCAACAGGGTGCGTTATGCCGCACACCGGCTTGAAGGACCTGCTGCAGAATGGTGATAACTACCAAGTCACCCACCCGGATATTGATGCTATCACTTGGGAACAGTTTGAGTTAGCTTTTCGCACTCATCATGTGGCTGCTGGTGTCATGACTCTGAAAAGGCGCGAGTTTCGCGACCTACACCAGCTGCACCGTTCTGTCACCGAGTATGGGGAGCTTTTCAATAAGCTAGCCCGTTATGCACCCGATGATGTTTCCACTGATGCCAAGAGACAGGAGGAGTTCTTAAGAGGGATCAATGATGAGATATCCATTCAGCTTGTGGCTCAGAAATTTGACAACTTTCAGGAACTCCTAGACAGAGCCATTGTGGTTGAATCAAAGAGGAAGAGCATAAAAAACCGCAAGAGGAAATCTAACCCTCACAAACACTCTGTTCCGTACCAGAAGCAGCGCAATTCCTCACCACCACCTTATAACAATAATGGCCACAACTATAACGGTCATAACCATGGTGGCCACAAACACAATGGGCATAAGAACCGCAATGGGAATGGCAGCAATGGAAAGGATCTTAGTGAGGTGACATGCTTTAAGTGCAACAAGACAGGGCACTATGCAACCTCTTGCCCCGAAAGGAAGAATGGCAATGGCAATGGCAATGGGAATGGAAATGGACACAACCATGGCAATGGAAACGGGAAGAAGCCAAATCCGTTTGTCAAAGCCACAGTGAATCATGTTTCTATGGAGGATGCTTGTGATGCGCCAGACTCTGTGATTGGTAAGTTCAAACTCAATTCTATTCCCGCAGTTGTTCTTTTTGATACCGGTGCATCGCATTCATTCATATCAAGGGTATTTGTGGATAGAGGCAAGATACCAACGGAGACTATAAACTTTCCTCTAAGGGTAAGTTCTCCTGGGGGAGAAATAGTGGCAAACTCTGGTTGCCGGGAATTAGAACTAAGGATTGGGACACACATTTTTCCCACCAGTCTAGTAGTTCTAGAATCACAAGGATTAGACATAATCTTGGGCATGAATTGGATGACCGAATATGAAGGAGTCATAGATTGTGCCAAGAGAACTGTCATGCTCACAACACCGGAAGGGAAGAGGATTCGTATCAAGTCGAATTTCGCACTTAAAGAAGTCATGGTGAACTCCCTTAAGGGGGTTAGCTTGGAGGAGGTACCTATTGTAAAGGAATACCCAGATGTCTTTCCGGAGGAACTACCAGGAATGCCACCCGACCGTGATATCGAGTTCCTCATTGACCTGATGCCATGCACGGGGCCGATAGCTAAGAGACCATACAAGATGGATGTGGACGAGTTAAAGGAACTCAAGAAACAGCTTAGGGAACAATTGGACAAGGGGTTCATTCAACCCAGCGCGTCATCTTGGGGAGCACCCGTCCTATTTGTGGAAAAGAAGGATAAGACCAAGAGGCTGGTTGTGGACTACCGCTCGTTGAACGAAGTGACGATTAAGAATAAGTATCCTCTGCCCAACATCAACGACCTGTTTGACCAGCTAAAAGGAGCCAGTGTGTTCTCAAAGATCGATCTACGATCGGGCTATTTTCAGCTGAATATTCGAGAACAGGATGTGCCCAAAACAGCATTCACCACAAGATACGGATTGTATGAGTACACCGTGATGTCTTTTGGTCTAACCAATGCCCCAGCATACTTCATGACCATGATGAACAAGGTGTTCATGGAATATTTGGACAAGTTTATCGTGGTATTCATAGATGATATACTCATATACTCTAAGGATGAGAAGGAACATGAGAAACATCTGCGCCTTATTATGGAGAAGCTAAGAGAACACAAGTTGTATGCCAAATTCAGCAAATGCGAGTTCTGGTTAAAGGAAGTGGGATTCCTTGGTCATGTTGTGTCAGCAAAAGGAGTTGCCATAGATCCTAGCAAGGTAGCTTCCGTGACGGAATGGGAGTAACCCAAGAATGTGGGAGATATTAGAAGTTTCTTGGGCCTCGCAGGATATTACTAGAGGTTCATCAAAAACTTTTCCAAGATAGCAAAACCCATGACGGAACTATTAAAGAAGGAAAAGAAATTCCTATGGACCGAGGCATGTGAAGCAAGTTTTAAAGAGTTGAAGAAACGCCTTGTAACGGCACCAGTTCTGTGTCTGCCTGATATCCAGAAGGATTTTCAAGTCTATTGTGACGCTTCTCGACAAGGACTTGGAAGTGTATTGATGCAGGATGGGAAAGTGGTATCCTATGCCTCCCGACAACTTAAGAACCACGAACACAATTATCCCACACATGATTTGGAACTTGCATCTGTGGTTCATGCACTCAAGGTATGGAGACACTACCTCATGGGCAAACATTGTGATGTGTTCACAGATCATAAAAGTTTGAAGTACATCTTCACCCAAAAGGAGTTGAATATGAGACAACGAAGATGGCTTGAGCTAATTAAGGATTATGACTTGGATTTACAGTACCACCCCGGAAAGGCAAACGTGGTGGCTGATGCCTTAAGTCGTAAGGTGTATGTGAATGGACTTATCGCAGGGGAACTTCCAGAGGATTTATGCAAGCAATTCAGGGATCTCAGGCTAGAGATAGTCCCGAAAGGACACGTAGCGACTATGGAAATAGTGTCCACCTTCCAAGAAAGGATCCAAGAAGCACAAAGGGGGGATAAAGAGTTGGAGGAAATAAGAGTCAGGATAAGTGAAGGAAAGACTAAAGAATTTCGTCTGTATGAACAAGGAACCCTCTGGTATGGGAAGCGTTTGTGCGTTCCCAATGACCCCGATATCAGGAAGATGATTTTACAAGAAGCTCATGATTCGCCATACTCAATTCATCCAGGTAACACAAGGATGTACATGGATGTGAAGGATAGATTCTGGTGGAATAACCTAAAGAGAGATATTGCAGAGTATATTTCTCTGTGTGATGTGTGCAACAGAGTTAAAGCCGAGCATCAGAAACCGGCAGGATTACTTCAACCACTACCTATACCCGACTGGAAGTGGGACAAGGTAGGCATGGATTTCATCACGGGATTACCCCGGACTCGTTATGGATTTGATTCTATCTAGGTAGTGGTGGACCACTTTACCAAGGTGGCTCACTTCATCCCCGTAAAGACCACATATACAAGTGCTAAGCTTGCTAAGATATACATGTCAAGAATTGTAAGTCTGCATGGTGTTCCCAAGGGAATTGTGTCAGATAGAGGTATCCAGTTTACTTCAAAGTTTTGGCGACAACTACATGAGTCTCTTGGAACCCGACTAGAATTCAGTACTGCCTTCCACCCTCAAACAGATGGCCAAACAGAAAGGGTGAATCAAATTTTGGAAGATATGTTGAGAGCTTGCGCACTAGACTATGGGTCTAGTTGGGACGATAACCTGCTGTATGCTGAGTTCTCATACAACAACAGTTACCAGACAAGTATCAAAATGGCTCCATTTGAAGTTCTACATGGCAGGAAGTGTAGGACTCCATTGCTATGGAATGGAGTTGGTGAACGCAGTCTTTTTGGACCTGACTTGATAAAGGATGCCGAAGAAAAGGTACGACAGATTCAGGATAGGCTAAAGGTAGCCCAATCCCGACAGAAGAGCTACGCTGATTCCAAGCGCAGGGATGTGGCCTATGAAATAGGGGACCGTGCGTATCTCCGAGTTTCACCCCTACGAGGAGTTAAGAGGTTCGGAATCAAGGGAAAGTTAGCCCCACGATTCATAGGACCATATAAAGTTCTGGCCCGTAGAGGGGAAGTGGCTTATCAGCTGGAGATACCGGAAGGACTGACTGTTCATGATGTGTTTCATGTGTCGCAACTAAAGAAGTGCCACCCGGAGATGGCCGAAACACCGCTAAGATACACGATTTCCCTAGAAGAGGTTCAATTGGAGAATGACCTTACCTATGAGGAAAAACCCATCAAAATACTGGAAACAACTAAAAGGATTACTCGCACCAAGACTATAAGGTTCTGCAAGGTACAATGGAACCACCACTCCGAGGAAGAAGCTACGTGGGAGCGTGAAGAAGACTTGAAGGCAGAACACCCACACCTATTTGCTAGCCAACCCGAATCTCGAGGACGAGATTCTTCTTAAGGGGGGTAGGTTTGTAACATCCCAGATTTTGTATTTGGATGTTATTAGTGTCATGCATCATCCTTGCATCCTACATTTGAAAATTGAAATAAAAATCCTAAACACCTAAACCTAGAAAACCCTAATAGTGGTTGCCTTATGTAAGCATTATTGTAGAGGTCAAGTGATGACCCTACTAAAAACCTTGTAAAACTTTAAACTATGGCCCTATGTTGACCACTTTAATTTTATGAAAATTTAGAAATAAGTTTCATCAATTTTGGACTTAGTTTGCAAAAGTTATTAGGGTTTTACTAAAACAGAAAAAAGGAAAAATGTTAAAAAAAAAAGAAAGGGCCAGCAAGGCCAGCAGCTAACCTAGCTGGGCCGGCTCGCCAGCCCACCCCGCCCCAGCGCCCGCGCAGCAGCAAGCCTGCCCGCGCACGTCGGACCACTTCTCCCCTCCACCACCGACACCCGGGCCCCACCCGTCGCCCTTCTCCTTTCTTCTCCGACGAGGACAGAGTCCGCACCGACCACGACCTCCCCCACATCCGTGTCTGGCCAGGACTCCTCTCCCCCCCAGGCTGCTTATAAAAACTGACCGCACGCCTCTCCTCCGTCCACCAAAACCCTAGAACCCTAGCCTCTCCGTTTCCGCGACGTCGAACCACCGCCGCGCTCGGTAAGCCAACAAAGACGGCGACACGGGAACCCCCATCCCCTGATTTCTTCCCCTATCTTGACCTCTCGATCAACGTCGTCTACTCATCGCGTTTTCCCCCTGTGTACTGCAGCGTGCCACCGCGAATTGCTCGCCGGAGCTACGGAGGAGGAGCAGCCGCCGCCACCGTTCGGGGAAGAGAAGCTCGAATCCGAGTCTACGGGCGGAACCGCGAGGAGGAGACGATCGCCCGAGGCTGCTTCGCCATCACCTAGGGACACCGACGCCGACGCCGACCACCGCAGCGCCCGTCGCCACCAGCCGCCGCCGCCAGCCGGAGAGGTGAGCCGTCCTTGCTCCTAAGCCGTTAGATCCAGGCCGACGGTGAGGATTAGAAGATTCGAAGGAAGGGGTATCGGCGAATAACAGCGTGCCACGTGGCCACGCGCGTCAGCACGCACGCGCCAGCGCCGCGTCGCTCCAGCTGGACCAACCAGACGCTGACACCTGGCTAGGTTTTAAGTGAAGTTCAGATCTGGTTGCAGATTTGGAATTCAAACTTGCGAAAATCATATAAAATCAAATATTTGTCCAAATTTAGCTTGTAATATACTGTTGGATTCCTAATTTTATGTAGAATCCAAATCTGTAATAATATTGCAGGTTTGCAGTAATGTTTTAGGTGTAGATTTTAATCATTAGATTAGAGAGTTTAATCTATAGAAAAAAATAATTAAAATTCTATTTTATTTGATTCTTGTTGCAATAATTTTGTTTCCACAATACCTACTGATCCAAATCATTAAGCTTTGCTTAAGATCATTAGATCTAGTTTGGGGCTAATTAGATGGTTTGATCTTCTTATAATCCTAGGATTTGTTTTAGTGACTCTATTAGATCTAAACCCTTGGGATAATCAACCCTAGTGACACCCTTACACCATCACAACACAAACTTGCTACCTTAATCAATTTAGAAGAACCAACCTTGCATAAAAAAACCATGTTGCATGCATGCATGATATTCTTTGTGATATGCTTTGAGCAAGTTGTGATCAGATCTATGTTCGTGATTCGTTAGATTGCTCGGAGTGCGCTAAGGAGTGCTGCTCGGATCAAGGCAAGTTACACCACTTGTTCATAATTTTGTCCCAGTTTTGATTCTATGCATGTGATGTTCAAAATTCTGTAGTATGCATGTGTAGGATATTCTAGTAGAATTTTTCCTTAGTATTATTTTGCAAGTGCGATGATTTTGTAGTATGCCATGAGTAGCTCTATACTTAGGATTTCCATCCTAATAGGTACCCCTGTTTTTGCTAAGTATTGCTTGCTATGCTATATATACGAAGTACCGTTGGGGTGTTCGAAAGACAAAGAATTTTTCTAAGTATAAAGGCTCTCTAGAGCAAACTTTTCTTCTCAAATCCACTTCAAAATAAAACTAAGTTTTCTTCTGGGCGGAATGGTTGTCGGGTCAACGAGTGAGATTTTGGTGGAGGACGGCCTCCCAGGAATCAAAGAAGTCTGCCATGTTTCAGAATTCAGAAGCTTCCAGTGCAACCACAATATATTATGGGCTCTGTATTGGCCTAGTACTTAGTGGGAAACCTCACCTGGGTACCAACATTTGGAGGTTCTTGGCACGGTTGGATCCGGAAGATAGAGGGGCTACTAAGGGAAAGCCTCGCCATGGTCTTGTCTGTAAAAGGACTTGATCGTGGATTGTGGGTAAAGTGCACAAACTCTCGAGAGTATTGCAATCTGATCGATCAGCCGTGTTCACGGTAACAGAACAACAATGAGCAACTGAAGGATGGAGCCTCTGAAGGATCTTCCTCTCTCTTTTCTAAAAACAAAGTTTTGAAAACCCCATGGCGTGCGTAATATCGCTAATGGGTGGGAATTTGGGAACTTGGTGTGTAATATCCAAGTGACGCTTGGTGCGTAATATCCAAGTGTTTGGTTGTTTGGACACTTGGTGCGTAATATCCTCGTGTGCCACTCGACCTTATTTTATCTAAGCAAATGTTTACAAAGTAGGACAATCCTCTCCTTTTCTCTCTACTTAAGAAAACTAGCTTTGAGCAAATGAACTCTACAGCCTATACCAGCCTTGCATGTAGAGATAGTCTTTTCTCTCCTTGATGTAATTTGCCAATACATTCAAAGTATTGACCCAACTTGTTGGCTGCACGTCTTATGTGCAGAATCCGAAGATTGAAAGGTGCGTAGGGATCGCGGGTCTACACTCGACAAGCCTAGGGCGTTGATGGACTCATGCTGCTTTTATGTTTCCGCTGTTATTTGAGCTAGCATAATGCTAAGCAATCTTTGTAATAAATTCATACTCTGGATTCTCCGTGTAATAAAGACTTTGTGTTTTACATGATATTTCATCGACTGTGAGTGCTAACTATTGATCCAGGGACTAGCATGTTAATCACAGGGACGGTGTTGCCGACTTCCTCTCAATGCGGAATGGAATGCGGAGAGTATTTTATGACACACGTCGTGGGATAAGAGGAGGGTATTATTTCTGGGAAGCAACTTTTACACAATAGACTGATGAGAGAGAGACCATAGACGAGGCGTATCTCTATCTAGCCGACTTGTCGAAGTTGATGGTCCGAAAGTGAGTTTAGCAAGCTTTGAAAGGCCTTCCACCTCTTTGCAACCGCCCTCCATCCCAAGAAGTTTTTGCCTAAAATCACATTATATTGGAAAATTTGACTAAAAATAGCCTCTATTTGACCTTTTTGCCCTAATACCGGTTCAAACCGTCTTCCCGACCCATTGCGTCCACCAGAACTTTGGCCCAAGCTTCGCCACTAGTGGCTTGTGATGATCGTAGATTGATTGACTTTGTTCATGGTTTTTTGTCCTTGCAAAAATGGTCAAACTTCATTGACTAAACTACTCCCTCTCACTCAAATTACTTATATGCAGATTTAGACAAAAAAATGTTTAATATCTGCCTAGGTTTATTGAACATGCAACAAATAATTTAAAACAGGGATAGTAATAAAAATAGTGGAACAGAACGACGAAATGAAAACATACATCAATAAAAAAAATAAAGAAACTAAAAGTTACAACAATATCTTTTGTATCCTTTGTTGATACCTCCACTGGTATCCAGTGGCGGATCCAACCTTAGATAGGGGGTGCACGACACCGGTCAGAACCAAATTTCTTTGTAAAACGTCATTTTCCCACCATATATGCATCCTTTAAATTTGTGGTTTATCTGTTTGTGCACCCTCTAGCCCCCTTGGTTCTATAGTCTAGGTCCGCCACGGCTAGTATCTATTATTGTTTCTCCTTGTCGTTTTATGTTGAACTGTAAAAAACAAACTAACACTGAATATCTTAAAGAACCAACCAAGACAACCTAGACTAATATTCGAATGTTTCAAAAAAATATCAATAGCCAACCCCAAGGGATGAGATAATACGATTGGGATCGAAAGCGCACCTCTCACAAGCAAATGCATAACTAAAAAATATCTATGCGGCTAGAGTGAAGTGTCGGTAGATATTATGCTGCTACTGTATTGGCTATACCAAAGCATAGGCATAATTCTTTGGCCTATGGGCTTGGCGGGGCAAGACCCAGTTTTACCCTCACGTTGCTCTGCCTCTGTTGGCAGGATGTCTAACCTTAATTGATCTGTTGTTGGATTGTTGTGAAAGAAGATCAAAGGCACATAAATATGAACTAGGAGAACCACATTTCATAATGAAAATCCGCTAAATTTATGGCGTAAGCAGTAACCTACCCTTGGGACATTCCATTCAAGAACACAAATTCAACACAAAAAGTTTCTAAACTACAATCCCAACCATTGTTTTCAGGGTCCCTTTTCTTTTACCAGATCAGTTCTCAAGATGGGAGCAATCGACAGAGAAGCCGATTTTAAGAACACTGAATTCCCTAATGCAGATATCTAGGGTTCTCCCTCTGATTTTTTTAGTAGAGGGTTCCTCTGAAGGTACTGTTCTTTTAGAGGCTGGGCCGCTGGAGGGATATTTGTTTTTTGGCAGGATCAAATATTCAACGCTCAAATTAGGCCATCAAGCCCAACATACCAGTCCAATACAGCCCGTTACAACCGTTCTTTGTCAGGGGCGTGTGGATCAGAATCAACCCAAACCAAGCCCACGCTCGACGAGCTGCTTGTGTCTCCGCCGCCGCCGACGTCGAGCACGACACCCGCAGGCGCAGATCTGAGAGTGAGAGAGAGGGATAGAGAGCGAGAGAGTGAGATCGGTGAAGATGGCAGGGAGACTGACCGCGATGGGGTCTCGCGTCCTGGGCGGGCACGGCGCGGCCGCACGCGCCGCTGCCTCCGCGCTCCGCAACCGCGCCGGCATGGGCCTCCCTGCCGGCAGGCACATCGTTCCCGACAAGCCCGTAAGCCAGGATATATCATCTCTATCTATTCTCTCTGTTCGTGTGACCTCCGCCTCTAATCGGCACCATTTCGGATGGGGGATCTTGCGTTGCAGTTGCCGGAGAACGACGAGCTGGTGTGGGACAACGGCACGCCCTTCCCGGAGCCCTGCGTCGACCGCCTCGCCCCACACATCGGCAAGGTATGGCGGTATCTCCCCCTTCCTACTTCTGTAGTACACGAGGCCACATCCACTGCAATTTATTGCGTTGTGTTGCATCACAGGCGTCTGAATCGGTTTGATTCTGATGTGTTTGCTGTCTTTGTGTGTTGATTGGACAGTACGAGGCTCTGGCGTGGCTGTGCGGAGGGCTAAGCTTCTTCGCAGCTCTCGGCTTGGCTGCCGTTGTGAACGACAAGGCCTCCAAGATGCCATATGTGAGTGTCCAGTTCTACTGCTTGTGATTTTCCAATTCCCAGTGTTATCTTAGAGAGAATCGTTGTTGTATTGATCTGTTTGAGCTATGATATGATTGAGACTTGCGTGACGCAGTTGTGCAAAAATAATGTTTCTTTAAGATTATATGAACATTGGGTCATTGGGAGATCGTTCCTGTTTATGTTTGGGCTAGAGATGCAATTTCTATGCATTAGAGTATATTTTTCTTAGATTATCTGAACTAAACCTGAAAGATAGCCTCACAAATGCTGTACATTAAAACAAATCTGGTTGCAGCTAGTAGATGGAAGAAATCTTGTTTGAACATCAACCTGTTTTCCTTGTGGTTTACGGGTTAGCATCTTATATAACAAGAAAATTAAAAGCCTTGAATTTGAAATTTATTAATGGAATTGGAACCATGCTATTCAATCTGATTTTGCACAAAATATGTTCCATCAATCTGTGCAATAAACAAATGTAGAGGACTTCATTGATTTATCATTGGGATATTTGTTGTGGATAAGTGAATATTTCAAACTACCTGCAATTAATCATCTACTCCTCTGAACAATAAATCTAAATTCTATCTGTCACTCACTGCTTAGCAAGTTGTTATGCTGCCTTTAACTGTTGCTCCTCACCTGAATTTTCCCTGGATTATCCTGTATTTCGAGAATAAGTCCACATTACTTCCTGAAACTATTATCCACATTCACTTGCCTCCTAAACAACTATTTGGGCTCACTTAACCCCCTGATTAAGAATTTGAAGTCCACTAAACCACTAAAGAGTTTTCAAAAGAAAATTAACTCCCTAAAACATAATTAGTGCTTTCCAAGCAAGGGGTTTATACCTTGATTCAAGACGTAGGCACCTGAATAGGCATAAGGAGCACATTGTCACTGGCCACACACCCTTCTCCCCCATCCTTCTGATTTAGTGGGTATTTTTCCAAGGAGATGGAGAGCAATGGTGAGTCGTGGAGGTAGGACCGTTGGACTAGGAGTTACAGTTCCAGTGGTTGTCAGAGATGCCGCTGAGCATGGGACATCGAAGCCTTCAGACGAGACCAGCTTCCTTGTACGTGTGGTAGTTTGGGTGCCCCAGCCCCAGCTATAGTTGTCATTGAGTTGCTGGGTTGTGGCCTTGGCCTTGTGACTGGCAGACGGAAGAAGCTGTGTTTTTTTCTCTGTCGCCTCCAGGAGGTCCTGCATAATGCCCTTGTTGACCATATGGAAGAACCCCAATCTGCAGGCGCCACCTCCACTCTTTGTCAATAACCTTACATGGATCGTCGTTTGCGTGAAGCGTGCACTCCAACACATGTAGAGGCCAGCCAGCCTACGGCGGCACTGTCGTGCACCAGTGTTTGTTCTGTCCGCCCACCTTAGCAGGCAACACCGTAGCAGTGCGCAGTAGCTGTTTGCTAGCAGTTGGCTAGCTAGCTCAATGATCAAATTCACAAAGTGTGAGCTGTAAATACTGCTTAGCCAAACTTGTGATGATCAAAGTGAGCCGTGCCTTGATCCTGGACGCTGTTAGAACAGATGAAAGTGGGCTAAGCTATAGAGTGCGTCCAGTTGGTGGTAGAATGCCATATCATCAATAATCTCTGCTTAAGTGTATACTAGTCTTGCAACCTGCCACATCATTACCAATCCTGGTTTAGGTGGGTTAACTAGACCTCGTATTCTTCATCAGGTGGTTATGTGAGCCCAAATTTTGTCTCGAGTGATGAGCGCAGTCGATAGTTTAGGAGAGTAAAGTGCCTTCCCTTGTCATTTTATGATTTTATGATGAGTACTTGACATTATAGTACACCCTTAAATTTGTATGCCGGGTTTTGATATTTTTGTCGAGTCCTTTCTTCTTGTTCTGTCCAACACAAACTTAATTGTACATCCTCAAAATATGGTGGCCTAGAATCTGTTATTGGATAAATACTAATCCCTCCTCAAGGTGGCAACGGGGACAGGGGCGGGGATAACTCCACCGTCCCCGCCCGATCCCCGCCAGTCCCCGCTAGGTTATCGGGGGGAAATGGCCCTGTCCCCGTCAATATCAGGTACCTGGCACCTGCTGGGGTTTCCATGGGGACCTTGATGCCGACGCCAAAGCGAGCAGTTTCCCATGTGTGAGGATGCCACGGACGAGCTGATGCCGATGCAGGATGACGCCGGCGACGAGCTGATTCTGATACAGGTCGGCGGCGGCTGATGTCGATGCAGGACGACACCATCGACGAGCTCTTCCTTGCTGACGACTAGATTGAGGGTGGCCGGAACCTAGTAGGTCAGCAGGCTCCCTTTGGCCTGCTGCTCTCAGACGGACGGGGGCGGCATGTTGTCACGTGGAGGTGCCGAGGTGGGAATTGTGGAAGGAGAAGATGAAGGCAGTGGCGGCGGTGTGTCCTGCGTGGGTGGGATGCTAGGAGATTAGGGGAGAGAGAGAGTTGAGAGAGGGAGTGGCCGCTGAAGGCTGGAGGTGGTGGAAAACAATTGAGTCAATTTTAGGGTTCAAATTATGTACTATGCATCATGGCCCACATGTCAGATTCTTATGCACTATAAATCATGGCCCACATGTCAGATTCTTATGCACTATGCATCATGGCCCACATGTCAGCTAACGGGTACCCGCCCCGCCATGCCCATGGAGCGAAAATGCTCCCATCCCTGCCACTATCAGGTGAGGTACCCGCGGATACCCGTCCCATGGGAAAATTGCCATCTTGACTCCCTCTGTCCCACAATACATAAGACGTTTCAGCAAGCGTGCTTGCAAAGTCTTGTATCGTCGGACAGAGGGAGTAGTAATTAGTGAGTCCAGATGATCGATTTATTCTTATAAGTGTGAACTCTTTAATGCTTTATGTTACTCTGGTGACTTGAATAATGGATAGTTATGGTAATAAGCTGAACATGATCTTGTGTCGAAGTCTTCGGTCCCTGACCTGTAATGTCTCCTTGGTATGCAAAGCCCATATCCACTTCTGAGTCTGAATTAGTGATGCTTGTATAAGCATTTTGCAGGACTCTCATGATGTGGCCCAATCTGTTATACCCTTCTTTTTAAATATGGAGGATCTTAAGATCTATTCTACGCTTGTTACCATAGTTGTGTTATACATGCTTGGAAATAAAAGAGGTTACACATAGAGCCATCTGTGAAGCTTATGCCCTTTGTCCTAGATGAGATTCCTTAAAACTTATCAGCTGTTTAAACTTCATGGACAGTTACTACAGATGCTAGTTTGACTTTGTTCTACCATGTTTCTATTCTATAAGACTACAAGTGCTGTCTGTTATGATTCATAGTTCTCCATGTGTTTCGGAAAGTCCGTCAGTATAATGTCATACCCTTCTTGAGCTTTTATAACACATGGGCAAACAAGCATGCCTATGAGTTTTGTAATAGAGACCTGACTGAGTTATATTTTTCCTTGTAAAATTGGTAAAGAAGGATACCTGCACTTTATTTTTCTGTTCAAACTAACCAAAACTTGTCATGTTTTTTTCCTGCAGACTCCAAAAGTTTACCCGTTTGACAATTTGAGAGTGGAACTTGGTGACAGATCGTAGAAGACTATTTTCTCAGTTTCAAGTGTCGTGAGGAATTGAACTTGTACGCCTCCGTTCACCGAAGGAATCAGTGAAATCTTTCTGCTTATGATGCGTTTTGTTGTTGTTTGTCATGTTATATAAGCAATGGTCATGAAATTTGCTGAAATGAGACGATTGATCTCAGTTTGCGCAGATCTGATGCAGTGAACCATGTAATAAAGAAATATTGATTATCTTGTTGATTTCAGATCTATTTACGATGGTATCTTTGCTAATATTTCAAACTAAGTGCAGTCAATCCTATTCTTCGGGGTACTTGTTTGACTTGAACAATACCAGAATTATGATAGCAAGCTGCATATAGAAGGCCTGTGTCTGGACCATTCGTTCATTGACCTACAATGTCTCCTTGGACAGCAACGTCAAAATCCAATTCCAATTCTGAAGTGTAGGGTGTGTTTATATTAGCACTGCAGGACTAGCGGGCTAATATGTGGTAGTCTTTGAAAGGATGCATATGATCCAGTAATGTATGCTCCCTTCCTCAGTGTCTTGTTTGCATTTTGCAAACCTTAGTTTGATAATACCTGATAGGCTACAAGTAGAGCTATTTGCCAAATTTCCAATGGATCTATCTTGTAAATGAGTCGTTAAAAGTAGGCGTCTTTGGTCGATTTCTGATCGCCAGATGTGTAAATGGTACCAGTCTCCATTTTGAAAAAGCACAGAGATCAAACACGGCGTCATCAAAGAGCAAGACCATTTCAAATCATTTAAAGCAACCTTAGAGCATCTTTAGCAGATAAAAGTGGTTTGCGGTGAAACTGCAAAAGACATGTACGAAAATTGCTAGAGCAGAACATATACACTAAACCGAAATTGTATATTAAAAAAAATCACGTTGGCGCCAGATTGATACATAGGGAGAGGTTTTGATCATCAGATAGACAAATTTATAACAAAAAATGGATGCCGCGTCCTACATCCAGTCTTAACCTATCAACTGCTACTAACCGGAGCATCTACGGCGGCGTCATCGCTCACCTACTCCTCGTTGGAGTCGGTGGTGTCATCGACAACGAAGAAGCCCAGTTGGGCCTGGTGCTCGCATGCGGAGCGGCGCCAGACGCGGCGGAACTCACGCTGCTCGCGGGCATGCTCCCACACGTTGGAGACGATGGTCCCGAGCGAGTTGAACTTCGCTTCGCGGATCGCGACACCCTCCTCCTCCGCACTATTGACGTCCTCCTCCTCGCTGTCATCATCGGAGACGTGGCCCCACCGAGCGGGAGGCGACGCGCGCACCACCGACGACGGCACGCGGAGGCGCGGGCCAACACTCGCGGCCACGTGGGAGATTCCCGCCTCCGCATCATGTGCGGCGGACCCAAACTCAAACCCAGCCCACGCCGGGGAGGTCACGTGGGTGCAGCGCGCGCCTGCTCGGACTGGCTCTGGCACACCTCCTCCTCTCCCGGCGGCGGCGCGGGAGCTCAGGCGTCGGAGCTCCCTCCGCGCCACGGTGAACCGCCGCCTCGTCCGGCCATATTTCGGCACGATTGGCCGGTCATGGTTAGGAGGGGTGGCTGGGAGGTGGTGGGCGACAGCGATTTGATGGTGTTGGAGATATGCCCAAGAGGCAATAATAAAGTGGTTATTATTATATCTTTGTGTTTATGATAAATATTTTCATCCCATGCTATAATTGTATTAAGAGGAAACATTAATATTTGCGTGTTTTGTAAACATAAAAGAGTCTCTAGTAAGCCTCTTATTAAGCTAACTTGTTGATTAATAGATGATCATGGTTTCCTGATCATGGATATTAGATGTTATTAATAACAAGTTCATATCATTAGGAGAATGATGTAATGGACACACACCCATAGTAAGCATAACATAAGATCAAGTCATTAAGTTCGTTTTGCTACAAGCTTTCAAATACATAGTAACCTAATCCTTAGACCATGAGATCATGTTAATCATCATCACCGGATGAGTGCTTTAATGACATCAAACGCCACTTCCATAACTGGGTGGTTATAAAGGTGACATTAGGTATTCTGAAAGTATGTGTTGAAACGCATGGATCAAGAGTGGGATTTGTCCTTTCAAATAACGGATAGATATACTTTGAGCCCTCTTGGTGAAATGTCATCCAATTGGCTTGCAAGCATGTGACTAGGTCACAAGGGATGTCATATCACGGTACGATTAAAGAGTACTGACGAGGGTTCGACTCGTCAATGCCCATTATTATGGACTTGAGTTTTGGAGAAGATGGGGATGCTGGAAGTCGCGAGACGGTTAACACGCAAGCAACACGGGGAAACGAGGTTTACCCAGGTTCAGGCCCACGAAGAGAAACCCTACTCCTGCTTGTCTGTTCTTGATTACGACGGAACCGAAGGTTACAGGGGTGCGCATATGCGATCTGGCATGAGGTGTGTGTATGTGGTGAGTTGGTCCTTCTCGCCGTGCCCTCCTGTCCCTTATATAGATAAGCCAGGTCCCGGGAAGAGGCCGAGTTGGTTACAGATTATGGTTGAACCCTTTGAAATTCTATCTACAGCTAGACTTGTCCTCCAAGGAGCCGAACTCGTCATGGGCTTGGGCCATCCGAAATCTTTCTGGGCTGCAGGTCTTCACGTGGGCATTCCTTGGGCTGGGGTGGGTATACCAATGTTACACACCGTAAGGGTATATCCATGTCAGTAGCCCCCGAGTGTTCAGTCGAATCATAGATTTGACTAGATATTATAATCTTTCAGGTGCTACTCACACGAATCTGTCTTTAGGATAAAACATGTTAGTTCATAGAGATTGTTGATGCGTGTGCCTGACTCACCCGACGGATCAGGGCTAGTTAACTGTCATAGGACAAAACAACACGATCTTCATCAGACTCGAGTCCCCGAATTCGAATCTGGAACAAATGCTGGTGTAATTCGACTCAGGCCGTTGAGGTCTTATAGGAGTCGAATCCCAGTGTTTTTCAAGTGATGTACCGAACACATCCGTCGGGATTTTTATCGTGCCTGTTGACACGGGAGTTTACTGGCAGAGCGCAATCTGGTGCGTTACCAGGCCATCAGACGATATCTGTAGGGCTTATCTTTGTGTCGCAGACATAACATTAGAAGTTTTATCATCGCGGAGGTGTTTCAGGTGACCAAGGTGACTGCTTCTCACTTAGCATTAATTTGGGCAAAGTTGCCAAAAAGATTTTTGTCATACTTGATTCGAAGGATCTCACTCGAATAGTTCATAGGGTGCATGACCAGCGCTCCCTATGGGAGTATCCCTCGAGTGTCTGTTCAAGTCGTTGATTCGAGCAGAGACTTTAGTTTATTCATTCGCGTTTGCTCCCATTATCTGTCTGAAGGACGCATTTTTTTGAATGCGCGACCAAAGCTCCCTATGGGAGTAGCCCTCGAGTCCGTAATGGAGTCGCAGACTCGATGTAGGACTCGAAGATCTTTTCGAGGTGATGGTACTGTTGTGATTTTTCTCAGGTGCGCGTCCAGCGCTCCTGATAGGAGTATCCCCCGAGTAGTTGGTTGAGTCGTAGACTCGAGTAAGTACTTTATGCTTAGTCGAAATCTTCAAGCCATTGCTAGCTTCGCTTTGATGACGTCATTGCTGATGATCGGTGAGCTCAACCATCTGCGGCAGCAGAGACGATGCGACGAGACGATTGTGAGTCCCACCACCTGACTTGAATTTGACTAGTCACACGTAATGTGGCGGAAGTTATGGCGTCTCCTCGATTTCCACGCATAGTGGACGGCGTGCTGGCGATGGTTTAGTTTGGTGCTGACACGTGGATGGTGAGATCTGGGGCACGCGTTAGGGCTTCTGCATCGATGGTGCTGCTTCATCGTCCTTGCCCCTTTTATACCGTGGGGAAAACAGAGAAGTTTTACCACTTCACCATTTGCCTCTACTTTTTCTCCATTGACACCATTTCTTGAGCTCGTGCTCTCATCGCGCACTGGACGTCCTCTGTGTATTTCCCTCGGCTTTTCTTTGTTCACATCGCCGCACTCGCCGCTCCGCGATGGGCAAGCCCAAGAAAGCTTCATCCGCTACAGCGGGTTCAAGCGCAGCCGATGCCGGGAAGAAAGTCGCCGCTCCGAGCCGCACCACCGATGGCGGGTGGCGGCACACGGAGATGCGCGAGTCGGACTTGCACAAATTGCGTGAGGCCGGCTTGATCTCCAAGGAGAAGGACGACGCCATCCTACCGGGCCAAGAGGTAATCCCACGCCCACCCGAAGGGTTTCGGGTTATGTTCTACGCCTTTGTCATTCGCGGTCTTTCTTTTACCGCCCATGAATTTCTTCGTGGGCTTATTTTTCTTTACGGGATTCAGTTGCATCATCTGTCTCCCAATTCTCTTCTCCACATTGCCTGCTTCATTACCCTTTGCGAGTGCTGGCTCGGTATGGAGCCGCACTTTGGCCTCTTCCGGAGACTACTCCGTGAAGAGGCAATCTAGCACCGGTGGTGTTTATCCACTAGGAGGCTGCGGAATTTCTATCCGCTCCTCTGTACAGTTATTTTCTTTCTACCTTTGCGAGTCCGTCCAGCAGTGGCGGAGGAGGTGGTTCTACGTCCGTGATGTCAAGCTGGACGGTCAGCACTACGGGCTCGCCCCCTTTGACTCCACCCACAATATCACCCGAAAGCGTTCATGGTCGAATGACATTTTGGAGGGTGAGTCTGAAGAAGTGGAGAATCTCTACCAGCGGGTGGAGGCTCTTCAACTGGTGGTAGGCAAAGAGGTCAACGGTGTCGACATCATCCGCACCTTCCTCAAACGTCGGGTGCAGCCGCTCCAAGCGAGGCACACCCGATGTTCCTGTATGCTGGCCCCATCGATCCAACAAGGGCACTGCCGGAGGAGATGTCTTCGGCGAACCTTGATATGGCGCTTCAGCCGTTGCTAAAATACAAAGATGACGAGTGATGACCCACAAGTATAGGGGGTGTATCTTAGTACTTTCGATAAATAGGAGTGTCGATCCCAACGAGGAGCAGAAGGTGTTGACTAGTGGTTTGGATCAGGAATTCTCTATAAATACTTAGCAAACTGAATTTTAGGGTTTTTGATAATGCAAAAAAAAAGTGCGAGACAATAAAACACAATAATAATTGCAGCAAGTGGCCCAATCCTTTCTTCAGCAAAGGACAAGTTGGTTGTATTACTTATGAGGACCAAATGTTCTCGAGGACACATGGGAATACTGCTAAGTGCTCTCGCTTCATATAGTTGGTTAATCTTCTTTGGTTGGATAAGTGTTATGTGGGTAAACCTATGCTAATGTACCGTCCTTACTTGGACTAATACATACTTGTGATTAAACCCCTTGCAAGAATCCGCAACTACAAGAAAATAATTAAGATAAAAACCTAACCATAGCATTAAACTCTGAGATCCTACACTCCCTTGTGCAAAGGTTTCCTAACGGGGGTTCAGGTTTCTGTCACTCCGGAAACCCCACAATTAGTAGCCAAATACACAATGCATTCCCCTAGTCCCATAAATGGTGAAGTATCATGTAGTCGACGTTCACATGACACCACTACAAGAATAACACCACAACTTAAATATCAAACCATTGAATATTTCTCAACACAATTCCACTACTAACAACATGACTTCTCCCATGTCCTTCAGAACTAAACGAACTACTCACGAGACATTATATGGATCAAGATCAGAGATGATATAATGATAAGTAACAATCTGAACATAAACAATAATTCAATGGTTCCACTCAATAGTATCAACTACAAAAGTAATCAACACCGGGAAAGTTTCCCCTAAGAACTATGCAAGATTCAACCCAATTGTTACAGTAGGATGGAGTGGTGGTGATGGTGCTGGTGGAGATGATGGTGAGGATGATGATTATGATGATCCCGATGAAGTCTAGATTGATGACGGTGTTGATGGCGACGATCTCCCCTCTCCGGGAAGAAATTTCCCCGGCAGAATTCTGCTTGCCAGAGAGCTCTTTCTCTCTCTATAGTTTCCGCCCTACAGAGGTGGCGGAATCTTTCTGTGGTCTCCCCCGAGTCTTTGGGTTTCGAGGGGATGTTATAGGCGAAAGGGAGATGCCAGATGTGGGCTAGGGTGGCCACACCACCTGGTGGCGCGGCCCAGGGGGTGGTGTGGACCCCTGTGGCCCATCTCTCTTCCTCCTTCTGGCCTCCTTCGTTTTCTGGAAAAATAGGGATTTCCATATATTTTCTAGAATTTTCTGATCTTCGCGAATATTGCATCTGGACACCGCTTTTTTCCATTAGAATCCTGACTCCGGCAGTTCATCCTCCAAAAGTCATCCAACATGCAAAATAGATGAAATAACATAAGTATCACCTCTTAATATGAAACATATAAATGAATAATAGCAAATTATGATATAAAATAGTGATGCAAAATGGACGTATCAACTCCCCCAAGCTTAGATCTTGCTTGTCCCCAAGCAAAAGCTAAACTCAGTAAACATGACCTTATGTTTATGGAGTGGAGTGTTGATCAAAAGAATACGGACAAGAAGCATCACATTCATTAATGCACAAGTCATAATAGAAAACAACCCACCATTATATAACTTAACTTGCAACGAGTACGGGAGTCACAATAAAGATGCATAAAGAAAATCATAATTGGTAATGGCAAACTTTGTTCTTGGTCAGAGAACAGTTGAAAAATCATACTTAGTTTTGAGCAAAGCTTTTATAATGGAGTTTACAAAGCAGTAATCTCTTATTCAAACATAATGAGCTTTTTACAAAGATAGCTTTCACAATAGTATTCATTCAGATAAGAGCAATGTGCAAAACAAGGAACATAAGAAACAAGATTGAACAAATCATCATATGGATGATTGAATCACAACAACTCAAATGCTTGCTTGAGGTAGAAAGGAATAGGTTTACTGACTCAACTAAAAAGTAAAAGATAGACCCTTCGCAGAGGGAAGTAGGGATTTCAAGTTTCATAAAGATGTTCCAAAAGATTATGGTACTTACTAGCTTTGAGCTCTCATTGCCCCTATCATAAGCATCTTGAGGTGATTAAGGTTAAAGTGAAACAAATATGGAGTATATGCTTGACAAATCATAAGTTGGCAATCTCATGTCCCTTGAGTATGAGGGTCGTTCCTCATGCTACTCAACTTTAGTCACAAGCAAGTTCTTGTCATTGTAAGTATATGTGTATCACAGAGAACCGCCAACGGGGTACCCCTTGCCCCATGACACAGGAGCTATCCCATATCAAAATGACAAGGAAACAGACAGTGAGCATCTCAGCTATCTTTTTATTTGCTATTTGCATAGGTTTTTATTGAAGATGCTTCACAGATTGATCACTATGGTTATGCTGCAAGTTTCCACCATGATTAGGCATGGCTTAGGCTAGCCGCCTAGGCGTTTTTCTAACACATATATAATACTCCATGGACTTACAAGCTCCCCTTTTATTTCACACCGCTGGCATCCATAAACAAAAGATCATGATATCAACTGGGTAGATATTTACAGGTGTTGAAAGCGTTCCCCATGACAACATGGTTCAGCTAATTCCCAACTTATAAGTGCAAGCATATACAACATAGATGACACAATGGTTCAAGATTATTAGATCCAAGAAAGTGAAGTGTGCCATCAAGTTCGTGAGAGCTTTACTAACTAGTTTTCACATAACAAAAGAATTTTAATTTGAAAGATAGATGAAACTCGAGAATTTACTTGGAATAGCAATAATGCCAATAGGTAGATATGGTGGACACAAATGGCATAGGTTTTAGTTCAAGGATTGGATGCACGAGAAGCATTCCCTCTTAGTACATGTTTTTGGCTAGCAAGGATGGGTAGCAAGCATAAGAGTTGAAGGAAACAAACAAACATACAAGTGATAGAAACAATCAAGCAATCTTCCTTGAAAACACAAAATAACTTAACTTGGGAATATTAAGCTTATGAGCTAAACAAGAAAGAAAGTAGATTAAATAAAATAACTGGAAGTACTTTTCTCTTTTCCTTTCAAATCCTCAAAGTGGTGTTGCTACTTACCAAAGCTCAGTTTGCCAAAACCAACTAAATTTACTCGATTCTCCCAAAGTGATACCAATACTAACAACAAGATCAATCATATAACATGAATTGCAAACTAAGAGAAGATGTGCAAAAAGTAAATGATGAAACTTCTCATTAATATTCCATAAAGGCACTCATACCAAGGGATACATAGATAACCAACTAGAGGAGAGATACTTCCACAATGCAACCCATCCTATATGATAACTTCTCTATTCATGATATGACTCTACTAAAAAGGTAAAAATATGAAAGATAATGATGTGATACCACGACACTCCCCCAAGCTTGGAACAAACCAAAGGGATGCCAAAACCTGACGACGAATTACTCCTTTGGTGGTGGCGGTGTTATCATGATCGGAGTGAGGAAATCCTCTAGCATCTTGCAAAGCCTATTATTCTCCTCTTGAAGTATATCCACCTTTCTCCTTACGACTCGGTACTTATCACAAAACTCATCAGTGGCTTGAAGGGCTTCCACTGCCGCAGGGCAGGAGCTGAGGTCTGGAACTGAGGTCATCATCCCCTTCATATTATGAGAAAAAGCACGTCCAATGTTAATTGCCCCTACAAGAGTAGGGTTTCTTGCCCTTGATTCTCCAGCAATTTGTCCCTCCATGCCTGCTGCCATGTTCTTTACTTCCTCCTTGACGCTCTGATCCATGTCTTCATGCCTAGCTATGATCCTTTCTTCTTCGACCCATCCAGTGAAAGTTCCTTGCTCAAGATCACATGGGATCTCGCGCCGGCGTCATAGCTCATAGTATTACAAAAACGAACCCTGGAACGACATCTGAACATAAGAGATCGAAACAAAAACACGACGAGTACAGGATACATGGACCCCGGGGGATTATATATTACGAAGTTTAAAGACAAAAGGAAGGTACTGGGAGAAAATGGGACGGAGACGGGCTCCTGGTGGTCACACCACCTGGTGGCGCGGCCAGGTGGGCCCACACCACAGGGTGGTGTGGGACACCTGGGCTCCGTTTGCTTCCCTCTTTTGACTCAGTATCTTCCATATTAAATAAAAACTGCAGAAATATAAATTGGAAAGTTTTTCGCGACCCTTTTCTTACCATAACTATTACCTATTCGAAAACGGACTCTACAGATTCCTGACTTTGGTCTTTAATAAATTCTTCCAGAGTCACCACTTGAATAATATCAATATCTTCATTATAAGAATCTCCAGAAATATAATGTCTGAGCCTTTGACCATTCTTCATCTCATTACATCATTCTCTCCCAACATTTGAAAATTTCTTTCATACAAAGCTTCACACAATCTTCATTAGAAACATCAGTGTATGCAAGATAAAGAACCTTTGGGTTCAATTTCAACTGAAGTCCATAAAAACATAAGCTACTGTAACAACTCCTTTCAAAACCCCCAAAAGTATTCAAAAGGAAATCGATTTAAGAGTCAAATGCAAAAATGGCAGAAATATGTCAAAACAGACCTGTAGGTAAAGATTGATTTTTTAGAAAATCTTCTGTTGCTCAAATCGAAAATTGCAAAACTAATGAAAGTCATATAATAACTTGGGACACATGCACAGAAAATTGCAGCTCAATCCGACGTACTGGGATTTTCACGATTTTTTACAATGAAGCACAAAAATCTGTTCCGGGACAAAAAATTCCCACATCTCAACTCCTTCTCAATAGAGGCTAATATTGACACAAAAACCAAACAAAAAGGAAAAGGATAGGTTATTACAGAGGTAATAACTTCTAGGCTCAAAGAAACAAAAATCAAAAGCAAACTATAATGGGTTGTCTCCCAAAAAGCTCTTTCTTTATAGCCATTAAGATGGGCATGATAATTTTAGTGATGCTCACATAGGAAATATGGATTTGTAGTAAAAGAGAGCATAAAGAAGCAGATATCCAACACACTTAAGTCTAACCCACTTCCTATGCCAAGGAATTTTGTAAGAAAACAAATTATTGAAACAAGAGGCTACTAGCATAGGAAGACAAAACAAGTGCAACTTCAGCACTTTCAACATAAATCGAGGAAAATTAATGTTGTTGGGAAGTGTAAAACCATGTTTCCCCCTCTCACAATAACTTTCAGTAGCATTATGAATAAAATTAACAATGTAACTATCAAAAGAAACATTCTTATCATAAAAATGAGCATAATTAAAATCGTCAAAAAGAGGTTTAAGGACAAAAACTAGATCAATACAAGCAAGTTGTCCAACTCTAAAATCCTCATTAGGGAATTCATTTTCATAAGGCGTTTTAGCAAATTCAGAAAAAATAAACTCATAAGATTCTCCATAAAATTTAGTTAAAATTTTCTCCTTCCTACAATCTATAATAGCTCAACAAGTGCTCAAGAAAGGTTTACCAAAAATGATAGGACAAGTTTTACTAGCAGCTTTACCAAGTACTAGAAAATCAGCAGGATATTTAGTCTTACCACAAAGAACTTCCACATCTCTTACAATACCAATTGGACAGACAATCTCTCTATTAGCAAGGTGAATAACCACATCAATGTCTTCAAGTTCACAAGGAGCAATTTCATGCATAATTTCTTTGTAAAGCTCATAAGGGATAGCACTTGAACTTGTACCAATATCACATTAACCATAATAGCAATGATCACCAATTCTAACAGAAAGCACAGGGACACTAGCTCTCCTAGTTTTACTAGGATGTGAAACAATATTAGAAGCATCTTCACAAAATATAATGTGCCCATCTTCTACATTTTTAGTGACAAGGTCTTTCACAATTGCTACTGCGGGTTCAATATTATTTGTTCATCAGGTTCTACAGCTTTCTTTGTACTTTTGTTAACCACATTAGCTATAATAGAATGTTCCTTTACCTTAGTAGGAAAAGGTATTTTCTCAAAATAAGGTTCGGGCAAAATATGATCAACAGTATAAACTTCAGTATTTCTAGTAGGAACATAATTAACAATATCTTTATATGGTGCATGGTACTTGTTCCACTCCTTTTTAGGAATTTCAATATAAGAGGCAAAGGCCTTAAAACAATTTGCAATACTTTGAGAATCAATTCCATACTCAGTACTAATATTATGAAAGTCATCAGTTCCCATAAAAGATTTAATGCATTCATAATCATAATTTATACCTGACTTTCTCCCTTTGTCATTCTCCCATGCTTCAGTATTTTCTTGAATACGATCTAGAAGATCCCATTTAACTTCTTATTTCATACATGTGAATGATCTAGCAGAAGAAGCATCTAATAAATCCTTATCATGAAGAGAAAGACTTGCATAAAAGTTATTAATAATAATATTATTAAGGAGCTCATGAATAGGGCATTTAAGCATTAGTAACTTCAACCTCCCCCAAGCTTGGGATGTACTCACTCCATCACGAGACCAAAAGTTATATATTTGATTTCGGTCTTTATGAATCTCACTAGGAGGATAGAATTTAGAATAAAAGAGGGGTACAATTTCCTCCCATTCCATAGATTGTCCATTCTTCAGCAGCTTATACCATTCTTCAGCTCTACCTTTTAATGATATAGAGAGTAACTTTTTCTTAACTTGTTCCGTTGTAATACCTGCACACTTGAACAACCCGCATAATTCATGGATAAAAAGCAAGTGATCACCAGGATGGACAGTTCCATCTCAAAAATAGTAGTTATCCATAACACGATCAACAATTTTTGTAGGTATCTTAAAAGGATCTATCTCAGCAGGTGGTGGTTCATCTACTACCCTAGCAGTGGTAGTAGCTTTCCCAAATAGGAAACCAAGTGAGTTATCCATATTGGAAACAAAGTAGCAAACAGAAATAAAAACAATACTCACAGTAGAAATTTCCTTTACCAGTTCCACTCTTCAATAGCACTTCACTCCCCGGCAACGACGCCAGAAAATAGTCTTGATGACCCACAAGTATAGGGGTGTATCATAGTACTTTTGATAAATAGGAGTGTCGATCCCAACGAGGAGCAGAAGGTGTTGACTAGTGTTTTGGATCAGGAATTCTCTGTAAATACTTAGTAAACTGATTTTTAGGACTTTTTGTGATAATGTAAAGAAATAAAGTGCAAGACAATAAAAGACAATAATAATTGCAGCAAGTGGCCCAATCCTTTCTTCAGCAAAGGACAAGCCGGTTGTATTACTTATGAGGACCAAACGTTCTCGAGGACACATGGGAATACTATCAAGTGCTTTCGCTTCATATAGTTGATTAATCTTGTTTGGTTGGATAAGTGTTGTGTGGGTGAACCTATGCTAATGTGCCGACCTTACTTGGACTAATACATACTTGTGATTAAACCCTTGCAAGAATCCGCAACTGACAAGGTTTAATCTCGTCAATGCCCATTTTTATGAGCTTGGGTTTTAGAGAAGATGGGGATGCTGGAGATCGCGGAACGGTTAACAGACAAGCAACCAGGGGACACGAGATTTACTCAGGTTCAGGCCCCCGGAGGGAAAACCCTACTCCTGCTTGTCTGCTCTTGATTACGGCGGAACCGAAAGTTACAGGGGTGCGCAGATGCAATCTGGCGTGGAGGTGTGTATGCGGTGGTATGAAAGGGGTGCGCAGATGCAATCTGGCGTGGAGGTGTGTATGCGGTGGTATGAAAGGGGTGCCCTCCTCGTCGTGCCCTCCTAGCCTTTATATAGAGGTAGGCAGGCCCCGGGCACAGATCGAGTCGGTTACAGGTTTTAGGGTTTACCCCCTTTGAATATTCTATCTATTCTAGTCTTGCTCTCCAAGGATCCGAAGATGTCATGTTCTTGGGCCACCCGAAAATCTTCATGGGCCGCATATATTCTCGTGGGTCTTCCTTGGGCTGGACCAGGTATGCTAAAGTCGTGTATCCGTAGGGTATAACCATGTCAGTAGCCCCCGAGTGTTCAGTCGAATCATAGATTCGGATGAGGACTCTTCAATCTTTAGGGTGCAGCTGTCTCTGTTATCAGAGAGTGATTCTAGTGTGTAGGGATTGTTGATGCGTGTGCCTGACTCTCCCGACGGATCAGGGTCAGTTAACTGTCTTAGGACAAAACAACATGATCTTCTTCAGATTCAAGTCCCTCGACTGAACATATGCTGGTGTAATTCAACTCAGGACATTGAGGACTTACATGAGTGGAATCCTAGTAAATTTCGAATGATGTACCCAACGCGTCCGTCGGGATTTTCATCGTGCCTGTTGGCATGGATTTTTACTAGTAGAGCGCAGTCACGTGCGTTGCTAAGCCATTAGACGATATCTGTAGGTCGTATCTTTGTGTCGCAGACACAACATTCGAAATTTTACCACCGCGTAGGTGTTTCAGGTGGCCAAGGAGGATGTTTCTCACTTAGCGTTAATTGGGGCAAAGTTTCCGAAAAGCTTTTTCCATTCTGATCCGAAGGATCGTAGTCGAAGAATTCATAGGGTGCGCGACCAGCGCTCCCTATGGGAGCATCCCCCGAGTGTCTGTTCGAGTCATAGACTCGATCGGAGACTTCAATTCAGCCGTTGTTTGCTTCAGGTCCGTAGGACACAATTTTTTTTCGGATGCTTGAATCAATCCTCCCTATGGGAGTAGCCCCCGAGTCCGTAGTGGAGTCGTAGACTCGACGTAGGACTCGAAGAAATAAATCATTGGTGTAGTATGCTTGTCATGCTTCGGGTGCGCGGCCAGCGCTCCTGATAGGAGTAGCCCCCGAGTAGTTGCTTGAATCATAGATTCGAGTGAGTACTTTAGCTGTTGAGCCGAAAATTTGTAACCGTTGCAAGTATAGCTTTGATGACGTCAGTGCTGACGATCGGTAACCTCAAGCGTCTGCGGCGCCAGAGGTGACATGACTGGACGAACATGGGTCCCACTTTCTGACTTGGAGTTGACTGGTCGCGCGCAACGTGGCGATAATTACGGCGTCTCCTCGGTTTCCATGCGTAGTGGACGGCGTGGGAGCGATGGTTCACTGCTGTGCTGACACGTGGACGATTGGATTTTGATGCTGGCTCTAGGACTTCCCGATGAACGGTCCCTGTTCATCGTATTCGTCCTTATAATCTGTGGGGAAATTTTTGTTTGTTTTCACCGCAGCCATTTGCTTTTCACTGCTTCAACCTTCTTGAGCTTTTCTTGCCGCGCGCTGGAAGTTCTTCGATCTTTCCCGTCCTCTTTTCTGCGCTTACATCGCCGCCGTCTCTGCACTGCAATGGGGAAGCCGAAGAAGGCCTCCACCATGGCGGGCACCAGCACTGCTGTCGACGGCAAAAAGGGCACCGCCGGTACCCGCGTCACCGATGGTGGGTGGCGGCGTACGCGCGAGGGCGACCTGCGCAAGCTTCATGAGCGGGGCATGATCCCGCAGGACAAGGAGGCCGTCAAGATTCCCAGCGACGAAGTAATTCCCCGTCCACCCACAGGGTTTCGGGTCATGTTTGTTGCTTTTGTCCTTCGGGGCCTCTCTCTCCCAGTCCACGATTTTCTCCGTGGACTGCTTTTCTTCTATGGCATCCAACTCCACCATCTCTCGCCAAATTCTCTTCTCCACATCGCCTGTTTCATCACCTTCTGCGAGTGCTGGCTGGGTATCGAGCCACACTTTGGCCTTTTCCGGAAGCTCTATTCTGTGAAGAGGCAATCCGGCTCCGATGGCGTTTATCCCATCGGCGGCTGCATTATTTCCCTTAAATCCAATTTTCTCTTCTTCTCTTTTTCTATGTCTGAGTCTATCCAGTACTGGCGGAGGCGGTGGTTTTACATCCGTGACTCCAAAGTGGACGGGCAAAATTTTGGCCTTGCTCCTTTCAATTCCACCCAGAAAATCCTGCCGAAGAGGTCCTAGAAGAACCACATCTTGGATGGTGAGGTGGCGGAGATAGAGGAGCTCTACCATCGGGTGGAGGACCTCCAGGTGATTCCGTAGAAGGAGGTGAACGGTGTGGATATCATCTGCACCTTCCTCAAATGTCGGGTGCAGCCGCTCCAGGCTAGGGCGCACCCGATGTTCCTTTATTCTGGCCGTCATGATCCGACGAGGGTTTTGACTTAGGAGCTCTCCAGGGGGGACCTTGATAGAATCCTTCGGCCGCTGCTGAAGTACAAAGCTGACGAGGACCTTCCAGGGAAGTCGCAGACCCCTCCCTTCAGTGCCTCTCGGCCGGTTCCGCAGGTGTAGATCTGGGACGTGCGCGTAGCGCTATTTTCGAGTGCGTTTTCCTTGCAGTTATGTTTTCTGAAACTTTGTCTTCATTGTGTAGGAGTTCAAAGTGCCCGACATGGTACCTCCACTACCCGAACGTTTTCTGGATGCACCAGACAATGAGGTAGTGGACTCCATGTCTGAGCTTCCCTCGGCGCAGTCACTGGTTGAGGAAGCCCCCGAGTCGAGCAAGGAGCAGACCCGAAAGCGAGCACGGAGCTCGAGCGAATCGTCGGATGCCTCGACTCCGCCAACGCCTAGGAATCCGCCATGCCTTGTGCGTCACATTGGAGGTGATGGTGGCTCTTCCTCCCCTATTCCGGCCGTGCCTGTGTAGGTTGTAGCACCGCAGCCGCCGGCGAAGCGGAAGAAGGAAGAGAAAAAGGAAGATAAGAAGGGCAAGAGGGCCTTGCCTGTCTTCAACTTGAGCGACATGGACTCATAAGTTCCTACGAGTGCGTTTTGCTATCTTTTCTTGTTGCTTTCTTGTCTTTGACTGGTGTTTTGTTTTTGCAGCCACTCCTCTGATGGCTCGTTTAGCGATTCCACTCAGGAGATGGTGGGGGAGTCGAGAATGACGCCGCCTCCTCCTCAGACGGTGGCCACCTATGGGGCCGTTGCTCCGAACTCCTGTCCGTAGGAGGCTCGGGTGATCGTCTCCCAGAAGACTGCAACCGGACCATCGGAGTCTCCGTCTGACCATGTAAGTGCTTCTCTGTTTGCCGTGGGGGGGAGCCCCGAGCGTTTTTCGTATGACCTGCTGATCATTGCTTCTATTTTGTGCGTGTCTCAGGGGGGAGCCCCCGAGCACTTTTCGTGTGTTTGATTTTGATTTGATCGTTTCATGGGCGCAGCCCCCGAGCCCTTTTCCTGATAAGTTGCTTCTTCTGGCAGCCTTTTGTGCAAGGCGCCAACCAGCTGGTGAAGCAGCACCTGGCGTTGGAGGCCAGCCTGCAGAGGCTTCAAGGTTCATCTTTAGATAGATCTTCTTCGTCTTCGACTGCTTGCTTACTTGTGAATCTCATGCGTGTTCTTTTTTTGCAGATGAAAATAACACTGCCCTCCGCGAGCTTGATGCTCTCAAAAAGAGCCTCGGGCGAGTGGATAAAAAGGCCGAGGACGCTGTTGGTGCGAATGAGCGCCTCGAGCGGGAGTTAGCTGACGCAGTTGCGGCCAAGGAGCGCCTGCAGCAGGAGGCTACGAACCGCGAGGAGCATCTTGCCACCGCCGCATCTTCACGCAAGAGGGAGGTAGCCGAGAAGCTGATGGCTGCTGCCAAGGCTATTTCGGGTGAGTAGTTTCGCCTGTGTGATATTTTCCAGCTGCCTTTGTCTCTCTAGCTTTGTTTGACTCTTACTTTCGTTTTTCAGATGCCGCAGACATTGAGTTCGACCGCAGTGCTCTCGAGCATGGCAGTGTTCTGGATGATGTTGCTGGGGCGGTCAAAGACTGCTGCAGTACTATGGTTGGCTCTCTTGCCAAAGCCAAGGAGGTTCTCGGGTGCTTCTACAAGGAGCTTGTCCCCAAGGGCATTGCCCTTGAGGACGTAGACTTGTTGGCGGATGCGCTGTCAGCCGAAGCGCCCGCGGCATATAAGCGCAAGCAGAAGGGCATCGACACGTCCATGGGGCTGGCGATGGCCATGGCGTCCGGGGTGGAGCTAGATCTTCATCAAGTCACCTCCCAGATGCCAACGGCTCCCGACGGATCCGAGGTAGCCTTTGCCCTCTATGCTGCCTGCTGTAAACGCTATGGGCCGAAGCTGATTGACCTGCTAGCGGAATACGCGGTGAGGCAGCAGGAAGAGGCCAAGAGCAGGCAATCTGGCTCCGAGGCCACTCAGGATGCAGCTGTGTAGGCCTTGTAGTTGTAGGATAGTTGTCGTCTGCTTTTGTTGTAATATGTTTATGAACACTTCTTGTGCCATGCAGTGGCTTTTGTTGTATATAATGAATCTTCGAGCCGTTGCCTATTCTTGTGTTGTTCATATACTTGTCTCTTTTCCTCTAGGGACCTGCGGGTGATGACCCCGTCGATACTTCGTATGCTCCACAGCCGCAACCATCCTTGGATGATGCGTCGCGGCTTGTATTTCTTCGTGGACGCGTCCGCAGTCTTGAGAAGGAGTTGCTTGGCATCCGAGGCCACACGGATGTTTGGAAGTCGAAGGCGGAGCAGGGCGCCTCCAGGAGGAGTATCTGACGGGGAAGCTGCGGCATTTGGCCGAACAACTTCAGTGTAAGTTTCTTCGAGCTGCTACTCATTTTCGGATGCGCCTGTTGGCTTGTCATCTTACTTTGTAGGTGTTGCAGGTGCTAACCTTGTTCCTAGGGAGGAGAAGGAGCGTGTTGCAGTTCGGATCAATTGCTTGACCCAGCAAGATATGGAAGCCGGTGGCTTTTTCTGGATGGATCGCGACTGTGCCATGGTCCTTGCGACTATGCAGGATCGTGCTCACCAGGTATCACGAGTGTTGCCGCAGGTGAAGACTTCCCTGGCATCGATTCTGCACGTCATGTTTCCTCTGGATGAGGCGCCATCAACTCTCTGGGGCTCGCTGGCGAAGTTTCAAGATGTGCGTCACGTCAGGGAGCTAGTGCGGCACCAGTTGGTTGCCGGGGTGAAGGCCGCGCTTTCCCTCTTGCGGTTGCATCGCCCTGATGTGGATCTTGCTGCTGTTGCGGCTGGGCCGCCCCCTCGGCCAGATGGTGATATGTGGGACATGCGCCCACACTATGCGGCTGTGAGGCAGTATGCCGAACAAGTTGTAGATCTCTTTGAGCATCGTGCGCAGGTGATTCTTCAGGATAGGTAGGACCTGTAAAAAGATAGATGTAAAAACTTGTATGTAGTCGACTGGGCATGTTATGCCCTTTGCTGTAAAGGTTGATTGTATGAGCACGTGGTGCTTGTTCGTATGCATGCCCTTTTCGTTAGCCTGACGTGATCAGCTACTCAGGTGTACATGCGTTATCCTTAGTCGACGAATTCGTGAGGTGAGGGGGAGCCCCCAAGTGTGTTGTAGCATAAAGAAATGCGAATAAGAGATAAATTTTGGGGTGAGACACTTAGCTTTATTAATATCGGAATGAGGAGGTACATTGTTCGGCTGAGTAGCCTTGGCTGAATAGCCTTATTGAAAGTAAAGGGGGATAGGCTAGGGGTAGAAGCGTCGCAGTTGTGTGATGTTCCATGGGTTGGAGTATGCGACTCCAGACTCCACGTGCTTGAGGCGATAGGCGCCACCTGGGATGACTTCGGTGACGACGTAGGGTACTTCCCAAGGTGACTCGAGCTTCTTCGGTCGCTCTTGCTTGAGTCGTAAGACTAGGTCTCCTTTGACGAAGGACCTTGGGCGCAGCCGACGTCTGTGATAGTTGCGGAGGCTCTGTTGGTAGACCGCCAATCATGCTGCGGCGATGTCGCGTGCCTCGTCGAGTGTGTCGACAGCGTCTTCGAGTGCGGCCATCGATTCGGCTTCGCTGTAGGCGATGACCCTTGGGGCCTTATGGCGTACTTCTGCGGGCAACACGGCTTCGGCTCCGTGCACCATGAATAAAGGCGTGTAGCCAGTTGAGCTGTTTGGCATTGTGCGCAGGCTCCAAAGGACGGAGGGTAGCTCTTTTGTCCAGGCTCTCGCAAGTCGCTCGAGCGGGCTCATAAGGCGTTTCTTGATGCCGCCACCGACGAGGCCGTTGGCCTTTTCGACCCGCCCGTTCGTTTGCGGGTGCGCCACAGAGGCATATGTTATGTTGATCCCGAGGCCTTCGCAGGAGTCCTAGAATTCTTTGGAGATGAAGTTCGACCCGTTATCAGTGATGATGCTATGCGGCACGCCGAACCTGTAGACTATGGATTCGAAGAACTTCACGGCCGTTTTACCCTTTTGGTTGGGGACGGGCATGGCTTCGATCCACTTGGTGAACTTGTCGACTGCGACCAGGAGGTAGACGTGGCCTCCTTTCGAGGACTTGGGCAGTTTGCCGATCATGTCGAGGCCCCATTGGGGGAAGGGCCAGGCCAGGGGTATGGGCCTGAGCTCTGATCCAGGTGTGTGCGGTTTGTCGGCAAACCTCTGGCACCCGTTACACCTTCAGATGATGTCCTTGGCGTCGTTCATGGATGTTGGCCAGTAGAACCCAGCTCGCAGAGCTTTGGCGATGAGGGCACGGCTGCCCGCGTGATGGCCACAGATGCCCTCATGGATGTCTTGGAGGATAGTTTTGCCGTCACCGATGGTGATGCACCTTTGTAGTACACCCGAAATGCTGCGCTTGTACAGTTCGCCTTTGATGATGGTGAAGGCCTTGGACCGGCGAGATATGCGCCGGGCATCTGTCGGGTCATCAGGCAGTTCCCTGTTTATCAGGTGTCGTAGGTACAACTGCGTCAATGTTTCTTCGACTGCCATGACCTGCATCAGGTTGACCACTGCGACCTCTGTGTCGAGCTTTTCGGGTCCTTCTTGTCCTTCGAGTAGCGCAGCTCCCGAGTGTTCTGCTTCTTCGGGTGATCCCTTGGGGAACTTCCTTTTGATGGATGACACGCAGATCTGTTCGAGGAACACACCTGGTGGCACCCTTGCGCAGGTGGAGCCGATGTTGGCGAGTCTGTCGGCCTCTTTGTTGCTTTCTCTTCCAACGTGCCGAAGCTCTCAGCCGTCAAAGGATCCTTCGAGTGAGTTGTAGAGTGCGCGGTACGCGATCATGTTGGCGGTTTGCGCGTCGCACTCGTTCATCGTCTGCTGTACGACGAGGTTCGAGTCACCGTAGATGACCAGGAGCGTTGCGCCGTAGATCTTGGCCATCCTCATGCCGTGGATGAGGGCCTCGTATTCGGCTTCATTGTTGGAAGCTCGAAATTTCATCCGGAGGACGTACTTCATCTTGTCGCCCTACGGGGATGTCAGTATGACCCCGGATCCTGCTCCAGCCTCGCGCTTGGAGCCATCGAAGTGCATAATCCATGATTGTGTCATGTCCGGGGTGTCTGGCAGCTGCAGTTCCATCCAGTGGACGAGGAAGTCCGGTAGGACCTGGGACTTAATCGTATGGCGCTTCTTGTAGACTATGTCTAGAGGGGACAGCTCGATGCCCCACGGGGCCACGCATCCTGTGGCTTCCGGTTTTTTCAGGATGCTGTTCAGGGGTACCTCATTGACGACCATCACCTGATGCTCCTGGAAGTAGTGGCTCAGCCGACGAGCCATCATGAACACGCCATAGGCGAGTTTATGGTAGTGAGGATACCTCCGTTTTGTTGGCATCAATACCTCGCTGAGGTAGTAGATTGGGCGCTGGACCCTATGGGTCTTGCCATCTTTGGGTCGTTCAACCACGAGCATGGTGCTTACCACCTGGTGTGTGGCTGCTATGTATAGCAGTAGAGGCTCGCGTTCCTTTGGCGTTACCAGGACGGGCGAGGTGGAGAGCAGCCACTTCAGATCTTCGAATGCGTCATCCGCTTCGGGTGTCCATTCGAATTTGTCTGCTTTGCGTAGCAGCTGATAGAAAGGCAGAGCCTTTTCACCCATGAGGCTGATGAACCTGCTCAGCGTCGCGATGCGTCTAGCTAGCTATTGGACGCCTTTGAGGTTCTTCGGTTTCTCTATGGTCATTATGGCCTGGATTTTCTTCGGGTTCGCCTCGATTCCTCGCTGGGAGATGAAGTAGCCAAGCAGTTGACCAGATGGGACACTGAAGGCGCACTTTTATGGGTTCAACTTGATCTTGTATCGATCAAGGTTGTCGAACGTCTCGCGGAGATCGTCGATCAGTGTCTTGGCCTCCCTTGTTTTGATTACTATGTCGTCGACATAGACTTGTATGTTGCGGCCAATCTGGCTCTTCAGGCATGCTTGCATGCACCGCTGGTACGTGGCACCTGCGTTCTTCAGCCTGAAGGGCATTGTGTTGTAGCAGAACACTCCGAACAGCGTGATGAACGCCATTTTCTCCTGATCTTCGACCTTTAGCCGAATCTAATTATATCCTAAGTAGGCGTCAAGGAAGGAGAGTTTCTCGCATCCTGCAGTCAAATTGATAATCTAATCGATCTGAGGGAGAGGGAAGTGATCCTTCGGGCATTGCTTGTTCAGCGATGTGAAGTCCACGCACATCCGCAGGATGTCGTGTCCTTTTTAGGGACCATCACGGTGTTGGCCAACCACTCGCTTTCCTTCATCTCCCTGATGAAATTGGTGTCGAGTAGTCTGTTGACTTTGACTCCGATGGCTTTGGCCCGTGGCTCAGACAATCGTCGGATGGATTGTTTCACGGGCTTAGCATCTAGAAACACGTTGAGTGCATGCTCGGCGAATTCCCTGGGAACTCCTAGCATGTCCGCGGGACACCAGGCGAAGATTTCCCAGCGCTCACGGAGGAATTCAACGATCAGCGCCGTCTTGGAGGCGTCCGTTGGGTGGACCTGCACCTTTTTCGTGTTGAATGTTGAGTCGAACGACATGTCGGGTGCGTTCTGCCTTGAGACTGGGGGTGCCCCGTTGTCTGTCACCTCTCGGAGCCTTCTAAGCTCCTCCTGTATGTCGAATACTGGGAGATTCTGTTGAAGTCCTTGTCGCACTGATCCGATCGGGTGAAGCTTCCGTGGACCGTGATGACGCCCCTAGGTCCTGGCATCTTGAGTAGCAGGTACGCGTAGTGTGGTACTACCAAGAACCGTGTGAATACGACGCGCCCGAGGATGGCGTGGTATTGTGATGGCCAATCCACCACTTCGAACTTGAGTCGCTCGCACCGAAAGTTATCGGGCTTGCCGAAGATGACGTCGAGCCATATCTTTCCCAGGGGGATATGCCCTTCCCTGGGACGATGCCGTGGACCATTGTGCCGGATTGTTCCAGGCTGCACAGCGGGATCCGCATTGCTGCTAGTGAACATCAGATTGATGCCACTGCCGTCGTCCATGAAGACGCGGCTCATATCGAACCCTCCGATCCGCGCCTCGAGCACCAGGGCAGCATGACCTGGGCGAGGGATCTGGCGGGGGTGATCCGAACGACTGAATGTGATGTAGGACTCCCAACCGCTGAGGTACTCAGGGATAGCGGGTGGTGCAGTAACAGCCAAACTGATCTGGCGGGTGATTTTCTTTTGCACCGTATTTGTTGGGCGCCCCTTTTGGATCATTAATGACCCTTTCGGCGCGGGGTACCCGTTTCCACCGTTGTTCTGCGCGGGTGCGATTGAGTGATTCGAGGGTCCCATGGGTGGTGGTGGATGAGCTCCGTGGGCGATGTCGCCTGGTGCGGGTGCGTGTCCATACCCAGGGTTCGGGGCTTGCTGCCTCATCTGGGACATGCTCTCGCTGAGTTTCTGGAACTCGCGACAGTCTTCGAGCATGTGGCTTGACTTCTTTTTGCCATCCTGCTTATCGATGTAGAAGTGGATGGTGCATGGGCCCGACAACTTGTCGTATGCTGAGGGCTCGTCATCACGGCTGCGGCGTTGCCACGATTGCACTGTGTGTCCTCCATCGCAGAAGTTCTTTCCGCGGTATCTGCCGCTGCTGCGGTTTCCCTCATTGTGGCGGTCGGCGTAACCAGCCGCGATCATGTAGGGTCCATCGCGATCATCGTAGGCGCGCGATCTTCATTTCTACGGCTCTCGCGTGGGCGGTCGTAGTCATCTTCCTCCTCCGAATGTTCTCGGTGGATGAAGTCCTCACCATCTGCCCACCTGTTGGCGATGTCCATGAGGTGGTCGAGTCTCTTGGGCTTGACGCGCCCAAGTTCTTCCTTGAAGTCCTGGCGTTTGAAGCCATCCTTGAAGGCGTCAATTTTTCTCTCCTCCGAGATGTGTGCTGTGGAGTTCTTGATGTTGGACCAGCGTAGTATATACGAGAGAATGGATTCGCCCGTTCGTTGGGTGCAGGCCCTCAGTTCTTCGATCGAGGCTAGCATCTTGCTGGTACCCTTGAAGTTTCGGATGAAACTGTACACCATTTCCTCCCAGCTTCGGATGGATCCCGAGGATAGGCTGCTGAGCCAGATCCGGGCTACGCCTGTCAGCTGTAGCTGAAGGCATTGCAGAGTGGTGTTTTTGTTTCCGCCGTGTAACTTGACGGACGACAGGTGGTAGCTGAGCCACGCCTTAGGGTCCTGCATGCCGTCAAACTTCGGAGTATCCGAAGGAAGCTTGAAGTTTCGCGGCATCCGCATACGCCAAACGGATCTGCTGAAGCATCAAGCTCCGCAGAGTTCTCCTTCATCGTCATCCTCTTCGGATTCAGATGAGCACACACGCTTGGTGTGTGCCTTGTCGATCTTGCGTTGGGTGAGCTCGCTTCGAGCGTCATAGTCTTGGCTGCAACGTCGCGAGATCTTGTGTCGTCGAGATAGGTCATGTTCTTCCTCGTCGGATGAGGGTGTGGGACTACGGTTGAATCTAACCGCAGCCTTCTTCTTCGGCTCCTCAGGAGCTTCCCCGTGGAGCGCAGCTCCAACGAGTCCGAGTCCGGCTAATGCGGAATTGTGCATGGCTCTCTTCGGGTCCCCCACTGGAGGTGGATGGGACGCGTCGTATGTGGTGGCTGCCATGATCACAGCTTGCGGCGTCTTCGGGATGACGTTGCCGTTGTCATCCATCTCCATGAAGGATGTGTTGAGGGTTCGGGTCACCTCACGACGTGCGGCGGGGTCCATGTTCTCTACGCGAGAACGATGCTTGTTGTCTTGGTTGCCGTGCGAGTTGGAGCCGCCAACGGTAGAGAGCGCAGCTCGCCACGCGCTGGACTCCGATGCCGCTTGCTTGCGCTTGTCAAGCACCTCTTGCATCTTCACCTGCTTTTTATGTTCTTCGATGAGGAGCAGGTGGTAAACCATCAGTAGGTCCCGTGAGGCACCCACGGGCAGAATTTTGTTGCTCGCCATGACTTCGCGTGCTTGGTTCCATCCTTCCTCACTAAGGTGGATTACCCGACTAGCGTCGATGTTGTCCTCGTTGGGCGGGGGGATTGGTTTCTCCTGTTTTTGCCATTCCTACCCTGTGGATTGGGTGGTGGGTTGGGTGCCTGCTGATCCACATCGCTCTGGATGACCACGGTGCATTGGTAGCGTTCGTAGGATGGATCGCTGCTATCGCAGCTTTCGGATCCGGAATCGTAGGTCTCTTCATTCGACGATAGATCGCACAGATCTGAGTTGCAACTGCTGCTGTCATATGACTCATATGTCGATGGTGATGTGCGTAGCACGGGATGCGGGGCCCATGAGGCGGGCCTGATCGATGGCAGGGGCACCCACTCTAGGAGGCAGAGAGTGTCGGTCTGCCCCACCTAGAAGCAGAAGCTCCCGAACAGGATCTCGAGCCCGTCGCCAACGGGCTCGAAGTAACCAGGGGACACGAGCTTGGGTTTTGGAGAAGATGGGGATGCTGGAGATCACGGAACGGTTAACAGACAAGCAACCAGGGGACATGAGATTTACCCAGGTTCAGGCCCCTAGAGGGAAAACCCTAATCCTGCTTGTCTGCTCTTGATTACGGCAGAACCGAAAGTTACAGGGGTACGCAGATGCAATCTGGCGTGGAGGTGTGTATGCGGTGGTATGAAAGGGGTGCGCAGATGCAATCTGGCGTGGAGGTGTGTATGCGGTGGTATGAAAGGGGTGCCCTCCTCGTCGTGCCCTCCTAGCCTTTATATAGAGGTAGGCAGGTCCCGGGCACAGATCAAGTCGGTTACAGGTTTTAGGGTTTACCCCCTTTGAATATTCTATCTGTTCTAGTGTTGCTCTCCAAGGATCCGAAGACGTCATGGGCTTGGGCCACCCGAAAATCTTCATGGGCCGCATATAGTCTGGACCAGGTATGCTAAAGTCGTGTACCCGTAGGGTATAACCATGTCAACAACTACAAGAAAGTAATTGAGATAAAAACCTAACCACAACATTAAAGTATGAGATCCTACACTCCCTTGTGCAAAGGTTTCCTTACGGGGGTTCAAGTTTCTGTCACTCCGGTAACCCCACAATTAGTAGCCAAATACACAATGCATTCCCCTAGGCCCATAAATGGTGAAGTATCATGTAGTCGACGTTCACATGGCACCACTAGAAGAATAACACCACAACTTACATATCAAACCATTGAATATTTCTCAACACAATTCCACTACTAACAACATGACTTCTCCCATGTCCTCAAGAACTAAACGAACTACTCATGAGACATCATATGGATCAAGATCAGAGATGATATAATGATAAGTAACAACCTAAACATAAAAAATAATTCAATGGTTCCACTCAATATCATCAACTACAAAAGTAATCAACACCGGGAAAGTTTTCCCTAAGAACTATGCAAGATTCAACCCAATTGTTACAGCGGGATGGAGTGGTGGTGATGGTGCTGGTGGAGATGATGTTGAGGATGATGATGATCCTGATGAAGTCTAGCTTGATGACAGTGTTGATGGCGATGATCTCCCCTCTCAGGGAAGGAATTTCCCCAGCAGAATTCTGCCTGCCGGAGAGCTCTTTCTCTCTCTGTAGTTTCTGCCCCGCAGATGTGATGGAATATTTCTATGGTCGCCCCCGAGTCTTGGGGTTTCGAGGGGATGTTATAGGCGAAAGGGCGATGCGAGAGGTGGGCCAGGGTAGCCACACCACCTGGTGGCGTGGCCCGGGGGGGCTGTGGGTGGTGTGGGCCCCTGTGGCCCATCTCTCTTCCTCCTTCTAGCCTCTTTCGTCTTCTGGAAAAATAGGGATTTCCATATATTTTCTGGAATTTTCTCATCTTCGCGAATATTGCATCTGGACACCGCTTTTTCCATCAGAATCCCGACTCCGGCAGTTCATCCTCGAAAAGTCATCCAACATGCAAAATAGATGAAATAACATAAGTATCACCTCTTAATATGAAATATATCAATGAATAACAGCAATTATGATATAAAATGGACGTATCAACGAGGACCTCCCGGGGAAGTCCTTCACTGCCCCTTTCAGCATCAATAAAATAGTTCCCCAGGTGAAATCTGTAGTTGCACGTAACGCTTTTCAAATGCTCGTTGTTTGTTATGAATACTTATCTCCCCTCTTCTTTTGTCTTCAATTTGCAGGGCCACAAGGTAGCGGGGATGATGCCCCCTCTACCTGAGAAGTACAAAGGATGCGCCGGGCAACAAGGAGGCGCAATTTGACTCCGAGATCCCCCCAGCGTAGTCTCCTTCCCTGGAAGCCCCCGAGCCTAGTGAAGGGCGGACCCGAAAGAAGTCCCGGAGCGAGACTTCGGATGGGGCAACGCTGCCAACACTGAAGGGTCCCTCCTTCCTCGAGCACCACGACGGGGATGAGGGTGGAACCTCCACCCCCATCACCGATGTGCCTATTCGGCCGATGGCCCCACAGCCGCCGGCCAAGAAGGTGGCTCAGTTGACTATAGAGCCTCATTGGGAGACCCCAAGAGCAAGGTGGGATGAGCACAACAACAAGTTCTCCCTCAGTTATGAAACCAAGGTTATCGAACTAGTAGGAGCAAGGAAACAACTCCAATGTGTTGCTAACAACTTGGAATCCTGCATAACACAAACTCAAGACTTTGCCCCAACTTACAGTGAGGTTGTCAATCTCACTGGTTTCCTGAAAACAAAGGATTAAACGTATGGTGTGGAAGGTAATAGTTTCTTGTAGAAATTAAACGGTAACATTAGATGATGTATCAATGATAAAGGAATGGACCGGGGTCCACAGTTCACTAGAGGTGTTATCCTTATGATAGATAGCATGCTGGGTGAACAAATTACAGCGGGGCAATTGACAGGTTGAGAAAGCATAACAATGCAAATACTAGACATCATGACTCCTATGCGATTTGATTGGGCATTACAACAATATACATAGACCGTAATCCAACTGCATCTATGACTAATAATCCACCTTCATGTTATCATCCGAACCCCTTCCAGTATTAAGTTTCAAGCAACGGATAATTGCATTAAGCAATGTGTGCAAAGTAAACAATACAATTGTTCCATGAACAAAATATTGTTGTTTTATCCCTAGTAGCAACAACACATCTACAACCTTAGAGATTTCTTCTCACTTCCCTAGATTACTGGTGGCATGAACCTACTATCGAGCATAAATACTCCCTCTTGGAGTCACTAGCATCTACTTGGCCAAGATAGCTACTAGCAACGGAGAGCATGCAAGATCACAAATAACATGGACATGATAGAATCAATAATCAATCTGACATAGTATCTCAATATCCATCGGATCCCCGCAAACACAACATGTATGATTACAAATAGAAGAAGAAAAAACCATCTAGCTACTGTATGGAACCAACCATGGTAACACAAAGGAGAAGAAACAACCATCTAGCTACTGTATGGAACCATAGTCCAAGGGTGAACTACTCACGCATCATACCGGAGGCTGGCATGGTGATGAATAAGGCCTCCAGGATGATCTCTCCCCTCCGGCAGGGTGCCAGGAAGAGCTTCAGATCCCCCCGATCTAGGGACGATAGTGGCGGAGGCTACAGCCTGTTTCGTGGAGATATGATTGGGTGCTTAGGGTTTCTGCATCGGGGTGACTTTATAGGCGAAGAGGCGAGGCAGGGGGCCGCCCGAGGGTCCCACACCAAGTGGTGGCACGCCCTAGGGGGTGCCCGCGCAGCCCTAGGGTGTGGCCACCTTGTGGACCCCCTTCGGCTGACCTTCGGACTCTATGTTCTCTCCGGTAAAATATTGACTTTGGCTTTTGTCCCGTCCAATTCTGAGAATATTTCCTTACTAGCTTTTCTGAAACCAAAAACAGCAGAAAATAGGCAACTGGCACTGCTACATCTTGTTAATAGGTTAGTCCCAGAAAATTTATAAGAATACCTCAAAATGTAGACAAAACATAACAAAGTTGATACTAAACAAGCATGGGACATAAAAAATTATAGATACGTTTACGACGTATCAAGCATCCCCAAGCTTAACACCTGCTCGTCCTCGAGTGGGTAAGTGATAAAAAGAATAATTTTTGAGGTGACATGCACCATCACAATCTTGATCAAACCATTTGCAAAGCATTGAAAGCTGGGATCAAAGTACTCTAAACATGAGCATGAAAGATGTAATTCTAACAATAAGACATACCAACTATGTTGCAACATGAAAAGATACAAACAAAGATCATGAATAACAATGCATTGAAAGACGTTTGTTTGTTTCACATATAGAAAACATAGCATATTGGTATTCAGCTTGTCCCTCATCGAATAGCAAAACATAAATACATAGGACACCTTCAAAGTTCATAAGGGTGACTAGATACAAATAGTTCAAGAACAAAAAATATCAACATTATGAATCAATCAATAAGTTTTGGGACAATGCACATAAAACTAAGAATGACAACTATGCTCTCTTAATTGGTGCATAAAGAAAGAAGGTGGAGACTCAATATAAAAGTAGGAAGAAATGCCCTTCATAGGGAAGCATGGATTTCAAGTTTCATAAAGAGCTTCCAAAAATTATGGTACTTATTACCTTTCAGCTCTCATTGCCCCTATCATAAGCATCTTGAAGTGATTAAGGTTAAATTGAAACAAATATGGAGTATATGCTTGACAAATCATAAGTTGGCAATCTCATGTCCCTTGAGTACGAGGGCCGTTCCTCATGCTACTCAACTTTATTCACAAGCAAGTTCTTGTCATTGTAAGTATATGTGTATCATAGAGAACCGCCAACGGGGTACCCTTGCCCCATGACACAGGAGCTATCCCATATCAAAATGACAAGGCAACAAGCAGTGAGCATCTCAGCGATCCTTTTATTTACCATGAGCATGGTGCATATTTTTTCTCTTATCTTTTTTTTCTATATTTTTTCTGAGGATGCTTCATAGATTGCTCACTATGGTGATGCTGCAAGTTTCCACCATGATTAGTCATGGCTTATGCTATCCGCCCAGGCATTTCTCTAACACATATATAATACTCCATGAACTTACATGCTCTCCTTTTATTTCACACCGCCGACATCCGTAAACAAAAGATCATGATATCAATTGGGTAGATATTTACATGTGTTGAAAGCATTACCCATGACAGCATGGTTCTGCTAATTCCCAACTTATAAGTGCAAGCATATACAACATATATGACACAATGGTTCAAGTTTATTAGGGGAAATAAAAATAAAGTGTGCCATAAAGTTTGTGAGAGCGTTAATCACTAATTTTCTCATAACAAGTTTAACTTGGAAGATAGATAAAACAAGAATATACTTGGAATGGTGTAACACACCATGCATAGGAATTTATAGTGGATTCTTTGGAATAACTTGGTTTCTTGGGAGGTGGATGCATGAGTAGAGCTTACTCAATACAAGTGGAGGCTAGCAAAAGACGGGGAGCGACCAACTAAGAGAGCAATAATGGCCATAATCATGTAGAGTGATAAAACATTATCAATCAAAGCATAAAGTGGTACCACAAGTCAAAAACTAAATGATCATAGATGCTAAGGTGACTGGTTCATAGTCATAACATGGTGTGAGCATGTGCCAAGTTAACCCAAACAAAGCATCAAAGGAGAATACCACAATATTATGCTTTTGTATACTAAAACAACGCATGATTCCTTCAAGGCACATTAAGCAATCTCAGTTGTTTGGAACAAGTCATGCTACAACAATAATCACTAAGCATAAGGTCAAAGCAGCATCTAACATGACATATAAAGTCTAAGCCACAGTCAAAACAAGCTCCCTTTTGTACCACTTAAGCATGAACATTTCTACTCTTTTCCAACACCAATCAACTTATTTGAAACAACATAGAGAATGCGGGGGTCCAACTAATTTATTCAAGCAAACTAAGCAAATGAAAACCAAAAACGAAAACTAAGACTCTCCAAGAACAACATAACCGTGCATGAAACAATAAAAATGAAGTGTCTAGAAAGAGACCTGAGATTTTTATTGATGAAGAAGGGGATGCCTTGGGCATCCCCAAGCTTTGACGCTTGTACCTCTTGAATATTTCTTGGGGTGACACGGGGTGGCATCCCCAAGATTGAGCTTTTGTCCATTCTGTATCTCATCACATCATTCTTCCCCTACACTTGAAAATTTCCTTCATATAAAACTTCACACAATTCTTCATTAGCAACATTAGTGTATTCAAAATAATAGGCCTTTGGGTTTAGTTTCAACACAAGTAAAACTTCCATTAAAACACAAGCTACTATAGCAATTCGTTTTCAAAGCTCAAGTGATCAAGAAGAACTCAAAAAAGAAACCGATTAATAGGCAAATGAAAATAATGGCAGAAATCTATCAAAACAGACCAACAGGTAAAAACCGATTTTTTCGAAGACCTTCTGTTGCTCAAATCAAAAAGAGTTGAACTAAATAAAGTTAGATAACAACCCGGGGCATTTACTCAGACAATTACAGCTCAATCTGACATACAGAGATTTTTCACGAATTTTTACAGTGAAGCACAAAAATCTGTTTCGGGGTAGCTACTTCCCCAAATCTTACTTCTCTCTCATTAGAGGTTATTCTTGGCACAAAAATCACACAAAAATGATACATAGAGGTTATTACAGAAGTAATAACTTCCAAGACTCAATAAAACTATTGGGTTATCTCCCAACAAGTACTTTTCTTTAACGCCTTTAAGTTAGGCATTAGAAGCAAGAATCAAGTATTTTCAAATGAAGAAGCATTGCCATCAAATTTTGCTTTAATAGGAGGAGCAAAAGGTAACTTATCTCTCCTTCCAGGGAAGTGTTCTATACCTTTCTTGAATGGGAATTGATATTTAATGGTGCCTTCTTTCATATCAATAATGGCACCAACAGTTCTAAGAAAAGGTCTTCCCAAAGTAATAGGACAAGAAGCATTGCATTCAACATACAGAACATAGAAATCAACAAGGACATAGACATTTTTAACCATAATAAAAACGTCAATAATTCTCCCCATAAGTTTCTTTTTAGCATTATCATCAAGTGGGACATCTAAATAGCAATCTTCCAAAGGTGGCAAATCAAGCATTTCATAAATCTTTCTAGGCATAATAGAGACACTAGAACCAAGGTCACATAAAGCTTTGGGATCAAAATCATTCACTTGCATATTAATGATGGGTTCCCAAACATCTTCTAACTTCCTAGGAATAGAAGCTTTATGTTTCAATTTTTCTTCCTTAATTTTAATGAGAACACCTATAATGTGTTTTGTGAAAGCCATATTCATAGCACTAGCATTAGGACTTCTAGCAAGCTTTTGTAGGAACATAATCACTTCAGAAATATTGCAGTTATCAAGATCAAAATCAAACTTAGCATCATAGGTAATAGACTTATTGTTTCCCATATTTCGAAAAAATTCAGCATTCTTATTGGGTTTAGGCATTGTTGTAGAAGGAATGGGGCCTTCTTGTGGTTTGCTAGCATCAACATTGGTGGTGGTAATAGTACAAATACTATAGTTTCTAGCAACTTAATCTCCTCTTTCCCACTTAGCATGCAATTTAGCTAACAGTCTAACATTTTCATCAATTGTAACTTGTATAGCATGAGCAATAGCAAAGGAATTTTCCATGTTTTCAGGTTTAGCAGCCATTTTATTAATCAAAGAGGATTGTGCTTCAGACAAAGATGAAATATTTTTCTCAGCATTCAAAATTTTGGATTGTAAACCAGGAATTTCCCTATTCAAATTCTCAAGTTGATGACTAATATTTTTCAAAATAGAAGATTGTTCTTCCATAGTTTTAGTGAATAACTTATTCTGCTCATATTGCATCAGCATGAAGTTTTTAGTGGATCTTTCAACTTCTAGAATCCTATCTTCACTAGGCATTCCAGATCTACCATGATAAGTATTGGTATTATTAGGAGGGTAAGGCATATAATTATTATTACCATAAGCATTGTTGCGAAAATTATTGTTTCTAATGAAGTTCACATCAACTTGCTCTTGAGCAACCAAAGAGGCTAAAGGAACATTATTTGGATCAATATGAGCTTTTCCATTAACAAGCATAGACATGATAACATCAATTTTATCACTCAAGGAGGAGGTTTCTTCAACAGAATTTACCTTCTTACCTTGTGGAGCTCTCTTAGTGTGCCATTCAGAATAGTTAACCATCATATTGTCAAGGAGCTTTGTTGCAGCACCCAAAGTAATGGTCATAAAGGTACCTCCAGCAGCAGAATCCAACATATTTCTTGAAGAAAAATTTAGTCCTGCATAAAAGGTTTGGATAATCATCCAAGCAGTCAGTCCATGAGTGGGACAATTCTTTACCAAAGATTTCATTCTTTCCCAAGCTTGAGCAACATGTTCATTATCAAGTTGTTTAAATTTCATTATTTAACTTCTCATAGATATAATCTTAGCAGGAGGATAGTATTATCCAACAAAAGCATCTTTGCATTTAATCCAAGAATCAATACTATTTCTAGGCAAGGATAGCAACCATTCTTTAGATTTTCCTCTCAAAGAGAAAGGAAAAAATTTGAGCTTAATAATATCTCCATCTACATCCTTATATTTTTGCATCTCACAAAGTTCAACAAAGTTATTAACGTGAGCAATAGCATCATCAGAACTAGCACCAGAAAATTGCTCTTTCATAACAAGATTCAACAAAGCAGGTTTAATTTCATAAAAGGTAGCATCAGGAGCATGTGGAGCGATAGGTGTGCAAAGGAGATCATTGTTGTTTGTGCTAGTGAAGTCACACAACTTGGTGTTCTCAGGAGTGTTCATTTTTGCAAAAGTGAGGCAAGCCAACAATAGTAGCAACTATAGTAGGATCTATTTTTTCGTGTGTTTTTGATAAGAAAAAGCAAACCAAATGAAACTATTTTTTTTTGTATTTTTGAAAGCAAAAAAGCAAAAGAAACTAAGCAAAACAAAAACAAAGTAAAGAGAATGGTTGTGAGAGACTCCCCTTGCAAAGCTGTCCTTAACTCCCCGGCAACGGCGCCAGAAAATCTTGATGGTGGCTTAGTTGACTGTAGAGCCTCGTTGGGAGACCCCAAGATCAAGGTGTGATGAGCACAGCAGCAAGTTTTCCCTCAGTTATGAAACTAAGGTTATCGAACCAGTAGGAGCAAGGAAACAACTCCAAGGTGTTGCTAACAACTTGGAATCCTACACAACACAAACTCAAGACTTTGCCCCAACTTACAGTGAGGTTGTCAATCTCACTGGTTTGCTGAAAATAAAGGCTTAAATGTATGGTGTGGAAGGTAATAGTTGCTTGTAGAAAGTAAACGGTAACAGTAGATGATGTATCAATGATAAAGTAATGGACCGGGGTCCACAGTTCACTAGTGGTGTTCTCCTTAAGATACATAGCATGCTGGGTGAACAAATTAGAGCAGGGCAATTGACAGGTTGAGAAAGCATAACAATGCAAATACTAGACATCATGACTCCTATGAGATTTGATTGGGAATTATAACAATATACATAGACAGTAATCCAACTGCATCTATGACTAATAATCCACCTTCAGGTTATCATCCAAACTCCTTCCAGTATTAAGTTGCAAGCAAGAGATAATTGCATTAAGCAATGTGTGTAAAGTAAACAATACAATTGTTCCATGAACAAAAGATTGTTGTTTTATCCCTAGTAGAAACAACACATCTACAACATTAGATATTTCTGTCACTTCCCCAGATTACTAGAGGCATGAACCTACTATCGAGCATAAATACTCCCTGTTGGAGTCACAAGCATATACTTAGCCAACATAGCTACTAGGAACGGAGAGCATGCAAGATCACAAATAACACAGACATGATAGAATTAATAATCAATCTGACATAGTATCTCAATATACATTGGATCCCCGCAAACACAACATGTATGATTACAAATAGATGATCTTGATCATGAACGGAGCTCACAAGATCTAAACATGATAGCACAAAGGAGGAGAAACAACCATCTAGATACTGTATGGACTCATAGTCCAAGGGTGAACTACTCACGCATCATACCGGAGGCTGGCATGGTGATGAAGAAGGCCTCTGGGATGATCTCTCCCCTTCGGCACGGTGCCGAGAAGAGCTTCAGATCCCCCGATCTAGGGACGATGGTGGCGACGGCTATGTTATGTTTCGTGGAGACCTGATCGGGTGCTTAGGGTTTCTGCATCAGGGTGACTTTATAGGCGAAGATGCGAGGCATGGGGCCGCCCGAGGGGCCCACACCAAGTGGTAGCGTGCCCTAGGGGTGCCCGCACGGACCTAGGGTGTGTCCACCTCATGGACTCCCTTCGGCTGCCCTTCGGACTCTGTGTTCTCTCCGATAAAATATTGACTTTGGCTTTTGTCCCATCTAATTCCGAGAATATTTCCTTACTAGCTTTTCTGAAACCCAAAACAGCAGAAAACAGGCAACTGGCACTATGGCATCTTGTTAATAGGTTAGTCCCAGAAAATGTATAAGAATACCTCAAAGTGTAGACAAAACATAACAAAGTTGATACTAAACAAGCATGTAACATCAAAAATTGTAGATACGTTTACGATGTATCACATACCATTGTAAGTTACTCTGACTGAGTCTTGTTAATCTTTTGATATGCTAAGTCTTAGCTTGTTGTTGATTTGGTTCTTCAAAAGTGCTAGCAGTAATCACTCGGAGGAGTCCCTCGATGAGGAACTCGAAGAAATGATCGCGGAATCGAAGCCTGCATCTTCATTTCCCAAGATGGTGGCCAACTCCGCCGACGATAATTCGAGCTCCCTAACGGAAGGGGCTCATGCACTCGTTGCTCGGAAGGTTCAATCAAAACCTTCGGAGTCCATGGCTGATCACGTAAGTGTCTTTCTTCTTTTGCATGAGGGGGGAGCCCCTGACCCCTTTTATTCATCAAGCTTGTTGTTTTCTTCTCAGCCCTTTGTGCATGACACCAACCGCCTGATCAAGCAGCACCTTTGGCTGGAAGGCAAACTCAAGTAGATCCGAGGTGCATTGATTTATTTTTTCTTGGTTTTGAATCCTCCCAAGTTTTCCTTGTATTCATCCTTTGCTGCCTGATACGTCCAAAACGTATCTACTTTCCCAAATACTTTGCTATAGTTTCTCCTCTAAACTTGTGTGATTTGGATACAACTAACATGGACTGACGCTGTTTTCAGCAGAATTACTTTGGTGTCTAGTTTTTGTGCAGAAAACCAACTTTCAGGAAAAATCCCGGAAAATATGCCAAAACTCCTATTTACCAGAAGACTCACAGAGCTAGAAGACGAGACGGAGGAGGGCCACGAGGGGCCCACACCCCCTGGCTGCACGGGCCAGACCATGCCACGCCTAGGAGGGGTGTGGCCACCTCGGGCACCCCTAGGCCCCCCTCTTAGCCTACATAAAGCCTTCTGACCTAAAAACTTCGGGGGATTCGACGTTTTTCCAGATAGAGTTCCGCTGCGCCGCCACCACCAGAAACCGTGATTCGGAACCAGAAACTCCGTTCTAGCACCCTGCCGGGACGGGGAATTGGAGGAGATCATCACTATCATCATCACCGACGCCTCTCCAGCAACCATCCATGTTCCCCCATCCATGAGTGAGTAATCCCCCGCTGTAGGCTATGGGGATGGTAGGGATTGGATAAGATCTATCATGTAATCGAATAAGATTGTTAGGGCATGGTGCCTAGTATCTTTGTTAGTGCTATTTGACTTTTGTTGCAACTTGTTGTGCTTAATTCTTGTCACTAGGACCTGAGTGCCATGATCTCAGATCTGAACTTATTATTGATTAATGATGATAGTATTGTTTGTGATCTTATCTGCAAGTTGTGTACACATATCATTGTAGGGAACCGAAGGTCCCGGAATGACAGAAATTGGGACAGCCGGAGGGGATGGTTGTGATATGAGGATCACATGTGTTCACAGAGTGTTAATGTTTTGCTCCGGTGCTCTATTAAAAGGAGTACCTTAATTGATAGTAGATTCACTTGAGGCCCCGCTGCAACAGACTAGATGGACAAAAGATGTTGTGCAAGTTCTCATTGTGAGCACGTATGACTATATATGGAACACATGCCTATGATTGTTTAGTACATGGATGCTTTACATTATTTATCTGCAAATGCCCTAGATATTGAAGTTACATGAATAGTCTTGTCCATGCAACGCCCGTCCATCCATCTCTATGCCTACCGCACTCATATCCTACTGTTTGCTACTATTGTTACTACTGCCTTTGTTTTACTGCTGCTTTTACTTTGCTATTGCTACTACAAAGCTGATGCTACTGATAAACTACTATGAGCAAGACTATTTCTACGTGCAGCTGAATTGACAACTCAGTTGTTAAGGCTTATAAGTATTCTTTGGATCGCCTTGTGTCGAATCAATAAATTGGGTAATACTACCCTCGAAGACTGTTGCGATCCCCTATACTTGTGGGTCATCAAGACTATTTTCTGGCGTTGTTGCCAGGGAGCATAGCTTTATTTGTAAGTTCACTTAGATATATTATTGTTCTCTGCTATCCTTTTTCATTATGGGGAAGTCTCGTGATGGAAAGTTTCCTATTTTACCATCCACTACAAGAAGAGGTACAGTTCTAAACACCTCTGCTGCTCTTGATTCACAATCTATTATAAGTAATCTTGTTACACCACCACCACATACACATGCTACACACACTGCTACTACTGCTGAATCTGAAATTGGTTCTGATACTCATGATGTTACTTCTACTGTGCTTGATGAGATGTAACATCCCAAATTTTTTACTATTTTGGAATGTTATAAATAAAATCAATAGCTTGATTGATTGTTTGACTTTGTTGAAAATTCTCAAAGAGAAGAAACTTTTTGAATAGAAAATCCTCTCAACCTTGAATTCAAAATCTTATATTCTTTTGTTATGACCTAAGTAGACATATAAGCAAAAGGGCATGGATTGATTATGGATTGTAGAATTGGTGTGCAAGATTTCAAAATGAAAATCATGAAGCATTCATAAGCATTTCGTTACATCCATGCAAAGTTCTCACAAACTGAATCCAAATCCTGGTATCCAAATCCTATAGTTGATTCACCCAAATGTTCCTAAAGGTAATTAAATTGAATTTATAAAACCCACTATTGCTAAGGCATAAATTATTGATAATTATAGCCTAAAGAGATCCAATTAATATTGCAATAAATACAAACAAATAAAGATATAAATAAAATGGAATATACAAGGATTTATAAACCCACTACTTGCAAACTAGTAAAAAGATTATAAATATGATCCTACAATAATCTATTCGATTTTATAAAAATTTAGAAACGAGAATCATGTCATTTGGAGTTCGTATGCAAAAGATATGAGGGAAACAAGTAAATAGAAAAAAAACAAAAAAAAACAAATGGGCCGGCCGAGCCAGCCGGCGGCCCAGCAAGCCACCAACCGAACCAGGCAGGTACACACCATCGTTCACATAAGTGCTTTAAAAACTGTGCAAAACATTTTTTCTCAAACCTATCTCTATTCAAACCCTTATAACTTTTTATCTTCAACTCCGAATCGACTTCCGTTTGTTTCTACTTGTTCCCTACTCCAAGACCTATCTCTACACCATCCTAAATCTCCATATAAACTCGTGGAGCCACAGCTGTAGGAGTTTCTATTCTCGAAATTCTGAATCTACACATACCCGAATCTTATTTCGCTTTTTGACCCATCTAGACTTCGTTGTTTGCCTTCGGCCAAAAAACGAAAGTTGTAGAACTCGTCGAAATCTTTCAATCCGGATAAACCTCATCTATTTTCATCCACCACAGCCGGAGAATTTCGCATCGCAATATTTCAGATATGACGGTGTAAATCCAAGATGTACTCGCGCTCGTTTCTTCAAATCCAAATTCCTTTGGTGAGAAGGTAGGACCAATGATTCCCCATAACTTTCATGTTCTAAGTTTTTCAATTTGATCTACGGATTTGTCTCTCTAACACATATCTGTTTCTTGTCTATTCGGAGCCAAAATCGGGTCAATCTCCTCTCCTAACCACTGGATCTCATCCCAACGGCCAGGATTAGATCGATTCCTCGAAGGGATACGAGCCAACCGGATCTCGCCACGTGTCAACGTCAGGTCAGCATCTAATCCCAGTCATCATGCAAAGTCAACCTGTCCAGTCAGCGGAATATTCTCTGGAATATTCCGTTCGAATTTAAAATTGCACATTATAAATCTAACTTGTAAAATTTATTAGAAATTCATACCACGTCCAAAAATTGCGTATAATATATCAAATTGAAGATAATTTTACGTAGAATCATCTTATCAGAATAGATCCAACTTTTACTGTACGTGGTTACTGCAGTAATTTAATTAGTTTTAATGGTCTTTTAGGTTAATAAATTCATAGGAAATTATCTGTAACTCCGAAAAATATGAACAATATATCAAATTGAAGCTACTGTAATGTAGATTAATAATATCTGGTTGGATCCAGCCTTTGCGTAATATTTACACCGTAGCAGTTTAATTAGTTTTAATGGCTTTATAAATCATTAAATTCATAGTAAATTATTTGCATATCACAAAAATATAAATAATATACCAATAGAAAGCTGGTTCCATGTAGATCATCAATCTGCAAATGGTTCAGGAAAATACTGTAAGGTTCCGCAGCAATTAAATAAATTGTTTAATGGCTTATTTAGAGTATTAAAATCATAGTAATTCGAATACTGCTCAGAAAATTACAAATAATATGTCCCTGGAATCACAATTCCGTAGAGATTACAGATATAATTTTAGTTTGATTTTTAGGCAACATAAACTATATGAAACATTTAAAACTCATTAAACACTATTTAAATCATACAAAAAGATCTATAACTCCGATTAGGGTGAATCCAACGCCTACTGGTTCGTATTAACGTCCTCTATCCAGTAAACCCAAGAAACAAATTTAATTCGATAGTTATAACAGGCGTTACAACAGAACTATCAAAACCCTTATATTGGCAAGTAATTATTAATAACAAGTACCCTATTGCTTTAATTGATCTCATACATGCATCATATGATCTATTAATCCTTAGAGAACTAAATATAAGCATTGTAACATATTAAACCATCATGCATGTTTTTGATCATCCTTGTTGTGTTTGCTATGTTTGCAATTGTTTTGATTGGAACTACCTTGTCCTCGTATTAGATTGTTCAGAGAGTGCGATTGCTACCGAGAAATACAATCAACACCCATATTATCAACATAAGGCAAGTTACACCACTTGTTCATAATTTTTGTCCCAGTTTTGATTCTATGCATGTGATCTTCAAAATTTTGTAGTATGCATGTGTAGGATGCTCTAGTAGAATTTTTCCTTACAATTATTTTGCAAGTGCGATGATTTTGTAGTATGCCATGAGTAGCTCTATACTTAGGATTTACCCTCCTAATAGGTTCCCTGTTTTGCTAAGTATTGCTTGCTATGCTATATATATGTAAATTACCGTTGGGGGGTTCAAAAGACAATGAATTTTTCTATGTATAAAGTCTCTCTTGAGCAAACTTTTTCTTCTCAAATCCACTTCAAAATAAAACTAAGTTTTCTTCGGGGCGGAATGGTTGTCGGGTCAACGAGTGAGATTTTGGTGGAGGACGGCCGCCGAGGAATCAAAGAAGTCTGCCATGTTTCAGAATTCAGAAGCTTCCAGTGCAACCACAATACATATGGGCTCTGTCTTGGACTAGTACTTAGTGGGAAACCTCACCTGGGTACCAACATTTGGAGGTTCTTGGCACGGTTGGATCCAGAAGGTAGAGGGGCTACTAAGGGAAAGCCTCGCCATGGTCTTGTCTGTAAAAGGACTTGATCGTGGATTGTGGGTAAAGTGCACAAACTCTCGAGAGTATTGCAATCTGATCGACCAGTCGTGTTCACGGAAACAGAACAACATTGAGCATCTGAAGGATGAAGCCTCTGAAGGATCTTCCTCTCTCTTTTCTAAACAAAGTTTTGAAACCCCATGGCGTGAGTAATATCGCCAATGGGTGGGATTTTGGGTCACTTGGTGCGTAATATCCAAGTGTCACTTGGTGAGTAATATCCAAGTGTTTGGTTGTTTGGACACTTGGTGAGTAATATCCTCGTGTGCCATTCGACCCTATTTTATCTAAGCAAATGTTTACAAAGTAGGGTAAAACTCTCTCTCTCTCTTTTCTCCATACTTAGAGAAAATTAGCTTTATGCAAATGAGCTCCAAAGCCTAAACTAGCCTTGCATGTAGAGTTAGTCTTTCCTTCCTTGGTGTAATTTGCCAATACATTCAAAGTATTGATCCAACTTGTTGGCTGCACGTTTCATGTGCAGAATTTCGGAGATCGTTGAAAGGTGCGCTAGGATCGTGGGTCTTCACTCAACCTGCCTGTGGCATTGATGGGACTCCAAGTTGTATTTATATCGCTTCTGTTTTAATAATGTAAACTCTGGATTATTCGATTCATGTAATAAATACTTGTGTTTTACATGATATTTCATCGACTGTGAGTGCTAGCTATTGATCCAGGGACTAGCATGTTAATCATAGGGACTTAGGATCTTACTTGATCCGAGGTCACTACAGATGGTATCAGAGCATAAGTTGACTGTAGATCGCGACCCTAGACATGGAAAAACCTTAGGACAAATATTTTCTAAGTTATTTCAGAAAACTCTCATAATTCTCATCATCTACCTTTGGGGTTTTAAAATTTCTTAAGTCTCTCCTTTTCAACATTAGAAAATGACCACTACACACTTCAAGAAGAAACTTTTCTCAAGATTACCTTTTCAAAGAAGATCATCTCAATGTTTCGATTAAGTCGGGACTTGAAGACCTCCATGAAAGATGTTCCAAGACTGAAGCTACGAGATTAAAGACTTCAAAGGCCTTAAGTCAATGTTATTAACTAAAGAACTCGAAAGATTAAAGATTATGAAGAACATGAAGACTATCAAGAGCATGAAGACTTTTGGAGACTCGAAGCCTCGAAGATTCCAAGTGACCTATTAGGAACCAAACCCGAATAAGATTTCGCTAAATATAGATGCGACAAATTGTTTGCTATCTTGTATGGTTTATTACCTTAGTTAATGAAAACCTATTTTCTAAATAAAATTTCTTGTATGGGTTATTCTTCTTCTTCCATACTCTATTCGTTCCTACTCTAAACCTTGGTCAACTCGACAGATGGACCATATCAATAAGAAGGACAAGGAACTTAACTTCACCAAGCGTAAGAGCCACACCGATGCAAAGAAGTGGATGCACCAGGTTGAAGAAAGAATGAAGAATGCGAACATTGAAGCCAATAGAATGGTTCATTATGCCACCCAATTCCTAAAGGACGAGGCTGCAACCTGGTGGGAGATGCAACACGCCATTAATGATCATCAAGGGATGATATCTTGGGAAGGATTTAAAGAGGTTCTACTACAATCTCGTCTTGTCACTCGTATACCAAAAACCCAAGAGGTTGAAGTCCCAAAACAATCAGCTTGCGCGATCTATGGAGAAGTAGGGCATACCTCCAAGGAGCATCGTGATCAGTGCCCCTACTGTGAAGAAAGTCACCCATCTGAAGAATTCCCCACCTCTGAAGTTACATGCTTCTTGTGCAAAGGGACCAACCACAACTCCTCGTAATGTCACCTCTACCCGATAGTAAAACAAGTGAATCAGCAAGTTAGAGATGGATTGTGCCACGTCATGTTATCCTTACCAAGGAAGCGGAAGGATCTAAGCAAAGTCATATCCTTCAAGTGTCACAATCCTGGCCATTATGCTGTTGGTTGCCTAGAACAGGATAATGTGGCTGGAAAGGATGAAAACAATGATGGTAATGGTAATAGATGCAACAACAAGAAGCCCAAGAAGGATCCTAGCCAGGTGACATGCTACAAGTGTGGCGAAACAGGGCATTACAAGTCAAATTGTACTCAAAAAAGGAAGAATGGCAGTGGCAAAGGAAATGTCAATGGAAAGAAGCCCAATCCGTCCATCAGGCTACGATGAATTATGTTAGTATAAGTTAAGCTTACAAATTATTTTACCAGGAGAACCCAACAATTACAATCTTTTAAGGTGGTAGTACCCTAGTGTGAACCAAACCTATTTCTTGCTAGCTTTCTCGAATCTCGAGGACAAGATTCCTTTTAAGGGTGGTAGTCTGTAACATCCCAAATTTTTTCCTATTTTGGAATGTTATAAATAAAATCAATAGCTTGATTGATTGTTTGACTTTGTTGAAAATTCTCAAAGAGAAGAAACTTTTTGAATAGAAAATCCTCTCAACCTTGAATTCAAAATATTATATTCTTTTGTTATGACCTAAGTAGACATATAAGCAAAAGGGCATGGATTGATTATGGATTGTAGAATTGGTGTGCAATATTTCAAAATGAAAATCATGAAGCATTCATCAGCATTTCATTACATCCATGCAAAGTTCTCACAAACTGAATCCAAATCCTGGTATCCAAATCCTATAGTTGATTCACCCAAATGTTCCTAAAGGTAATTAAATTGAATTTATAAAACCCATTATTGCTAAGGCATAAATTATTGATAATTATAGCCTAAAGAGATCCAATTAATATTGCAAAATTTTAGAAACAAAATTGAGCTCATTTGGAGCTATTATGAAAAAGTTATGGAATAAATACAAACAAATAAAGATATAAATAAAATGGAATATACAAGGATTTATAAACCCACTACTTGCAAACTAGTAAAAAGAATATAAATATGATCCTACAATAATCTATTCGATTTTATAAAAATTTATAAACAAGAATCATGTCATTTGGAGTTCGTATGCAAAAGATATGAGGAAAACAAGTAAATAAAAAAATAACATGAAAAAAAAACAAAAAAACAAATGGGCCGGCCGAGCCAGCCGGCGGCCCATGAAGCCACCAACCGAACCAGGCAGGTACACACCATCGTTCACATAAGTGCTTTAAAAACTGTGTAAAACAGTTTTTCTCAAACCTATCTCTATTCAAACCGTTATAACTTTTTATCTACAACTCCGAATCGACTTCCGTTTGTTTCTACTTGTTCCCTACTCCAAGACCTATCTCTACACCATCCTAAATCTCCATATAAACTCGTGGAGCCACAGCTGTAGGAGTTTCTATTCTCGAAATTCCGAATCCACACATACCCGAATCTTATTTCGCTTTTTGACCCATCTAGACTTCGTTGTTTGCCTTCGGCCAAAAAACAAAAGTTGTAGAACTCGTCGAAATCTTTCAATCCCGACAAACCTCACCTCTTTTCATCCACCACAGCCGGAGAATTTCGCATCGCAATATTTCAGATATGACGGTGTAAATCCAAGATGTACTCGCGCTCGTTTCTTCAAATCCAAATTCATTTGGTGAGAAGGTAGGACCAATGATTTCCCACAACTTTCATGTTCTAAGTTTTTCAATTTGACCTACGGATTTGTCTCTCTAACACATATCTGTTTCTTGTCTATTCGGAGCCAAAATCGGGTCAATCTCCTCTCCTAACCACTAGATCTCATCCCAACGGCCAGGATTAGATCGATTCCTCGAAGGGGTACGAGCCAACCGGATCTCGCCACGTGTCAACGTCAGGTCAGCATCTAATCCCAGTCATCATGCAAAGTCAACCTGTCCAGTCAGCGGAATATTCTTTGGAATATTCCGTTCGAATTTAAAATTGCACATTATAGATCTAACTTGTAAAATTCATTAGAAATTCATACCACGTCCAAAAATTGCGTATAATATATCAAATTGAAGATAATTTTACGTAGAATCATCTTATCAGAATAGATCCAACTTTTACTGTACGTGGTTACTGAAGTAATTTAATTAGTTTTAATGGTCTTTTAGGTTAATAAATTCATAGGAAACTATCTGTAACTCCAAAAAATATGAACAATATATCAAATTGAAGCTACTGTAATGTAGATTAATAATATCTGGTTGGATCAAGCCTTTGCGGAATATTTACGCCGTAGCAGTTTAATTAGTTTTAATGGCTTTATAAATCATTAAATTCATAGTAAATTATTTGCATATCACAAAAATATAAATAATATACCAATAGAAAGCAGGTTCCATGTAGATCATCAATCTGAAAATGGTTCAGGAAAATACTGTAAGGTTCCGCAGCAATTAAATAAATAGTTTAATGGCTTATTTAGAGTATTAAAATCATAGTAATTTGAATACTGCTCAGAAAATTACTAATAATATGTCCGTGGAATCACAATTCCGTAGAGATTACAGATATAATTTTAGTTTGATTTTTAGGCAACAGAAACTATATGAAACATTTAAAACCCATTAAACACTATTTAAATCATACAAAAAGATCTATAACTCCGATTAGGGTGAATCCAATGCCTACTGGTTCGTATTAACGTCCTCTATCCAGTAAACCCAAGAAACAAATTTAATTCGATAGTTATAACAGGCGTTACAACAGAACTATCAAAACCCTTATATTGGCAAGTAATTATTAATAACAAGTACCCTATTGCTTTAATTGATCTCATACATGCATCATATGATATATTAAGGCTCACAGAACTAAATATAAGCATTGTAACATATTAAACCGTCATGCATGTTTTTGATCATCCTTGTTGTGTTTGCTATGTTTGCAATTGTTTTGATTGGAACTACCTTGTCCTCGTATTAGATTGTTCAGAGAGTGCGATTGCTACCGAGAAATACAATCAACACCCATATTATCAACAGAAGGCAAGTTACACCACTTGTTCATAATTTTTGTCCCAGTTTTGATTCTATGCATGTGATCTTCAAAATTCTGTAGTATGCATGTGTAGGATGATCTAGTAGAATTTTTCCTTAGAATTATTTTGCAAGTGCGATGATTTTATAGTATGCCATGAGTAGCTATATACTTAGGATTTACCCTCCTAATAGGTTCCCTGTTTTGCTAAGTATTGCTTGCTATGCTATATATATGTAAAGTACCGTTGGGGGGTTCGAAAGACAATGAATTTTTCTAAGTATAAAGTCTCTCTTGAGCAAACTTTTTCTTCTCAAATCCACTTCAAAATGAAACTAAGTTTTCTTCTGGGTGGAATGGTTGTCGGGTCAACGAGTGAGATTTTGGTGGAGGACGGCCGCCCAGGTATCAAAGAAGTCTGCCATGTTTCAGAATTCAGAAGCTTCCAGTGCAACCACAATACATATGGGCTCTGTCTTGGCCTAGTACTTAGTGGGAAAGCTCACCTGGGTACCAACATTTGGAGGTTCTTGGCACGGTTGGATCCAGAAGGTAGAGGGGCTACTAAGGGAAAGCCTCGCCATGGTCTTGTCTGTAAAAGGACTTGATCGTGGATTATGGGTAAAGTGCACAAACTCTCGAGAGTATTGCAATCTGATCGATCAGCCGTGTTCACGGAAACAGAACAACATTGAGCATCTGAAGGATGAAGCCTCTGAAGGATCTTCCTCTCTCTTTTCTAAACAAAGTTTTGAAACCCCATGGCGTGAGTAATATCGCCAATGGGTGGGATTTGGGTCACTTGGTGCGTAATATCCAAGTGTCACTTGGTCAGTAATATCCAAGTGTTTGGTTGTTTGGACACTTGGTGAGTAATATCCTCGTGTGCCATTCGACCCTATTTTATCTAAGCAAATGTTTACAAAGTAGGGTAAAACTCTCTCTCTCTTTTCTCCATACTTAGAGAAAATTAGCTTTATGCAAATGAGCTCCAAAGCCTAAACTAACCTTGCATGTAGAGTTAGTCTTTCCTTCCTTGGTGTAATTTTCCAATACATTCAAAGTATTGACCCAACTTGTTGGCTGCATGTTTCATGTGCAGAATTTCGGAGATCGTTGAAAGGTGCGCTAGGATCGCGGGTCTTCACTCAACCTGCCTGTGGCATTGATGGGACTCGAAGTTGTATTTATATCACTTCTGTTGTAATAATGTAAACTTTGGATTATTCGATTCATGTAATAAAGACTTGTGTTTTACATGATATTTCATCGACTGTGAGTGCTAGCTATTGATCCATGGACTAGCATGTTAATCACAAGGACTTAGGATCTTACTTGATCCGAGGTCACTACAGATGGTATCAGAGCATAAGTTGACTGTAGATCGCGACCCTAGACATGGAAAAACCTTAGGACAAATATTTTCTAAGTTATTTCAGAAAACTCTCATACGTCTCATCATCTACCTTTGGGGTTTTAAAATTTCTTAAGTCTCTCCTTTTCAACATTAGAAAATGACCACTACACACTTCAAGAAGAAACTTTTCTCAAGATTACCTTTTCAAAGAAGATCATCTCAATGTTTCGATTAAGTCGGGACTTGAAGACCTCCATGAAAGATGTTCCAAGACTGAAGCTATGAGATTAAAGACTTCAAAGGCCTTAAGTCAATGTTATTAACTAAAGAACTCGAAAGATTGAAGATTATGAAGAACATGAAGACTATCAAGAGCACGAAGACTTTTGGAGACTCGAAGCCTCGAAGATTCCAAGTGACCTATTAGGAACCAAACCCGAATAAGATTTCGCTAAATATAGATGCGACAAATTGTTTGCTATCTTGTATGGTTTATTACCTTAGTTAATGAAAACCTATTTTCTAAATAAAATTTCTTGTATGGGTTATTCTTCTTCTTCCATACTCTATTCGTTCCTACTCTAAACCTTGGTCAACTCGACAGATGGACCATATCAATAAGAAGGACAAGGAACTTAACTTCACCAAGCGTAAGAGCCACACCGATGCAAAGAAGTGGATGCACCAGGTTGAAGAAAGAATGAAGAATGCGAACATTGAAGCCAATAGAATGGTTCATTATGCCACCCAATTCCTAAAGGACGAGGCTGCAACCTGGTGGGAGATGCAACACGCCATTAATGATCATCAAGGGATGATATCTTGGGAAGGATTTAAAGAGGTTCTACTACAATCTCGTCTTGTCACTCGTATACCAAAAACCCAAGAAGTTGAAGTCCCAAAACAATCAGCTTGCACGATCTGTGTAGAAGTAGGGCATACCTCCAAGGAGCATCGGGATCAGTGCCCCTACTGTGAAGAAAGTCACCCATCTGAAGAATGCCCCACCTCTGAAGTTACATGCTTCTTGTGCGAAGGGACCAACCACAACCCCTCGCAATGTCACCTCTACCCGATAGTAAAACAAGTGAATCAGCAAGTTAGAGATGGATTGTGCCACGTCATGTTATCCTTACCAAGGAAGTGGAAGGATCTAAGCAAAGTCATATCCTTCAAGTGTCACAATCCTGGCCATTATGCTGTTGGTTGCCTAGAACAGGATAATGTGGATGGAAAGGATGAAAACAATGATGGTAATGGTAATAGATGCAGCAACAAGAAGCCCAAGAAGGATCCTAGCCAGGTGACATGCTACAAGTGTGGCGAAACAGGGCATTACAAGTCAAATTGTCCTCAGAAAAGGAAGAATGGCAGTGGCAAAGGAAATGTCAATGGAAAGAAGCCCAATCCGTCCATCAGGCTACGATGAATTATGTTAATATGAGTTAAGCTTACAAATCAGTTTACCAGGAGAACCCAACAATTACAATCTTTTAAGGGCGGTAGTACCCTAGTGTGAACCAAACCTATTTCTTGCTAGCTTTCTCGAATCTCGAGGACGAGATTCCTTTTAAGGGTGGTAGCCATCCCAAAAAAATTCCTATTTTGGAATGTTATAAATAAAATAAATAGCTTGATTGATTGTTTGACTTTGTTGAAAATTCTCAAAGAGAAGAAACTTTTTAAATAGAAAATCCTCTCAACCTTGAATTCAAAATCTTATATTCTTTTGTTATGACCTAAGTAGACATATAAGCAAAAGGGAATGGATTGATTATGGATTGTAGAATTGGTGTGCAAGATTTCAAAATGAAAAGCATGAAGCATTCATAAGCATTTCATTACATCCATGCAAAGTTCTCACAAACTGAATCCAAATCCTATAGTTGATTCACCCAAATGTTCCTAAAGGTAATTAAATTGAATTTATAAAACCCACTATTGCTAAGGCATAAATTATTGATAATTATAGCCTAAAGAGATCCAATTAATATTGCAAAATTTTAGAAACAAAATTGAGCTCATTTGGAGCTATTACGAAAAAGTTATGGAATAAATACAAACATATAAAGATATAAATAAAATGGAATATACAAGGATTTATAAACCCACTACTTGCAAACTAGTAAAAATATTATAAATATGATCCTACAATAATCTATTCGATTTTATAAAAATTTAGAAACAAGAATCATATCATTTGGAGTTCGTATGCAAAAGATATGAGGGAAACAAGTAAATAGAAAAAGAAAAAGAAAAAAAACAAATGGGCTGGCCGAGCCAGCGGGCGGCCCAGCAAGCCACCAACCGAACCAGGCAGGTACACACCATCGTTCACATAAGTGCTTTAAAAACTGTGTAAAACAGTTTTTCTCAAACCTATCTCTATTCAAACCCTTATAACTTTTTATCTACAACTCCGAATCAATTTCCGTTTGTTTCTACTTGTTCCCTACTCCAAGACCTATCTCTACACCATCCTAAATCTCCATATAAACTCGTGGAGCCACAGCTGTAGGAGTTTCTATTCTCAAAATTCTGAATCTACACATACCCGAATCTTATTTCGCTTTTTGACCCATCTAGATTTAGTTGTTTGTATTCGGCCAAAAAACAAAAGTTGTAGAACTCGTCGAGATCTTTCATTCCCGACAAACCTCACCTATTTTCATCCACCACAGCCGGAGAATTTCGCACCGCAATATTTCAGATATGACGGTGTAAATCCAAGATGTACTCGCGCTCGTTTCTTCAAATCCAAATTCCTTTGGTGAGAAGGTAGGACCAATGATTACCCACAACTTTCATGTTCTAAGTTTTTCAATTTGACCTACGGATTTGTCTCTCTAACGCAGATCTGTTTCTTGTCTATTTGGAGCCAAAATCGGGTCAATCTCCTCTCCTAACCACTGGATCTCATCCCAACGGCCAGGATTAGATCGATTCCTCGAAGGGGTACGAGCCAACCGGATCTCGCCACGTGGCAACGTCAGGTCAGCATCTAATCCCAGTCATCATGCAAAGTCAACCTGTCCAGTCAGCGGAATATTCTCTGGAATATTCCGTTCGAATTTAAAATTGCACATTATAGATCTAACTTGTAAAATTCATTAGAAATTCATACCACGTCCAAAAATTGCGTATAATATATCAAATTGAAGATAATTTTATGTAGAATCATCTTATCAGAATAGATCCAACTTTTACTATACGTGGTTACTGCGGTAATTTAATTAGTTTTAATGGTCTTTTAGGTTAATAAATTCATAGGAAATTATCTGTAACTCCGAAAAATATGAACAATATATCAAATTGAAGCTACTGTAATATAGATTAATAATATCTGGTTGGATCCAGCCTTTGCGGAATATTTACACCGTAGCCGTTTAATTAGTTTTAATGGCTTTATAAATCATTAAATTCATAGTAAATTATTTGCATATCACAAAAATATAAATAATATACCAATAGAAAGCTGGTTCCATGTAGATCATCAATCCGCAAATGGTTCAGGAAAATACTATAAGGTTTCGCAGCAATTAAATAAATAGTTTAATGGCTTATTTAGAGTATTAAAACCATAGTAATTCGAATACTGCTCAGAAAATTACAAATAATATGTCCCTGGAATCACAATTCCGTAGAGATTACGGATATAATTTTATTTTGATTTTTAGGCAACAGAAACTATATGAAACATTTAAAACCCATTAAACACTATTTAAATCATACAAAAAAATCTATAACTCCGATTAGGGTGAATCCAACGGCTACTGGTTTGTATTAACGTCCTCTATCCAGTAAACCGAAAAAACAAATTTAATTCGATAGTTATAACAGGCGTTACAACAGAACTATCAAAACCCTTATGTTGGCAAGTAATTATTAATAACAAGTACCCTATTGCTTTAATTGATCTCATACATGCATCATATGATCTATTAATGCTCAGAGAACTAAATATAAGCATTGTAACATATTAAACCGTCATGCATGTTTTTGATCATCCTTGTTGTGTTTGCTATGTTTGCAATTGTTTTGATTGGAACTACCTTGTCCTCGTATTAGATTGTTCGGAGAGTGCGATTGCTGCTGAGAAATACAATCAACATCCATATTATCAACATAAGGCAAGTTACACCACTTGTTCATAGTTTTTGTCCCAGTTTTGATTCTATGCATGTGATCTTCGAAATTCTGTAGTATGCATGTGTAGGATGATCTAGTAGAATTTTTCCTTAGAATTATTTTGCAAGTGCGATGATTTTGTAGTATGCCATGAGTAGCTCTATACTTAGGATTTACCCTCCTAATAGGTTCCCTGTTTTGCTAAGTATTGCTTGCTATGCTATATATATGTAAAGTACCGTTGGGGGGTTCGAAAGACAATGAATTTTTCTAATTATAAAGTCTCTCTTGAGCAAACTTTTTCTTCTCAAATCCACTTCAAAATAAAACTAAGTTTTTTTTGGGCGGAATGGTTGTCGGGTCAACGAGTGAGATTTTGGTGGAGGACAGCCGCCCAGGAATCAAAGAAGTCTGCCATGTTTCAGAATTCAGACGCTTCCAGTGCAGCCACAATACATATGGGCTCTGTCTTGGCCTAGTACTTAGTGGGAAACCTCACCTGGGTACCAACATTTGGAGGTTCTTGGCACTGTTGGATCCAGAAGGTAGAGGGGCTACTAAAGGGAAGCCTCGCCATGGTCTTGTCTGTAAAAGGACTTGATCGTGGATTGTGGGTAAAGTGCACAAACTCTCGAGAGTATTGCAATCTGATCGATCAGCCATGTTCATGGAAACAGAACAACATTGAGCATCTGAAGGATGAAGCCTCTGAAGGATCTTCCTCTCTCTTTTCTAAACAAAGTTTTGAAACCCCATGGCGTGAGTAATATCGCCAATGGGTGGGATTTTGGGTCACTTGGTGTGTAATATCCAAGTGTCACTTGGTGAGTAATATCCAAGTCTTTGGTTGTTTGGACACTTGGTGAGTAATATCCTCGTGTGCCATTTGACCCTATTTTATCTAAGCAAATGTTTACAAAGTAGGGTAAAACTCTCTCTCTCTCTTTTCTCCATACTTAGAGAAAATTAGCTTTATGCAAATGAGCTCCAAAGCCTAAACTAGCCTTGAATGTAGAGTTAGTCTTTCCTTCCTTGGTGTAATTTGCCAATACATTCAAAGTATTGACCCAACTTGTTGGCTGCACGTTTCATGTGCAGAATTTCGGAGATCGTTGAAAGGTGCGCTAGGATCGCGGGTCTTCACTCAACCTGCCCGTGGCATTGATGGGACTCCAAGTTGTATTTATATCGCTTCTGTTATAATAATGTAAACTCTAGATTATTCGATTCATGTAATAAAGACTTGTGTTTTACATGATATTTCATCGACTGTGAGTGCTAGCTATTGATCCAGGGACTAGCATGTTAATCACAGGGACTTAGGATCTTACTTGATCCGAGGTCACTACATGAGAGTGGTTCATTAGGTCCTTTCCTAGATGCTACTATTGCTAGAACTATATTGGGAAACTCTGAAAATCCTAGTGAAGACACTATTACTCTTGTTAGCTCACCTGAGTCTAGAGAGAGATATGATATTAATGATGGTTACATTGAAATGACTAATGAATTTATTGAAGAGTACCAAAACACACGTGGTGCTATTGCTATTAGGAGTCTCCTAGAGAAACGTACTATTATACCTAAACTGTCTCCTGATGCTAAGTTTTCTACTTCTCTCATAGACATTAAAGATAAATATTATAATTTCTCTCTTGATTTATCCTATATAAACATTCTTGAGAAAGAACCTTTTTGTGGGACTGAGAATGAAAGGGATGTGGCACATATGAATGAGCTTTGCACTATGAGCACCTTATTTTCTGATGATGTTAAGATGCGTACCTACTTCGTTGCTAAGATTTTCCCTTTTTCACTAAAAGGGGAAGCTAAATCTTGGTTTAATAGTTTGCCTCCTGGATCCATTGATAGCCCTGATTGCTTGATTACTACTTTCTTTCAGAAATATTTCCCTCCTAGTGCTAGACATGCTGCTTTGCAGAAACTTTTTGATTTTAAACAGGGAGAAGATGAGAAATTGCCTGAGTCATGGACAAGGTTCTGTGCCTTGATTCATGCACATCCTGGATGTCCATTACCTAAAAATGAGCTTCTTGATATATATTATAATGGACTAACTAATGAATCTAAGACATACCTGGACAGTTTTGCTGACTGTGTTTTTAGGAAAAGAACTCCTATAGAAGTTGAGGGATTAATGGCTAAAATAAGCAAGAATTATAAAGATTGGACTTCATTTGTGCCAATTGCACCTGAGCCTACTACACCTGGACTAATTTTGCCCGAACCAACTCCAACACCAACACCAAAGAAGAGGAGAGTGATTGAATTAAATAATGAAGTGATGAAAGAATTAAGAAATGTCTTAAGGAGAAGGGTATTAGATCTGAAGATGTGAATAATTTACCTCCTATAGAAGAATTATGTAAGACAAGTCCCCACTCATCAACTATTGAGGTACACTCTCTCCAGCACTTTAATGAAGGTGATATTCCCTATGGTAAACCTCATGATCAATGCTTAGAGGAACTTGATACTTTTATTGTTAAACAAGGTAATTTTAATAAACAAGTTCAGAATCATTTATAGGAAAACTCTAGAGCTATTAATGAGTTGAAAGATATTATGGAAAGAACTGCTAATGATGTTAAAATGCTTGTTAAACACTTCCAAATGGTTCAAACCCAAATTGATCAACTTGATAAGGTACAAAAAGATATGCTAGTTAATGCTTCTGGAGATAAACATGCTTATGGAATTAGAACTAGGAGTGGTACAGCCACTCAAGATCCCTTATATCCTGAGCGGCATCCTAAAAGAATTGAGCAGGATTCTCAACAAGTTGAAAATATTGGTAGTCCTTCTAACAGAAGGAAAAAGAAACATAAAACAATTGAGGAACCTTCTGAACCTGCTGTAGATCCTAATAATATATCTGTCTCTGATGATGAAACTGAAAGTGGTAACGATAAAAATGATGCTCCTGATAAGGAAGAAATTGAAGAAGAACCTGAGAAGCACACTAAGAACACTAAGTACACTAAGGAAGATTTTATTGCTAATAAACATGGTAGTGAAAGAGAACCTTGGGTGCAGAAACCAATGCCTTTTCCTAATAAGAAACACAAGTCAAAGGAGGAAGAACACTATAACAAGTTTTGTGAGCGGATGGAACCTTTATTTTTGCAAATTCCTTTAACTGATGCTATTAAGTTGCCTCCTTATTCAAAGTATATGAAGGATATTATCTCTAATAAAAGGAAGATTCCTAATGAGGAAATTTATACTTTGCTTGCTAATTATTCCTTCAATGGTAAGGTTCCAAAGAAGCTTGGTGATCCAGGTATACCAACTATTCCTTTCTCTATTAAAAATAATTATGTTAGAACTGCTTTGTGTGATTTGGGAGCTGGAGTTAGTGTTATGCCTTTTTATCTCTACAAGAGACTTCAGCTAGAAAAATTGATACCAACTGATATATCTTTGCAAATGGCTGATAAGTCAACTACTATTCCTGTTGGTATATGTGAGGATGTTCCTGTTCAAGTGGCTCATAATTTCTTGGTTTTAACAGATTTTGTTGTGCTTGAGATGCCTGAAGATATATTATTCTTGGGAGACCTTTTCTTAATACTGCAGGTGCTGTCATTAATTGTAATCAAGGAAAAGTAACTTCTAATTTTAATGACAAAGAGCATACTGTCTATTTACCAAAAAAGATTGATAAGAGCTATGGCCTGAATTCAATTGAAAATATTGAGAGCATCAAAGTTGGAGAAATATATTGTCCCATTCCACAAGAAAGTTTTGAAACTATTATGATTGGGACTATTGCTATCAAGATTGAGGTAACATAATATTTTTGTAAAATGCAAAGTTTTGTTTCATATAAGATTTTTTGGTAACAAGACTTAATCAACCTTGTTAACAAAGGGATTTTAATGAACAAAACAATGCTTTCACAATGGTTATACTTGCTCACTTTTATTTTTCTCCCTTCCATTCTTTGCCCTTCATCTTGTTAGTCTTAGTTTTGCTGGTTGTTTGCTTTAATGTGTCTTAGAACTTCTGTACTTTTGGTTTTGGTTTGATTTTTGTGTCTTTCAAAAATCTTTTTATGTGAGAAAATCAATTTTCATAACCTAAAAATTGGCCAAAAACAAAGTTTCCCAAAAAATTCTAGAAAATTCATATTAAATTTTTCCTCAAAAAAGGGGCAGAGGGGCACCTGGATTGGCCCAGCGGGACCCACCTGGCCAACACACCCCCTGGTGGCACGACCATACCTAGGTGGCTCCTGGTCTAGGTGTGGCCCACCCCTGGCCCTCCAACTTGCCCCTTCTAGCCACTTCTTTCTCTCTCCCAAAAAACACCAGAAAACTTTCTCAAGCTCGAGTTCCTGCTGTTCTTTCTCCTAAATTTCGATCTCATTGCTCAACCCATCTTTTCTGCTGATTTTTGGAGGGATTGCTCTCTGGTATGTGCCTCCTTCGCTTGTCCAATTAGATTTTTGATTGGTGGATTGTGTCTTGAGTATTTTGCTACTGTATGTGATAGGTTGTGTGAGCTTGAATTCTTGTTATATGCTTAGATATTTCATTTTGATGCATGTTTAACCCTCTAGCAAGTTCCTATAGTAGTTCCCCTTCATTTATCAACTTGGAAATCACTTGGTTTGATGTTTGTCTCAAAATTTCAGAAAAAGGTCATGGACAACCACACCTTTAGAGAAGTTTTTGAGAGTGATGCACCTAGGAGGACAAGGCCTTCAAGATCATCCTCTCGAGCTAGGCCATCATACAATGAGGATATTATTGCATCGCGCTTTGGCAACGAGGGATATGAGGGGGATGTGCACCCTTCTACCTTCCCTTGTTTTATCTTTTTGCAAGCTGCAGGGATTCTCGATGATTTCCTAACTCTTGTTCGGAGGGTTGGTCTAACCGATTATATGAAGGATGAGAGTGAGAAATATGCTATGCTCACCAAAACTTTTGTCGAGAGTTTCTCTTTCACTAACACCCCTTTCAAGATAGATGTTTCATTCAAAATCTATGATAGGCCTGTCACCATGACATTGAACAAATTTTGCAGAATTATAGGTATTGGCATGGCTGGGACGGTGAAGAAGGTTCAAGCTTGACCCGCTGATTTGTTGGAGCTCTACCGCGGGGTAACTAATGATGATGACCACACAGCCCAGCGCGGGAAGATAAGAAATATTCAACTCCTAGCTATCAGATATTTTGCTTATTATATTGCCACTAGTATTCATGGTAGGGTGAACACTAGAAATATTTCTAACTATCATTTGGCCTTTCTAGCTACTGCACTCAACAATGAAACCAAGTATAATCTTGGTTCTCTCATTGCTCGTCGCCTAGCTGCTAGAGGACCCATTTATGGGGGTATTATTGATGCATGTGTAGTTGCTGCCTTAGAACTTTCTGTTGATCCAAATGATACAATATTGGCTCCACAGAGGCTTGATTTAGCTGTCATGAAAGCGTATCACTTTGTTACTGCTAGCTCTAGCCTTGAGAGTTTAGTTTATAAGATGATGTTTACTGATGGGGACGAGAGGGAAATTCCTTTGCCATAGGTTACTTTGTTCAGTATTTGCAGGGGGCCTTGGTCACGCTCCAAGGAGAAGATGGACGATCAGCTCCACATTCGTGGTTTCCACGTACACTACCAGGGGACGCGCCCTCTTATGACCACTCTATGCACTACACAAGGGCTTCCTCGAGCACGTACCAGGACGAAGGGGCCTCTACGTCACATTACGGAGGCACTCCTTCTTGGCCAGGCTGGGATTGATCTCCACTTAGGCCAAAAGCCTAAGCTTGGAGGGAGGTATACCTACATCACACTCATCTACATATCATGCTTCGTCGGTACTTTGTATATCCATGTTCCGCTTTCTTTTTAGTTTTTTTTTCTGCTTTCCAAAACACAAAAAGACCAAAAATATTTTCGTTGTTTCTCTTGGCTTGTTTCTTTGTTTTTTAGCTTTGGTTTGCTATAAGAAAAATCCAAAAAGATTTTTCTTTGTTTGGTTTGCTTTGAGTGCTTTCTTTAAAAATCGAAAACCCAAAAATATTTGTTCTTCTTCTTTGGTTTTGTGAAGTTCGTTACAGGGTTCAGCGGTCCTCAGTGGAGTTTGGTTTCATGTTATTATTCAAGCCACACAAGTGAAAGGCAATAATGATGAGTTATGACAACTTGAGGTATGGTAAGAGGCTGGTAATGAACTCTATTTGTTTTCATTTTTTGTACATATACTCATCATTGTGGGCATGCTTAGTCTGTTCATGTAAGGTGTATGTATTTATTGGATGCTTATTAGTTCTTGCTCTCTTATGATTAGCTCCAACTTGCTAATAGTTTTTAGCATGTCATGTGAATGTTTGCTTGCATTGTTATATTCATAACTTGGTATGACATTGTGGTATCCTCCTCTGAATGTTTCATTTGAATCGACTTGGCACATGCTCGCGCATGCATATGACTGAACCAAAGTCAGTTAATCCTCGATGATTTATTTTGCCTTAGAGTTCTTGTATCACTTTTATGTCATAATTAATTCAGTTTTGTTACAAGCATGATTATGACAGTTATTGCTCTCTTGTTTGTCGCTCCCTCTCTATTGCTAGCCTTCACCTGCACTGAGTATGAGCTCTACTCATGCTTCCAACTCCCCAAAACCAATATTGTCAAAAGTGTCCACCATATCTACCCATTAGCATCATTTTCTATTCCGTGCGTATTCATTATGCCTTGTTTTCTTCGAACTTGATGGCACACTTTAGTTTCTTGCACTTAATAAACCTAAACCATTGTGATTGTCCATGAAAGTTATATGCTTGCAAATTATAGGCTAGGAGTTAGCAGAACCGTGCTGTCACGGGGAACACTTTCAACACCTGTAAATATTATCCCGTTGATATCATGCTCTTTTGTTTACGGATGTCGTCGGTGTGAAATAAAAGGGGAGCTTGTAAGTCCATGGAGTTATGTATATGTGTTAGAGAAACGCCTGGGCCGCTAGCCTAAGCCATGCCTAATCATGGTGGAAACTTGCAGCATCACCATAGTGAGCAATCTATGAAGCATTCTTCTTATAAAAAAAGAGATTGAGAAAAATAAAAAAAAGATGAGAAAAGAGGAAAGAGAGAAAAAAGCACCATTTTTTCCATGGTAAATAAGAAGATTGCTGAGATGCTCATTATTTGCTTGCCTTGTCATTTTGATATGGGATAGCTCCTGTATCATGTGCAAGGGGTACCCCGTTGGCGGTTCTCTATGATACACATTTATTTACTATGACAAAAACTTACCGGTAACTAAAGTTGAGTAGCATGAGGAGCGACCCTCGTACTCAAGGGACATGGGATTTCCAGTTTATAGTCTGTCAAGCATATAAATCATATTGGACCTCACTTTAAACTTAATCACTTAAAGATGCCTATGATAGAGGCAATGAGAGCTCAAAGCTAATGAGTACCATACTTTCAGCATTTGGAAGCCTTTCAAGCTTTTCGAAACCTTTTCACTTCCTTGTTGAGTCACCGCTTATTCTATGAGCACCTTCTTAAGAGCATAGTTGTCATTCTTAGTGTAATGTGCTTGTCTCAAAACTTGGTTAATTATGTCATGACTTTGATTCTTGTATCTTTGATATCTTTACTTCTAGTCTTCACTTGAACTTCAGAGGTGCCTTGGAATTTATGTTTTGATCCACAATCAAAGGCAAGCGAGATACCACTCTATCATACCTTCTTATGAGTATTGTAATGTTGCTTATGTTTATGTTTCATGCTACTTATTATTATTGTGTTGGAATCTCTTCATAGCTTGCAATGACTATTGAGTAGACTTAGATGCATATTCCTTATTATGAATTATCTAAGTACTAATCATATGTTGAGAATATATACATTACATGAAGCAAATGTGTTTGTGAAAGTTTCTTTTATCGCACTCAGTTTTCAACGGAATTGCTTGAGGACAAACAATAAGCTAAGCTTGGGGGGAGCTGATACGCCCAAAACATATCTACTTCTCTGAACACTTTTGCTATTGTTTCTCCTCTAAACTTGTGTGATTTGGATACAACTAACATGGACTAACGCTATTTTCAGCAGAATTTCTTTGGTGTCTAGTTTTTGTGCAGAAAATCAACTTTCAGGAAAAATCCCAGAAAATATGCCAAAACTCCTATTTTACCAGAAAACTCACGGAGCCAGAAGACGAGACGGTGGAGGGCCACGAGGGGCCCACACCCCCTGGCCGCGCGGGCCAGCCTAGGCCACGCTTGGGAGGGGCGTGGCCACCTTGGGCACCCCCTCGTCCTCCCTCTTCGCCTACATAAAGCCTTCTGACCTAAACACTCCGAGTGGTTTGATGTTTTTCCAGATAGAGTTCCGCTGTGCCGCCACCACCAGAAACCGTGATTCGGAACCAGAAACTCCGTTCTGGCACCCTACCGGGACGGGGAATTGGAGGAGATCATTGCCATCATCATCATCGATGCCTCTCCATCAACCATCCATGTTTTCCCCATCCATGAGTGAGTAATCCCCCGCTGTAGGCTATGGGGATGGTAGGGATTGGATAAGATCTATCATGTAATCGAATAAGATTGTTAGGGCATGGTGCCTAGTATCTTTGTTAGTGCTATTTGACTTTGTTGCAACTTGTTGTGCTTAATGCTTGTCACTAGGGTCCGAGTGCCATGATCTCATATATGAACTTATTATTGATTCATGATGAAAGTATTGTTTGTGATCTTATCTGCAAGTTGTGTACACATATCATTGTCTGGAACCGAAGGCCCTGACGTGACATAAATTGGGATAGCCGGAGGGGATGATTGTGATATGAGGATCACATGTGTTCATGGAGTGTTAATGCTTTGCTCCGGTGCTCTATTAAAAGGAGTACCTTAATTTCCAGTAGATTCCCTTGAGGCCTCGCTGCAATGGGATGGCTGGACAAAAGATGTTATGCAAGTTCTCATTGCGAGCACGTAGGACTATATATGGAACACATGTCTATGATTGTTTAGTATCTGCAAATGCCCTAGATCTTGAAGTTACATGAATAGTCTTGTCCATGCAACGCCCGTCCATCCATCCCTATGCCTCCATACTCATATCCTACTGTTTGCGACTATTGTTACTACTGCCTTTGTTTTACTGCTGCGGTTACTTTGCTATTGCTACTAAAAAACTATTGCTACTGATAAACTACTGTGAGAAAGACTATTTCCAAGTACAGCTGAATTGACAACTCAGCTGTTAAGGCTTATAAGTATTCTTTGGCTCCCCTTGTGTCGAATCAATATATTGGGTAATACTACCCTCGAAGACTGTTACGATCCCCTATACTTGTGGTTCATCACTGCCTCATGCTGCGGATGAGAACAACAATGCTCTCCGCAAGATGAACACACTCGAAAAGAGTCTCGGCAAAGCAGATAAACATGCGAAGGATGTTGTAGAGGCCCTCTAGCATCAGCAAAAGGAGGCTGAAGACCGTGAGCAGCAGCTCACGGCCGTCGCGGCGACCCGGGAAAAAGCCATGGCTGAAAAACTTATGGCTGCTGCCAAGGTTGTATCCGGTAGGTCATCTTGCAATTCTTTTGAGTGTTAAATGCTTCGATTGCGTTTCCTTCCTCCTCATCTGATGGATTTGCCATTTTCTTTGCAGATACATCATGTGTTACGTTCGATCGTGACGCCTTAAAGCATGGTGATCCTCTAGCAGATGCCGTTGCAGCGATCGAAGATCGCTGCACCTCGTCCGTGGAGTCGCTTGATAAGGCCAAGAAGGTGCTCACTCGCTTCTATAAGGAGATCAACCCCAAGGGAGTTGACCTCAAGGACGTCAGCTCCCTTGCGGATGATGCTCCTGCGAAGTATAAGCGCACGCAGAAGGGGGTCGGCGCTGCTATGGGGCTGGGGATGGTGATGGCGTCTGGAGCCCAGCTGGATCTAACACAGGTCACGTCTAGGATGCCGATAGCGGCGGATGGCTCTGAGGTAGTGTTTGCCACCTTATCCTCCCGCTACAAGAACTTTGGGCCTAAGCTGATAGATCTTCTGACTGACTACTCGTTGGAGCAACAATGAGTGGCCAAGAGTAGGCAGTCTAGATCCGAAGGTGCTCCTGGTGCTGGCGCTTAGGCCCTTTCTGCTTTGTAGCTTGCCTAGTTTTAGCTTCTCTCTTTAGCATATGTAATGTCTTTTGGATGAAAAAGTGTCACTATGCCACGTAGTGGCCTTATTTGTATATATGAATGCATCTTTTGACTGTTTGTCAAATGTTTGTGATTTTGATTTTTGCCTGTGCACCCTTAAGGTCCTTTGGGTGCGGTTCCGGTGGTTACACCTTCTCCTGCGCCTGGCACTCGCCCGTCGTTGAGCGAGTCGTCGCATTTGCCGTTTTTCCGTGACCACGTCTGAAGCTTGGAGAAGGACATCCTTAGCATTTGTGGTCACGCGGATGTGTGGAAGTCTAAGGCCGAGCGAGCCATTGCTAGGGAAGAGTTTCTGCTTGAAGAATTTCGGCAGATGGCGAGCAACTCCAATGTAAGCCCTTTTGAACCGTTGCCTCCTCGAGTGTGCCAATTTTTATTTTAGCTCACATGTTGCATTGTGCAGTTGTGAATCATCTTCTAAAGGAAGAGAAGGAGCGTGTGGTGATTCAAATGAATTGCTTGACGCAACAAGAGCTGGAAGCTGGCAGTTTTTTCTGGATGGACCGCGATCGAGCCATCATCCTTGTGACGGTGCAAGATCGTATCCATCAAGTTCTTCGAGTACTGAAGCGAGCGAGGGCGTCACTTGCGGTGATTTGGGCCACTATGTTCCCTCTAGATTCTGCCTTCTAGCCTTTCTTGGGAAGTTTCGAGATGCAGGTCACGTGAGGGAGCTGATGCACCATCAACTGGTGGCAGGTGTGAAGGCAACCCTGTTTCTTCTTTGACTGCATCACCGTGAGGTCAATCTTGCGGAGATGGCGACTGGGCCACCCCCACCTCCAGATGGCATGGCATGGGACATGTGTCCGCATTATGCGGCGGTAGCGCAGTATGCCAAAAAATTGTAGATGTGTTTGAGGAGCGAACAAACGTTCTGCTCCAGCATAGTTAAGTCATGTAAACAAAAACGAGATAATGTAAAGCCTGTATTTGTTCAAGTGGTCTTGTAATGCCCTTGTAAATTTTGTATGTATTGGCACATAGTGCGTTGTATGATTATAGAGTATGCATGTCTTTTTCGTTAGCCTGACATGGTCAGTTACTCAGGTTATATGCGTTATTGTCAATCGACAAAGTCGTAAGGTGAGGCACAGCCCCTAAACGTGTTTAGCGATAAATAATATAAGGGAAAAATATTTTGGGCCAAGGAACTTAGCTTTTATTCATCGTAAGTGAGGAGGTACATTGTTCGGCTGAATAGCCTTATTGAAAGTAAAAAGGGTAACAAGCGGTAGAAGCGCCGCAGTCATGCGATGTTACAGGGGTTGGAGTATTCAACTCCTAATTCGACGTCCATGAGGCAGTAGGCGCCACCTGGGATGACTTCAGTGACGATATAGGGTCCTTCCCAGGATGAATCGAGCTTCTTGCGCCCTTCTTGCTTGAGTCGCATGAAGAGGTATCCTTCGATGAAGGACCTTGGACGCAGCCGACGGCTGTGGTAGTTGTGGAGGCTCTGTTGATACACCTCTAAGCGAGCCGCGGCAATGTCGCGTGCCTCATCCAGCGTGTCAACGACGTCTTCGAGTGCGGCCGATGATTTAGCTTCGCTTTAGGCGACGACCCATGGGGCCTTGTAACGTACCTCAGCAGGTAGCATAGCTTCGGCTCCATGCACCATGAAGAAGGGCATGTAGCCAGTGGAGCTGTTAAGCGTTGTGCACAGGCTCCAAAGAACATATCGTAGCTCGTCTGCCCAGGCTCTCGCAAGCCTTTCGAGTGGGCGTAGAAGACGCTTCTTGATGCCGTTGGCCTTTTCGACCTGTCCATTGGTCTGCGGATGCGCCACAGAGGCGTATGACAAGTTGATTCCGAGGTTTTCGCAGAAGCCTCAGAACTCCTTCGAGATGAAGTTCGAGACGTTGTCCGTTATGATGCTATGGGGTACTCCGAACCTATAGAAAATGGACTCGAAAAACTTGAAAGTGGTTTTTCCGCTTTGGTTGGTGACAGGCATGGCCTCGATCCACTTTGAGAATTTGTCAACTGCTACCAGGAGGAAGACGTGGCCTCATGGCGAGGACTTTGCTAGTTTGCCGATCATGCCGAGGCCCCACTGGGCGAACAGCCAGGCCACTGGAATAGGACGTAGCTCCGATCCTGGCGTGTGTGGCTTGTCTGCGTACATCTGACAGGCGTTGCACCTCTGGACTATATTCTTGGCATCGTTCATTGCGGTTGGCCAGTAGAAGCCAGCTCGTAGAGCTTTGGCGACCAGGGCGCGGCTGCCTGCGTAATGGCTGCAGATACCCTCATGGATTTCCAGGTGGATGCTTTTGCCATCGCCGATGGTGACGCATCGTTGGAGCACACCCTAAATGCTGCGCTTATACAATTCGCCATTGATGATGGTGAAGGCCTTTGATCGGCGAGATATGTGCCGGGCATCTGTAGGGTCATCAGGCAGCTGCTTGTTTATGAGGTAGCGGAGGTATGGTTGGGTCCATGTTTCCTCAACCGCCATGACCTGCATAAGGCTTAACAGCTCGACCTCCGTGTCAAGCTTTTCGGGTCCTTCTTGTCCTTCGGGTGGCGCAGCCCCCGAGTGCTCTGCGGCTTCGGTTGAGACCTTTGGGAATTTCCGCTTGATGGAGGGTACGGAGATTTGTTCGAGGAACACTCCTGGTGGTACCTGAGCGCAGGTGGAGCCGATGTTGGTGAGCTTGTCGGTCTCCTCATTGCTTTCCCTGCCAACATGCCAAAGTTCGCAGTCGTCAAAGTCCCCTTCGAGTGAGTTGTAGAGCGCACGATATGCGATCATGTTGGCGCTATGGGCGTCGCACTCATTCATCGTCTACTGGACGACGAGGTTTGAGTCGCCATAGATGACGAGGCATGTTGAGCCGCACACCTTGGCCATCTGCATGCCGTGTATGAGTGCCTCGTATTCAGCGTCGTTGTTGGATGCGTGGAATTTCATCCAAAGGATATACTTCATCTTGTCGCCTTGAGGGGACGTTAGTATGATGCTAGCCCCTGCTCCAGCCTCGCGCTTGGAGCCGTCAAAGTGCCTCGTCTAGGACTGCGACATGTCCGGAGTATCCGGTAGCTGGAGCTCCATCCAGTGGACAAGGAAGTCAGGGAGGACATGGGACTTGATGGCGGTGCACCGCTCGTAGATTATGTCTCGAGGAGACAACCTGATGCCCCATAGGGCTACGCGCCCTGTGGCTTCGGGGCTGTTCAGGATGTTCGACAGTGGGGCATCATTGACGACCATGATCTGGTGCTCCTGGAAGTAGTGGCTCAGCCGATGCGCCGTCATGAATACGCCGTAGGCGAGCTTCTGGTAATGGGGGTACCTCTGCTTTGTCGGGGTCAGTACCTCGCTGAGGTAGTAGATTAGGCACTGGACCCCATGGGTCTTGCCATCTTCGGGTCATTCGACCACGAGTGCGGTGCTGACCACCTGATGCGTGGCTGCAATGTATAGCAGCAAAGGCTCCCTTTCCTTCAACGTCGCAAGGACGAGTGATGTGGAGAGCGGCCATTTGAGGTCCTCAAACGCGTCATCTGCTTTGACTGTCCACTCGAATTTGTCAACCTTGCGTAGTAGCTGATAGAAAGGGAGAGCCTTCTCGCCCATGCGGCTGATGAACCTGCTGAGCGTCCCAATTCGTCCAGCGAGCTGCTGGATCCCCTTGATGTTCTTGGGCTTTTCCATGGCTAGTATAACCCTGATTTTATTCGGGTTCACCTCGATGCCATGCTGAGAGATGAAGTACACGAGTAATTGGCCAGACGGGACGCCAAAGGCGCACTTGTCTGGGTTCAGCCTGATCTTGTAGCGATCAAGGTTATCAAACGTATCACGGAGATCGTCGATGAGCGTCCCGGCCTCCTTGGTTTTGATCACTATGTCGTCGACATAAACCTAGACGCTGCGACCAATTTGGTCCTTCAGACATGCCTACATGCATCTCTGGTAAGTGGCTCCTATGTTCTTTAGCCCGAAGGGCATTGTGTTATAGCAAAACACCCCGAACGGCGTGATGAACACTGTTTTCTCCTGACCTTCAGCCTTCAGCTGAATTTGGTTGTATCCTGAGTAGGCATCAAGGAATGAGAGTTTCTCGCATCCTGTAGTGGAGTCGATGATTTGATCATTCCGTGGGAGAGGAAAGTGGTCCTTGGGGCAATGCTTGTTAAGTGATGTGAAGTCTACGCACATCCGTAGGATGTCCGTGTCCTTCTTGGGGACCAGCACGGGGTTGGCCAACCATTCGCTTTCCTTGATCTCCCTGATAAAGTTGGCGTCGAGGAGTCTGTTGACTTCAATACCAACAGCTTTGGCTCTTGGCTCTAACAGTCGATGCATCGACTGCTTGACTGGCTTCGCATCTGGAAACACATTGAATGCATGCTCGACGAATTCCCTGGGAACTCTTGGCATGTCCGTAGGACACCAGGCAAAAATTTCCCAGCGCTCACGAAGGAATTTGACGAGCATGCTTTCCTATGCGGGACTCAGGTCATTGGCGATCAACGCCGTCTTGGAGGCGTCCGTCGGCTAAACCTGCACCTTCTTTGTGTTGACTATGGAGTCGAACGACATATCAGGTGCGTTTTTCCTGGACTGGAGGTTCCCCGTTGTTTGTCACCTCCTTGAGCCTTGTGAGCTCCTCCTGCATGCCGAACGACTGGGAGATTCTGATGAAGTCTCTGTCGCAGCTGTCCGACCTGGTGAAGCTTCCTGGGACGGTGATGACGCCCCTGGGTCCTGGCATCTTTAGTAGATGGTATGTGTAGTGTGGTACTGCCAGGAATCTTGTGAATGCCACACGCCCGAGGATGGCGTGATACTGTGAAGGCCAGTCCACCACTTCGAACTCCAGTCGCTCACGCCTTAAGTTTTTGGGCTTGCCAAAGATGACGTCGAGCCATATCTTACCCAAGGGGTATATGCCCTTCCCTAGGACGATGTCGTGGAACATCGTGTCCAATGGCTCTAGGATGCATAGCAGGATCCGCATGGCTGCGAGTGTGCCGGCGAACATCAGGTTGATGCCACTGTCGTCGTCCATGAAGACGTGGCTCATCTCGAATCCTCCAATCTGGGCCTCGAGCACCAGGGCAAAATGACCTGGGCGAGGTATCTGACACGGGTGATCCGAACGGGCGAACGTGATACAGGACTCCGAGCCGCTGAGGTACTCAGGTATGGCTGGTGGGGAGGTCACAGCCAGATTGACTTGGCGGGTGATCTTCTTCTGCACCCTTCAAAGGGCATTTATTGTCATAATCACTTTTGGTGTTCGTTAACAACAAGTAGATCATTTTACAGTTTATCACTGTCCACAGGTTAGTATTATGATAAGTGAAAAGTACCCTCACACTTGGGAAAGGTCCCTACTTATGTGACATAGTTCTGGAAATTCCAGACCGTAGTCTTCGGTCTGCCTAGACCAGAGTCTCCGGTGTGGTCCAGAGTTTTCGGATCTGTCTCCAGTGGTGACTTCAGAATCAGGGTTGGGACATATTGTATGGGGGTCCGGAGCCAGGTCCGGAGGCTACCCCGGAGTCTCCGATGTTGGCTCAATCCGGAGTCCCCGGTGTTGGAAGACCTGAGTCTCCGGTCTTGTTGGGTCATGGATGGCCCAGGACATTCTGATGGGTGGTCCGGAGGCTAGTCCAGAGAAAGGCCGGAATCTCCAGTCTAGACCGGAGTCTCCGGTGTGCAGACCGGAGTCTCCGGTCTGACTTTTCGCCAACGGTCAGAAAACGGTTCGTGGAGGAGGATGTCTATAAAAAGGGACCCTTATCTTCTTCCTCTAGTCGCTCGAGCTGCTCAAGAACACCAACTCCATTAGAGCCACCAAATCTACAATATCTCTCCATCCAACCATCCAAAGTCATTGATCTTTGGAGAATCGAAGGAGGAGGCCTTGATCTACATCTTCATCAAGAGAGATCTTCATTTCCCCCTCATTCACTTGAGGGCCCCCAAGCTCTAGTGTTTCTTTGGAAACCCTAACATTGATTTGGTTCTTACAAGCTTGTCTTTGATTTGTCTTGGCAGCTTGCTTGTATTTGCGAGCCTCCAATTAAGTTGTGTATGTGTGCCCCGAACTTGTTGTAAAGGTGTCGTCTTCCACCTCGAAGGTTGCCGATATAGTGGAAGGTGGATCGAGCCCGTTGGGGTGAGATTCATTGGAGAACAAGGGAGGCCTCTCGTGGCCTTGGTGGTTTGAAACCATCCCCTCTCCAAACGTAGACGTACTTCCCCTCAAAAGGAAGGAACTATGGGAAACAAATCCTTGTGTCTCCGTGTCCACCACTTTGGTTACTTCTATCCTTTACCGCACTTCACTTACTTGTTCTTGCTTAGTGTTGTGTTAGCTAGTGCTTATTTGCCATATAGGTAAATTCACCTTAGTTGCACTATCTAGAGAATTTACCTTATTGTCAAACCCTAATTTGAAAAAGAAGAAAATTTGAAGTAGCACCTATTCACCCCCCCCTCTAGGTGCCCATACGATCCTTTCAATTGGTATCAGAGCCTCGGCTCTTTATTTGGGCTTTACCGCCTAAGAGAATATGGTAGCCGCGAAGGGGATGGTGATGGTGAGCCCACCACGGTGACCATGGAAGATCTCAACAACTTGGAAACAAGATTGAGCTCTTCCTTGGTCAACAAAGTCAAGAAGATGCTTGAGCAACTTCTTAAAGACAAAGATGGCTCATCATCCCCTCTCCTCAAGAGGATCCTCCATCTGTTTTACCTAAAGGGAATACTCCGGTATCCCCCGAGGATATGATGGTAAGGGGTAAACAAGACAACACTAATTCCTCCACACAAAATGATGGGGGGAAGGGTGAGCACCGTGATTCATGGTACTCTCCCGACCCTCCAATCCCTCACCCTCATGTATACAATAGAGGTGACCCACCTAAGCTTGAAGAATCTTCTACTTTTGCTCAATGGCAATCACTAATGAGAACGCATATGCGCAGATCTTGCATTGAACTATGGAACATCATCGAGCATGGACTCTTTATTGGGGATCCAAACAACTTGACAAGAAGAGAGGTTGTCAATAGTCAACTCAATGCCACTATCTTGCATATGCTTCAACAAGGATTGGGTACAAAGGATTACCCACACATTGAGCACTTTAGCATTGCCAAGGAAGCTTGGGATGCCTCACGGTATTGTTTGTTGGAAATGAGAGTATGAGGAGGAACCGATATGATGCACTAAGCAATGAAGCCGAAGGCTTCTACATGATGGAAGGTGAAGATCATGAAGACATGTACCGAAGGCTCAAGACCACCGCCACCGCTTTTAGAAATGTGGGTGCCTCACATGTGGATGATGCATGGATAAAAAGGAAATATGTGAGTGCACTCATGCCCTTTGAGCCCACCAAATTGAAGAGCCTACAAGGAAGACACAACTACCATCTCATGACCTCCAATGAAGTTATGTAAGAGATGGTCGCTTTCAAATTTGCCGCCAAGAATGCCAAAGATCCCCGTGCTCGTGCCCTTGGTATGAGCAATGTTGTCAACGTTGCTTTGAAGGCCAAAGTTGTGGACCATGGGGATGAAGATGATAGTGATGAAGATCTCTCCATGGACCACCCCGATGAAGTCAAGATTTCTCATAGTCAATATATGGCCTTCTATGCAAAGAAATTTTGGAAGAACCCCGCCAAGGCCAAGATGGAAATGCAACGATGAAGCAAATCAAATGGGAAAAGAGAAAATACCACTAGATTGAGAACTTACTTCAATTGTGGTGACCGCTATCACTTTGTGGCGAGTTGCCCATCTGAGAAGAGAGAAGATCATGGGGGTAAGCTTGTGTTGAAGAAGACTCTCAAAGCACCTTACAAGAAACCCTTCATCATGAAGAATCCCATCAACAAGAAGTCGGGAGAAATTGTCTTGATCACTCATGAAAAATACTCCTCTGAAAATGAAGATGATGAAGATTAGGAAGAGGAAACCTCTAATGGTGTGGTGGCCCTAGCCACTACTTCTAATCCGACATTCTCACTCTTCGATTCTCCAAATGAGAATTCTCCCATCAAGAACGTCACTTGCCTTATGGCAAGAGGAACGGAGGTATCCTCATCATCTCACTCCACTTCCTTAGCTAATGATGAGATGTCTCTTGATGTTAAAAGGGAATTAATTGCTTTCGACGAGTTTATGACTAACCTACAAGGGGATGCTAAGATACATTTTGGAAACATCTTAGATCAACTTTCCCACACACAAGAGCTCCTAGATGTAAGATGTAAACTTGGGCATGAACACATGATTGAGCTAGAGGCTTAAATAATGCTCTAGAAGAAGAACAAGAGACTAGGATGTCACTTGGATTAAAATTTGAGGGTCTTGATGAGGCCAATGACATTATTGTTAATAAACTCATCAAAGAACATGATCATGCAATTGCTAAATGCAAAAGGGCTAAAATGGACAAGATTGAGTTTGGTGTGGTTCATGAAAAACTTGTCGAGGATTTTAGTTTGCTTGACAAGGCTCACAAGGCTTTGGAAAGTAAATTCTTTTCTCTAACAAAGTCCCATGAAGTGCTTCAAACTCAATTGGCCAATATTCCTTCACCTAGTAACTTCATTCCATCTAGTAGCACAACTATTCTTTAAGAAAATGCTAGGTTGAAGGGGGAGCTAGCCAAGGCCACATTTCCACAAGGCAACAAGTCCATTGATGATCTTTTGAGTAAGCAAAGGCCTAGTGGTGAAAAAGGGGGCATTGGTTTTGTCTCCAAAACTAAGAAGAAGAACAACAAGAAAAGGAAGGCCAAGCCCGCACAACAGACCAACAAGTCCATTGTGGATAGTAAGACCACAAGTGGTAAAACTATGTCTCATGATGACTTTGCGGGAAGTGCTAACCCTCACTATGTTCTAATGCGAGATTATTATGGTGATGTGTATGCACAATATGTTGGGACATATGATTGCTATATTTCTTGGTCTATTTGGGTTCCCAATACCCTTTTTACTAACAAAAGAGGACCCATTGAAAAATGGGTACCTAAAAATTAGCTTGATCTTTTGTAGACATATGCTTCCGGAGGGTCAAAGTGGGTGCTTGATAGTGGTTGCACGAGTCATATGACCGGAAGCTCGTCTATTGTCAAGGACTTAAATCCAAATGATGATCAAATCTCTGTGACATATGCCGACAAGTCAAAGTCTAAGGTAATGGGTTTCGGCAAGGTTGTGGTTGCTCACGACATTACACTCGTGAACGTCATGCTTGTTTAGACCCTTGTATAAATTTACTTTCAGTCCGTGCTCTTGGAAAGATGGGCTTTGCCGTCTTTATTGATGTTGATATTGTGGTCCTCTTGTGGAGCAAGTCTCTCAAGGTCGCTTTTGTTAGGTACGTCGAACATGACTTGTATGTGGTGGACTTTTCGGGGCAAGCCACTACAAGTCCGATGTGGGTTGGTTATGGCATCGCCGACTAGCCCATGTCAATATGAGAACTTTGCAAAGTATCCATAAGGAGGGCGATATTGTTGGACTAAAAGAAAATGTTTCCTTTGCCAAAGATCGTGTTTGCGGGGCATGTGTTCTAGGGAAGATGCATGATGCTCCTAACAAGCCTAAGAACCGCATCAAGTCAACCAAGATCTTGGAGCTCCTCCATGTGGACCTCTTTGGTCCTCCATCTCATGCAAGTCTTGGTGGGAAGAAATATTGTTTGGTGATCGTTGATGACTTTTCAAGATACTCGTGGGTATATTTCTTCAAGTTGAAGAGTGAGACCCAAAAGACCTTCATAGACTTCATCAACATGGTCCAACGTCAATACAATCTTCCCGTGTTGATCATAAGAAGTGACAACGACACCGAGTTCAAGAACTACACCTTGAATGATTTCCTTAGTGATGAGGGGATAAACATCAATATTCCACTGCATACACCCCTCAACAAAATGGTGTGGCCGAAAGGAAGAACCAGACTCTTATTGAGATGGCTAGGACCATGTTGGCGGAGTTTAAATCTCCATAAAACTTTTGGGCCGAAGCTATCTCCACCGCTTTCCATGCTTCAAACCGGCTCTACCTCCGCAAAGAAATCAACAAGACTCCATATGAAATACTTACCAGTAACAAGCCCAACATATCATACTTCCAGGTGTTTGGTTGTAAGTGTTTCTATCTCATAAAAGGTGTCCGTTTGTCCAAATTCGAGTCTAAAGCTTTAGAGGGTATTTTTGTTGGCTATGGTCTCGAATCTCACACTTATAGAATCTATGATAAGCTCTCCGGAGCTGTTATAGAATCTTGTAGTGTGACCTTCGAAGAATATGATGGTCCCTAAGGGGGGCGTGTTGATGCTTGTGATGCAGATGATGAAATGCCTCAGGATGCCATAGGAAGAATGGGTGTGGGATATATCCGCCCTGTTGAGGAACCCCTTATGGCGGATCGAGAAGAACTATGCTCCACTCAAGTGGAGCCCTCATCTTCACAACCTCAACATGCTCCATCCACCGAGGAGGACAATGACTCAAGCCAAAGACAAGATGTGGACCCTCAACATGTTGATCAAAGTGACAACTCTAGTCAAGGGGAGCTTGATTCTTTCTCCAGGATGTCAAGTGGTGCCAAGGCAATTACTCAAGGAAGATCCGTACAAACTGCCTTGAGACAAGATCAAATTGATGCTAGAAGTGCACTTAATCAAGAACAAGGTCAATCTTTGCCTCACAATGAAGAGAATTATTACGGTGATGATCAAGGTCAAGTTGATGGTCAAGACGAGGACCAAAATGATGAAGAGGGTCCCCCAAGAAACAACACGAAGATCCACGCTCGTTGCGAAGCTAGAAAAGAGAGAATGTTGGAATTAAGAGACCACTCTCTACAAAATGTGGTTGGTGACCTAAGGAAAGGCATTTCCACAAGAGCACAATTGAAGAGGTTCAGTGAACACCAAGCACACATCTCCATGATTGAACCAAAGAAAGTGTGGGAAGATCTTAAAGATTTGGATTGGTTGGAAGCTATGCACAAAGAGCTCAACAACTTTGAGAGAAACAAAGTATGGAAGTTAGTTGAGAAGCCAAAGGATTGCCGCAATGTTATTGGAACAAAGTGGATATTCAAGAACAAGCAAGATGAGCATGGAATTATAGTAAGGAACAAGGCTAGATTGGTTGCACAAGGTTTCTCTCAAATTGAAGGAATTGACTATGGAGAGACTTATGCACCCGTGGCTTGCCTTGAGTCCATCTGTATCCTTCTTGCTTATGCGGCACATCATAACTTCAAGTTACAACAAATGGATGTATAAAGTGCATTACTTTATGGTTCATTAAATGAGTTGGTATATGTAAAGCAACCCCCGGGATTCGAGGATCCCAACTTCCCAAACCATGTCTACAAACTCGATAAGGCGCTCTATGGGCTCAAGCAAGCCCCTCGCACATGGTATGAGCACCTTAGAGAGTTGTTGTTTGACCGTGGATTTGAGGTTGGGAAAATCGATCCCACTCTTTTTACTAAGAAGGTCAATGGGGAGCTTTTTGTATGCCAAATATATGTTGATGATATTATCTTTGGATCATCTAACAAAGCTTTCAATGATGAATTCTCAAAGCTTATGACTAGTAGGTTCCGGATGTCTTTGATGGGGGAGTTGAGAGTATTTCTTGGTTTGAGATCAAGCAAGTTAGAGAAGGGACATTCTTCAACCAAGCCAAGTATACTCAAGATATGCTCAAGAGATTCAAAATGCAAGATTTAAATGGAGCATCAACTCTGGCTACAAAGACTCATGTAGAACAAAATCCAAATGGTAAAGATGTGGATCAAAAGGTATACCAGTCTATGATTGGTTCTTTGCTTTACCTTCGTGCATCTAGACCCGATATTGTGTTGAGTGTAGGTGTGTGTGCAAGATATCAAGCGGCTCCTAAAGAAATCCATTTGATGGCGGTCAAGAGAATCTTTCGATATTTGGTTCATACCCCATTTTATGGTCTTTGTTATCCTCGAGGGTCAACATTTGCACTTTGTGGATACACGGATTCGGATTGGGCGGGTGATAAGGATGATAGAAAATCAACATCCGGGGCTTGCCAATTCCTTGGTAGGTCCTTGGTGTGTTGGTCTTCTAAGAAGCAAAATTGTATATCTCTCTCCACCGCCGAAGCCGAGTATGTGGCAGTTGCTAGTGATTGCACCCAATTTCTATGGATGAGGCAAACTTTAAAGGAATACGGTGTCCATTGTGAAAAAGTGCCTCTTCTATGTGACAATGAAAGTGCCATCAAGATTGCCTACAATCCGGTGGATCACACAAGGACAAAGCATATTGAGATTCGCCATCACTTCATTAGGGATAATGTTGCTCGTGGTGATATTGATCTATCATATGTGTCATCCAAAGATCAACTTGCCGATATCTTCACAAAGACACTTGATGAAGCAAGGTTTTGCTATTTGAGGAATGAACTAAATATCATAGATCCAAGGAGCTTGACTTGATCATCTTGCATTCTCACCTATGATTTGACCCATACTTGGTTTAGGTGCAGGCATGGATATATGGGGAGTACGGTCCTAATTGATTAGACTATCACTCCCCCCATTATGCCCAAAGCAATCAAAATCATTCCTTAATATAATTTTGTGATATGTGAGATTAAATGATGAGTGCCGGTAATTGACCCAAGATATATCTTCATGGTGCCAAGCCGAGTATACTTAAATATGGTGGCCTAGGCCACCTCCCTCTCAGACTTGAGAGGTTGGCACTTACTCATGTCTGTCATTCGCTTGATTTTAGTCTCTTGGAGATTTTCTGAATATTCTTGTGAATTCCTATGGCTCTTGTTGGTTCTTCACAGATTGATGTCTCAACCCAAGCTTTTTCCCTATCTTAAACTTGTCTATCTCTTATATATGCCCCCAAACGCCTATCCTGGAGCTTTTGGTCGAGGAGGACCGGAGTCTCCAGTGTACATGCACCGGAGTCTCCGGTGTACATGCACCGGAGTCTCCGGTGTAGAACGGAGTCTCCGGTCCAGACGGTTTCTGGCACTTATAGTAAGGGGGCGGGGTGAACTGGTACAACAGTTCCTCATTCTTCACCCCGCCCCCTTCCTCCAAAACCGTCGCCTCCTCTTCCAAAACTCCTCCTCGGAGGTCAAGAAGCCCTCGGGATCTGCCGTGTCGCCGGCCAACCCTCTCCTCTCCTCCATTGGGTCATTCCCACCAGAGGAATTGATCCTATGGACAGATCTAGTACCTCTCCTCTTCTTTTTCTCCTAGGGTTCATCTCTAGATGTGTTTTTGAGGATTTATGTTGATTTGTCCATTGGAATCACTTGTTTGCGTGCACTCTAGTACTTTAGCCTTGTTGCATTGCTCGATCTACTAGATTCATCCTCACCAGCATCTCCCCATCTCATGCCCGAGACTCTCGACTGGAGATTCCAGACTTAGGTCTGGAGACTCCGGTCTAGGCCGGAGACTCCGGTCCCCAGGACCGGAGACTCCGGTCTAAGGTGCGGAGACTCCGGTGGTGGATGAATCAACACAGACAGAAATGCATCAAAGCTCTTGTACTACATTGTTGGGACATATATACTCATCTCCATGCCATCTCCCTCACTGCTGTTCACAGGTGATGGTTCTAGTCGTCCTCGTCGTACCAAGGCCAAGTCCCAAAGGGGCAATCCTCGCTATGATGAAGCTCAGGGTCAGTTTATTGTGCCTCCTTCCAACCGTAGACAGCAGGCACGTGATGCTGCCTATTTGAAGAGGGACCAAGAGAGGGATGAACGAGAGGACCGTGCCAAGAAGGCCAAATATGACAACCTTCAGTCCTTGGATAAAATGTTAAAAGAGGAGTACCGTGAACTGAGAAAGACAGATTTCTATGCGCTGCCTCGTACCAATGAGGACCCTCATTTCTGGAGGAAGGAACAGGCTGTGTTCATGAAGGATGTATATGGTGTGCTCACCAAATCACCTATCTGCCCTCAGAAGTTCATGAGTGTTGAGCAGATGCGCCTCAGCCCCTACTTCAATGATGCTTTGTGGATCTGTGAGAAGCTAGGTCTGTATAGTTTAATGGAGCTGCGAGAAGACTACAATGCCTACCTAGTACAACAATTCTATGCCACCGTGGTATTTGGATCTGATCAAGACAGGACCATGATTTGGATGTCTGGCACCACTCGTTGCACAGCTACTTTCCATGACTTTGCCAATGTCATCTTTGAGACTTTTCATGGCGTATCCACTCCCATTGGTCTGCGCATGCACCCTATAGCTCTGGGAGAGAACAAGATGAAGCTGGCACCTCTGTATGGCAGCGAGGGTGCCGTAGGGGGTTCCAAGGGACTCAAGACTCTCTACAACCTAATGTTGAGGATATTCCGTCATACCATCGCACCAAGTGCCGGGAATGACGATGCTATTAGGGGTGGGCTTGTCAACCTTCTGTACCACACCCACCGGATCTACAATGCTGGACCAGAGGCATATGCTAAACCTATTTATGTGATGGATTTTATCTTTGAGGAGATGTTCCATGCTATTCTGTACAAGAAGTCTCCTCCATATGAACCTTTGGTTATGAGGCTCATCAACTCCAAGGAGCATGATTCTTCACTTGGCTCTGCACCGCATCTCACTGAGCATGCCTTGGTCTCACTGCAGCAGAAGGGGCATATTGGGCCAGCTCCGAGGCGTCGTTATGGGGATGATGATGAGGAGATTGAGACTGAGAGGGCTCCTTCTCCACCTAGAGTTTGAAGGAAGAATGCCTCCAATGCACCTATGCCTACCATGACTCGATACTATGTTCATGAGCGGGTCAAGAAGGCCACCTTTTGGGAGAGGACTCTTTGTTGCATGAACATAGACATTCGTAAGCAGCAGCATGCATCCTACCAAAGCAACCGTCGCATTGAGAAGCTCCTCAAAGAAATCAAGGAACAAGGTGAAGGGGATAATGAGGAAGATGAGGATGAATACAATGATGAGCATGGTGCTCAGCAGTCCATAGAGTCTGACCACACACTCTCTTCTAGGGCATGGAATGCCCAACAGGATAGTCTGGTGGATTAGAAGACCTTTGCTGATGTCACCTCCGGTTTTGGGTACCAGTGTACCTCCTCTTCTCGCCCTCACGGCAAAGGGCCTGCAGTCCCTGAAGATGATGATGATGACTATGATGAGGGTGGTGATGACCAGGATGAGGAGTAGGAGGATGAGGAGGACGAGGAATACTGATTTGCTAGGACGCTAGCCTAGGTTCTTTTCCCTTTTTCGGCGTTTTGATGCCAAATGGGGAGAAGACATTCTCATCGATTTGCATGGGTTTGGGCTTTGGATTTGCTACTATCTGCTTTTCATTTGCCATATTTGAACTTTGAACTTCATATGCGTGATTTGTCGTTTATGTGTGTGACTATGTGCTTGTGTGCACTATCTATTGTAACTCATGTGAGATTTATGTGTGCTATCGTTGATACTATCTACCTTGCATGATTTACTTAATTATCTTATTGCACATAGTCAGGGGGAGCCCCATATATATTTATTCCATGCAAAATCACTTGTTGTCATCGAACACCAAAAAGGGGGAGATTGAAAGGGCATTTATTGTCATAATCACTTTTGGTGTTCGTTAACAACAAGTAGATCATTTTACAGTTTTTCACTGTCCACAGGTTGGTATTATGATAAGTGAAAAGTACCCTCACACTTGGGAAAGGTCCCTACTTCTGTGACACAGTTCTAGAAATTCCAGACCGGAGTCTTCGGTCTGCCTAGACCGGAGTCTCCGGTGTGGTCCGGAGTTTCCGGACTGTCTCCGATGGTGACTTCAGAATCAGGGCTAGGACATACTGTATGGGGGTCCGAAGCCAGGTCCGGAGGCTACCCCGGATTCTCTGGTGTTGGCTCGGTCCGGAGTCTCCAGTGTTGGAAGACCGGAGTCTCTGGTATTGTTGGGTCATGGATGGCCCGGGACATTCTGATGGGTGGTCTGGAGGATAGTCCGGAGATAGGCCGGAATCTCCAGTCTAGACCGGAGTCTCCAGTGTGCAGACCGGAGTCTCCGGTCTGACTTTTCTCCAACGGTCAGAAAACGATTCGTGGAGGAGGCTGTCTATAAAAAGGGACCCTTATCTTCTTCCTCCAGTCGCTAGAGCTGCTCAAGAACACCAACTCCATTAGAGCCACCAAATCTACAAGATCTCTCCATCCAACCATCCAAAGTCATTGATCTTTGGAGAATCGAAGGAGGAGGCCTTGATCTACATCTTCATCAAGAGAGATCTTCATTTCCCCCTCATTCACTTGAGGGCCCCCAAGCTCTAGTGTTTCTTTGGAAACCCTAACATTGATTTGGTTCTTACAAGCTTGTCTTTGATTTGTCTTGGCAGCTTGCTTGTATTTGGGAGCCTCCAATTAAGTTGTGGATGTGTGCCCCGAACTTGTTGTAAAGGTGCCGACTTCCACCTCGAAGGTTGCCGATATAGTGGAAGGTGGATCGAGCCCGTTGGGGTGCGATTCATCGGAGAACAAGGGAGGCCTCTCGTGGCATTGGTGGTTTGAAACCACCCCCTCTCCAAATGTATACGTACTTCCCCTCAAAAGGAAGGAACTACGGGAAAAAAATCCTTGTGTCTCCGCGTCCACCACTTTGGTTACTTCTATCCTTTACCGCACTTTACTTACTTGTTCTTGCTTAGTGTTGTGTTAGCTAGTGCTTATTTGTCATATAGGTAAATTCACCTTAGTTGCATTATCTAGAGAATTTACCTTATTATCAAACCCTAATTTGAAAAAGAAGAAAATTTGAAGTAGCACCTATTCACCCCCCTCTAGGTGCCCATACGATCCTTTCAACCCTGTTGGTTGGGCGCCCCTTCTAGATCATCATAGACCCTATCGGTGGCGGGTATCCGTATGCACCATTGTTCTACGTTGGCGCAGCCGCAGTTTGCGAGGGTCCTCCAGGTGGTGGTGGTGGATCTCCGTGAGCTACGGCTCCTGGGGCCAACATGAATCCTGGGTTCACCGCTTCGCGTCACATCTGGGTGAGGCCCTCGTCGAGCTTCTGGAACTCCCTGCAGTCCTTTTGCATGTGGCTGGCCTTCTTCTTACCATCTTGTTTGTCGATGTAGAAGTGGATGGTGCAAGGACTGGATAGCTTGTCATATGCCGAAGGCTCGTCATCGTGGTTGTGACGTTGCCATGTTTGTGTGGGCCATCCACCGCCGCGGTAGTTGCCGCTGTGGTATCCGATGTTGCGGTTTCCATCTTCGAGGCGATCGGCGTAGCCAGCCGCAACCATGTCGACTTCCTTGCGATCGTCGTAGACACACGATCTTCTCTTGCTACGGCGATCGCGCCTGTGGCCAAAGTCATCTTCATCCGAATGTGTTCGGTTGACGGAATTTTTGCCATCTGCCCAGCGGTTGGCGATGTCCATGAGGTGATCAAGGGTTTTGGGCTTGACGCGCCCGAGCTCCTCCTTGAATTCGCGGCGCTTGGCGCCGTCCTTGAAGGCGTTGATTGCCCTCTCCTCGGAGATGTTTGCGGTGGAGTTCTTGATGATAGACCAGCATAATATGTACGAGCGGATGGACTCGTTTGTCCGTTGGGTGCAGTCCCACAACTCTTCAATTGAGGCTGGCCTCTTGTTGGTGCCCTTCAAGTTTCGGATGAAACTGTACGCCAGTTCTTCCCAGCTTCGGATGGAGTCAGAGGGGAGGCTGCTAAGCCAGGCCCTGGCTGCGCCTGTCAGCTGCAGCTGAAGGCACTGTAGGGCGGTGTTCTTGTTCCTGCCATGGAGCTTGACTGACAACATATGATCGTCGAGCCAGGTTTTTGGCTCCTGTGCGCCATCGAACTTCGGGTTGTCAAAATGGAGCTTGAATTCCTCGGCATCCAGGATTGTCGAACGGATATGCTAAAGCATCTGGCTTTGCACATTTCTCCGTCGTCTTCCTCAGACTCAGTTGATCACGCGCGCTTAGCACGTGATTTGTCGATCTTGCACCGTGTGAGATCTTTATGAGCATCGTAGTTGCTGCTGCGACGCCGTGGGCTCCGACGGCGTCGAGGCAGGTCATGCTCCTCTCCTCGGATGAGGGCGTGCGGCTTCGAGTGAACTTGACCGCGTCCTTTTTCTTTGGCTCCGCAGGAGTTTCATCGTGGAGCGCAGCTCCAACGAGTCCGAGGCTTGCTAGCGCAGACTTGTGGATCGCGTTCTTCGGGTCTCCCGCCGGTGGTGGGTTAGACGCGAGATAGGTGGTGGCCGCCATGATCGCAGCCTGCAGCGTTTTTGGCAGGATGTTGTCTTGCGAGTCCATCATCATGAAGGACGTGCCGAGTGCCTTGGTGACCTCGCGCCGTGTAGCGGGGTCCATGCGCTCCAGGCGTGAGCGGTATTTGTTGGCGTTGTTCCCGTGTGAAGAGGAGCCGCTAGAGGAGAGCACAGCTCGCCGCATGCTTGACTCGTCGGCTGCTCGCTTGCGTTTTTCAAGCTCGCCCTGCATCTTGACCTGTCGATTGTGCTCATCGATCAGGAGCCAGTGATAGGCCATCAGCAAGTCACGGGAGGCATCCACAGGTAGGATGTGATTGCCCCGCACGGCTTCACGTGCGATCTCCCATCCCTCTTCATTGAGGTGGATCTTGTTGTGGGGGCGATTGACGCCCTCAGTGCCTCGAGCTCCCCTATTAGGCGGGTTCGCCCTATTTCCCGTGTTCGCTACCTGAGGGTTAGGAGGGGGATTGGGAGGTGGGTTGGGTGTTTCATCTAGCGGTGGATCGGCTCCGTTGTTGACATCGCCACCATGGATGATGGCGCACAGATAGCGCTAACGGAGAGGGTCGTTGCTCCCGTAACTCTCAGATCCGGAACCGTAGGTTCCTTCATCCGAAGGGGGGTCGCACAAATCGGAGTTGCAGCTGCTGCTGTCATCCGAATCGCCCGTCAGTGTTGACATACGCATGGCGTCGATGGGTGGGACCCACGAATCGGGCCTAATTGATGGAACTGGCACCCGCTCTAGGAGGCGGAGGGTGCCGGTCTGCCCCACCTGGAAGCAGAAGCTCCCGAATAGCATCTCGATTCTGTCGCCTACAGACTCGAAATCTTTGCGGGTGGCTGGTGAGTGGGCAGTGAAGTCGAAAGCACCAAAGAGGAGGTGATTCTCTATCACCGAGGAATAGTAGATCGCTCCGGATGGAACGTCACGACCGCACGATCAATGTCCCCGCTTCCCACAAATGGCGCCAATTGACGAGGGTTCGACTCGTCAATGCCCATTGTTATGGACTTGGGTTTTGGAGAAGATGGGGATGATGGAAGTCACGAGATGGTTAACAGGAAAGCAACACGAGGACATGAGGTTTACCCAGGTTCAGGCCCCCGGAGGGAAAACCCTACTCCTTCTTGTCTTATCTTGATTACGGTGGAACCAAAGGTTAAAGGGGTGCGAAGATGCGATCTGGCGTGAGGTGTGTGTATGAGGTGAGTTGGTCCTTCTCGCCATGCCCTCCTGGACCTTATATAGATAGGCCAGGTCCCAGGGGGAGGTCGAGTCGGTTACAGATTAGGGTGGAACCCTTTGAAATTCTATCTACAGCTAGACTTGTCCTCCAAGGAGCCTAACTCGCCATGGGCTTGGACCACACGAAATCTTCTTTGGCTGCAGGTCTTCACGTGGGCCTTCGTTGGGCTACACCGGGTATACCAACGTTACGCACCCGTAGGGTATATCCATGTCAAGTACTTATCGGTAACGAGGTTGAACTAGGTATGGAGATACCGATGATCGAACCTCGGATAAATAGAATATCGCGGGACAAAGGGAATCGGTATCGTATGTTAATGGTTCTTTCGATCATGAAGTCATCGTTGAATATGTGGGAGCCATTATGGATCTCCAGGTCCCACTGTTGGTTATTGATCGGAGAGATGTCTCGATCATGTCTGCATAGTTCGCGAACCGTAGGGTGACACACTTAAGCTTCGATGTTGTTTTAAGTAGATAAGGAATATGAGTTGGAGACCGAATGTTGTTCGGAGTCTCGGATGGGATCCAGGACATCACGAGGAGGTCCGGAGAATAAGATTCATATAATGGAAGTCATTTTCCGGGGTTCGAAAAAGTTTTGGAAGTTTTGATCGGAGCTTCTAGAAGGTTCTGAAAGGTTTTAGAGGGATAAGATCGAATCCCTAGAAAATAGGAGACAAGACTTGGGGGGAGGGGTCCTCCCCCTCTCCCTTGCGTCGACACTAGAGGAGGTGGGCCAAGGGGGAACCCTAGCCGCCCCCTTCTATAAATAGAGGGGAGGTGGGCGTCCCCCCTTGCCCCTCCCTCCCAACCCTAGCCGCCACCTCTCCCTCCTCTATCTTCTTGCTCCGGCTTAGGCGAAGCCCTGCAGGAATTTCTCCTCCACCACCACCACCACCACGCCGTCGTGCTGCTGGGATTCCGAGGGGATCTACTACCTCCGCTGCCCGCTGGAATGGGGAGAGGAAGATCTTCATCGACTTCATACGTGTGACCGGGTGCGGAAGCGCTGCTGGAACGCGGCGCCGAAAGGATCGTCATCGCGATCTTAAGATCGGCAAGTGATCGACTACATCAACCACGAGATTAGATCTCGTTAACGCTTTGGATCTTTGAGGGTTAGTTCTCATCAATGTCGTTGCACTTATCTCATAGATTAGATCTTGGCTTTTCTATAAATTGGATCTTAATTTTATGCGTTCTTGCAGTAGAAATTTTGTGTTTTCTATGATACGAACCCTACAGATGGCCGGCGCCGGAGGTGGCCAGAATCCAAGTGGGTGGCGGGGGCGGCGAGGGTTTCTACGCGTGGAGGGAGGGGAGAAAATGGATGCGGTTTACCGCATCCGAGCCCTCTCATTTCGAATATATGCGGAACGAACATGCCGTTTTGCGGGAAACGACAAAAAAAATTATGGTTCGATCCTGTTTACAATATTTAGAAAAACCATTTTTCAGTCTTGATTCCGCATATCTGTCTAAAATTTTGCGGACCGGCGGATATAGTATCCGCTATAGTAGAGATGCACTTAGACAGATCGAATTGAACGATGCAATGCCCTTCACGCAAACAGTACAGAGGCGCGCGTAGCGGACGTCACTGAGTAGACGATCACAGAAGCTAAACTTAACACTAACGGACCAGTGAGTTTGTTAAAAAATAATAAAAATACTAACTAACCGACAAGTCAAACAGACGGTAGAAATACAGACTCAACGGTAGAAAGAGCAAGTGATGCGAGCGCGTGTGCCATTACCGCGTCACGTACGGCCTCAGGCAATCAGTTAGGGCACTGGAAGCCAGCCGGGAGCTTCTTGCCGCAGTGGTCGACGAGGAGGCCGAGCTGGAGCGGGAGGGCGAGGTCGACGACGCCTAGCACGTTGGCCCTGATGGCGGTGCACAGACAGACGGTGGCGTCGAGGTCCGCGAGGCCGGCAATGAGCTCGCAGCACGGCTTCTGCGTCCTGGACGCCGTCGACTGAGAGCCCGCCAGCAGGTTCGTTAGCTCGCCGCCCAGGCCCAGGCCCAGCACGTCTGCGCACACCCCAAGCTTCAGCGCGTCCACGGGGCACCTGCCTCCGCCGCTCCCGCTCGTCGCCGTCGGTGAGCTCGGCGTTGGCTTGCTGGGGCAGGGCGCCTCGGTCGAGGCGGTCAAGAAGAGGAGGCTCACTGTCAGAGCCAGGGCGGACAGTGCGAGCACGATGCTGCTGTTTTTGCGCGTCGCCGCCATGGCTATATGCTACTACGACAAAGGCTACAAGGATCGATGGGAGATCGTGCAAGTGTACGGGTGCGTGCCGTAGCAGTCGTGCATGTAGTGGTATTTATAGGGGATGGATCGGTCCGAAAGTACCAAATTAGTACTAACTCGAGTCAGGTGTCCGAGATCGGCTTTATCGCGGCGGCAATCACTGCAGCGACGTGCAATCTGCACTGTAGCTTTGGTGCAGTATGTAGGGATGTTCTTGTCGGTGACTCATTAATTCAGGCGCCACCGTAGATCAGTTACTTTGAGCTATTTATTGATTTATTTTAAGGAAAAAATCCGCGCTTGTCTTGCATTTTTCTTAGAAGATCGGTATTAACGTGTCAGATGAGATTCCACCAAACTCCCACTTTTAGTCATTTGTCAATTTTAGCGTAAAAAGTCTCACTTTTAGTCATTTGTTAAATTTTAATGTAAATTTACACTAGAGTTTGGCAAATGACTAAAAATGGGACCCACCTGACGCCTTAATTGGTGTACATTTTACATCAACACGTTTAGTCATAGCATGCGGGTGGTTTTCCCAAAAGAAAGCCACAATATTTTATATATGTTTTATCTTGTATAAATACATGCGAATTCAGATAAAGTTGAGACAAGTAATTCGGGTCAGAGAGAGTAGCTTGTTTACCTTGCGTTACGCAGGATCAGTCATGTGATTTCGAGGGCCCAAGCGAAAGGGCTGAAATTCGAGCCGAGTCGAGCCAACTCGACTGGACTCGCTAAAGCTCGTTTAACTAACGAGCTAGCTCGACTCGGCTCGTTTATATAGCGAGCCCATATTTGAAATTCAGCTCGACTCGGTAAACTCACGAGTAGCTCGCTGTAAGTTGCAAATAGGAGCACATATAAAAAAATTAGTAATTTTCCTACTATTTCGGAACTAGAACAATGATACTAATCTCATAATAACATGAAGACAATAGCAATAAAAAATATAGTAGCTCTACACCATTGCAGGTTCAAGAAACATTCATAGTATGACCCTCATCTATGAAAAATTGACAAACTTTGTGTTTGAACGAGTTTAATGAGCTAAACGAGTAACTCGCAAGTAGCTCATTTAGCTTGGGTAAACAAACGAGCTTAAATCTAAAACTCGGCTTGACTCGTTAGACACCGAGTACATGCCGAGTGGAGCCAAGTCATGAGTTACTTATTTAGCTCGCGAGTTTCGAGTTATAGTCCAGCCCTAGGCAAAACAAGAACCTTAGGCCCCTTAATACAAATCCTATATAACTAAGAAGATCATTCCCACTAAGGCTATTTCTCTCAACATGCAAGGCATCCACCTCATCAAGCACCTCTAAGCAATCCTAGGTTGCCGCATCTTTAAATTTGCCACCTCAACAATCAGTTTCAGTTGTATTACCACGTCATCTTCTTTCAGTTTCTTTCGTCAGTTTTCAGATTAGGTTCCTAATAGACTGATTCCATCGACTTAGCATTCTGAATCCGAACAGGCGACCTGCATGTCTTCCATTAAAAGAGACACGAGTAGTCCTTGTGGCCTACCATTAAACAAGTCGCTCCACCTCCCTCCACACTCACTATTTCTCCCCAAGCTGTAAACAATTCTTCCGGTCAGACCATTCTGCTTCGGTATTCTCCTCTTCTCCTCACTCCACAATAGTTCAAACTCTGCCTCATTTCAATCGTGTGATGTCATATTCGACCTAAGTTCTTCTCTTATTTTCTCATCTAATTTTGTTATTTGTGGTTCTGCAGCCCACCTGCGTTCAGCATCAATGTTGCCACCCATCGATGGCTAATGCATGCGCGGGGATGCTCCTTCGTCTTCATAACTCATACACGCCTTCTAGCACCATTGGTGTTCATCTCCTACTAAATCCAGGGACTCTTGACATCGAACTAGCCATGAAAAGTTGTGACTTCGAGCATCCCACACTCCTGTAAGTTCCATCCCATGTTATTGGTATAGGCATACTACATGTATTTTATCATGTAGTACTATATAAGCATTGCCGATGATTCAGTGGACCCCTGATTAATTTGATGTCAGACATGTTTTTGCACGTGCAGTGGTGCCTCTGATCTTGGGTGTGGTGGCAACGACGATTATACATGCGTGTATTTTCCTTCTGTTTTGCTATTGTGCATGTCAAACAAAAAAGAGAAGCCCTTGAAATTCTTATCGTATTCTTCCACGTTTCTCCTATAGATGGATACCGCTCATATGCGTTTTCCCCATTATAATTGACACTACGGTGAAGTGGAGTAATAAATTCATTTTTAACATGGCCCATGTATTTCTAATATTCCATGTATTTTCTTATTTTTCTGTGTTCGCAGACTGGAGCAACGATCAACAGATCAGTTGTTTTCTTGCTTATTGACAAAGAATCAGATTCGAGAGTATGCGAGTTGGTGCTCTGGAATGATTTATTATTTTCCCCATTAGAGTAACATGGCTGAACCATTTAATACTGTACGTTCCAAGTCCTTAATGGAGTTATTAGAGTACAAAAAAAGGATTATATGTAGTATTGCAAGTTGGAAATTGACGATACTAGGCTACCGTGGGACTTCCTCGCGGGTGGAGCTTATGCGTCATACTCCATGACCTTTCATGAGTTTATTAGAGAGCACCCTACTCTCATAGACTGCGACGTTTTAACAGTCAGACTCATATAGGTGTGTTCTTTAAAAGATGTTCTGCAAGGCAACATCTTTGCTTAGGATAAGTCATTTAGAACACATTAAGATAATAAATCAACCTGCCGTGCAGAATAAGAAAGTATTGCATCTTTATGAGTGGTGTTTAAGTAGGGATACTTTCCTCTCAGCTAACCAACAACTTGTCTCCCAATTCTAATTCACGGGATCTCCGATCACATAGAGTGGTTTATCACTATGGAAAGCTCAAATTGTGGGTCTCATACCCATTTCCTTTGATGCATTTTCTATCACGTTGCGTGATAGACCCTTTGTGAAGGGATGTACCAAGTTTTAGATGTTTGGATATAATCCAATGCAATAACTCTGGAGTTTCTCATTTTCCTAACAGATTTCAGTCTCCTTTTCACATCTCTTGATGACTTCATATTATCCTTAGAACAATTTACCTTGAAAATCACAGTTTGATTATCACAGTTCATAAGGATTGCGGGCATTGGTTTTTCAACCACAGATAAGTTCATCAAGAGTTCACGAAGCCACTTTGCTTCAACAGTGGTTGTGTCTAATGCTGTGAGTTCTGCTTCTATAGTTGGCCTTGTTAAGATGGTGTGCTTGCAAGACTTCCAAGAAACAACGCCACCAGCAAGTGTGAATACATATCCACTCGTGGCCTTTATCTCGTCAGCATCAGATATCTAATTTGAATCACTATAACCCTCTAGTACCCTCGGATACCTGGTATAGTGAATGGCATAGCTTGCAGTGCCTTTTAGATAGCGCATAACTCTCTCAAGAGCATGCTAGTGATCATCTCCTGGATTTGAAACAAATCGACTGAGTTTGCTTACAGCAAAGGCGATGTCAGGCCTCGTGGCACTAGCTAAATACATAAGCGAGCCAATAATTTGAGAGTATCTCAGTTGATCTCTAGCATTTTCTTAATTCTTTCGAAGCTACACACTAGGATCATAAGGTGTAGAAGAAAACTTGAAGTCGCTATACCCGAAACGACTCAAGACCTTTTCCACATAGTGGGACTGAAGCAATGTAATCCTACCATCATCATCTCTCAATAGCTTGATGTTCAGGATGACATCAGCTACTCCCAGATCCTTCATCTCAAAGGAACGAGATAAGAAATCTTTGACCTCCTTAATTGCATTAAGTTTGGTTCCGAAAATCAGTATGTCATCAACATACAAACAAAGGATGACTCCCTCACCCCCACCATGCCGATGGTACACACATTTATCAGCTTCATTTACAACAAATCATGCGGCTGTTAAAGTTCTTTCGAACTTCTCATGCCACTGCTTAGGGGCTTGTTTTAGGACATATACAGACTTCAACAACTTGCACACCTTTCCTTCTTGACCATTTACCACAAAGCCATCTGGCTGATCCATGTAAATTTCCTCATCCAACTCTCCATTAAGGAAAGCTGTCTTAACGTCCATTTGATGAACGAGAAGACCATAAGAGGCAGCCAATGAGAGTAATACTCGAATGGTGGTCAATCTGGCAACAAGCGAGTAAGTGTTAAAGAAGTCTTCACCTTCTTTTTGAGTATATCCCTTGGACACAAGCCGTGCCTTGTACTTCTCAATAGTACCATCAGGTCTAAACTTTTTCTTAAACACCCACTTGCATCCTACAGGTTTGCACCCATAAGGGCGATCAGTGATCTCCCATGTTCCATTAGCTAAGATGGAATTCATCTCACTATGGACGGCCTCCTTCCAATAGTCAGCATCAGGAGATGCATATGCTTCTGAAATGGAAGTGGGAGTGTCATCCACAAGGTACATAATGAAATCATCACCAATGGACTTTGCAGTCCTTTGTATCTTGCTTCTTTTAGGAATTTCATTATCATCTTCCTTAGGACTTTCAGAGTGTTCAATTGAAATGGTAGGTTCAGAAAATATAGCAAATTCCTGATTAGATGAACTAGGTATCTCCGAATTTGATGAGTTAGGTTTATCCTCCATAGGAAAGATATCCTTAAATAAATTCGTATCAGTCAACTCCATGATTATACCGATATGAATGTCAGGTACTTCAAATTTTAATATCAAGAATCTATAATCAATGCTATGAAAAGCATAGCCCAGAAAAACACAATCAATGGTTTTTGGTTCAAGCTTGTGCTTCTTGGGGATTGGTACATTAACCTTTGCCAAACAACCCCAAGTACGTAAGTAAGAGAGTTTTAATCTTTTCTTCTACCATTCTTTGAATAGAGTAATTTTTTTGTTCTTTGTGGGAACTTGGTTTAGGACATGACACGCAGTCAATAGTGCCTCCCCCCACCATTCCTTGGAGAGACCCGATGTGTATAACATGGCGTTAACCAAATCTGTTAGAGTATGGTTCTTTCTTTCGGCTACTCTATTTGACTGGGGTGAGTAGGGAGGAGTCCTTTCATGAATTATGCCATGTTCCACATAAAAGAAATCAAACTCGTTGGAAAATACTCTCCACCACGATCAGACCTAAGCCGTTTAATCTTTCGATCAAGTTGATTTTATGCCTTAAATTTATAGATTTTGAAGAAACTCAAAGCCTCATCTTTTGATTTCAGAAGATACACATGACAATATCTCGTAGAGTCATCGATCAAAGTCATGAAGTATTTCTTTCCATCTTTTGTCAACACACCATTCATCTCACAAATATCAGAATGTATGAGCTCTAGTGGTGTTAAATTTCTCACTTCTGCAGTCGTATGTGACTTGCGAGGTTGTTTAGCTTGCACACCGACTTGGCACTTAGATCCCTTAACAGTTGTGAAATCAGGGATTAAATTTATTTTGGCTAGACGCGTCATATAACCAAAATTAATATGACAAAGACGAGAGTGTCAGACATTTAATTCAAAATTCGTGTAAATATAATTAACAACTTTATTACAAATGTCTGATAGAGATAAGCGGAACAAGCCTCCGCACTCATAGCCTTTACCAACAAAGGTTCCATACTTAGAAATTACAAATCTATTGGACTCAAATACAATTTTGTAGCTATCTCGACAAAGAAGAGATCTGCTCACAAGGTTTTTATTTGTTGAGGGAACATGATGCACGTTCTTCAGACGCACGGTCTTTTCTGAAGTGAATTTCAAATCAACCGTACCAACACCATGAACAGAAGCATGCGAGCCGTTCCTAATCAGCACGGTTTGAGTCCCTCTGACCTGATATGAAGAAAACATGAAAATATCAAAACAGACATGTACATTAGCGCACGTGTCAATCCACCAATCAGGAGAATGATATAATAAAAGAACAGTAGGTAATATATCACTCAGTTCGTATTTATTTATCCCGTATTAAAAGTTCACTCGAGCAAAACGTTTTAAAACTCGGCTCGGCGAGATTCCTGCAGCCTCGCGCGCGCGTCGTGACGAGGCGAGCGAGGAAAAGGAGAAACGCGCGTGTATATATCTTCTCTTCTCAAGCTCGTACAAGTGGTGGAAGAGCTCTCCTTATAAGCTAGTCCAACTTCCACTCAACTAGCAATGTGAGACTAAACATTTGTCCCATCTCTTGTCTTGCATGAATGGACTAAATGGGCCTCTAGGATTTCAGAAATTTATTGGCATATAATAAATGAGCTGGATCTATTTAGACAAAAATTGCAACAATATGTACATGCAAACTTTTGTGATGGATCTTCGGTACAACTTTTACCGATTATTACCATTTCAACCGTCCCTTGATTTGTCTTGTAATGGTGGTCAGTGGCCTAAGTCTCATCTCGGCCTCTTCAACTCTTGTCCAGGAACGACCGACCGACATCCCGCATGGCGAACAACTGGTGGATACTAACCATGACCTTGTTGTCCTCGTTCTTTGCTCGAGTTGGCATCTGAAAACAATCCAGTTTTTTTTTTCAAAGCAGACCTTGTTAAGAGTGTCATCTGCCACTACCACCCGACTGGCACCGGTTGCGCTTATCGCACTAGGGTTGATTTCCGTCTCTCGAGTCCAGCGGGCTTGGTATTTTTTGTTTTGTAAATGGCATATAAGTAATAAAAAATATAATTTTTTTACATAGATACCTATCATGCACATGTTATCTATATATCTACTAGGTTTCGCTAAATAAACCGTTATATTGTAGACTATACAAAAAATGACATTTGTGTGGTAAAATAAATTAGATTTTTATCCCACATCTGTCTTTTTGTGTACATGATAGGCGATATGATATTTTGAGGAAACTTGTGTCATACGCACTATATATGTATATGTAGTTGTATATTTATTTTATGAATTTTGGGAGACCCTAAAATGTAGTTTATTTTTGGAAAAACATAAACTAGGAGCTACTGGGAGAGTTTCCCTATCGTGTGTACTCTGAACAGGTCTTGTTGCCATTGTCTAGTCCCACCGACCCATAAAGCTTAATAATCCACTAATTCCTGAATGGAAGAGAAAAGACCGAAGAACCAATGAAAAAAGGCCCTACATCCCGGTCCAGTTAGAAACAACATGATGGTTCGTCCCCCCAGAATGGTCCGAAAGAAAAGGATCTCGAGTTTAGACCCTACTCTAATGGCGAGGTATAAGACTGGATCATAGGAGCTCCTCTAGACCCGCACAAGCCATATCCAGTGGACTTGAACCTAATTGAGTTCTAATTTAATTTTCAGTCGATTGAGAATTAGCAAAAAACCGGATGTACATATGGTTGCATTTTTCCAACCCATTTTTTTTTGCAAAAATCATTATGCATACCTTTAATTATGTACTTACCATTTTTTTAAAATAAATTAAATATAATAGCCTATCCTATTCTCTCTCTCTTGTTGACTTCATTTATCCTTTAAGCACAAATTCACGCGAAGGAAGAATCTGCAGTATGTTTTTATGCGTCTACATATGTCCCTAAAAATGCTATACTTCATTTACAATAGGAGGTCCTTGGAGGCTTAACAAAAAAAAATGGTCTTTGTCGTAAGCACCCGCGCAAGTAAGCACTCATGCTCAAAGGAATTATTAACTTCTCTAAGCATCTTTCTTAAGCAGCTTGCACCAGGAAAGAAGAAGTTACGTGAAGAACTTTTGAAAAAACACATGATACTCCACACGAGGTTGTAAAGTTCAATCCACTACCTTGTCTCCTTCAAGATATGATTTCACTATTTTTTGTGAGACTGTTCTAATCCCTAACTCTTGTATCCAAAATCTTGTTGTTGGCACCTAAGATCTATGATATCTTGATGTATGAGATCCTCTAGGCGCTCTCTAAACAAGATCTGGTAGTACTCACACATTCATAATAGTGGAAAAAGATTTGGACAGCTTCGGTTCATGGTGTTTCCTCTCAAGTTGGGAGGTTTTTCACGTAAAAGGATTAGTGTCCCTGTAAGTTGATTTGCTAATGCATTTCTGAATTCTGAAATCTTAAGCAATTGACAAGACAATGGCTCCATGAGCGTCTAACCAAGTGCGAACACATTTCTCCATATATGTTGTTGTATTTGTTTTCTTCCATGAAGAGTAACGATCCGTAGAGTTAGCACATGAGTGCTGCTAAAGTTTACAACTTTTCCCGCTATGTATTTTGTAGATCATGTTATGAGTATGCTAATCTCCAAATTGAGGGTTAACCAATATGCCCAGTTTTCTAGCACACCCTTTCGGAAGAAAAAAAGTTAAAATCTGACAATAAACCAGAGCAATTAACTTATTGATGATATATATAGAAATACAATCGAAGTGTACAATACATGGTTGTTTGTATAAAGAACACGAGCACACGGTTGCAACAAATCAAATGTGAAAGTGGAACAGTTCCACATCTCAAGAAATTAACAACGAAGTACGGCCGTATGTGCAACGGTACGCCTGTTAATGGGCTACGCATGTGAAATCGGACGGGCACTTTTTGCCACAGTGATTGAGAAGGAGGGTGATATCCACAGGGACGTTGAGGTGCACGATACCAAGGACGTTTGCCTTGACGGCGGTGCAGAGGCATACGGCGGCGTCAAGGTCGACCAACCCCCGTAGCAGCGGGCAGCACTGGTCGTAGGCCGGAACGCCAACCTTGAGGCCGAGCAGCCCACCTAGAACATTGGCACACACCCTAGGTTGAGCACGTCGATGGAGCACTGCCTACCATGTCCGTGCCCTCCTCCTCCGTGGTATGGCGGCGGGACGACAACGGGTGGCGTCGGCACGACAACCGGTGGCTGGCAATATTGTCCGCAACCGTTCACTGCGACGGCGGAGAGGAGGCTGAGGGCAACGAAGAGAGCAACCTTGGATGCCATTGTGATCGTGTGTGCACAGAGTGTTGCTGCAGCTTTTGCTTGGGTAGTGGTGTTTTTGGGATGCAAGAGAGCTTGAGGAGTGTTGTATTTATAGCCGGTGAGATCGAGCCTGTTTGACGTAGGAGCTTACGTTTGCATGGATGATCATACGTGGCCATGTGTAATTCGATCGGTTCAAAGACTGCTCGACCGTTCCTGCAGGATGCCAGTTGTTTTAGAGAGATAGGACAAGATTTTGGCATGGGGGAGTTGTCATGGACTCATGCTTAGGCTTTGTTAATTTTGGCGATAAGGCAACAAGTTGAGCAATCCCATCCCCCGTGCATGTTCATGCACGTTAGACAACAGACGACAACAGACGACAGTGAACACTACAAGAACCATATCATGCAACGCTTCATATTTTAGAGTGAAAGGACAAGCGATTACATTAGCAAGTACTGCAAGCATGTGGCGTACGCGCTTGGACCTAATTAGCAGTACGCAGCGTAGAGAAAGGAACAAAATGGGCGCCCATAGCCACCGGAAGGTAAGCCGATATCGAGGGTTACGTTACCTCCATTCGTATATACTAGGTAATGTGCCCCTGCGTTGCGACGGGAGAGGAAAAACTGCATCGCAGAGACACAAAGTTCTCAACAACATGACAAAGACTCTTGGCGACACGAGTGCTAATGTATCTTACATTATAATTGTGATTGTAAAGTTGGATGAAGCGGTGCAGGCATGCGCCTGTCACTGGCCCGACCACCGTCATTTGATTCAAACAACAGCAACCACCATCATTTGATTCAAACTGTAACATGGCTTTCCTGATGTGCTTATCTTTGATGCCTCGTGCTTGAGAAATACACCAAGAGCAGAAATAGTAATTAACTAAATAAACATTGCTCAAAACAGAGGATAGCCATTAACTTTAAAAAATGAGCTAATATTGTTGCACCTCACGCAAACACATGTGCTACTATGGTTATAGAGACATCCTTCATCTCAACTGATCGAGGAAAAAATAATAAAGCACCTTTCAAGGTTCCCGGGTTTAGAGGGCAAGAGACAAAAGACATATAGAGGCACTTAACACTGCTAGCAAAGAGCACATGACAGACCTGACTTGAATAATCATATGCATTTGTGTAATCAGATCAAACAATAAGCTACTCCCTTTGACCCATATTAGTTGACTTAGATTCATCTAGATATGAATGTACCTAGTCAAGTTTTAGTGCTAGATACACTCGTATCTAGACAAATTTGAGTCAACTAATATGGGTTGGAGGGAATAACACCTTCTAGATATAAATGCTCTGGTACTGTGGTATAGCTTATAAGCATGAAGACTAATGAGAATAATTTCTTCTCTTCTAGAGTTGGATGCATGGTATAAGAAGTCCAAAAATTTAGTCACTGGCTACCTTCCAGAGTTGGACACACAGAGAGTCTCCATGCATCATTGGTTATCTAACTATCTCCCCTTTGGTCAGACATTCTTCATGATGCGGTGCTGCCCGCTAGATTTCTTGACTGATTCGCCATTAGGCGATGCTCCTCCTGAACCATAGTTCCAAGTTCTACCCATGATAAAAGAAAGCTAAATATCCCTGTTTGAGCTGGTCAAGGAGTTACCGATTCTTATGGGGCTAATCGGAAGATATGGCCTCACTTTGCAGATACAGATAAAAACTTCACCATCATGGCATCATACAATAATTCTTGTATAGTTGCTCACGAGGGTCAGAATCTGTAGCAATGCACCATCTGAAATTAAATATCTACGTTTGTAATTGGAGTGTGCTCACAGTGGGTATCACCTGCTATTGGAAAACAGATGTATTGTTAAGAGCTAAACAGTGAGCGTATATAGAAGAACCAGGAGACTCACAAATATTTCAGGATCTTGAATCATCTATATCATTTTTTACAACTTGAATCCTCTGCATCATGCTCATGATTAGTGATCTCATCCTATAAAGCTTTCAAGTTTGGTTTTATGCTGGTAAATTAACTTTTCATTTAAAGCTATGGGAAGGTACAAAGAAATCATCATATAGAAACAATGATTATTTTGTTTGGACAATTTATCATATATGTCTACTCATATGGAGTACTACTAAAATTTCAATTCCAAAGACAGTAATATACAGAGATCGATTACAGTTTTTGAGAATTTGCTGAAATTGTAAAAGAAAAGTAGTTTGTGAAAAAGGTAGTAATATGATTCTATTTAACTTCTGCAAGATGGATAAAAGCAATTGTAACTCGAGCACCATGACCTGTCTGGAAGCAATACATTATACAAAATTAGTCAAATCTCCAATACCTAAAAAGACAACCCTGCACCATATTTCCCTTTTTCACTGTTAACATCCTTTTTCATTAGTATGGGTACAGAAGATTGCAGAATATTTGTTTACTAAAGATTGAGATGACGTACATACGATCTATAGTAGACATAATTTCTATAGTAGACACAATTTTTTCGACACCCAAGATTAATTTCCTCAAATTTTATTAAATAGCATGGCTTGACATTTTTTGAACTATTAATGGCTCGCTCAAAAAAGCTATATAATAAATTTAGGTTGTCCCATATTGACAGGTTGGCAAACAAAAGAAGGTTTTATATTCAATAATTGTTCTTTTCAACAGTAAAGAATCAAAATGTAACAAGTGCCGTGAGCTCATAATTAAATTTCCAAATCCTAGTTTGGTGGAAGTTATAATGTGTACATTTTTGGCCAGCCAACAACTTTCTTCATTCTCTCCATGGAAATTACACTGTACTCTGACGCGACGTCCTCTGATTCAAGCGTACTGGTTATTAGACGATTTGGCACAGAACCATCATTCAGCCGAACCACCACCTTGCATTCATCATCATCTATAGCATTTATCCCAACTTCACCAACATATTTATCCATACTACTGGCCCGACAACGACATGGATACTTTATATATGCCATTTGTTTTATGTTATCCTCTTTCAACAAATCAACAAACATTCAGCAATTCAAAACACCAGTTAACTCTACATAAAACTCATGTACACAGAAATATTTTTTATCTGAAACCAGTGATATCTCATTAATAAAGTTCTAGCTTTTTAACAGTGAGCTGCTAGATAGACGATAAGTTAACTCGTGGCTATAAATCAATCATGACAATAGAAGATCTATCATGATATTCTTCATTATCCATAAAAAAGAACATAATTTTCTTTATTTATAACAGGAATATATGAAACAAAATCATACCGCACCTAGATAATCAACCGCTTCTTGTTAGACTTCAGAGAACAGGACAATGCCAGACTTTTTTTATGGACAATGCCAGACTTTTCCATTTGTTGTTCTGTAGCAAATAACACAACTTCATTATTTTTGAAGTTAATTTCAACAGTTAATCGGTCATCCCTGCATTCTTCCTTGAGATGCGAGATGATCTTCTGTTGACTTTGGCCATATTTCCCACATAATTTTCCCAGCAAGTTATTACCAAGCACACTAATCACCTTTATATGCAATTTATGTTTCTCCAGTTGCTGAACGAAAGACATTGGGTGAATAGTACACAAGGCATTATGATCAATAGCAGTTACGCATAACAAATATTAATTTAGGACTAACAAGATCTCTGAAAACACCACCAACTCTAGCTTGATGCCATAATTGAGCAATGAGCATGAGGGATGAAGGTTCACAACTTGATCTGTCGAAACCACCTAGTAACCAGACCTTTCATGTCCTAAGGGTAATTCTCTTCAGCAATTTATCATGCACAGTGGGAGCCTCAGGATTCCAACACCAATAACTTGGGGCAATAATGTTCAGCTCATGCTTTAGGCACTTTTCAGGTTCTGGTATAGTTTCCTAGCACCTCGTCATGGTCTTGGCTTGATGCTGTTCTGCCAGCACTACGTATTCTAGTTTTTATGTCCATCCTCCCATTTCTTATAAACAGCGAGTAGAGTGAACAGATCTCCATATTGGTGACACAACCGGACCTTCTGAAGGTCAACTTTATGTTTCTCCTCATGAGTGCCCACTCTAGAAAATATGCTGCTAGAATTTGCCATAACCGTAGCTAAAACCACACCTCCTTCCTCAAACTAAAACCAAAGCAATCAAGCATAATTTTTTCAAGCCTTGTCCCAATTCCCAATTTGACCAAGTGGCGTCCAATATCAGTCAACTCAAAGCAATTAGTTTTACATTTGATAGCACCCAATAGTTCAAAGTTCTTCACATCCATATTGATAGCTTCTGGATTTGGGGCATCAACAAAATCGAAATTTTGTGCATCTTTAACACCCAAAGCAAGTATTCTCAGAACAACAGTGCCAAGATGAAATTTCCAGATTTCAGGTTATTGATGCACTTCCATCATGCTATAGTCACATTCAGAGTAAAGCCTATAACACTTCCCTGCTCCCGTTCGACCTTCCCGGCCAGCGCGTTGATTAACTGAACTTTGGGAAATCCAATTTACTTTCAGAACACTAAGAGTTTGACACCGCTGCTAGGCAAAAATCTGCTCTCCTTGACCAGCACACAGTACAGAATCAACAACATACTTCACTTCGTTTTTAGTCAGTGATGTTTCAGCTATATTTGTACAGAAGATAATTTGTATCTTTCCAAGAAAGCTTTTAAAAACACGACTCTGTTCTACAGGGGAAAGCTTTCCATGCATAGGAAGCACCACAACACTTGCATCGCTGAATTTTTAACAAGCCTCTTCAACTTCTAGTTGAGATGTCAAGAAAGCAAGAATGGCACCCTCGTCTTCACTCTTGTGAATGATGCTTACCTGTCTTATAACATCATCAACATAAGAAGCAGTGGGCACAGGCACCACGTGGAGAATTTAGCCCAGTATTAAAACAAGCCTCCACTTATATACCTCCGTACAGCCTCGCCGAAGTTGCAATAACCACATAACTGAAAATAATAATTGTTATTGATCATTTGTATTGAAACATCAGAGCCCCTCCATTTACCATGATATATAGTTCCAAAAAGTTTCAGAATCGAGTTCTTGAGCATTTCGAGGTCATCCTTCTTTACAGTCTGAAACAAGAACATGTGGTTGGTCAAAATATTTAGTAAACATGGAACTGGACGCTATTAGCAAATAGCAGAGTATGGAGATAAATAGAAACAATATTTTAGACATGAAGAACGCAAGATTTCCCACCCCCAAGAAGCCGCAAAGAGCCTCGCCATATCCTCCTGCAATCGCTGCATGCATTAGCCATCAGCAGCAAGAACAAAAGATACCATTTCATAACCCGGTTGGGAAATCCTGAAGACCTATGGCTCAATGGTCTCCTGCGCTCCACCCGCACCGGCCTCTTGTGCGGCAGCACCGCCATCGCCGGAAGACCACAATGTGGTGGCGAGAGACAGCTCTGCCGGCGACAGGTCTGCCACCCAGAAGAGCTTGAGCGGCAATCCTGTGCCAGGCCGTGGAGAGCCTTCATGTAGCCGGTGCAGTTGGCGACGTCGACTCCATCTTCCACTGTTGTAAGCTTTTATGCGATCATGCTCTTTCTTGCTCTACGTCTTTCCAACCTAAAGTGGATGGAGCAAAAATCACATATGACTCTCTTAAATCTGTATCCAATCAGTGAGACTGTTAGTCATACATATGCTTATAATAATTGACTGGCCATCAGCTATTAGATGTTTTGTAAGAATGACATCAGGAACAGATCCATACAATAGTAAAGTTGTAGAAATAAAATGATTTTGAATGTTGTATCTACAGGAAGCTCATGGTGGCTCATTAGTTTCAGACAGAAAATGGTAGATTAGTTCAACTGACAATCGCTTTAAATTACCTCATGTTTCCTAATACAAATAGGCAGCCAGCAATGACGATCTTGCAAAATTAGGGTCCTAAAACCACATGAACCAAACCGTCCGGCTAAAAATTATCAATTCTTACCTTGTGCCCAGATAATCCAGGGCACCAGCGACAGATGTCGTTGGAGATGTCCAGCAATTGAACTCGAGGCGGCGACGCCAGTAGTGAAGACTCAGGCCGCGGGCATACCCGCACCCTCCATGGAGGCGGTGGCGCCCATGTTTAAGGCCCAGCAGGCAGCAGTGGCCTATCCCTATAACGGAGTGGGCGAATAGGGGGAGTCGGGTTGCTTGCTGCACCTAGGAGACGAGAGGCGGAATGAGGCTGGTGGTTTCCCGCACGCGACGGAGGAGGTGAGGTCGAGGAGGGCATACTGAGTGATATTCGCCTGCATCGGGGTCGGAGCCAAGGGCGACGCGTGGACGTGCGTGGATAGGTTAGCAGGCGAAGTCGAGCACGATGGTGCAGACCTTGATCTTAAGGTGCTTGGCTCTGATCTCCTCTAAGACGGCGGTGAGGTGGAAGGAGATGGCGTGGTTGATCCCTTCGCTCGTTCCAGCAACGACAGCCTATGACCCGTAGCGGCGGGGCAGGATCTGGGGGAGGTGATTGTGGATGGGGAGCGTGGACTGCGGATGGGGAGCGTGGACTGCGGAGGGGTGAACCGAAGCGACCTCATAGGGTAGGACGAAGGGAGACGACGTAGTGGCAGCAGAAAACGGAACCACGAGATTCTTTTTAGATAGTAGAGACTATATTATTGGTGTATGAAGCCTATGTGAGGTGAGATCGATACCATGGAACAACCTGGGGCAATGTTTACTTTTTTGGTTTTCAAACTAAACGTGATAAAAGAAAAGAGCAAAAACAATCAAACCAAAGATAGACAAGGAGGACTGCTTGAAGCATTGCCACAGGCTTTATTGCTCTATCCAGAAATCAGAATAAGGTACTCTCCGCGCTATTCTCGTTTCGGTGGTGCGTCTAGCGCCGACGAAGGCTGTACTATTTTGGGATCTGATCGTTTTTCGTATTTTTTGGTGTGGTTTGAAGTCAGTCTTTTCCGATTTATGATTGTCATCTTCGACGATGGTTGCTACTCTTGTGCGTTGGTTTTTTGGGGCCTTAGAGCATCTCCAGCAGGCGCGCTATATCGGCCGCGCGCTAAAAAAACCGTCGGTATGCAGCACGCTCAGCAAAAAACGTCCCTCTAGCAGGCGTTGTAAACCGCACGGAGCTGCAAATTTTTTTGGACGCGCGGCGTTTTGCACTATCCGAAGCGCCAAATATGACGCGTCCGCTGCAGCGCGTGGCATCCTCTCCCACGCGCGAGTACAACCAACGGCTGGAAATTTCACCCCGCATCCGTGCCTCCATTTTCCTCCCCCGCGCCGCCGCCGAATGATTTTGCCTGCGCCGGTTGTTTTCGCCCCCCCCCCCCTCCGCACTCTACTTCGCCGCCGTGCCATAGGTCCGCCTCCCCCGTGCCTCCTCCCGGCATTTTTAGCGTTCCGCCGCGCTGTACCGAGCGGGCGCCTCCGCCACCGCCGCCACCGACGGGCACAAGACCCGTGCCACCGACGGCACCTAGCCTTCCTCCTATTGCTAGCGGCACGCTCCAGCGGCGACCATGTCGTCCTCAACCCTACTTTCAGCATGGTGCCGCCAAGATTCTCGCCGATTTGCTCGCAAGGTATGCGCCTCCACCCGCCGTCAACATTTTGTGTTCGAATTTTCAGTTAAAAGTTAGTAGTAGTAAAGTCATTTCATATGTATATTTGTAGAGTCTATCATACGATCCATCGGATGACGAGTACGATATAGAAGAAGAGAACATATCAATATTATTGGCATACCGCGCTATCAAGAAGCCAAAAATAGTAGGATCGGTGTTCGGTAGACAAAAATTGTGGAGATAAAGGATTGAAGGGCATGAGAAGTTAACGCTGTCGTAATTTAATAAAAATCTGATATTTCCCAAAACCTATCTCCGGCGGCGTTTTCGGATGAGCATCAACTTATTCTAGCACATCGCAACGGAGGTGATGAAGTATGATCGGTTCTTTAAGAAACAAAGAAATGCCGCCAGAGAACTCGGTCATAGCACCTATCAGAAGGTGACCGCCGCCTTGCGTATGTTGGCATGCGGTAATATCGGCGGATCTAATTGACGACCACTTGGCCATGGGTGAGAGCACTTCTATCATGTGTGTCAAGCGCTTTGCCGTAGCAATTGTGAAGGTTTTCGGATCCACATACTTAAGATCCCCCAATGCACAAGACACGACAAGACTTTTGGAGTTCAACGCTAACCAGGGATTTCTAGGTATGCTTGGCTCAATTAATTGTATGCATTGGAGTTGAAAGAATTGTCCAGCGGCATGTCATGGACAATTCAAAGGGTACAAAAAGGATGCCACTATAGTCCTTGAAGAGGTCGCCGATCATGAGACTTGGATATGGCATGTTCTTCAACGGTCACCACTAATGACAAGACTCTGCAATGCGGGAAGGTCTATTGGTGGAGTTTGAAGCAAATGTCCACAAGTATAACTATGGCTACTTTCTCGCCGATGACATCTATCCAAGGTGGCAAACATTTGTGAAGCCGGTTGTTCAACCACGAGGTAAGAAACAAACCCAATTTCACAGTGCACAAGCGGCGGCTAAGAAAGATATAGAGAGCATCTGAGATTTTGCAAGCCCAATTTGCTATTGTGAGGGGACCGGCCAGATTTTGGGATCAAGAGTGCCTTTGGTATATCATGACTGCTTGTGTCATCATGCATAACATGATTATAGAGGATGACCGTGGAAAAAATGTGGATCATACCCACTATGAATTGATGGGGGTTCTTGTGCAAGTGAGAAGGTCTGCACTGTTAAGAATAGACAACTTGTATTCCTCTGGGGCCAAAGGCCACAATATATAGTACATGTACATGTGGAAATATGCAGGAAAACCCCCTAACAAGTGGGGACATACAATATACAAATATACATCTAACACTCCCCCCCCCCCTCAAACTCATGGTGACTCGACAACACTGAGTTTGGAGAGAAAGAAAGTATGCTGCGCAATGGTCTGTGCCTTCGTAAAGAAATCCGCCAACTGTAACTCTGAAGGCACATACTGAAGCGCAACAACCTGAGCATGCACCTGAGCACGTGTATAGAAAGCATCAACACCAATATGCTTGGTAAGCTTATGCTTGACCGGATCACGTGCAATACTAATAGCGCCTGTACTCTTAGACAAAACCAGAGTGGGTGTGGTAATAGAGACCCTAAAATCCGCAAGCAACCACCGTAACCAGGTCACCTCAGCAGTCAACAAGGCCATAGCACGCAACTCAGCCTCAACACTCGAACGGGAAACCGCTGTCTGTTTCTTCGTCTTCCAAGCAATAAGCGAACCACCAAGAAACACACAGTAAGCAGAAAGTGAACGGCGATCCGTAGGATCACTCGCCCACGTAGCATCCGAATAGCACTGGAGCTGGAGAGAGCTGGAACGAGGAAAGAAAAGGCAACGAGTGATCGTGCCACGAAGATAACGAAGAACACGAAAAAAGATGACTATAGTGAACAGTGGTAGGAGCGGAAACAAACTGACTCAGAATATTAACATGATAAAATATGTCAGGACGAGTGATAGCAAGATAAACAAGACTCCCAACAAGATGACGATAACGCGTCGGATCAAGAAGAGGATCACCATTAGTAGGACGAAGCTTGACATTAAGCTCCATAGGGGTCTCAACAGTGCGCTCATCCCCAAGAGCAGCACGAACAAGAAGGTCCTGGATATACTTTTCCTGGGATATGAAAAAACCATCAGAAGTGAAGGAAACCTCAATACCAAGAAAGTATCAAAGAGGACCAAGATCAGTCATAAGAAACTGATCACGAAGACGAGCCTTAACAAAGACTATATACTCAGGATCATCACCAGTAATGATCATATCATCAACATAGCAAAGAATAATAGTGCGTCCACGAGGAGAAGTGTGAACAAACAGCGCTGGATCATGAGCACTAGGGGAGAAACCAGCAGCAGTCACTACAGAAGCAAAGCGCTCAAACCAGGCACGAGGGGCCTGTTTGAGACCATAAAGAGAACGTCGGAGACGACAAACCATCCACGCGGGAACAGAATACCCAGGAGGAGGCTGCATATAAACCTCCTCACTCAACTCGCCATTGAGAAAGGCGTTCTGAACATCAAGCTGGGACACAGACCAGTGACGAACATAAGCAACAGCAAGAAGAGTACGCACAGTGGTCATATGAGCCACAGGAGCAAAGGTCTCATCATAGTCACGACCGTACTCCAGCTGAAAACCACGAGCCACAAGACGCGCTTTATAGCGCTCAAGAGATCCATCAGAGTGGGTCTTAATTTTATAGACCCACTTACACGTGATAGGACAAACACTAGGAGGGGGAGAAACAAGATCCCAAGTTCCAGTGCGCTCGAGCGCAGCAAGCTCCTCAGCCATGGCCAGCTGCCATTCAGGATGATGCTCAACATCCTGATAAGAAGTCGGTCTCAGAGACAACAAAAATACCATACTAACTAGGAGAGTAACGGTTGGGGGCACGACGCTGATGAATAGGACGAGTAGAGGGAAGCTCATCAGAGGAAGACGACTCATGAGATGAAGAAGAAGGGATAGCAGAGGAAGGCTCTGGAGAACAAGGAGAACTAGGGGAACTAGACGGAGCAGAGGAGGATGGTGTCGAAGAAGAGACATCAGGGGGAGGGGGTCCTGAAGAAGACATAATAGGAGTAGAAGGAGGTGTGTCAGGAAAGAGAAGAAAAGAGATATCTTCCACCGGGTAGGTACTAGCGGTGGGATGAGGATAGAAAGGGCGCGTCTCATCAAAAGTAATGTCGCGAGAGATACGCATCCGACGACCAACAGGGTCCCAACAGCGATAGCCCTTATGCTCATCAATGTATCCAAGGAAGACACACTCAACAGACTGAGCGATCAGTTTGGTGCGTTCGCGGGGGCAAGGAGAACATAGCAAACACAACTAAACAAGCGAAGCATAGAGTAGTCGGGAGAATGACCAGATAGGAGCTCAAGAGGGATACCACCCTGCAGAGCGGCAGGAGGCTGAATATTGATGAGGTAAGCCGACGTAGCGATAGACTTAGCCCAGAAATGCGGCGGAAGAGAAGAAGCAATCATCATGGCACGAGTGGTCTCAAGAAGATGGCGATGCTTACGCTCAGCAACGCCATTCTGGGCATGTGCGCCAGGACAGGAGAACTGAGCAAGGGTACCCTGCTCAGCAAGGACACCTCGCAACATCTAGGAGATATACTCACTAGCAGAATCAGCACGAAACACACGAATGGGTGTAGAATATTGAGTACGGACCATGGCCGCAAAGCGCTGATATATGGAGAGCACTTCACTGCGAGAGCGCATAAAATACAACCAAGTGTACCGAGAAAAATCATCTATGAATAAAATATAGTAGCGATGGCCCCCTTTCGAAGCGAAAGGAGCCGGACCCCAAACATCAGAATAAACTAAATCAAAAGGTCGCTGAGATACAGACGCGCTAGTAGGATAGGGAAGCTAAATCTGTTTACCCAACCTACAACCCTGACAATGTAAAGACCCATCTCCTGAGACAGACCCAGAAGACCACAATGAACTAATGATGACAGGCAAGAGTCACAAAGGTGACCAAGACGATGATGCCACTGCTGAAAAGAGCTGGTAGCAGAGGCGACGACCGGAGAAGAACTGGCAGATGAAGTGGCAGCGGAAGGAACACGAAGCCAGTCTAACTCCCAAAGTCCTGAAGAGTCACGGCTGCGAGGGCCAGCTCCAACCAGGGCCTGTGTGCGACGATCCTGGACAACACAAGAATCAGCATCAAGAATGACGCGACAACCAGAGTCAGTAAGATGGCTAGCAGAGAACAGATTTATCTTAAGACGAGGAACATGAGAAATATTAGGAACAGAAAAAGAAGAACTAGAAAGGGTGTCCCGACTAGAAACAGGAAGAGAGGTACCATCGGCCGTGAGAACACGGACATGAGAAGGGAGAGAAAGAATAGCGGACAGGAGAGAAGACTAAGAGATCATATGAAAATAAGCTCCAGAATCCAGATACCATGGGGACGTACCTGACTGTGTAGAGGGTGGTGGTCGCGCAGTGCCTGAAGAATCAGTCACAGAACCATCAGTGCCCGTCGAAGAAGAGCCTATAGCACCAAGCAGACCGCGAAGACTCCTGATAATGTCCTGATCAGAGAGAGCAACTGCTGAAGATCCGAAAGGAGCCGACTACCCACGAGCCTGGTGCTGCTGACGTAAACTGGGGTCCCATGTATAACAGGTGGCCCAAGTGTGGTCATCCCTGCTACAGTAAGTGCAGTGACGAAGAGAACCATGGCAACCCTAACCACGAGCCTGCTGGTGCTGACTCTGACCCTGAGACTGCTGGTGCTGACTCTGACCCTGACCAGGAGGAGTGGATAGTATCGGCGGTGGCACAGAGGACCGTGGCTGAGTCGGGAGAGCAGACGACAGAGGAGGACAACGAGTAGCAAGCACAGACGGAATCGCAAGAAGACCAGCACCACGGAGACAAGTCTCCTCAGCCCGAAGCTCAGACAACACCTCAGAGAGAGGAACACGACCATGAGCATTCAACTGAGCACGGCGGGTCTCGAACTCCTGGCGGAGCCGAGACAGAAACTCATAGATGCGATGGAACTCCAAATCCGAGCGCACAATCTGGCAGCACGGGCATGTGCCACAAACAGCAGTACATAGAGAATCAAACTGACGCTAGATAACAACACTCTGAGTATAGAACTCATCAATAGTGGAATCACCCTGCTAAAGAGCATGCTCCTGATGAACCACAGACAGGTAAAGAGCATCACCAGACGGCTGATAGCGCTGACAAAGATGTGCCCACTGAGCGGCAATAGTAGGGAGACTCATGAACTCAGCAGCAAACTGGGGCAGAACACTGGAGGTGAGAACATCAGCAGCACGAGCATCCTCATCGACCCACTGAGTGTAGGCGGTCAGATCGTGGCGATAGGTCTCGAGATCAGCAGAGTACTGTTTGAACTTCAGCTCATAAGCAGCAACATCACTATCATCGGCACTCTGAGCAGCATCCTTGGCCTCTTGAGAAGCATCAGCACCAAGAACAATCGGCATCGGTGGAAGCGGAGCCACAGGAGCATGGGGCACGACGGACAGGAGACCTCACCGGAGAGCACACCCCAAAGACGGAGACCGCGCATGTGAACGCGCATACAGGCAGCGAAATCAGGATAATTCGCACCATCGAAGATCACCGGGCAGCGAGGAATCGCAACATAGCCCGATGCAGGAGACATCTCTCTCTCACGTTTTTTCAACTCTCGATCTCAGATCCGATCGGAACTGCAGCCGGATGGATCACTCGATCCCGATCGAGAAATAGGAGGCCGGCGGGAGGCACGATGATGGGAGGCCGACTGAGGAAGACCGGCGGCGGGGGAAGGCTGGCGACGGGGGAAGACCGGCGGGGCGCGGCTGGCGGCAGATCATAGGCGAGGCGACGGGCGGACCATGCGGGAGGCAGCAGCCCTCGACGGAGGAGGAGTGGCGGCGGCGAGTAGTAGCCCACGACAGAGGAGAAGCGGCGGCGGCGGCGACCGGCGGCGACGACGACGGCAAGTCGTCGGCGGCAGGGACGGTGGCGGCTACAGCGACGAAGTTGTGAAAAAAAGGCTAACCTAGGTGTGATAGCATGTTAGAAATAGACAACTTGTATTCCTCTGGGGCCAAAGGCCACAATATATAGTACATGTACAGGTGGAAATATGCAGGAAACCCCTAACAAGTGGGAACATACAATATGCAAATATACATCTAACACGCACAAAGGATTGCCCGGTTTATTGCTTCGTATCATTCCATTCGTTGTAACGAAACACATGATGAGCTCTAAAAAGATCTCATGGAAGAATGGTGGAATTGGCATGGACAACAATAGTGCCTACTTTGCATATTTCTTGTATTGTTTGAAAACTATGTTGTATTGTTGATCCATAAACTTGTTGTATTTGCTGTGAACAATTTGATGTACTTATTGTATTTGTTGTAATAAACAATTTGATGTACTTGTTGTATTTATTCGTTAATTTTGATGCTTGTTTGCTCTTATTGAATGCATAGCGCCGTGTTAATGTTGTTTTTCAGCGCTACCGCGCGCTGTAGTTTGCAGCGCCCGGTGGAGGACACTGCAGTTTAACGCCTTCGGTAGAGGAAAACAGTGTGCAGCGCACTCTAAAATTATACAGCACGGACGCAACAACGTTTACAGCGCAGAAATATAGCGCGCCTGCTGGAGATGCTCTTAGCACGACGATTTTCTGTCCATCTACTACAACAAGCTCTACTACGATAAGCTTTGCTCGGTTCCGGTGATGGTGGAGCGAGAACGGCGGCACAACTTTAACACGTGCTAGTATATGTAGTCGTCGCTAGATGGTCTAATGAACTATTTGTAATTTTTATTATTTTTAGGTTTATTTGTACTGCTTTTAATGATTATTAATAAATTGGTGTAATTTTGCAAAGAAAAAAACAGTGGCGTCAGCTCTATTCTACAGATGCATTTTATAAGTACTCCCATGCCTCTCTTCTCTCTCCCTTTCTTGCTTTCTCGCATGGAGCGGCTACTTCTTCTGCAAGAGACTCTGGCGCTCTGACAATCCGAGCAAAGCCTGTGCGGCATATAGCTGGGGCTAGCGGTTGGCCATGCTCTGAGTAGCCTGAAGCAAGGTCGATTCTTACCGGGATGCATCAAATTTACTGTACGGGTTTTACCCACCGACGCACGCATGATCTTACCTTTTTCTTTCCTTCGGCGCAATTCGGAAAGGATATGCAAGTGCAAGCAGAACAAAACATACGACAAACTTGTGCACATAATCTGGTTCACAGGTGACGAACGGCAGCTGAATAATTGTCTTCCCGGTCATCATGATCCATGATTCCATCGACTAATTAATCATCGCGTCCGTCTCTAGCTAGTTAATCGCTTGTTTCTAGTGAACATCCAGTGGGGCATAATGTCATGCATGTACGTATATATTCACCAAGACCAAGTTAATTGGTTGCATCTGAAATATGCTCAAGCAACTTGGTGAACCGATCTACACTCATGCATGATGCATGCATGCTTTGAGAAATCGATTTTTTTGCATTTTATTGGATGAACAGCTCACACCTCTTGTAATTATGTATAATCATTAATCATATCCACACATTCATAATAGTGTACCCACTCATTCATAATTATGCTCTATAAAGAAGATCTGATAGTACCCACACATTCATAATAGTGTAAAAAGATTGGTAAAAACTATAGATCGTAGCCCGATGGCAAAGCTTTTGTCGGACCACTCACGCACCCTCCATCTCTGCTCCAATTCAAGGGCTGTCACCTTAATTTTTTTTCCATCCCGTTAACCTACCGTCCGTCCCGCACGCGCCGTTAATTCCGCATCGCCCATATCACATTCCCCATCACCGTAGTCTGTAGTCTCCACGCCGGTCAACCGCATGCACCTCCTGGCTCCTCCCGATCCATTCTCACCATCGACCTTGTCCTCGCAGCGCCCCTCCTCGTAATTTAGCTACTGCCGCTGCCTGATGCCAGATCCTGCCACCGCAGCGCGTTCCTGATTCCGTCGCCTAGCAGCAGGCCAGAGGATACTTCCACTGGCCACTGTCTCCATGGCTTCATTCACCACACAATCTGGATGTAGGTAAGTGTAATTGATATGGGTCTTAAACTGTATTTTTTCACATTTTGGGTGCTTTCACATACTTTTGCTATATCGTATTACCATGGCATGCGTGATATCATTTTAAACATGCTTTCAAATTAGTACAATTGCTGATCAGGTTGCATCTTCACACAATTGGCAACAACATTGTTATATTTTAATTTCTAAATTTTCTTGCTTCTACATAATCCTCGTTGTACTGCATTACCATAAATCTGATGATTCTTTTTGTCAATGTTTTGATTATTGCACATTAGATGCATTTTATCAATAGGATCGGACTACCCTTGCCATCTGATTTCAACCAAGTCGTCAATGAATTTCATCCTGGCGGCGCCAGCTATGGTCGACAAGGAGTACCAACAAGCAAGGGAGCTCGTGGCTACGTCTGTCGTTCAAGGGCTAAGACCTTTTGGGTTGACATCTCCATGGCGCAGAAGGAAATAAATTGAGTGTTTGTAACATGAAGCAAACTTGTAACATATAATATGAGGAAGTATGAAGCTATCATTTTTATGATTAAAAGGAAGCAAATATGTATGTCATCTGAAATATGTCAAGTTAATGTATGAAGCAATAAAATGTTATGCAATTACAAGAAGGAAGTTTTGTTTTGATAAAGTGATTATAAGAATGAAGCATCTGTAGTCACACAAAAGCAATTCCTAGAGGTTTCGTAGTACACGTCCTTCCAACGTGAGTTGACTAAGTTTTTTACACTCTAACATGCTTCTAATACTAGTGCACTAAGCTTCATAGGCATATGAATTTAGCTTCTGCAACACAAATCAACCACGCGTGCTTCCAAAATTAGTGCATTTTTGTTTGAGCCTTTCCAACAATGTCCATTCACCATGGAAGCAATATTTCCACTAAAACATATTTTCATACATTTAAAACAAATATATTTAGACCGAAGCAACAATTGGTTGTAACGGAAGCAAAGATTTCTAGAAACGAAGCAAAACTAAAAACACTGGAAGGAAAAAAAATCTTCCGAGGGAAGCAAACCTACATGCCTAAACTTTTGTTGAAGTTATTGGTTTCCTTGAAAAAAGATTTCAGTTTCCTTTAAATCCCGGAGATTTAGACTAGAGAGGATCTAATTTGCATACCCGCTAATTAACAGTTTATATTAAAGTACATTGGCATTAATCATGGGAGCAATAATCACGGAAGCATGCAAATCGGGCATTAAGTTTTATGAGACACGAGTCTCTTAGAAAATCCGACGTCCATCTTCCTTCCAATCTTACGGCCAGGCATTGGTCCGACGGGAAGCATATATCGGAAGCCGATTCCTAGCAGTGCCCTTGGGCAGCTTCAGTTCGTGGTGTTTTCTCTCAAGTTGGAAGGTTTTCCACATAAAAGGATTACTGTCCCTGTAAGTTGATTTGCTACTGCATTTCTGAAATCTGAAATCTTAAGCACTTGATTGGACATTGGCCCCATGAGCGTTTGACCAAGTGCAAACATATTTCTCCATATATATTGTTGTATTTGTTTACTTCCGTGAAGAGCAACGATCTGTAGAGTTAGCACATGAGTGGTGCTAAAGTTTACAACTTATCCCACTATGTATTTTGTAGATCATGTTAAGAGTATGCTAATCTCCAAACTGAGGGTTAACCAATATGCCCAGTTTTCTGGGACACCCTTTCAGAAGAAAAATCTAAAATCGGACAATGAACCAGAGTAATTAACTTATGGATGATATATATCAATACAATCAGAAGTGTACAATACATGGTTGTTTGCATAAAGAAAAGGAGCACACGGTTGCAACAATCAAATGTGGATGTGGAACAGTTCCACATCTCAAGAAATTAACAATGAAGTATGGAAAATAAATCTTATTCGGCGCCGTCTATGTAATTGTAAAGGTACGCCCGTTAATGGGCTGGGCAAGTGAAATCAGACGGGCACTTTTTGCCGCAGTGGTTGAGGAGGAGGGTGATGTCCACAGGGACGTTGAGGTGGACGATGCCGAGAACATTTGCCTTGACGGCGGTGCAGAGGCAGACGGCGGCGTCGAGGTCGACCAGCCCCCGTAGCAGTGGGCAGCACTGGTCGTAGGCCGGGACGCCGACCTTGAGGCCGAGCAGCCCACCTAGAACGTTGGCACACACTCTTAGGTTGAGCACGTCGATGGAGCATTGCCTACCATGTCCGTGCCCTCCTCCTTGGTATGGCGGCGGGACGACAACGGGTGGCGTCGGCACCACAACCGGCGGCTGGCAATATGGTCCGCAGCCGTGCACCGCGACAGCGGAGAGGAGGCTCAGGGCAATGAAGAGCGCAACCTTGGATGCCATATTGATCGTGTGTGTGCACGAGTTGCTACAGCTCTTACTTGGGTAGTGGTAGTGGTGCTTTGAGATGCAAGAAGGCTTGAGTGTTGTATTTATAGCCCGGTGAGATCGAGCTGTTTGGCGTAGGAGCTTACGTTTGCATGAATGATCATACATGGCCATGTGTGAATCAAAGACTGCTCGACCGTGTCTGCAGGATGCCAGTTATTTTAGAGAGATAGGACAAGATTTTGGCATGGGAGAGTTGTCATGGTCTCATGCTTTTGGTTTGTTAATTTTGGCGATAAGGCAACAAGTCGAGCAATCCCACCCCGTGCATGTTCATGCACGTTACGAGCAGCAGTGAACAGTGCAAGAACCTTGTCATGCAACGCATCATATTTTAGAGTGAAAGGACAAGCGATTACATTATCATGTAGAGCAAGCATGTGGTGTACGCGCTTGGACCTAAGGACGTGTATAATGGTAAGGAAGTCATGCATTTTCTTATCCATTCACATCATCTAGAGAAGACAATAAAAATAAATTATACAATGGGTTATCTCTTATTATCATATCTAAAAATTAATATAAATTAATTAATTATGATAAAAATTGTGTTGATAATAGGTACAATGGAGAAAATAATCTTCTCTTAATTTTGAGATCATCTTTTATTAAAGGAAAGACAACCTTTTCTTTCTTAATTCTCTCTTCTCTAATTAAATAAAAATCCGATGTGGCAACTCTAAGAAAATACTGACATTACCCATTATACATGTCCTAATTAGCAGTATGCGGCGCAGAGAAAGAAAACAAAATGGGAGCCCATAGCCACTAGAAGGTAAGCAGCCACCGGCCGATATCAACTATCAAGGGTTACGTTACCTGCATTCGTATATGTATATTATTGGTGCATGAAGCCTATGTGAGATGAGATCGATACCATGGAACCATCTGGGGCAATGTTTACTTTTATTTCAAACCAAAGGTGATAAAAGAAAAGAGCAAAAACAATCAAATCAAAGATAGACAAGGAGCGCTGCTTGAAACATTGCCGCCGGCGCTGTTCCACTTTAAGATCAGTCTGGCGTCAGCTCTGTTCTACGGATGCATTTTATAAGTACAACAAGCCCCTCTTCTCTCTCCCATTTTTCTTGCTTTCTCGCATGGAGAGGCTGCTTCTTCTACGGGAGACACTGACGCTCAATTCCCAGGATGTTCCCGCTTGGTCCACATTATCTAACCGGGATGCTTCAATTTTACTGTACGGGTTTTACCCACCGACGCACATGATCTTACTTCTTTTTCCTTCGGAGTAAATAGGAAAGGATTTGCAAGTGCAAGTGGAACACAACGGACGACAAACTTGTGCACATAATCTGGTTCACGGGAGCCGAAGGGCAGCTGAATAATTGTCTTCCCGGTCCATAGTTGTCATAAATCTGGGTCGCCCGGGTCGAGGAACGGGGTCGACGGTCGCGGGTCGCTTGCTCAGCGAACAAGGATCGATGTTGAGTATACATCTCAAGGACGAAGATTCGGGACGTGGGTCGCGATCCACTAAATTTGGGGTCGGCGGCCCGGCCGGGTCGATAAGCTTGAAGGAAAATATCCCGTAATGCCGAGCAACTCACCAAATTAATTTTTTCAAGGAAAGATAAACCACAACAAATAAAAATGATTAGAAGTGGCAGCCCGTCAGCCCACTACCACGTCAGTTTTCTTCCCCACGCGTCTCATCGTTCCCTGTTTCTTCCCCACGAAGACGAACCACCACAATCCCCAAATTCTTCCATCTGTTCCAGTGATCTAGTCCAGTAGGCAGTGGCGTCTCGGACGGTCGGAGTCCCTCCGACGTCCTCTAGAAACCCAAACGATGGCGGCCACGGATGAACTGAGCAGCGTAGGCCGCGGTGCGAGGGTAGCCGCCGGCGCGTGGCAGGACGGAGGTAGGGCATACGGCGCGCGGGCGGACTGTGGCCGGATGCCTGGTATGTATCATTCTCCTTACAAGCTGCAATGGTCAGTAGGCATCGAACGGGATCGTGACCCGGTCACCGACCCACGTCGACCCGCTGTCGTTCCCGACCCTCGATCTGGGTCGATCGACCCGGGGCCGTGGAACACGGCATCGATCCCGTTCCTGGCTACTATGTCCCGGTCATCATGATCCATGATTCCATAATCAGCGCGTCCGTCTCTAGCTAGTTTTTTTTGCGGGTACCGTCTCTAGCTAGTTAATCGCTTGTTTCTAGTGAGCACCCAGTGGGTCATAAGGTCATGCATGTACATATATACTCCACCCAGGGCCGTCTCCAGAAATTTGAGGCTCCGCGTGCAAAACGCAACATGAGGTCCTAAACTTAAAAAAAATACATAATAATATCAAGTAAGCACACTTCTACTTTATCATATAACTGTAATATGTGTTGTTTTGTACAATATGTAGATATATTAAACATTATTTCCACAGTACTAAAAACTAGAAGTTCCACAGAAGCAATAAACTAACCTTGATCTAAGAAAAGTTAATAGAAGGTACTACAAACCTTTATCGGCCTTGAGTTTGATGGTTTAAGTTCTGAACTTGGGCGTCGTGGTCGGAAGACCGGGAGTATAGTACGGATCGTCGATCGATTACGACCTGGAACGGTGGAACCGTGAATCAGAATTTTAAAACAAGCTGTAGCAGACTAGCGGGCAAAATGCGTTCATTTATTGATTGGGGCAGGAAAATAGCTGAAAACAAAACCGATCGCAATTGCACGAACAGGCGGCCGGGCTAGCGGGTGCATCACCTTCCGGCGAAGATCAATCGATCTATTCCGATCAGCATCTTTTGTGAAAGCTGAGGATCAATCGATTGGGATTTGATTCGACCCCAGTTGATCGACGACGGAACGCCCCGGCATGGCTTGATAGGTCGCTCTCTCTCCGCCTCGGATCGGGAAAAAGCACATGCATACATATGGGCCGACCTCGGAGCCCAGAAAAGAAAAGTTCACCTATCCTGCGCGTCGTTTTGGGCGTTAGGGACTTTGGTCTAGGCCAAAAGTTACACACAGTAGACTATACATATGGACTAAAGTCCGGTAAAATGGGGCTCCCGGTTTTATGGGGCCCTGTGCGGTCGTCCAGTTCGCACTGGGCCTTGGACGGGCCCATCAAGACCAAGTTAATTGTTCGCATCTGAGCTCATGTGTGATGTAGCATGCATGCTTTGAGAAATCGATCTTTTGCATTTTATTGGATGAACAGCTCGCACCTCTTGTAATTATGTATAATCATATCATATCACCAGAGAGAAAGGGAGGTGTTGCTGGGCTTTCTTGCTAGCTTGATCTTACAAGTTTTCGTGGCATATATATAACTAGTGGTGTATAGTTTCTTGGATTCACCGAGTCATTCTGCTCCAGTCCGTAGTGTCTTTTAGACATTTGGTTGGTGCAGAGGCCGGATCTATTGCCATCTCCGTGATTTTTGTCAATTTTTCGATGCTCCAAAAATTTCTCCACCTATTTCAGGATATACCGGAGAGGATTCTCTAACTATGAATGAATTTTTTAATCATTGACATGCAGGCCACTAGATAACAGCCCTTCAGGTTAGTGACTCAATGTCCGTTTTCTGGAAGAGACCATGCCACACTTATTCACAGGGTGTCCGTTTTCTCGGATGATCTGGCATGAGGTGCTGTCGTGAATACGATCCACAGCAACCCCCCAGTTGAGGAGGACGACTTCATCGATTGGTGGAAGCTGGCGCTCCTATCTACCCCCGCGTGATGCGCAAGGGGACTTCGTCGCTCGTGATGCTAACGACCTGGTGGATCTGGAAGCACCGCAACACGGTCATCTTCGACAACATGAGCCCCAACCATGCTAGTATTCTCGCCACTATTCAATCCGAAGCTAGATCTTGGGCTCTGGCCGGTGCGATTGGCCTTAAGGCCTTGATCCCCACCGTGGCTTAGGTTTAGTGGGTTGAGTTGTATCCTGGCTGTGGTTCTCTTCTTGAGCCTGTATAATTGTTTTTGACTCTCTTTTCTATCAATAAATCGAAACGCAAAGCTTTTACGTTTTCGCGAAGAAAAGGACTCAATGTCATTTGGGAATGTTTTACATATTGCATATTTTTTGCTACTCCCTCCAATCCATATTACTTGTCACTAAAATGGATGTATCTAGACATGTTTTAGTGCTAGATACATCCATTTCAATGACAAGTAATATGGATAGGAGGGAGTAAGTGATTTTAGTTGCTATATATATTTGCAATAATTAGTATTTGTCCTCTAGGAAGGCACCTTTCTAACTTTTTATTTATAATCTTAATAATTAAAGTGTTAACACCTGATTTTTCATGGAAATTTTTTAATAAATATAAATTTTTAATTATCCAAATCACATACTCCCTCCATCGCGAATTAAATGTCAGAATAGATTCATATGTATCTATACATTAAAATACATACGTATACATGCCTATCTTATATCTCATATTTTATATTTACTAACGGGAGGCACCCGTGCAGGTCTTCACATTAACTCTCACGCATTGAAAACCACCATCGATCTGATTAGCCTCATAGTCGTCCAAAACCGATAGATCAAGTACTCCCTCCATACTGGTTGAAAGGGCCATCACGTAGCCTAAAAAAAAGTTTAACTATATATTTAGCCAACGAAATATGAATTATATTTTATTAAAAGATATTTTAAATACAAATCTAATGGTATAATTTTTGAAATTTATAATTCATATTTTGTTGATCAAACTTGTGACCAAACTTTTTTATTAAACTATGCGCTGACCCTTTAGGGAGTAGTTGTAAAGGAAAGAAAAACAAGTTCGGCCTCCTGAAATAAACCAAGCGGCATTTTCAGAGTTATATGTTTCCTCCCGAGCCCTAATATCCTCATCGCCTCATTAATCCGAAAACCAATCTTTCTCCGCCGCCTCCTCCGCTTCGTCGCAGCTGTCACCATGACGGGCGTCTCCTCCCCTCACTTCAGCATGCGCGACGACATGATGTTTCTTGGCGGCGCTCTTGGCGTCTCAACCATACCCGATTTCTCCTTGCCCCATCGGCAGGCCCACAACTAGATGTAAGCATCTGGAATCTGTGTTCTTTTTCGCTGTCTTGCTGTCTCTCTCTAAACATCTACCCGACTCATCTGCCCATATGTGTTAAACCCACAACTAATTCGTACTGTATACTCCCTCCGTTTAGAAATATAAGATGTTTTAGGTTTGTAAAGGAGATGCATCTAGACACGTTTTAGTGTGTAGGTTCAAATGAATCTAGACACTAAAATATGTCTACATACATAAATTTCACAAACTTAAAACATCTTATATTTCTAAACGGAGGGAGTAGGTGTTTGACGAAATTCCAAACCACATCAGACACACGAAATTGAATAATCTATAATGGCATCAACAGGCCGGCATGTCCTTAGGTATTTTACAAGTTCAACAATACAACTATTCACTGTTATTCAGCAATACAACTATTCACTGTTATTTTTCTGTTTAGATTCTTTTCCGGAAAATGATGGATTCGTCTTAATTTTGGAAGGTAGCTGTTCAGATACCTATCTTTTAAACTGAAGGTCTTAGCCCCGCGTTTAAATTAATAACACAAAAATGGCAGATACAAGATGCTAGAAGTCAGCTTACAGGCAACGCACACAAGTTAGAAAATACCACATGAAACACAGCTTGAGAAGCGAGGCCTTCGTCTATCCGCGCGCTTAGCTCGAGAGGAAACATCGTGGGACAAGCACGCCACCTGAGAAGATCATGTCTATGTCTACTCCTGACACGCTATTGATATCACGCCATATGCCTCCACCTCTGAAGAAGACCCCTGTCTTCTCGCCCTGGTTCGAAGTGCGCCGTACCGTCGACAGGTAGAGTAGGGAGGAACCTCGCACAAGATCACCTCTGCGCATGAGCTGCCCACAAACCTTGCCATCCGCAGCAGCAACCACCCATCAAGACACAAGCTTTAGGATGAAGTGGCCCAAAGAACCCGCTGCTCCGGCACGGCTTGACCCTCACCACAAAGTCCCAAGGTGACGCCTCCATGGAGGGAATGACGCTAGAACGCCACTGTTTCCCAATCCGAGGGATTTAGGGTTTTCATCCGCGATCTAAGGGGAGGGGAGGGGCGGGGATGAACCTCAACATCGCCTCCAAGAAGGGCAACGACGCCAAAGCGTCATTGATGCCGTGACCACCGTCCTCGGTCAAAAGTTTCCCCCAACCAGAGACCCACACCCCATCCTCCTAGCAGGCACTGTTGATTAATTAAGTTGTTGCTTAATGTAGTACGTGCATGCATGCAAGTACTAGTACGTGCATGTTCACACTAGCAACGCTTGTGAACATCTGCCACCAAAGTCAAGTATGTACGTTGCTAAGAAGTAAGAGGGTCAGGATAAGAATCTTATTAGCTCTTTGTCAGGATAAGTAGTAGCAGCAGTGTGTCAGGATATGGCTGCAGGATAAGCTAGTAGTCAGGTCATCTGTCAGGTCATCTTACCCATCGCTAGGCTGGATTGTGCAGCTCAGACTAGTATAAATAAGGGTCCTTTGTATCAGTTCAAAGCAATGCAAAGGAGCATTCAGCCTCACTCTCCCCACTCCCTCACTCCCACTACTTGTGTTCATTCTCCCTTTGAGCTTGTGCGTGTGTTCATCATCTCTGTCCTAGGAGCTAACAATTGGTATCAGAGCCAAGTTAGTAACCATGTCACAAGGCAATGGGAGAGGCAATAACGGCACACCACCGCCACGCCAATCCACAACACCTTCGCCCGGGCAGCGACAACGATCGCCGAGCCGTGGGCGCAACAGGGTGCGGCGCAATGGCGGTGAGATTGTCGTGCAACAAGTGGTGCGCGAGACCGGAGGAGGCAGCGGCACCAACCTCTCCTTCCCGATGTTGACGCGCTCCAACTACACCAACTGGGCGATGGTGATGGAGGTGAACCTCTAGGCGGCATCGCTCTGGGAAGCGATCGAGGACGAGACCGTACCTCGCAGGGAGGACAAGCAGGCGTTGGCGGCGCTGCTCCGCTCTACCCCATCGGAGATGCACTGCATGCTTGTGGGGAAGGGGAGCGCCAAGGCGGCCTGGGAGGCAATCCGCCTCCAGTACCAGGGGAACGATCGTGTGCGCGACTCGCGTGTGCACCGGCTCTGAACTGACTTCGAAACCGTCACGTTCAAGGCCAACGAGCGGATCGACGAGTTCGCGATGCGCATCTCCAACATCGCGTCCGCTCTGCGCTCTCTCGGCGACTCGGTCGACGAAGAGAAGGTTGTGAGAAAATTCCTCTCTGTTGTCCCTACGCGCTTCGTTCAAATTGCCTTCTCCATCGAGACACTCCTCGACCCAGCCACGCTCACCGTCGAGGAGGTTGTTGGCCATCTCCGAGCCGTTGAGGAACGACTGGACGATGATCAAGGAGGCAGCTCCAGCGGCCAGCTCCTACTCACTGAGGAACAGTGGGAGGCGCGAAAGAGACAGCCGCGGGAAGGCGGAACAAGCGGCAAAGGGGGTGGCCCCAGTAATGGCCGTCTTGGAAATGGGCGAAAGGGCGGTCAGCCTCAGCAGCAGACCATGCCGACGCAAGGTTCCGGCAACAACATCGGCATGAATAACTGCCGGTACTGCGGGAAAAAGGGCCATTGGGACCGTGAATGCCGTAAGAAGCAGCGGGATGAAGCGGCGGCGGCAGCACCGTCGGCCGCTGCCAATCTTGTCCAGGCCGAGGAAGATGAAGGCCCTGGACTGATGATGGCGTGCGTCGAGGAGGTGTTCGAATGCCCTGAGAACACCATGGCACGCACCGGCGGTCAAGTGTTCCTCAACGAGGAGAGGGCCATTGTCACCCCTTCCCACGACGACAACCAACGTGGTGAAGTATGGTTCCTCGATACTGGCGCGACGAACCACATGACAGGCTCCATTGATGCCTTTGCTGAGTTGGACCGTTCGGTCACCGGCAAGGTGCGTTTCGCGGACAGCTCGGTGGTGGATATCCACGGGCGTGGCACCGTTGTGTTTGCCATCGACGGGGGAGATCACCGCGATTTCACCGAGGTATTCTTCATCCCGCCTCTCAAGAGCAGCGTCGTGAGCCTCGGCCAGCTCGACGAGAGCTGGTATGATATCCACATACGTCGTGGAATCCTCAGCGTGCGAGACCGGCGAAATCGTCTGCTGATGAAGGTACAACAGTCGCCCAATCGCTTGTACAAACTTCGGTTCACACTTGTACGTCCAGTGTGCCTCGCCATGGGTCATGTGTCCTATTCCTGGCGCTGGCATGCGCGGCTCGGGAACCTGCACTTCGATGGCCTGCAGAGGATGGCTCGTGGAGGCTTGGTGCACGGTCTTCCGCACATCGAGCACGCCGACGATCTGTGCCAGGCGTGCCTTGCCGGGAAGCAGCGGCGCATGCCTTTCCCGCAGAAGGCACACTACAGGGCCAAGAAGCCACTTGAGCTCGTACACGGGGACTTGTGCGGCCCGATCACGCCGCCGACGCTACATCTTGCTGCTGATCGACGATCGTAGCAGGTACATGTGGGTGGAGCTTCTGGCTTCCAAAGACGAGGCTGCACGCGCCATCGTCAAGTTCCAGGCGGCAGCTGAGGTGGAGTGCGGGCACAGGCTGCGTGTGCTACGCACCGATCGTGGCGGCGAGTTCACGTCGGCCACCTTCTACGAGCACTGCGCCGAGAGCGGCGTGCAACGTTACCTCACCGCGCCATACACGCCGCAACAGAACGGCATCGTCGAGCGGCGGAACCAGACAGTGTTGGGCATGGCACGCAGCATGCTCAAGGCTAAACGGGTGCCTAACCTATTTTGGGGAGAGGCAGTACTCACGGCAGTGTTCATCCTCAACCGGTTGACATGGTTATACCCGACGGGTACATAACTTCAGCATACCTGGTCCAGCCCAAGGAAGGCCCACAGCAGACATACGCTGGCCCATGAAGATTTTCGGGTGGCCAAGGCCCATGATGCCTTCGGATCCTTGGAGAGCAATACTAGAGTTTGAATACAACTTGTAACCTACTCGTATCGGTACCTGAGACCTAGCCTCCCCATATATAAAGGCTAGGAGGGTCCAACGAGGAGGACAACCTACAGACAGATCCATACTTTCGCACACGCCTCCACGCCAGATCGAATCTGCGCACCCTGTAACTTTCGGTTCCGCCGTAATCAAAGAGCAGACAAGCAGGAGTAGGGTTTTCCCTCCGGGGGCCTGAACCTGGGTAAATCTCGTGTCCCATGGTTGCTTGTCTGTTAACCGTGCCACGATCTCCAGCATCCCCATCTTCTCCAAAACCCAAGTCCATAACAATGGGCATTGACGAGTCGAAACCTCGTCAATTGGCGCCGTCTGTGGGAACTGGGGCTGCTGATTGTGCGGTCGTGACGGTTCCGACCCGATCGATCTACAACTCCTCGGCGACGGAGAATCACCTCCTCTTCGGCGCTTTCGACTTCACGCCCACTCGCCGGCCACCATGAAGGATTTCGAGCCCGTAGGCGACGGACTCGAAATTCTGTTCGGGAGCTTCTGCTTCCAGGTGAGACAAACTGGCACCCTCCGCCTCCCTGAGCGGGTGCCCGTGCCGTCCATCAGGCCCGCTTCGTGGGCTCCTCACCCCGTGCTACGCACGTCACCATCAACAGATGAGTTCTACAGCGGCAACAGCTGCAACTTCGATCTGTGCGATCCACCTTCGGATGAAGGGACCTACGGTTCCGAATCCGAAAGCTGCGGCAGCAGCCAACCAATCTGCAGACGCTACCTGTGCGCCGCATCATCCAAACCGACGAGGAAACGCCTAACCCGCCGCCCAACCCCAACCCGCAGGACAGAAACGGCGAAAACGGGGAAAACAGGGGCCACCTCATCCAACTTAGCAAAGAAGGATGGGCCGAAGCACGCCACGCCGTCGCAGGCGAAATAGTCCTACCTCTGGACTCCCCACGTGACCTGCTGATGGCATACCACTACCTCCTCATCGAGGAGCATAAGAAGCAAGTCAAGATGCAGGAGACGCTCGATAAACGCAAGAAAGCAGCCTCTGAGTCCAGTGCGCGACGAGCTGCGCTCTCCGCCATGGGACCTGGCTCCAGCACAAACGGAAATCAGGGAAACAAGCACCACTCTCGGGTGGAAAACATGGACCCGAAGGAGCGGCGTGACGTGACCCGAACCCTCCACACATCGTTCATGGATATGGACGCCGACGGCAACATCACCCCGAAGACACCACAAGCCGCGATCATGGCAGCCACTGCGTATCTTGCGGCTCACCCACCTCCGGAGGGGGACCCGAAAAGGGCCATGCATAGGTCCGCACTCACCGGACTAGGACTCATCGGAGCTGCGCTCCACGAAGATGCTCCTACGGAACCGAAGAAGAAAGCTCCGGCCAGGCACGACCGGAGCCCCACTCCCTCATCCGAAGATGAAGAAGAACACGACCTTCCTCGAAGGAAGAAGAGCTCGCACCGCCACAAACACGACTACGACGCCAGAGACAAGCTTACACAGCGCAAGATCGACAAAGCACGTGCCAAACGCGCATGTTCATCCGAATCTGAGATGGATGAAGACGAAGGAGAACTCTGCGGGGCTCGATGCTTCAGCAGATCCGTCCGGCGAACACAGATGCCACGCAACTTTAAGCTTCCTTCGGATACTCCGAAGTTGAATGGCACGCAAGATCCAAAGTCCTGGCTCAGCGACCATTTGTCATCCGTCAAGCTTCACGGAGGCAACAAAGAAACCGCCATGCAATGCCTTCAGCTGCAGCTGACAGGCGCAGCGCGGGTCTGGCTCAGCAGCCTATCATCAGGATCTATCCGAAGCTGGGAGGAGCTCGCTTATAGCTTCATCTGAAACTTCAAAGGCACCAGCAAAAGGCCCGCCTCAATCGAAGAGCTGCGAGCCTGCACTCAGAGAACGGGTGAATCTATTCGCTCGTACACACTACGCTGGTCTACGACCAAGAACTCCGCAGCACACATCTCCGAAGAGCGGGCCATCGACGCCTTCAGGGACGGCGTCAAACGCCCAGACTTCAAGGAGAAACTTGGACGCGTAACAAGACACTCGACCAGCTCATGGAAATCGCCAACAGTTGGGCAGACGGCGAAGATTGCATCCAGCGGGCGCAATCAGATGAAGAGGACGAATACGGCCGAAGACGCGAACGCCGCAGCAAGAGGAGACCGCGCGTCTACGAGGACCGCGACGGACCCGACATGGTCGCAGCCGGCTACGCCGACCGCCGTAACGACATCAGCCGCAGCAGCGGAGGATACCGCAGCGGAAACTTCCGCGACGACCGACGACCAACGCAGTCGTGGCAACGCCGCGACCGCGACAACGGACCTTCAGCACTCGACAAACTTTCGGGTCCATGCACCATCCACTTCTACATCGACAAACAAGATGGCAAAAAGAAAGCTAGCCACATGCTCAAGGACTGCCGCGAGTTCCAGAAACTCAGCGAAAGCATGGTACAGATGAAGCAACAAGCTCCAATTCCTGCGTTCGGAAACGCACTTGCGCCAGGCGAAATAGCACATGGAGCTCCTCCACCGCCGCCTATTGGAGGCCCACATCAACCAGTCGCACCAGCGCAAAACAACGCCGGCGTTGCTTACCCCCCACCAAAAGGAGCACTCAATATGATACAGAAGGGACGTCCCACAAACAGGGTGCAGAAGAAAATCACCCGACAAATCAACATGGCCGTGACAACTCCGCCTGCAATCCCTGAGTACCTCAGCAGATCGGAGTCCTGCATCACATTCACCCGCGCGGATCACCCTTGCCAGATCCCTCGCCCAGGTCATGCTGCCCTGGTGCTGGAGGCGCAGATCGGAGGCTTCGAGATGAGTCGCGTCTTCATGGACGGCGGCAGCGGCATCAACCTAATATTCGCAAGCACTCTAGCAGCTATGCGGATCCCGCAATGCAGCCTGGAACAATCAGACACGACGTTCCACGGCATTGTCCCAGGGAAGGGCATCTTCCCCCTGGGCAAAATAGGGCTCGACGTCATCTTCGGGACACCGGACAACTTTCGGCAGGAGCGCCTAGAATTCGAAGTGGTGGACTGGCCGTCGCAATACCACGCCATCCTGGGACGCGTAGCATTCGCAAGGTTCCTGGCCGTCCCACACTACGCATACCTACTACTCAAGATGCCAGGACCAAGGGGCGTCATCACAATCCACGGGAGCTTCACCCGATCGGACCAATGCGACAGGGATTTCAACAAAATCTCCCAGTCTTTCGGCATGCAAGACGAGCTTGTAAGGCTCCGCGAAGTGGCAGACAATGGGCTACCCCCAGTCACTAAGCAGAACGCACCTGATATGTCTTTCAACTCCACCATCAACACCAAAAAAGTACAGGTCCATCCAACGGATGCCTCCAAGACGGCGCTAATCGCCAACGACCTCAACACCGCATAGGAAAGCGCGCTCGTCGAATTCCTCCGTGAGCGCTGGGAAATCTTCGCCTGGTGTCCTGCGGACATGCCAGGAGTTCCCAGGGAATTCGCCGAGCACGCACTCAATGTCTTCCCAGACACCAAACCAGTCAAGCAGTCCATCCGAAGACTGTCGGAGCCACGAGCCGAAGCTATCGTCAAGGAGATCAACAGATTACTCGCAGCAGACTTCATCCGGGAAATCAAGGAAAGCGAGTGGCTGGCAAACACAGTGATGGTCTCGAAGAAGGACACGGACATCCTGCGGATGTGCGTGGACTTCACGTCACTGAACAAACACTGCCCTAAGGACCACTTCCCTCTCCCTCGGATCGACCAGATCATCGATTCGACTGCAGGTGTGAGAAACTCTCCTTCCTCGACGCCTACTCAGGCTATAATCAGATTCGACTCAAGGTCGAAGATCAAGAGAAAACGGCGTTCATCACACCGTTCGGAGTATACTGCTACAACACAATGCCTTTCGGGCTAAAGAACGCGGGTGCCACGTACCAGCGATGCATGCAGGCCTGCCTTAAGGACCAGATCGGTTGCAACGTCCAAGTCTATGTCGACGACATAGTCATCAAAACCAAGGAGGCGAGAACACTTATCGACGATCTCCGCGAGACGTTCGACAATCTTGATCGCTACAGGATCAAGCTCAATCCAGAAAAGTGCGCCTTCGGCGTGCCCTCAGGTCAGCTACTCGGATACTTCATCTCTCAACGAGGGATCGAAGCGAACCCGAAGAAAATCAAAGCTATCATGACAATGGAGAAGCCGAAAAACCTCAAGGGCGTTCAGCAGCTCGCAGAGCGAGTAGCAGCACTAAGCAGGTTCATCAGCCGCATGGGCGAGAAGGCCCTACCATTTTACCAACTGCTGCGCAAAGCAGACAAGTTCGAGTGGACACCAGAAGCCAACGACGCATTCGAAAACCTCAAGCGGCTCCTCTCCACCTCGCCCGTTTTGGTCACGCCAAAAGAGCACGAGCCCCTGTTGCTGTACATAGCAGCCACACACCAGGTGGTCAGCATAGTACTCGTGGTCGAACAACCCGAAGAAGGCAAGGACCATGGGGTACAACGCCCAATTTACTACCTCAGCGAGGTTCTCACTCCAACAAAACAGCGGTACCCGCACTACCAGAAGCTGGCCTACGGCGTGTTCATGACGGCTCGACGACTGAGCCACTACTTCCAGGAGCATCAGGTGATGGTCGTCAACGAGGCACCCCTAAACAGCATCCTGAACAATCTAGAGGCCACAGGACGCGTGGCCCTGTGGGGCATCGAACTATCACCACTGGACATCATCTACGAGAAGCGACACGCAATCAAATCTCAAGTCCTTCCGGACTTTCTGGTGCACTGGATGGAGCTGCAGCTGCCTGACACCCCAGACATGTCACAGTCCTGGACAATGCATTTTGACGGCTCCAAACGCGAAGCCGGAGCAGGGGCAGGAGTCATACTGACCTCCCCGCAAGGTGACAAGATGAAGTACGTCCTTCGGATGAAATTCAGAGCCTCCAACAACGAGGCCGAATACGAGGCCCTCATCCATGGCATGCGGATGGCAAAAATATGCGGCGCAACGCACCTGGTCATCTACGGTGACTCCAACCTTGTCGTCCAGCAGACGATGAATGAGTGCGACGCACACGCCGAAAACATGATCGCGTACCGCGCACTATACAACGCACTCGAAGGAGAATTCGACGGCTGCAAACTTCGGCACGTCGGAAGAGAGAGCAACGAGGAGGTCGATAAACTCGCCAACATCGGCTCCACTTGTGCAAAAGTACCACCAGGTGTGTTCCTCGAACAGATCTGCGTGCCATCCATCAAGCGGAAATTCCCCAAGGGATCACCCGAAGAAGCAGAACACTCGGGGGCTACGCTACCCGAAGGTCAAGAGGGACCCGAAAAGTTGGATACCGAAGTCGCCATGGTCAACCTGATGCAGGTCATGGCAGTCGAAGAAACCTGGACACGTCCATACCTCCAGTTCCTGCTAAACGGAAACTTACCAGATAACCCGGCAGATGCCCGGCGCATATCTCGTCGGTCAAAAGCCTTCACCATCATCAACGGCGAACTGTACAAACGCAGCATTACAGGCGTCCTACAATGGTGCGTCACCATCAGCGATGGCAAGACCATACTCCAAGATATCCACGAGGGCATCTGCGACCACCACGCAGGCAGCCGCTCCCTTGTCGCCAAAGCTCTACGAGCAGGATTCTATTGGCCAACGGCCATGAGCGACGCAAAGGACATCGTCCGAAGATGCAACGGGTGCCAACGGTTCGCCGACAAACCGCACGCACCTGGGTCCGAACTTCGACCCATACCCACAGCTTGGCCTTTTGCTCAATGGGGCCTTGACATGATCGGCAAACTGCCAAAATCCTCGAAGGGAGGACACGTCTTCCTCTTGGTCGCAGTCGACAAATTCACCAAGTGGATCGAGGCCATGCCAGTCACCAACCAAAAGGGCAAAACCGCCGTCAAGTTCTTCGAATCCATAGTCTACAGGTTCGGCGTACCGCACAGCATCATCACCGATAACGGATCAAACTTCATCTCCGAAGAATTCCAGGACTTCTGCGAAGGACTCGGGATCAATATCACGTACGCCTCAGTGGCGCACCCGCAAACAAATGGGCAAGTGGAAAAAGCCAACGGCCTAATCGGCGCTGGCATCAAGAAACGCCTCATGAGCTCACTCGAGCACAAAGCTGGCAACTGGACGAAAGAGCTACCGTCTGTCCTGTGGAGCTTACGAACTACGCCAAACAGCTCCACCGGCTACACACCGTTCTTCATGGTACACGGAGCTGAGGCTGTGCTACCAGCCGAAGTACGTCACCAGGCCCCACGAGTCGTCGCTTACAGCGAAGCCAAATCCACGGCCGCACTCGAAGATGCCGTCGACACACTCGACGAAGCACGGGATATAGCAGCAGCTAGATCAGCGGTGTACCAGCAAAGTCTCCGCAACTATCACAGCCGCCGGCTGCGCCCAAGGTCCTTCGTCGAAGGAGACCTCGTCTTGCGACTCAAGCAAAAGCGACCGAATAAACTCGAGTCGCCATGGGAAGGACCCTATGCCATCACCAAGGTCATCCCAGGTGGCGCCTATCGCCTCAAGCACGTGGAGTCTGGAGTCGCATACTCCAACCCATGGAACGTCTCGCACCTGCGACGATTCTACCCATAGCAATGGGCAATGTACCCCTTTTTACTTTCAATAAGGCTTACGGCCAAGGCTACTCAGCCGAACCATGTACCTCCTCCATTACGCTACAAATGAAGCTAAGTGTCTTGCTCCCAACCTTTGGTTGACTATTTTTCTGCAACTTTGATTACATGCTACTAACGCACTCGGGGGCTCCCCCACCTCACGATTTCATCAACTGAGGACAAAACGTGTACACCTGAGTAGCTGACCACGTCAGGCAAACGAAAAGGGCACGTACTAAATCAAAGCACTACGTGCTCGGGGGCTCCCCCCACCTCACGATTTCATCGGCTGAGGACAAAACGTGTACACCTGAGTAGCTGACCACGTCAGGCTAACGAAAAGGGCACGTACTAAATCAAAGCACTGCGTGCTCGCTAACAAGCAAACCTTTACAACAAAGGGCACATACACGCCCAGCCGCAATATACAAATTTTACATCTATCTGTTTATTTTCAGGTTCTACCTATTCTGCAGAATAGCCTGAGCACGCTGCTCAAACAAATCTACAATCTGTTCGGCATACTGCCTTACAGCCGCGTAATGCGGACGCATATTCCACTCGCCACCATCTGACCGAGGAGGTGGCCCAGTCGCCACAGCAGCCAAATCTACATCAGGGCGATGCACCCTCACAAGAGACAAGGCAACCTTCACCCCTGCGACAAGCTGCTGCCGCACCAGCTCCTTGACATTGCTGGCACTCCGAAACTTCGCCAGAAGGCCTGCAAGGGTCGTCGGCACGCCATCCAATGGAAACATGACGTGCAACACCGAGGACAGCGATGTCTGCACCTGGCGAAGCACCCGCGAAACCTGGAAGACGCGATCCTGCACCGTCGCCAGAACCATGGCACGACCGCGATCCATCCAAAAGAAGCCACCGGCTTCCATGTCCTGTTGAGTCAAACAATTGACTCGAACAGCAATGCGCTCCTTTTCTTCCTTCGGAGCGAGATTCGCACCTGCGACAACAGCACAGAACAAGAGTAAGGCCAACAGGCTCACCCGAAGAACTAAGCCACGACCCGAAAGAAGGATCAACTTACACTGCAGCTGCTCGGACAGCCGACCCAGCTCCGCCATCAAGTATTCCTCTCTGGCTGCACTACGGTCTGCTTTGGACTTCCAAACGTCAGCACGACCGCGTAGCCCAAGCAAATCCCTCTCCAAGCTGCGCACGCGATCCCGCAAAAAAGCGAGCTGCAAGGAATCATCCAACGATGCTCGCAAGGGCCTTTCGGATGAAGTACCAACTGGGTCAACACCCGAAGGAACCTAAAGCAGAAGAAAAAGAAGGCACACAGACACTCAGCCAAAGATAAAGCCCAACTCGGAGGAATTCATTAAATAAGGCCACTGCGTGGCTCAAGAATGGTGCTACAAAAGATATTTACAGCAAAAGTAAACTACATACTACCCTACATCTCCTATGCCTAAGGCGTAGGACACCGAGTCGCCTCAGAGCCAGACTGCCTAGCTTTGGCCTCGCCCTGCTGCCGCAACGCGTACTCAGACAACAAGTCAATGAGCTTGGGCCCATATCGTTTGCAGCGAGCGGAGTAAGCAGCGAAGGCTACCTCAGATCCATCTGCAGTCGTCGGCATTCGAGAAGTAATCTGGGGCAGATCCAGCTCCGCCCCAGCCGCCATGGCCATCGCCAGCCCAACGGACGCGCCGATGCCCTTCTGCTTGCGCTTGTACGCTGCAGGCGCTTCGGCTGACAGAGCCTCTGTCAGAGCACCCACATCTTCAAGGGTTGCGCCCTTCAGGAAGAGCTCCTGGTAGAAGCGACCAAGGACCTCCTTTGCCTTGGCAAGGGAGTTGACGACGGTGCTGCAGCGGTCTTCGACCGCCACAGTGGCATCATCCAGAGCACTCCTGTGCTCCAGAGCACCACGGTCAAACTCGATGCCTGCGGCATCTGAGACAAAACAGAAGAACACATGAAGAATAGCAACATAGAAGAGGACCCGAAGAAAAAGAAGCAAGTGCAAAAACTAGCACTCACCCGAAATAGCCTTGGCAGCAGCCATGAGCTTCTCCGCCACCCCCTTTTCACGAGCAGCCGCAACGGTGGCCAGCTGCTCCTCACGATCTGCGGCTTCCTGCTGCAGACGCTCTTTCGCTTCGGCTGCCTTCGTCAGCTCCAGCTCAAGGCGCTCTTTCGCCTTAGCAGCAGTTTCGGCCTTCTGCTCCAGTTGGCCAAGGCTCTTCTTCAGAGCATCGACCTCACGAAGAGAGTCGTTATGCTCCTCTGCATTTACAACAAGCAAGTGTCAACAAACAGGACCAAGATATAGCAAGATAAGTACTACAAGGCAGACGAATACCTTGCAGTTGCCGCAGTTTCGCATCCAGCGTTAGGCGCTCCTCCACCAGCCGCTTTGCCTCTTGGACAAAAGGCTGCAGAAAAAGGCAACATCAGTAAGCACAGGACTCGGGGGCTACGCCCAACACAAAGAAGCAAACACAACATCAGCATCCGAAGACGCTCGGGGGCTCCCCCCGTGACGTGAAGCAGAAAAACTTACGTGCTCCGAAGGCGAACCCGCAGGCCCGCCTGCGAAATTCTGAGGCGCAACCACCAGCCTCTCCTGCACAGGAGGATCCGGAGCGGCGCCACCCGAAGTCGCCACCATCTGAGGAGGAGGCGATGCAACGTTCGACTCCCCCATCATCTCGCGCGCTCCATCACTAGAGCCGTCGGAGGATTGCCTACATACGAACCAATCAACGCAGGCGCAAATATAACAAGTGAGCAAAAGACAATAGTGGCAACAAGCACACTTACGATCCCAACGCGCTCAGGTCAAAGATAGGAGAAGCCCTCCGGGCCCTCTTCTCCTCCTTCTTCTCCTCCTTCTTCTCTTCCTTCTTCCGCTTTGCTGGCGGGTGCGGAGCAACAGCTCGCACAGGAACGGCAGGAATAGGAGAAGACGAACCCCCCTGAACATCATCATGACGCTCAAGACCCATAGGATTCCTGGGAGTCGGAGGAGTTGAAGCATCCGAAGACTCGCTCGAGCTCAGGGATCGTTCGAGCGAATGGTCCTCACCCGACTCGTCGGCATCCTCTGCCGGAGATCGCGCGGAAGGAAGCTCGGACACGGAATCCACCACTTCATTATCCGGGGCATTCGGATACCTTTCGGGCAATGGTGGCGCCATGCCTGGCACTTTGAAGCTCTACAAGATGAGAAGAAACTTTGTTAGCAAACAAAAGGACACAAGTACACAACTGACAAAACATAAGGGAAGCACTACGTGCGCAAATCTACACCTTTGGCACGGCCAAACTCGATGAAAAGGGCGGAGTCAACGACTTCCCCGGGATTTCCTCGTCGGCCTTGAACTTCAACAGCACGCGAAGAGCCCTGTCAAGTTCCACCTCGGAGATTTTCTCACTCGAAACCCTCGTCGGATCACGGCGCCCAGAGTAAAGAAACATCGGATGCGCCCTCGCCTGGAGCGGCTGCACCCGACGCTCAAGAAACACCCGGATGATGTCGACACCGTTCACCTCCTTCTCAGGAATCAATTGGAGCTCCTCCACCCGACGGTACAAGGCCTCTATCTCCGCCACCTCACCGTCTAAGATCTGATTTTTCCAGGACCTCTTCTTCAAAATTAACTGGGAGGGGTCAAAAGGCACAAGACCAAAATCTTGCCCAGGCAGCACGGAGTCACGGATGTAAAACCATTTCCTCCGCCAGTACTGGACAGATTCGGACATGAAGAAGGAAAAGAATTGGACATCGGGACTAAGAGAGATGATGAAACCCCCAATGGGATACACACCATCCGAACCAGACTGCCTCCTCACGGAATACAGCTTCCGGAAGAGGCCAAAGTGCGGCTCAATGCCAAGCCAACACTCGCAAAGCGTGATAAAACACGCAATGTGGAGAAGAGAGTTGGGAGACAGATGATGGAGTTGAACCCCATAGAAAAAGAGCAGTCCACGAAGGAAGTCATGGACTGGATACGCAAACCCACGCAAAACAAAGGCGACAAACATAACCCGATACCCAGATGGGGGACGGGGGATTACCTCACTACCGGGGAGGCTCACGGCCGTCGTATCCTGCGGAATCAGGCTCCGCTCGCGCAGCTTGCGGAGATCGCTCTCCCGCGTCTCTGATCGCCGCCAGCCACCATCGGTGACACGAGCAGCGGCGGCGCCCTTCTTGCCTTCCGGCAGCGCTGGTCCCAACTGCAGATGAGGATTTCTTCTTCCCCATGGCGCTACGGCGGTGGTGTCGTTGCCAACGACGAAGACAAAGGAAATGCGAAAGGAACTCTCAGCACGCAGCAAGAATCGCTCGAGCGCAAGGAGGCAGTAAAACGCAAGAACTGGTGCGATGAAAACAAACCATGATTTTCACCACGGATTATAACAGCAAAGACGACACACACTGGCCGTCCATCGAGAAGACCTAACGCCAACGGCAGATCTGGCCGTACACGTGTCAGCACCAAAACGAACCGTCGTTCCCACGACGTCCACTACGCGCGGAAATCGAGGAAACGCCGTAATCATCTCCACGCCGCGCGTGACCGGTCAGTTCAAAGTCAGGAAGTGGGACCCACGCTTCGTCCAGTCAAGTCATCTCTGGCGCAGCAGACGCTTGAGGTCATCGATCGTCAGCACTGACGTCATCAAAAGCTATAGTAGCACCAACTTCGGCTACAAAGCCAAGAGTACTCACTCGAATCTACGATTCGACTAAATACTCGGGGGCTACTCCTATCAGGAGCGCTGGTCGTGCACCCGATGTACTTCCGGGTCAGCGGTACGCCCACAAGATTTTTCTACTACCGTTGCATGATACAAGACTCGAGTCTCTGCCCGAGTCTACGACTCCGCCAGACACTCGGGGGCTACTCCAAACTGGAGCGATGGCCGTTCACACACAAGAGCTTCGAGTCCTACGTCGAGTCCACGACTCCACTACGGACTCGGGGACTACTCCCATAGGGAGGAAGGATTTCAGCATCCGAAAATTTTCGAGTCCTACGGACTAAAAAACTGAGCAATGCTTGCACAAAAAGTCTCCGCTCGAGTCTACGACTCGAACAGACACTCGGGGGCTACTCCCATAGGGAGCGCTGGTCGCGCACCCTATGAAATCTTCGACTGCGATCTTCCGGATCCGCATGCAAAAACTTTTCGGCAACTCTGCCCCGATTAATGCTAAGTGAGTAACATCCTCCTTGGCCACCCGAAACACCTCCGCGGTGATAAACATTCGGATGCTGCGTCTGCGACGCAAAGATAAGACCTACAGATATCATCTGATGGCCTGGCAACGCGCCTGACTGCGCTCTGCTAGTATGAATCCGTACCAGCAGGTACGATGAAAAATCCCGACGGACGCGTTGGGTACATCATTTAAAATCACTGGAATTCCACTCCTGTAAGTCCTCCGCGGCCTGAGTCGAATTACGCCAGCATATGTTCCGGGTTCGAGTCGAGGGACTTGCACCTGAAGAAGATCGTGTTGTTTTGTCCTAAGACGATTAACTGACCCTGATCCGTCGGGTGAGTCAGGCACACGCATCAACAATCCCTACACATTCTCTTGAAAGACAGAGTTACACCCGAAGGATTGAAGAGTCCTCAGCCGAATCTACGATTCGACTGAACACTCGGGGGCTACTGACATGGTTATACCCGACGGGTACATAACTTCAGCATACCTGGTCCAGCCCAAGGAAGGCCCACAGCAGACATACGCTGGCCCATGAAGATTTTCGGGTGGCCAAGGCCCATGACGCCTTTGGATCCTTGGAGAGCAAGGCTAGAGTTTGAATACAACTTGTAACCTACTCGTATCGGTACCTGAGACCTAGCCTCCCCATATATAAAGGCTAGGAGGGTCCAACGAGGAGGACAACCTACAAACAGATCCATACTTTCGCACACGCCTCCACGCCAGATCGAATCTGCGCACCCTGTAACTTTCGGTTCCGCCGTAATCAAAGAGCAGACAAGCAGGAGTAGGGTTTTCCCTCCGGGGGCCTGAACCTGGGTAAATCTCGTGTCCCCTGGTTGCTTGTCTGTTAACCGTGCCACGATCTCCAGCATCCCCATCTTCTCCAAAACCCAAGTCCATAACAATGGGCATTGACGAGTCGAAACCTCGTCACCGGTGCTTCACGAGGAGCGTCGATGGCATGACGCCCTATGAAGCATGGCACGGCAAGAAGCCGGACGTGCGCTTCCTCTGCGTCTTTGGCTGTGTTGGACACGTCAAGGTGGCGCGCCCGCACCTGCAGAAGCTCGATGACAGGAGCACCCCCATGGTCTTTATCGGCTATGAGACGGGTTCTAAGGCGTACAGGATGTACGATCCTGTCTCTAAGCGCCTACACGTGTCACGTGACGTCATCTTTGACGAAGAGGCACGGTGGAACTGGGAGGCGCCCGGGGAGGCCCCGACAAGTAGCTCCTTCACAGTTGAGTACCCCGTCTACGTCACGCATGTGGCCACATCGACCATGACTCGTTCCCGGGACACAACTCCCGCAAGCAGTCGTGTCGCCGTCACGCCTTCAGGCACACCATCTCCAGCACGGCAAAAGCTCCCCACAACGACGCCTAGCAAGGATGTTGAGATTCCCCCATCTGGCTCCACTCAGGTGCGGTTCGTGACGCCCCCGTCAGCGCAATCGGCTCTCTTCGACGCCCAAGACAGCGCCACCGTACCACACCGGTTTCGGCTCGTCGATGACCTGCTTGGAGCTCCTGCCGGTACACCGCAACTAGCGGAGCAGTTCTTCAATGACGAGGTGTTGCATCTCGTGGCCGGAGAAGAACCGACATCGTTTGGTGACGCGGAACGCGAGGACTGCTGGCGCCGCGCAATGTTAGATGAGCTTCAGTCCATCGACGACAACAACACCTGGACTCTCACCTCTCTCCCTCCAGGACACCGTGCGATCGGCCTCAAATGGGTGTTTAAGGTGAAGAAAAATGAGCATGGGCACATCGTCAAGCACAAGGCCCGACTTGTCGCAAAGGGCTATGTGCAGCGTCAAGGTGTGGACTTCGAGGAGGTATTCGCGCCAGTGGCAAGGCTCGAGTCTGTGCGGCTAATCCTTGCTCTGCCGGCACACCGTGGCTGGGAGGTTCATCACATGGATGTTAAATCCGCGTTCCTAAACGGAGATCTCGAGGAGGAGGTCTACGTGTCCCAGCCACCAGGGTTCATCGCTGATGGACACGAACACGACGTCTACAAGCTCCACAAGGCCCTGTATGGGTTACGACAAGCACCAAGGGAGTGGAACGCCAAACTGGATGCAAGTCTAGCTTTGCTCGGCTTCACGCGCAGTGTCACGGAACACGGCGTGTACGCACGATGAACTAGAAACACATTGTTGATTGTCGGGGTCTATGTCGATGACCTAGTGATAATGGGTGCTGAGCAGCGAGAAGTGCACCGTTTCAAGGAGGAGATGAAACAGTTGTTCTCCATGAGTGACCTCGGCTTGCTCCGATACTACCTCGGCCTAGAGGTACAACAGGAGCGTGGGCGCACCACGATCACGCAGGCTACATACGGGAGCAAACTGCTCGACAAGGCGGGCATGGCGGGCTGCAACGCCACGCACACGCCCATGGAAGCACGATGCCAGCTGAGCAAGGAGAGCAAGGAGACGCCGGTGGACGCAACATTCTACCGTAGCATCATCGGCAGCCTCAGGTACCTGGTTCATACCCGCCCGGACATTGCGTTCGCCGTGGGCTTCCTGAGCAGGTTCATGGAGGCGCCTGCGGGTGATCACCTTGCGGCAGTGAAGCATCTTCTTCGATACATCGCTGATACACTAAACCACGGGTGTGTGTACCGCCGCGGTGATGGCGAGACACTGATCGGTTTCAGCGACTCCGATCATGCTAGCGACGTGGACTCTAGGAAGAGCACCTCTGGCGTGCTGTTCTTCCTCGAGGACAGTCTAGTAAGCTGGCAATCTCAGAAGCAGAAGGTTGTCGCCACTTCTTCGTGCCAGGCGGAGTACATAGCGGCAGCGACGGCGGCATGCCAAGGAATTTGGCTTGCCCGTCTCTTCGGCGATCTACTAAACCAAGAAGCTGCGTCGGTCAAATTGTTCATCAACAACAAATCTGCGATCTCGCGATGCAAGAACCCGGTTCTCCATGATCGCAGCAAGCACATCGATCTGCGCTACCACTTCATCCGTGATTGCGTGGAAAATGGCTCTATTGCTGTGGAGTTCATCCGGACCTGTGAGCAGAAGGCGGACATCCTGACTAAGGCACTCGGTCGCCTTCAGTTTCAGAGTCTGCGACATAGAATTAGCGTTGCCAAGATTTGCAACAACTAATTAGGGGGAGAATTGTTGATTAATTAAGTTGTTGCTTAATGTAGTACGTGCATGCATGCGAGTACTAGTACGTGCATGTTCACACTAGCAATGCTTGCGAACATCTGCCACTAAAGTCAAGTATGTACGCTGCTAAGAAGTAAGAGGGTCAGGATAAGAATCTTATTAGCTATTTGTCAGGATAAGTAGTAGCAACAGTGTGTCAGGATATGGCTGTAGGATAAGCTAGTAGTCAGGTCATCTGTCAGGTCATCTTACCCATCGCTAGGCTGGATTGTGCAGCTCAGACTAGTATATAAATAAGGGTCCTTTGTATCAGTTCAAAGCAATGCAAAGGAGCATTCAGCCTCACTCTCCCCACTCCCTCACTCCCACTACTTGTGTTCATTCTCCCTTTGAGCTTGTGCGTGTGTTCATCATATCTGTCCTAGGAGCTAACAGGCACCAGATCCGGCCATGGCCAGCAGGAGTCGAGCAACAAGGTAGCAGCAAAGTCGACTTCGACAGGGGAGGTCGATGGAGCCCTCTGCGTCGTGACCCTAGACCACTGCCCCTACGATCGAGGAGGAAGGCCAGCAACACCGTCGCACGTACCCTGCCGCCGGGTAGTCGTCGCCTCAAGAGGCGAGCTCCCACGAAGCCACCAACGGCCAGAGCCGCAGAGACGTCGACAATGAGCAGGCCCTGTCGAGCACTGGAAATCTCCTCCCTTCCACCGCACTAGGGCTAGGAGGCCAGATCCCCGCCACCCCCATCACCGGTGCCACGCTCCTACGCCGGCGGCCCTTAGGGGGTGACGAGGAGGGAGGGGAAAGGAGAGGGAGAGGTGGTGGCGGAGCTAGGGTTTGGCCCACTTGGTCGCCAGGAGGGGGCGACGTGAGGGAGGGGGGGGGGGGGGCATTCTGCGAGACGGTAGTACCTAATATTGTCCCCATTCAGATACCTATCAAACAGATTGGTCCTTTGAATGCTAAGCTGGGTCACCTGCATGACATTGAATCCTGATTTAGTTTGAAATCAAATAAATATTAGATGTTTTGGTACTTTAAACATCCTATCAAAATGTCTTATATTTGGAACAGAAGTAGTGTATATCTCTTATTATTTGAATAATTTTGGAACGGTTAGTTCCAAACATGATACCTTAATGTTTTTAAATAATTTTTCATCTCTTCCGGTGCAGATTCATGACATAACAATAATAAATATAGAATGTTTTTTTTGTTGTTTTTCTACTTTATCTAAATCATTATAGGACTATATTGTAGCCCAACCCGTGTTCCTATATTAACTAACCACCAAATATGCCGTTCTGCTTCCACTCACCGTGGTTGATACATTCTTTTTTCCCTCAAGATTTGATTTGATGGAGCCATGGTGCCTGAATATTTAGAAGGAAAATACTGATCATGTGAATTGAAACCATTTCGGTGTTCACATTTCAGATGTGGCATTGATCTCCTTGGAGCTCACACGATCTATTCTGATGTTCCATCTGGATATAGTAGTGTCCACCATCTGGATATAGTAGTGTCCAGAACATGAGTACATTAAGAGGTTTCAGGTGTTGAGATTGAGTACATTAAGAGGTTTCAACACTACTAGAAAAACAACTATAGATAAATAACACTTCTATGGCGCATATGTGTTGCCATGCACCATAAAAAAACTACAGTGGCACATTACAAAAAATGTGCGCGCCACAGAAGTTTGGCGGGACCCGCCACCGGGGTTGGGCACCCGGGCGTTCTGTGGCGCATATAGCTATATGTGCCACAGAAGTCCATATGCACCACAGAAAGTTTGTGTGGACCCTATCAAGGAATCTCGTTGATCGCATTCTGACCAACATTCTGTGGCGCATATATGAAGTGATGATTCTGTGGCGCATATAGAGGTATGCGCCATAGAAGTCGAGTAGGAAAAACAGATCCCAACCCCCCTCCCCCACGTGGATCGCCTTTTAACTTTTGTAAAAGTTAAACAAAAATGATAAAATATTTAAAAAATAATAATTCCTTTGAGATGTAGTTATATTTTGGGGTATAGTTATAGGGAAAATTGAAAAACATGAATTTCGATGTATTTTGCAAAAAAAGGCCATGGCATGGTAAAACTATCATAACTTTTGCATCTTTTAAACTGAAGGTCTTAGCCCCGCGTTAAATTAATAACGCAAAAATGGCAGATACAAGATGCTAGAAGTCAGCTTATAGGCAATGCACACAAGTTAGAAAATACCACATGAAACACAGCTTGAGAAGCGAGGCCTTCGTCTATCCGCGCGCTTAGCTCGAGAGGAAACATCGTGGGACAAGCACGCCACCTGAGAAGATCATGTCTATGTCTACTCCTGACACGCTATTGATATCACGCCATATGCCTCCACCTCTGAAGAAGACCCCTGTCTTCTCGCCCTGGTTCGAAGTGCGCCGTACCGTCGACAGGTAGAGTAGGGAGGAACCTCGCACAAGATCACCTCTGCGCATGAGCTGCCCACAAACCTTGCCATCCGCAGCAGCGACCACCCATCGAGACACAAGCTTTAGGATGAAGTGGCCCAAAGAACCCGCTGCTCCGGCACTGCTTGACCCTCACCACAAAGTCCCAAGGCGACGCCTCCATGGAGGGAATGACGCTAGAACGCCGTTGTTTCCCAATCCGAGGGATTTAGGGTTTTCATCCGCGATCTAAGGGGAGGGGAGGGGCGGCGATGAACCTCAACATCGCCTCCAAGAAGGGCAACGACGCCAAAGCGTCATTGATGCCGTGACCACCATCCTCGGTCAAAAGTTTCCCCCAACCAGAGACCCACACCCCATCCTCCTAGCAGGCACCAGATCCGGCCATGGCCAGCAGGAGTCGAGCAACAAGGTGGCAGCAAAGTCGACTTCGACATGGGAGGTCGATGGAGCCCTCTGCGTCGTGACCCTGGACCACTACCCCTACGATCGAGGAGGAAGGCCAGCAACACCGACGCGCGTACCCTGCCGCCGGGTTGACGTCGCCCTCACCGAATGAGGTCGTCGCCTCAAGATCCGAGCTCCCACGAAGCCACCAACGGCCAGAGCCGCAGAGACGTCGACAATGAGCAGGCCCTGTCGAGCACTGGAAATCTCCTCCCTTCCACCGCACTAGGGCCAGGAGGCCAGATCCCCGCCACCCCCATCACCGGTGCCGGCTCCTATGCCGGCGGCCCTTAGGGGGTGACGAGGAGGGAGGGGAAAGGAGAGGGAGAGGTGGCGCCGGATCTAGGGTTTGGCCCTCTTGGTCGCCAGGAGGGGGCGACATGAGGGAGGGGGGATTCTGCGAGACGGTAGTACCTAATATTGTCCCCATTCAGATACCTATCAAACAGATTGGTCCTTTGAATGCTAAGCTGGGTCACCTGCATGACATTGAATCCTGATTTAGTTTGAAATTAAATAAAGATTAGATGTTTTGGTACTTTAAACATCCTATCAAAATGTCTTATATTTGGAACTGAAGTAGTGTATATCTCTTATTATTTGAATAATTTTGGAACGGTTAGTTCCAAACATGATACCTTAATGTTTTTAAATAATTTTTCATCTCTTCCAGTGCAGATTCATGACATAACAATAATAAATATAGAATGTTTTTTTGTTGTTTTTCTACTTTATCTGAATCATTATAGGACTATATTGTAGCCCAACCCGTGTTCCTATATTAACTAACCACCAAATATGCCGTTCTGCTTCCACTCACCGTGGTTGATACATTCTTTTTTCTCTCAAGATTTGATTTGATGGAGCCATGGTGCCTGAATATTTAGAAGGAAAATACTGATCATGTGAATTGAAACCATTTCGGTGTTCACATTTCAGATGTGGCATTGATCTCCTTGGAGCTCACACGATCTATTCTGATGTTCCATCTGGATATAGTAGTGTCCACCATCTGGATATAGTAGTGTCCAGAACATGAGTACATTAAGAGGTTTCAGGTGTTGAGATTGAATACATTAAGAGGTTTCAACACTACTAGAAAAACAACTATAGATAAATAACACTTCTATGGCGCATATGTGTTGCCATGCACCATAAAAAACTACAGTGGCACATTACAAAAAATGTGCGCGCCACAGAAGTTTGACGGACCCGCCACCGGGGTTGGGCACCCGGGCGTTCTGTGGCGCATATAGCCATATGTGCCACATAAGTCCATATGCGCCATAGAAAGTTTGGGTGGACCCTATCAAGGAATCTCGTTGATCGCATTCTGACCAACATTCTGTGGCGCATATATGAAGTGATGATTCTGTAGCGCATATAGAGGTATGCGCCATAGAAGTCGAGTAGGAAAAACAGATCCCAACCCCCCTCCCCCACGTGGATCGCCTTTTAACTTTTGTAACAATTAAACAAAAATGATAAAATATTTAAAAAATAATAATTCCTTTGAGATGTAGTTATATTTTGGGGTATAGTTATAGGGAAAATTGAAAAACATGAATTTCGATGTATTTTGTAAAAAATGGTCATGGCATGGTAAAACTACCATAACTTTTGCATCTTTTAAACTGAAGGTCTTAGCCCCGCGTTCAATTAATAACGCAAAAATGGCAGATACAAGATGCTAGAAGTCAGCTTATAGGCAACGCACACAAGTTAGAAAATACCACATGAAACACAGCTTGAGAAGCGAGGCCTTCGTTATCCGCGCGCTTAGCTCGAGAGGAAACATCGTGGGACAAGCACGCCACCTGAGAAGATCATGTCTATGTCTACTCCTGACACGCTATTGATATCACGCCATATGCCTCCACCTCTGAAGAAGACCCCTGTCTTCTCGTCCTGGTTCGAAGTGCGCCGTACCGTCGACAGGTAGAGTAGGGAGGAACCTCACACAAGATCACCTCTGCGCATGAGCTGCCCACAAACCTTGCCATCCGCAGCAGCGACCACCCATCGAGACACAAGCTTTAGGATGAAGTGGCCCAAAGAACCCGCTGCTCCGGCACTGCTTGACCCTCACCACAAAGTCCCAAGGCGACGCCTCCATGGAGGGAATGACGCTAGAACGCCGTTGTTTCCCAATCCGAGGGATTTAGGGTTTTCATCCGCGATCTAAGGGGAGGGGAGGGGCGGCGATGAACCTCAACATCGCCTCCAAGAAGGGCAACGACGCCAAAGCGTCATTGATGCCGTGACCACCGTCCTCGGTCAAAAGTTTCCCCCAACCAGAGACACACACCCCATCCTCCTAGCAGGCACCAGATCCGGCCATGGCCAGCAGGAGTCGAGCAACAAGGTGGCAGCAAAGTCGACTTCAACATGGGAGGTCGATGGAGCCCTCTGCGTCGTGACCCTGGACCACTGCCCCTACGATCGGGGAGGAAGGCCAGCAACACCGACGCGCGTACCCTGCCGCCGGGTTGACGTCACCCTCACCGAATGAGGTCGTCGCCTCAAGATCCGAGCTCCCACGAAGCCACCAACGGCCAGAGCCGCAGAGACGTCGACAATGAGCAGGCCCTGTCGAGCACTGGAAATCTCCTCCCTTCCACCGCACTAGGGCCAGGAGGCCAGATCCCCGCCACCCCCATCACCGGTGCCGGCTCCTACGCCGGCGGCCCTTAGGGGGTGACGAGGAGGGAGGGGAAAGGAGAGGGAGAGGTGGCGGCGGAGCTAGGGTTTGGCCCCCTTGGTCGCCAGGAGGGGGCGACCTGAGGGAGGGGGGGGGGGATTCTGCGAGACGGTAGTACCTAATATTGTCCCCATTCAGATACCTATCAAACAGATTGGTCCTTTGAATGCTAAGCTGGGTCACCTGCATGACATTGAATCCTGATTTAGTTTGAAATTAAATAAAGATTAGATGTTTTGGTACTTTAAACAGCTTATCAAAATGTCTTATATTTGGAACTGAAGTAGTGTATATCTCTTATTATTTGAATAATTTTGGAACGGTTAGTTCCAAACATGATACCTTAATGTTTTTAAATAATTTTTCATCTCTTCCAGTGCAGATTCATGACATAACAATAATAAATATAGAATGTTTTTTTGTTGTTTTTCTACTTTATCTGAATCATTATAGGACTATATTGTAGCCCAACCCGTGTTCCTATATTAACTAACCACCAAATATGCCGTTCTGCTTCCACTCACCGTGGTTGATACATTCTTTTTTCTCTCAAGATTTGATTTGATGGAGCCATGGTGCCTGAATATTTAGAAGGAAAATACTGATCATGTGAATTGAAACCATTTCGGTGTTCACATTTCAGATGTGGCATTGATCTCCTTGGAGCTCACACGATCTATTCTGATGTTCCATCTGGATATAGTAGTGTCCACCATCTGGATATAGTAGTGTCCAGAACATGAGTACATTAAGAGGTTTCAGGTGTTGAGATTGAGTACATTAAGAGGTTTCAACACTACTAGGAAAACAACTATAGATAAATAACACTTCTATGGCGCATATGTGTTGTCATGCACCATAAAAAAACTACAGTGGCACATTACAAAAAATGTGCGCGCCACAGAAGTTTGGCGGGACCCGCCACCGGGGTTGGGCACCCGGGCGTTCTGTGGCGCATATAGCCATATGTGCCACATAAGTCCATATGCGCCACAGAAAGTTTGGGTGGACCATATCAAGGAATCTCGTTGATCGCATTCTGACCAACATTCTGTGGCGCATATATGAAGTGATGATTCTGTGGCGCATATAGAGGTATGCGCCATAGAAGTCGAGTAGGAAAAACAGATCCCAACCCCCCTTCCCCACGTGGATCGCCTTTTAACTTTTGTAAAAATTAAACAAAAATGATAAAATATTTAAAAAATAATAATTCCTTTGAGATGTAGTTATATTTTGGGGTATAGTTATAGGGAAAATTGAAAAACATGAATTTCGATGTATTTTGCAAAAAAGGCCATGGCATGGTAAAACTACCATAACTGTTGCATCTTTTAAACTGAAGGTCTTAGCCCCGCGTTAAACTAATAATGCAAAAATGGCAGATACAAGATGCTAGAAGTCAACTTATAGGCAACACACACAAGTTAGAAAATACCACATGAAACACAGCTTGAGAAGCGAGGCCTTCGTCTATCCGCGCGCTTAGCTCGAGAGGAAACATCGTGGGACAAGCACGCCACCTGAGAAGATCATGTCTATGTCTACTCCTGACACGCTATTGATATCACGCCATATGCCTCCACCTCTGAAGAAGACCCCTGTCTTCTCGCCCTGGTTCGAAGTGCGCCGTACCGTGGACAGGTAGAGTAGGGAGGAACCTCGCACAAGATCACCTCTGCGCATGAGCTGCCCACAAACCTTTCCATCCGCAGCAGCAACCACCCATCAAGACACAAGCTTTAGGATGAAGTGGCCCAAAGAACCCGCTGCTCCGGCACTGCTTGACCCTCACCACAAAGTCCCAAGGGGACGCCTCCATGGAGGGAATGACGCTAGAACGCCGTTGTTTCCCAATCCGAGGGATTTAGGGTTTTCATCCGCGATCTAAGGGGAGGGGAGGGGCGGGGATGAACCTCAACATCGCCTCCAAGAAGGGAAACGACGCCAAAGCGTCATTGATGCCGTGACCACCGTCCTCGGTCAAAAGTTTCCCCCAACCAGAGACCCACACCCCATCCTCCTAGCAGGCACCAGATCCGGCCATGGCCAGTAGGAGTCGAGCAACAAGGTGGCTGCAAAGTCGACTTCGACAGGGGAGGTCGATGGAGCCCTCTGCGTCGTGACCCTAGACCTCTACCCCTACGATCGAGGAGGAAGGCCAGCAACACCGTCGCGCGTACCCTGCCGCCGGGTCGACGTCGCCCTCACCGAATGAGGTCGTCGCCTCAAGATCCGAGCTCCCACGAAGCCACCAACGGCCAGAGCCGCAGAGACGTCGACAATGAGCAGGACCTGTCGAGCACTAGAAATCTCCTCCCTTCCACCGCACTAGGGCCAGGAGGCCAGATCCCCGCCACCCCCATCACCGGTGCCGGCTCCTACGCCGGCGGCCCTTAGGGGGTGACGAGGAGGGAGGGGAAAGGAGAGGGAGAGGTGGTGGCGGAGCTAGGGTTTGGCCCCCTTGGTCGCCAGGAGGGGGCGACGTGAGGGAGGGGGGGATTCTGCGAGACGGTAGTACCTAATATTGTCCCCATTCAGATACCTATCAAACAGATTGGTCCTTTGAATGCTAAGCTGGGTCACCTGCATGACATTGAATCCTGATTTAGTTTGAAATTAAATAAATATTAGATGTTTTGGTACTTTAAACATCCTATCAAAATGTCTTATATTTGGAACAAAAGTAGTGTATATCTCTTATTATTTGAATAATTTTGGAACGGCTAGTTCCAAACATGATACCTTAATGTTTTTAAATAACTTTTCATCTCTTCCAGTGCATATTCATGACATAACAATAATAAATATAGAATGTTTTTTTTTGTTGTTTTTCTACTTTATCTGAATCATTATAGGACTATATTGTAGCCCAACCCGTGTTCCTATATTAACTAACCACCAAATATGCCGTTCTGCTTCCACTCACCGTGGTTGATACATTCTTTTTTCTCTCAAGATTTGATTTGATGGAGCCATGGTGCCTGAATATTTAGAAGGAAAATACTGATCATGTGAACTGAAACCATTTCGGTGTTCACATTTCAGATGTGGCATTGATCTCCTTGGAGCTCACACGATCTATTCTGATGTTCCATCTGGATATAGTAGTGTCCACAATCTGGATATAGTAGTGTCCAGAACATGAGTACATTAAGAGGTTTCAGGTGTTGAGATTGAGTACATTAAGAGGTTTCAACACTACTAGGAAAACAACTATAGATAAATAACACTTCTATGGCGCATATGTGTTGCCATGCACCATAAAAAAACTACAGTGGCACATTACAAAAATGTGCGCGCCACAGAAGTTTGGCGGGACCCGCCACCGGGGTTGGGCACCCGGGCGTTCTGTGGCGCATATAGCCATATGTGCCACATAAGTCCATATGCGCCACAGAAAGTTTGGGTGGACCATATCAAGGAATCTCGTTGATCGCATTCTGACCAACATTCTGTGGCGCATATATGAAGTGATGATTCTGTGGCGCATATAGAGGTATGCGCCATAGAAGTCGAGTAGGAAAAACAGATCCCAACCCCCCTTCCCCACGTGGATCGCCTTTTAACTTTTGTAAAAATTAAACAAAAATGATAAAATATTTAAAAAATAATAATTCCTTTGAGATGTAGTTATATTTTGGGGTATAGTTATAGGGAAAATTGAAAAACATGAATTTCGATGTATTTTGCAAAAAAGGCCATGGCATGGTAAAACTACCATAACTGTTGCATCTTTTAAACTGAAGGTCTTAGCCCCGCGTTAAACTAATAATGCAAAAATGGCAGATACAAGATGCTAGAAGTCAGCTTATAGGCAACACACACAAGTTAGAAAATACCACATGAAACACAGCTTGAGAAGCGAGGCCTTCGTCTATCCGCGCGCTTAGCTCGAGAGGAAACATCGTGGGACAAGCACGCCACCTGAGAAGATCATGTCTATGTCTACTCCTGACACGCTATTGATATCACGCCATATGCCTCCACCTCTGAAGAAGACCCCTGTCTTCTCGCCCTGGTTCGAAGTGCGCCGTACCGTGGACAGGTAGAGTAGGGAGGAACCTCGCACAAGATCACCTCTGCGCATGAGCTGCCCACAAACCTTTCCATCCGCAGCAGCAACCACCCATCAAGACACAAGCTTTAGGATGAAGTGGCCCAAAGAACCCGCTGCTCCGGCACTGCTTGACCCTCACCACAAAGTACCAAGGGGACGCCTCCATGGAGGGAATGACGCTAGAACGCCGTTGTTTCCCAATCCGAGGGATTTAGGGTTTTCATCCGCGATCTAAGGGGAGGGGAGGGGCGGGGATGAACCTCAACATCGCCTCCAAGAAGGGAAACGACGCCAAAGCGTCATTGATGCCGTGACCACCGTCCTCGGTCAAAAGTTTCCCCCAACCAGAGACCCACACCCCATCCTCCTAGCAGGCACCAGATCCGGCCATGGCCAGTAGGAGTCGAGCAACAAGGTGGCTGCAAAGTCGACTTCGACAGGGGAGGTCGATGGAGCCCTCTGCGTCGTGACCCTAGACCTCTACCCCTACGATCGAGGAGGAAGGCCAGCAACACCGTCGCGCGTACCCTGCCGCCGGGTCGACGTCGCCCTCACCGAATGAGGTCGCCGCCTCAAGATCCGAGCTCCCACGAAGCCACCAACGGCCAGAGCCGCAGAGACGTCGACAATGAGCAGGACCTGACGAGCACTAGAAATCTCCTCCCTTCCACCGCACTAGGGCCAGGAGGCCAGATCCCCGCCACCCCCATCACCGGTGCCGGCTCCTACGCCGGCGGCCCTTAGGGGGTGACGAGGAGGGAGGGGAAAGGAGAGGGAGAGGTGGTGGCGGAGCTAGGGTTTGGCCCCCTTGGTCGCCAGGAGGGGGCGACGTGAGGGAGGGGGGGATTCTGCGAGACGGTAGTACCTAATATTGTCCCCATTCAGATACCTATCAAACAGATTGGTCCTTTGAATGCTAAGCTGGGTCACCTGCATGACATTGAATCCTGATTTAGTTTGAAATTAAATAAATATTAGATGTTTTGGTACTTTAAACATCCTATCAAAATGTCTTATATTTGGAACAGAAGTAGTGTATATCTCTTATTATTTGAATAATTTTGGAACGGCTAGTTCCAAACATGATACCTTAATGTTTTTAAATAACTTTTCATCTCTTCCAGTGCATATTCATGACATAACAATAATAAATATAGAATGTTTTTTTTTGTTGTTTTTCTACTTTATCTGAATCATTATAGGACTATATTGTAGCCCAACCCGTGTTCCTATATTAACTAACCACCAAATATGCCGTTCTGCTTCCACTCACCGTGGTTGATACATTCTTTTTTCTCTCAAGATTTGATTTGATGGAGCCATGGTGCCTGGATATTTAGAAGGAAAATACTGATCATGTGAACTGAAACCATTTCGGTGTTCACATTTCAGATGTGGCATTGATCTCCTTGGAGCTCACACGATCTATTCTGATGTTCCATCTGGATATAGTAGTGTCCACAATCTGGATATAGTAGTGTCCAGAACATGAGTACATTAAGAGGTTTCAGGTGTTGAGATTGAGTACATTAAGAGGTTTCAACACTACTAGGAAAACAACTATAGATAAATAACACTTCTATGGCGCATATGTGTTGCCATGCACCATAAAAAAACTACAGTGGCACATTACAAAAAATGTGCGCGCCACAGAAGTTTGGCGGGACCCGCCACCGGGGTTGGGCACCCGGGCGTTCTGTGGCGCATATAGCCATATGTGCCACATAAGTTCATATGCGCCACAGAAAGTTTGGGTGGACCCTATCAAGGAATCTCATTGATCGCATTCTGACCAACATTCTGTGGCGCATATATGAAGTGATGATTCTGTGGCGCATATAGAGGTATGCGCCATAGAAGTCGAGTAGGAAAAACAGATCCCAACCCTCCTCCCCCACGTGGATCGGCTTTTAACTTTTGTAAAAATTAAACAAAAATGATAAAATATTTAAAAAATAATAATTCCTTTGAGATGTAGTTATATTTTGGGGTATAGTTATAGGGAAAATTGAAAAACATGAATTTCGATGTATTTTGCAAAAAAAGGCCATGGCATGGTAAAACTACCATAACTTTTGCATCTTTTAAACTGAAGGTCTTAGCCCCGCGTTAAATTAATAACGCAAAAATGGCAGATACAAGATGCTAGAAGTCAGCTTATAGGCAACGCACACAAGTTAGAAAATACCACATGAAACACAGCTTGAGAAGCGAGGCCTTCGTCTATCCGCGCGCTTAGCTCGAGAGGAAACATCGTGGGACAAGCACGCCACCTGAGAAGATTATGTCTATGTCTACTCCTGACACGCTATTGATATCACGCCATATGCCTCCACCTCTGATGAAGACCCCTGTCTTCTCGCCCTGGTTCGAAGTGCGCCGTACCGTTGATAGGTAGAGTAGGGAGGAACCTCGCACAAGATCACCTCTGCGCATGAGCTGCCCACAAACCTTGCCATCCGCAGCAGCAACCACCCATCAAGACACAAGCTTTAGGATGAAGTGGCCCAAAGAACCCGCTGCTCCGGCACTGCTTGACCCTCACCACAAAGTCCCAAGGCGACGCCTCGATGGAGGGAATGACGCTAGAACGCCGTTGTTTCCCAATCCGAGGGATTTAGGGTTTTCATCCGCGATCTAAGGGGAGGGGAGGGGCGGGGATGAACCTCAACATCGCCTCCAAGAAGGGCAACGACGCCAAAGCGTCATTGATGCCGTGACCACCGTCCTCGGTCAAAAGTTTCCCCCAACCAGAGACCCACACCCCATCCTCCTAGCAGGTACCAGATCCGGCCATGGCCAGTAGGATTCGAGCAACAAGGTGGCTGCAAAGTCGACTTCGACAGGGGAGGTCGATGGATCCCTCTGCGTCGTGACCCTAGACCACTACCCCTACGATCGAGGAGGAAGGCCAGCAACACCGTCGCGCGTACCCTGCCGCCGGGTCGACGTCGCCCTCCCCGAATGAGGTCGTCGCCTCAAGATCCGAGCTCCCACGAAGCCACCAACGGCCAGAGCCGCAGAGACGTCGCCAATGAGCAGGCCCTGTCGAGCACTGGAAATCTCCTCCCTTCCACCGCACTAGGGCCAGGAGGCCAGATCCCCGCCACCCCCATCACCGGTGCCGGCTCCTACGCCGGCGGCCCTTTGGGGGTGACGAGGAGGGAGGGGAAAGGAGAGGGAGAGGTGGCGGCGGAGCTAGGGTTTGGCCCCCTTGGTCGCCAGGAGGGGGCGACGTGAGGGAGGGGGGATTCTACGAGACGGTAGTACCTAATATTGTCCCCATTCAGATACCTATCAAACAGATTGGTCCTTTGAATGCTAAGCTGGGTCACCTGCATGACATTGAATCCTGATTTAGTTTGAAATTAAATAAATATTAGATGTTTTGGTACTTTAAACATCCTATCAAAATGTCTTATATTTGGAACAGAAGTAGTGTATATCTCTTATTATTTGAATAATTTTGGAACGGTTAGTTCCAAACATGATACCTTAATGTTTTTAAATAACTTTTCATATCTTCCAGTGCAGATTCATGACATAATAATAATAAATATAGAATGTTTTTTTGTTGTTTTTCTACTTTATCTGAATCATTATAGGAATATATTGTAGCCCAACCCGTGTTCCTATATTAACTAACCACCAAATATGCCGTTCTGCTTCCACTCACCGTGGTTGATACATTCTTTTTTCTCTCAAGATTTGATTTGATGGAGCCATGGTGCCTGAATATTTAGAAGGAAAATACTGATCATGTGAACTGAAACCATTTCGGTGTTCACATTTCAGATGTGGCATTGATCTCCTTGGAGCTCACACGATCTATTCTGATGTTCCATCTGGATATAGTAGTGTCCACCATCTGGATATAGTAGTGTCCAGAACATGAGTACATTAAGAGGTTTCAGGTGTTGAGATTGAGTACATTAAGAGGTTTCAACACTACTAGGAAAACAACTATAGATAAATAACACTTCTATGGCGCATATGTGTTGCCATGCACCATAAAAAAACTACAGTGGCACATTACAAAAAATGTGCGCGCCACAGAAGTTTGGCGGGACCCGCCACCGGGGTTGGGCACCCGGGCGTTCTGTGGCGTATATAGCCATATGTGCCACAGAAGTCCATATGCGCCACAGAAAGTTTGGGTGGACCCTATCAAGGAATCTCGTTGATCGCATTCTGACCAACATTCTGTGGCGCATATGAAGTGATGATTCTGTGGCGCATATAGAGGTATGCGCCATAGAAGTCGAGTAGGAAAAACAGATCCCAACCCCCCTCTCCCACGTGGATCGGCTTTTAACTTTTGTAAAAATTAAACAAAAATAATAAAATATTTAAAAAATAATAATTCCTTTGAGATGTAGTTATATTTTGGGGTATAGTTATAGGGAAAATTGAAAAACATGAATTTCGATGTATTTTGCAAAAAAAGGTCATGGCATGGTAAAACTACCATAACTTTTGCATACGATGTCCGGAAAAAATTTAATATATCAAAATGATCGTCTCGAAATTTCCTACTCGATTTCAACTGTTGGAAGCCGTTGAAGATTTTACAGACTCCCCAAATTCAAAAAGAGTAAAAAGTTATTGCAGAAAGAAGATTTTTTCCTGCAAAAAAATAAAAAAGGGGGAGAAACTTCTGTGACACATTTTTCCCATATGCGCCACAGAAGTCTTGGGATTGGAATTTTGAATTCCCGCGGCGCCCTCTCCCTCTCTTTTATACTTCTCCCCTTTACTCCTCTCCTCCACTTCTTCTCTTCCTCCAGTTCTTCTCTCCTCTTCTTCTCTTCCTCCCCTTCTCCTCCCCTCCTTCTCCACTCTCCTACCAACTCCTCCTACTCCGGCCATGGCCTCCACCACCTCCGGCGACACCTCCTCCTACTCTGGCGACACCTCCTCCTACTCCTCCTTCTCCTACTCCTACTTCGGTGACCCCTCCTCCTACTCTAGCGGCCCTTCCTCCTACTCCGGCGACCACTCCTACTCCTCCTACGACGCTGACGACTCTCCTAGTCCACCTACACCAGCGACCTCCTACTCCGGCGACCCCTCCTCCTACTCTTACTCCTCCTACACCGGTGGCCTCCTACTCCAGCGACCCTCCTCCTCCGCCCGCCACCCACCTCCCACTCCGGCCAGATCTAGGCCGCTTTTTTTTGAAATTCGAAAAAAATCAGTGGTGCATATCGCAATATGCGCCACAGAAGTTTGTGATTTGAAATTTTGGGTGGGATCTAGCCTACCTTTTTTTTGAAATTCGAAAAGACAGTCCTGTGGCGCATTTCAAAATACGCCATAGAAGTTTAGTTTAGTGGTGACGTATCAGTGGCGCATCTGATATGCGCCACAGAAGGTCAATGCCCATGCGCCACAGATGAGGGTTCTCCTAGTAGTGCAAATGTGGTGATTTAAAATTCAAAAGCATGAGGTTCCAGTGTACATAGCCTTGCTTCTTTACTCCTTTGTGTAAATGTAAGCCATGTAATGAGACTCGGGAGGAGGCGGTTGCAAGAAGCGCGACGATCCAATTGTGAAACCGAGGAGGGAAACCAAGATTTTGGAGAATTTCTAGAATGTATTCCTAATGGACGGAGTAAAACGCTTTTTTTATGTCAAGTTTGAGTAAGAGAGTGGCCTTTTTTTCCTTCGATGGAGCCATATAGCATAGTTTCGAACAAACATGAAGTTTTCATGAATGCTTCTCTTCTTTATAAATGCACTTTGGGCGGTGGAAATAAGGTCCTCCATGTGAGGACCTAGGCGCAAGGAGATGATCTTTGCCACAATATTGGCAAATCCATGGATTAGGCTAATCAACCTAAAGTCGGAGATGTCTTCCGATCCGTCTTTTTTTGGAATGAGGATATCCCCGGCGACCCCATTAAGCATGGGCATGGACTAAGGCAAGGATACCCGCCCTCCCCGCTCCTCTTTGATATTGGCATTGACCCTCTCCAACACATTCTTCAAGTGGCCTCCGACCTTGGTCTCTTCCACCACCTTCCCGAAAAGGGAGCTTGTTTTTGTACTTTGCTTTACGTTGATGATGCGGCTATTTTCGTCACTCCTTTTTGGGAGGACATCTCAACTCTCGCACAAATCCTCACAAATTTTGGAAATGCTACGGGTCTTGTCACGAACTTCCATAAGAGCATGGTGGCTCCCATTCGATGTGGTGATATAAACCTTGAAGACCGTATGCAAGACCTTCCGTCTACCATTACATGTTCCCCAATGAAGTACTCAAGTTTTCCTCTCATGGTTGGAAGACTTAAGCGGTCTTATTTCCAATACCTAGTACCTAGAAGATAAAACGGCAAATCATGCCTCAATCCTTGGAATGAGAGACATTTCAACATCGGGGCGAGAAAGGTTCTTGTTAAGTTGGTGCAAGCCATCTACCCCCTCACCACTCTTGATGTCCCGGTTGAACCCCTTCAAGTAATCCAAAAGATTATTATTGGCTATTTTTGGTCGAGAACCGAAAGGCCACCCATGGGAAATGCAAAGTAAACTGGGCGGAGATTCGTAGTCCAACCTCCATTGGAGGCCTTGGCAGCCTAACAATGAAGAAATTCACGAGAGTTCCCTCCCTAAGATGGCCATGGCCTGCTTGGACAACCCCGGAGAGACCATGGGTGGGGTTTGAGAAACCATGCAACAAGGAGGATATGGATCTTTTCTATGCGTTAACAAAAGTGAATATGGTGATGGAAACAAAGCTAGGTTTTGGGACTCCCCTTGGATGGATGGTCTTAGCCCCAAATCCATTGTGCCCTCAATTTATGAGCTTTCAAAGAAGAAACATTGGTCCATCCGCATCGCCATCACTAATGACGCTTGGGTTTCTCAACTTGACATCTCAAACGGTCTTTCCGTGCAACAACTTCAAGAATTCATAAAGCTATGGTTAATCACTTCGCAATTTTTTTTGGTTGAGGGCACTCCGGACTCGATTTTTTGGAAGCCTACCACTAACAGTGAATACTCTTGCTCCTCCGCATATAATGCACAATTTCTTGGGGCTATACTCTCCCAATACACTCTATCGTATGGAAGAATTGGGCTCCTCCTAAATGTAAGTTTTTTTTTGCATGGCTCATCATTCAAAACCGTGTTTGGACGATGGACCAGCTTGATCGTCGAGGATGGACAAATGGCAGGAGGTGCCCCTTTGCCGTTGTGCGGATGAAACAACACCCCACCTTCTTTTCCAATGCCGCTACACCAAGTGGATTTAGACTTTGACAATTGATTGGCTTGGGCTATCGATCCTGGACCCTTTGGCTTGGTGGCATTTCTATGACATATTGTCTTGGTGGAGTTTTATGATCCTACCCGATGGTGGTGGACGGATGAAGGTGACGGAATCGCTAGTCATGCTCATCGCTTGGGAAGTTTGGAAGGAAAGAAATGCGAGAACATTCAATAAGAAATGCACCATGCCTTCCCTCATGTTCGCTAGGATTAAGTTAGAAGCTAAATCTTGGGTCCTCACGGGTGCAAAACATTTGGTTACATTGATAACGCGAGAGTGAGTGTTTTGTGCGTGTGTGGCTTGTAGTTTAAACTTGGAACCTCTCTCTTTCTCTATTAATGAATCAAGGCAAATCTTTTGCCTTTCTTAAAAAAAGCCAAGTAATTGGTCAAAAGTATGTAATTGATTTATTAGTTTGGTGCTCTATGTTCTAGAACAGATTGAAATACGAGGATTTCTCAAGTGTCTACTTTATTAAGAAATATCCGGACATGGCGTTTTGGCTCCCGAGCACAAATACACACGTTATCTGCAACGCTAATTTGAACATAGAGATGTGTGCTGGGTGTATTTTCTACGCCGATACAGTGCAGCATACTCCCTCCATCCCATGGATTAAGGCGCAAAAAATTCCTAGGGTATAAGGCACAGGGTCCTTTGCTATTGGTAACTCTCGTATTTGCCCCTGATATCTCGTCCCCCACCTTCCTCCTCGAGTCTTGGGAGAAATAAACACGACGCCTCGCACACCTTCACACGCCTCGACTCATGTGAATAAATTCATAGCTGTCGCCTCCCAATTGACCTATAAATGATGGCGCCATGGTTGGGAGGATCCTCTCCTTCATCTGCGCATCTCCTCTCCCCTGTTCTGCGGTTCTACCATTCTTTCCTTGGTGAGTGTCTTCCATGGAGACTAGGGCGGCAACAACGATGGTGCTGGCGGCCGCGTTGATGGTGCTGGCGGCCCGGTGATGCTGTCCGGTGCCACCTCCACAATGCACGTCGGCTCCTCTTCGTCTAGTGCCGGGGGGGGGGGGGGGGGGGGGAGGTATGGTTGCAGCAGCGTGCCAATGATGGCGCAGAGCGGAATTGTACCGGTTATTGAGGACGAAACCCTAGCTAGGGTTAAGGGCGATGGAGGTCTTTTCCCGGTGATGCAAGATAAGTTCTTGTACTCGACGTCGATGACTACAACATTGTGGGAGACTCAGATATCTTGTTCATGGAGCAACACCAATTGAACATGCAAGTATGATTTTCTTGAGCCATGCATGAACAATGTCTTCATCGTTGTGTGTCTTTATATTCATGTTTTTTTTTCATTTTAGGCAATCTAATTTTGATAATAAAGTCATTGTACTGCTCATGTGATCATAGTAGTGCTACTATTCATCATGACCATATTGTTTGTGTAGTGGTATTAGAGTAATTCTAGTGTTTGAAATTAGTGTACTGCTTGTTTTCCATAAAAAAATAGTGTAATTCTAGTGCTTGAAATTACTGGACTGCTTGAAGTAGTGCTCATGAGATGCATGCTTGAGTTACAATTTTTATTTGTGCAGTGGGTTTTCAATTTACAAAACACTTTCGATGCATGGCTCGATGACATGGATAACCACCTTGGACTTGAAGGTGAAGTTACATGATGAATGATGGTGTAGACTATGTTGCTACGATGATGGACGAAGCGGAAGAAATTACCATGGTGATGGACGAAGTGGAAGATGTAGCGATGGGTGGACAAGAGGCGCATCAATTTGATGTTTTAACAGCCGGTGAGGAAGTCATATTTGACGTTATGTTTGATATTCACTATCCAAACTTTTATCATAACGACAATGGTGTACCGTTACCATGGGGATTAGAGAAACTTAGGTGATGTCGGTTCTTCGCATCGTAACAGAGATTTTTGGTACTAGAACTTATAGACATTATTTTGAGGATTGGAGAAACTAATGTGGTGCTGGTATGAGCATTGCAAAACTTACTCGTGTAACAAAGACTGTCGTATTGCTACTTATGAGCATTGCAGAACTTGTCATTATTATTTCATCAAAATCATGCTCATTCCAACACCACATTAGTTTCTCCAATCCTCAAGATAATGTCCATAAAGTTCCAGTGCCACAAATCTCCGTTACAATGCGAAGAATCGATATCACCTAAGTTTCTCTAATCCCCACGGTAACGGTACACACCATTGTTGGCACGATAAAAGTTTGGATGATGGATGTCAAACATAATGTCAAATATGACTTCCTCACCAGCTATTAAAACATCAAATTGATGCGCCTTTTGTCCACCCATCGCTACATCAACATCTTCCACTTCGTCCATCAACACAGCAACTTTTTCCACTTCGTCCATCACCACAGCAACATAGTCTACGCCATCATTCATCATGTCAACTTCATCTTCAAGTCCAAGGTGGTTCTCCATGTCATCGAGTCATGCATTGAAATTGTTTTGCAAATCAAAAACCCACTGAACAAAGAAAAATTGTAACTCAAGGATGCATCTCATGAGCACTACTTCAAGCAGTACACTAATTTCAAGCACTAGAATTACATTAATTTTTTACGCAAACAAACAGTACACTAATTTCAAGCACTAGAATTACTCTAATATTTTGATCAGTGCCGATACACAATTTTTTTTATCATGATGAACAGAAGCATTACTATGATCACATGAGCACTACACATACAATGACTTTATTATCAAAATTAGATTGCCTAGAATGATTTTTTTGGTCATAAACACAAAGACACACAACGAATGAAGATATTGTTCATGCATGTCTCAAGAAAATCATACCTACATGTTCAATTGGTGTTGCTCCATGAACAAGCTTTACGAGTCTCCCACAACGCTATAGTCGTCGACGTCGAGTACGAGGCCTTGGTCCTACATCACCAGGAGAATACATCCATCGCCTTGAACCCTAGCTAGGGTTCCGTCCTCAACAACTAGTACGATTCCGCTCTGCGCCATCGTGGGCATGCCGCTTCCCACCATACCTTCTCCCCCACGCCACCAGACGAAGAGGATCCAACATCCATCTTGTAGGCGGCACCGGACAACATCACCACGGTCGCTAGCAACATCACCGCCGCCGCGCTAGTCGCCATGGAAGACGCTCACCAAGGATAGAATGGCAGAACCACAAAATGGATGGAGTAAGTCTCGACAAATAGATGTCAAAATTTAATTTGCATGTATCTAGACACTATTTAGTATTATAGGTACATCTATTTTTTTTTAAAAATGCGACATCTATTTTAAGACAGATGGAGTAATAGTTTCAACCTCAATCGAGTGGACAATTTTCAATTTTTGTTGCATCATGACATTCTATGCTTCTATTTATTTCTGTTTCATCTAAGCACATGTGCGACAAAGGCGCATGCATTCTCCATATTTCACTTTACCTACGTGTGTGTTTGCCATTCCTAGGAAGAAAGAAATAAAGCTTCACAACACAAGTGTTGCATTGGCCTCCATTCTATAATGTGGGCCATCCACTGTTTATGTCCGAGTAACGAGATAACTAGCCCATGCAGGTGCACACATTACTTAATTACTTAAGCGTGAGCAAAACCGACGCCTTTCAGGCCATTGCAGTGCGCGCTGCGGTTTGCTGTCTCTGCGTGTGGACCTTTTTCCCATGTTGCCTCGCGATGGTTTTGTCAAAGAGGCCGTCCCTTCCTCATAATCCTATCGATGTTGAGGCTCTTTTTTGGGAAGACAAAACCAGGGTCTCTCCCCGTCCTCACCATCTTGGGTCTCCTCCCCATCCCCGTCCGCCCCGCGTTGGAGAAGATTAGGTCGCCGTCGGCCTAGCTCCCCACCCAAACACATCCTCCGACCCCTCCTCCCTATCTCGCGGCCTTTCCTGGACGGCACCACGTGTCTCCTATCGTGCCGTCTGTGTCGAGAGGCCAGCACAAGTGGAAAGAATCGAGGGCATGCAGCAAGGTGAGCCGTCGCGGGAGGTTGACGACGACGCGGTGAAATTGGCCGGCAACGGCCACCTGCGCGCTCAACCACTGGTGGTGGCGGGCGACGAGGACCCGAGGGGGAGCGGCCACGGCCTTCGACCGATGACGATAGCGCTGGGGTTTGAGGGGGGTGGGTGGCGAGAGGCCGAGCTCGTTGGTACTTGTTTCCTCCTCCTCCAACGCTTCCTGGCGGTGGTGCGGGCCACCGACACATGCCCCGAGGAGGACTTCCTCCCGATCGCTGATGTCGAGAGCAGACCGTGGGATCTCCTGCAGAAGGCCACTGTATCCCCTGCAAAGCTCTCTGGTATGTATTATCCCTCCCGGCAGAATTCCTAAACATTATCAACAAATTTCTCTAGGTTGCTTCTCACCATAACGTTGAACAAAATTCTTGGGCATGTTCAATATAGGTTCTATCCAAGCTCGATGAGGAAATGAGACTCGAGGTTCCAGGAATCCTTTGGCGTGTTTTACTATGCTTAGAAGACAAAGGAGTTGATCTAACAACTACATTCCAAACTTCTATTCCTAGAAGATAAAGGAATTGTATAGTTTTTTTGGACGTCTGATCGCTATTAACTGCACTTTGTTATGCTTAGTTTTTGTATACAAATAAATATAAGATTTTTCTCAATTATTCTGCATCCTACTTTCTAAAACTCCATCCATACTATTTGTTCCATATGTTATAGCAGAATGTGATGTCTCTTGAACAATGATTACAAGGTAAATCATCATAATAATTTCTTATTTCTAGGATTCTTACAGAAGTCCGAACACTCAGCTGAATATTATGTAGAAGAATTCCTGCATTTTGGATTATTTTGTGTTTTTGATTTACAGATTTCTGTCTTTCTTAGTTTATAGGACGATGATACCTCTCACTTGTTATTACTGGTATGCAACCTGGGCGGCGGATTATATATGGATCATGTGGATGATGATGATCTCAGTTTCCTCGCAGCAAAAGCTGCCCGATGCGGTTGTTACGAGACCACACTCGTGAGTATGGCTGCACAGAGGTTGGCTCGTAGGCGGAGCGGTCCGGCTAGGTTGTTTTCCTTCCGCTAGATATGGTTCATGTTTTATGAATGACATCGGCCATCTGCACCTTAATGTTATTATGTTCTCTGAAATATTATTTATGGTCATGTAGAACTCACAAGCATGTGGTTCAAGATAGAGGCGCTCAATTCCTAGGAGATGCCTGTGAAGTCAAAGCTGGTTACCTTTGTTACACTTAGGATAGTAGTTGCTTCGGTTCATAGAATTTTTTCCTGAATCTACTATGTTATGATTTTCTATGACATGATGGAACATGTTAAAAGAGAATTGCATCAATGATTATTAGGTCCCATGGATCAGACTTGGTCAAGAGCCGTTCTTGGTTGTTCTTGATCCGATTTTTATATCAGCTGAACCAGAAACAAATGTTGAAAGGTTACAGTAGGATATTGTCCAAGAATTCAAACGAAATAGAGCTAGGGTGAGGAATTTGTGATGGCACTTAAGTTATTTTGACAGTTGTTGCTTGAACCATGTATTAATGACAATTTGTTTATTGAAACAGGAAATGTGAATAGAATTATTGGAGAGCTAGCAACAATTTAGCACCGAACTGGTACATATTGGTTCTTGGCCTTTTTACAATTGTGTAAGTATTTCTGTTTTATGATGATTATCTACTGAGTGGCTTGCATAATCGGTTATGTTTTGCCTCCTGTTGTGTGGTTTTGGGACTGCTATGTTAGAGTGCTTACGCTTATTAATTTTGTACTTTAACTTATCATCCTCAAAGAATTTGTTATGGCTCGGGTCTTTTACCGTAAATGGAAACATCAAGTTGTCCATTGGCAATATTCGTATTAGATAGAAAGACATAGGGATACTTAGACTCCTGTTTAGTGGATAGTGAATGCATACCATATATTTTTTTCACTAACAATCCAAGCCACCCTTTCGCGGCAGGTTTGGTGTGGATAGTGAATGCATACCATGTATTTTTTTCACTAACAATCCAAGCCACCCTTTCGCGGCAGGTTTGGTACTCCCAAGGCTGTCAGCAGCTGTTGTGGATGACCATGGGAAGGAAACTTGTGCCACTTGACGAGATTTGGAGCGAGTGAAGAAGGTATATTCTCCTAACTTCACAACATTTTCGCTCGGTCATTATTTTGGCTCAGAAATTTCCATATGCCATTTATTTATTTGATTAGGTAGTATTTACGTGTTTCCAGTTCCCATAATAGCATTCCCGATTCAAGCGCATTCTGGTCTTTGATAGATCATCTTTGCTAAGTTTATGTATGCTAGATTGCGTGTATATTTAAGTTTGGGAAATATTTTGCTTTTGGATTTACATGGTTACAGTTCCATGATTTATAAATAGGATTATTTCAGGTGATTTCCTTATCTTACTTTACAATGTCTATTATTGATATAACCCGGTCTTACTGTTATTTTTGCAACATCATCGTTGTTAACTGCAATCTTTTGAACATAAAGAGGGTAAAAGGCATGTATTTTCTGGAACATATGCATGTACTTATCATGATCTGATTAACACTGATAAGGTTTTACAACGTTCAGTACTTGACAGCATGTTTGAGCCTATTCTTTTTATGGCTAATATTCCTTTCTTACTTTTATAGGGAATATTATTTATGAAATTAGGCGTGAATAGTAAAAGCATTAGCAATGAAGAAACCAAAATGTTCTCTTAAGTATATTGTCCAGTCTAACTGAAATTCCTGTGCGACCCTTCCCATGTGTGCTTTTGCCTTTTCGCCATCTCAATGAACCACATAAGTAGAATAAATTATCTGCCTTTACATGCCAAATTAACTCTGATGTTGATTCTCTTCTATCCAGCATCTAACTTGGTGATTTCTCCATAGTGAATTGGATGGCATCAATGAACTGCTCCCTCGGCTTATGATTTGTGTTCTTGTTTCATACTTCTTGCTTTCAATTGCAGGCTTTGCATGACTGATCTAAACATGCACTCTAAAAATCCCACGACTGTCGACACTTCGCTGTTCACTTGGTATGGTTCAGTACTTGGCACTCTGTTCTCAATTTATTGCTTCTTCCTTTTTCCTGACCTGTTCAGTACATGCTAATTTTGTGTGAGGATTTGCTTCCAGATGCAAAAATGTTTATGACAACAGATAAAAAAACATAAATATGACTTATGGTCCTGATCTGAAAAGATGCTTGGAATTTTTTGTGAGTTCAGGGTTAATCTAAATTCATCATGAACGTTGGGTATGGCATGGTAATAAAGAGGATCATTCTTTTTTTAATCTTTATGTATGAGATGGTTAGGAACATCAAATATTCCCTGTAACAGTAATCTCTGTGCTAATTACTTTCATGTATTCGGACAATCTATTCTTGGAACATATTTGTCTCAAACCAAAATATAGGTGCTATGTAATTAATATGTGATAAAAGCATGCAGTTTTAAAGTGAGAACTAATTTATAAGTAGTGGTACATAACTACAATTAACTAAGGTACAATTGAGAATCTGCAATTTGAGATGACAATTAGTACGCAAAGAGCTGATCTTTTTGGTCCTAACTAGATTAACATACTTTTGCTGATATTGCAGGTACGAAATAATCTACAAGAATTCAGTAAAGTAACTTGCAGAATAAACTTGAAAGAGAAGCTGGCAGTAATGTTTTTTCTGGATCAATAAATTATTTAAAGAACTTGCAAGTTTGGATTCTTATTGTTGTGGAGGCATACCAACAACAACCGTATGCTAATAATTATGTTGAAATAGAAATGGACTAGGCATACATTTTTTTTCATGCATTAGCATTAATTTTTTGTGCTAAGCCTCTTGAACTTACATGCATATTTGGTGCTTCAAGGTGCAATAGAATTCAAGCACACTGCATTGCTCCTGTGCAAAGTCTTTGTGGGTTGAGATCTCAACAATAATTTTATTTGAAGGAAGGGATGCAGCTGTACATGCCATTTATAAGGTTAGCACTATACATTAGCATACCTATAATATTTTTATTGGATGCGCTGTGAGAAAAACTGAGGTAAATGGCACTAGAACAACAATTTTTGGCAGAACGATTTCAGAATGCTTATCTAATGTATATTTCTGGAGAATATTCAAATAGTAATTTGTGAATGCGCATGGAAGAACTTAGCTACTTGTGGTTTTCATAACACAGCGTCCATCGATTTGTTGTCCAACTTAGCTAAATGCTTGCTGATCCTTAACTTCTTATTATGATGTAGAGAGACAATGGCGCTTCCAGTGTCTTGGTTTCTTTAAACTTTCTATTTTCTTAAACAATGCTCATGTTTATGTACGTTCCAATTTCGTTGCATGGCAGTGCACCACATTTACAATATACTAGGCACCCCTTTGTACCATTCTGCTACGTACGTGTGATGTTTGAAACTGCGGTTATGCAAACATTCTATACTCTACTACGCCACATTCATGTTTGGTTATGCAAATCTTTAATAATATGTTAGTCTACATTCAGGTTTGAAAATGGAATTGTAGTCTTGCGATCATGCACATCAAGTATAAAACCTTTTGTGGCTATGGTCATGCACATCAAGTATAAGGCTATTTCTCATGTCCCTATATAAAATATTCATGTTTGGTTATTGCTTTTAAGTTGTTCATTCGGATGCCCCACAAAATGATAACACACGATGTAATTACAAATTTGAGATGAATGATCTATTGAGTGGGTACATGTAAGCTATGTTGTGATAAGGTAGCCTCAATAAGAGGTTCATCCTAAAGACAACCTGGTTGATTTTATGGTGCGTAGAGTTGAGGTAGATGTCCGTTAACTATGACTGTTGGACCTTAAAGTTGATGCTCAAATTTTTTGGATTAGAATTGAGGTAATTGTTAGCCACTCGGCGGGGCTACATTTTGACCGGTTTAGATGTATATGCCATTGAGACAAAACTTTAAACAATCTAACATGTCACACCTGTTTGTATCACAAGATGAAAATGTCCGCAAATCTCCACCCTGGCCATGCTGTGTGAGAATGAGATGCAGGCGGTGAGACGAAGCTCGCCTGTCCACCTAGTCTAATTCAAGATAGAAGGGATACGTGCAAAAGTAAGACTTGAATATAAATGAAGACCTCAATGTCTAAGTATCATCCTCTTGCAAAGGAGAAAATCTAAAACATCATGTATTTGGGAATGGGGTTAAAATTGATTATCGCTAAGAGATAGACTAATCTGGCCAAACGTTTTCTATAGCGCCACTTCAACAAGGAGGAGGAAGTTCTCGTGCATTCCTCAAGTCGACCCCCATAGCACAACTTTTTTTTTCTTTTTTGAGATGGAGATGTTAGTATGTTACCCTCTGCCTTTGCATCGAAATGATGTGCACAATCTTGTTTATTTATTATTCAATGAAACCTTACAAAGAGAATATAAAGATTAACCCGAAGCTACCTCTCTAACTCCAACAACTCGATGAAGGGGGTGACCATGTCTCTAACCACACACCTACACACATCATCACAAAACAGCAGGTCCCATAACCGTCCAACGTTGAGCCATGAGAACAAACTGCAGATGATCTTAAGCACACACACCAACGCGCACACTCAAACCGATGATGACACCGTCTTCCGCCAACCCATGTCCAAGAAGATAATAGTAATGATCCTTGTCAGGCTTTTCGTCTGTGGGTCATACAATGCCACCACCTTGCGCACGTCGATCAACATGCACGCAGGGTCGCCACCGAGACCACTCGGCACCATACCGTTGAGTCCCACCATTCGACGCAGCTTGAGATTTTCAGAAGATTTTTCATACGTAGAACCTACCAAACCATGCTTGACTAAGCATAGCACTTGGCGGTTAGGCATGACTTGACTCCGCTGAAGACTCCGTGCAAGATGAAGCCGCACCACCTTCTTCCCGTTTGACCAGCAGCTGCTCCAAAGACGAAGCCTGATCTGATCCGAGAGAGCCAGATCTAGCGTTTCCCCTAAAATAGCCTGAGTGAAGATGCAAGAGCTGCGTCGACGATGTGTTCGACAAGGAGATCGACGCAGAAGCGTCGTCATAGTCCGCCATGACCGGAGCCATCTCGGATTTCACTAGTAGCCACACAACTCCACTACCAGATCTGCGATACATCCACTTAGAGAGACCCGATGGATGCACTATGACTATGGCGTGCCTAGGACTGAAGATCGAGCTCTATCCTCCTTTGCTACCACACAGACCCCGCCCGACACGTAGCCATGGAGCATGCGCCGCTCGCCGCCCTAGGCAAACCACCTTCGGTAGAGGAGGGAGTCACCACCACCATGCCCAGGGCAGGAACTCCGGCTTCCTCGTGCTGCAAAACTGTCCCAGGAGATCCATATCATATCATCATTGTGTCCATCGAGGTGAAGCTGCAAAGGAGGCCCGCCCAAGCCTAGGGCTCAGATCAGGATGCTTGTGCCACCGCCCATGGCACCGACCGCCACCCTACACGCCGGAGATCCTCCTGGCCACCGCTAGCTGCGTCATAGCCGATAGAACACATCATATCATTAATTGATATCATTTTAGACATTGACTTGTTTTTTGAGAATTCACTAGTACAAATCGGGCCTATTAAGGACCCTCGTCTCACACAGAAAGCCCTTCCCATGTGCAGCGCGGAAGAGCGCTGACGCTGCAAAAATTTGACTGTCTGCCGATGGCCTAGGTAGGCCCCTTCGCGGGTTTGTCGCACACCGAACACTTTTCAGTATCATAACAGATATGACACATGTCTCACTCTGAGGGAAGTGTTTGCTTAGTAGCAAAGCATCGCCCGTGTTTCCTTTAGTGGTAAGTGTGTGCCTTGTATTTGCGACATTGCATAAACTTTCTACTGTTTCTTTTTCTATGCCTTTCCTCAAACGGCGAGTCATAAATTATTGTATGCTTTTCTCAAATTCCATAAGACGCATGCATAGCCTCTTCTCCTTCCATCGCATGCTACATGTCGGGGACAATGCAACTTCCCGGACGTGTAGCATAAAGCGCCACGCCGTAGCATAAACGAACTATTCGAATTTGCTCAATCGCGTATGGTTTGTAAGATCGCAAATGTTTTCTTGTAAAATCGCATCAGCGAGGCATGAGGAATAATCGGTGCATCGCATCGTGGATGAGTCCTTCGAGACACTCTGCAACGACCGAGTGCATGAGTATAACACACGGTTACGCAAAAATAAAGTGTGTGTGATATGTCATATTGTCGCAAACAATTGTTTCTTGTAAAAACATGTGTTTTGTTTGGGCCCATTACGGACTGGCAGAAACAAACCCTACTGTTTCTCCTATATATAGGGATAAAGACCAGAAGGGATTGCATCCAATCTGTCTAGTCGACAACTGCCACCCCTCTTTATGATAAGGATGAGGAGGGACCGCATTTGGTGAAACCTTGCCGCGCTAGAATGCATATGACCTCGCCGACAGCTTCTTCGCTAGTGATAGCACTAGTCAAGCCGACTCATCCTCGCTAGCTAGCTCCACTGTCCTCGCCTGCCCGGAGGTATGTACCAGTACCAGATCTATGTGCAAGATAGTGTCTACGAATCACCATATGTGGTTTCTTAGTGTGTGAATCTATGTGCTAGCTCCACCATCCTCGCCTGCCGGTCAATACTATTTATTTTTGCCATAACTTCTTATGGTCATTGCTTATGTGGTTGCCTATATGTTTGTGTGGTGCAGCAATAGATCCATCTTTTTTCTACAATATGTGATATATGTTTAACTGTGTATGTATATGTCCTATATACTGTTAACTGTGTATGGACCTAATGTATATGTGTTTTAGATATATTTAACTATGTATGTACCAGAGCTATGTGTTCGGCATTGTGTATGTGTGACCAGATCTGTGCAATGTATTAGAATAATTTGCATCATGTATTTTCTTATAATCTATTACTACCATAGTTATATGTGGTCCAAGTTGATTGGTTATACCAGATCCATGGTTACATCTTGACATTACTATTTTTATATAATAGGAATACTATTTTGGTAACACTGCATAGAAAGGTCTTGTGGAGTCTCCAGCCTCTCTTGAGGAAATCAGGAACTTCACTGGTTTCTTGGATGGGTAGGGTCTATAGTAATCACGGGCAAGTGTCTGTAATGATACTAAATTACTAATTGTGACAAGGCACTCAAGTGGGTCTACCGTACTTGTTGTATGCGTGCTACTTTATCATTGATGAATTTGTTTGTTTATATCAAAGTATACCATCTGAAGTGCTCAACCTGCAACATGAGTTGACGGTCCAATTCATCAAATCTTTTGAAAAGCAGTATCATGAGTGCATCAATATTCTATCAGCAAGCATGGTGCACCATGGAGACAAAGAGGTAACGGAGAATAGCTACATATTCTCTTCTTTTTTGTGTATCATTCTCCTTTATATAGTTACCAAATGAAGCTACGTCGTAAATATATGTAAACATATGATGTATCTTCTGCGTAATCAAATAAAATTGATATTTGGTACTGTATTTGCATTACTAGCATATTGTGTCTCCCTCCAGTGGAGACGATTAACAGTAAAAACATTTGCAATGACTGGAATAAGCATACGTCTGGTTTTAACCAATCGTGTACGAATTGAGATAAACACATACAAGTGAAGCATGACAAGTCATTTGGAATCATTTGGAAGACACAAACGGTTAAGAAGAAATAGACATTTGCGAAAGCATAAAGTTTCGGGACAATTGGACTACCGTGTGCCTTTCACACACGATATGATAAACCGTATGCGTAGTAGAGGCTGATCGCACACCCGTGGATAGCGACAGTTGGATTCATCGTGTGTGAAGGGCGATTTCCACCGTATGCGAAGGCCCAATCGGTACTAGTGATTTACTCCCTCCATATTGGTTTATTAGAGTATATTATTACACATTTTGAGATAATTATTTTACCAGTAATTGGAAAACATCCAATGATACTTTTGGAGATATATATAATTAACGTTTTGTTGGCTAAATTACTAGTCAAAGGTTTATCACATAATGCGTAATATCTTAATAAACCGGTATAGAGGAAGTACCTTGATCACTAGTTTTTACTACTACTCCAATATATGCATAAAACAATAAAAAATAGTCATGCATTATGAACGGGCTTATAGCTCCCATGCAACATCTTTACTCGGAATTGGAAGGAACGCGACATCGTTGCAAAGAATAGCTCGCATGCGACGCTTGTGAGGCAGCTAATATCCCAGGGCCACACGGGCCATAAAACGGTCGTTAAGGACACATTTAACTTTGTTTCAAGATTAGGGTTAAGCCAAACCGGTCGATTGGGACAGCCAGTCAAGCCAGTCAAACCAACCGCTTCTAACCGAGAGCGCGCGTCACACTGACTGTAGCTTCCCCGACGGCAGCGGCGGACCTCACCCATTGTTATCGGCGCCGGCAGGGCAAATTTTTTAGGCAGCACTGCTTTCCGTTCGACGGCGAAGGTGGTGAGTGCCATTTGAAAGCTAATTCCTCTCCCATTCTTCTCAATTCCAGCACTTACAGATCAGTCTTACTGGCCTGAAGTGGACATTCAGTTCTCCTTGTGTCCTCCTTTGATGAAAAGAAAGGCTGGCAGGCCCAAGCAGAGTAGATTCAAGGCTTGGTTTGAGAAAGGTGGGAGCAACAAGAATGGAAAGAAAGATGAAAATAAAGATGCCAAGCCAAAAAGGGCCCAAAAAGGTAACAAGAATAGATGCAAACTCTGTGAAGAACTTGGACACCGAGCTGGCTCTACCAAGTGCAGATACACTGGAAAAACCAAGGTATGTTCATCCAAAATCTATGTATTTCTTGTTGATGATTTTTCTCCCCCGGCTAACTTGCTTGTTTTCAGGAAGAAGCGTGGAGAAAAAGGCCCACCTCTTGTTGTTGAAGAATGCTGGCTAGTGAAAAGGTCAAGAATCAATGGCCAAAGAAAGAAGAGAACTAACCAGATCATGTTTGGTGCTGCCGAGGTGCAATCTGAACTTGTTTTGGAGGATGATGTGCAAACTGTTGAGGCTTTAGGGCACACCGTTTATGATTTGGAAGATCTGGTGCAAAATGAGACGCAAAATGAGCATGTTGTTGAGGCTCTAGTGCAAAATGAGCATGTTGTTGAGGCTTTGGTGCAAAATGAGCATGTCGTTGAGGCTCTGGTGCAAAATGAGCATGTTGATGAGGCTGTGGTGCAAACTAACCATGTTGATGAGGCTGTGGTGCAAACTGACCATGTTGATGAGGCTCTGGTGCCAGATTATGTTGTTGAGGAGGTGCAGGAGGTGAAGGAGACTCTTGGACGTGCTGTGGGGAGGCCAGATGGTTATGGTAAGAAAAAGAAGAGCATAAACCTGTTGTGTGGTGTGAATCTTGTGAAGGAGAAGAAAACGAGGGGTAAGAAGAGCCAAAAGAAATAGACTTTGAATTTGGCACTTGTTGTTGTAAACATTTTTATTGTAATAATTTGGCACTTGTTGTTGTAATAATTTGGCACTTGTTGTTGTTGTAAACATTTTTTATTGTAATAATTTGGCACTTGTTGTAATAATTTGGCCGAAATTCAAATATGATGGTAAATTTGAATTTTAACCAATGTATCTATGTGTACTTTTCTATGTTTGTATGAGCTTCCAACGTTTTTCTTATATGTAGAGTACAACTCATCCTCATCATGATCCCTTTTGTGAAGTACAACTCACCCTCACCCAAAATGTGGTAGAAATGGGCTCCAAGGCTAGGGTAAACCACCCCATTTCTAAGCAAGTTTTTTTCGACCATTTCTAAAACCAAGTTTGATATTTTTCCTCACAGCTATGTCACATAACATGACACCATGCGAAGGTTTTGTATTTTTTTGATTTCTTTTGAATTAGTTATGCACATTTGAATGTCTGGTCAAACTTTTTGAAGGGTTTTCATAAATATTCTTAGCTACGGGCTGAGGCTCACAAAACTAGCATTGGATCTCTAATGAAATAGCATGTTGTGAACCTAAAAATAATTTTTACAAAAATTCATCAGCATGAAATCATATACCTGTAGTTCATATCTTACCCACTTCCAGCCGATTCGGCATGATTTGTCTTCTTCACCAGGGATGGAATAAAAGGTTTGAGATGCTCAAGTTGGGACATTGTACATGCTAGGTGGTCTAGTATTTTTGAAAAATAGGATGTTACCATTTTGAAACTTCAATTTGGTGGTTGCTTCACAAATCCCCCCTCTTTCGGCACTTAGAAAATAGAAAATGGATTTTCTGTGTGTCGAAAAGGAAAACTTTGTACTACAACATTGTTAGTCATCCCATTACACACATGCATGCCCAATGTGGGCACATTATCACAAACTATGCCTTGATTCTAGCCATATAATTGGTCATTTGACCCGAAAGCTAGAAAACCTTGGAGAAGATAGGTCATTTTGTGAAGGGTTTTTTGAAATATGATCAATATACCAAGTTTGATATTTTCCTCACATATATGTCACATAACATGACACCATGCGATGGTTTTGTATTTTTTTTGATTTTTTTGAATTAGTTATGCACATTTGAATGTCTGGTCAAACTTTTTGATGGGTTTTCATAAATATTCTTAGCTAGGGGCTGAGGCTCACAAAACTAGCATTGGATCTCTGATGAAATAGCATGTTGTGAACCTAAAAATGATTTTTACAAAAAATCATTAGCATGAAATCATGTACCTGTAGTTCATATCTTACCCACTTCCAGCCGATTCAGCAGTATTTGTCTTTTTCACAAGGGATGGAATAAAAGGTTTGAGATGCTCAAGTTGCGACATTGTACATGCTAGGTGGTCTAGTATTTTTGAAAAATAGGATGTTACCATTTTGAAACTTCAATTTGGTGGTTGATTCACAAATCCCCCTCTTTCGGCACTCAGAAAATAAAAAATGGATTTTCTATGCGTCGAAAAGGAAAACTTTGTACTACAACATTGTTAGTCATCCCATTACACACACGCATGCCCAATATGGACACATTATCACAAACTATGCCTTTATTCTAGCCATATCATTGGTCATTTGACCCGAAAGCCAGAAAACGTCGGAGGAGATAAGTCATTTTGTGAAGGGTTTTTTGAAATATGATCAATATACCAAGTTTTATATTTTTACTCATAGCTATGTCACATAACATGACACCATGCGAAGGTTTTGTAATTTTTTGATTTTTTTTGAATTAGTTATGCACGTTTGAATGTCTGGTCAAACTTGTGAAAACCCCGTTGACTGCATCCTAAACCCAGCTAACCCTAAGGCCGAATGAGGAACGTAGATCTAACTCTAGCGCGACACTATGGCCGTCTAATCACGTCTTCTAGAAGGATTCCGCGGGTGGCTCTAGGCGATCCGTGGGATGGATGATTCTGGAATCTGATTGGCTCCCATCGTTTTTCCATGAACAAATAAGGTATAGCGTGGCACACTCTATTTACCGTTGGACCGAGCGTGGCATGTGAGGGCGCTGGGCGGGACAGGCTGCACCATGCATGCATGCCATGCAGCTGCCTCTCGCGTCGCAGTCTAGCTATTTTGCGTACAGTCAACCGACGCAGCGGCGCTGCAGCGTATTTACTCCCTCCGTCGCATTAAATAAGTGTACATCTAACTTTTTTCTTCAGTCAAACTTACTCCCCTCCGGTTCATGCGCCATAGAAAAACATGCAATTCCAAAAAATTACTCCCTGATTTATGCATTAATTGCCTCCATTCTACTTCGTCTGTCCCAAATTACTCTGCGTTTTGGGTTTAGTAAAAGTCAATATTTATAAACTTTGACTACCTATAGGGCATGTACAATGCAAGAGAGGGCATGTATTCTCTTAGTCATCCACACCATCTAGAGAATTCATTAGAGATAAATTAATTTGCTAAGGGAATACATATGGTACAACCAAGAAATTAGCCTTTCCTTATTTCTAAGAGATCATCCCTTAGCTAAGGGAAGACAAACTCATCTTTCTTATTTCTCTCTCCTCCAACTAAGCAAATATCTAACGTGGCAGTCATAAGGAAAGGCTGACGTCATTGCATTGTAGTGCCCTAAGAAAAAATATCAAAATCTAAAATATATAATAAATATAATTAGATTCACCATAACACATAATTTAATATTATAAATGCTAGTATTTTGTTCATGCATGCATGCGGTGTAAAAATAATGTGAACCCTCTATTTATTGAGGGCTCAGCGTGAATGGCGGCGTGGGACTTTGGACTCAGCGTGACTTGGGCGCCCGCCTGACTTTGGATGTTTTTTCTCTCTTTTCTATTAATGCATGCTTGCATGCATGCAGGGGGTCGACGATGCAGGGCAGGGTCACGTCGCATCCTAGCAATTTTTTTACATTGACCGCGTCCTCGCATTGATCACGCACGCGGCTACGCCCGCTGCCTACAGGCAACGACGCAGCGCACGCGGCTGCGCAACACAGGATTCACATGTCGCCCTTCACGCTGAGCCCTCAATAAATAGGGCTGGCAAAACGCCTTTGCCTCCTCATCTTCAACCTCGAGTCCCTTTGCCTCCTTTGCCTCCTCCCAGCCCCAAAAAACCCATCTTCGGTGAGCGACCATGGCGACCTCCCCCCTCCGCCTTCCTTCGGACAGCGATGTCAGCGACGAGGACAACCACCCGGACCACAACAGTGGTGGGAGAAGGAGGCGTCCACGCGCCCGAGGCGTCGCAAAGCCCCGGCCTACCCCTAGGCCCAAGGCCACTTCGTCCACAACCCCCTCCCCAGCCGCGACAGCAACCTCCCCGACTCCGGCCCCTCCGACGAGGCCCTCAAGGCGGCGGAGAAGCAGGAGGCGAAGGAGCTGGCTGCTGCCGAGAAGTGGGAGGAGAAGGAGGTCGCGCGGGCCTAGAAGAAAAGGCGGCAACGGGAGGAGGAGGACCGACGGGAGGCAGCTCGTTGGTCCTTCGAGGAGGAGCATAGACGGCAGGAGACACGGGAGAGGGCGGCGGCTTGGAACGCGGCGATGACGGCTTGGAGGGCGGCGGCACCGCCCCCACCGCCGATGGAGTAGGGCAGCCTCCCGGCCGGCGAGGTTGGCCGGCAGCCGCCCTAAACCCACGTAGTAGCTAGGGTTAGGGTTTAGGCGTCGGGCCCTTAGGATTAGTTTCCCTTAGGGTTTATGTAATGTGGGGTCCTCTATGTAATGTGGGGCCCCTCTCTATATTGTACCCCTTATATTATCTAATATATTATGTATGTGATCGACTTGTGTTTTATTGTATTGTCATTTGTCAAAACACCCAAAACAACAAGTGCATAAAACAAAAGACACAAAAAAAGTTCTCATATAATACTCGTGCAATATTTATAAAATGAGTGAAATTAAAAAAGCTCAAAAGGAAGAATAAGTTAACGTTATGATGGTTGATTATTTTCAAACAACACATGCAACACATGGTTTATTTTCAAAAAACACATTTACATATTTACATAAGTTAAAAGGGAGTCCAAGTTAAAGTGCTTGGCTTGTTAGTTAAATGGATGCCCTTGGCCTTCATTTATATATTTACTTTCGCAAAAAATAAAAGATTGCGACCTGAGCACAAGTATCTGCAGATCCGCACGTCCCTAGTTAGAATGTAACGTGAGTGCTATTTTGTTTGCCCAATCTACAAGTAGTTACTATTGGGCCTTGATACGACCATTTGGCCTGGCTAAGTTCTATTTGGGACTGGCCTTTTTCAATCACTCCTCGTCAATTGTTTTTTTAACTTTTCAACCCCTTCCTCTTCCCCGCACACTGACGAAACTGAAGGAACATTGACAAAACTGACAAAACTGAAGGAACACTGATTTCGAAAACAGAGCAGCTCAAAATTTGTCTGAATTTGTGTTGCATTTTATTCAAGCCAAAGACATACCATTACATCCATCTCCGCAGGTTCTACGATAACAAAGCATCACTGGAACACTGATTGAGCTGTCTAATGACTAATGATCAGGAGATAAACAAATCTGAGAGAAATTACACAAAATAAAAAAAACGGCCATCAGATTGTCCTGCTTCTTCAATTCAATGATTTGCCTTAGCTGCTTGTTCATCTTCTTTAGCTCGGCCTTCACTTCTGCATCCACCGTAGTACCGGCGGAAATGGGGTTGCTAGACGTGAGTTGCTCCACCACGGACGGGTTTTCGAGCTCCCGGGATGCTACCTCCACCCAAATTCACTCGATGTACTCATCAAGCCACTCAAAATGCCCATATTTTGGCAGTTTCTAAAATCGCAGAGATGAACCCTAAATCCCAAATTCGATGAAATGCATGAAATTTCGAAAGAAAAGCGAGAAATTGGCGCTCGGAACACTTAGATCTCACCTTCCCCGGCTCGGACTTGCTCTCACACTTCACAAATTCCCGGCCGACGTTGCCGTTCTTATCGGTGGATGTGACAAGCCGCTTCAGGAGCGCGGTACGGGGGCAATCGGGGAACCTCGTCATCTGCACCGCACCATAACGAGGCCATGAGCGGAGGGAGGCTGAAGCAGAGCTCGGCATCCCTCGCCGGCGTTGCCGCACTTGCTCGCCGGAGATGAAAACGGAAGGGGATGAGATGCTGGAACGGTGGCGGGAGGGCTCGGGTGCGGGACGGATCGTGCCAACGACTCTCTTCTACCACAGCTTGGGTCCCACGATATGAGGTGGACATCAGGTGGGTCTCGCCGTGACGTGGACAGGCTGTAGGTCCTGCTCTGCTCAGCTGATTCGAATTCGTTGAAGGTCTCGTGAGGTTAAGTGGAAGTGTCGCACGAGAGCTATTTGCCGCTTCAGAAGTGTCGCATGCGAGCTATTCTTTGCAACGATGTAGTGTTTCTTCCAATTCCACGTAAAGACGTCGTATGAAAGCTATAAGCCCATTATAAACATACTTCTGCCTCAAATCCAAACATATGATTTACTTTACAGGTTCACACTAAATATTCGAAACAATATTTATAGTCAAAGTTTTAAGAGTTTGACTTCAGGGATATACTACTGATATGCAGGGAGTACGATGCATGCGGGATGCCCATGGTCCAGTCTCATGAAATTATCACTTCATTTAGTACAACAACGAAATAGTACGCATAAGAAAGAACATACATATGCCAGACTGCCAGTATAAGAGAAGTAAATCAAACAGAAGGTTGAAACAAAAGCCATCTCTCGATGGATAGCTAGTTACTCCTAGTGGATGCACTGGAAGTCGGCTGGGCAGATCTTTCCGCAGTTGTTGAGGATGAGGGTAAGATCGATGGGGACGTTGAGGTGGATTCCGAGAACGTTGGCCTTGATGGCGGTGCAGAGGCAGACGGCGGCGTCCAGTTCGACGAGTCCGTCGAGGAGCGAGCAGCAGGGCTCGGCCGGCAGCACGCCGATCTTGGCCTTCACCAGGCCCAGCACGTTGGCGCACACGTGCAGCTTGAGCGCGTTCTGGGGGCACGAGCCGAAGCGGGTAGCAGGCACCGGCGCCGGTGGCGGAGGGCAGTAGGTGGCGCTGGCTACGGCCACCAAAGCCAGGAGGAGCACGGCTCTCGGTGCCATGGCCATGGATGTCGATCGAGCAAAGTGCTAGCTATATTACGTTACGTCTGTATTTTGTGCTGGCGTGCTTGAGTTCCGGCGTGATCTGGAGAGTCGTCGTATTTGTAGTGAGGCCTTGGATCTCGGCAGATGAGATTCTACACGTCCGTGAAGAACAGCTTGTGATTTTCCCACCTGACGCCGTTTGGCTGGTACTCTGGTTGTTTATGCATTTGCTGATAGTGTTTTCGTTTGATTTGGATGTACATGCACCCGTGAATGCATGGTTTGTCTGATTGAATGAACGGCGTGCCAACTGGATTTTTTTTAGCCAACTACGGCGGGCATAAGCCGGCCTGAATCATTTTCATATAAAGATAGAACTGGATACAAACGCAAAGGCTATCACATATAGCACCACCATTACAACTTAGAACCCAACAACTTGGAACAGACCATGAAGAACTTAGGAGTGCTGTTGGATCAATCGAAGGGATCTCGAAGTCGAGATTGCACCGAGAAACGAAAACCGTCTACCTAGCGATCACTCTACACCTTGAAGAATTAGGAGAGTGGCAGCCATCATCAAAGGGCTTCACCGCGGTTTGGAGCTTATACGTCATACTCTAGGGCATTTCATGAGTTTATTAGAGAGCACCCAACTCTCATGCATTACGACGTTTGACAGTCAGACTCATATAGGTGTGTTCCTCAAGAGATGTTCTGCAGGACAACATCTCCGCTTATAAAAAGCCACTTGGAACACATTAAGATAAATATCAACCTGCCATGCAGATTAAGAGAGTATTGCATCTTTATGGAGATGTAAATATAATATGGAGATACTCTCCTCTCAGCTGACCAGCAGCTTGTCTCTCAGCTCTAATTCACGGGATCTCCGATCACATAGAGTGGGTTGCCACTGGGATCAACTCATAGCGTGGGTCTCAAACCCATCTCCCTCGATGCATTATCTATCACATTACGTGATAAACCCTTTGTGAAGGGATCTGCCAGATTCTTAGATGTTTGGATATAATCCAACGCAATAACTCCGGAGTTTCTCAGTTTCCTGACAGATTTCAATCTCCTCTTCAGATGCCTTGATGACTTTATATTATCCTTAGAACTGTTTACTTTGACGATCACAATTTGATTATCACAGTTCATCGGGATGGCGGGTATTGGTTTTTCAACCACATGTAAGTCCATCAAGAGCTCACGAAGCCACTCTGCTTCAACAGTGCCTGTGTCTAATCCTGTGAGTTCTGCTTCCATTGTTGACCTCGCTAAGATGGTCTTCTTGCAAGACTTCCAGGAAACAGCGTCACCACCAAGTGTAAACAAATAATCACTTGTGGCCTTAATCTCATCAGCATCAGATATCCAGTTTGAATCACTATAACCCTCAACTACCCGTGGATACCAAGTATAGTGAATACCATAACTTGTAGTGCCTTTCAAATAGCGCAAAACTCTTTCAAGAGCATGCCAATGATCATCTCCAGGATTTGACACAAATCGACTCAGTTTGCTTACAACAAAGGAGATGTCAGGTCTAGTAGCGCTGGCTAAATACATGAGCGAGCCAATAATTTGAGAATATCTCAATTGATCTTTAGCAGTCCTTCGATTCTTTCGAAGTAGCACACTCGGATCATAAGACGTTGGAGAAGAATTGTAGTCGCTATACCCGAAGCGACTCAATATCTTTTCCACATAGTGAGACTGAAGCAATGTAATCCCACCATTGTCATCCTTTAGTAGCTTGATGTTTAATATTACATCAGCCACTCCCAAGTCCTTCATCTCAAAGCAGCAAGATAGGAACTCTTTGACCTCCTCGATAACAGTGAGGTTGGTCCCGAATATCAATATGTCATCAACATAGAGACACATAATAACTCCCTCGCCCCCACCATGGCGATAGTACACACATTTGTCAGCTTCATTTACAACAAAGCCTTCAACAGTTAAAGTTCTTTCAAACTTCTCGTGCCACTGCTTAGGAGCCTGCTTAAGACCATACAAAGACTTCACTAACTTACACACCTTTCCTTATTGACCATCTACTACAAATCCGTTAGGCTGCTCCATATAAATTTCCTCATCTAGCTCTCTATTTAGAAAAGTTGTCTTAACGTCCATTTGATGAACGAGAAGACCATATGAGGCAGCCGAAGATAGTAGTACTCGGATAGTGGTCAGTCTGGCTACATGTGAGTAGGTATCGAAAAAGTCTTCACCTTCCTTTTGGGTATAACCCTTGGCCACAAGACGTGCCTTATACTTTTCAATAGTACCATCAGGTCTAAGCTTTTTCTTGAACACCCACTTACATCCTACAGGTTTGCAACCATAAGGACGATCAGTGATTTCCCAAGTACCATTAGATAAGATGGAGTCCATCTCGCTTAGGACGGCTTCCTTCTAGTAGTCAGCATCTTAAGATGCATAGGCTTCCGAAATGGAAGTGGGAGTATCATCCACAAGGTACACAATGAAATCATCACCAAAAGACTTTGCAGTCCTTTATCTCTTGCTCCTTTTGGGAGCTTCATTGTCATCCTCTACAGGATCATCAGAGTGTTCTATCGGCATAGTGGGTTCAGGAATTATAGAAAATTCCTTACTAGATGAACTAGTCATCTCCTGATTTGATGAGCTAGACATACCTTTCATAGGAAATATGTCCTCAAAGAAAGTCGCATCATTTGACTCCATAATTGTACCAACATGCATGTCAGATACCTCAGATTTTACTATCAAAAATCTATAGCCAATGCTATGAAAAACATATCCTAGAAAAACACAATCAACGGTTTTTGGTCCAAGCTTTCGCTTCTTGGGTATTGGAATATTGACTTTCGCCAAACAACCCCAAGTTCGTAAGTAAGAGAGTTTAAGCCTTTTGTTTTCCCAGTCCTCAAATAGAGTCATGGTTTTATCCTTTACAGGAACATGGTTTAGGACATGATACGCAGTCATTAGCGCCTTCCCCCACCATTTCTTAGAAAGACCCTATGTTTCTAACATGGCGTTAACCAAATCAGTTAGAGTGCGGTTCTTCCTTTCGGCCACCCCATTTGACTAAGGTGAGTAGGGAGGCGTCCTCTCATGTATAATACCATGTTCCATACAGAATAAATCAAATTCGTTTGAAAAGTACTCTCCACCACGATCCGACCTTAGCCGCTTGCTTTTAAGATCAAGTTAGTTTTCTGCCTCAGCTTTATAGATTTTGAAGTAGTTCAAAGCTTCATCTTTAGATTTCAGGAGATAAACATAGCAGTATCTATTGAATAATAGAGCAATTTACCAAGCGAATTACCCATAATAAACGCTAGATAAAATATGATTAGAATAAAAGATAAAAAACTAATCATGTGAAATAGCGAAAACATATTAAGACAATTAACCAAACAGACTGCAAAACATAAGTCTTGAGATGCGATCAGAACAATATTGATAAAGAAAACATACACGACAGCGGCAGCCGAAGAGGAACCACCGGTGTTCGTGTTGGCACCGTCGTTAGCCATGTCGTCGAGGAAGAGGGTGCTGATGTCGGGGAAGAAGTCCTCGTCGGGAAAGACGTCGCTATCCGTGTGGGAGTCCGTGACGAAGCCAGTAGTCGCGCCGATAGCGCTCCCCAAAAACCTTATCGCCATTCTCCCGTACAGGACTCGAAGCAGCGGGGTCTCGGAGACCTACTGTCCCGGATCACGGTGCACGCCGCAAGACTGGATGGGGAAGATCTAGGTAGCGCAGTGCTCTGAAACTTGAGGCGCAAAGGAGTATGCGGCGATGTGTTGCGGTGTTTCTGAGAAGAGGCGCGACCTCTCTCTTATATAGACATAGAGAGGTAGGCAGTCAGGCTGCACAGAAGACAGCCCACCGGACAGCCTCCACTTAGTTCGTATTAAAAGTCCACTCGAGCAAAACGTTTCAACTTCTGTACGACTGTTCATATACCATTCACGCGTGGCAAAATAAAGCTCGGCTCGGCGAGATTCCCGCAACCCGCGGCGCGCGCGCGCGTCGTGACGAGGCGAGGCGTGGCGTGGCGTGGCGTGGCGAGGCGAGCGAGGAGGAGGAGCACGCGTGTGGAACTCTCTCCTTCTCCTTCTCATCCGTTTACCAAGTGGTAGGAGAGCTCACCTTATAAGCTGGTCCAACTTCCACTCAACTAGCAATGTGGGACTAAACATTTGTCCTAGCTCTTGCCTTGCATGAATGGGCCAAATGGACCTCTAGGATTTCAGGAATTTATTGACATATAATAAATGGGCTGGGCCTATTTAGGCAAAATTCCAACAATCCCCCACAAGATCCCAGAGGCACATGAAGTTTGCCTTTGGTTCCAAAACATTGTTTATATACCGGTACTGTAGTGGAGACTGTTAAGTTGAACTTCCACCTAGAACTTTATGTTATACTAGGCTACAACTTGTACAGTGGACTATGCCTTGAACTACAAGTTTGTTGCGAACCTAGCTTCACAAAAAGTCTTGACCGATACTAGGCTACCGTGGGACTTCCCCGCGGGTGGAGCTTATACGTCATACTCCATGACCTTTCATGAGTTTATTAGAGAGCACCCAACTCTCATAGACTGCGACGTTTGACAGTCAGACTCATATAAGTGTGTTCTTCAATAGATGTTCTGCAGGACAACATCTCTGCTTAAGATTAAGCCATTTAGAACACATTAAGATAAAATCAACCTGCCGTGCAGAATAGGAAAGTATTGCATCTTCACGGAGTGGTGTTCATTAAAGTGGGAATACTTTCCTCTCGGTCTACCAATGGCTTGTCTCCCAATTCTAATTCACGGGATCTCCGATCACATAGATTGGTTTGCCACTATGGAAAACTCATAGTGTGGGTCTCATACCCATCTCCTTCGATGCATTTTCTATCACATTGCGTGATAGTCCCTTTGTGAAGGGATCTGCCAGGTTCTTAGATGTTTGGATATAATCCAATGCAATAACTCCGGAGTTTCTCATTTTCCTGACAGATTTAAGTCTCCTCTTCACATGTATTGAGGACTTCATATTATCCTTAGAACTGTTCACCTTAATAATCACGGTTTGATTATCACAGTTCATTGGAATTGCGGGTATAGGTTTTTCAACCACAGGTAAGTCCATCAAGAGTTCACGAAGCCACTCTGCTTCAATAGTGGCCGTGTCTAGTACTGTGAGTTCTGCTTCCATAGTTGACCTCGTTAAGATGGTCTGCTTGCAAGACTTCCAAGAAATAGCGCCACCACCAAGTGTGAAAACATATCCACTCGTGGCCTTTATCTCGTCAGCATCAGATATCCAATTTGAATCACTATAACCCTCTAGTACCCTCGGATACCCGGTATAGTGTATGCCATAGCTCGCAGTGCCTTTTAGATATCGCATAACTCTATCAAGAGCATGCCAGTGATCATCTCCTGGATTTGAAACAAATCGACTGAGTTTGCTTACAGCAAAGGCGATGTCAGGCCTCGTGGCACTAGCTAAATACATAAGCGAGCCAATGATTTGAGAGTATCTTAGTTGGTCTCTAGCATTTCCTCGATTCTTTCGAAGCAACACACTAGGATCATACGGTGTAGGAGAAAAATTGACGTTGCTATATCCGAAACGACTCAAGATCTTTTTCACATAGTGGGACTGAAGCAGTGTAATCCCACCATCATCATATCTCAATAGCTTGATGTTCAGGATGACATCAGCTACTCCCAAATCCTTCATCTCAAAGGAACGAGATAAGAAATCTTTGACCTCCTTAATTGCATTAAGGTTGGTTCCAAAAATCAGTATGTCATCAACATACAAACAAAGGATGACTCCCTCACCCCCACCATGGTGATAGTATACACACTTGTCAGCTTCGTTTACAACAAAGGCTGCAGCGGTTAAGGTTTTATCAAATTTTTCGTGCCACTGCTTAGGTGCTTGTTTAAGACCATATAAAGACTTCAGTAGCTTGCTCACTTTTCTTTCTTGACCATTTACTACAAAACCATCTGGTTGATCCATATAAATTTCCTCATCCAACTCTCCATTTAGGAAAGCTGTCTTAACGTCCATTTGATGAACGAGAAGACCGTGTGATACAGCCAGAGAAAGTAGTACTCGAATGGTAGTCAACCTTGCTACAGGTGAGTAAGTGTCAAAGAAGTCTTCACCTTCCTTTTGAGTATAACCCTTGGCCACAAGCCTTGCCTTATACTTCTCAATAGTACCATCAGGCTTTAGTTTCTTCTTAAACACCCATTTACATCCTACAGGTTTGCACCCATAAGGACGATCAGTGATCTCCCATGTTTCATTAGCTAAGATGGAATTCATCTCACTATGAACAACTTCCTTCCGGTAGTCAGCATCAGGAGATGCATAAGCTTCTGAAATGGAAGTGGGAGTGTCATCGACAAGGTACACAATGAAATCATCACCAAAGGACTTTGCAGTCCTTTGTCTCTTGCTCCTTTTAGGAATTTCATTATCATCCTCCTTAGGACTTTCAGAGTGTTCAATTGAAATGGTAGGTTCATAGAATATAGCAAACTCCTGATTAGATGAACTAGGTATCTCCGGATTTGATGAGTTAGGTTTATCCTTCATTGGAAAGATATCCTCAAAGAAAGTCGCATCAGTCGACTCCATGATTGTACCGACATGAATGTCAAACACTTCAGATTTTACTATCAAGAATCTATAACCAATGCTATGAAAAGCATAGCCCAGAAAAACACAATCAATGGTTTTAGGTCAAAGCTTGCGCTTCTTGGGGATTGGTACATTAACTTTTGCCAAACAACCCCAAGTACGTAAGTAAGAGAGTTTTAATCTTTTCTTCTCCCATTCTTCAAATGGAGTAATTTATTTGTTCTTTGTGGGAACTCGGTTTAGGACATGGCACGCGGTCAATAGTGCCTCCCCCCACCATTCCTTAGAAAGACCCGATGTGTCTAACATGGCGTTAACCAAATCTGTTAGAGTACGGTTCTTTCTTTCGGATACTCCATTTGACTAGGGTCAGTAGGGAGGCATCCTCTCATGAATTATGCCATGTTCCGCACAAAAGGAATCAAAATCGTTGGAAAAATACTCTCCACCACGATCAGACCTAAGCCTCTTAATCTTTCGATCAAGTTGATTTTCTGCCTCAGCTTTATAGATTTTGAAAAAACTCAAAGCCTCATCTTTTGATTTCAGAAGATAGACATTACAATATCTCGTAGAGTCATCGATCAAAGTCATGAAATATTTCTTTCCACCTTTTGTCAACACACCATTCATCTCACAAAGATCAGAATGTATGAGCTTTAGTGGTGTTAAATTTCTCATTTCTGCAGTCGTATGTAACTTGCGAGGTTGTTTAGCTTGCACGCAGACTTGGCACTTAGATCCCTTAACAGTTGAGAAATCAGGGATTAAATTCATTTTGTCTAGCCGCGTCATACAACCAAAATTAATATGACAAAGACGAGAGTGCCAGACATTTGATTCAAAATTCGTGTAAATATGATTAACAACTTTATTACAAATGTCCGACAGAGATAAGCGGAACAAGCCTCCGCATTCATAGCCTTTACCAATAAAGGTTCCATACTTCAAAATTACAAATTTATTGGACTCGAATACAACCTTGTAGCCATCTCGACACAGAAGAGATCCGCTAACAAGATTTTTATTTATTGAGGGAACATGATGCACGTTCTTCAGGCGCACGGTCTTTCTCGAAGTGAACTTCAGATCGACCGTACCAACACCATGAATAGAAGCATGCGAGCCGTTCCCCATTAGCACGGTTTGAGTCCCTCTGACCTGATATGAAGAAAACATGGAAATATCAGAACGGACATGTACATTAGCGCCCGTGTCAATCCACCAATCAGGAGAATGACATAATGAAAGAACAGTAGGTAATATACCATACCCAACATATTTCATCTCAACGTCGCCCACGACAATATTAGTAGTCTTGCTTCTCTTCCCATGCTGGCGCTTGTCAAAGCGGTTGGGACAAGAAGGAGCCCAATGATTAGGATCACCGCACACATGACAAGCACCTTTCCTCTTATCAGTCTTCTTCTTGAAGCTGGTGGACTGTGAGACCTTGTTCTTTCCATCGAACTTTCCTTTGTCATAAAACTTGCCTTTGTTCTTGAACTTGTGAGGCTAGAAGTTCCTTTTCTGTACCAGGTTGGCATTAGAACCTCCCTCGGTACCTCGAGCACATGTGTCTTTTTCTCTCGCCTTCTCTTCCACATCAAGAGTCCCAATGAGTTCCGTCACGGAGAACTCTTGTCTCTTGTGCTTCAGAGAAGTAGAAAAATTCCTCCATGACTGGGGAAGTTTGGCAATGATGCCTCCGACAACAAACTTCTCCGGTAACACACAAGTGAAGTGCTCAAGCTCCCTGGCAAGTGACTGTATCTCATGAGCCTGCTCCACAATGGGGCGGTCATCAACCATCTTATAGTCATAGAATTGTTCCATGACATACAGTTCACTGCCAGCATCGGAGACTCCAAATTTTCTCTCGAGCGCATCCCACATATCTTTGCCATTGCTAAATGACAGATATGAATCGACAATATTGTCACCAAGGATGCTGATCAAGGCAGCCTTGAAAGTGGTATCAAGTTTTTGGAACGCCTCTTCCTGAGCGGGATTAAGTTCTCCCTTAGGTGCGCCATAGATGGCGTTATAGCAGCTCATGGTCTGAAACCAGAGCACTGCTCCCGCACGCCATCGTTTGTAATTCACACTTTCAAACACAGGTGGCTTCATAGAAGCAACAAAGCCACTTGGGGCAAATTGCCTGAAATAAGGTTTTTGGATTGTTGAATAATAGAGCAATTTACCAAGCAAATTACCCATAATAAACGCTAGATAAAACATGATTAGAATAAAAGATAAAAAACTAATCATGTGAAATAGCGAAAACATATTAAGACAGTTAACCAAACAGACTGCAAGACATAAGTCTTGAGATGCGATCAGAACAAGATTGATAAAGAAAACATACACGGCAGCGGCAGCCGAAGAGGAACCACCGGTGTTCGTGTTGGCACTGTTGTTAGCCATGTCGTCGAGGAAGAGGGTGCTGATGTCGGGGAAGAAGTCCTCGTCGGGAAAGACGTCGCTATCCGTGTGGGAGTCCGTGACGAAGCCAGTAGTCGCGCCGACAACGCTCCCCAAGAACCTTATCGCCCTTCTCCCGTACAGGACTCGAAGTAGCGGGGTCTCGAAGGCCTGCTGTCCCGGCTCACGGTGCACGCCGCAAGACGGGATGGGGAAGATCTAGGTAGCGCAGTGCTCTGGAACTTGAGGCGCAAAGGAGTATGCGATGATGTGTTGCGGTGTTTCTAAGAAGAGGCGCGACCTCTCTCTTATATAGACACAGAGGGGTAGGCAGACAGGCTGCGCAGAAGATGAAACGAACGGACGGGAGTTGAAGCGAACAGGCGGCAGCCCACCGGACAGCCTCCACTCAGTTCGTATTAAAAGTCCACTCGAGAAAAACTTTTGAACTTCTGTACGACTGTTCATATACCATTCATGCGTGGCAAAATAAAGCTCGACTCGGCGAGATTCCCGTAACCCGTGGCACGCGCGTCGTGACGTGACGAGGCGAGGCGTGGCGTGGCGTGGCGAGGCGAGCGAGGAGGAGGAGCGCGCGTGTGGAACTCTCTCCTTCTCCTTCTCATCCGTTTACCAAGTGGTATGAGAGCTCACCTTATCAGCTGGCAGCTCTTGCCTTGCATGAATGGGCCAAATGGGCCTCTAGGATTTCAGGAATTTATTGACATATAATAAATGGGCTGGGACTATTTAGGAAAAATTCCAACAGTATCTAGTGGAGTCATCAATCAACGTCATAAAGTATTTTTTTCCACCTTTTGTCAACACACCATTTAACTCACAAAGATCTGAATGTATAAGTTCTAGCGGTGCTAAGTTTCTTGGTTCCACAGCCGTATGAGACTTGCGGGGTTGCTTTGCTTGGACACAAACTTGGCACTTAGAACCTTTGACAGTGGTAAATTTCGGAATTAAACTCATATTGGCTAGCCGTGTCATGCAACGAAAGTTAATATGACAGAGTCGTGAATGCCAAACATTGGACTCATTATCATTGCACACATGATTAATAACTTTAGTATATGAGTCTGACATAGACAAGCGGAAGAGACCTCCACACTCATAACCCTTTCCAACAAATTGTACATACTTAAAAATTACAACTTTATTGGACTCAAAAACCAACTTAAAGCCATCTCAACATAAAAGCGATCCGCTGACGAGATTCTTTTTGATGGAGGGAACATGCTGCACATTCTTTAGCTGTACGATCTTCTCCGAAGTAAACTTCAGATTTACCATACCAACACCATGAACAGAAGCACGTGAGCCGTTTCCCATCAGCACGGAAGAAGTCCTTGAGACCTGATAAGAGGAAAACATGGAAATATCAGAACATACATGTGTATTAGCACCCGTGTCTATCCACCAATCAGGAGAATGACATACTGAAAGGATATAGTAGGTAAAATACCATACCCAGAATCTTTCATCTCAATATCGCTAATAACAACATTAGCGGCCTTGCCGCTGTTCCCATGTTGACGCTTGTCAAAGCGATTAGGGCAGCTAGGAGCCCAATGATCAGGATCGCCATAGACGTGGCAAGAGCCTTTCCTCTTATCATTTTTCTTCTTGAAGTTGGTTGAGTGCGTGACCTTGTTCTTGCCATCAAACTTCTCCTTTCCTTCAGTTTTGTTCTTATTCTTGAACTTGTGGGATTGGGAGTTTTTCCTCTGCACTAAATTGGTAGTAGAACCTCCCTCAAATCCTCGAGCAGTTTTGTCCTTTGCTCTCGCCTTCTCTTCCACATGAAGAGAACCAATGAGATCTGTAACGGAAAACTCTTGTCTCTTATGTTTCAGAGAAGTAGCATAGTTTCTCCACGAGGGAGGAAGCTTGGAAATAATGCCACCAACCACAAATTTGTCCGGTAAGGAACACTTGATCTGCTCAAGTTCTTTGGCAAGTGATTGTATCTCATGAGCCTGCTCAACGACGGAGCGCTCATCAACCATCTTGTAGTCATAGAATTTCTCCATGACATACAACTCAGTGCCAGCATCCGAGACTCCAAACTTGGCCTCGAGCGCTTCCCACGCGTCCTTGACATTATCAAATGACATATACGGGTCAACAATGTTGTCCCCAAGAACACTAAACAAAGCCGCCATAAACATGGTATCGGCTTTCTTAAAGGTCGCTTCTTGCTCAGCAGAAAGATCTCCTTCAGGCTTGTCAAGAGTGGCGCTATAGCAGTTTAAGTTTTCAAACCAGAGAACTGCTCTCTTGCGATATCTCTTATAGTGCATGCCATTAAAAGGAGCGGCCTAGTAGCCACGGCTACACCAGTGGAATTCAGTTGCCTATAATCAGGTTTTTGGATTGTTGAAAATATAAGCAATAATCCATATGATTTAATCCGAATAATAAACTGATAAAGCATGATCATACAGACAGTAGTAAAACCAATCATGCAGATCAACAAGGTAGATGAACGGATTACATCTATACAAGATAAACCTATCACATCTACACCAAACGCTAGAACAAAGAACTCTATCATAATCTGAAAAAGACAATTGAAGATCACATACATTGTAGGCTGAAAAGGACAAATCCATTTTCTGTTTTATTCAAATTCAAGCACTTTTTATGTTAAAATTTTAGTGAGATTCAAAAATATGCAAAATATAATAGTTAATGCATTTTTAAATTGGAAATGGCTAAATGGTTAAAAGTTTGGGTAGTTAAAATAATTATTTTATAAAACAGAAAATTGATTTGGATTACTTATTCAAATTCAAGCATTTTTCATGTTCAAAGTTTTCTCAAATTCATAAGTATGTAAAAACTATATAATTCAAATGTTTTGAAAATATAAAAGTATGCAAATTCAAATGTTTGAAAAAACAATACATCCCGCGCTAGTTTTGTCCCAGCGTGCGCAATTTTGGGCCCTTTGTCCTGGCCTAACTCACCAGCCGGGATTAAAGCCTGTGCAGCACGCTGGTGCCCTTAAAGACACCCCCTTTAGTCTAGGTGCGTTGCACCAGCTAGGACTAATGACCCCCACCTTTAGTCCCGGCTGGTGCCACACACCGGGACTAAAGGGGGGACGGGGGGGGGGGGTATTTATACGCGGCCTCCTTCCCCGTCGAATCCACCGACTGGGACTTGAAGGCCATCGACGATTACAACGCCACCAGGCTGCCCCTCCACGCGAGCCGCCACTGCCACTGCGCCTCCCCGCTCCCCTCTGCGCCGGCCGCCACCGCCGCGCCTCCCTACGCCTCCCCGCACCACTGTGCCTCCCCACGCCTCCCCACTCCCCTCCCCGGCCGCCACCACGCCTCCCACGCCCCTCCCTGGCCGCCACCGCCTCGAGGTAGTTGCCGACTCCGATGATGGAGGATTTCTATAGAAATATTATTGTATGGAAAGCATAGAAATATTTGTGTTGCATTTAAATATTTGTATAGAAATAATTATTGCATAGAAATATTTGTGTTGCATTTAAATATTTGTATAGAAATATTATTGTGTAGAAATAATATTGCATAGAAATAATATTGTATAGAAATATTATTGCATAGAAATATTTGTGTTGCATTTAAATATTTGTATAGAAATATTATTGCATAGAAATATTGTGTGCAAATATATTTGCAAATATGATTTTTTTCTATATTGAAATATTGTGTGCATTTTGAAATAATATTGTGTGCATATCGCATTTTGCAGAAACTATGGATCCACCTAGTCCAATCCATAGAAACCTAGCACAATAAGAAATTATCGATGATATAATCCACAACGCTGATACAGCCAAATCTCCCTCGAGGTATCTAAACCCATCCGGTGAGGGAGAGGAGGTCAACCAACGAGAGGGAGAAGCCATCGACTCTGATGATGGAGGAGCTGACAACTCTGATGATGGAGAAGACGATGTACCCTTAACGAAGACCGCCGAGGTATATATATGATGTCCGGTGATCACTAGATATATGATGTCCGGGAGTAGCTGTATATACCGAGTTATATATATATTATTGATGTCTACGCACTTCTATTCTTGTAGACAGTTTTTGGGCCTCGAAGTGCAGAGGTTTGTAGAATAGCAACAAGTTTCCCTTAAGTGGATTACCCAAGGTTTTTCGAACTCAGGGAGGAAGTGGTCAAAGGTATCCCTCTGAAGCAACCCTGCAATCAAGATACAAGAAGTCTCTTGTTTCCCCAACACACCCAATACACTTGTCATGTGTATAGGAGCACTAGTTCGGCGAAGAGATAGTAAAATACAAGTGGTAATGGTGTCAGAAAAGAGTTTCTGACTTGTTGTTGACATGGGAGAGACTAAAGACAAACATATGGAAGCAAGCAAACATGCAACAGATCTAGATACAAACGGTGTTTCAATGTTTAGAAACAAGGCCTAGGGATCATACTTTTACTAGTGAACACTCTCAATAAATATATTCCCTTCATGATACTACCCTGAACTACTCTCCGGTTGGACACTCTAATCCATGGTAGGGCTATAACAACACTCCTCAAGGTCCGCCTTCCCCATCTAGATAACCCCACACTGTCACTGATGGAAGGGTTAACCTCTTGGGTGCCCGATCTTCACGGATCTCGTGGTCAAATCGATGGGAAAGCGAGGGGAAATGGAGAAGGTAGCGGAAGCGAACACACACCTCGCGAAGACCACGATGAACACACGCAGAACTCACACGATACAAGGCCGATTGCTCCTGAACGGCGGCCACCGGTCCGATAGAATCCTCGCAAGGAAAGATCGGTCAACATGCTCCCTCAAATCCACATCGGAGAGGGAAGAACACCTTGGGGAGGGTCTTGACAACTTGGATACGAGACATCGAACTCCAAGGCCTTGTTTAACGATGGATGCGTGATGCAAAGTCCAATCAAGGTTGGTGACGATAGTCGGTCCCCTTGGTAAAGGGGATGAGGCAAAACTAGAGATTCCACAATGGGGGTTGTCTTTAGTCTATCATCTATGCCTAAGGGATACATGAGGGGTGGGGGCACTATTTATAGGCCAACCACATAAACAAGGGTAGTTTGGGGATAAACTAGGCGAATAGGTAAGTAAAGGGGGATACATGGGCTGTGGCCCAACTAGTGCGCGCAGGCACTGCCATGAGCGGTAGTACCGGACTTGGGACCGGTAGTACCGCTTGGTCCGGTAGTGCCGCTCCGGGACCGGTAGTACCGCTTGCGGTCCTGGGGCTTCTGTTGGCGTCGTCTGTATGGGGCGGTAGTAGTGGGCGGTAGTACCGCTGGCCGGTAGTACCGGTCGCCAGATCCGGTAGTACCGCTGGAGACAGAGAGCATTTGGCGATCTGCCTTCTTCCGCCTCCTCTTCCAAGCCTCCGTCTTGTCGGGCTTGATGCTCCGGGATTCCTCCCTTGCCTCCGTACTTGTCAATGTGAACCTATCATGCATATGTGACGGAGTATGAAGTAGCATACCATTCAATAGGGTAGGAAGGGGGCTCGCATAGAGGAACGGATTCACCTTTGGAGTCCATGACGACTTGGCGTAAGTTGGAGACCAAGATGTGGTCACGACCGTAGGTCGGGCTACATCAGCTCCCCCCTTTAAAAAGAGTCGTCCTCGACTCTACATTCTCATCACAAAGTAGAAGGGGTCGAGAGACCTTCTTGATCCTGGGGTTCACCATATAGTCGTCCTTGGGAAGATTGACTTGACAACACTTCAATGTTCCTTCACCTTTCTTGAAGCCTACAAAGCTCACAACAAAAGCAAAGCAACACTCAAAGCGTAGCCAATTCATGAATATTATTGCATGAGTCCTCAAGTAGAAGGAAGTCACCTTATCTTGTAGAGATAGCTCGATGAAGGGTAGCCCTAGGTAACTCTCTTCGGTTCTTCTTGTCAACATATCGTCCATAGAGGTTGACGTGTATGCACTTGTACCTTCACACAACAAATACCAAGCAACATATGTTTGTGTGTGATAGAGGAGCATGTCATTTGTGGAATGTCCATTCTTGTTCACAACACGATTATCACAACTCAAGTAGAGCAAACGGGATGCATATGCAAGGTCAATGTGCATGGAAATCGTTTGAACATCATCCAAATGTGGAAACTCAAAAACTCCATATAACATAGTAGTGGGGCACTCAAAGCAATCGAATAGAAATTTGATCAACATATTTGATGCAAAGTTAGGAGAATTTGGCAAAAACACAAAAGGAAGAATATCCAAAACAACATCATTATGTGTGCCAACCAACCATTGGAAAGAGAAATTGTTCGACATGTTGGATGTCACACACAAATCATCGAAAGCAAATATCATGGGAATATGATTATCCCAAGCGGAAGCAAAAACAATATATTTGCAAACAAACCAAATGAAAGAGCAAGTGGTCCTTATGTTTGTTGCAACAACAAAACGAGATTCTTGGAAGCTCTCATGACAATACATGCTCTTAATGGAATTGTGGTTGCACCCAAAACATCGGAAAGAGAAAATGTTCAACATTTTTGTTGCAACACACAAAGCATCATTATCCAAAAGCAAAGAAACATGAATGTCACAAGGTGAGATAATACCATCAACATGCTTGCAATCAAACCATAGGAAAGAGCAATTTGCCAATATGAAAGATGCAAAGCATGCAAAAGGTATCAGAGCTGGGTTCGATCTTGAACTCACTTGTGGGATGCTCTCAAGAGCTCCTTTTGTCAACTCGTGCTCAACCGAGGTTGACATGATAATGCGGGTACCTACACACATCATACACAAAAGGAAGAATGTGTGTGCATGGTAGAGATACACATCATCCATCATGACGTATCTCTTCTTGTGCACATCACCATTAATGTCATTCAAGTATGAAATAGATGCATGGTGAGTATGCAAGTGGGGAACATGCTTATCATGGCCATCATCAAAATCTCCAAAAATTGAGAAAGCTATGGGGGCCATCTCATTATAACGCATAAGATCAATATTGTTGCAAGCAAAACAAGTGAAATAGCAAGCATTCATCTTATCGCAAGCAGCGGGAGAAATTGAAAGACTAGTATGACAAGACAAGTCCGAAGCAATTGGAGGATACACACAAGATGCATAGCATGGCATGTTTCTGGCAATGATATCGCAATCAAACAATTCCACATGATCAATATTATGCAAAGGCAAATCATCACATGGGAAAGTGGATGAAGCATTTGTAATGTCACAAGTATCATCCATAGCATGCATATCCTCACAATTCATCATGTCCACTAGTGGGATCATGGCATCATCAACACCCTTATTGTTACCTTGTTCATACCTCTCATATGAAGTGGGTGTTGTGGAAGTAGTGGCCTCCTTGTGGACGACTTCGTCTTCTTGATGTAGCCATGGCATAACATCATCTTCGTGCACCATGTACATCTTCTCCAATTGAGGCATCATTGCTTCATGGCTTGGCGCATCTTCCTCCATGGAACCTAGCACAACACAAGAGAACACACTAGAGGTAGAGGGTAAGTTGTTAGAAATCGAAATGGTCTCACTTGAACTATCAACTACCACTCTCAACTCACTAGGAGTATCGCTCATGCCCTCCAAGTGAAAGCACTCAATCTCACATAAGGTGGAGTCACTCATGTCACTCTTGTTCTCACTCAAGTGGGCTAAGTGGCTCTCATACTCACATGGGATTGGTACCACATCATCACTCAAGCATATGGGGGTAGGCTCGGTTTCCTCAACTCCTTGCGCCTCCTTTGGTGAAGGGAAAATCCCATGCTCACCATTCTTGACCTTGTCGCCTTCAAGGTTGGATGCCATAAGGTGGGCATCATCGCTCTCCTCCATGGTCAAAGGGAAAATCCCATGCTCGACCGTCTTGTGGCCATCTCGTAGTAGCGGTGGAGGTAGGCTCATGCTATCCAACTTGGCGAAGTAGAGGTCTACATTTTCCTCGTTGGCGAGGTTGTGGAAGTCAAGCGTAGGCATTGAAGCTTGATGGCGTGGAGGAAGGCTTGCTCTTGGTGCCATTGTGGTGGTGGCACGAGTAGTTGAAGGTGCCCTATGATGGTGTCGACGGAGGTCATTGGCGTGCCTTGCCGATGGTTGATGTAGGTGGCTCACTTGGTCGTCCACATGATACTCGCGACGATGATCACTTGCCTTGGCACTCTTCTTGTGCTTGTGGTGCCTTCTTGAGATTGCTTGAGCATTATGGTTAGTGCTCATCATGAATTCTTCGTCTTTATGGCGAATATGCCTTTGACGATGTCTTGTATCCTATTTATGGTGGCGATGCTCATGAGAGGATGTTTGTCGATGAAGAGTCTTGTTTCTTGGCGCCTCTTGATGCATATGATGTTTGGACGCCACTCTTGTTTGGATAGGAGTTGGATCTTGGCGCCTTGGAGGTGATGTAGCTTGGCGCCTTGGAGATGGTGGAGCTTGACGCCTTGTAGGTGATGGAGCTTGGCGCCTTGGAGATGGTGGCCCTTGACGCCATCTAGGTGGTGGCAGTTGTCGCCATGGAGGTGGATCATCGAAGTAGGTGGTGCCCTTTGGTGTGGCACGCTTGGCCTTGAAGGTCATGGAATCTTGATGATGCGCCTCCTCTTGCTTGGCGTAGTAGGCTTCCATCTCCACACGGTGGAGGAATTCTTCATGGCTCATGGAGGAGCCATCAAAGTCGATGAAGTTCTCCGTGTCCTCCATGCTTGGCGAGGCGTCATCGATGTCGCACTCGAAGTCATCCATGCTTGGGGAGTAATTGTTGGTGTAGTACTCCATATCACCCAAGCATGTGGAGCCATTGTCGGTGTAGTGCTCCATAGTCTCCATGCATGAGGAGCCATTGTCGATGTAGAGCTCCATGTCTTCCATGCATGTGGAGTCGTCGTAGGTGTAGTGCCCCGGGTCCTCAAAGCATGCGGAGCCATTGTTGGTATTTGTCGGGGGGTTAACCTCGGGTAGGTCAGAGACGGGGAAAGACAGAGGTACTGTCCCCGTCTGGTTTCCGAGCTACGGCCTAGGTCGGCCGAATCATGGATATGTCGGCCGATGAACGGAGGCAAGAAGCCCATGTATAGGTATCAGGTAGTTACCCGGCCGAGTTAATGAGAGAATCGGCCGGGTTACCCAAATGATCTTCATGCAGGTAAGGAACGAGCCGAGTAACACAAGGTAAGGCCGAGTGATACGAAGCTTGCAGGAGAAGGAGAAGCCCAGGGTCAAAGTATAGCTGCAGGCTAGAAGGAATCAGGACAGGGCCAAGCACAAGAGACAAGGATGCACGGCGTCAGAGGGGCAGAAGGAGGTCACGAAGGTGACAGTCCTGAAGCGCGAGGCACGCAGGAGGGGGGCCACTAGAGCCTTGCCGTCATTAGAAGGGCGACAGGGAAAGGAGGCCGCCGAACTACTATTTTGGGATAAGCATATTCCACGAATATGCTTGCCTCGTCAGCCCTAAGGGCACCCAAGGCACCCCTTTATAAGGGGAGGTTTGGACCCTGAGGGAAGGAGAAAAAGAGAGAGCACCGTTAGGCTGGGGAGATTCACATTGTCCCCCTGTAAGCAGCTCAAGGAGCACTTGTAACCCATCAAGAGAGAAATAAAGTTCATCACTTTGGCAGCTTGAGTGTAAAGACAGTTGCATCTTCCCTCCCCAGATCCCACTAGTATCCATTGGCCCCATACTTCAGCCTACCCATGGCATCTGCCGTGCCACCACCACGAGAGTTGGCGCCCACCGTGGGGCCAGGAGCGATGCTAGCTGGAGTCGTGATCCGGACGGGAAACTTCATCAACACCGGCGAGCGCGTTGTTTCTGGCTTGGTCCAGAGATTTGGTCTCTGCGACTATGTCAGAGACAATGCAGGGAGCTTCAGGGGAAACCCCCCCGCGCAACGGGATCTTCATCGGCCTGGGCGAGCACAGGGTCTACGTCGGCGTCGACATCACCGACATTTATCCTCACCAAGGTTTTGTTGCAGGGGAACCACCTCGAAGCGCGGCGAGCAGTCCATCAGGGGAGCATCGGGCGGGCAGCGTCGAGGTGATGGTCGCAGCAGGGACTCAAGCGGGAGCAGCATTAGCCGGGTCAAGCAGAGAACCCGCCGCAGGCGCACAGGGTCCGCCTAAGCAGATCACACTGCAAACCGCCGAGGTAATTCCGCCAGTGACAAACCCGGCAGAGCTGCATGACACCACCCCAAAGGCACCAAGAGTGAGAGGACCACCTCTGGAGAGACCAGAGAACATTCTTCAGGCAACTATAGAGAACTTAACCACACCAGTAGCGCCGATACTTGATCCGGCAAATGCGCAGGCAGAGTTAGAGGAAACCAGGCAAAAGGTGCTGGTAGAGGCCAAAAAAGTGTCAGCCCTGCGGGAATCCTTGAACAGGACCCTGAGAGAATATGCAAAAGCTAATAAGCTTGATATCGCACCCGAGCGGGTGGACGAACTAAGATTAAGAGGTAAGAACCTCATGAATGATATTAACAAAGAGCATGAAGCTCACAGAGCCGAATCAGGCGATTTGGGTTTGCCGAGGTACGGCACCCTGGCGAAAAACCTGAGAGCGGCAAATGCCGCAGCTTTGGAATTAGAGGGATTAACGGGGGAAGCTCGGCAGAAACAACAAGAAAGAGTGAATGAGCTGGTGCGCATCGCGAACCAGCAAAATGAGGAAATGCTCAGAGCTAACCCGGCAAGACCAGGGGCTTCACGGATGGTCCATTCGGTAGGGGTAGCACCTGCTTTATCTGCGGCAGCGGCGTCTTCACCTGGAAACAACGCTAGAAAAGAAAAAGCAGTAACCTCAGGGAAGAGGAACAAACAAATTGTTCCATATGACCCGGCAATAGCTGGAAAGGCAAATGAGAGCAGAGGCAATGCAAGCCGAGGTAATAGTGGGGAGAGAAACCACGGCCGCATGGAAAAGGACGACGGCGGCCGAGGTAATGGGGAGCACGGCAGGAAAGAACCTGCAAGAGACAATCATGAAAACCAAACCCCGGCCGAGGTAAGAAGAGAAGTGCCGCTCAACCCGCAACCGAGACATGAGCCTCAGCAGGAAAGAGAAGTGAGGCCAGCCCGCTACAATCAGATGAATGAAAGGTATAATGATGGATATTCCGAAGTAGAATACGCAAACCAGGGTGGAAACAATCACTATGGGATGCAGGATAGAATCCTGTACAGAGATTTGCCAGCAAATGATGCAAGAGTAAAGTTGGATCGGCTATACCGGTCCGAGCTATTGGAAGAGCAAGGTCCACCAGGTCCGGCATGTTTTGGACCAAGAATCATGAGCGAACCACCAGTGCCGAATTTTCAGTTGGCAAGAGGCACAAAAACGTACAATGGAAGTACCAAACCACAAGACTGGTTGATTGATTATGCCACCGCTGTGAAGATAGCAGGTGGCAATCTGAGATGGGCTGTGCGGTATGTCCCACAGATGTTGGAAGGACCAGCCAGGGTATGGTTGAATAATCAACCAGCTGGCAGTATCAACTGCTGGTTGGATTTCGAAGAGATGTTCGTTAGCAACTTTACCAGCACATACAAGAGACCGAATAGACCACAGCAACTAGCCATGTGCAAGCAGAGGCCGAATGAAACAGATAGAGAGTTTTTAACTCGATGGTGTAACCTGAGAAACTCATGTGAGGGAGTTATCGAATCGCAAGCGGTCGCTTGGTTCGCGCAAGGCTGCCGTTATGGCAGCGTACTGTGGCAACGCCTGCAGAGAGATATGCCAACCACACTGGCAGAAACTATCAGAATAGCGGACTCCTATGCATTGGGTGACCCAACCCAACCGGAGTTAATGTCGGCAGACCATCGTGAGCAACAAGACCAGTACACGAGAGAATTGGCCGGGTCATCTAGGCGTGATTTCAGAGGAAGAAGAAGAGAAGAGAGGCCGGATTATAGATATAATTCAGCCCAGGTGGCGGCTGTAGCACAAGATCAGCCGAGTCACGGAGCAACTCAACGACAGAAAAATGGACCTCAACAGTGGACATCAAGGAATGAGGGAAAGAGGCAATGGACCCCAGAGCAAAAGAAGCAATGGCAAGAGAGGCCGAAGTATACGTTCGAATCCATGTTAGATCAGCCGTGCAAATTTCACACATCAAACCCATCTAGACCGGCCAATCATACAACCCGGCAATGCGCCTGGATGAAAAATGCGATGGGGAACCCGGCAGGAGTTCAGGTTTCCCATCAGGTGCAACAACAGCATCAGCCGCAATTAACTGGAGCAAATACACAGCAACTGATGCTACCGCCCCCTCCCCCGAGGTACGATAACTCGGATCGAAGGGATGCAGTGCATCAAGTAATGAACCAGGGGCAGGACGGAAGGATAAATCCGGCGAATGCTGGACGTAATGATTACAGGGAACATCACCAGTCTTATTGTGTGTTCACGACGGAACAGCATGACAAGCAGAGTGTGCAGCGCCGGCATATGGAAGTGAATGCAGTTGTACCGGCGGTGCCGAGATACCAGCCATGGTCTGATCAGGAGATGACCTGGAGCATGAAAGACCACCCCAGAATAATGCCAAGTCCAGGATCATATGCACTCGTGTTGGATCCAACGTTTGTGGGACCAAGCATCAATGTGAAATTCTCAAAAGTACTCATCGATAATGGAAGCAGTATCAACATCATGTACAAAGATACCATGCACAAGCTCGGAATATCACAGAATATGCTGCAGTCCACGAGGACAACTTTCCATGGGATAGTGCCAGGGCTTTCATGTGAGCCCATCGGTAAAGTCCGAGTGGACGTGTTATTCGGTACAAGAGATAACTGCAGAGCAGAAAATTTAGAATTTGAGGTGGTCGATCTGGAAAGTTGTTATCATGCTCTACTCGGACGGCCCGCACTGGCCAAATTCATGAGCAGCTGTCATATAGGTTATCTAAAGATGAAGTTACCCGGACCACAAGGGGTGATAACAGTTGCAGGGGATTACAAAAAGTCAATGGAGTGTGCTTCGGCCGGGTCAAATTTGGCCGAGTCATTGGTTATAGCAAGAGAAAAGAAAAGGATTCAGGAGGTAGCAGCCCTCGCTCAGTCAGCACAGTTAAGCATGCCGGCACTGGCCAACCCTCACGGCAGTGTTTCTTTTCAGCCGACCAAAGAGACGAAGAAATTTCAGATTGATGAGCAGTTCCCAGAGCGCACTGTTACTATTGGTGCAGGCCTTGACGCTAAATAGGAAGGCGAGCTCACCAACTTCCTCATTGAGAATCGGGACATATTTGCATGGTCAACTCAAGATCTGCATGGTGTGCCGAGGGAGTTGGCTGAGCACTCTTTAAACGTCAGGCCAGGAGCAAGGCCGGTGAAGCAACCTCTCCGCCGCTTCGCCGAAGACAGGAGAAAAGTAATAGGGGATGAAATAGCTCGGCTTCTCGCAGCCGGGTTCATCATGGAGGTGCTGTATCCGGATTGGTTATCAAATCTGGTACTAGTAGAAAAGAAAAAAGATGACCCCAATGTAGCCATTGTGTGGCGAATGTGTATCGACTACACTAACCTGAACAAGGCATGTCCGAAAGATCCTTTCCCTTTGCCTAGAATAGACCAAGTCATTGACTCGACCGCTGGCTGTGAGCTGTTATCATTTGTAGACGCGTATTCTGGTTTCCACCAGATACCGTTAAATCCGGCCGATCAAATAAAGACTGCATTTATGACCCCGTACGGGGCTTATTGTTATCGCACAATGCCATTCGGCCTGCGAAATGCAGGAGCAACGTATCAAAGGTGCATGCAAAAGTGCCTACATGATCAGATAGGAAAAAATGTACAAGTATATGTGGATGACGTAGTCATCAAAACTAAGGAGAGCAAAACCTTGCTAGAAGATATACGGCAAACTTTCGCGAACCTGAGAAGGTTCCGAATGAAACTTAATCCAGAGAAGTGCACATTTGGCGTGCCGGCAGGAAAATTACTCGGTTTCCTTGTGTCCAGCCGAGGTATCGAGGCTAATCCAACGAAGATAAGAGCAATAGAAAGAATGGAATTGCCGAGATGCTTGAACGATGTACAAAAATTCACGGGCTGCCTGGCCTCGCTTAGTCGATTTGTATGTCGGCTAGGAGAAAAGGCACTGCCACTTTATCAGCTGATGAGAAAGTCGGACAAATTCAGCTGGACTCCACAGGCGGACCTTGCATTTCATGAGTTGAAAAAGATGCTAGTTACAGCACCCATTTTAGCTTCTCCATTATCGAAAGAACCTATGCTACTCTATGTAGCGGCTACCAATCGAGTAGTTAGTATTGTGGTTGTAGTGGAACGACTTGAAGAGGGTAAGACAGTTCAGAGGCCAGTATATTATCTAAGTGAAGTATTATCCACTTCAAAGCAGAATTATCCGCACCATCAGAAGATGGCTTATGGAGTATATATGTTGGCAAAAAAGCTTAAGCATTACTTTGAAGAGCACCCCATCAAAGTAATCTGTGAGGCACCCATAGCCGACATATTGAACAACAAAGATGCAAGTGGCCGAATAGCAAAATGGGCAATCGAGTTATCACCGTATGCTCCACAATTTGATAGGAGAGATGCGATCAAATCTTAGGCTATCGCCGACTTTCTCGTAGATTGGGCCGAGGTGCAATATGAGCCACCACTGCCCGATCCAAATTACTGGACAATGCATTTTGATGGTTCCAAACTAAGGAACAGTTTGGGAGCAGGAATAGTGCTAACCTCGCCTAAAAAAGATCAGTTGAAATATGTACTGCAAATACATTTTGCCGCATCCAACAATGTAGCTGAATATGAAGCACTAGTTCATGGATTGAAAATGGCGAAAAAAATTGGTATACGCCGAATCCTATGCTACGGTGACTCGGATCTAGTAGTACAGCAAGTATCGGGCAGTTGGGACGCATTAGATGCTAATATGGCTTTATACAGATTCCATGTGCAAAAGATAAGTGGATATTTTGAAGGATGTGAATTCCACCACATACCACGAGCAGAAAATGACGCTGCTGACACATTGTCAAAATTAGGATCAACCCGGCAATCAATTCCGCCAGGTATTGCCCTGGAGCACCTCAGGAAACCATCAATAAACCCATCACCAGAGTCTGGATCAATCTTTATCCCAGCAAGTTCTGCAGAGAATCATACGCCAATGGAGGTAGATCCGCAGAAAGATTCGGAATCCCTAAAGAGAGGGACAGCCGAGGTAATAGCAATCATGGAGAGAGCCGAGGTATGTACGTCGGCAGAAAACATGGAGATAGACAGTGAGATCACTGCAGAAAGAGTAACGCCGATATGGGCGCAACCCATATTTTCGTACCTAAAAGACGCGGTATTGCCGAGTAATGAAATATTAGCCAGACAAACCATCAGAAGAGCAAAAGCCTATACAATCATAAACAATGAGTTATATAAGAGAAGCGTAACAAACATATTGCAGAAGTGCGTGAGTTCCACAGAAGGTCAGGAAATCCTGCTAGACATACACCAAGGAGAATGTGGGCACCATGCCTCATCTCGCGCTTTAGTAGCCAAGGCTTTCAGGCATGGATTTTACTGGCCAACGGCGTTAAAAGAGGCAGAAGAATTAGTTAAGAAGTGCAATGGATGTCAGAGATATGCAACCAGAATACATATGCCGTCGGCCGAGTTAAAAACAATACCCATCACTTGGCCATTTTCTGTATGGGGTTTAGACATGGTGGGACCTTTCAAGCCGGCGAAAGGAGGAATGACCCACATCTTGGTTATGGTAGACAAGTTCACAAAGTGGATTGAAGTAAAACCAATCAAAAAGTGTGATGGGCACACAGCAGTGAAATTTCTCAAGGATATCATCTTGAGATACGGATACCCACATAGCATTATTACGGATAATGGCACGAAATTTGCAGAAGGAGCCTTCGCCAGATTTTGCCAAGAGAAGCACATAAGACTAGATGTTGCCTCGGTGGCCCACCCAGCATCTAATGGGCAAGTTGAAAGATCTAATGGACTGGTGTTATCAGGAATAAAACCACGACTTGTTGAACCTTTGCAACGGTCGGCAGGATGTTGGATCGAAGAAATCCCAGCCGTGTTATGGAGCCTCCGGACTACTCCGAATAGATCAACAGGTTACACTCCATTCTTTCTAGTATACGGGGCAGAGGCCGTACTCCCAGCCGACATAATCTATGACTCGCCAAGGGTTGCTCAGTACACAACCTCAGAAACAAATGAAATAGCTCGGCAAGATGCCGTAGACCTGTTGGAAGAAGCCAGGGAGTTGACATTATCACGATCGTCCATTTATCAACAGAACTTACGACGATATCACAGCAAGAAAGTGAATCCAAGAGTATTCAAAGAAGGAGATTTAGTCCTCCGGCTGGTGCAGCGCACGGCCGGCATGCACAAATTATCACCCCCATGGGAAGGACCATTTATCGTGAGCAAAGCATTGCACAACGATGCATATTATCTGATCGATGCTCAATCCCCTGGAGAGAACAAGGCAGACAAAGCTGGTGAAGAAACGAAGCGCCCCTGGAATGTGGCTTTACTTCGGCCATTTTACTCGTAGCGTTCTATCTCAAGGTCAAAATCCAATAATGTATTTGCATCTCGGCACCCAGAGCAGTGACTCGGGGACTGCCATAGGATATATTTATGTCATATCATGTATTTCAAACCTCGGCACCCAGAGCAGTTACTCGGGGACTACAATATGTTATGTTATTTCATGTTAGATGTTTAAACCTCGGTACCCAGAGCAGTTACTCGGGGACTGCCATATGTAATGATTATTTCGTATTATATGTTTGAACCTCGACACGCAGAGCAATGACTCGGGGACTATCATATGGTATGTCAAATGCGTATTGACACTTAAACCTCGGCATCTAAAGCAACGATTCGGGGACTACCGTATGATACCTCAAACCTATGCTAAACGCAATCATATCAGTTTTATACCACCTCCGAAACGTGATTTATATAAGGAAGTTCCGGACAGTAAACGACGATCCAGCGATTGTTGCTTGCTCCCACAACGGAGTAGTTAACTTACATTCAAAACAGGTCAATAGCGTAGATATTCAGCGTTAATGCCTGGATAAGATCATCAAAATAACGGCAAAGTTGAGCCCTAAAAGATGAAGAAATTACGGGCCAGCAAGGCAAGAATTCGGACGAGCATCCACTTAACAAAGAGTCTCAACAACACATAGCAAAAGAAGTTCGAATCATACGAGTTGACAAATTTTTCGTCTACATTATACGCCCGGCATACCAGGGATCGCAAATAACCTAGGCGTTGTTCGTTGGAGGGGCAGCTCCTTGCTCAGGTACGGGGCACTCCGAAGTAGGAGGAACTTCGACTGAGGTCGCCTCGCCCTCCGCCGACCCAGGTGCAACTTCGGCGGTATCACGGGGTTGTTCAGGAGAGTCAGTACGTGCGGTAGAATGCCCGGTGCCTTTGGAGGAGGACCGCGCATCACCGTTGCTATCCGAGCTTGAGCTGGAGCTATCGGATGTGGCCGAATCATCTTCACCTTCCCCGTGCTCAGCTGAATCATCACCCGAAGCACCTTCAGCCGCGACCTCCTGATCCGGATCGGGGAGAAAACTCGGCCCCTCATTCCAAGTGTGCACGTCGGCGTACTGGACGAGCTGGAAAGCCCGAGCTTGCCGAAGAGCAACAAAGGTGGGATCTTCAACCCAGCGGGAGCCAGTGCGCAGATTCCTCAGAATGTCAAGAGAGATGTCCTCATACCATGACATGATTACAGTAAGGGCCATGTCGGCACCAGCACGCGCAGCAGATTCTCTCCAAAGACTCAACTGTCTCTCAGATGCCATCAGCCTTGTCACCAATAACTTGACTTCATTGATATCAGGAGTCCCTGAGGTATTCGGCCAGAGTACATGATAAGCTCGGATAGCGGCCTGCACCAAGTCCCGGCCCATAATTTTCATTGGACCAACTACAGCACCAACAGCAACCAAGAAATCCTCCATCGAATATTCAAAGTAAACAGCAACAGGTTCACCTCGACGAGCGCGAGCTGCAAGAACAGCTTTAGAACTCACGGGTTTGGCCTCGGGGAAGTGATCTGCGCAAAACATGGACGTGTCAAAGGATAGCAGCGACGACAAAGCAAAAATATAGTTCGGCCAGGCCAACTAACTTACGATGAATGTAGCTCATCATTATCTGAAGGTCTTTGGCCCAAGCAGCTTTACTCTTCTCGAAACGAGCAATTTCCTCGCTCAAATCGCGAGTTTTAAGTTCGGCAGCTTCGAGGAGTTCTTTGTTCTTCTGTAAATCCAGAGTCAGCCGATTCTTTTCCTCGGCAAATTCTTGGTCGACCTTTTCTAGCTCGGACTTCTGAGAGAGCTTGAGTGCATTCACCTCGGATCTCAGGCGAGCTATCTCATCATCTTTTTCTTGTAGTTGCGCCGAATGAACTGCGCTTTGTTCTAAAAAATGAAGCATCACGTCAGGCATGGGCACGCAATCTTGTTGCGACACTGCAAAGTCTTGCAACTCGGCTTTACCACAGCCCAACGCAATAAGGAAACTTAGCATAGATACTAAAAGGAGAAGGAGTAAAGTAGAAAGGGAACTAACCTTCCAAGGTCTTGATCTTCTTTTCAAGGCGGATATTGAGGTTATTGATATTACCTATTCAACAAGAAGTAAGCCGGCATTCCGCGGACGAGTATATGAGAAAGGTGGAAATAAGGAAAACGAACTATCGACTTACCGGCCTTCTTTGCCACGGGCAGAACTTTCTCGTACTTCTTTTCCAGCTTGCGGTGCGAAAAAAGCAACCTCTGGAACTCGGCGGTCCGTCGGTCATGTGCAACCTGAGCAATGGAGCAAAATGATAAAACAACAAGTAGAAGCTAAACCAGATCCGAATCAAGCAAAGCTTAATTCGGCTCTAGGTGGCTGGATATTCAAAGCTATACCAGATCCAAATCAAGCAAAGCTTAATTCGGCTCTAGGTGGCTGGATATTCAAAGCTATACCAGATCCAAACCAAGCAAAGCTTAATTCGGCTCTAGGTGGCTGGATATTCAAAGCTAAACTAGACCCGAATCAAGCAAAGCTCACTTCGGCTCTAGGTGGCTGGATATTAAAAGCTAAACTAGATTCGAATCAAGCAAAGCTCACTTCGGTTCTAGGTGGCCGGATATTCAAAGCTATACTAGATCCGAGTCAAGAAGGACTAGAATCAGATCTAGGTGGCTAGATCTTCAAAGTTAAACTAGATCCGAATCAAGCAAAGCTTAATTCGGCTATAGGTGGCTGGATATTCAAAGCTATGCCAGATCCGAGTCAAGAAGGGCTTAACTCGGCTCTAGGTGGATGGATATTCAAAGCTACACCAAGTCCGAATAAACTATGAACTAGATGGCCGGACTAACAAACCTTAGAAATAAAATTAAGTCAAACTTCCAAGCATACAACAAGTTATTTCCTTGCAAGTTTCGGGGACTAGAGAATATGGTAACATCTGGAGAATAATTTAAGACTCAGAGATAAAATAATTACCGCATTCATCTTGTTGGTATCAATGATAAACTGGGCAGCATGGTCAAAACGGCCGCTGATGTCAGAAAGCTGGAAAGGTTGGTTGGCTGGATTACTCGCAAATTGATCAGCAGCATTCCAGTTATTGGCATACTCAACTAGCGCTCCAAGGCTGTCCCCGCTAGCTGTCCGAGTTAAAACTTTACCCCGGGCAGGCGGTCCGACCACGGCAGTCGCAGGGCTCTTATGAAGAGCGAGCTGGCTGCCGGTGGCCGAGGTAACAGTGACTTTGGCAGATGCAGCTCCCTTACGCAGCGCGTCTGCAATACTCGGCTGAGAAGAGCCGGCAAGACCTTTCTGAGAAGATGTCTTGACGGCAATAACACGTTTCTCCTTAGAAGAGGCGTCAGCAGGAAGTTGCGCCTCCGAAGTGGGGACGGAGTCCTTAGGACCAGCGGAGGATAAGCTCGCAGAGGGCGCCGGGGCAACGACCTTTTCGGCCAAGGTCGGGACGACCGTAGAAACTGCCGGAGTAGATGGAGGCTCAATGGTAACGCTGGGGCCCATAGAGGGGACAGCTGGCTCAACGAAAACATTGGAGGGCCGGATCGGATCCAGATCAATGGAAGAGGTCTCGGGGGCATCACGACAAACAGGCGACGTACTTGGAGCGGGGGGAGAAGCAGGACGAATAGGACTAGGAATTCGGGTGTCATCAGCGGGAGGAGGAGATGGCGGCCGAATCGGACAGCTAGTCATACTAGGACCGCCGGGTTTAACAGACAAAGGAGCGCTGCAAAAATAAGAAAGAAGATTCGTCGGTATGGGAGACAGAGAGAGAAACAAGAAATATAGGCAAAAGAACTTACCCAGCAACCCCGGGCATAGTCTTGCGCCTGGGAGGATTCGGAGCGGATTTCTTTATTCGCTTCTTAGGAACCGCCTCCGAGGCACTAGCAGGAGCCCCGCGTTTCCCCGAGGTAACGGGAGGCCGGGAAGCAATAGGTTCGGCGTCGTGAACCTGACCGGCCGGATTAGCTGGGAAAGTAGAAGCCGGAAATGCATAAGAAATAGGCATGGCGGCAACTACCTCAAGAATTTGGACCTCGTTCGAATCACCTTCCTCCTCTTGCGCTGAAGTTTTGCCGCGAGCTCGAGCCGGAGCAGGATCCGACTTAGGGACGAACTCCTCGGAGTCCGGCTCGCCAGTATCCGGGGTACTCCTGTCTGCGGGCCAAGGGAGCTGCAGAACTTCGGCGTCCTCATTCTTCTGCTCTGCGAACCTCTGCAGGACAAGGAGAAAGAAAATCATGTAAACCAGTCTCTAGGAACTGAGGAAAAATAGAGTAATGGAGATTAGGCATACCTCGGGAGGCGGACGGTCGCGAGTGAATGGTTTTAACCCCCAAGACCAATCCTCAGGCATCTCAGTCTTGAAGATAGCTCGGACGCGCTTATGAATAAGGTAATTGTCCAACTCCACGGTCGAGACTCGGTTAGGGTCAAGAGGACCACTCATGTAGCATAGCTTGTGGGTCCGCTGCTGGAAGGGGCAGATCCGGCTACTAATAAAAGTTGCCATCAGGTCTTCGCCGCACAACCCGGCCCGGATCAACTCTTTTAGCCGAATCTCGAAGGCCTCGGCCAGGGCATGAGTTTTCCTCGGATTATAGAGCCAGTTCACTTTGGAAGGTGGGCCAATTGAGAATGGAGGGAGCCGAATATTGTCTTCCGCCCCTCTGTTCTTGACATAGAAGAATGATTTATGCCATTTCTTGCATGACTCCAACCCAGTGACACGGGGGAACACGGATTTCCTCCGAGGTGTAATAGACGCCGCCCCACATTGGGTGAGCAACTTCTCGGAAGGATGCAGAGATTTGTCGGGAACGACGTTGGAGCGGATCTGGAAGAACTTCGACCAGACATGCACTGACGGCCACATGCCGAAGTAACCCTCCGAAGCGGAGATGAAAGCAGAAAGAGAAGCTATGGCGTTCGCAGGAAGGTGGTGCGGCTGAAGGCCGAAGTAATCAAGGAATTCTCTAGCGAAATCGCTGAGAGGGAGACCGAAGCCGCGGGCGAAGTGAGACATGAAGACCACATACTCGCCCTCTCTGATAACTGGAGAGGATTCGCTGCCGGGTAGACGGCAGGAAACCTCGGCAGGAATCCGTCGAGTTCGGATGAGCCATTCAATCTCACGGCGCGTGACTGAAGAGCCCTGCCACGATCCACGCTCGGGCCCAGAGCCAGCGTCATCGTCCTCAACAAGAGCACGAACGCACGACGGTAAGTGGAGCCACAACAACGGCCACAGACAAAGAAAAGTGGTTACGATCCCGAGGGGAGCGGCACACGAGGCGTCGCGGCGGCGGCGCAGCAGGAACAGGGTTCACTGTAGCTTGTCAGTAAGCACTGTAGAAGGACCTAAAAACTAGAAGAGCAATGATGGGGTGATACGTAGGACGTAGCGTACGATGGAAGGAACGAGGAAACCTCGGACAAGGCCATAGCTCGGAAACAAGACTTAAGAAAGTAATGAAGCTGATATAACCCGGCCAAAGCTATTGACAGGGCCACACCAGCTTCGGGGACTAATGTCGGGGGGTTAACCTCGGGTAGGTCAGAGACGGGGAAAGACAGAGGTACTGTCCCCGTCTGGTTTCCGAGCTACGGCCTAGGTCGGCCGAATCATGGATATGTCGGCCGATGAACGGAGGCAAGAAGCCCATGTATAGGTATCAGGTAGTTACCCGGCCGAGTTAATGAGAGAATCGGCCGGGTTACCCAAATGATCTTCATGCAGGTAAGGAACGAGCCGAGTAACACAAGGTAAGGCCGAGTGATACGAAGCTTGCAGGAGAAGGAGAAGCCCAGGGTCAAAGTATAGCTGCAGGCTAGAAGGAATCAGGACAGGGCCAAGCACAAGAGACAAGGATGCACGGCGTCAGAGGGGCAGAAGGAGGTCACGAAGGTGACAGTCCTGAAGCCCGAGGCACGCAGGAGGGGGGCCACTAGAGCCTTGCCGTCATTAGAAGGGCGACAGGGAAAGGAGGCCGCCGAACTACTATTTTGGGATAAGCATATTCCACGAATATGCTTGCCTCGTCAGCCCTAAGGGCACCCAAGGCACCCCTTTATAAGGGGAGGTTTGGACCCTGAGGGAAGGAGAAAAAGAGAGAGCACCGTTAGGCTGGGGAGATTCACATTGTCCCCCTGTAAGCAGCTCAAGGAGCACTTGTAACCCATCAAGAGAGAAATAAAGTTCATCACTTTGGCAGCTTGAGTGTAAAGACAGTTGCATCTTCCCTCCCCAGATCCCACTAGCATCCATTGGCCCCATACTTCAGCCTACCCATGGCATCTGCCGTGCCACCACCACGACAGTATTGTGCTCCGTCATGTCCTCTATACTTGTGGAGTCGTAGTCATGGTGGCTCATCATGGATTCTTCATAGATATCATCCTCGGTTCCGGAGTCCCTAGACATGATGCACAAGACCAAGCGGTGTATATGGAAGTGGTAGTGGGAGTTAGGGATACAACGTCAAACCTTACTTTACCTTGGAAGATCGTATCGTACAAGTGGCCACACTTGAGAGCAATAAACCAAGCAAAGTGAAGTTCACGCGGAACACCAAAACCAACTACGAACCAAAACACACACACACACAAGGCCTATGGTGGATAGGTATGGAAAGTGGCATGTCACGAACCAATCCGAAATCAAGATGTTGTAATGGCAAGTAAAGAACCAAAATGATCACAAAGCAAAACAAGTCAATCCACAAGATAGGAAATATGTACAAGGAAACACACACGGTAGGATAAATGGGACTTGTGCGACAGAGAAAGTGAGCTAAGAACCAAATGATTACCTAGCGAAGACTATAAGCTCGTGTCACACAAGTACAAGGAGAGACGCTAGTTCGATTGCACAAGATTGGTGGGCTACAAGATATGCACAATAAGTACCACCTATATGATGTTCATCGAGCTTGCGCTTCCTATTCTATGAGGCACATGTATATTTATTTATTTTTCTCTTTTCCTTTTTCTATTTTTTTTCTTTTTCTTTCTATTTTCTTTTCACTTTCCTCTTCCTTGTGCCGACAACTATACAAGATTACTATATGAGATAGCGCCCACCATGTTTACTCGGAATCTACAAGGTATCAAATGTGCATAGCCCAAGCAATCATAAGAGGAACTAGTCTCAATAGGTGTTTGTTGCTCGCAAAGATAGTGGGGTTCACAAAGGAATGCAAGTGGGGAGAAGTCGCGGAATGTTTATACCTTTCGTCGACGATCTTCACCCTTTATTGTTGGATTCCGCCTTGCTCACGGAATTTGGATGGAGTAGATAGCATGAACAACGTGGATGATGATGTATAGCTCCTTATCCTCTTCGAAACGAGCTAAAGAACACCAAAATCCGAGTTCGAACGCAAAAGTTATGCTCAAAACGGTGAGAGGCTGAAATCTGGGAACCTGCTGTTTTCTTTCTGTACTGGGCGGTAGTACCGGATTTTGGGCCCGGTAGTACCGGAAAAGGGAGGTAGTACCGGATTTTAAGCCCGGTAGTACCGCTGGGTCCAGAAACTCCGAGTTTTGACGCGTTTTCGCGATTTTGGGGTGATTTGGGCGGAAAATCTTCAAGAAAAGCACCAAATCAAAGGGGGAAATCAAGGAATTAGGCCATGGGAACACAAAGGAAGGTAGATCAACAAGTTTAGCAAGCAATCCATGGATCAAAACCTACCAAAACGCACTCAAATCACAGATCGATCCAAAACACGAATTGGGGCTATTTTTGGTGGAATTTTTGAATTTATGGGGAAAAGACCAAATCGATGAGAAATCCGTGGCAACCAAAAGCTGCTGATACCAGATGATGGAAGGGTTAACCTCTTGGGTGCCCGATCTTCACGGATCTCGTGGTCAAATCGATGGGAAAGCGAGGGGAAAGGGAGAAGGTAGCGGAAGCGAACACACACCTCGCGAAGAACACGATGAACACACGCAGAACTCACACGATACAAGGCCGATTGCTCCCGAACGGCGGCCACCGGTCCGATAGAATCCTCACAAGGAAAGATCGGTCAACGTGCTCCCTCAAATCCACATCGGAGAGGGAAGAACACCTTGGGGAGGGTCTTGACAACTTGGAGACGAGACATCGAACTCCAAGGCCTTGTTCAACGATGGATGCGTGATGCAAAGTCCAATCGAGGTTGGTGAAGGGGATGAGGCAAAACTAGAGATTCCACAATGCGGGTTGTCTTTAGTCTATCATCTATGCCTAAGGGATACATGAGGGGTGGGGGCTCTATTTATAGGCCAACCACATAAACAAGGATAGTTTGGGGATAAACTAGGCGAATAGGTAAGTAAAGGGGGATACATGGGCTGTGGCCCAACTAGTGCGCGCAGGCACTGCCATGAGCGGTAGTACCGGACTTAGGACCGGTAGTACCACTTGGTCCGGTAGTGCCGCTCCGGGACCGGTAGTACCGCTTGCGGTCCTGGGGCTTCTGTTGGCGTCGTCTGTATGGGGCGGTAGTAGTGGGCGGTAGTACCGCTGGCCGGTAGTACCGGTCGCCAGATCCGGTAGTACCGCTGGAGACAGAGAGCATTTGGCGATCTACCTTCTTCCGCCTCCTCTTCCAAGCCTCCGTCTTGTCGGGCTTGATGCTCCGGGCTTCCTCCCTTGCCTCCGTACTTGTCAATGTGAACCTATCATGCATATGTGACGGAGTATGAAGTAGCATACCATTCAATAGGGTAGGAAGGGGGCTCGCATAGAGGAACGGATTCACCTTTGGAGTCCATGACGACTTGGCGTAAGTTGGAGACCAAGATGTGGTCACGACCGTAGGTCGGGCTACATCAGTCACCTTGAGCGCTAGATGGTTCCAACAAACACCACAATTTCATAGAGACAACCAACTCAAAATATACTCATGATACATATTTATGAACTCTAGCCTAAGTGCCACCACGGCATGCATGCTGTCACTTTCACACACGTGGGGAGAGCAGAGATCTATTGAAGCACTTGAGTAGCAAAGTAGATCTACTTGATTACAAAGCTCATGATCACAATATGATCATGCATAGAGAGAGAGATGAACACATAGCTACCGGTAGAGCCCTTAGCCTCGAGGAAGAACTACTCCCTCCTCATCATGGGAATCAGCAATGGTGATGGAGATGGCGATGGAGATCGATGGAGATGGTGGTGGGGATTGAAGGAGATGGCTTCGGGGGCACTTCCCCATCTAGGAAGGGTGCCGGAATAGAGACTTCTGTCCCCCGAATCTCCCCTACGGTGGCGGAGGCGCAGTGGAACTTTTCGTGGATTTCTCCCAGATGATTTAGGGTTTCTGAGTCGGGGGCTTCTTATAGGTGAAGGGGCAAGGTGAGGAGCCGGCCAGGGGGCCACACCCCCTGGTGGCGCGGCCTAGGTGGGCCCGCGCCACCGTAGGGTGTGCCCACCCTAGTGCCCTACTACGTCTCTTCTTTGATTTTGAGTATCGCTCTGAGAAAAATAGTAACTTTGGCTTTTGTCCCGTCCAATTCCGAGAATATTCATTTTCTGCCTTTTCTGGAACCAAAAACAGAAGAAAACAGGCAACTGGCACTGTGGCATCTTGTTAATAGGTTAGTCCAAAAAGTGTATAAAAATACCTCAAAGTGTAGACAAAACATAAGACAAATGATATAAAACAAGCATGGAGCATCAAAAATTATAGATATGTTTACGACGTATCAAGCATCCCCAAGCTTAACTCCTGCTCTTCCTTGAGTAGGTAAGTGATAAAAAGAATAATTTTTTATGTGACATGCACCATCAAAATCAAAATCAAACCATTTGCAAGCATTGAATGCTGGGGTCAAAGAACTCTAATCATGAGCAAGAAAGAAGTTCTAACATGAAAGGTTACAAACAAAGATCATGAATAACAATGCATTGAAAGACGTTTCTTTGTTTCACATATATAAAACATAGCATAGTGGCATTCAACTTGTCCCTCATGGAGTAGCAAATAAATGCATAAGACACCCTCGAAGTTCATGAGAGTGACTAGATACAAATAGCTCATGAGCAAGAAATATCAACAATATGCATCAATCAACAAGTTTTGGGACAATGCACATATAACTAAGAATGGAAACTATGGTCTCTTAATTGGTGCCTAAAGATAAAAGGTGGAGACTCAATATAATAGTGGAAGAAAGGCCCTTCAAAGGGAAGCAGGGATTTCAAGTTTCATAAAGAGCTTCCAAAAATTATGGTACTTGTTAGCTTTCAGCTCTCATATCCCCTATCATAAGCATCTTGAAGTGATTAAGGTTAAAGTGAACAAAGATGGAGTATATGCTTGACAAAGTATAAGTTGGCAATCTCATGTTCCTTGAGTACGAGGGCCGCTCCTCATGCTACTCAACTTTAGTCACCGGTAAGTTCTTGTCATAGTAAGTACATGTGTATCATAGAGAACCGCCAATGGGGTACCCCTTGCCCAATGATACATGAGCCATCCCATAACAAAATGACAAGGCAAGAACACAATGAGCATCTTAGCAATCTTCTTATTTACCATGGGAAAATGGTGTTTTTTCTCTCTTTCCTCTTTTCTCATCTTTTTTTTTCTCAATCTCTATCTCTTTTTTATAAGAAGAATGCTTCATAGATTGCTCACTATGGTGATGCTGCAAGTTTCCACCATGATTAGGCATAGCTTAGGCTAGCGGCCTAGGCGTTTCTCTAACACACATACATAACTTAATGGACTTACAAGCTCCCCTTTCTTTTCACACTAACGACATCCATAAACAAAAGAGCATGATATCAAGTGGGTAGATATTTACAAGTGTTGAAAGCGTTCCCCGTGACAGCACGGTTCTGCTAATCCCAACTAATAAGTGCAAGCATATACAACATAAATGGCACAATGGTTCAAGTTTATTAGGGGCAATAAAAATAAAGTGTTCCATCAAGTTTGTGAGAGCTTTAATCACTAACTTTCACATAACAAGTTTATTTTATGGAAGGTAGATAAAACAAGAATATACCTGGAATGGTGTAACACACCATGCATAGGAATTTATAGTGGACACTTTGGAATAACTTGGTTTCTTGGGAGTTGGATGCATGAGTAGAGCTTACTCAATATAAGTGGAGGCTAGCAAAATACTGGGAGCGACCAACTAAGAGAGCAATAATGGCCATAATCATGCAAAGCGACAAAACATTACTAATCAAAGCATAAAGTGGTACCACAAGTCAAAAACTAAATGATCATAGAGGCTATGGTGACTAGTTCATAGTCATAACATGGCGTGAGCATGTGCCAAGTCAACCCAAACAAATCATCAAAGGAGAATACCACAATATTATGCTTTTGTATGCTAAAACAATGCATGATTCTTTCAAGGCACATTAAGCAATCCTAATTGTTTGGAACAAGCCATGATACAGAAATAATCACTAAGCATAAGGTCAAAACAACATATAGCATGACATGATAAAGTCTAAATCACAGTCAAAGCAAGCTCCTGTTGTACTACTGAGCAAGAATTTCCTACTCATTTCCAACACCAATCAACTTATTTGAAACAACTCACAAAGATAATAATCAATAAGGATCAGTGAGATTGTCTCACAAACCCACAAAGAAGAACTAAACAGTTCTAAGCTGAAATCACAAGAAAACTAAAGCTAAGCACAATGCTAGCAAAAGAGAACACTCACAAGACAATAAGAGTGAAAACTAGAGTGTTCTAGGCAATGAAAACAGAGTGTGTCTCTCTCCAAAATAAGTGTGCTGGGATCCAACCAACTTATTTAAGCAAGCCAAGCAGATGAAAAATAAAAACAAAAACAAAAACAAAGATGCTCCAAGAACAACACAAAAGTGCATGAAACAATAAAAACGAAGTGTCTAGAAAGATATGAGATTTTTATTGATGAAGAAGGGGATGCCCAAGGCATCCCCAAGCTTTGACGCTTGTACCTATTGAATATTTATTGCGGTTACACGGGGTGTCATCGCCAAGCTTGAGCTTTTGTCTATTCTTCATCTCATTACATCATTCTTCCCCTACACTTGAAAATTTCCTTCATACAAAACTTCACACAATCTTCATTAGCAACATTAGTCCATTCAAAAGATAATAGACCTTTGGTTATAGTTTCAAAACAGAAAAACTTTCATTAAAAACATAAGCTTCTGTAGCAATTCCTTCAAAAAGCTCAATTCTCCCAAAAAGAACCCAAAAATAAATCGATAGGAGACAAATGCAAATAATGGCAGAAATCTGTCAAAACAGACCAGTAGGTGAAAACTGATTTTTTCGAAGACCTTCTGTTTCTCAAATCAAAAAGTGTTGAGCTACCGAAAGTTAGCTAACAACCTGGAGGATTTATTTAGAAAATTATAGCTCAATCCGACATATAGAGATTTTTCACGAATGTTTACAGTGCAGCACAAAAATCTGTTTCGGGACAACAACTTCGCCAAATCTTACTTCCCTCTTATTAGAGGTTATTATTGGCACAAAAATAAAATAAAAAGGATAAGGAGAGGTTATTGAGAGGTAATAGCTTCCAAGACTCAACTAAAACTTTTGGGTTATCTCCCAATAAGTACTTTTCTTTAACGCCTTTAAGTTAGGCTTGATAGTTTGAGAAGATGCTCACATAAGAAATATGAATTGAAGTAAAAGAGAGCATCAAGAAGCAAATTCAAAACACATGTAAGTCTAACCCACTTCCTATGCATAGTAATCTTGTAAGGAAACAAGCATAGGAAAGCAAAACAAGTGCAACTTCAAGATTTTCAACATAAAAAGGGGAAACTTAATATTGTTGAGATACATAAAACCATATTTCCCTCTCTCATAATAACTTTCAGTAGCATCATGAATAAAATTAACAATATAAATATCACATAAAACATTCTTATCATGAGCCACATGCATAAAATAATTATTACTCTCCACATAAGCATAGTCATTCTTATTAATTGTAGTGGGAGAAAATTCAAAAAAATAGCTATCATTGTTATTCTCATCACCATAATCATCAAATATAGGAGGCATTTTGTAATCATAATTAATTTTATCCTCAATAGTAGGTGGACTGAAAATATCATATTCATCATTGTAATCATCATATATTGGAGGCAAATTGTCATCAAAGTAAATTTTCTCCTCCATGCTTGGGGGACTAAAAAGATCATTTTCATCAAAACTAGCTTCCCCAAGCTTAGACTTTTCCATAGAATTAGCAATAATGGTGTCCAAAGAATTCATACTAATAACATTGCTATTAGCATGCAAATAAAGTTCCATAGGTTTTTTAATTTTCTCTTCAAACACTTCATGTCCTAACTCAAGATAAATACTATAAAGCTCTCTAATTTTTTTGTTGTTTTCCATTAAGCCTAACTAGTGAAAACAAGAAACAAAAATACAAAATTGCAGAATGTAAAGGAAATAACTTCGAGCACTCACACACCAAGAGGATGTGAGTAACTTTTACCTTACCTCCCCGGCAACGGCGCCAGAAAATATCTCGATTTCTACACACTTCTATTCTTGTAGACAGTTGTTGGGCCTCCAAGTGTAGAGGTTTGTAGAACAGCAGCAAGTTTCCCTTAAGTTGATTACCCAAGGTTTATCGAACTCAGGGAGGAAGTGGTCAAAGGTATCCCTCTCAAGCAACCCTGCAATCAATATACAAGAAGTCTCTTGTGTCCCCAACACACCCAATACACTTGTTAGGTGTATAGGTGCACTAGGTCGGCGAAGAGATAGTGAAATACAAGTGGTAACGGTGCCAGAAAATAGCTTCTGACTTGTTGCTGACGTGGGAGAGACTAAAGGAAAATAGATGGAAGCAAGCAAACATGCAACAGATCTAGATGCAAACGGTGTTTCAATGTTTAGAAACAAGGCCTAGGGATCATACTTTCACTAGTGAACACTCTCAATAAATATATTCCCTTCATGATACTACCCTGAACTACTCTCCGGTTGGACAATCTAATCCATGGTAGGGCTATAACAGCACTCCTCAAAGTCCCTTCTCAATAAATTTTCTACACTTTGAGGTGTTTTTATATCTTTTCTGGAACTAACCTATTAACAAGTTGCCACAGTGCCAGTTGCCTGTTTTCTTGTGTTTTTGGTTCCTGAAAGGCAGAAAATCAATATTCTCGGAATTGGCCGGGACAAAAGCCAAAGTCAATATTTTACCGTGGGCGACACGAAGTCCAGAGGAGAGACGGATAAGCGGACCAGGGCGGCCAAACGCCCCTAGGTGCGGGTGGGCCCATCCCACGCCTGGGTAGGGTGTGGGGCCCATGGCCGCCTCCCAGCCTCGCCTGTTTGCCTATAAGAAGCCCCCGATGCAGAAACCCTAGGCAACCGATCAAAACTCCATGAAACCTTCTGTAGACGCCGCCACCGTCGTCCCTAGATCAGGGGGTCTGAAGTTCTTCCCGGCACCCTGCCGGAGGGGAGATCATCCTGGAGGCCTTCTTCTCCGGTATGATGCGTGAGTAGTTCCACCTTGGATTATGGGTCCATGTAGTAGCTAGATGGTTGTATCTCCTCCTTGTTCTTTCATGTATAGATCTTGTGAGCTCCGTTCATGATCAAGATCTAATCTATTTGTAATCATGCATGTTGTGTTTGCAGGGATCTGATGGATATTGAGATTACTATGTCAGATTGATTAATGGTTTTGTCTATTTGATACTATCATGTCTGTGTTGTTTGTGATCTTGCATGCTCTCTGTTGTTAGTAGCTATCTTGGCCAAGTAGTTGCTAGTGACTCCAAGAGGGGGTATTTATGCTCGGTAGTGGGTTCATGCCTCTATTTTCCAAGGGAAGTGACATAAATCTCTTCGGATGTAGATGTGCTGTTGCTACTAGGGAGAAAACGACGGTCTCTTGTTCATGGAACAAGTGGATTGTTTACCTTACACACTTTGCTTAAAGAGTTGTCTGTTTCTTGCAACTTAATACTGGAGGGGGTTCGGATGATAACCTGAAGGTGGACTTATAGTCATAGATGCAGTTGGATGGCGGTCTATGTATATTGTTGTATTGCCCAATCGAATCCCATAGGATATTTTTGTCTGGTATTGCATTATTATGCCTTGCTCAGTTCCTGTCAATTTCCCTGCTGTAATTTGTTTACCCAACATGCCATGCTTGTTTATCTAAGGAGAGAACCTCTAGTGAACTATGGACCCCGGTCTAGTCTTTACCATTGATACATCTTCCACTGTTACTTGTTTACTTGCTGCAAACCATTACCTTCCACACCATACAGTTAATCCATTGTTATAGCAACCGGTGAGATTGACAACCTCACTGTTAGTTCGAGCAAAGTCTTGAGTTTGTGTTGTGTAGGTCTCCATGTTGCTTGCAACACCTTTGGGGCATTTCCTTCCTCCTACTGGTTCGATAACCTTGGTTTCTTACTCAGGGAAACTTGCCCGCTGAACTGTATCATACCTTCCGCTTGGGATCTCCCAACGAAGTGCTACTGCACTCATTAGGGCGGAAGAGAGTGAGTATGTCACCAAATGGTATAAAGAGGGTCTTTGTAATGACCTCATGGCACATTTCACCCTGCCAGAATATGAGGATGATGCCGACACAACTGCATTGAGGAAGAAAGTCAAGGAGTGGGCTCTTAAGAAGATGACTGAACTATTCCGAAACTAGAAGAAAGCATTATGGCTAAAGTATCATAAGGACAAGACTGCTACAAATCCGAAGGGTATCTAGCGAAGCAGCAAACTCACAGGGATGCATTTGTGAAGTAAAAGAAGTCAGAAGATGCTAAGAAAAAGTTAGAAAAAACAAGATAAATTCTGCAAAAAGAAATATCACCATCGCCTGGGGCCAGGGGCTACACGACTGCCATGCCAAAGTGGGATAAAAAAGAGAAAGAGCTGTGTGATAAAGGGATCACTCTAGAACCAATGCACGAAGAATGGGATTGAGGGCAATAAATTGGTTCCTTGGGAATGGGAGTGAGTATGACGATATTACAGGGGACCTTGTTTGCAGTGACGGGATTAGGATACCCAAGGAGACATGGATGAAAGTGGTGAAAGAAATTAAAGAGGGGAAAACAAAGTTCCGTCCCGATAGAGAGAAAGACTTGCAGACAAAGGTCCTCGGGAATGATGAACATGGAGGACAAGTACGAGGCCTTGGCCCTAGTTATACGTGGGAGATTGGGTTTCCCAAAGACAAAGATACTTATAGAAGCGAGTGAGAGCAAAGCAGCGATGGGAGGAGGAGGGAGACAGGTTCAACCAGTTGCTAGCAAGAATTGATAAGAAGCAGCAGCAAATTGACGAACTTAGAGGAGTAGCACGCCTGCAAGATCCTGCACTAGATATTACCGCCGACCCATCTCAGTGGAGAAGTGGCGTGGCTGAATCAAAGGTCCCTTCTCAGGATGCACGGATGACAGATGGCGGTCCCGGCTACCCCATGGATGGAATCAAGGAGAAGATATTTTGTGAGCTCCATCAGAAGGTGAAGAACACATCCGTGAAGGTGGCGGTCGGATGTGCTTTACCTTGTCCACCTGACGCATGCTGGAATGGATGTGAGATTCCAGTTGGCTATGCTAAAGTTGGGTGATAAAATCATAACGGGTGATACTCAATGGAGCTTGACATCCCTATACCTGAAGGTGAGAGGACAATCAGAGAAGTACTGGGTGGTATCATTCTATGGGACAAGAACTATAGGGGTTTGTAGCATGGAAAACAAAAAAAAATTATCGCATGAACAGACAAAAGCCAAGATCCAATTTACGAGATCAGGGAAACAAGTTCATAGAGTACTAACCCTCGAAGATCCAAAGAGTTTAACGAGATCGGATTCTCGTTGTTGATGTAGTCGTTCACTTGCCGATCTCTAGATCGCTAAGACGATCCTTCCGGCACCGCACTCCGGCAGCGCTCCTGCAGCCAGTCACACATTCGGTACTCGATGAAGACCTTCCTCAACCTTGTTCCAGCAGGCAACAGAGGTTGTAGATATCCTCTCGATTCCAGCAGCATGACGGCGTGGTGGTGAAACAGAGGAGTAGATCCCGCAGGGCTACGCCTAAGCCGAAGCGAGTATGGTGGCGTAGAGAGGTCCTTGGCAACTAGGGTTTAGAGGCCAAGGGGTGGAGGTGGCCGGCAGCTAGAGCAGGGCTAGGCGGCGGAGACTTGAGGAGGCACTAGGGCGGCGATGACTTGGGAGGGGCAGCCAGCCTAGGGTTTGTGGTGTAGGGAAAGGGGGCGCCCCTCCCCTCCTTTTATGAGAGAGAGAGGTGGCAAGGGGGGAGTCCTCCCCCAACTACTCTTCATGGCCGGCGGCAAGGGAGGGAGGGGAAACCTTCCTCCACTAGTTTTCCTTCTCTCCCTCCACTTTGTTTGACTTTCAATATAGGGATTTGACTTTTCAAATTAGAGTTTGACTATTCAAACTAGAATTTGATTATTTCACTTCCCATTTCCCAGCCAAGTGACCTAGCACATGATGCAACCATTTCACATTGGTATGACACATTCATGTACCCTTCCCTCTCCTGAGTGGTGGACCTTCTATACCCTTCTAGAAGCTTTCGGTGAAAACACCGAAAACATTTCCGAACCCCGGAATTGGACTTTCCTTATATGAATCTTATTCTTCGGACCATTCCGGATCTCCTCCTGATGTCTTGGATCCAATCCGAGACTTCAAACAACATTCAGTCTCGAACATACATTTCATATCTACTAAACAACATCGAATCCTTAAGTGTGTCTCCCTATGGTTCATGAATTATGCAGACATGATCGAGACACTTCTCTGATCAATAACCAATAGAGGAATCTAGAAATTCATATGGCTCCCACATATTTCTACGATTACTTCATGATCGAATGAACCATTTACATACGATATCAATTTCCCTTTGTCTCGCGATACTTTACTTATTCGAAGTTTGATCGTCAGTATCTCCACATATCTAGTTCAACCTCGTTACCGATAAGTACTCTTTACTCGTTCTGTGATATGTGATCCCTTGTGATCTAGTCACATGCTTGCAAGCCAATTGGATGACATTCCACCGAGAGGGCCTAGAGTATATCTATCTGTCATATGGATGGAGAAATCCCACTCTTGATCCATGTGCCTCAACATATACTTTTAGAATACTCAATGCCATCTTTATAACCACCCAGTTACGAATAGTGTTTGATGTCATCAAAGCATCCATCCGGTGATGGTGATTAACATGATCTCATGGTCGAAGGATTTAGGTTACCATGTATTTGAAAACTTATAGCAAACGAACTATTGAATGACTTGATCTTATTGTACGCTTAACTATAGGAGTGTGTCCATCACATCATTCTCCTAATGATCTGACCTTGTTATTAATAACATCCAATGTTCATGATCAGGAAACCATATTCATCAATTAATCAACAAGCTAGTATTACAAGAGGCTTACTAGGGACTCTTACATGTTTACAAATCACACAAGTATTAATGTTTTCGGTTAATACAATTATAGCATGGCGTGTAAACATTTATCATAAACACAAAGATATAATAATAACTACTTTTATTATTGCCTCTTGGGCATATCTCCAACAAGAACAACATCAAGCTTCCAGGCTCGGCACCAAGGCCAACACCACCTCCTAGTCATCGCAAGTCATCTTCACCTCCATCACCTCCAAGAAGCCCACCCCATGACTAAAACCACCACAACGCAAGTCTATCTCGATCTCCGCCTGCTAAGGACAATAAGCGGAAGCGTGCTCTGTCGATGAGTACTAACCAACGCAGCAGGTCAAAACAAAAAATGTCGCCCCTCCCAAGAGTACCTCATAAGAATTTCCCATCAGACCTTATGATCGTACTTATCAGGAAAACACAGCGATAAAAAAGGCCCAATGTGATGCGCATTTTCAAAAGAAGAAACCCGAGCCCGCCCCGGTATACACCGAGAAGCAAAAAGCTGATGCGCTCAGATCAATGTAGAGCTTCGTTGGGAGACCCCAAGAGGAAGGTATGATGAGCACATCAGCAAGTCTTCCCTCAGAAAGAAACCAAGGTTATCGAACCAGCAGGAGGAAGGAAATGACTCAAAGGTGTTGCTAGCAACTTGGAAACCTGCACAACATAAACTCAAGACTTTGCCCCAACGAACAGTGAGGTTGTCAATCTCACCGGTTTGCTGTAAACAAAGGATTAACTGTATGGTGTGGAAGGTAATAGTGGTTTGCAGAAAGTAAACAGGAATAGTGAAAGATGTATCAATGGTAAAGATTGGACCAGGGTCCATAGTTCACTAGAGGTGTTCTCCTTAAGATAAACAAACATGGCATGCTAGGTAAACAAATTACAACAGGGCAATTGATAGGACTGAGCAAGGAATCACAATGCAATACTAGACATTCATGATCCTATGAGATTTGATTGGGCAATACAACAAGATACATAGACTGCCATCCAACTGCATCTATGACTAGTAATCCACCTTTAGGTTATCATCTGAACCCCCTCCAGTATTAAGTTGCAAGCAAAGAATAAATTCTTTAAGCAAAGTGTGTAAGGTAAACAATCCACTTGTTCCATGAACAAGAGATCGTTGTTTTCTCCCTAGTAGCAACAGCACATCTACAACCTTAGAGATTTCTATCGCTTCCCCAAACTAAATAGAGGCATGAACCCACTATCGAGCATAAATACTCCCTCTTGGAGTCACTAGCATCTACTTGGCCAAGATGGCTACTAGAAACGGAGGGCATGCAAGATCACAAACAACACAAACATGATAGAATCAATAAGACAAAACCATTAATCAATCTGACATAGCAATCTCAATATCCATCGGATCCCCACAAACACAACATGCATGATTACAAATAGATGATCTTGATCATGAACGGAGCTCAGAAGATCTAAACATGGTAACACAAAGGAGGAGAGACAACCATCTAGTTACTACATGGACCCGTAGTACAAGGTGGAACTACTCACGCATCATACCGGAGGCTGGCATGGTGATGAAGAAGGCCTCTAGGATGATCTCCCCTCCGGCAGGGTGCCGGGAAGAGCTTCAGATCCCCCTGATCTAGGGACGATGGTGGTGGCGGCTACAGACTGTTTCATGGAAGATTGATCGGGTAGTTAGCGTTTTGGTATCAGGGGCTTTTTATAGGTGAAGAGGCGAGGCAGGGGTCACCCAGGGTGGCCGCACCCCCTAGGCACGGGCCAGGCTTGGCCGCCCGTCCAAGGGGTGTGTCCCCCTGGTGGCTCTCCTCCATCTCGTATTCTGGCTCCATGTTCCCCACGGTAAAATATTGACTTTAGCTTTTGTCCCATCCAATTCCGAGCATATTGATTTTCTGCCTTTTCTGGAACAAAAAACAGAAGAAAACATGCAACTGGCACTGTGGCATCTTGTTAATAGGTTAGTCCCAAAAACATATAAAAATACCTCAAAGTAAAGACAAAGCAAAGCAAAGTAGATACTTAACAAGCATGGAACATCAAAAATTATAGATACATTTACGACATATCAAAAGCGTATGCACTTGATTTTCTGAAGACAAAATCGCAATATGAGTTGCACCATAAGCTAGATGACTATCTACGCACACTTCAGAAGGAACAGACGAAGAGCAAATCAAGTAGAAGTGCAAGCAGGAGAAAATCAAGTAAAACTGCAAGCAGGAAATAAGGGACATGCCCCAGCTCGTAGAACAGGTCAAACAATCCCACCCCTCAAGGTGTTATCCAAATACGTGTTGGAGATATGCCCTACAGGCAATAATAAAAGTGGTTATTATTATATCTTTGTGTTTATGATAAATGTTTACATTCATGCTATAACAGTATTAATCGGAAACATTAATACTTGTGTGATTTGTAAACTAAATTAGAGCCCGTAGTAAAGCCTCTTTGTAATACTAGCTTGTTGGTTAATAAATGATTGTGGTTTCCCGATCATGAACATTAAGATGTTATTAAAACGAGATCATATCATTAGGAGAATGGTATGATGGACATACTCCTATAGATAAGCGTAGCATAATGTCGTGGTATTGCACGGCAGATGCTACTGGGGGTAGCTTACGTAGAGGGAGCAAGGCGACGTTGGAGAATCCGAGAGCGAGATTGACACACCATGTACCCAGGTTCGCGTCCCCTCGGTGGAGGATCGCTACGTCCTGCTATCAATCCAGTATATGATCATAGATTGGTTTACAATGGAGCCGCCGTAGGCGGAGGGAGAGACTAGATCTAATCTATTGTGGGAGAAGATGTCCCATGGGGGTGCCCCTGGTGGCTTTATATATGCAGCCAGCTAGGGTTTAGAAGTATTTTGGTGGGATTTCTATTGGAGTCGTCATCTTGGGCCTCCGGTCGGCGCCACTCGTCTGGGTACAGCATGCGCCAGTCGCCGTATTGGGCGAGTTGACCCGCTCAAGGCTAGGATTCAGTCGGCTCGATCCAGCTGGCGACTCCGCTTCGTGGATATACCCCGATTGGTATTCCCCCATCAGTAGTCCCCGAGCGCGTTGTCGATTCGACGCGGGCTTGAGGCAGGGCACGGAGAGTCTTGATGATGGGTCGCGGCGAATCTGCGATGAGCTCCTGGATAGAGAAAAGAACCGTGAAGCGAGAGGCGGTCGGTGTGAGTCAGTCGGTGATGGCCAGTTGGCGAAAGACGCAGGGTGTCGGTGAAGCCGCGAGTTGCAGCGAGTCCCCAAACATGGAGCGTGCCGAGTCCCCGAGCGCGGCGAGTAGCGAGGTCGAGCGACCGGCGAGTGCCGATTCCCCGAGCGCGTCGAGTGGCGAGGTTGGGCTACCAGTGAGTGGCGCTGTGTGTAGCGCGCCGAGTCCCCGAGCGCGTTGAGTATGCGAGGGCGAGTCCGCGGTGGCGAGTCCCTGAGCGTAGAGAGTACGCGAGGGCGAGTCCGCGGTGGCGAGTCCCCGAGCGTGTTGAGTAAGCGAGAGCGAGTGTCCACGACGGCGAGTCCCCGGGCGCGTTGAGTACGCGGGGGCGAGTCCGCGGTGGCGAGTCCCCGAGCGCGTTGAGTACGCGGGGGCAAGTCCGTGGTGGCGAGTCCCCGAGCAAGGAGAGTACGCGAGGGCGAGTCTGTGGTGGCGAGTCGACGAGGGCGAGCCGCGGCCGCGGAACCACGCGTACACGCAACATGCCTAGGTGTAGTTCCCAAGGCTCGAGTTGGCTTGTAGAGGCGACTTGAGGCTCTTTAGAGATGCATATTCTGAAAATAGTAGTGGTTGTTGCCGAGAATGGTGAGTAACGAGGTCGAACGACCGGCGAGCGCCGAGTCCCCGAGCACGGCGAGTGACGAGGTCGAGCGGCCGGCGAGCGCCGAGTCCCCAAGCGCGGCGAGCGGCGAGGTCGAGCGATCGGCGAGCGCCGAGTCCCCGAGCGCGGCGAGCGGAGAGGTCGAGCGCCGGCGAGCGCCGAGTCCCCGAGCGCGGCGAGCGGCGAGGCCGAGCGACCGGTGAGGGCCGAGTCCCCGAGTGCGGCGAGCGGCGAGGTCGAGCGACCGGCGAGGGCCGAGTCCCTGAGCACGGCGAGTGGCGAGGTCGAGCGACCGGCGAGCGGCGAGCCACCGAGCGCGGCGAGCGGCGAGGTCGAGCGACCGGCGAGCGCCGAGCCACCGAGCGCGGCGAGTGGCGAGGTCGAGCGACCGGAGAGCGCCGAGTCCCCGAGTGCGGCGAGCGGCGAGGCCGAGCGACCGGCGAGGGCCGAGTCCCCGAGCGCGGCGAGCGGCGAGGACCGAGTCCCCGAGCGCGGCGAGCGGCGAGGCCGAGCGACCGACGGGTGCCGAGTCCCCGAGCACGGCGAGTGGTGAGAAAGACACCGTTTTGCTGAGAAGGAGGAAAAAGTACGACTACAATAAGGTGTATTCATGAAATATATTGAATATTTGTAAGAACGTGCAAATTGTAGATGTTGAAGAAAATGCACTTTTGTTACGTGGATCGATGGCCAATATGTAAGGTTTATGCGTGTCTTTTCATGAGTAGGCAGACCTCCAGCATCAAACGCTTGCCGGTTAACAGGGACGCGATGCCAGACTGTTGAACCCGGAGACAAGGTCGGCCTTTTGGTACCCAGCCTCACTACTTTGACGAACACGAATAAACATCAGACAAAACTGAAACCGATCTCAAGTATGATTTTGGTCCCTAAAAGGGTCATATGCGACTGCATGGTCGGCTTTGGAGAATGAATGAAGATGCAGAACCCGTAACATTTACGAGTGTATAAAAACTTAGCTGTTAGCATGGCGAGTCCGCGAGGGTGAGGTCGCGATGGCGAGTCTGCGATGGCGTGGTCACGGCGGGCGAGTCACCGATCGTGGCGTGTCGTTGATGATAACGAGTCCGCGAGGGGAGAGTCCTGTAGCGTGGCGAGTCCGCGATGATAGCGAGTCCGCGAGGGGAGAGTCCCCGAGTGTGGCGAGTCCGCGATGATAGCGAGTCCGCGATAATGTTGATTGCGCTGTTTTTGTTAGCAATTCTCTCGTCTTGGCCCGGAGGGCCAGTCGCATGGCGACTCCAATGATGGCTCTCGGCTTGGCGTTCTTCCTGGACGATCCGAGGCTCGGGTTGCGAGTGTAGGGGTTCGTAGCATGGAAAACAAAAATTTTCTATCGCATACAAACAAACAAGCCAAGATCTATCTACTAGATTGTAGCAACGAGTCGATGGAATAACTCACCCTCGAAGATTCCAAAGTGTTTAACGAGAGCAGATTCTCGTGGGTGATGTAGTCGTACTCTTTCCGATCTCAAGATCGCGTAGACGATCCTTCCGGCGCCGCGTTCCCGCAGCGCTCCCGCAGTCGGTCACACGTTCGGTACTCGACGAAGACCTTCCTCTCCCTTGTTCCAGCAGGCAGCGGAGGTTGTAGCACTCTCCTCGCGATTCCGGCAGCACAACGGCGTGGTACCGGAGGTAGAGGGGAAATCCCGCAGGGCTTCGCCTTAAGCCGGTGCGAGTATGGTGGAGCTTATGAGAGAGGCTATTAGTGGTCTAGTAATTAGACACACCAATTAGAGGGCTCTAAACCAATTAGAAGGCTCTAAACCGAATAGCTCTAAACCGGGGTCTAGATCTAGGGTTTAGTTTAGAGGATAGGAACTTGTGTGTGTTGGGAGGGAGCCCTGCCCCTCCTTATATAGGTGGGAGGGGCTGGCCGGCCAAGGGGAGGGAGTGGAGTCCCTCCCCAACTCGGCCTAGGTGGGGCGCCGGCTTGGGGAGGAGGACTCCTCCCTCAAGTCGGTTTCCTCCTCTCCTCCCACTTCCCAAAAACTGCCGTTTGACTTTCAAACTAGCCGTTTGACTTTTTCAATTTAGGATTCAATTTAATCCTTTATTTGGGACAGCAAGAACACTTAGTACATGATGCAATCATTCCAACATGTAATGACACATTCAAGTACCCTTCCCCCTCCGGAGTGCCGGACATTCCGGGACCTTCTAGAATGTTCCCGATGGAAACACCGGAATCATTCCCGAACTCCGAAACGGGACTTTCCTTATATGAATCTTATTCTCCGGACCATTCCGGATCACCTCGTGATATCCCGGATCCCATCCGAGACTCCGAACAACATTCGGTCTCTTTCTCATAATACCATAACTACTCAAACAACGTCGAATCCTTAAGTGTGTCTCCCTACGGTTCGTGAATTATGCGGACATGATCGAGACACTTCTCCGAACAATAACCAATAGAGGAATCTGGAAATTCATATGGCTCCCACATATTTCTACGATTACTTTGCGATCGAATGAACCACTTACATACGATACCAATTTCCCTTTGTCTCACGATATGTTACTTATCCGAGGTTATGATCGTCGGTATCTCTGCATACCTAGTTCATCCTCGTTACTGATAAGTACTCTTTTCTCGTTCCCGTGATATGTGATCCCTTGTGACCAAGTCACATGCTTGCAAGCTAATTGGATGACATTTCACCGAGAGGGCCCAGAGAATATCTATCCGTCATGTGGATGGACAAATCCCACTCTTGATCCATGTGTTTCAACCAATACTTTCCGAACACTCAATGCCACCTTTATAACCACCCTGTTACGGTGTGGTGTTTGATGACATCAAAGCATCCATCCAGTAAAGGTGATATGCATGATCTCATGGTCGAAGGAATTAGGTTACTATGTATCAGAAAGCATATAGCAATTGAACTATTGAAATGACTTGATCTTTATGCTACGCTTGTCTATAGGAGTATGTCCACCATATCATTCTCCTAACGATATGATCTTGTTGTTGATAACATCTCAATGTTCATGACAAAGAAACCACATCATCAATCAACCAACAAGCTAGTGAAGTATAGAGGCTATACTAGGGACTTCAAATTAAGTTTACAAATCACACAAGTATTAATGGTTTCCTTGTTAATACTATTATAGCATGAATGTAAACATTTATCATAAACACAGAGATATATAATAATAACTACATTTATTATTACCTCTAGGGCATATCTCCAACAGTCTCCCACTTGCACTAGAGTCATCTAATCTAGATTACATGGTAATATACCGAACACCCATGGCAGTTTGGTGTTGGTCATGTTTTGCCCTCGGGAGAGGTTTAGTCAACGGATCCGCCACATTCAGATCTGTGTGTACTTTGCAAATCTTTATATCCCCATCCTGGATATGTTCTCGAATAGCGTGAAAACGCAGCTTGATATGCTTCAGCTTCTTGTGTGACCTTGGTTCTTGCGCATTGGCTATGGCGCCCATGTTATCACAGTAGATAGACATTGGGTCCAGCGCACTTGGAACCACACCCAGCTCTGTAATGAACTCTTTCATCCATATCGCTTCTTGTGAAGCCTCCGAAGCAGCCATGTATTCCGATTCAGTTGAAGATCTCGCCACAACGCTTTGCTTTGCACTCCTCCAGCTAACTGCTGCACCATTCAAAATAAATACGTATCCAGATTGTGATTTAGAATCATCCGGATCGGTGTTCCAACTAGCATCGGTGTAACCATTAACAACGAGCTGTTCATCACCTCCATAAGAAAGAACCATATCCTTAGTTCTTCTCAAGTACTTAAGGATGTTTTTGACCGCTGTCCAATGATCCACTCCTGGATCACTTTGATATCTGCTAGTTAGACTAACAGCATATGCGATGTCGGGTCTAGTACATAGCATGGCATACATTAGAGATCCTATGGCTGAGGCATAGGGAGTCTTACTCATCCTTTCTCTATCTTCTGCCGATGTCGGACATTGATTTTTACTCAAGGTCGTATTGGGCAACATGGGCAAGAACCCTTTCTTGCTATCTTCCATTCCAAACCTCTTTAGAACTTTGTCCAAATATGTACTTTGTGACAATGATATTTGGCGTTTCGATCTATCTCTATAAATCTTTATGCCTAATATGTAAGCTGCTTCGCCAAGATCCTTCATTGAAAAACTATTATTCAAATACTCTTTGACACTATTAAGAAGGTCTACATCATTCCCAATCAACAATATGTCATCCACATACAGTATTAAGAATGCTACAGAGCTCCCACTCACTTTCTTGTAAATACAAGCTTCTCCATAAGTTTGTATAAAACCAAAACTTTTGATTACCTTATCAAAACGTTGATTCCAACTTCGGGATGCTTGCTTCAATCCATAGATGGACCGTTGAAGCTTACATACCTTGTTAGCATCTTTAGGATCGACAAAACCTTTGGGTTGTATCATATACAACTCTTCATCAATGTCTCCATTGAGGAATGCTGTTTTGACATCCATCTGCCATATCTCATAATCATAATATGCAGCGATTGCTAACATAATCCTTACAGACTTTAGCTTCGCTACCGGTGAGAAAGTCTCATCGTAGTCAACTCCTTGAATTTGTCGAAACCCTTTTGCGACAAGTCGAGCTTTATAGACAGTAACATTACCATCAGCATCTGTTTTCTTCTTGAAAATCCATTTGTTCTCGACAGCCTTTCGGCCATCCGGTAAATCTACCAAAGTCCATACTTGGTTTTCGTACATGGATCCAATCTCGGATTTCATGGCTTCTTGCCATTTATTGGAATCTGGGCTCATCATCGCTTCCTCATATGTCTCGGGGTCATCGGTGTTGTCCACCACCATGACATTCATAACGGAATCATACCAATCTGGAGTGGTACGAGTTCTCGTTGACCTCCGAGGCTCTGTAGCAACTTCAACTGAAGTTTCATGATCACTATCATTAGCTTCCTCTCTTATTGGTGCAGGCACCACAGGAACTTCTTCCGGTGCTGCGCTACTCGCAATTTCGAGAGAAGGTTCGACAACCTCGTCGAGTTCTACTTTCCTTCTAGTCACTTCTTTCGAGAGAAATTCCTTCTCTAGAAAGGATCCATTCTTGGCAACGAAGATTTTGCCTTCGGATCTATGATAGAAGGTATACCCAATAGTTTCCTTCGGGTATCCTATGAAGACGCATTTTTCCGCTTTGGGTTCAAGCTTGTCCGGCTGTAACTTCTTTACATAGGCTTCGCATCCCCAAACTTTAAGGAACGACAATTTAGGTTTCTTCCCAAACCATAATTCATACGGTGTCGTTTCAACGGATTTAGACGGTGCCCTATTTAAAGTGAATGCGGCTGTTTCTAATGCATAACCCCAAAATGATAGCGGTAAATCTGTAAGTGACATCATAGAACGAACCATATCTAAGAGAGTTCGATTACGACGTTCAGACACACCATTACGCTGTGGTGTTCCCGGCGGTGTCAACTGCGAAAGTATTCCACATTTCTTTAAATGCTCACCAAACTCGTAACTTAGATATTCACCTCCACGATCAGAACGTAGAAATTTAATCTTCTTGTTACGTTGATTCTCTACCTCACTTTGAAACTCCTTGAACTTCTCGAAAGTTTCGGACTTATGTTTCATGAAATAGATATACCCATATCTACTCAAGTCATCCGTGAAGGTAAGAACATAACGATAACCACCGCGCGATGCTACACTCATTGGACCACACACATCGGTATGTATGATTTCCAATAAGTCCGTAGCTCGCTCCATTATACCAGAAAATGGAGTCTTAGTCATTTTACCCATCAGACATGCTTCGCATCTTTCAAGTGATTCAAAATCAAGTGATTCAAGAAGTCCATCGGAATGGAGTTTCTTCATACGCTTCACTCCAATGTGACCAAGACGACAGTGCCACATATAGGTCAAGTTATCGCTCAATTTCAAACGTTTAGCTTCAATGTTATTAATATGTGTATTTCCACTATCGAGATTCAATATGAATAGACCATCTATTAAAGGTGCATGTGCATAAAACATATTACTCATATAAATAGAACAACCATTATTCTTAGATTTAAATAAGTAACCGTCTCGCAATAAACAAGATCCCGATATAATGTTCATGCTCAACGCAGGCACCAAATAACAATTATTTAAGTATAAAACTAATCCCGATGGTAGATGAAGAGGTAGCGTGCCGACCGCGATCACATCAACTTTTGATCCGTTTCCCACACGCATCGACACCTCGTTCTTCGCTAGCTTCCGTTTATTCTGCAGCTCCTGTTTCGAGTTACAAATATGAGCAACCGAACCAGTATCAAATACCCAGGCACTACTACGAATACTAGTGAGATACACATCAATAACATGTATATCAAATATACCTTTCTTCTTGATGTTGCCGTTCTTCAAATCCGCCAAGTACTTTGGGCAATTCCGCTTCCAGTGACCTTCTCCCTTGCAGTAAAAGCACTCAGTTTCAGGTTTAGGTCCAGCCTTGGTCTTCTTCGTCGGCGTGGTAACTTTCTTACCACCCTTCTTGAAGTGTCCCTTTTGCTTAGACTTGCCTTTCTTGAATTTGGTGGTCTTATTGACCATCAACACTTGGTGCTCTTTCTTGATCTCCACTTCTGCAGATTTTAACATAGCAAATAGTTCTGGCAACTCTTTGTTCATGTTCTGCATGTTGTAGTTCATCACAAAGTTCTTGTAACTTGGTGGTAGTGATTGGAGGATGCGGTAAACTCCCAAAGTATTAGGAATCACTATACCCAAACTTTGAAGTTTATTTGCGTGCCCAGACATCTTAAGCACATGCTCACTGACGGAGCTACCCTCTTCCATCTTGCAGTTAAAGAACTTTTCAGAAGCCTCATAGCTTTCAATTGCCGCATGAGTCTCAAAAATTAATTTGAGATCCTCGACAATATCATATGGGTCTGAATTCTCAAACCTTTTCTGAAGCTCCGATTCTAAACCATACAAGATAGCACACTGAACTATGGAGTACTGATTCTTCCGAGCGAGGTAAACATTCTTTACTTCATCGGTAGCATCAGCTGCAGGTGGGTCACCTAGCGGTGCATCCAGCACATAGGTCAAATTACCAGCTGTGAGGACAATCCTCAAATTGCGGAACCAATCCGCGAAGTTGCTTCCATTGTTTTTCAACTTTTCTTTCTCTAGGAACGCATTAAAATTGATGGTAGGGGCTGCCATTGATCTACAACATATTTGCAATAGTTTAGACTAAGTTTATGACAAATTGAGTTCAAATTAATTAATGAAATTAAACTAGGTGAACTCCCACTCAAAACAATATCCCTCACATTGTTTTAGTGATCACACGAACCAAATCCACTACATCAACACCGATCATCACGAGAGCTGATATAGTTTTAATGGCGAACAATCATCATGTTCATCATATCTACTATATGATTCATGCTTTGCCTTTCGGCGATCCGTGTTCCTGAGGCCATGTCTGTACATGCTAGGCTCGTCAAGATCAAACCTTAGCTTCCGCATAAGCAAATCTGGCTTGCTTACGTTGTATTCACCCGCGGAATCAAAGACACCCGATCATCACGTGGTGCTTCGAAGCAGCAAGCTTTGGCAACGGTGCATACTAAGGGTGAACACTTTAGAACTTGAAATTTATGTGCATGAGGGATCATCTTATAATGCTACCGTCGTCTACTAAGCAATACAAGATGCATAAAGGATTAACATCACATGCAATTCATAATATGTGATATGATATGGCCTTTCTTCTTTGTGCTTCCGATCTCCATCTTCAAGCACGAACATGATCTCCATCATCACCGGCATAGCATCAAGGTCAATGACGCTTCTCCATGGTTGTCGTCCACCAGCTTCAACTATTACAACTATTTTGAATAGACACGCAGGTCTTAACAGAAATTAAAGACAACCATATGGCTCCTGCCGGTTGCCAACTTACAATAAGGAACATTGCATACATCAAATATAATCACAATCATGGCCATATCACATCACTGCACACCCCTGCAAAACAAAGTTAGACGCTTCTACTTTCTTTGCATATTTTACGTGGTTTGGGGCTTTCCATAAGTGTCGTTCTAACTTACGAACAAGAACCACAACATTGATACTAGCATTGTTGATCACCCGTTGTAAATTGGATCTTTACTATGCTAGGAGAAACAGGCACCCGCAAAGCCACTTATGCAAAACGAGTTGCATGTCAAGCGTGGAGCAAGTCTCATGAACGATGTCATGTAAGGTTAGCCCGGGCCGCTTCATCCCAACATACCGCAAGATGCAAAGTACACAAAAAGCAATCTACAATAAAAGCATCAACGCCCACAATGACCATTGTGTTCTACTCGTGCAACAGATCTACATATAGACACGGCTCTGATACCACTGTAGGGGTTCGTAGCATGGAAAACAAAAATTTTCTATCGCATACAAACAAACAAGCCAAGATCTATCTACTAGATTGTAGCAACGAGTCGATGGAATAACTCACCCTCGAAGATTCCAAAGTGTTTAACGAGAGCAGATTCTCGTGGGTGATGTAGTCGTACTCTTTCCGATCTCAAGATCGCGTAGACGATCCTTCCGGCGCCGCGTTCCCGCAGCGCTCCCGCAGTCGGTCACACGTTCGGTACTCGACGAAGACCTTCCTCTCCCTTGTTCCAGCAGGCAGCGGAGGTTGTAGCACTCTCCTCGCGATTCCGGCAGCACAACGGCGTGGTACCGGAGGTAGAGGGGAAATCCCGCAGGGCTTCGCCTTAAGCCGGTGCGAGTATGGTGGAGCTTATGAGAGAGGCTATTAGTGGTCTAGTAATTAGACACACCAATTAGAGGGCTCTAAACCAATTAGAAGGCTCTAAACCGAATAGCTCTAAACCGGGGTCTAGATCTAGGGTTTAGTTTAGAGGATAGGAACTTGTGTGTGTTGGGAGGGAGCCCTGCCCCTCCTTATATAGGTGGGAGGGGCTGGCCGGCCAAGGGGAGGGAGTGGAGTCCCTCCCCAACTCGGCCTAGGTGGGGCGCCGGCTTGGGGAGGAGGACTCCTCCCTCAAGTCGGTTTCCTCCTCTCCTCCCACTTCCCAAAAACTGCCGTTTGACTTTCAAACTAGCCGTTTGACTTTTTCAATTTAGGATTCAATTTAATCCTTTATTTGGGACAGCAAGAACACTTAGTACATGATGCAATCATTCCAACATGTAATGACACATTCAAGTACCCTTCCCCCTCCGGAGTGCCGGACATTCCGGGACCTTCTAGAATGTTCCCGATGGAAACACCGGAATCATTCCCGAACTCCGAAACGGGACTTTCCTTATATGAATCTTATTCTCCGGACCATTCCGGATCACCTCGTGATATCCCGGATCCCATCCGAGACTCCGAACAACATTCGGTCTCTTTCTCATAATACCATAACTACTCAAACAACGTCGAATCCTTAAGTGTGTCTCCCTACGGTTCGTGAATTATGCGGACATGATCGAGACACTTCTCCGAACAATAACCAATAGAGGAATCTGGAAATTCATATGGCTCCCACATATTTCTACGATTACTTTGCGATCGAATGAACCACTTACATACGATACCAATTTCCCTTTGTCTCACGATATGTTACTTATCCGAGGTTATGATCGTCGGTATCTCTGCATACCTAGTTCATCCTCGTTACTGATAAGTACTCTTTTCTCGTTCCCGTGATATGTGATCCCTTGTGACCAAGTCACATGCTTGCAAGCTAATTGGATGACATTTCACCGAGAGGGCCCAGAGAATATCTATCCGTCATGTGGATGGACAAATCCCACTCTTGATCCATGTGTTTCAACCAATACTTTCCGAACACTCAATGCCACCTTTATAACCACCCTGTTACGGTGTGGTGTTTGATGACATCAAAGCATCCATCCAGTAAAGGTGATATGCATGATCTCATGGTCGAAGGAATTAGGTTACTATGTATCAGAAAGCATATAGCAATTGAACTATTGAAATGACTTGATCTTTATGCTACGCTTGTCTATAGGAGTATGTCCACCATATCATTCTCCTAACGATATGATCTTGTTGTTGATAACATCTCAATGTTCATGACAAAGAAACCACATCATCAATCAACCAACAAGCTAGTGAAGTATAGAGGCTATACTAGGGACTTCAAATTAAGTTTACAAATCACACAAGTATTAATGGTTTCCTTGTTAATACTATTATAGCATGAATGTAAACATTTATCATAAACACAGAGATATATAATAATAACTACATTTATTATTACCTCTAGGGCATATCTCCAACAGCGAGTCCTCGTCCGCAGTACTTGGCCGTGCGAGTCGCACTATCTAAGGTTGATGAGGACATGGTGCTGTTTGTGTAGCACAACCATTTGTCTTGGCCCGGAAGGCCAGTCGAGCAAGGCGACTCCAATGATGGCTCTCGGTTAGCGTTTTTCGTGGACAATTCGAGGCTCGGTTTGCGAGTCCTCGTCCGCACTACTTGGCCATTGCGAGTCGCTCTTTCAAAGGTTGACAAAGGCGAATTGATTTTTTCGGAGGAAAGAGAAGCCCAGTGGTGAGTCCATGCAGCGTGGCATGCGACCCTCTCTGGCGACTCGGACGATGAAGTTCCTTAGCAGGCGCGGCGTACGCATTCGACGTAGCTGGAAAGATTCGACGTGGCGGACACGGGGTCGACACGACGGACGGAGGTCGCGCTATGGAGATGTCGACGCGGCGGACACGGGGTCGACGCGTCGAACGGAGGTCGCGCTATGGCGAAGTCGACGCGGCAGGTGAGTCCGCAACGGGCGAGTCCCCGAGCCTAGAGAGTCCGGGTTTAGGCGAAGGTCCGGAGCATGGCGAGTAGGCGAGCCGGTAGATTGGAGAGTCGGCGATGGACGAGGCCGTGAGAGGCGAGGTCGCGATGGCGATCCTGCAGCAGGCGAGTCCGCGCTGGGCGAGTCCCCGAGTATGTCGTTTAGCCAAAAAGGAGTGGGCGCGGCAGCGAGTAGTGGTAGCCAGTCCGATCAGACCATTGGTCGGTTGAAGTCGCGTGGCGAAGCTGCTTTGGTGGAGACACGCGGTAGCCAGTAGAATGGCGAGCCGCAACTGACGATTCACCGAGTGTGTCGAGTCCATGGCCGACGAATTCCCGCACGCGGGGCGAGTCAGCAACAACGAATCGGCGTCTGGCGTCGTGAGTCCAGACATGTATTAGCCATCTGATTTTACCCATGTCATGTTTCTCCAGCGATGTGTATATGTCAAATATCATGCATGTAAAGGATTATGTCCCAAAATAGTTGGTAGATTAATCAACGTGTAATATCAAAAGTAAGATTTGTGTGATTGGATTAGAAGAACCAGTTACGTATGGGATCGAGGTGTGTATCGATCTGAGCTGACTCCTTCCTCTAATCCTCTAGGATATCCCTGCTTTGGTGCATCGATCATGTACATTTGGTGCATCGATCATGTACATTTGGTGCATCGATCATGTACAGATGTACAGTATTGTACCAGATTGAATCTCGCAACCACCAAACATACACAAGGGAAAAAACATGTAGGTATTAGATAATTAGATCCAAATAAAATATTTTGATAGTTCAAAAGAGGATCGTGATCAAATCTGCAATCTGCAGACCATGATTGAGATGAGGTAGTCCGCAGAGGTAATAGACTGTTCGCCGACTCGCCGATTCACGCCAGTGATCGGAGGAGGCGTATACGTGCTCACCATCCTGTTTTCATGGACGCATAAATTTCAAATCCAGACGTGTGATGCTTGTATAGCAAAACAAGTAAATAATTAGCTGATTTGCATCATAGTCAATGTATAGAAATATAATAACAAATATAAAAAGATTTTAGCCACTATCGCATGCGCATGTATATGCGTTCGCGTGATGGGCTTCTCTGCCGCTGGAGAATCGATCAGGTGGATGCCACACCATATCATCCTTGTATTCAGTCTGATCACAGCACCCTAGCGTGTGTCCGTACGCGATGAACCCTGCGCCGCATGACGGCTTGTAAATCATGATCGAATCCACCGGGCGACTCAGATTGAATCCATTAGATCATGATCTCGCCGTCGTCGATGACAAAGGGATCCCACCCGGATTATCATCTCCATGCATCGCTTGCCCCACGGTGGGCGCCAACTGTCGTGGTATTGCACGACAGATGCTACTGGGGGTAGCTTACGTAGAGGGAGCAAGGCGACGTAGGAGAATTCGGGAGCGAGATTGGCACACGATGTACCCAGGTTCACGTCTCCTCGGTGGGGATCGCTACGTCCTGCTATCAATCCAGTATATGATCATAGATTGGTTTACAATGGAGCCACTGTAGGCGGAGGAAGAGACTAGATCTAATCTATTGTGGGAGAAGATGTCCCATGGGGGTTCGCCTGGTGGCTTTATATATGCAGCCAGCTAGGGTTTACAAGTATTTTGGTGGGCTTTCTATTGAAGTCGTCATCTTGGGCCTCCGGTCGGCGCCACTCGTCTGGGTCCAGCATGCGCCAGTCGCCGTATTGGGCGAGTTGACCCTCTGAAGGCTAGGATTCAGTCGGCTCGATCCAGCTGGCGACTCCGCTTCGTGGATATACCCCGATTGGTATTCCCCCATCACATAAATATCAAGTGATTTCAATAGTTCATTTGCTATAAGCTTTCTGATACATAGTAACCTAATTCCTTCGACCATGAGATCATGCTAATCACCATCACCGGAAGGATACTTTGATGACATCAAACGCCACACCGTAACTGGGTGGCTATAAATGTGGCATTGAGTGTTCGGAAAGTGTGTGTTGAGGCACATGGATCAAGAGTGTGATTTGTCCATCCATATGACGGATAGATATACTCTGGGCCCTCTCGGTGGAATGTCATCCAATTGGCTTGCAAGCATATGACTGGCTCACAAGGGATCACATATCACGGGAACGAGAAAAGAGTACTTATCGGTAACGAGGTTGAACTAGGTATGCAGAGATACCGACGATCAAAACCTCGGATGAGTAAACTATCGTGAGACAAAGGGAGATTGGTATCGTATGTAAGTGGTTCATTCAATCGCAAATTAATCGTAGAAATATGTGGGATCCATATGAATTTCCAGATTCCTCTATTGGTTATAGATTGGAGAAGTGTCTAGGTCATGTCCGCATAATTCACGAACCGTAGGGAGACACACTTAAGGATTCGATGTTGTTTAGTAGATATGGAATGTTAGTAGGGATACCGAATGTTGTTCCGAGTCTCAGATGGGATCCAGTATATCACGAGGAGATCCGGAATGGTCCGAAGAATAGGATTCATATAAGGAAATTCCGATTCCGGAGTTCGGGAAAGATTTCGATGTTTTCATCGGAGAGGTTGTAGAAGGGTCTAGAAGGTTCACCGGTTCGGAAGGGGAATGATCCATGAATGTGTCATGGGTAAGTGGAATGATTGGATCATATCTTAGGTCACTTGGTGTGGACATTTGCAAGAGAGAATTAAAGCTCTAAATTGAAAGTCAAACGGGAAGTTTGAAAAGTCAAACTGGAACAATGGTTTCCTAGTGGAAGAAGGAAAGAGTCATTCTCTCAATCCAACTTGGGTTTCGGTTTGGATTCAAACCCACCCCTCCCAAGGCTGCCCCCTCTCATAAATAGAGGGGAAGGGCTGCCCCAAACACACAAGCCCTAGCCCTCCCACACCCAAGCCGCCGCCGCCGCACCTAGCCGCAGCCGCCGCCCTAGTCGCCGCCGACACCTCCTCCTCCTCCCGGTCTTCTAAACCCTAGATCACTGGGAAACCCTAGATCCATCATAACTCGCACCGGTTTAGGCAAAACCCTGCGGGATCTTCCCTCTACCTCCGACACCACGCCGTCGTGCTGCTGGAATCGTGAGGGGAGAACTACAACTTTCACTGCCTGCTAGAACAAGGGAGAGGAAGGTCTTCATCGAGTACCGAACGTGTGACCGACTGCGGAACCGCTGCCGGAACGCAGCGCCGGAAGGATCGTCTACGCGATCTTGAGATCGGCAAGTGTATGACTACATCACTCACGAGAATCTGCTCTCGTTAACCGCTTTGGAATCTTCGAGGGTGAGTACTCTAATCGACTAGTTGCTACAATCTAGTAGATAGATCTTGGCTTGTTTGTTTGCATGCGGTAGAATTTTTTTGTTTTCCATGCTACGAACCCCTACAGTGGTATCAGAGCCGTGTCTATATGTAGATCTGTTGCACGAGTAGAACACAATGGTCATTGTGGGCGGTGGTTCTTTTATTATCAATTGCTTTTTGTGTACTTTGCATCTTGCGGTATGATGGGATGAAGCAGCCCTGGCTAACGTTACATGTCATCCTTCATGAGACTTGCTCCAGGCTTAACATGCAACTTGTATTGCATAAGTGGCTTTGCGGGTGTCTTTCTCTCCCATCATAGTATAGATTCAATTTACAACGGGCACTTGATAGTTCAAACATCAACGTTGTAGTTCTTGTTCGTAAGTTAGAACGACACTTATTGAAAGCAAAATGCAAAGAAAATTAGAGGCGTCTAACTTTGTTTTGCAGGGGTGTGTTGTGATGTGATATGGCCATGATTGTGATTATATATGATGTATTGAATGTTCCTTATTGTAAGTCGGCAACAGGCAGGAGCCATATGGTTGTCTTTTAATTCCGTTAAGACCTGCGTGTCTATTCAAAGTAGTTGTAATAGTTGATGCTGGTGGACGACAACCATGAAGCGGCTCCATTGACCTTGACGCCATACCGGTGATGATGGAGATCATGTTCGTGCTTGAAGATGGAGATCGGGAGCACAAGAAGAAAGGCCATATCATATCACATATTATGAATTGCATGTGATGTTAATTCTTTTATGCATCTTGTTTTGCTATATTGCGACGGTAGCATTATAAGATGATCCCTCAGGCACAAAAATTTCAAGTTATAAAGTGTTCATCCTTAGCAAGCACCGTTCCTAAAGCTCGTTGTTTTGAAGCACCACGTGATGATCGGGTGTGTTAGATTCCGCGAGTGTATACAACGTGAGCAAGCCAGATTTGCTCATGCAGAAGCTAAGGTTTGATCTTAACGAGCCTAGCATGTACAGACATGGTCTCGGAACACGGATCACCGAAAGGTAAAGCATGAGTCATATAGTAGATATGATGAACATGTTGATTGTTCGCCATTGAAGCTACATCAACTCTCGTGATGATCGGTTTTGATGTGGTGGTTTTGGTTCGTGTGATCACTAAAGCAATATGAGGGATATTGTTTTGAGTGGGAGTTCACCTAGATTAATTTAACTATTAATTAGAACTCAATTTGTCATAAACTTAGTCTAAACTATTGCAAATATGTTGTAGATCAATGGTGGCCCCTACCATCAATTTTAATGCGTTCCTAGAGAAAGAAAACTTGAAAAACAATGGAAGAAACTCTGCGGATTGGTTCCGCAATTTGAGGATTGTCCTCAATGCTAGTAATTTGACCTATGTGCTGGATGCACTACTGGGTGACCCGCCTGCAACTGATGCTACCGATGAGGTAAAGAATGTTTTCCTCGCTCGAAAGAATCAGTACTCCACAGTTCAGTGTGCTATCTTGTATGGTTTGGAATTGGAGCTTCAGAAAAGGTTTGAGAACCATGACCCACATGATATTGTCCGTGAACTCAAAATGATATTTGAGGCTCACGCGGCAGTTGAGAGTTATGAGGCTTCTGAAAAGTTCTTTAACTGCAAGATGGAAGAGGGCAGCTCCGTCAGTGAGCACGTGCTTAAGATGTATGGGCACGCAAGCAAGCTTCGAAGCTTAGGTATAGTGATTCCTAATGCTTTGGGGATTCACCGTGTCCTCCAATCACTACCACCAAGTTACAAGAACTTTGTGATGAACTACAATATGCAAAACATGGACAAGTCGTTGCCCGAACTCTTCTACATGTTAAAGCCTGCAGAAGTGGAGATCAAGAAAGAGCATCAAGTGTTGTTGGTAAATAAGACCACCAAATTCAAAAAGCAAGGCAAGTCTAAGAAAAAGTGAAACTTCAAGAAGGGCGGTAAGAAAGTTACCGTGCCGGCGAAGAAGACCAAGGTTGGGCCTAAGCCTGATACTGAGTGCTTTAACTGCATGGGAGAAGGTCACTAGAAGAGGAATTACCCTAAGTACTTGGCGGATTTTAAGAACGGCAACATCAAGAAGAAAGGTATATCCGATATACATGTTATTAATGTGTATCTCACTAGTACTCGTAGTAGTGCCTGGGTATTTGATACTGGTTCGGTTGCTCATATTTGTAACTCGAAACAGGTACTGCAGAATAAACGGAAGCTAGCGAATAACGAGGTGACGATGCGCGTTGGAAATGGATCAAATGTTGATGTGATCGCGGTCGGCACGCTACCTCTTCATCTACCATCAGTATTAGTTTTATACTTAAAAAATTGTTATGTGGTGCCTGCGTTGAGCATGAACATTATATCCAGATCATGTTTATTGTGAGACGGTTACTTGTTTAAGTCCGATAATAATGGTTGTTCGGTTTATATGAGTAATATGTTTTATACACATGCACCTTTGATAGATGGTCTGTTCTTATTGAATCTCGATTGTGGTAATACACACATTAATGGTTGTTCGATTGAAGCTAAACGTTTGAAATTGAGTGATAACTTGACCTATATGTGGCACTGTCGTCTTGGTCATATTGGAGTGAAGCGTATGAAGAAACTCCTTTCCGATGGACTTCTTGAATCACTTGATTTTGAATCACTCGAAAGATGCGAAGCATGTCTGATGGGTAAAATGACTAAGACTCCATTTTCTGGTATGATGGAGCGAGCTACGAACATATTAGAAATCATACATACCGATGTGTGTGGTCCAATGAGTGTAGCATCGTGCGGTGGTTATCGCTATGTTCTTACCTTCACGGATGACTTGAGTAGATATGGGTATATCTATTTCATGAAACATAAGTCCGAAACTTTTGATAAGTTTAAGGAATTTCAAAGTGAGGTAGAGAATCAACGTAACAAGAAGATTAAATTTTTACGATCTGATCGTGGAGGTGAATATAAAAGTTACGAGTTTGGCGAGCATTTGAAGAAATACGGAATACTTTCACAATTGACACCGCCGGGAACACCACAACGTAATGGTGTGTCTGAACGTCGTAATCGAACTCTCTTAGATATGGTTCGTTCTATGATGTCACTTACAGATTTACCGCTATCATTTTGGGGTTATGCATTAGAAACATCCACATTCACTTTAAATAGGGCACCATCTAAATCCGTTGAAACGACACCGTATGAATTGTGGTTTGGCAAGAAACCTAAATTGTCGTTCCTTAAAGTTTGGAGTTGCGAAGCTTATGTAAAGAAGTTACAGCCCGACAAGCTTGAACCCAAAGCGGAAAAATGCGTCTTCATAGGATACCCGAAGGAAACTATTGGGTATACCTTCTATCATAGATCCGAGGGCAAAATCTTTGTTGCCAAGAATGTATCATTTCTAGAGAAGGAGTTTCTCTCGAAAGAAGTGGCTGGAAGGAAAGTAGAACTCGACGAGGTTGTTGAACCTTCTCTCGAACTTGCGAGTAGCGCAGCACCGGAAGTAGTTCCTGTGGCGCCTACACCAATAAGAGAGGAAGCTAATGATGTTGATCATGAAACTTCGGTTGAAGTTACTACGGAACCTCGCAGGTCAACGAGAACTCGTACCACTCCTGATTGGTATGATCCCGTTATGAGTGTCATGTTGGTGGACAACACCGATGACCCTGCGACATATGAGGAAGCGATGATGAGCCCAGATTCCAATAAATGGCAAGAAGCCATGAAATTCCAGATTGGATCCATGTACGAAAACCAAGTATGGACTTTGGTGGACTTACCGGATGGCCGGAAGGCTGTCGAGATCAAATGGATTTTCCATAAGAAAACAGATGCTGATGGTAATGTTACTATCTATAAAGCTCGACTTGTCGCAAAAGGGATTCGACAAATTCAAGGAGTTGACTACGATGAGACTTTCTCACCAGTAGCAAAGCTAAAGTATGTGAGGATTATGTTAGCAATCGCTGCATATTATGATTATGAGATATGGCAGATGGATGTCAAAACAGCGTTCCTCAATGGAGAAATTGATGAAGAGTTGTATATTATGCAACCCAAAGGTTTTGTCAATCTTAAAGATGCTAACAAGGTATGCAAACTTCAACGGTCCATATATGGATTGAAGAAGGCATCCCGAAGTTGGAATCAACATTTTGATAAGGTAATCAAAAGCTTTGGTTTTATACAAACTTATGGAGAAGCTTGTATTTACAAGAAAGTGAGTGGGAGCTCTGTAGCATTCTTAATACTATATGTAGATGACATATTGTTGATTGGGAATGATGTAGACCTTCTTAATAGTGTCAAGGATTATTTGAATAATAGTTTTTCAATGAAAGATCTTGGCAAAGCAGCTTACATATTAGGCATAAAGATTTATAGAGATAGATCGAGACGCCTAATATCATTATCACAGAGTACATATTTGGACAAAGTTCTAAAGAGGTTTGGAATGGAAGATAGCAAGAAAGGGTTCTTGCCCATGTTGCCCAATACGACCTTGAGTAAAACTCAAAGTCCTGCAACGGTAGAAGATAGAGAAAGGATGAGTAAGACTCCCTATGCCTCAGCCATAGGATCTCTCATGTATGCCATGCTATGTACTAGACCGGACATTGCATATGCTGTTAGTTTGACTAGCAGATATCAAAGTGATCCAAGAGTGGATCATTGGACAGCGGTCAAAAACATCCTTAAGTACTTGAGAAGAACTAAGGATATGGTTCTTTCTTATGGAGGTGATGAACAACTCGTTGTTAATGGTTACACCAATGCTAGTTGGAACACCGATCCGGATGATTATAAATCTCAATATGGATACGTATTTACTTTGAATGGTGCAACAGTTAGATGGAGGAGTGCAAAGCAAAGCGTTGTGGCGAGATCTTCAACTGAATCGGAATACATAGCTGCCTCCGAGGCTTCACAAGAGGCGATATGGATGAAGGAGTTCATTACAGAGCTCAGTGTGGTTCCAAGTGCGCTGGACCCAATGTCTATCTACTGTGATAACATGGGCGCCATAGCCAATGCGCAAGAACCAAGGTCACACAAGAAGCTGAAGCACATGATGACGTTTTCACGCTATTCGAGAGCATGTCCAAGGTGGTGACATAAAGATTTGCAAAGTACACATAGATCTGAATGTGGCGGATTCGTTGACTAAACCTCTCCCGAGGGCAAAACATGACCAGCACCAAACCGCCAAGGGTGTTCGGTATATTACCATATAATCTAGATTAGTTGACTCTAGTGCAAGTGGGAGACTGTTGGAGATATGCCCTAGAGGCAATAATAAAAGTGGTTATTATTATATATTTGTGTTTATGATAAATGTTTACATTCATGCTATAATAGTATTAACCGGAAACATTAATACTTGTGTGATTTGTAAACTAAATTTGAGTCCCTAGTAAAGCCTCTTTGTAATACTAGCTTGTTGGTTAATAGATGATCGTGGTTTCCCGATCGTGAACATTGAGATGTTGTTAAAAACGAGATCATATCATTAGGAGAATGGTATGATGGACATACTCCTATAGATAAGCGTAGCATAAAGATCAAGTCATTTCAATAGTTCATTTGCTATAAGCTTTCTGATACATAGTAACCTAATTCCTTCGACCATGAGATCATGCTAATCACCATCACCGGAAGGATACTTTGATGACATCAAATGCCACACGTAACTGGGTGGCTATAAAGGTGGCATTGAGTGTTCGGAAAGTGTGTGTTGAGGCACATGGATCAAGAGTGGGATTTGTCCATCCATATGACGGATAGATATACTCTGGGCCCTCGCGGTGGAATGTCATCCAATTGTCTTGCAAGCATGTGACTGGCTCACAAGGGATCACATATCATGGGAACGAGAAAAGAGTACTTATCGGTAATGAGGTTGAACTAGGTATGCAGAGATACCGACGATCAAAACCTCGGATGAGTAAACTATCGTGAGACAAAGGGAAATTGGTATCGTATGTAAGTGGTTCATTCGATCGCAAAGTAATCGTAGAAATATGTGGGAGCCATATGAATTTCCAGATTCCTCTATTGGTTATTGATCGGAGAAGTGTCTAGGTCATGTCCGCATAATTCACGAACCGTAGTGAGACACACTTAAGGATTCGATATTGTTTAGTAGATATGGAATGTTAGTAGGGATACCGAATGTTGTTCGGAGTCTCGGATGGGATCCGGGATATCACGAGGATATCCGGAATGGCCCGGAGAATAAGATTCATATAAGGAAAATCCGATTCTGGAGTTCGGGAAAGATTCCGATGTTTTCATCGGAGAGGTTCTAGAAGGGTCTAGAAGGTTCACCGGTCCGGAAGGGGAATGGTCCATGAATGTGTCATGGGTAAGTGGAATGATTGGATCATATCTTAGGTCACTTGGTGTGGACATTTGCAAAAGAGAATTAAAGCTCTAAATTGAATTTAAACGGGAAGTTTGAAAAGTCAAACTGAAACAATGGTTTCCTGGTGGAATAAGGAAAGGGTCCTTCTCTCAATCCAACTTGGGTTTGGGTTTGGATTCAAACCCACCCCTCCCAAGGCTGCCCCCTCTCATAATAGAGGGGGAGGGCTGCCCCAAACACACAAGCCCTAGCCCTCCCACACCCAAGCCGCCGCCGCCGCGCGGCGCCGCCGGTCCGTCTCTGCCGCCGCCGACACCTCCTCCTCCTCCTCCCGGTCTTCTAAACCCTAGATCACCGGGAAACCCTAGATCCACCATAACTCGCACCGGTTTAGGCGAAACCTTGCGGGATCTTCCCTCTACCTCCGACACCACGCCGTCGTGCTGCCAAAATCGCGAGGGGAGAAACTACAACCTTCGCTGCTTGCTAGAACAAGGGAGAGGAAGGTCTTCATCGAGTACCGAATGTGTGACCGACTGCGGAAGCGCTGCCGGAACGCAGCGCCGGAAAGATCGTCTAATCGATCTTGAGATCGGCAAGTGTACGACTACATCACCCATGAGAATCTGCTCTCGTTAACCGCTTTGGAATCTTCGAGGGTGAGTACTCTAATCGACTTGTTGCTACAATCTAGTAGATAGATCTTGGCTTGTTTATTTGCATGCGGTAGAATTTTTTGTTTTCCATGCTACGAACCCCTACAAGACGTTCCCCAGCTGCTGCAACAGGATATGAAAGAAGCTGCGAAGTAGGCAACCGCTATGAATGTGAGTGTTGCTGAATTGCTAGGTTCCCAAGATGACAAGTTTCCCTAGTCTGATGTAGTCCCTAGATATGTCCCGGGGATGGATTTGTTTAGCAAAGAGAAGTTACAAGAACTGTCAACACAAACGCGGAATCTCCATGAATGGTACTTGAGAGTCGTCAAGCGGGACGCAACAATGATCATAGTGAAAGTCCCACGTGAGTACTACTTCCGAGCCGAAGAGTTCCATGTTGAGTTTCCAGAACTCTTCCAGTTATACAATTTCGACGCCCTCGACTAATCTATCATGAGTTGCTATTGTCTGTAAGTTGATGAATTCATTGTCTACATATAAGTTTTTCAATTTTTGGTTGTTCAGTTCATTGCATATAGTTATCCTCATTATATCCTTTTGTACTCTACTATGCAGAATGAAGATACAAGAATGTAAAAGATGTACACTCTATAGTATTGGGTTCATTGACTCAAATAAAGTACATATAGATACGCTAACGATAAAACTCAAGGAGACAGTGGAAAACCTTCTAAGTTTTCTAACAGAGCAAAATTTCTGTGACCACGTATTGTTTCCTTATAATTTCAAGTGAGGGTCTTACTCTGATGTACACATTCACTTTTGCTTACTCGATGTTAAGTGTAATTGATGCATATATAAACATGTGCAGCTTCCACTGGATTCTGCTAGGCATTCAAGTTGATAAGGGAATACTTGAAGTCATGGACCCATTAATGAGACACCTGGAAGAGTTCTGCAACATACAGGACATGCTCCTAAGGTAATTTTTGCGCTATATCGGTCTCTTTCGTTGATTTCCTAAGATATCAGGTAATGACTAACTCATTCATTCATTTTCGTCGGGCAGGGTTTGGAACATGTTCAAGCGTGAGGTTACGGGTTCCTTTAGTAAGAAGCTAACGTTTATTCCGGTCTCGGTAAGTAGTACGTGATCTATTTGTGCATCGCTTTACTTCTAGTTTTAATACAATTATGATGCTAGATTATTATTTTGATTGAATTCTATTCTCGTAAAGTGCGCGAGGCAGCCACTGGGACAAATCTATGTGGATACTACGTTTGCGAGTTCATTCGTACGTTTACCACCGAGCAAAAATATTATAAAGTCAACGTAAGCAATACATTCACAACATCATTTTATTATCGTCACTTTTTGTTATCACGATTGCTATTCATATTGATCTCCTTTTCTTATATAGTTCGAGAGCATGCGGAATCAGCTCCTACCAGAGCAACGTGTGCGTACCAGGAATTGAAGATGAACTGGCTGGTTTTTTGTTGAGAGAGATGGTAGACAATGCCGGAGAATTTAGTGTGAATATGCACTAATGATGATCCCTAGCCATGTAATCGAATAGACAGGCTCTAGTCCCGGTAATTGTGATCTCCATGTAACTATCAAAATTGTATATATTTGTATGCTCGATCTCATAAGAAAAGTTATCTTATATATGCACGATCGTGTATGGTATGTGGTAGCATAGAAATATTCGAATTTTGAAATAAAAATAAAAGAATACAAAATGAATTCTCTGCCGTGGTAGAGAAAGTGCCCAAAATGCTGCCGCGACAGAGAACCATTTGCCGTGGTCCGTTACACCAACCAAGACTAATGGGGGTACACCCCGCGTGCGCCGCATTGGCCACGTGGAGGACCATTTGTTCCGACTAGTAATCGGGTCGGGACTAATACTTGGGCCGTTAGTCCTGCTTTGCCGGTCCCAGTTTGACAACCGGGACAAAAGCCCCTTACGGGCCGGGACTAAAGGCCCCTTCTCCACTAGTGTTCTCTGGATATGTTGGTTCAGTTTTTGTTCGAATCTAATTAGTACAAATGATATGATTTATATTTTAAAATTGAGATTTAAATTATTAGAGAATATAGCAAGAAATATTTTTTTACCTCACATAGATAGCAGAAATAGTTTAAGTATGGGCAATCCATTTAGGATAATCCAACGGAGGGGTGGCCAGAGGAGCGAGACCCCCTATGCATCAGCCACCCAACATAATTAAGCAGGGATATTTACTACAAGAATCAAGGTTTTTGCTGATGGCCAAAAACCCTCGGCAAATCGGGCCAACCCCTCGACAAAGATGTGTGCCGACGGTTACCCTTGGTAGTAAGCCCTCCGGATTATTTTCGACGGCAAATCTAGCATGGCCCTCGGCATACGTACGGTCGTTGACAAACAAGCGTTTGTCGAGGATTTTCCTTGATGTCGGTAAAGAGAAGCCCTCTACACATAAAGGTAGTGTGCCATCAACTTGCCATCGTTTGAATATATGTCGAGGGTCAGGCCATTGACAATCATCACTCATTTGTCAAAAGTTTTTTCCGAGCCGTAGTCAAATGTCTGTGTATGTCGAGGACCCTGACAAAAAGTCGTGGGCATACAGAAACTTGTCGGCAACGATGGTTTTTTCTATAGTGACTCTATCATTATTCCCCGCATGTTGGCGCGTATAGGCGTATAGCTGTCTAAGTAGTCAATAACTAAATGGGATAACTAACTAGAGCAAGTCGAGGAGGAGCTCGATAGCCTCCCCGATACCGAACATAGGGGAGAGAGAACGAGAAAACCCCCTCCAGCAGCTCCCCTACCGCCTCCCGGACGACGCCTCCTTGACCTAGCCCCCCACATTCCCTACACATCAGTGCGATGGAGGCGCCCCCAATCCATGGACGGGAGGAACCGCTCGCCCTGGAAGACTCCCTCCCACCATCGACCACGCGAGATCGCAATCAGGTTTGTCTCCTCCCCATTTTTTCTCCAAATTGAGCTTGTAATAGGGAAGAGGAGGGGCTGCCATGGCGGGGCGGCGCTATCCCTAGAAGACTCCCTCCCGCCAACGCCAAGTACAGTAGAGGCGAGGGGATGGAGCGGCACTACCATGGTGGGCCTTGGTAGGAAGAAGGGGCGCGCCTGGGAGAGGAAGGAGGTGGGGCAGCCCCGTCATGGGAGAGGAAGGAGCTGGGGCCAGGGAGAGGAAGGAGATGGATGGGGCGAGAGGCGTGCCTGGGAGAGGAAGGAGATGGGGTAGTCCTTGCTTGCCATCTCCCTGGGAGCAGCGGCAGGGAGAGCTTGATGTTTTGGTTCGCCTGGTTCAGTTTTGCTCTCGATTTGAGAGAGATTGATGTACTAGCTTCGTATTGTGCAATATTTAGCTATCTTCCTACAGTTTTTCTATCAAATGTTGTTCAATTTCTGTCAAATTGTTGTTTAGTTTGTGTCGAAATGCCAATTGCTGTCAATTTGTGCCCTGCTTGTGGATACATATTAATTTGATGGCCGGTCCATCTAAGGTTGATATGAGTTCAATATCAAAGAAACAGAAAAATATCTCCAATTCTACCCTTGGTTCATCTATTCCTAGTGCAAACAAAAACCTGATTGAGGATCCCGCTATGGATCCCAACATCAAATTTGCGATGTTCCCGAGATAAGACCAATTGTAACAAGGAGGCGAGAGTGCTACATGCTAAATTACTACATAGATGACCTACAGTATTACGTAAGAGTAGTAATTGAACATGATACCATGTGTTGTATGAACTATTTCATTTTTGGTACTATTTTATATTTTGTTACATTTATGAACAAGTTCATGTGTTGTATGAACTAGTTAATGTGTTAAATGAACAATTTCCTAGCTAATAACAGCTAAAAAAGTTAGTTACGAAATATTGTAATAATATAGTTGAATATAATTTAGAGAAGATGATATAGGGGAGATCCTGAAGATGAACACAATATAGGGAAAGATTCTATTTAGAGGAGACTCCTAGATGGAGACATAGCGGAAAAAAATTGGGTAGCTGCTGGACTTGCTAAGGGCATCTCCATCGGGCCGACCCATCCGGTCGCCCCAAACGGTCCGTTTCTATCCGTTTGGGTCAGGCCATGGTCGATTTGGGGAGGGGGTCCGGTCTGTCCGGCCAGCCCCACCCAGCGGCGCGACCCATTTGTCCGCGCAGGCGGGCGTTGGCGCCATTGCTGGGCAAGGGATGCAAATCAGTTGAAAATTTCGAATTGACAAGCCAAAGACACACATATTAACTAGCAAATAACATGGAATGCATGCGCCATCGCCCTTTGGGCATCGCCAACAAGTGGCCACTGGTTCAAAAATTTATAAAAAGGGGCATTTTCATACACAAATGTTCCTAAAATGGCAGCTCCCTGCCCAAAAAGTTGCATCCGCCGTCGCGATTGCCCTTCAGTCATCGCGAGCCCTGATGGCATGTTTCCTCTTTGCAACCCAAGCCATGTGATCGGGGTCGGCGATGCTATCCAGGTCGGTGAGCATGGTGGCGTTCTCCTCGGCCATAATCTTGGCTTCGTCCTCCTTGGCCTTCGCTTCGGCCTCCAACATCCTATACCTGGCCTCGGCCTCCTTGGCCCTGGCTTCGGCCTCCATCGACTTCGCGTTGGCCTCGATCTCCATTATCCTGGCCTTGGCATTGGCCTCCTCAACCTCGATGGACCCGGTCTGCAGCAAGACAAAGGTCTTGGAGGCGGCCTCTTTCTCTTTGCGCCGCCTCTCCTCCCTCCCGGTGATGGCCTCTTCCTTATTCTCTAGAACCTTCTTCAAGGTCTCCTAGAACATCAAGGAACCAGCCTGATGGGCAAGGTCGGCCTTCGTGGCCTTGTGGCCACCAGGGAGGCGGGCACGGACAGCAGTCTCGTCGCTTGCAGATGTGACAAAGCCTTCATCATTGTCGTCGTATAGGTCGACGACACCGCCCATCGAAGCACTGGCCTTGCCCCTCTTGTTATTCGTTTCTCTTCAAAGGGCATAGCTAGTCTCCCATTTTTTGTGTCCTTGAGCAACGTCCAACAATGTACCAACGAGAAGGCCTTGTTATCATTCACCATCTCGAAGTGCTCCATTGCTTTCAAGACCTACACATATGGATTCCAACAATGGCTCAACGCAAATGCAAGACATCGACAAAGAGAGAAATAGGTTTTACCATGTCAACCGGCTTTATGCCACTTATTTTCTCTTTCGTCACCATCTCGTAGGAGCCTTGGAACTTGCTACACTCGGCATGGATGGTGCCCCACCACTTGGAGAGGGAGAGATTGTTTTGATTGCTATAGAAGGTGTCCTTCCCAAATTTCCTATGCTCATGGAAGAACCTACCCACCTTTGTCCAATAGGCAAAGCCTTTTTGCTCGGCGCCACATAGGGGATCTTGTGAAATCTCCATCCATGCCTTGCATAGGAGCTTGTCCTCGGCAGGGCTGTAGCCCGCGGTTCGTTGGATCACCTTCTTTCCGTCGGCAAGTGACACCGCAAGTGAAGCGGCCAACGACACGGCCGTGACACCCTCGTCCATGGAAGTGCCATCGTTCCCAAACAATGCCTCGTCCACAATGTTGCAAGCATCTTGTTGGGTATCTTGTTGTGTCTCTGGCTCGGCCTCACCGTCGTCAGCATAGCCCTGACCACGCTCGTTGATCATGTCGTGCATGACATCCTCTACGCCGTTTCCCATGAAATCATACACCCGAACTGGCCATCACAAAGCGGCGGGAGCAGTGCACTAGAGTAATGACGAATAAATGTGGCAATCACACCATGTCGTCCGCGGCCGGTGGCTCGGCTCGCATTTCGCTGAACCAGTTGACTGGCGTCGGCATGTTCGCGGCAGAGATGGGCCGCCGCTTCATCGACGCCTCCGGGGTTGTGTCCGCGTTGGATGGAGTGCGGTTCACGTTGATGGCGGGCTCTCCCGCCTCCTACGACGCCATGCGGGGATGGTTGAACCGGACAACTGGTGGCTTCCAAGCGAGGGTGTGTGCGGCCTTGTCATCCTAGGCTGAGCTGGTGGCCGGCCACTAGGCGTGGAAGTGACAAAGCTGGTAGAGGACGTGCCGGACGTGGCTAGGCTGGGAAGAGAGACCACTCCACCGAAAGCGGCGGTCATCGCCTCCCGCTTGATCATGTTGACGGCGCACCTGGCGGCACTCACTGCTAGCCTCGTTGACGTCGACCCTGTTCTGGGCGGTGAGGAGGCGCTCCTTGTAACAACCCTAGTTTTACTAAATACTAATTAGGAAATGTTTGTGCATTCATGAGAATCATTATCATTGCTAAATAAAATTTCATTAAAGAAAAGGTTCCTAAAATCCTAAACCCTAGCTTCCCCTCTCTATTTGAAACACATTCAAAATGGGTTTAAATGTTTTGAAAGTATAAAAGGTATGGAGCCCAAACAGTAACCAGGGCCCCTACAATGTTTGAAATGTTTACAAAGTTTTGTTGTTTTCAAAATAACATAAAACATATTTGTATTTGAAAAATACAAAGAGAAAAGGAAAAATAGAAAAATAAAAACTTTTGGAAAATAAAAACAGAGCCAGAAACCTTTCCAGCCCGGCCCATCTCTCCCCTCTTCCTTCCTGCCGCCCAGCGCAGTCCTCCGCGGCCCAGCAGCGGCCCACCTGGGCTCGATACCTCTTCGCACCCTCCCCCTGTCGTCTTCCTCCTCTGGCCAAGTTGCTCGGTGGTGACGCCCTCGCCGTCCATCTCCGATGCGCCATGATCCGCGCTGCCGCCGCCCTGGAGAGGATAAGGACCACCCGATCATGCCTCTCCCTCTCCCCTATCCCCTCATTCCCCCCGGCTCGCTCCCTCTCTCTGCCAAGCTCCCCGAACCCTAGCCGCCGCTGGTGCTGTCGTGCGCCGTTGTCTCCGGCCTCCCCTCCTCCATCCGATATCACCACGAGCTCCACTGCGTCGCCATGACCTTCCTAGCTAGCAGAATCGGATGCGGGTGCTCCCTATCGAGCTCATCCTCTTCGGAGTTCCGACGACCGCCGCCATCGATTCGCCGGCTCCCGACCTCGCCTTGCCTCCCCGATACCACCGTCGCAACCGTGGTGAGCTCACGAACCTCCCAGTGACCTTAAACCTCTCCTTCGCTTCCTGCTTTACCTTGCCGACGTTCGCCTGCAAGCGCCGCCACCGCCGGCCGTGATGCTCCGGTGACCAAATCTAAGCAGCGCCGCCACCTTTCTGCTCCTCGCGGTCTCCTGCGTCGAACGCATGTAACCACGCATCCTCGCTTGCTCGCCAGCACCGTCCTCTGCCGCCGTCTACAGCGTTCCCCGGCGAGGCGACGTGGCGCTGAGGTGGCTCTGAGGTGGCTTGGGCCCTCTAGTCAGCCACTGCGGCTAGCCTCTGCCGTGGTGAGAAAAGATTAGGGTTAGGGTTGAGATGACATCAGCAACATGCAGTCAAGCCGTGGGACCCGCTCTGCCCACGTGGAGATTGAGTTGGCACTAGGGCCACTCAGTCAGTCTCTCTGGCTAAGCTGTGCCCTGGTGTAAAAAGTTTGTCCAGTTTCTTATTTTTTCAGAAAAGAGTATTAATATGGTTTAAATAATTTCAGAAAATGAATAAAACTTGTAAATTCAATAAGTAATTATTTATAAATCATAAAAATACAAATAATATACCAAAATGTTCAGAAAAATGAACTCTATCTAATTACACTAAAATCATGCATTGATAATCAACTTACATGAAAAGTTTAATTAGATAAGCAAATGCACCCTGCCATATGCATTCGGGGTTTCTCCGAATTAGGGTTTGGACCCCTCGGACCCCGATTAAAATGACCAAGCATGTTTAGGGTTTCAATTTCAATAACTTTTAACTTGTCATATCATCATCCTTGCTTGAGAATTGCATCGATGTCATGTGTTGATTGTTTCCTTCCTTTCCGGTGTTTGGTTCTTCTCCGGTAGAATACGATATCGGAATCGATATCAAGTCCAAGACTGAAGATCAAGATCAAGATCAAGATCAAGATCATCGAAGGTCCTCGACGAACAATGCCAACAAGATGAACCCTGGAGAGCTATATCCTTGTGGTTGTCGAACAAGTCAAGATGATGGATACGAAGATCTGTATTGGGTATCAACAGGCAAAGGCAAGCGAAACCCCACACATGATATAGTCCTATGCTTTCAAGCATTCTAAATTCTTGCCATGTGCATACGATCCTAAAGTCTTTTATCGATAGATAGAGTAATCCTATCTGATGCATGTTTCCTTTGAACCTATATTCCCTGATCCACTGCTCCTAGCATAACTAGGGTTTGGCTTTATGATCGCTGCTAGAGCTACTTTATCTGTTGTGCTTAGCCGTGCTTTAGTAGTTCTGCTGATTCACCTGGTTGATGGTTCCGAGCTTCGAATGAACCTAGTTGGACAGAAGAACGTGGTATGACAGGTGATGTGAGTAAACATGCTAAGGCTTGTATGGGAGGCCACAAGGGTTGTGGTTTTTGCAGTCCCATACTTGCCACCCTTAGGACCCGAGGTTCTTGCCTCTTGAACCAAGACGAGCGTACAGCCACACGGGGGTTTATGGGGACCCTCTTGACCCCAACTTGCCTAGTCTAATCCATGAGTCCGTAGTTTGAATATTTATTCAGAAACCGCATGGAAAAATGTTTTGGAAAATGGTGCAAGCATATAGGACGTGGCCGGGTGAAGGATGCTCGGCATTGAATTGGATCCCAGTACATAGAGTCGAGGGAGTATGTCCAACTACCGCAGTCCGGATCCCTTCTGGTGACTCATGGATTAGAAAAAAGTAAGGGAAAGGTTTCGGTCGATCACCCTCTATCAGCACACCAAGGAAGTGTGTCATGTGACGCTAAGAGTCGGTCGGCGTGTGTGGGTAAAGTTGTACACTCCTGCAGGGTATTAATCTTTTTGAAAAGCCGTGTCCACGGTTATGGACGACTTGGGAATGGACGTGGGATCATAGAGAACTTGAACCTAATATTAAAACTCGACAAGATAAATGTGCTTAAGGATGCTTCCTCTTGGGTACGAGGGGTTGATCCTCGATGAGGTTCGATGATGCCTTGTTGGATATCAAAAGATGATGATCAATACCTTGGAGATGTCACTTTCTTTTCCCCTTTTAAAACACTCTGATTAGACGAGCTTCTTCTCCCTCTTGTTTTACAAAACAAAGATGGCTTGATGCAAAACAACTCAACCAGCCATAAGTCTTGCGGAGTACACCCTGTACTCACCCTTGCTTCATTGATATTTTTGCAGCAGAGTACGTGTTACCATAGAAGATGAATTATTTACGGCATCGACATCGACGAGTAGTTTGGAGTTCCCGGCCGGCAGCCTGGAATCTATGGAATGGGATGTCATAGTTATGCTTCAGGCCTCTTAGGCCATTTGTTAAGTTTCCTATACTTAATAGCATAATTTGCCTTCCGTTGTTTGATGTTTGTGGTCAGTGACCTCTGCTTGTAATATTTTGGTTCTTCGCTCAGATATGGGCTTTCTGTAATAATTTTCGTGTCGTAGGGTCACTGATGTGTTACCGATTCTTCACTGGATATTCTCGAGCTCAAGGTTAAGCTTATTTCAGACGGAGGTCTGGGATTTGTTTAGCCTTGATCCCGGGGGTGTCACAGGTTTTGGTATCAGAGCAGTACCGACTGTAGGAAACCCTTTCTATTGGTCGATGTTGAGTCTAATGCTTGTGAAAACTATTTTCAAAGATGAAAATTATGTGCGAAAACTCTGGTATGTTTCTTTTTCTTCTTATCCAGTTTCGCTCTAACTCTGGGTTATCTTATCTTGTGTTCATTTGGAAAAGTTTTGCTATCTCGTCTCTTTCTTCAAAGTTAGGTGCCTGTTCAGGCATGTCGTTTCTCAACCATTGGACCTAGCGTTGTGTTCTCTAGAGTAAGTTGTGGGTGTTTCTTGATTCACTTGTTCTGTTTCTTCTGAGAGATTTCTTTCTGTCATAATCTCTCTATTTTATGGATCCATAACCTCATGTTGATGGTTCCAAAGTGTTCTGTTCTAGGCTTCGAGGTATCCTTTCGATTCGTGTGCCTCCTTTTAATCTGTTCGGGTACTTCAGAAGTTGTTTCTTCTCTTGGAAGCTACCTAATGATTGCTACCTTGTGGTACCCTCTGTGCTACTAAGATAGTAGTTACTCTTTTCTCTGGGTTTTAACCCTCGGACTTGAACCTAAGATCCCCGATTGTGCTGGATTCAGGTGTTGTGAATCTTGTACATGAAGCTGACTTTAACCCAATATCCATTCTGTGGAAACCTGTGGTTAATGTTCACACATTACCTCAGGATATCTAGTACCTTCTAGTATATCCTTCAAGCTTGTGGATATTGTCGCTATTGAACAAGTGACGATAAAGGACTTCCCCTACCACATGCTATGGCAGATGTTCTTTAATGGAACCAAATAGATCATGGCAAGAGTGATCCTCGTGAGTCCTACTTCTATACTCGCGCACCTTACCTATTCTATGCATTGGTTTTTGGAAGGTTGATAATCTATGCATCCACATCTCGGGATTCCAACCTGAGCATGTTCTTCTCCCCTTGTTGTTTTCTGACCTTTGTCTACCAGTTGGTAGCCAAGTAGTAACTTGCATCAGTGTCTTCCGATGTAAGATACTCTTGAGGTCTGTCAAGACAAACCAGTTTGGGATGTCAGGAGAAACAAACTCCAGTACCTCGTCATTTCTAGGACCAGGTCAAAGTGTTGTAATCCGCAGATGAAGAGGCATTGATTAGCTTCTATCTGTTCCACCTTAAAGTGTCACACTCTTTTATACTAAGAGGTCGTGCTGAGTTTCAGGTCCCTTAATGAAGTGATGCTTTTACACATATTTACCCACCCTCCCTCGAGCTCTCGTGCTTGTGAATGATGCGTGTGCATAATAATGTGGTCATATGAGATTATTAGCAATTTCCATTGCTTTGAACTCAAAGGACATTTGTGTCATTCTTAGCGTGATTGGTTAACCCTATCACTAAGCAAAGTTTGATTGTGCTACCAAGTCCGATATTCTGGTACAACCTTTTCAGTCAAAGAGTTAGGTTCGTGCCAAAGCTCTAAGACTATGTCATCTTTCCTTACCAAGCAAGTTCCCCTCTCGAACTGAGTGACATATCGGTGGTCCGTGATATTCTAGATGTCTACTAGAAGTATCGCCATGTTGCCACATGACCGTGTTGTCAAGTTCTTGAGCAAGCAAGTTCCTTGAACTGCTATTTCTCCAAGGATCTGTACTGGATACCCCTGAACTAGTTGGTTGAGCTTAAACAACAACTTGGAGAGTTGTAACACAAAAGTTCTATCCAACTCAGTTCCTTCTTAAAGGAATATCTAGTTGTGTTCGTGTTGAAGCAAGATAGTAACTCCTTTGTGGATATGTTATCTTTCCTGCCTTTGATTTGATTTGGGTTATCATCAAATCAAACTTAGTTCCAAGGACTATCTGATGGTGTATTTATTTGTGATGTCTCACCTAAGTGCATCTTCTTGTCCACTGGTCTCACCAATGTCTATGCCTTATTTGTGCAACATATGAGTTCATCTTAATGGAGTGTATAGATAAGTTTGTTATTGAGCCCATCGATGACATCCTTATCTTCTCCATGTTATATGAGATTCATATGGAACATTTGGCATTAATGTTGGAAACTTTTGAGAACCATCTTCGTGCCATTTCGAAGTATGTGTTCTGGATGTTAGAAGTAACCTTCTCTGATCCACGTGCAAATGTGGAAAGATGTTGCTGTGGATTCGAGTAGAGTTATCATTGCTTCCACGGGAACCATTTTAAATTAGTCAAGCATGTGCAAAGAACTCTTCATATGGTAGGATGATAATTTCACATATCGAGAAGATCCTCCAAGCATCTTAAGCAACTGACTGATTTGTCATGGAAGATAAGAAGTCCAACAAAACTTCTATATCATCCTAAATGTTTCCTAAACAGGATTCAGTTGTGTTTTGTTGCAAACAATTCATGTAGATGCAATTATCTTTTGATAACTTGCTAATACATGTGTTTCGCAATCTAGCTCGTCTTTTGGAGCTTGAAACTGTGTCCATGTCTTGAGAATCTAGTGGCTTTACCTCTGTGGTAAATGTTGCAAATATTCTATTCGGACATGCTGAGTCTGAAGTATCTCTCCACTCAACCAAATCTGAATCTCAAGCAGATATGATGGTTGGTGATCTTCAAGGGTTGACATAGGTCTCTCTGTACATCTGGCAAGATTGATGTAACGGTTGACACACTTAGCCAGAAAGACCTTTTGTCATATTCTATTGAATCAGCAGTAACAACCACTCTTCATGAGGCATCTTCTATGATTTATTATAGGAGTTGTGATTATGGTTTCCTTTGTATCCAAAGTCCGACCTTTACTTGATGACTGGTTAAAGGCCTGTCAGTAGCCTGCTAACGGTGTTTTGAACATCAAGGAGAACATTTAAAGTAGTGTTGCTAAATGTCTCTCGGTCGATTTTCCAGACCCTTTTATGATGACAAGCATCTTGTTATGCCAAGTACTTGGAGTCTGAGAACGAAGTTTCTTTCTTCTCGTGTCATCAGGAATCTTCTTTACTTATTCATCTTAGTGGTGTAAAGTGATACCTTAATCTTTGGCAAAGATTTTGGTATACCTGGATGAATAAAGAGCTTCCTTCGCTTTCTCAATCATGTTTTCAGAGCGACCATGATTTTGGTAACCAATAGTTTCTCTTGTTACATATTCCTTGTGAATTTTATGAGTCCTCTCCACCAAAACACCTTTCTGTCTTGGCCTTCTGTTGAACGAAAAAGTGACCCTTCTATGTCAAAAGTAGTTCAACAACTTGGTTTTGTTGGTATCTATCTCTTCCACCTGTAAAGATCAACTGAAGTTGTTTAGTAGAGGTTACCTATCGAAGTATGCGGTCATGTTATTTCTGTTGGAAGTTTCCTTCCTTCAGAAGTCAAACTCTTCTGCAAGCTCCATGGTCTCAATCCTTATGAAGACCAGCTATCTGACACCTTGAAACCTTCTCCTTTTGTTTCCTCCGTTACTTTGACGTGTTTCATGTTGTTGGCTTTGGAGATGTTCGCGAAACATCTATCCATGAGTTGATCATGAGATACTCAGTTTGTGGTTCCGTGTCATTCCCTCTCTTACTTAGTGTGAGCAGCCACCTCGAAGATTATGAAGCGCTTCGTCCACTCGTCATGGTGGCATGGATCAACCTTTTCGAGAAGATCGTTGAAGTTTAGTGTGACCCTGTTCCTTCTATCTTCCTACCTAGGAATCTCGGGTCGAGATTCTTTTAAGGGGGATAGAATTGTAACAACCCTAGTTTTACTAAATAGTAATTAGTAAATGTTTGTGCATTCATGAGCATCATTATCATTGCTAAAGAAAATTTCATTCAAGAAAAGGTTCCTAAAATCCTAAGCCCTAGCTTCCCCTCTCTATTTGAAACACATTCAAAATGGGTTTAAATGTTTTGAAAGTACAAAAGTTATGGAGCCCAAACAGTAACCAAGGCCTCTACAATGTTTGAAATGTTTACAAATTTTTGATGTTTTCAAAATAACATAAAACAGATTTGTATTTGAAAAATACAAAGAGAAAAGGAAAAACAGGCAAGTGACTCTATCATTTGCAAGATCAAGAAGTGAACCAACATTCTCTACTAAAATGGCAAGTGACTCTATCATCCAAGTCCTACTATTTTCAATACACTTAGTGGATTTTGTAACATGCATGGAAAGGACTACTATATTTTATGCTATGCTAAATCCTAATAGGATACCCTTATATCTCCCTTAGTGGAAACATTGTACTTGTAGTAAGCTTACGCCCTGCTATATATTGGGATGGGATTCATGATATGAATATATGAAGTGTTGGAAAGATATATGTTTTATATAATAAAACAAGTACTCAATGAACCACCTGGGTGGACAAGGATACTCAAGATTGGAAAAGGTGGCAACAAAAGGAACCATGTTTATATGGCCATCTCTTTTTGTATGTGCACTAGAAGAAAACCACCCAGGGACTTAGAGATTGAACATGTTTCTCGTACAGTGGCTTCCGTGTACAGCCACATGCTAAATGGGCTCTGGCTTAGTCAACTACATAGTGGAAGACCCATGCATTGGCATCTTCAGGTTAACTAGAATTGTGTAAGGGAAATTTATCCCTACATTGGCGCCTGGTTGACAAGCTAGCATTGTGTATTGGGAGGACTTCTATGGAAAGACTTTGTCACATTCTCGATCTGCCAGTACTCCATTTTGGTGAGTACTTATCAAGCGGCCACTGGTGGCATCAAGACGAGATTGTGTCATGTGGGTAAAGTGTACAACTTCTGCAGAAGATCAAATTCTAAGTACTTAGCCATGTCCCCGGTTATGGACAATTATGAGAAACTAAGGCCTGAAGCTATGGAAGATCTCACATTCCAATTTCTCAAAGTAAAACTTGAAGGTGACAACAAGGGATTTGAAGCACTTGGAGTTTTCCAAGAAGTACAGAAAGATTTGACAAAGATCAAAACTATTTTGAAAAGATAGGACAAAACTATATTGCTTTATGCAAATGAGCCTAAACCCTACTTAGCCAAATATGCATGTAAAGGATAGGATCCACTTATTTCTACATAGTAGTGAAACTTGCCAATACAATTCAAATGTATTGACCCTTGTGGCTGCAACTTATTATGTTGCAGGTTTGTTTGATGTTAGTGAAGTGTGATGATTAGGATTACAAGTCTACAACCAACATGATTGCCTGTGGCACTTTGAAGCTGAAGGACCCCATGCTTTATAGATATTCTGATGCAATGTAATGTGATAGCCAAATGAGCTATGTAAGATGTAATGAATTATTTTATTCCTGGTTATAAAGTTGTATTATGACCTTTGTTTCTTGATATTACATCTTAACTGTGGATGCTAGCTATTAATCCAGGGACTAGCATTGTAAACACAGGGATCTCTACCTTATTAAAGGTTGGGAACCTTACAGATGGTATCAGAGCATTGTGTTGCCTGTAGGATTGTAACCCTAGGATTGGACAAAACCCCTTAGAAAAATAGGAGTTGTATTTGTTCCAAAACTTATTTACAAACAATCTTGTAAACTCTTTCCTAAACCTTTTGGTTTTGATTCTACATCTCTTCCTTTTCAACTTGATGGACAAAGCCTTCACCATGACCAATGTCTTTCACCTTAGTTCCACCAAAAATTTCAACTTAGACATCACTAAGGACTACAAGTGAGAACCAAGAGACATTAGATTGCCTACCAAGACATTGATATCATGTTAGTGTATGGATCATATTGACCTATGAGGTATGACCATACCAAGTTAATCATTTCAAGAAAACTTGTTGTTTACTTCAACTCATGAGTTAAGCTCATAAGTTGATAAGTGAATAGTTACTTGTTGATTGCCTGATTGTTTGATTGATATTGATTGTTTTGGGTGATGTGTTAGAACTTCTTTAACATATCCCCCCATACTCATCCCTATCAAACCAACAGATGCCTCCCCGTTGTGCCAACCCCAACCAAAACAACAACATCACTCCTGAGATGCAGCAGATGATGACAGCTCAGACACAATTGATGCAGGAGATGACAACATTCATACAGAATCAGAACAACAACAACAACAACAATCATAATAATCCTGTAGGGTTTCGTAGCATGGAAAACAAAAAATTTCTACCGCATACAAACAAACAAGCCAAGATCTATCTACTAGATTGTAGCAACGAGTCGATGGAATAACTCACCCTTGAAGATTCCAAAGTGTTTAACGAGAGCGGATTCTCGTGGGTGATGTAGTCGTACTCTTCCCGATCTCAAGATCGCGTAGACGATCCTTCCGGCGCTGCGTTCCGGCAGTCGGTCACACGTTCGGTACTCGACGAAGACCTTCCTCTCCCTTGTTCCAGCAGGCAGCGGAGGTTGTAGCACTCTCCTCGCGATTCCGGCAGCACAACGGCGTGGTACCGGAAGTAGAGGGGAGATCTCGCAGGGCTTCGCCTTAAGCCGGAGCGAGTATGGTGGACTATGAGAGAGTCCCTCGGTGTTATAGGGTTTAGACACGCCGAGGAAGAGGTGCTAGGGCCGGCGGCTAGGGCTTGGGGCAGCCCAAGTCGGCGGCTAAGGCAAAAACCCTAGGGGAGGCGGCGGCTATGGTGGGCAGCAGCTGCTAGGGTTTGAGGCGTGGAAGTTGTGTGTCCTAGGAGGGAGCCCTGCCCCTCCTTATATAGGTGGAGGGGCCGACCGGCCAAGGGGAGGGAGTGGAGTCCCTCCCCAACTCGGCTTGGGTGGTGCGCCGGCTTGGGGAGGAGGGACTCCCTCCCCAACTCGGTTTCCCCTCCTTCCTCTTTTCCTCTTTCCAAATTTAGCCCTTTGACTTTTCAATTTGGCTATTTGACTTTTCAAACTAGGATTTGAATTAATCCTTTATTTGGAACAGCGATGACACTTAGTACATGATGCAATCATACCAACTTGATACAACACATTCATGCACCCTTCCCCTCCGGAGTGCCGGAAATTCCGGAACATTCTAGAACATTCCCGATGAAAACACCGGAACCATTCCCCAACTCCGAAACGGGACTTTCCTTATATGAATCTTATTATCCGGACCATTCCGGATCTCCTCGTGATATCCCGGATCCCATCCGGGACTCCGAACAACATTCGGTCTCTTTCTCATCATTCCATAACTACTCAAACAACGTCGAATCCTTAAGTGTGTCTCCCTACGGTTCGTGAATTATGCGGACATGATCGAGACACTTCTCCGAACAATAACCAATAGAGGAATATGGAAATTCATATGGCTCCCACATATTTCTACGATTACTTTGCGATCGAATGAACCACTTACATACGATATCAATTTCCCTTTGTCTCACGATATGTTACTTATCCGAGGTTATGATCGTCGGTATCTCTGCATACCTAGTTCAACCTCGTTACCGATAAGTACTCTTTTCTCGTTCCCGTGATATGTGATCCCTTGTGAGCCAGTCACATGCTTGCAAGCTAATTGGATGACATTTCACCGAGAGGGCCTAGAGTATATCTATCCGTCATATGGATGGACAAATCCCACTCTTAATCCATGTGTTTCAACCAATACTTTCTGAACACTCAATGCCACCTTTATAGCCACCCAGTTACGGTGTGGTGTTTGATGTCATCAAAGCATCCATCCGGTAAAGGTGATATGCATGATCTCATGGTCGAAGGAATTAGATTACTATGTATCAGAAAGCATATAGCAATTGAACTATTAAAATGACTTGATCTTTATGCTACGCTTATCTATAGGAGTATGTCCATCATATCATTCTCCTAACGATATGATCTTGTTGTTAATAACATCTCAATGTTCATGATAGGGAAACCACAATCATCTATTAACCAACAAGCTAGTATTATATAGAGGCTTTACTAGGGACTTCAAATTAAGTTTACAAATCACACAAGTATTAATGTTTCCTTGTTAATACTATTATAGCATGAATGTAAACATTTATCATAAACACAAAGATATAATAATAACTTCTTTTATTATTGCCTCTAGGGCATATCTCCAACAGTCTCCCACTTGCACTAGAGTCATCTAATCTAGATTACATGGTAATATACCGAACACCCATGGCAGTTTGGTGTTGGTCATGTTTTGCCCTCGGGAGAGGTTTAGTCAACGGATCCGCCACATTCAGATCTGTGTGTACTTTGCAAATCTTTATATCCCCATACTGGATATGTTCTCGAATAGCGTGAAAACATAGCTTGATATGCTTCAGCTTCTTGTGTGACCTTGGTTCTTGCGCATTGGCTATGGCGCCCATGTTATCACAGTAGATAGACATTGGGTCCAGCGCACTAGGAACCACACCCAGCTCTGTAATGAACTCTTTCATCCATATCGCTTCTTGTGAAGCCTCCGAAGCAGCCATGTATTCCGATTCAGTTGAAGATCTCGCCACAACGCTTTGCTTTGCACTCCTCCAGCTAACTGCTGCACCATTCAAAATAAATACGTATCCAGATTGTGATTTAGAATCATCCGGATCAGTGTTCCAACTAGCATCGGTGTAACCATTAACAACGAGCTGTTCATCACCTCCATAAGAAAGAACCATATCCTTAGTTCTTCTCAAGTACTTAAGGATGTTTCTGACCGCTGTCCAATGATCCACTCCTGGATCACTTTGATATCTGCTAGTTAAACTAACAGCATATGCAATGTCGGGTCTAGTACATAGCATGGCATACATTAGAGATCCTATGGCTGAGGCATAGGGAGTCTTACTCATCCTTTCTCTATCTTCTGCCGATGTCGGACTTTGAGTTTTACTCAAGGTCGTATTGGGCAACATGGGCAAGAACCCTTTCTTGCTATCTTCCATTCCAAACCTCTTTAGAACTTTGTCCAAATATGTACTCTGTGACAATGATATTTGGTGTTTCGATCTATCTCTATAAATCTTTATGCCTAATATGTAAGCTGCTTCGCCAAGATCCTTCATTGAAAAACTATTATTCAAATATTCCTTGACACTATTAAGAAGGTCTACATCATTCCCAATCAATAATATGTCATCCACATATAGTATTAAGAATGCTACAGAGCTCCCACTCACTTTCTTGTAAATACAAGCTTCTCCATAAGTTTGTATAAAACCAAAACTTTTGATCACCTTATCAAAATGTTGATTCCAACTCCGGGATGCTTGCTTCAATCCATAGATGGACCGTTGAAGTTTGCATACCTTGTTAGCATCTTTAGGATCGACAAAACCTTTGGGTTGCATCATATACAACTCTTCATCAATGTCTCCATTGAGGAATGCTGTTTTGACATCCATCTGCCATATCTCATAATCGTAATATGCAGCGATTGCTAACATAATCCTCATAGACTTTAGCTTCGCTACTGGTGAGAAAGTCTCATCGTAGTCAACTCCTTGAATTTGTCGAAACCCTTTTGTGACAAGTCGAGCTTTATAGACAGTAACATTACCATCAGCATCTGTTTTCTTCTTGAAGATCCATTTGTTCTCGACAGCCTTCCGGCCATCCGGTAAGTCCACCAAAGTCCATACTTGGTTTTCGTACATGGATCCAATCTCGGATTTCATGGCTTCTTGCCATTTATTGGAATCTGGGCTCATCATCGCTTCCTCATATGTCTCGGGGTCATCGGTGTTGTCCACCAACATGACACTCATAACGGGATCATACCAATCTGGAGTGGTACGAGTTCTCGTTGACCTGCGAGGCTCTGTAGCAACTTCAACCGAAGTTTCATGATCATCATCATTCGCTTCCTCTCTTATTGGTGCAGGCACCACAGGAACTTCTTCCGGTGCTACGCTACTCGCAATTTCGAGAGAAGGTTCGACAACCTCGTCGAGTTCTACTTTCCTTCCAGTCACTTCTTTCGAGAGAAATTCCTTCTCTAGAAAGGATCCATTCTTGGCAACGAAGATTTTGCCCTCGGATCTATGATAGAAGGTATACCCAATAGTTTCCTTCGGGTATCCTATGAAGAAGCATTTTTCCGCTTTGGGTTGAAGCTTGTCCGGCTGTAACTTCTTTACATAGGCTTCGCACCCCCAAACTTTAAGGAACGACAATCTAGGTTTCTTCCCAAACCATAATTCATACGGTGTCGTTTCAACGGATTTAGATGGTGCCCTATTTAAAGTGAATGCGGCTGTTTCTAATGCATAACCCCAAAATGATAGCGGTAAATTTGTAAGTGACATCATAGAACGAACCATATCTAAGAGAGTTCGATTAAGACGTTCAGACACACCATTATGCTGTGGTGTTCCCGGCGGTGTCAACTGCGAAAGTATTCCGCATTTCTTTAAATGCTCGCCAAACTCGTAACTTAGATATTCACCTCCACGATCAGAACGTAGAAATTTAATCTTCTTGTTACGTTGATTCTCTACCTCACTTTGAAATTCCTTAAACTTCTCAAAAGTTTCGGACTTATGTTTCATGAAATAGATATACCCATATCTACTCAAGTCATCCGTGAAGGTAAGAACATAACGATAACCACCGCGCGATGCTACACTCATTGGACCACACACATCGGTATGTATGATTTCCAACAAATGCGCAGCTCGGTCCATCATACCAGAAAATGGAGTCTTAGTCATTTTTCCCATCAGACATGCTTCGCATCTTTCAAGTGATTCGAAATCAAGTGATTCAAGAAGTCCATCGGAATGGAGTTTCTTCATACGCTTCACTCCAATGTGACCAAGACGACAGTGCCACATATAGGTCGAGTTATCGCTCGATTTCAAACGTTTAGCCTCAATGTTATTAATATGTGTATTTCCACTATCGAGATTCAATAAGAATAGACCATCTATCAAAGGTGCATGTGCATAAAACATATTACTCATATAAATCGAACAACCATTATTCTCGGATTTAAACAAGTAACCGTCTCGCAATAAACAAGATCCCGATATAATGTTCATGCTTAACGCAGGCACCAAATAACAATTATTTAAGTATAAAACTAATCCCGATGGTAGATGAAGGGGTAGCGTGCCGACCATGATTACATCAACCTTTGATCCGTTTCCAACGCGCATCGTCACCTTGTTCTTCGCTAGCTTCCATTTATTCTGCAGCACCTGTTTCGAGTTACAAATATGAGCAACCGAACCAGTATCAAATACCCAGGCACTACTACGAGTACTAGTGAGATACACATCAATAACATGTATATCAGATATACCTTTCTTCTTGATGTTGCCGTTCTTCAAATCCGCCAAGTACTTTGGGCAATTCCGCTTCCAGTGACCTTCTCCCTTGCAGTAAAAGCACTCAGTATCAGGCTTAGGTCCAGCCTTGGTCTTCTTCGTCGGCGTGGTAACTTTCTTACCACCCTTCTTGAAGTGTCCCTTCTGCTTAGACTTGCCTTTCTTGAATTTGGTGGTCTTATTGACCAACAACACTTGGTGCTCTTTCTTGATCTCCACTTCTGCAGACTTCAACATGGCAAAGAGTTCTGACAACGTCTTGTTCATGTTTTGCATGTTGTAGTTCATCACAAAGTTCTTGTAACTTGGTGGTAGTGATTGGAGGACACGGTAAATCCCCAAAGTATTGGGAATCACAATACCCAAGCTTTGAAGTTTGTTTGCGTGCCCAGACATCTTAAGCACATGCTCGCTGACGGAGCTGCCCTCTTCCATCTTGCAGTTAAAGAACTTTTCAGAAGCCTCATAGCTTTCAATTGCCGCATGAGTCTCAAAAATCAATTTGAGATCCTCGACAATATCATATGGGTCTGAATTCTCAAACCTTTTCTGAAGCTCCGATTCTAAACCATACAAGATAGCACACTGAACTGTGGAGTACTGAGTCTTCCGAGTGAGGTAAACATTCTTTACTTCATCGGAAGCATCAGCTGCAGGTGGGTCACCCAGCGGTGCATCCAGCACATAGGTCAAATTACCAGCTGTGAGGACAATCCTCAAATTGCGGAACCAATCCGCGAAGTTGCTTCCATTGTTTTTCAACTTTTCTTTCTCTAGGAACACATTAAAATTGATGGTAGGGGCTGCCATTGATCTACAACATATTTGCAATAGTTTAGACTAAGTTTATGACAAATTGAGTTCAAATGAATAAATTTAATCTAGGTGAACTCCCACTCAAAACAATATCCCTCACATTGTTTTAGTGATCACACGAACCAAATCCACCACATCAACACCGATCATCACGAGAGTTGATATAGTTTCAATGGCGAACAATCGACATGTTCATCATATCTACTATATGATTCATGCTTTACCTTTCGGTGATCCGTGTTCCGAGACCATGTCTGTACATGCTAGGCTCGTCAAGATCAAACCTTAGTTTCCGCATGAGCAAATCTGGCTTGCTCATGTTGTATACACTTGCGGAATCTAACACACCCGATCATCACGTGGTGCTTCGAAACAACAAGCTTTAGCAACGGTGCTAACTAAGGGTGAACACTTTATGACTTGAAATTCATGTGCATGAGGGATCATCTTATAATGCTACCGTTGTCTACTAAGCAATACAAGATGCATAAAGGATTAACATCACATGCAATTCATAATATGTGATATGATATGGCCTTTCTTCTTGTGCTTCCGATCTCCATCTTTTAGCACGAACATGATCTCCATCATCACCGGCATTGCATCAAGGTCAATGACGCTCCTCCATGGTTGTCGTCCACCAGCTTCAACTATTACAACTACTTTGAATAGACACGCGGGTCTTAACATAAATTAAAGACAACCATATGGCTCCTGCCGGTTGCCAACTTACAATAAGGAACATTGCATACATCAAATATAATCACAATCATGGCCATATCACATCACAACACACCCTTGCAAAACAAAGTTAGACGCCTCTACTTTCTTTGCATGTTTTACGTGGTTTTGGGGCTTTCAATAAGTGTCGTTCTAACTTACGAACAAGAACCACAACATTGATACTAGTATTGTTAATCACCCGTTGTAAATTGGATCTTAACTATGCTAGGAGAAACAGGCACCCGCAAAGCCACTTATGCAATACAAGTTGCATGTCAAGCGTGGAGCAAGTCTCATGAACGATGTCATGTAAGGTTAGCTCGGGCCGCTTCATCCCAACATCCCGCAAGATGCAAAGTACACAAGAAGCAATCGACAATAAAAGCATCAACGCCCACAATGACCATTGTGTTCTACTCGTGCAACAGATCTACATATAGACACGGCTCTGATACCACTGTAGGGTTTCGTAGCATGGAAAACAAAAAATTTCTACCGCATACAAACAAACAAGCCAAGATCTATCTACTAGATTGTAGCAACGAGTCGATGGAATAACTCACCCTCGAAGATTCCAAAGTGTTTAACGAGAGTGGATTCTCGTGGGTGATGTAGTCGTAGTCTTCCCGATCTCAAGATCGCGTAGACTATCCTTCCGGCGCTGCGTTTCGGCAGCGCTCCCGCAGTCGGTCACACATTCGGTACTCGACGAAGACCTTCCTCTCCCTTGTTCCAGCAGGCAGCGGAGGTTGTAGCACTCTCCTTGCGATTCCGGCAGCACAACGGCGTGGTACCGGAAGTAGAGGGGAGATCTCGCAGGGCTTCGCCTTAAGCCGGGGCGAGTATGGTGGACTATGAGAGAGTCCCTCGGTGTTCTAGGGTTTAGACACGCCGAGGAAGAGGTGCTAGGGCCGGCGGCTAGGGCTTGGGGCAGCCCAAGTCGGCGGCTAAGGCAAAAACCCTAGGGGCGGCGGCTATGGTGGGCAGCAGCTGCTAGGGTTTGAGGCGTGGAAGTTGTGTGTCCTAGGAGGGAGCCCTGCCCCTCCTTATATAGGGGGAGGGGCCGGCCGGCCAAGGGGAGGGAGTGGAGTCCCTCCCCAACTCGGCTTGGGTGGTGCGTCGGCTTGGGGAGGAGGGACTCCCTCCCCAACTCGGTTTCCCCTCCTTCCTCTTTTCCTCTTTCCAAATTTAGCCCTTTGACTTTTCAATTTGGCTATTTGACTTTTCAAACTAGGATTTGAATTAATCCTTTATTTGGAACAGCGATGACACTTAGTACATGATGCAATCATACCAACTTGATACAACACATTCATGTACCCTTCCCCTCCGGAGTGCCGGACATTCCGGAACATTGTAGAACATTCCTGATGAAAACACCGGAACCATTCCCCAACTCCGAAACGGGACTTTACTTATATGAATCTTATTCTCCGGACCATTCCGGATCTCCTCGTGATATCCTGGATCCCATCCACGACTCCGAACAACATTCGGTCTCTTTCTCATCATTCCATAACTACTCAAACAACGTCGAATCCTTAAGTGTGTCTCCCTACGGTTCGTGAATTATGCGGACATGATCGAGACACTTCTACGAACAATAACCAATAGAGGAATCTGGAAATTCATATGGCTCCCACATATTTCTACGATTACTTTGCGATCGAATGAACCACTTACATACGATATCAATTTCCTTTTGTCTCACGATATGTTACTTATCCGAGGTTATGATCGTCGGTATCTCTGCATACCTAGTTCAACCTCGTTACCGATAAGTACTCTTTTCTCGTTCCCGTGATATGTGATCCCTTGTGAGACAGTCACATGCTTGCAAGCTAATTGGATGACATTTCACCGAGAGGGCCTAGAGTATATCTATCCGTCATATGGATGGACAAATCCCACTCTTGATCCATGTGTTTCAACCAATACTTTCCGAACACTCAATGCCACCTTTATAGCCACCCAGTTACGGTGTGGTGTTTGATGTCATCAAAGCATCCATCCGGTAAAGGTGATATGCATGATCTCATGGTCGAAGGAATTAGATTACTATGTATCAGAAAGCATATAGCAATTGAACTATTAAAATGACTTGATCTTTATGCTACGCTTATCTATAGGAGTATGTCCATCATATCATTCTCCTAACGATATGATCTTGTTGTTAATAACATCTCAATGTTCATGATAGGGAAACCACAATCATCTATTAACCAACAAGCTAGTATTATATAGAGGCTTTACTAGGGACTTCAAATTAAGTTTACAAATCACACAAGTATTAATGTTTCCTTGTTAATACTATTATAGCATGAATGTAAACATTTATCATAAACACAAAGATATAATAATAACTTCTTTTATTATTGCCTCTAGGGCATATCTCCAACAAATCCTCCAGCACATGATATGCTCACCAAATTTCTGAAGCTAAGGCCTGCAAGGTTCTCTTGAACAACTGACCCAATGGTAGCCGATGATTGGTTACGCTCGGTGAATAAGGACTTAGTGACTGTTGGCTGCACCGATGAAGAAAAAGTTAGGTTTGCAACATTTCTACTTGAAGGACCAGCAGCAACATGGTGGGACAACTTTCAGATCACCACTCCCCTTGAAGATGTAACTTGGGCTATTTTTGAGGATGGATTCAGAACAACTCACATCTCACCTGAAGTGATGTACTTGAAGAAAAAGGAGTTTCACAATCTGAAACAGCGTCACCTCAGTGTGGCTGAGTATATTGAAGAATTCAACAATCTGGCATGATATGCACCGGATGAAGTTGATACAGATGCCAAGATAAAGGAGAAATTTCTTGAAGGACTTAATGATGAGTTGAACCTGCAACTAGCTGTTGCCTATGTCCCAACTTATCAATCACTCTGTGATAAAGCCACTATTTTGGAAAACAAGATGAATCAAGTTGAGAACAGAAAGAGGAAGCATAAACTCAAGAATCACTCAGGATCATCACAAAAGAAACATTCATTCAAAAAGAGCAAGGAAGATTTTGAACCACATCAGTATCACCACAATAACAATGGAAGTGATAATAATGGAAATAATACTGACAATGGAGATGACCTTGGTTAGAGCCAACATGACACTTTCAAGAAGAAAGACATTAGCCATTTGCAGTGCTATAATTGTAAGGAACTTGGACACTATGCATCAGACTGTCCTGAGAAGAAAAAGAAAAAGGATACTAGAAGAGCCAATGGAAATGACTCCAATGTGACCCAGAAAGGACATGTGAACCGCATTGACATGGATGGAAACTTTGAAGATATAGAAGAAGTGGATGTCAGAAACTATTTAACTCAGAAGAGTCAAATAATGATTCCTTGTCTGGATATTAAGTGTTGAACCCATAGTCAAGTGAACCATCAATGTAATCCTATGAGATTTTCTTTTAAGGGTGGTAGTACCCTAGTTTCCTTGAAGCCAACTTGTAACCCTAGCCTTCCCAAATATCGGGACGAGATTTCTTTTAAGGGTGGTAGCCTGTCACATCCCAAAATTTTCCAAATTTTGAAATGTGAAAAATAAATAAACAAAATAAACAATTGTTGATTTTCAGGGTGAGAAGAAACTTTTTGATTCCAATTGGAAACATCCAAACCTATTTTGATCAAATAAAAATCCTAAAGGGATTTAAAAAGATAAATAATTAATAAAGAAAGTTTTAATAATTGGAATCACTATTTTTGGATCTTTTCATAAAAAGATTTGGTTTTCAGAAGCAAAGTAGAATTAATAAATAAGGATTATTTTATAGAGCCAAATTAGATCTTGGCCAAGCTTTTGAAATAAAATATTTCTATTTGATAAAAAGAGTAAAGGTTTATTTAAATAAAATAATGAGGATTTATTAATATCCAATTTTATTAAAGTAAAGGCTTTTCCATTTTAAATAAACACTAAAACTTGTTAATTTATTTTAAATAAGATTTCCAAGTGTTTTTGTTTTTCAAATGAAACCTACTGAAAAGGTTTTGGTATTATTTAGATTTCAAATAGAGTTTTTAAATAAATTAAACCTTATTTGAAATAAAGACTAAGGTCTTTTTATTTTAATTAATAATAGATCCAAGAAGAATAAAGGTATTATTTTATTTTGGACATTGGAATATGTTGTTAAACAGAATTAAAATCAATACAAAGTTTGGTGGTGGTTTGAATTGATTTGTTGTTTGAATTATTTGTTTGAAAATCAAAACAGAATTTCAAATAGAAAAAGAAAAATCTTTCTGTATAAAAAAAGTGAAACAAACTTAGCCCATCTGGCCAGCCCAGCAGCCCAGCAGCGCAGCCCACCAGCTCTCACCCGCGGTGAACCGTTTTTCACTGAGTAATCAACCCGCGAAGTCACAGACAAGTGGACCCCACTCTTTCTATCCCTCTCTCGAAGACAACTAGGCCCCACGCCACCTCATCATCGTCTTCAACCCTGCGACCACGTCCCCTTCGCCGTTTCTGCCTTGATTGCGGCGATCAATTCGCATCAATGGAGGCGTTAATCTCTCCAATGTCTACGCCCTCTTATTCGCCTGACACTCCTCTCCATTTCCCCTCAACCATCACACGACCGGAGCCACCGGGCTGCACGAATTGCACGCTCACACCTTCTCTGCTCCGACGAGGCTTTCCGTCGATTCTGGCGCCAACCAACCGCCCCTCGCCTCCTCAACCACACTAGCATGCTCCCCATTCCCTGACGCTTCTCTCTGCACCCATGGCTTGCCCGCGCGAGCACCGTAGCGTCGACAACCTCGACACCGAGCGCCACCGTCTTCTACCGTTTCTCCGGCGAGGTCCCCCTGGTAAGCTCAGACCGCCCCAGCACCTCCCGATGATGCTCCTGTACTCCCCATGCTCTCCTGCGTCTAACCATATGCTCTTCTTGACTTAGGGTGACCTGCAGCTCCGTCCCCGTCGACATCCAGAGCCGCCCGACGCCTACGCCATCTCTGACGAGCAATCCCCTCCGTTCCTGAGCGCTCCTCGCCAAGCCGACCACACGTTGAGCTTCAGCATCTCCCTGCGAGCATGGTGAGCTACATCCCTCCTTCCCTTGCGTCCTGTATCGCCGGCTCCGCCGTAGCCAGAGCGTGCGCTGCCGCTAGCGCCGCCAGGCAATGGTCAAACGCACTGCGTCCGTTAGATATTAATCTAGTGGCTGTGATTAGAACTTAGACGAATGGGTATCACTCGATCTGCGCCGTGCAATCTAAATAAGATCCTGCGGTCAGAACAGCTCGATCCACCCGAAGCGGTACCGTCCAATAGAAACACGCCGCGTGGCACTGGTTTCGATTTAAAAACAGATAATGTTCTATTAGAATTACAAACTTGTAAAATTCATAACTTTAGTTCTACACGTCCAAATTTTGCAAATTTTATATCAATGGATTCAGCAGAACAAGTACTTTACAACCATGCACTTTTTTTAATGTTTTGCTTCTGGAAAATTGGTTAAAATTGCAGAAGCTTGTGTAGGCATAATTTGAATATAAAAATTGTTCTAGATATAATTTTAAGGTGAAATCTTTGCAAAATGGTTTGTTTTGAACCTACTGACCATAGGAACCAACTTATGGATTTAAAAATGTATTTTGTGAAGTTAAGGAATAAATATTTGAGTTAGCACATTTCTAGTCAAATAAAAATATTGTTTTTGGTTTAGAAATGATTTTTGAGTAAAACCTTTGGGAAATGATTTGATTCAAACCTTCTGACCCTAAACACCAAGTTTTGAGAATTAAAATATATTTGGTGAACCCTTTAAAGAATATTGCTTTGCTAAAAGCATTTTCAACCACATAAAATATGGATTTGATTTAAAAATGGTCTATAGATAAAACCTTTTGCAAATGGTTTTACCACCTTTGTAAATGACCAATGTGAGCTTGAAAATGTTTAGAGCCTAATAAAAACCACTTTTCTAAATAAAACTATCTTTTGCATGCTTGCATGCATGACCTTGTTTCTATTATTTTATGTGTGATAAATTGTTTGAATGCAGGTTGAAATATATGTTTGCTTGATTGAATTGTAGTGAAGTTAGAAGAGTATGATATTTGCAAGATCAAGAAGTGAACCAACATTCTCTACTAAAAAGGCAAGTGACTCTATCATCCAAGTCCTACTATTTTCAATACACTTAGTGGATTTTGTAACATGCATGGAAAGGACTACTATATTTTATGCTATGCTAAATCCTAATAGGATACCCTTATATCTCCCTTAGTGGAAACATTGTACTTGTAGTAAGCTTACGCCCTGCTATATATTGGGATGGGATTCATGATATGAATATATGAAGTGTTGGAAAGATATATGTTTTATATAATAAAACAAGTACTCAATGAACCACCTGGGTGGACAAGGATACTCAAGATTGGACAAGGTGGTAACAAAAGGAACCATGTTTATATGGCCATCTCTTTTTGTATGTGCACTAGAAGAAAACCACCCAGGGACTTAGAGATTGAACATGTTTCTCGTACAGTGGATTCCGTGTACAGCCACATGCTAAATGGGCTATGGGTTAGTCAACTACATAGTGGAAGACCCATGCATTGGCATCTTCAGGTTAACTAGAATTGTGTAAGGGAAATTTATCCCTACATTGGTGCCTGGTTGACAAGCTAGCATTGTGTATTGGGAGGACTTCTATGGAAAGACTTTGTCACATTCTCGATCTGCCAGTACTCTATTTTGGTGAGTACTTATCCAGCGGCCACTGGTGGCATCAAGAAGAGATTGTGTCATGTGGGTAAAGTGTACAACTTCTGCAGAAGATCAAATTCTAAGTACTTAGCCGTGTCCCCGGTTATGGACAATTCTGAGCAACTAAGGCTTGAAGCTATGGAAGATCTCGACATTCCAATTTCTCAAAGTAAAACTTGAAGGTGACAACAAGGGATTTGAAGCACTTGGAGTTTTCCAAGAAGTTCAGAAAGATTTGACAAAGATCAAAACTATTTTGAAAAGATAGGACAAAACTATATTGCTTTCTGCAAATGAGCCTAAACCCTACTTAGCCAAATATGCATGTAAAGGATAGGATCCACTTATTTCTACATAGTAGTGAAACTTGCCAATACAATTCAAATGTATTGACCCTTGTGGCTGCAACTTATTATGTTGCAGGTTTGTTTGATGTTAGTGAAGTGTGATGATTAGGATTACAAGTCTACAACCAACATGATTGCCTGTGGCACTTTGAAGATGAAGGACCCCATGCTTTATAGATATTCTACTGCAATGTAATGTGATAGCCAAATGAGCTATGTAAGATGTAATGAATTATTTTATTCCTGGTTATAAAGTTGTATTATGACCTTTGTTTCTTGATATTACATCTTAACTGTGGATGCTAGCTATTGATCCAGGGACTAGCATTGTAAACACAGGGATCTCTACCTTATTAAAGGTTGGGAACCTTACATCTTCCAACTCTCCATTAAGGAAAGCTGTCTTCACGTCCATTTGATGAACGAGAAGACCATAAGAGGCAGCCAGGGACAATAGTACTCGAATGGTGGTCAGTCTAGAGACAGGTGAATATGTGTCAAAGTAATCTTTGCCTTCTTTCTATGCATAGCCCTTAGCTACAAGCCGCGCCTTGTACTTCTCAATAGTACCATCAGGCCTTAGCTTCTTCTTGAACACCCATTTACAACCCACAGGTTTACAACCATAGGGTCGTTTTGATAATTCCCAAGTTCCATTAGAAAGAATCGGTTCCATCTTATTTTGGACAGCTTCTTTCCAATCATCTGCATCAGGAGATGCATATGCCTCTACAATGGATCTGGGAGTATCGTCCACAAGGTACACGATGAAATCATTACCAAAGGATTTTGCAATCCTCTGTCTCTTACTCCTCGTGAGAGGTTCATCGTCATCCTTCTCAAGGCCTTCCTCATGTGGTTGTTCCGAATTCTCAATAGATGCACTAGATTCAGTAAGTATTTTAGAAGAAATTCTACCAATGCTATGCATATCTTTCATAGGAAAATATTCTCAAAGAATGTTGCATCACGAGATTCCATTATAGTATCAACATGCATATCAGGTACCTCAGATTTAACCACTAGAAATCTATAGCCTACACTCCGTGGAGCATATCCTAGAAAGATACAATCCACTGTCTTGGGTACCAGCTTGCGTTTCTTGGCAATTGGTATGTTGACCTTCGCCAAACACCCCCAAGTGCGCAGATACGAAAGTGATGGTTTTCTCCCAGCCCACTCCTCATAAGGGGTCTTTTCCTTATTCTCGTTAGGAACTATATTCAGGACATGACATGAAGTCAACAAAGCCTCCCCCCACCATGCCTTTGATAAACCAGCAGTGGCTAACATGGAATTCACCAAGTCAGTCAGCGTGCGGTTTTTCCTCTCGGCAACCCCGTTTGATTGGGGCGAGTAGTGAGGCGTCCTCTCATGAATAATTCCGTGTTCTTGACAGAATTCATCAAATATTTTGGGATAATACTCACCACCACGATCCGACCTAAGACGCTTGATCTTTCTCTCTAGTTGATTTTCAACTTCTGACTTATAGATTTTAAAGTAGTCTAAAGCCTCATCTTTAGTTTGCAACAAGTAAACATAGAAGAATTTAGTAGCATCATATATCAACGTCATGAAATATCTCTTTTCAACTTTTGTCAACACACCATTCATCTCGCATAGATCAGAATGTATGAGTTCTAGAGGTGCCAAGTTTCTCTCCTCGGCAGCCTTGTGAGGCTTTCGAGGTTGCTTTGATTGCACACAACTATGGCACTTAGAACCTTTGGAAATAGTGAAATTCAGAATTAAACTCATACTGGACATCCGAGACATCAAACCAAAATTAATGTGACATAAACGAGAATGCCACACACTGGTATCATCATTAACATCACCACAAATATGATTCACGAATTTATTACAAAACTCTGAAAGTGAAAATCGGAACAAGCCTCCAAACTCATAACCTTTACCATAAATTGTCCATGTTTTGAAACAACCACTTTATTGGACTCTAACACAACCTTAAACCCATCTCTACGCAGAAGGGAGCCACTAACGAGATTTTTGTTCATAATAGGGACATGTTGCACGTTCCTCAGCTGCACGATCTTTTCGGAAGTAAACTTCAGATCCACCGTGCCAACACCACGAACAGAAGCATGTGACCCATTCCCCATTAGGACGGCTGAATCCCGAGCGACTTGATAAGAAGTGAACATAGAGATGTCAGCACACACATGAACATTAGCACCCGTATCAATCCACCAACATGGTGATTGAAATACTGAAAGAACAGTAAATAAATTACTGTACCCATTAGTGTTGCTAGCGGTCACGACGTTGACAGTCTTCCCACCTTTCCCTCTGCGATCTGCACGATCTGGGCAGTCCTTGGAAAAGTGGCCAAGCTCTCCACATGAATAACAATGTAGCTCGACCTTGTTCGGCTTCTTCTTCTTCTTGAAGGTTGTAGTCTTTTCAGGCTTGTTGAACGAGGGCTTATAGTTCCCTTTGTTCTTGCCGAAGGTATTCTTCTGCGCCATGTAGGCGTTAGACTGACCCTCGTCTCCTCTCTCAGCAATGTCCTTAGCCCGAGCCTTCTCCTCAACATCAAGAGATGCTATCAGGTTTTCAACCGATATCTCCGGTCTCTTGTGTTTGAGAGTTGTGGCGAAGTTCCTCCACGAATAAGGCAACTTTGCAATAATGCACCTAGCCACAAACTTGTCGGGTAAGATACACTTGAGGATTTCAAGCTCCTTAGCAAAGCACTATATCTCATGAGCTTGCTCAACTATAGAACGGTTGTTAACCATCCTGTAATCATGAAAGTTCTCCATGATGTATAGCTCACTGCCAGCATCTGCTACACCGAACTTAGTGTTCAGTGCCTCCCAGAGCTCTTTTCCATCTTTGATGTGCATATACACATCAAATAGCTTGTTGTCAAGAACACTCAGAACACATCCCACAAAGGCAAGATTGGTTTCCTTGAACTTGTTCTGAACCTCGTCAGATGTAGTTCCTTCAGGTAAACCCTCACTAGCCTCGAATACTTTCAGAGCTTGCAGCCACATAGTGGTCTTATACTGCCACCTCTTAAAATGAACACCGGTAAAATTTTCTGGCTTCATAGCATCGGGCAAGTGTCCCATGTTTAATTCAGAAAATTGCCTATAATAAGGTTTTTGGATTGTTGGAGTATTAGGCATAATTTCCATGATTAATTTCAGAATATAAATCATGAAAACAACAGCTACAATCACGTGAACCTCTAACATACTAGATGTATTGATCAGCATGAACAGTAGCAGATTATACGCACTAACAGCCATAGTAAAACAACAGATCTGTTGACGGTGTACGTACTGATCGGTTGTCGATGTAGTCGCTATTGGTGCAGTAGCTTGTCGAAGAAGTCGACGTTGAAGACGACGCACACGAGGTCCGGCTTGACGACCGGTAAGACGTGTTGTGATGACGAACTTGAGCAGTCGCGCAGAGCGCTTCCCAAAAACCTTATTCGCCGTCTCCCGTACAGGATCACAAAGGCGAGTAGTTCCGGAGACCTGCTCTCCCGATCGCCGGTGCACGCCGGCAAGCGGGATGGAGTAGACTACGGTGGCAGTGCAAGCAGAGAGGATGGCAAAACCCGGTGTCGTACGTTGTGGAAGCCGCACAGGCGTTTATATAGAGCGGCTCGGAAACCCCGTACATGACACGAACTGGACAAAGCCCACGTCGCGCACGTTGCGACGCGCGCGTCGGGACGAGGCGAGGCGAGGCGAGCGAGCGTGCGAGCGGCGTCGTCGTCGGAGGAGGAGCGCGCGTGTAGCTCTCTTATTGTCACTCAGTTACAAAGTGGTGCAACACTCCACCTTATAAGGTGGTGCAACTCTCCTTCAACTTCCCATGTGGGACAAAACTTTAGCTCCCACATCTCTTGCCACACACATGTGAGCTGCCACCAACTTGGGCCAAATCACATATGGTCTTCCACATACATGGGCTTTGAGATTTAGGGAAAATCTAAAAATACACATGGGTCTAATGATTTATCCCATTATTTTTAACAAAACAAGCCTAGCCGCCCCATTGATGGAGGCGTCGTCGATGGGCCGTGGCTCACCGATGGCCATAACACGGGCCGGCTCTTTCCGCGGAGTCAGCATGGCGCCGTATACGTCCTCATCAGAGGATGCAGCCTCGCTGTCTGGTACTCCCTCCGTTTCAAAATATAAGATGTTTTAGGTTTGTGAAGAAAATGAATCTAGACTTTTTTTAGTGTGTAGATTCATCCTAAAGTTGAATGAACCTATATACTAAACCAAGTCTAGGTTCATTTTCTTCACAAACCTAAAACGTCTTATATTTTGAAACAGAGGGAGTAGATCAGACCGACACATCATATAAGGCGGCGCCCCATGACTACGTGAACAGTCTACGGGCGTCGACGCGTTTTTTCCCACGGAAAAACTTAATGTCCTCAACTGGCCGCCGACTCGCCACGATCGGCATCATCCAAGCTACAGGCCGACCATGCTCTCCGTGCTGTTTTCCAAGCTGGCTAGGCCATCGCTGGCTGGACACTAGGGCTGTGACGCTGCTAGGATGCGCGCGCTACACAAGCCGAGGATGAGGCTGATCACAAGTCCATATGCGCGTGCATACATGCGTACTATTCATTAGTACCTATACGTGAGCATGTCTGCATGCATGTGGAAGCTCATGATCAATGGGCGTTGGCCGGCTGCTTGGCCATGGAGATGGCTACAGTCCATCACCATCGACGACAGCACACTCCATATTAGGCGGCACGCTTGTGATGTGCGCTCGTCGTCTCCTTATATAACTCCTCAACCACTTCTACTTCCGCGGGCATACCCCTCGCACTTCGGCGAAACTACAAGGTCATCGACGATGATCCAGGCCAAGCGCATCCATGAAAGCTACCCGACTTCAACCACTTCAACGCCGCTCAAGACCGACGAGGCAAGACGGTGAGGCGGGCATGGCCGGAGCAAAGGCCATGCTATCTACGGCACGTGTACACGCTAGTAAACGGACTCTGCCGTCGCCAACACACATCACCACCACCATGCATGGAGAGCGCAAAGTGAAGACCGAAGACGACGATCAAGCAGCTTAATCCAAGGTGTCCCGCGGTTCTATCTGCGGGAGTAATTAACCGGGAGCTTTCCGAGGCCCCGGAAACTAGGAGACCACAATCGCCTTGTCATGTTGGCCGCGCCAGAAGGCCACCACGAAGCGCACATCAGGGTTTAGGCTATTAGTCGTGATGATTAATATGTATCTTTTTCCGTCTTTTATTTTTGTGTACTTGTACACTGGCACGCCCGCATATTTTATGTTTTCCTCCGGCGTACGGGAGATCCCTTTTCTTCCTCCTCTCCTAGAAAAGCGGTATTTTCCATGTCAAACAAATTGGCATACCTGGTGGGACCTGGTTCTCCTCCCATCTCTGCTGCACATTGGTCGTGGCTTGGTCTTCGCCCGTTCTCTCAACATGTATTGCATGATGCATGAGGATCATCACCGAGGAACTCCGCTGATCGCAGGCATCTTTCTACAGGATTCCAGAACATCGCCGACAATGAAGTCCCGACGGTGATACAGTTTGGATCGCTGCCACCGATGGTCACTTTGATGGTCACTTTCAAGCATGGTGACAAGGTCTACATGCATCAGGCTCAGGATCCCGCCTAGTTTCAATCCATGGAGTCCAAGAAGGAGCAGAGGAGGGCGGTGGCCAAGGCGAAGAGGGAGCACCGCGAGCTCATGCTCGAGGCACGCTCACTCTTGAAGAGCTCCGTGATAGCGGGGATTAGGGGCGACACGGAGGCGGCTCAATGCCTACGCGTGCAAGCCGCCAACAGGCGGACTACCGCCTCTTTGGTTCACGCCCTAGCACAGGGTCCTGAGCCGGGAATCCCGACACCAACCACACAGTGCATGGAGGTGGAGTTACTCGAAGCTCTCGAGTCCGTATCCTTCAACCTACGGAGGCTAATGACAAACACTCTTTTGTCGCATAGCCCCCATCGCCTTCGCAACTATAGAAGTAAGTACCAAAAGGTGCAATGCCTTCATCGATAAATCAACTCTCGCATTGCATAGAGCGCTGTCCCCAAGGAGGATTGGTCTCTGGGTGCAATGGAGCTGGCCCGCAAGGTCTTCACCTACGGTAACACTCTGAATCCCCCTTATGACTTGTTCCCTGATCAATGGGCGAACGAGCCCTCGAAGATCAAGGAGCTCGTACGACGGGCAATCATGAAGGAGTTTTGGAAGCGACGCTCCCGCAAGCAGCCATTCTACCGGGACAAAATACCTCCTACTACATGAGCGACGACTCCCTTCACCCGTCGAGTATGTGGGTACCATGTCTCCACACGTCGTCAGGCGATGGACAACATCCCTCCTCCAACAACAACAACATGTTCTCCATTCTTCGGAATGAGGCACCTGCACCTCATGAGGAGGACCTGTGACAAGAACTCCGCCAACTCCAAAACCAAATGAGCCACCTTCAAAGGAGGATCGAAGGCCAAGGAGATCATGCCGAATCATCGGCACAAGGGGCAAGCATAAACAGGCGCCCTGCTCCATCCTATCGCCCTCAGCACGAGCGCAAACTTTGGTGCCACGGTGGCCCCCTTCACCAACACGCACTAACTTCCGGGGGCATAACACATTGCCTCCACATGGAAGTAGGTGGCCGCGATGCCAAGACAACGCGCCAAACAACCACGCACCACGTAAATGGATACCGCGAAGCCCTCCACGGGAACCTGCTCCTACGCATGTGCCACCGCCTCCAATGCGTGAGGAACAAGTGCGAGTGGGGCCAACAAGAAACCCTATGGCTCCACCAGTTCGAAGAGGTATGCCACCCCTCCTTCCTACGCCTCCAGTCCCACAAAGGGCTCACGGTGTTCCCACCAAGAACCAACGCAAGCGCGAGAGGCGTCGGAGGAATCGAAAAGTTCTCTACCGGGAGCTCGAAGACTTGGTGCTTCGGCACACGCAAGTCCGTGTTCGGGATGATCGTGATGTCGTTCAAGAGAATGACGGAATCGCGTTCCGCATCTCCCTTGACCTGGAGCGGCATGAAAGGTACAACTACCTTCTTAGCCGCCTACCCCCCAAACCATGCAAGGCACAACCTAGTGCCGCGGAACAAGGAGCCAAGACATCTCCACCATTGCGCCCCCTAACCATCCTTAGATGAGGAAGCGGGCAAGAGAGTGTTGCTCCAACTTCTACGCCACAAGAAGAACCGGATATGGATGCCACACCCATGTAGGGCGTCGAGAAGGCCCCCGAGGCGCACACAGGAGGCACCCTCGACGACTACATGGTTCTCGAGACAAGCCCGGGAGCGGCTATTGAGGCGCAATCAAACATTGCCCCCGAACCACCTATAGACGGCGACGAAGAGCCTACCCTTGTTTCCCCTAACATGATGGAACAACAGGTCGAGGCCACATTCCCGCAGAAGGCGGGTAACAAAAATGAAGCCGACAAGAACACGGCCTCATGCGGCACTCTAGCAGTGCACTCGGGCCTCGAAGACGACAACGGGTGGGAACCGCCAAATGTCACCCACAACTTTACATATCCATCGGATGAGGAGATTATGTCGAATCCCAGGGCCAATTTCCGTACCACATTGCTCCCAAGTCTAGGCCATGTGCGTTCATGGTTCAAAGGCTCCGATGTAGTGGCGAAGGATAGCATGTCGACACCAGAAGAGGATGCAAGGTCGACTGCCTCATGCCTTCCCGTCGCAACAGGAGATAGCAAGAAGCATATAGGTGGCTCCAAGCAGGATTGGGATGTATCCCCGGTACGCTACACCGACATGGCATCCAGACTTCCTCAAGATCACGTCGAGCTGCAGCAAGTCGCAAGTCATCAAGGAGCTGCAACGCGACTAAGGTCACTAGCACTTCAAAGCGCGGCGAAAGCCGCCGCAGGACCATCAGAGCCGCTTGAGTCTCAAAGTGATGAGGAGGCTTCCAATGCCGCCTCTTCCTCATCTCTAGAAAGGCTCCCCACCTCACCTTCTTACGCCATCCTTAACCCGTCTATCCCTTTGGATGATGAGAGTTACCTTGAAGACCTCAACACCGCGCCAGCACGCATGGCAGTGGATAGTGTCAATGAAGACCCAGAAGGGGCCGCTAAAGCGGCTCAGCACGAGGGACAGAAGGCCTCCCAAGCTAGCCCCTCCGACAAGCTTGGCAAGGCGGCGTCACATGATGAAATTTTAGCCGATCAGGTGCGCCAACAAGGGTGTACAATTGAGGAACTGACGTCTAAAGTTGACAGGTTCATCGAGTTCATGATGAACAACACCACAGTAGTGTCGGGCACGCCACGGCATGCAGACCCACAAGAGGATCTCCTAGGAGGCACTGCATAGGGCACCAACAGAGGGACACGGTCATGACCGCTCGCCCGTTGGTCATGCCTCTGGACTTCGGCAAGACGGAAACACGTCCAATTGTGATCAAGGGCTACCACAACATGCTTGAAGACATGGTGGACAAGAAGTTCAAGCAAATGTCCATCGAGCAGGCTCCTCGCTCCTCAGAGAGTAAGCACGAGAAGCCTTATGAATCATGGCATGATCTTGTGTCATTCCCAGCTGGGTGGCACCCGCCGAAGTTCCGTCAGTTTGACGGGACCGGCGATGCGAGGGAGCATTTGGCGTACTTCGAGGCAGCTTGCAGCGACACAACCAATAGCTCGTCTTCTACTTCGCCAATTCTCGGGGTCATTGACTGGCCCTGCTTTCCACTGGTATAATCGCTTAGCAGTGGGGTCCATCAGCAGCTGGTCGGCAATGAAGGAAGTCTTCAAAAGGCACTTCGTTGCCATGAAGAAAGACTTCTCCATCGTCGAGCTAGCACAAGTTCGTGAACAACGTGAAGAGTCCATCGACGACTACATCGTACGCTTCCGCAACAGCTACGTCTATCTGATGCAGCACTGAGTTAATGTAGGAGCGCTTTGTTGGGAACCCCAAGAGCAAGGTGTGAAGCAGCACAACAAAATTTTTTTCCTCAGTAAGAAACTGAGGTTATCAAACCAGTAGGAGGAAGGAAATGTCACACAGGTGTTGCAAGCAACGCGGAGACCTGCACAACACAAACTCAAGACTTTGCCCCAACGAATCAGTGAGGTTGTCAAGATCACCGATTTGCTATAACAAAGGATTAAACGTATGGTGTGGAAGGTAATGGTGGTTTGCAGCAAGTAAACAAGTAACAGTGGAAGATATGTCAATGGTAAAGATTGGACTGGGGTCCATAGTCCAGCATGAGCAAGAGACCGTTGTTTTCTCCCTAGTAGCAACAACACATCTATAACCGAAGAGATTTCTGTCACTTCCCTTGGAAACTAGAGGCATGAACCCACTATCGAGCATAAATACCCCCTCTTGGAGTCACTAGCAACTACTTGGCCAAGATAGCTACTAACAACTGAGAGCATGCAAGATCACAAACAACACAGACATGATAGAATCATAAAGACAAAACCATTAATCAAACCAACATAATAATCTCAATATCCATCGGATCCCCGCAAACACAACATGCATGATTACAAATAGATGAGATCTTGATCATGAATGGAGCACACAATATCTATACATGAAAGGACAAGGAGGAGATACAACCATCTAGCTACTACATGGAACCATAGTCCAAGGTGGAACTACTCACGCATCATACCGGAGACAAGGCCTCCGGGATGATCTCCCCTCTGGCAGGGTGCCGGGAAGAACTTCAGATCCCTGATCTAGGGACGACGGTGGCGGCGGCTAGAGAAGGTTTCGTGGAATATTGATCGGGTACTTAGGGTTTCTGCATCGGGGGCTTCTTATAGGAGAATGGGGAGGCCGAGGCGATGGTCAGGGCCCCACACCCTGCCTAGGCACGGGGTAGGGCCCACCCACACCTAGGGAGGTCTGGGCGCCCTGGCACGCCTCTCCGTCTCCCCTCTGGACTTCTTGTTACCCACGGAAAGTTATTGACTTTGACGTTTGTCCCGTCCAATTCCGAGAATATTTCCTTACTAGCTTTTCTGGAACCAAAAACAGCAGGAAACATGCAACTGGCACTGTGGAAACTTGTTAATAGGTTAGTACCAGAAAACATGTAAAAATCACCTCAAAGTGTAGACGAAGCAAAGCAAAGTAGATACTAAACAAGCATGGAGCATCAAAAATTATAGATACGTTTCCGACGTATCAGCGTCTCGCTAGAGAGATGCACCTCGAGTACGCCATTGAGATGTGCGTCCATGGCATGCAACAACACTGGTCGCTAGAAGTATCTCGGCGAGAGCCTAGAAATTTTAGCGCTCTCATCTCGGCCGTGGCATCCACAAAGTTGGAGTTTGAGAAGTCCCCACAAATCATGGACACTCTAAAATAATGCTAGTGCCTATGATCCTGCTAGGAGGTTCAGCGCAACGGCCAAGCTGCCCACCCACGGGGGCAAGCCAAAGACAACGGCAGAGACGAATGCCACAAGTGTATTCACCTCCACACCATGCAACAATGTGCCCATGCTAGGCGCAAGGGGCGACCAAAGGGGGTGCTAGTCAGCGACCATCCATGAAAGAGCTCCTCAAGAAGCAATACATCTTCCGTCGAGAATTGGTGCATGACTTGTTCAACCAACTCATGGAGCAGCACGCGCTAAACTTGCCAGATCCTAGGCGTCCGGATCGGGTAAACATGGTTGAATATCCTCTCTATTGTCCATATCATAGGTATGTTGGCCACACAATCGAGGATTGCATCACCTTCAAGGAATGGCTCCAAAGAGCCGTTAACGAGAAGAGGATCAACATGGATGCCGACGCCATCAACCCCGACTTCTGCGCGGTGAACGTGGTGAGCGTGAGTCCGTCGCCGCCATCAACACAACACCTAGAAAGTGTACCATCTTGGGTCCCTCTTTCTCAAGTAGAGCATCAACTGTCTAGCCTCGTCATTGCTTTGGCAGGAACACTGCATGGGAAAGCACCTCCCACGACACATCGGGACGAGCCATGGAACATGGTTCATCGATGATCATGAGCAAGAGGCTTCCCTGCATAGCCCCCTCATCGGGCATGGACGAGGGATGCCTCCCTATTCGTCCCATGTTGCTTTGACCCAAGTCAGCGTCGTTCCCCACCGAGGGTCGTCCCCAAGTCCGATGGAGACAAGTCGTTCCCTTGACAGGGACAAAGATTGCCCACTCTTGAGCATTTTGGGCCACACCGCCGAGGGAAGGCCCCGACAGAGGAGAAACAAGCTAGCTCCTCTCAATCATCAAACACTGAGAGTTGAAACGTCATCCTCAACTGTAGCGACACTAGCAGTACTAAGTCAGATGATATGTTTGCTGCTCTTGAGCGTGAGGCGCTCCATGCAGAGGGATCCACGAAGGAGCTTGAACCCCAGTTGGTCAACATGAACCTGTGAAGCAGCAAGGTTCTTCCCAAACCACCAAAGGAGAAATCAGCAAAGGTGGACAAGACGGCAACCTCGAAAGAGGCGCCATCAGCGGGAGGCGCTCCAAGTCGACGAGAGAAGGAAAATACCAAGCCTCATGACATCGACTACAACATAGTACCTCACCTCAAGAGAATTCCGACACTACTAAGTGTCTACGATGCTCTCATGCTCGTGCCGGACCTACGCCAAGCACTCGTCCATGCCCTTCAAGCGCCCAAGCTCTACGAAGTGGCCATGGCAAAGCATTGCCTCTTCTCGAACCCCTTGTTCGTGAATTAGATCACCTTCGACGATGAAGACATGGTCCTAGAATAAGGAGACCATAAATGGCCAATCTATGTGGAAGGGAATATCGGGACGTCCCACCTAAGGCGAGTCCTCATCGACCCAGGGTCCACCGTGAACATTCTGCCTGTTAAAAGCTTAACATGGGCTGGTTTCACGGTGGACGACCTGGAGCCCACCGACGTGATGATATGCGGCTTCGACAACCAAGGCAATCCCACATTAGGCGCCATCACGATGAATATCCAAATGTCCACCTTTAGCTTTAAGGTGCGTTTCTTCGTCATCAAGGCGAACACGTCATACTCGGCCCTCCTAGGAAGGCCATGGATTCACAAGTACTGCGTGGTGCCATCTACCCTCCACCAATGCCTCAAGTTCTTGGACGGTAGTGGCGCACAAGAACGCATCATCGGCAATGCCTCGACTTACACCGTGCAAGAGTCGCATCATGCTGATGCGAAGTACTACTTCCCCACCAATGATGGTGACCGGAAACAGGGTCGAGCCGCACCAGCAACCGACATCCTGCTCAAGACAGGCACCACGCCCTCCGTCGAAGGTAAGCGCCTTGTCATGCCATTCTCACCTTCCAGTATGGGAGGCCCTTCCTCTCGTAGTCGCAAGGGCGGCGACCATAGATGACCTCCATCGCAGGGGGCAGGCCCTTCAGCGCCTACCCCAACAACCCCGTTGTTGTTGAAGGCACGATTTCCTTCATCGATGCCGACCATGACGAGGTCTGCCCCGGCACCATCACCTCATCTCACCCCTCTACATCAACAATGTCACATGTAGAGGCCAAGCCCTTAACACTTGGAAGCTCTACAGGTGCTCAAGGCCGCAACTTGCTAGAAACCAGCAGCAATGCGCCGCTAACACTTCGAGCACTTGGAGTTCAAAAGAAGGATCCGGTTCCATCCCAAGGAGCGGCTAAGAAGCCATGAGTGCTCGAGGAAGCACTACGGGGAGCTCACGACATGCAGCCTCCGTCCCTCTACATTTCAATAACCTCCCCACTTGAAGTTTGGGCCATACCTAGCTCGTGTGGGTCTAAAATCGTGACTTTATTCTACAAGGTCCCCCAAGTAAAATGTTGTGACTCTATATTTGAACTCCCTAACCCTTGTGTCCATACAGAGGAGGTTCTCTCAACAATGAAGGTCGACTCTAGGATGGCACGCCTCCTAGCGAGTGCCGAAATCACCCTCCGGCGAAACGGTAGGCTGCCACCACCACCCTCCATTTGCGAGGAGCGGTGGAGGCAATCGGAAGATCTAATCTAGCAGAAGGGTAAGGCTCAGCCTAAGTACGGGTTGGGATACTCCGACTATCATGCTCTCGACTCAGCTGGCGATGGGCATCACGTCGGCAAACGAGCCACGTGCCATGCCACGTCCATGACTTCGGGACACAATGTGAACACCGCGTGCCGGCCCCTTCACCAAGAGCACTCCTCCGATGGGGAACAACCCAAGCTCAATGAGGAGCTCGGGGTCACTCCCACGCCACAAGAGCTCGAATATGGAGGGCAACCCACCATTGACGAGCTCGTCGAAATCAACCTCGGAACAAAGGAGGACCCGCGTCCCACTTTTGTTGGCGCAACGCTGACGGAAGAGGAACGAGAAGATTATCGAAGCTTCATGATGGAGTACCGGGACTACTTTGCCTGGAACTACAAGGAGATGCCGGGTCTCAACCCCGGTATCGCCACGCACAAGTTGGCCATTGACCTGCAATTCCGGATGGTCAAGCAAAAACCTCGCCACCTACGGCCAGAGTTTCAGGAGCGCGTCATTACGGAAGTAGATAAGCTAATTGTTGCAGATTTCATCAAGGAGGCCCAGTATACTCGGTGGATCGCAAACATTGTACCTGTGGAGAAGAAGAACGGGCAAGTGAGGGTCTACCAAGACTTCCACAACCTGAACCAAGCGTCCCCCAAGGATGATTTCCCCATCCCCATCGCGGAGATCATCATCGACTCCACCACGGGCCACAGCGCTGTCCTTCATGGATGGCTCATCTAGGTACAACCAAATCAAGATGGACCCGGACGACGCCATCAACACCGCATTCAGGACCCCAAAAGGAAACTTCTACTACACCGTCATGCCTTTTGGGTTGAAGAACGCTGGTGCCACCTACCAGTGCGCCATGACACGCATTCTAGGCGGCCTATTCCACCACACGGCGGAGTGCTACATCAATGACTTGGTGGTCAAAACCAAAAACCGCCAGCACCACATGGCGGACCTCCGCAGGGTCTTCAAACATCTACGTCGACACCAACTCAAGATGAATCCACTCAAGTGTGCATTCGCCGTACAATCAGGGCTCTTCCTGGGCGTTGTGGTTCGCCACAGAGGCATTGAGGTCGAACCAAAGAAGATCAAGGCAATCCTAGGTATGCCAATTCCCACAAACCTCAAGGAGTTGAGGACTTTGCAGGGGAAGTTGGCATACATCCGGCGCTTCATATCCAATATCTCCGGATGCATTCAGCCCTTCTCACACCTCGTGAAGAAAGGAGCTCTGTTCATTTGGGATGAGGGATGCCAACAAGGATTTGATGATATTAAGAGGTACATGATTAATCCACCTGTCTTGGCTGCCCCTGTAAAAGGGCGCCCACTCATACTCTATATTGCAGCCCTACCTACTTCATTGGGAGTCTTGCTCACACAACACAATGATGAAGGAAAAGAGGTGGCCTGCTACTACTTGAGTCGCAGCCTGGTTTATTGCCGAACATAACTACTCAGCAATTGAGAAGTTGTGCTTGGTCGTGATGTTTGCACTCAGGAGGCTAAGGCACTACATGCTAAACCAAGAAATCCAGATCGTCACGCGAGCTGATCCCATAAGGTACGTTCTAAGTCAGCCCGCACTTATCGGGCGACTTGGAAAATGGGACCTACTCATGATGGAGTTCGACCTTACCTTTGTGCCGCAGAAGGCGGTTAAAGGACAGGCACTGGCGGAGTTCCTTGTGGCTCAACCACTCCCCGATGACTCCCCTCTCATCACTGACCTTCCCGACGAGGAGGTCTTCACAATCGAACCTGAAGCACCATGGGAGCTCTACTTCGACGGTGCCTGACGCACCAAAACCGACCCCGACGGCACCCCGAGGAGGAGAGCGGGTGCCGGCTTGGTGTTCAAGACACCACAGGGAGGGGTGATGTATCACTCCATCTCTCTCATGAAGGAAGAATGCTCCAATAATGAGGCCGAATACGAGGCACTCATTTTTGGCCTACTCCTGGCTCTCTCCATGGAGGTGCGCTCATTAAGGGACCATGGAGACTCCCAACTCATTGTCCGACATGTGAACGACATCTACGAGGTCCATAAGCCAGAGCTAGTTGATACGTCGGAAACGTATCTATAATTTTTTATGTTCCATGCTTGTTTAGTGTCTACTTTGCTTTGCTTTGTCCACACTTTGAGGTGTTTTTATATGTTTGCTGGTACTAACCTATTAACAAGATGCCACAGTGCCAGTAGCATGTTTTCTTCTGTTTTTGGTTCCAGAAAAGCTAGTAAGGAAATATTCTCAGAATTGGACGGGACAAAAGCCAAAATCAATATTTCACTGTGGAGAACACAGAGTCTAGAGGAGAGACGGAGGGGAGCCACAAGGCGACCGCACCCCCCGAGGAGCGGGTCCACCCTAGGCCGTGCCTGGGCAGGGTGTGGGCCCCCTGGCCGCCCTCCAGCCTTGCATCTTTGCCTATAAGAAGCCCCCGATGCCTAAACCCTAAGGACCCGATCAATATTCCACGAAACCGTTTGTAGTCGCTGCCACCATCGTCCCTAGATCGAGGGATATTAAACTCTTCTCGGCACCCTGCCGGAGGGGAGATCATCCCGGAGGCCTTCTTCTTCATCATGCCAACCTCCGGTATGAAGCGTGAGTAGTTCCACCTTGGACTACGGGTCCATGTAGTAGCTAGATGGTTGTATCTCATCCTTTGTGCTTTCATGTCTAGATCTTGTGAGCTCCGTTTATCATCAAGATCTCATCTATTTGTAAGCATGCATGTTGTGTTTGCGGGGATCCGATGGATATTGAGATTAATATGTCATATTGATTAATGGTTTTGTCTTATTGAGATTATCATGTCTGTGTTGTTTGTGATCTTGCATGCTGAAAGTGCACTTCCTATTCTTATGATTTTGATGTTTGATGATAACACACCTATCAGTTTAATCGTGCACTAAGTGTATCTTAGGTATTTAAGGTTGTGGCACAAAAGATGAATTGCCCACTATTGGCACGTGCCAAACGCACCAGTGCTGACCGGTAGTACCGGAAGTCATAATCGCTAATACCTCTTGGCACCGGTGGTACCGCTTCATTGTACCGGTCACATCTGATAGGGAAGGAACGCTCTCGTCAACCCTCAGTACCACCCGGTACCACGGTGCGGCACTACCGCTCCAACCGTTAGTACCGCTTGACCACGGTAGAACCGCTCGGCTGTACTGGGCGACACTGAGGGAGGACAAGAGCTTTCCATCCCTCTCAGTACCAACCGGTACCTGGAGCCGGTACTATTGCCCGGACCGGTAGTACCGCTTCTCAGGACTAGTACTACCGCTTAGCGGTAGCACCGCTAAGTTGTTCCGGAGGTGCCTGAGGCTGGCTCAACCATGTGGTGCATCTCCGGTACTTGGTCCGATACATGACCGGTAGTACCAGTTGTGTCCGGTACTACCGCTTGTGTACCGGTAGTACCGGTGCATTTAATGCCCAACTGGCAGATTCCCTCCAAGTGCTATAAATGCACCCTTCACCTACCATGGAAGGTTGCTCATCCCACTCAAGAACACCACATCCATTTGAACCACCTAATCGCCAAGATCTCTTCACTCAACCATACAAAGTCGTTGATATTTGGAGAATGGAAGGAGGAGCCATTGATCTATTGATTCACCAAGAGAGATCTTCATTTCTCCCTCATTCACTTGAGGGCCCATTTCTCTAGTGTTTCGTTGGAAACTCTAGTTCTAGATTTGGTTCTTACAAGTTTGTCTTTGATTGTTTGACAACTTGCTTGTATTCGGGAGCCTCCAATTAAGTTATGGATGTGTGCCTCGAACTAGTTGTAAAGGTGTCGGCTTCCACCTTGAAGGTTGCCGATATAGTGGAAGAGGTGAATTGAACCCATCGGGGTGAGGTTCATCGGAGAACAAGGGAGTACTTTCTTGGCGTAGGTGGTTTGATACCACCCCCTCTCCAAACGTAGACGTACTTCCCCTCAAAAGGAAGGAACTACAGGAAACAAATCCGTGTGTCTCCGCGTCCACCACGTTGGTTACTTCTATCCTTTACCACACTTTACTTTACTTGTTCTTGCTTAGTGTTGTGCTAGGTGGTACTCGTTTGACATATAGGTACATTCACCTTAGTTGCATAATCTAGAGAATTTACCTTTCTTGTCAAACCTTAACTTGAAAAAGAAGAAAATTTGAAGTAGCACCTATTCACCCCCTTCTCCTCAAGAGGAGCCTCCATCAGTATTACCTAAGGGGAATTCCCCGGTATCACCCGAGGGTATGATGGTGGGGGGGGGGTAATCAAGACAACACTAATTCCTCCAGAAAAAGGGATGGTGGGAAGGGTGAGAACCATGATTCTCATCCATGGTACTCTCCTGACCCTCCAATTCCTCACCCTCATATAAACAATAGAGGAGACCCACCAAAGCTAGAAGCATCTACTTTTGCTCAATGGCAATCTCTAATCAAAACTCATGTGCACAACTCTTGCATTGAACCATGGAACATCATCAAACAAGGACTCTATATTGGGGATCCAAACAACTTGACAAGAAGAGAAGTTGTCAATAGTCAACTCAATGCCACCGCCTTGCACATGATTCAACAAGGATTGGGTACAAAGGATTACCCACACATTGAGCACCTCAACACCGCCAAGGAAGCTTGGGATGCTCTCACAGTGTTGTTTGTTGGGAATGAGAGCATGAAAAGGAACCGATATGATGCACTAAGCAATGAACCCGAAGGCTTATATATGAAGGAAGATGAAGATCATGAAGACATGTATCATAGTCTCAAATCCACCGCCACCGCTTTTAGTAATGTGGGTGCCTCACATGTGGATGATGCTTGGATAAAAAGGAAATATGTGAGTGCACTCATGCCCTTTGAGACCACCGACTTGAAGAGCCTACAAGGAAGACACAACTACCACCTAATGACCTCCAATGAAGTTATGCAAGAGATGGCCTCTTTCAAGGTTGCCACCAAGAATGCCAAATATGCCCATGCTCGGGCCCTTGGAATGAGAAATGTTGTCAACCTTGCATTGAAGGCCAAAGTTGTGGAACATAGGGATGGAGATGATAGTGATGAAGGCCTATCCATGAGCCACCCCGATGATGTCAAGAAGTTTCATGGTCAATATATGGCCTTCTATGCAAACAACTACTGGAAGAACCCCACCAAGGCCAAGATGGAAATGCTACGAAAAAGCAACCCCAATGGACAAAGAGGCAATATCCCTAAATTGAGAACTTGTTACAATTGTGGCGACCGAAATCACTTTATGGCCAGTTGTCCCTATGAGAGAAGAGAAGATCATGGTGGCAACCTCGTGCCAAATATAGCTTCCAAAGCTCCTTACAAGAAACCATTCACCAAGAAGAATCCAAACAATAAGAAGAAGGGTGAGATTGTATTGATCACTCATGAAGAATTCTCCTCCGACAATGAAGATGATGAAGATGAGGAAGAAGAAACATCAAGTGGTGTGGCTGCTCTAGCCACTACTTCTACTCTGACATTATCCCTCTTCGATTCTCCAAATGAGAATACTCCCAACAAGAACGGCACTTGCCTTATGGAAAGGGGAACGGAGGTATCCTCATCGTCTCACTCCACTCCCTTAGCTAATGATGAAATAGATGATGAGATGTCTCTTGAAGTAAAAAGAGAATTAGTTGCTTTTGATGAGTTTGTGACTAACTTACAAGGGGAAACCAAGATGCATTTTGGGAATGTCTTAGATCAACTTTCCCACACACAAGAGCTTCTTGATGTAAGATGTAAACTTGGGAGAGAACACGAGATTGAGATAGAAGCCCTAAATAATGCTCTAGAAGAAGAACAAGAGACTAGGATGTCTCTTGAACTAAAACTTGAAGGGCTTGATGGGGCCAATGACGTAATTGTAAATAGACTCATCAAGGAACATGATCATGCTATTGCTAAATATAAAAGGGCTAAAAAGGACAAGATTGAGTTTGGTGTTGTTCATGAAAAACTTGCCGAGGACTTTAGTTTACTTAACAAGGCTCACAAGGCTTTGGAAAGTGAACTCTTGTCACTCACAAAGTCCCATGAAAAGCTTCAAACTCAATTGACCAATATTCCTTCACCTAGTAATTTCATTCCCTCTAGTAGTACAACTATTCTTGAAGAAAATGCTAGGTTGAAGGGGGAGCTAGCCAAGGCCACATTTACAAAAGGTAACAAGTCTATTGATGACCTTTTGAGTTAGCAAAGGTCAAATGGTGAGAAAGGGGGCATTGGTTTTGTCTCCAAAGCCAAGAAGAAGAAGAACAAGAAGAAGAAGGCCAAGCCCGCACAAGAGAAAAACAAGGCCATTATGGATAGTAAGACCACAAGTGGTAAAACTATGTCACATGACGATTTTGCGGTAAAACAAGGCCATTGTGGATAGTCAGACCACAAGTGGTAAAACTATGTCTCATGATGATTTTGCGGGAAGTGCTAACCCTCACTATGTTCTAATGCGTGATTATTATGGTGATGTGTATGCACAATATGTTGCCCCATATGATAGTTATATTGCTTGGTCTGTTTGGGTCCCCAAGACCCTTGTTGCTAACAAAAGAGGACCCATTGAAAAATGGGTACCTAAAAATTAGCTTGATATTTTGTATACATATGCTTCCGGAGGGTCAAAGTGGGTACTTGATAGTGATTGCACAAGTCATATGACCAGAAGCTCGTCTATTGTCAAGGAATTAAGGCCAAATGATGATCAAATAACCGTGACATATGCCGACAAGTCAAAGTCTAAGGTAATGGGTTTCGGCAAGGTAGTGGTTGCCCACGATATTACACTCATGGACGTCATGCTTGTTGAGACCCTTGGTTACAATTTACTTTTAGTCCGTGCTCTTGGAAAGATGGGCTTTTCCGTCTTTATTGATAATGATATTGTGGTCCTCATGTGGAGCAAGTCTCTCAAGGTCGCTTTTGTTGGGTACATCAAACATGACTTGTATGTGGTAGACTTTTCGGGACAAACCACTACAAGTGCGATGTGCTTATTCGGAAAGGCCAATGTGGGTTGGTTATGGCATCGCCGACTATCCCATGTCAATATGAGAACTTTGCAAAGTCTCCACAAGGAGGGCCATATTGTTGGACTAAAAGAAAATGTTTCCTTTGACAAAGATCATGTTTGCAGGGCTTGTGTTCTAGGAAAGATGCATGATGCTCCCCACAAGCCAAAGAACCGCATCAAGTCAATGAGGATCTTGGAGCTCCTTCATGTGGATCTCTTTGGTCCTCCATCTCATGCAAGTCTTGGCGGGAAGAAATATTTTTTGGTGATTGTTGATGACTTTTTACTTTTCAAGATACTCATGGGTATATTTCTTCAAGTTGAAAAGTGAGACCCAAAAGAACTTCATCAAATTGGTTCAACGTCAATAGAATGTCCCTGTTTTGATAATAAGAAGCGACAATGGAACCGAGTTCAAGAACTACACCTTGAATGATTTACTTGGTGATGAGGGGATAAAACATCAATATTCCGCTACATATACCCCTCAACAAAATGGTGTTGCCGAGAGGAAGAACCGGACTCTTATTGAGATGGCTAGGACCATGTTGGCGGATTTTAAATATCCATACAAATTTTGGGCCGAAGCCATCTCCACCGCTTGCCATGCATCAAACCGGCTCTACCTCTGCAAAGAAATCAACAAGACTCCATATGAAATACTTACCGATAACAAGCCCAACATATCTTACTTCCGGGTGTTCGGTTGTAAGTGTTTCTATCTCATATAAGGTATTCGTTTGTCCAAATTCGAGTCTAAAGCATTAGAGGGTATTTTTGTTGGTTATGGTCTCGAATCTCACACTTATAGAATCTATGATAAGCTCTCCGGATCCGTCATAGAATCTTGTAGTGTGACCTTCGAAGAATATGATAGTCCCCAAGGGGGGCGTGTTGATGCTTGTGATGCAGATGATGAAATGCCTCAGGATGCCATAGGGACAATGGGTGTGGGATATATCCGCCCCGTTGAGGAGCCCCTTATGGCGGATCGAGAAGAACTATGCTCGACACAAGTTGAGCTCTCACCTTCACAACATCAACAAGCTGCATCCACCGAGGAGGACTATGACCCAAGCCAAAGACAAGCTGTGTACCCACACCATGTTGATCAAGGGGACGACTCTAGTGAGGAAGAGCTTGAGTCTCCAATCTCCAGAATGACAAGCGGTGCCAAGTCAATTACACAAGGGAGATCCATACAAAGTGCCTTAAGACAAGCTCAACTCAATGCTAGAAATGTGCCAGATCAGGACCAAGGTCAATCTTTGTCTCTTAATGAAGAGAATGATTCCGGGGATGATCAAGGTCAAGATGATGGTCAAGACGAGGAACAAAATGATGAAGAAGGTCCTCCAAAAACAACAAGGAGATCCACACTCGTCGCGAAGCTAGAACGGATAGGATGTTGGAATTAAGAGACCACTCTATAGAAAATGTGGTTGGTGACCTAAGGAGAGGCATTTCCACAAGATCACAATTGAAGAGGTTTATTGAACACCAAGAACACATCTCCATGATTGAACCAAAGAAAGTGTGAGAAGCTCTTGAAGATTCAGATTGGTTGGAATCAATGCACAAAGAGCTCAACAACTTTGAGAGAAACAAAGTATGGAAGTTAGTTGAGAAGACAAAGGATTGTCGCAATGTTATAGGCACCAAGTGGATATTCAAGAACAAGCAAGATGAGCATGGAATTATAGTAAGGAACAAGGCAAGATTGGTTGCACAAGGGTTCTCTCAAATTTAAGGCATTGATTATGGAGAGACATATGCTCTCGTGGCTCGCCTTGAGTCCATCCGTATCCTTCTTGCTTATGCGGCACATCATAACTTTAAGTTGCAACAAATGGATGTAGAAAGTGCCTTTCTTAATGGTTCATTGAATGAGTTGGTGTATGTAAAGCAACCCCCAGGATTTCAGGATCCCAACTTCCCAAACCATGTCTACAAACTTGATATGGCGCTCTATGGGCTCAAACAAGCCCCACGCACGTGGTATGAGCACCTTAGAGAGTTGTTGTTTGACCGTGGATTTGAGGTTGGGAAAATCGATCCCACTCTTTTTACTAAGAAGGTCAATGGGGTGATTTTTGTATGCCAAATATATGTTGATGATATTATCTTTGGCTCATCTAACAAAGCTTTTAATGATGAATTCTCAAAACTTATGACTACTAGGTTCCGGATGTCTATGATGGGGGAGTTAAGGGTATTTCTTGGTTTTGAGATCAAGCAAGTTAGAGGAGGAACATTCTTCAGCCAATCCAAGTATACTCAAGATATTCTCAAGAGATTCAATATGCAAGAGTTAACTGGATCTCCTACTCCCATGGCTACAAAGACTCATCTAGAACAAAATCCAAATGGTAAAGATGTGGATCAAAAGGTATATCGGTCTATGATTGGTTCTTTGCTTTACCTTTGTGCATCTAGACCTGATATTGTGTTCAGTGTAGGTGTGTGTGCAAGATATCAAGCGACTCCTAAAGAAATCCATTTAATGGCGGTCAAGAGAATCTTTCAATATTTGGTTCATACCCCATATCATGGTCTTTGGTATCCTCGAGGGTCAACATCTGCTCTTTGTGGATACACGGATTGGGATTGGGCTGGTGATAAGGATGATAGAAAATCAACATCCGGGGCTTGCTAATTCCTTGGTAGGTCCTTCGTATGTTGGTCTTCTAAGAAGCAAAATTGTATATCTCTCTCCACCGCCAAAGCCGAGTATGTGGCTGCTGCTAGTGCTTGCACTCAATTGCTATGGATGAGTCAAAATTTAAAGGAATACGGTGTCCTTTGTGACAAAGTGCCTCTTCTATGTGAAAATTAAAGTACCATCAAGATTGCCTACAACCCGGTGGATCACACAAGTACAAAGAATATTGAGATTCGTCATCACTTCATTAGGGATCATGTTGCTCGAGGTGATATTGATCTATCTTATGTGTCAACCGAAGACCAACTTGCCGACATCTTCACGAAGCCACTTGATGAAGCAAGGTTTTGTTATTTTAGGAATGAACTAAATATCATAGATTCAAGGAGCTTGACTTGATCACCTTTCATACTCACCTATTTCTTGACTCTTATTTGGTTTAGGTGCAGGCATGGATATAGGGGGAGTGCGGTCCTAATTGATTGGACTATCCCTCCCCCCATTATGCCCAAAGAGATAAAAATCATTCCTCTTAATATCATTTTGTTATATGTGAGCTTGAATGATGAGTTTCGGTAATGGACCCAAGATATATCTTCGTGGTGCCAAGCCAAGTATACTCAAACATGGTGGCCTAGGCCACCTCCCTCTCTCATTCAAGAGGTTGGCATTTACTCATGTTTGTCATTTGTTGATTCTTTGTTGATCTTAGTTTCACGCACTCTCCTTTGGTTTTTGATATCTTTATCCTTATTTTAGAGTGCATGTGCTTCACATAGTGTGATTATCTCAACCTAAGACATTGTACTTCCTCAAAAAACCCTCATCTAATCCACACAAGAACCCCTCTATTGTCCTTGGTTATGGAATCAGGCGGAACCGGTACTACCGGACTAGGAGCGGTACTACCGGACCTGGGTGGTTCCCAGGTCGAATCCTGGAAACTTCTCCAGGAGCGGTACTACCGGTCGTATGTCCGGTACTACCGGTTGCTGAACTGGTACTATCGCTTGCAAGCGGTACTACCGCTTTCCAGCACCGGTACTACTGGTCGACATTTCTGGTATAGGTTGGGTCGCGGGGGGGGGGGCACCCTTCAGTGCCACATTATCCCCCCGCTCCCCACACATACCGCCGCCACCGCCGGAGCTCTTGACGCCACCAGAGCCCCGCCGTGCCCTCCTCTCACCGGATCCTCCTCGGATTCAGACTCCTTGCAGGCTCCCGATCCTTCTCCACCGCCATGGATTCCGGTACAACCGCCCCTCTACCTATCACTCTTGTTTTCTTCATTGGGTCTAGGTTTACTTAGATTCTTGAAGAAAGTCAATTGTTTTGAGGTTGTACCGCCATACATTCCTTGTTACCTAGAAGAATCGATGATTTAGGACGTGTTGAGGATGATTTGGGGTCTTACTCTACCATGGTTGTGCGAGTATCCGTGCGACCGGTAGTACCAGTAATTTTTTCCGGTACTACCGCTCACACGCGGTACTACCGCATCCCAGCTCCGGTAGTACCGCTCCTAGTTGACCACAATTCTTCACTAAAGCATGGATTTTTCTTTGGTTTGTTTTTGGGTTCTTGGGCCCTTACCCCCTGCTGTTCTCCCTCTTGCTATCACAGGTGCAGGTGGTTCTAGGGTCACTCATAAATGCTCCAAGGAAAGTCATGAGATTGTAGAGGAAGAGACGGAGTCCAAAGAATAAGAAGAAGTCATGCCTCAGCCTAGCCGTCGCATGAAGATTCTAGCCTCTCGAGGTGGTCGTGGGGGTCGTGAGGGGGTCACCAAGCGGTCTGCTAGTCGTGGCAGTGCTCCCCCTCCTCGTCCCCCTTCCTTGGGGAGCTCCAAGAGTTTCAGATCAGGGCCATCAGGGCCAAAGTTACTCTCTGATATATCTGATTCTGAGTTCCACTCCCTGAGGATTGATAATCGCTATGGCCGTGCCCGTGATGAGGGTAGGGAAGACAGTTTGTTCTACAACGACTTCCAAGAGCGCGTATACAATGAAAACCTTATGAAGAATGTTCAAATGGTTATGCTGCAGCTGTGGATTGATATGGACCACATCGACAAGCATCTTGAGTACTTTCCTAAGGCTAAGGAAATCTGCTCTCACCTTGGATTGCTCCCAATTATGGAATTTCAGCACGATTATGAGCCTCTTCTCATTGCTCAGTTTTTATGCCGCTGCTCACTTCTCAACAAACCGAACTCGGAAAATCACTTGGATGACTCAAGGTGCACTTAAGGAGGCCACGCTTGCTGAATTTGCAGAAATTCTGGGATATGAAGATCGCGGCCGTGACACTCCTTCTGGCTTCCGTTGCCACATGTGTGAGCACCCCTCCAAGAAGGAGGTTCTTGCCCCTCTCTATATCCGGGGCCGCGGTGTTGTTGGCAAGATCAAGGATCTTCTCCCCACTTATGACATTCTCCACCGCATCTTCCGTGAGACCGTTGCTCCTCATGCAGGCAACAAAGATGAGATTCATGGATATTCAGCTGATTTGTTGCTCAACACCTTTCTCAACCGCACCCCTCTTGATGTGATGGACTTTATATGGAAGGAGATGGTCGCTGCGGCTCACTCCCGGAGGGTTCCCCCATTCGCTCCCTACATCATGGCTCTCATTGTTGATAAGAGTCCTCCCATTGCCAGGACCTTTTCCTCTCGTCCTCTAGTTGTTCACAAGTCCAAGGCCATCAAGATCAAAAAGCATGCTAAGCCTCGCAATGTGGAGGGTGATGAGGTGGATGAAGATGGCAATGTGATTGAGGCAGATTCTGATGATGCTGACAGTGGCCGTGATGCTAATTATGTTGTCTCCCGTCGCAAGTATGCCCAGCCATCATGGGCAAAGAAGATTGAGGCCAAGCTCAAGAAGGTGTTTTGCTTCCAAGTTGACAATCAAAAGCGCATGTATGAGGCTCATGTTTATGCCAAGAAAGCTTGTGCTCATCAGAAAGAAATGATGGAAGCTCAAGGATTGACCACCTACACGGGTTCTGAGAACAACATCACTCCTAAAGACCAATGGATCTCCAAGCATAGCCACTGGGATGATGATATCTCTTCCTCGTACCGCGCTCCAGCAACCTATGAGGAGGACAATGATGATGATGAGGATTGATTTTTGGGGCGTTAGTCTTGATATTTTCCCCTTTTGGCATCTTGATGTTAAAGGGGGAGAAGGTGCACCTTAGGCATGCGGGTGTTGCATGGGAAAGTCACAAGCTCGTTCTTTCTTTGATCTTTTAAATGCTTGTGAACTCTATTTTCCTCATATTATGTGTGAACTCTATGTACTAAATATTTGGGAACTACTCGCGCTATGTATGTTGAAAATATGTGGGTGATACGTCCAATTTGCATCACCATTCTATATCGTAATTTGTCTCTATTCATTGATATATATATCTTATTATGAGGTATTACTTATGTCTTTTCCACTGTTTTTGCATGTTGGCTGATTCTTGGAGGATGGACTGCCGGAGTGAGGTTTCTGATGGAAAAAGAGGTGTTTTGATGCAATTTCGCGAAGATCAGAAAAATAACAGAAAAATAGGGGAAAATTATATTTTCCCGGAAGACTGAGGAAGCTAGAAGGAGAGGCGAAGAAGGGCCACAGGGGGCGCACACCCCCCTAGGCGCGATCCCACCTTGCCCTGCGCCTAGGGCAGGTGTGGCCCACCTGCCTGGCCTCTGACTCTGCCCTAACGCCTATATCTTCCTCATGAAACCATAATACCAGGGGGCGACCACAGATAGATTTCCGCCACCTCTGCGGGGCGAAAAACACCGAGAGAGAAAGATCTCTCTGACAGACAAATTTCTACCGAGGAAATTCCTTCCCGGAGAGGGAAGATCATCGCCATCAACACCGTCATCAAGCTAGGCTTCATCGAGATCATCATCATCATCATCCACACCATCATCTCCACCAGCACCATCATCACCACTATGTCCCGCTGTAACAATTGTGTTGGATATTGCTTTAGTTCTTAGGGGGAACTTTCCCGGTGTTAATTACTATTGTAGTTGATGCTTGTGAGTGGAACCATTGGATTATTGTTTATGTTCAGATTGTTATTCATCACCATATCATCTTTGATCTTGATCCATATGATGTCTTGTGAGTAGTTTTTCTAGTTCTTCAGGACATGGGTGAAGTCATGTTGTTATTACTGGATTTGTGTTGAGTTATTATTCAATGGTTTAGTATTTAAGTTGTGGTGCTATTCTTATAGTGGTGAAATGTGAATGTCGACTACATGATACTTCACCATTTATCGGCCTAGGGGAATGCATTGTGTATTTGGCTACTAATTGTGGGGTTGCCGGAGTGACAAAAACATGAACTCCCGTTAGGACACCTTTGCACAAGGGAGTGTAGGATCTCAGAGTTTAAGGCTATGGTTAGGTTTATATCTTAATTACTTTCCTGTAGTTGTGGATGCTTGCAGGGGGTTTAATCACAAGTATGTATTAGTACAAGTAAGGTCGGTACATTAGCACAGGTTCACCCACACAACACTTACAACACCAAAGAAGAGTACTCAGCTATTTGAAGCTAAAGCACTTGACAGAATTCCCATGTGTCCTTAGAACGTTTGGTCCTTATAAGTATTTCCACCGGCTTGTCCTTTGCTAAGAAAGGATTGGGCCACTAGCTGCGTTTGTTCTTTATTACTTGCACTTTCTTTTGTTGCTTTATCAGAAAACCACTAAAAATCTGTTTGCTAAGTATTTACAGAGATTTCCTGCTCCTTACCACTAGTCAACACCTTCTGCTCCTCATTGGGATCGACACTCCTATTTATCGAAAGTACTGCGATACACCCCCTATACTTGTGGGTCATCAAGACTATTTTCTGGCGTCGTTGCCGGGGAGTGAAGCGCTATTGAAGAGTGGAACTGGTAAAGGAAACTTATACTATGAGTATTGCTTTTAGCTACTGCTTGTTACTTTGTTTCCAATATGGATAACCCACTTGGTTTTCTGTTTGGAAAAACTACTACCACTTCTAGGGTAGTAGATGAACCACCACCTATTGAAATAGATCCTTTTAAGATACCTACAAGTATTGTTGATCGTGTTATGGATAATTATTATTTTGGGGATGGAACTGTCCATCCTGGTGATCATTTGCTTTTTATCCATGAATTATGCGGGTTGTTTAAGTGTGCAGGTATCACAACTAAACAGGTGAAGAAGAAGTTAATCTCCATATCTTTGAAAGGGAGAGCTGAAGAATGGTATAAGCTGCTGAAGAATGGACAATCCATGGACTGGGAGGAAATGGCATCTCTCTTTTATTCTAAATTCTATCTTCCCAGTGAGATTCATAAGGATAGAAATCTGATATATAACTTTTTGCCTCGTGATGGAGAGAGTACAACTCAAGCTTGGGGGAGATTGAAGTTACTAATGCTTAAATGTCCTATTCATGAACTCCCTAACAGTATTATTATCAATAACTTTTATGCTAGGCTTTCTCTTCATGATAAAGATTTGCTAGATGCTTCTTGTGCTGGATCATTCACACGTATGAAGGAAGAAGCTAAATGGGATCTCCTAGACCGTATTCAAGAGAACACTGAATCTTGGGAGAATGACAAAGGAAGAAAGTCAGGTATAAACTATGATTATGAATGCATTAAACCTTTTATGGGAACTGATGACTTCTGTGATATTAGTAATGAGTTTGGTCTTGATTCCCAAAGTATTTCCAATTGTTTTAAGGCTTTTGCCTCTTATATAGAAATTCCCAAGAAGAAGTGGAATAAGTACCATGCTCCTTATAAATATTTTGTTAGTCATGCTCCTGTTAGAAGCACTGAAGTTTGTACTACTAATCATATTGTGCATGAACCTTATGTTGAGAAAATACCTTTCCCAGCTAAGGTAAAGGAGTATTCTATGATGATTAGTGAAAATAGCAAAAGTGCAAAGAAAACTGTGGAGCCAGATGAGCAATTGAATATTGAACCTGTGGTAGCTATTGTGAAAGACCCTATCACTAGAAATATAGAGGATGAGCACATTTTCTTCTATGAATACGCTTCTAATATTATCTCTCATCCTAGTAAGGCTAGAAAAGCTAGTGTTCATGTGCTTTCTGTTAAAATTGGTGATCATTGCTACTATGGTTTATGTGATATTGTTACTAGTTCTAGTGCTATTCCTTATAAGCTTTACATGGAAATTATGCATGAGATTGGTCCTTGTGAGCTTGAGGACATTGATGTGGTTATTCACCTTGCAAATAAGGAAACCATTTGCCCTATTGGTATTGTAAGATATGTGGAGGTGGTCTGTGGTAAGATTAAGTATCCTGCTGATTTTCTAGTGCTTAATTCTGCAGCTAGCAAAACTTGTCCTATCATTTTTGGTAGACCTTTCTTGAACACTTGTGGAGCTATTATAAATTGTAAGAAGGAAAAAGTTTTAACTAAGTTTGATGGAGATTCTTATGAGTTTAACTTTTCCAAATTTGCTAAAGCTCCTTGTGAGAATAGCTTGCCTAATAAAGATTTCAGGATGGAACAACTTGCTTCTATTGATCCAGTTTATGACCTTGGACCTCTTTTTGGTGACTGTAAGTATGCTCATTCTAATGATAAAGTTGTTGCCAGTGACAGTTATATTGTCAACTTTATTCAAAGTGCTACTGAAAGTTATTATGATATAGGCAACCATGGTTTTATGCATCTCAATAATGTTAAGTTTCCCCGTTTTATGTTGAAAGCTTTGAAGTTGCATCTGTTTTGTCTTCCTATGCTAGTGGCTTTTTGTTTCAAAAATTCGTTTTCTCATGATACCCCCATTCATAGGAAGTGGGTTAGACTCAAATGTGTTGGTTATTTGCCTCTTGATGCTCTCTTTCACTTCAAATATTTATCTCCTATGTGAGCATCTTTGAAAGTTTCAAGCCTAACTTAAAGGCAATAAAGAAAAGTACTTGTTGGGAGATAACCCAAGAGTTTTGCCAGTCTTGGAATTTATTACCTCTATAATAACCGCTCCTTACTTTTTTGTTTTGGTTTTTGTGTCAAGTTCAACTACTTTTGTGAAATAGAGGAGTTGTGAAAAGTGGCTGTCCTGGGACAGATTTTTGTGCTGTATTGTAAAAATTCATGACGAAGCTCAGTACGTCGGATGGATCTGTATTTTTTTGAGCTTGTTCTCCAGGTTGTTACCCAACTTTCATTAGTTATGCAATTTTTTTATTTGAGCAACATAAGGTTTTCCAAAAAATCAATCTTTACGTGCTGGTTTGTTTTGACAGATTTCGGCTATCATTTGCATTTGCCTCTTAAAGAAGCCTTTGTTTTGATAGATTTCAGTTGAAGTGTGCACCTAAAGGTTAAATTGTTTTTTCTTACACTAATGTTGCCATTGAGTTTTGCGTGAGACCTTGTAGGAAAGGAAATTCCAGGAGAAGGAGAAAAGGAGTCTTCAAAGTTCGTTTTTGAATGGGTAAAAGTGGTGAAAACAGAAGGGAATCATAGCCTTCAGTACAGACTTTAGATACTCCCCTAAGGCAGCGGAAGACTTCGAACCACTGACGAGTTTTGTGATAAGTACCATGCTTTAAGGATGAAGGTGGATATGCTTCAAAAGGAGAATAATAGACTTCGTAAGATGCTGGAGGATTTTCTGATCCTTGACAAAAGAACACCACCACCGCCAAAGAAGTAATTCATCATCAGGTTTGGCATCCCCTTGGCTTGTTCCAAGCTTGGGGGAGTTCCGCGGTATCACAATCATTATCTTTTATCTTTTAGCTTTTTAGTGGATTCATATCTTTGGTAGAGGTTTTATCTTATAGTTTGGTTTGCATGTGGAAGTATCTCTCCTTTAGTTGATTATCTATGTATCCCTTCTGTGAGTGCCTTTATTGGAATATTAATGAGAAGTTTCATCTTTTACTTTTTGCACTTCTTATTTTATTTTGCAATCTCTATTATATTATGGATCTTGTTGATCAGTATTGGTATCACTTTGGGATCATCAAGTGGATCTAAATTGGTTTTGGCAAACCAAGTTCTAGTCAGTAGCAACACTTTTTGAGGTTTGAAAGAAAAAGAGAAAAATCTTATAGGTATTTTGTATCATTTATTTTCTTTCTTGTTGGCTCATAAGCTTAGTATTATTTATTTAAGATCTTTTGTGTCTTCAAGGAATATTGCATGTTTGGCTTTATTACTTGTATGTTTGCTTGTTTCTTTCAACTCTCTTGCTTGCTATCCAGCTTTGCTAGCCAAAAACCTGTTTTGAGAAGGCATACTTCTCATGTTTCCAAATCCCTTTGAACAAAAACCTTTGCCACTTGTGTCCACTTTATCTACCTAGTAGCTTCTGCTATTCCTAGCAAATTCTCAAGCTTCATCTATCTTTCGAATTAAAAAGTATTTTGTTATGTGAAAACTAGTTAGTAAAGATCTCACGAACTTGATGGCACACCTTATTTTCTTGCCCCTAATAGACTTGAACCATTGTGTCATCGAAGTTGTATATGCTTGCATTTATACGTTGGGATTAGCAGAACCGTGCTGTCACCGGGAACGCTTTCAACATTGCACTTGTACTTTGTACACAGTTGAAAGGACTATATCTTTCCATGTTGTATTTGGTGTTAATGATAATCCCATTTGTGTTTTAATTGTGCGCTTGAGTTTCAGGGGAAACGTTGTCGATGTCTCCTTCAAATGTGGTGGATGCTCTCTTGGGATCTCATGAAGACGGTGGCCTTTTAGTTTTCTCCTACTTTCTCTCCGGTTGTTGTTTTTAGGTAACCGTACCATTAAGAGGGGGTCCATCTTGGAAGGCTGTGGGAAATCACTTGTTCTTGCACAAACCTATATGCACCGCCTCAACCATCCTACTATACCGTGAGAGAGTGTGTCTGTTCTGTTGGAGCCTTCTGTGTCTCACCGAAACTTCTGGCCTGGCGCCGGAAGTTCCGCTCAGGCCTTTTTCTGCGGGTTGATCTGAGCCTTGTTCCGATCGTAGTTCCGCCCCAAGTTCCGCTGGTGAATCAGTAACCTACTATATGTAGTGTTCTATTTGCCGTAACTTGGGCCGGAACTTGCATCGGAACTTGCCCTGACAGAAAGTCCTGAGCGGAACTTCCGCCCAGACGCCGGAACTTCTGGCCAGATTCGGTGTAGCGACCCAAAACTTCCACCCCTAGTTCTGCTCCAAGTTCCGCTGAAGGGTCAGTAACCTTCTGTTTGAAGTGTTCTATTTTCCAGAACTTGGGTCGGAACTTGCATCACCAGAACTTCCGGTCTGTTTTGACCGGAACTTCCGGTTGAGCTTTTGAGCAGGCGTCAACGGTCTGATGACCGTTGGAGCGGGCATCAACGGTCTGATGACCGTTGGAGCCAGGCTGGGTGGAACTTTCGGCTTCTCACCAGAACTTCCGGTGAGGTCGCGAGGGCCGAAACGGTTCAGTGCAGGGGGGGGCTATTTAAGGCACCTCTCTTATTCCTCCCGTTCTCTCTCGAATTTTTCTCTCTCCTCCATTAATGCTTGAGCTTCATCTCACTAGATCTCTCTCTCTAGCCACTAAAATGACTTGATCTTTTGAGAGGTGAGGGAGGTGACCTATATCTACACTTCCACCAAAGAAGATTTGATTTCCCCCACCCATCCTTTGTGGATCTTGTTGTTCTTGGGTTTCTTCAAACCCTAGACGGTGTAGGGCATCCTCGGAGTTAAGGCTTGTGTTGTAAAGCTTCGAGGTGTCGTTGAGGGCCTCCAATTGAGTTGTGGAGCCTCCCCCTCAACCTTGGTGTAAAGGTTTTGGTTGGCGCCTTCAAGGTCACCGGTTAGTGGATTGTGAGGCCTCCTTTGTGGGGGAGCTCACCGGAGAAGAAGGTGAGGCCTTTGTGGCGCTCGGGTGACCTTGTGTGGCCCCGACACCTCTCCAACATAGACGTAGCTCCTTGGGAGTGAACTACGGGAATTACATCTCCGTGTCCCCGCTCCGGTTATTTCGTTCCCTTCCTTTACTTCTTGCTATTTACCGTTTTTGTGGTTGGTGTTTGTTTTCTTGCATTTAGGTTGTTCACTTAGTTGCATCTCTAGATAACTTTCCTTCTCGTTGAGCCTAAAAGTGAGAAACAAATTAAAATTGGGTAGATGCCTATTCACCCCCTCTAGTCGTATCAAGTCGGTACTTTCAATTGGTATCAGAGCCAAGGCTCTTATTTCGGGCTTTACCGCCTAAGAGACTATGGCCGACGAAGGGGGTAGTGAAACCGAAAAATCCAAGAACTTGGCCACTATGGATGACCTCAAGCAATTGGAGTCGTCCATTATGTCCAAGTTCAAGGAAATGATGACTATCTTGCAGTCTCTCAAGCCAAACCCCATGGTTGCTCTTGACACACCCCAACCCACCGAGCTTCCTCCCACCCTTACGGTGTCCGCCCCCGGGGTAACTCCCGCGGCCGCCACCACTCGCCTAGGACTTGGTTTTGTTGCTCAAACCTCTACCAAGGTTCCAAGTGAGAACACCGAGGAGCCCGAGAACCCAACTTCCAAAGAGGAAAATGGAGGAAAGGACTACTCGGCGGTACCCCCACCGCCAAAGTACACTCCGGATCCACCCATTCACATGCCACACATCATTCCTCAAGGAGCACCACCCATGCTAGATACTTCTAATTTCGCCAATTGGCAATATCTAATGCGCTCACATATTTCCAGCTCTTCTATTGAGTTAATGAGGATTGTGGAGGATGGATTCTCTCCATATGACCCAAATAAGTTGACACGAGGTGAAGTGGTGGACAAGCAACTCAATGCCACAACTTTGGGGATGATTCAAAAGGCTTTGACTCCAAAGGACTTTGCTCACATTCGCCAAGTCGACACCGCCAAGGGAGCTTGGGATCAACTCACCGAGCTCTTTGTTGGGAATGTAAGCATCCAAAGCTCCAAGTTTGATGAAATCAACAACGAGTGCGATGGTTTCGCAATGCAAGATGATGAGACCCCCGAAGACATGTATAGGCGCCTTAAGGTCCTTTGTTCCACTATGAGGGGCCTTGGGGCCCACTATGTTGATGACAAGTTTATGAAGAGGAAGTTCATCCAAGCTCTCCTTCCGTTTGAAGAACAAAAGCTCAACTCTATCAAGGGAAGAACCAACTTTCACCTAATGACCTCCCAAGAAGTCTTGAGTGAAGTAATTGCCATGACTATTGCCAAGAAGAATGCGGAGTCCGCTCGAGCTAGGGCCATTGGGTCAACCAAAGTGAATCTTGCTTTGAAGGCCAAGGCTATTGAAGTTGATGATGATGATGATACATCAAGTGAGTGGTCTCAAGAGGATCTCAAATGTGCCTTCAACAAACATCTTGCTCTCGCTTCAAGGGCCTTTTGGAACAAGTTCAGATTCAAGTCAAGATCAAGGGACAACTCAAGATTCAACTCACCCAACAAGTCTCCCAAGGCAAGGTCGTGCTACAATTGCAACGACAAGAGTCACTTCGTGGCCAAGTGTCCCTTTGAGAACCGTGAAGACAATGGTGGTCGTCTCATTCGCAAGATCAAGTCAAGACCTCCTCATCCCTTGAACAAAAACTATGCCGTCAAGAACGTCACTAACAAGGAACGAGCAATTATGGTCCATGAAGAATACCTTTCGGGCACGGATGAAGATGATGATGATGAAGTTCATGGTGGAGATATTGTGGGAGTTGCTGCTATTGCTACTACCTCAACTCCACGTCTATCCCTCTTCGACTTGCCAAATGAAAATGTTATCTCCTCCAACCAAAAGTGCTTCATGTCCAAGGCCACCGAGGTAACACCGAAACCCACTCCTCAACCTATCTCTAGTGAGCCTTCCTCTCTTGATCTTGTTGGTCTAGAGGTGAAGAAAGAGATGATTGACATGTGTGAATTTGTTGCTACCTTAGATGAAGAAACTAAAACTTGTTTTGAGTCCTTGCTTGCACAACTTGACAATGCTAGGGATGCCTTAGATGAAAAGGAATAACTTCTTGACTTGCTAAGTAAAAATGAAAGAGATGCCGCCGATGAAATTGCTTCTCTCACTCAAAGTCTTGAGGATGAACAAAATATGAGAATTAATCTTGAAGAAAATGTGTCTAAGCTTGTAGATGATCATAACAACACCTTGTGCTCTATAATTAAAGAACGTGATCATGCTCTTGCTTTGATTAAGGTTCTCAAGAAAGAAAATGTTGAGTTTGTGAGTGGTCATGATAGGACTCAAAAGGATCTTGAGAAACTCAAAGAGGAACACAAAGTCTTGGAGAGTAAATTCTCAAATCTTTTTGAAGCCCATGAACAGCTTCAAACTCAATTAACTTGTGATCTTGCTAAGTCTTCCGCAGTGCAAATTATAGACTTGTCTAGCACTCCTAACCCTTGTTGCAAGCATGAGCATCTCATAGAGGAAGTCAAGGTGTTGAAGGATCAACTTGCCAAGACTAAGAAGAAGAAGAGGAAGAACAAGAAGAAGAAAAAGAACAAGGGCATGGCTCAAGGGGTACCAAATGGCCTAACCCTCTTGCAAAGTGACAACTTTGCCGGAAAGAACAATCCCTCTTATATTCTTTGCAAATCATATGATGGTCATGTATATGCTAGATATGTGGGAACTTCTTACACGCATGATTATCATTGGGCCATTTGGGTGCCAAAGGCTCTTGTCACTAACAAAAGGGGACCCATTGCAAAATGGGTACCTAAAACCAAAGCTTGATTTTCTTGTAGGACTATGCTTCCGGTGGATCAAAATGGGTGCTTGATAGTGGTTCCACGAGTCATATGACCGGAAGCAAGTCTATCATGACCGAGATGAGGCCCAATATTGCCAACACCATGGTATCCTATGGTGACAAAACAAGCTCTCAGGTTTTGGGTTTTGGCAAAGTGGTGGTAACCCCGGATGTATCCTTGGTTGACGTCATGCTTGTCAAAACTCTTGGTTACAACTTAATCTCAGTTCGTGCTCTTGCTATTATGGGTCTTTCTTCTTTCTTTAATACTCATACTGTGGTCCTCATGTGGAGCAAGTCTCTCAAGGTGGCTTTTGTAGGATATGTAGAACATGACTTGTGTGTGGTGGACTTTTCAGGGACCACTACTCCTCATGCTCTATGTCTCTATGCTAAAGCCGACAAGGGCTGGTTGTGGCATCTCCGCCTAGCCCATGTTAACATGAGAACTTTGCAAAGACTTCACTCCGAGGGCCACATCCTTGGAATTAACGATGTTTCTTTTGCCAAAGATCGTGTTTGCAGGGCTTGTATTGAAGGGAAGATGCATGAAACTCCTCACAAAGCACTCAATCAAATCACCACCGAGAGGTGTTTGGAGCTCTTGCATATGGATATCTTTGGTCCACCCTCTCATGATAGCCTTAGAGGCAAGAAATATTGCTTGGTTATTGTGGATGATTTCTCAAGATACACTTGGGTGTTCTTTTTCAAGTACAAGAGTGAGACTCAACAAACCGTCATTGATTTTGCTAATGAGGTTCAACGGAAGCACAATGCAACTATTCTCTCAATTCGAAGTGACAATGGCACCGAGTTCAAAAACTATACCTTGGATGAGTTTCTTAGTGATGAAGGAATCAAGATTCAATACTCCACTCCATATACCCCTCAACAATACGGAGTTACCGAAAGGAAGAATCGCACTTTGATGGATGCGGCTCGATCTATGCTAGCTGAGTTCAAGTCTCCATACAACTTTTGGGGCGAGGTCATCTCCACCGCTTGCCATGCAACCAACCGGCTTGATCTCCGCAAGAAAAAGAACAAGACCCCCTATGAACTTCTCACCGGGAAAAAGCCTAATGTTACCTACTTTCGGGTGTTTGGTTGCAAGTGCTACATTCTCAAGAAAGGAGTTCGTTTGTCCAAGTTTGAATCCAAGGCTCAAGAAGGAATTTTCGTTGGCTACTCAAATCAGTCCCATGCTTATAGAGTCTACAACAAAGCCAATGGAAGAGTTTAAGAGACGAGCAACGTGAAGTTTGATGAAAATCATGAGTCTCTTGTTAGGCAAGATGGTGTTTGTGATCCAAGTGATGAAATTCCTCCTAAGGCCATAAGAAGAATGGGCGTGGGTTTCCACCTCCCCATTGAGGATCCCCTTATGGACGAAGGAGAAGGACCAAGCTCTACTCAAGTGGAGCCCTCACTTTCACAAGATCATCTTTCCCCTCAAGGACCTACATTTTTGGCACAAGCTCCCTCAAGCCCTTCCGAAGCTTCCCATGCTCATGACTCTCCAAGCTCCAAAGATCAAGCTCTTCATCAACAACATCAACCTCCCCACGATGGGGCTCCTCCTCAAGGCACCTCCCACGGACAAGCTCTTCATCAACCTCATCAACCTCCCCAATATGGGGCTCCTCCTCAAGGTCACGGCTCTCCCCAAGGTCAAGCTCATCAAGATCAAGAGCAAGTCAATGATCCTCAAGGCTCCACTCCAAATGATGACTCCCCCGAAGTGGAAATTGATGAAGATGACCCTCGTGTTCGTGCTTATAGTCAAGGCGGCGGCTCAATTGGTGGCAATGACCAAGTGGTAGCTCAAGAATCTCGTGTTGAATCACAAGCCCGCCGTCAAGCCTATCGTCTCGCCAAGCTTGTTCAAGATGGCCATATCCTTGATAATGTCTATGGAGATTTCAATAAAGGTTCCACTACTAGGAGGCAACTAGCTTCCTTTAGCTCTCACCATGCGTTTATCTCTCTTGTGGAACCACAGAAAGTCTTCGAAGCTCTTGAAGATGATGATTGGCTTGATGCGATGAACGAAGAACTTCACAACTTCAAGAGGAACAATGTTTGGACATTGGTTGAGCGGACCAAAGATTGTCAAAACGTCATTGGAACCAAGTGGTTCTTCAAGAACAAGTGTGATGCGAATGGAATTGTCGTGCGCAACAAGGCAAGGTTAGTTGCCCAAGGATACTCACAAGTTGAGGGCATCGACTATGGTGAGACTTATGCCCCCGTTGCTCGCCTTGAATCCATTCGTATGCTTCTTGCCTTTGCTACCCATCATAACTTTAAGTTGCATCAAATGGATGTTAAGAGTGCTTTTCTTAATGGTCCTTTGAAAGAGTTGGTATACGTCAAGCAACCTCTGGGTTTTGAGGATCCACTTTTTCCGAACCATGTCTACAAGCTCAATAAGGCACTCTATGGCCTCAAGCAAGCCCCACGTGCGTGGTATGATTGCCTTAGGGAGCTCTTGTTAGACCGTGGCTTCGAAGTGGGCCTCATTGATCCCACTCTTTTTACTAAGAAAGTTGGAGGCCACTTGTTCGTATGCCAAATCTATGTTGATGACATTATCTTTGGGTATATTAACAAAACTTTTAATGAGGATTTTACCAAGCTCATGACCGATCGCTTCGAGATGTCCATGATGGGGGAGTTGAAGTTTTTCTTGGGTTTGAAGTCAAGCAATTGAGGAAAGGGACTTTCATCAACCAAGCCAAGTACATCCAAGACATGCTCAAGAAGTTCAAGTTTGATCAATTCAAAGGTGCCAAGACTCCCATGCCAACTAAGGTTAATCTTGATCTCGATCCCAAGGGTAAGGATGTGGATCAAAAACTCTATCGGTCTATGATTGGGTCTTTGCTCTATATTTGTGCATCCCGATCGGATATTATGTTGAGTGTGGGTATGTGTGCAAGATTTCAAGCCGCACCAAAGGAAAGTCACATGGTGGCAGTCAAGAGAATCTTTCGATATTTAGTTCATACCCCAAACTTTGGGTTGTGGTACCCCAAGGGAGCCAGCTTTGATCTTATTGGTTACACGGACTCGGACTGGGCTGGTGACAAAGTGGGAAGAAAGTCAACCTTCGGAGCTTGTCAGTTTCTCGGAAGATCTTTGGTTTGTTGGTCCTCGAAGAAGTAGAACTGTGTGTCTATGTCCACTGCCGAAGCTGAGTACATCTCTGCCGCAAGCTGTTGTGCTCAATTGCTATGGATGAAGCAAACTTTGAAGGATCTTGGACTATCTTTTGACAAGGTGCCTCTTCTTTGTGACAATGAGAGTTCCATTGCTATTGCTCACAATCCCGTGCAACACAACCGGACCAAGCACATTGAGATTCGTCATCATTTCATTCGGGACCATGTTGCTAGAGGAGACATTTCTTTGGAGTATGTTCCCACCAAGGCAAATCTTGCGGATCTTTTCACGGAGCCTCTTGATGAAGCAAGGTTCCGGGAGTTAAGGCATGAGCTAAATATCATCGATTCGAGCAATGTTGCTTGAGTACCTTGCACACCTACCCGCGTCTCAATGTGTATCTTGTTTGGATGTAGGCATGGATTTAGGGGGAGCGTAGTTCCTCTTATGAACAAATGCTATCCCTATTATGCGCACATTAAAGTTTTCATACTCTATAGTCTCTAAAGGAGACCATTTGAGCTTCATGATGAGTGTTGGTAATGAACCCAAGATATATCTTCGCGGTGTCAAGCCATTTACTCTTCTATAAGGTGGCCTCGGCCACCGACCCATTTTTATTTGTGTCTTTGACCCTTTTGTGTTTTTCTTGGCCTTTGTTGGCTTTGGTTCTTCACAGTTTGAGCTCTCTATCCTAAGCCTTTCCTTTCCTCAAGCCCTCTCTATTCACTGCACAAGTTCTTCCTTGTTATCTTCAAAACCTGAGAAGGTCTTCATGGCGTCACTGGAACTTCCGGTCAGCTGCCGGAACTTCCGGTCAGCTGGTTGTTCGTCTGAACCACCTGCTAACCTGGAACATGTTCAGCCTGACCCGGAACTTCTGGTCCACCGGAACTTTCGGTCCCTAACCAGAACTTTCGGTGGTGCTCCCTGTCCTATATAAGGTGGGCCCTAGGGGAAACGGGATCTTCTTCCTTTTTCCCCCAAGACCCATCCTCTATTTGGAGCAGCCGCCGGCCAAGACCTCTCCGCGAAGGTGCTCCGGCCCATTCGTCTCTGGCCACTCCTCCGCAGATCTGCTCTGTGGGAACCTTCCCCACCTCGATCTCCCGCCATGGACTCCGGTATTTTCCCTCAACTCCCTCCATTAATGGAGATCTTGCTCTCTCACCATGGCTTGAGTTAGGGCACACCATGTCTAGGCTAGTTCTTTGGCTAGAACTTGTTGGGAGATCTTGGTAGGCCTAGGGTATCATGCTAGAGTAGATTGGTCCAATACACTCTTGAAAATCTTTGCACTTGTGGCTTTTAGATCTAGATCTAGTGAACTGCTGTTTGGAACCGTCAGTTCGTGGTCTCACCGGAACTTTCGGTGAGCCACGACCGGAACTTCCGGTGGACCATTTTCACCGGAAGTTCCGGCGATTCAGCGGAAGTTCCGGCAACAATGCAACTTTTTCCTGATTGTATTTTTCCAATCTATTTCTTTTGTTTCCTCTTCCGAACTTGTGCACTTACCCCACCTTCCTTCCCTATTCTTGTGCTTTCTTCTCAGGGCAAGGTGGTACCCGCCAAGGCAAGCGTACCTGTCGACCATCCTCTGACATTCCTCCTGATATTGATGAATAAGATGTTGTAGAGGGAGTGTCCCAACCTTTACTAACATAAGGTGGTGTCCCCTGTGTTTACAATGCTAGTCCCTGGATCAATAGCTAGCATCCACAGTTTAGATGTAATATCAAGAAACAAGGGTCATAATATAACTTTATAACCAGGAATAACATAATTTTATTACATCTTTACATAGCTCATTTGGCTATTACAATACATTGCAGCGGAATAACTATAAGCATGGGGTCCTTCATCTTCAAAGTGCCACAGGCAGACATGTTGGTTGTAGACTTTGTAATCCTAATCAATCAATCTTCACTAAAAACAATCAAACCTGCAACATACAAGTTACAGCCACAAGGGTCAATACATTTGAATTGTATTGGCAAGTGATACTATGGTAGTATGGTGGAGTCTATCATCTATATGCATTTGGCTAAGTGGAGTTGAGGCTTGCATTGCTCAAAATAGATTTTCCTTATCATTTTGAAAACACTAGGTTTTGCTTGACAAAAACTTTTTTCTCAATCAAAGATTGAAGATCCTTTAACCCTTGTTCAAACCACAAGTTTTAACTTAGAAATTTGAATGATGAGATTCTTGACTGCTTCCATGTCTTGATGCTCAAATTGTCCTTTACCAGGGACATGGCTAAGTACTTAGATTTTACACTCTGCAGAGGTGGTGCACTTTCCCCACAAGACTTGGTTTCCCAAGACAAGATCTTTCAGAAGCCTTCCCTTAGACCAAAATGGACGCGTTCCAACCTATCAAAAACTACCACCCACTGTCCATATGGCTAAGTTCTTGCAACCTATATGATCTAGGCAGAGCCCATAATGCCAAGTGGCTGCACTTGAAGCTTCTCAACATTTGACATCTCAAATCTCTTTGTTCCTGGGTGGCCATCCACAAGTGAGATACACAAGGTAAACCATAGACATGGGCCTTGTGAAACACTCAACCAAAATCCACCAAGCAATTACCATTCCACCCAGGTGATTCATTAACTTAGTTGTTTTATTAAACAAAAATACAAGTCCTCAGACTTAGAAATTTTTCCATAGTGTGAATATATATTCCACCCTTGTTTTCTATTAGCTAGGCTAAGCTTGATAGTAGTAGGAATCTTAACTTAGGAAAAATCCTACTAAGGATTCATCTACTAGGTTTTCCTATAGCAAGGTTTATACTTAGCAAAATTCCATGCAAGTTTTACTTAGAGAAAATCACTAATGCATAGTGAAAGTAATGGGACAAAAAGTATGAAGCATCACTTGCCTTTTTGGTAGAGTATAGGTTCACTCCTTGTCCTTGCAACAATCACACTCTTCAAGTCACTACAAATCAATCAAGCAAGGCACAAACTCAATCTACCAATCAAACAAAACATCACATAAAATGACAAAGTCAAAGTAATGCATGCAAGCATGCCAAGCTTTGTTTTGTTTGAAAAAGTGGTTCCTAATGGATCATAAACATTTGAAAACACCTAATGGTCATTTCATAAAGTGGCAAAGTCATTTGCAAAAGGTTTCACTTCCTAAACCATTTTCAAAACAAAGTATCATTTTATGTGGTGTAGAAATATTTCTACTAAGGCATTAATCTATAGGGTTCACCAAATATGTTTTAAAACCATAAAACTTGGTGTTTAGGGTCAGAGAGTTTAAAACAAAACATTTTCCAAAAGATTTCTTCCAAAACCATTTTTAATAAATAAACCACATTTCTATTTGACTAGAAAAGGTTTTAAATCAAATAATCATTATTTTGTTTCACCAAATTCATTTTTGAATCCACAAAGTGTTTCCTAATGTTAGTAGGTTCAAATCACACCATTTGCCAAAGATTTTATCCCCAAATTCATTTTTAAACAATTTTTACATCCTTAACAAGCATACAAATGCTTCTGCATAAACAACCATTTTACCAGAGGCTTTTTATTAAACAAAACGCATGGTTGGCTAGGGCTTGTCTTGCTGATTCCATTGGTATAAAATTTGTAATTTTTGGACGTGTGGTTTGAAAGTTACAGGGTTTTCAAAATGGCATCTAAATCTGATTTCAAATTCTATTTTAAATCGTCTGGTGCCACGCGTCCTATTCTCATTCGTCGGTACCGCTTCACTCGGATCGGCTATTCTGGCGCGTTGGATCAAGTTGAATCATGCGGCTCAGAAGCGTGCGTACCCATTCGCTTACTTTCTATCCTATCCACCAGATCAAGATCGGACGGCTGCTGTGAGCTCGACCCTAAACGAGCTGCGCTGCGGCGGTGGCTGGCGGCGGAGCGGCCAGACGGTGGCGGCGCCGGCGATACAGGAAGCAAGGGTGGCTGGGGAGGTACTCACAGCGTTCGCAGAGGCCTGGGGAAGCTCAAGGTGATGCCGTCTTGTCGAGGGGCGCACTAGAGTGGGCTTGATTGCTCGTCGAAGATGAGCTGGGCCTCGGGCGGCTCTGGAGGTCGTCGAGGGCGAGGATAGGGGCACCCTAGGACGAAAGGGAGACACCGTTAGGTTCGCAAGAGCATGGTGATCATCATCGTGTCCACGGGGAAGAGAGGGGAGGTCTGGTTACCTGGGAGACGTCGCCGCAGTTGAAGACAGACGGCGGCGCTGGCTCGGGGTGACGCTGTCGAGCTTGCAGAGCTCGTGCGGGTGAGCTGGCGATGCCCAAAGGTGCGCCAGGGCTTGGGGTGTATGCGAGTGTGGTCAAGGAGACGAGGGGTGGCAAGACACGGCCGGAATCGTGGGAAAAGCTCGTCGGTGGCAGTAAGGTTCGGAGAAGAATCAGGACGGCCTGGGGGCATGCTAATGCGGGGTGACAGAGGGGAAATGGAGAGGAGAGGTACGCGTTTAAGCTTGCGTGATCAAAGCGAGTAAATGTGGTCGCATTAAGACGAATTAAGCCTGAGGAATCAACAGCAGGAGCAGGGAAGAACAGGTCGCTGTGGGTGAGGACGATGAGCAGGAGGGGTGGGGTCGGCTGGTCAGTGAGAAAAGGAGTAAGGGGGAGGTCCACCGGTCAGCTTCTGTGCGGGTCAGTAAGTTGGTGCCAAGCGTTTTCTTCGGGAGGGGGAGCTGGGCTGGTTTGCTGGGCCTAGTTGGGCTGCTGGGTTGGGTCGACCACATTCTATCTTTTTCTGTCTGAAACCTTTTTCTTTTTCCCAAATCAATTTCTGTTTTGAATTTCAATCAACTATTCAAACATTCACACAATTCAACAATCACTAAACTTTGTATTGTGTTAGTTCTGTTTTAACCACACAAAACCAAAGTCCAATACTAAAATAATATTTTTATTTTAGAGTCCATTTATAATTAAATAAAATGGACACTAGTTAATAAATCAAATGGGTTTTTATTTATTGTAAAACTCCATTTGAAATCTAAATATTTTCAAAACCAAATCAGTAGGTTTTATTTGAAAATTGAAGATATTTGGAAAACTTGTTTAAAATAAAATAACATTTTATTTTAGGGTCCATTAATCATTAAAAATGGACCTTAGTTATTAAATCAAATAGGATTTGTTTTATTAAAATATTTATTTTGAAATCTAAAATAAAACCAAAACACTTCAGTAGGTTTTATTTAAGGAAATAAAATACTTAGAAACTTATTTAAAATAAATAAATAAGTTTTAGTGTTTATTTAAAATGGGAAAAGCCTTTACTTAAATAAAATTGGATATTAAATCCTTATTATTTTATTTAAATAAAACTTTACTATTTTTAATCAAAACAAAACATTTTATTTCAAAATATTGGCCAAGGTTTAATTTGGCTTTATAAAATAATCTTTATTTATAAATTTATTCTTTTTCATTTGAAAACCAAATCTTTTTATTAAAAGATCCAAAATAGTAGTTTCACTTATTCAAAATATTTTCTATATTAATTGTTTAACTTTTCAAATCCCTTTAGGATTTGTTTGATCAAAAGGGTTTGAAGATTTCCAATTGGAATCAAAAAGTTTCTTCTCACCCTGAAAATCAACAAAGTTTTATTTTATTCAATTATTTTTCACATTACAAGATTTGGAAAATCTTGGGATGTGACAGGCTACCACCCTTAAAATAAATCTCGTCCCGAGATTTGGGGAGGCTAGGGGTTACAATGTTGGCTCAAAAGCATCTAGGGTACTACCACCCTTAAAAATTTTCTAACTAAATTACATATTGGCCTTCTTGGGGTCCTGGGAAAACTTCTCTGGGCAAACATCTGCACAGTGTCCTTTGTTTTCACACTTGAAACATGTGACAAGGCTGAGATCTTTTATAGGTTGGTTTATCTTGTGCTTCCTCTTTCCTGGACAGAAGTTTACATAGTGGCCTAGTTCCTTGCATTTGAAACACATCACTTGGCTGATATCTTTCTTTTCCTTTGGTATCATTGCCTCTTGTTTGTTTCTTTGGTTCTTCTTATTTTCTGGGCATTCATTGGCATAGTGTCCCATCTCTTTGCAATTGTAACATTGCACTTGAGTAATATCCTCCTTGTTAGGGTTGGGGCATTTCTTCTTCTTCTTCTTTTTGGGTCTCTCCAAGGCTTGGAGTTCCTCTAGTTCATGTTCTTCAAAGGTGGAAATTCTTTCTCTCTTCTTGGGGCATTGATCTTCATGTTCCTTGGATGCATGATCCTTGTCTCTAAAAATATTGCTAGCTTGGGTTCCTTCTAGATTAGCATCTTTGTCATCCTTGTTGTCATTAGCTCTTTGGGAAAAGTTTTCTCTCATGTTGATCATTTGAGTAACCAAACCTTGCAACAATTGGGATTGAAGTTTCAAAATCCTTTGTATGGCTGGGTCTAGTCCATTGTTGTTGGCTAAAAGCTGAGTTGTCTCTTGGCTCAACTGGTTTTGGGTTGATATAAGTTCTCTCATGTTGTCCTCTTGGTTGTTGTTGTTGTCATCAATCTTGATGTTGGTGTTTCTTGGAGAAGTCATCTGTTTGGTTTGGATTGGGATTAGAATAGGCAAGATATTTCTAAGGAAATATTTCCAATCACACACATCACAATTCACACAAGCAATGTGCAAGCAATCACAAACAACATTTCACTCAAACAACAAAGTTCAATCACATTTTTAGGCAACAAAATATTTTTGTTACACCACATAAGTTGGTGTGTTTAACTTAACTATATATGGTGGTCCATCTATATGGTTTACTTGAGATCTTTTCATCCTTCTTGGATGATTTTTCTTACATGAGATCATGGTTTCCTTGGGAAAACTCCTTGGTCACAAAGCTTCAAGTGTTGTGGGCTCCTTCTAACTTTTGCATTCCCTCAGTCTCTAAATCTTGAGCAAGATTTCCTTGTTTCACTTGTAGTCCTTAGTAGTATCCAAGTTGGAAGTCCTTGGTGAACATGCTGAAGATGTTGAAGTCATTAGAGTTGAAGAAGTTGAAGTCATTATAGTTGAAGATGTTCTTTGCACATGGTGAAGTCTTTGGCCATGGGGTAGGTTTTTCCATAAAGTTTGAAATAGAAGAGATGTGGAGTTGAAACCAAAATGGTTGAGGAAAGAGTTTACAAGATGGTTGGTAAATAATTTTTGGAACAAATACAATTCCTATTTTTCTAAGGGTTTTTTGTCCAATCCTAGGTTTACAAACCTACAGGCAACACAATTCTCTGATACCATCTGTAGAGGGAGTGTCCCAACCTTTACTAACATAAGGTGGTGTCCCCTGTGTTTACAATGCTAGTCCCTGGATCAATAGCTAGCAACCACAGTTTAGATGTAATATCAAGAAACAAGGGTCATAATATAAGTTTATAACCAGGAATAACATAATTTTATTACATCTTTACATAGCTCATTTGGCTATTACAATACATTGCAGCGGAATAACTATAAGCATGGGGTCCTTCATCTTCAAAGTGCCACAGGCAGACATGTTGGTTGTAGACTTTGTAATCCTAATCAATCAATCTTCACTAAAAACAATCAAACCTGCAACATACAAGTTACAGCCACAAGGGTCAATACATTTGAATTGTATTGGCAAGTGATACTATGGTAGTATGGTGGAGTCTATCATCTATATGCATTTGGCTAAGTGGAGTTGAGGCTTGCATTGCTCAAAATAGATTTTCCTTATGATTTTGAAAACACTAGGTTTTGCTTGACAAAAACATTTTTCTCAATCAAAGATTGAAGATCCTTTAACCCTTGTTCAAACCACAAGTTTTAACTTAGAAATTTGAATGATGAGATTTTTGATTGCTTCCATGTCTTGATGCTCAAATTGTCCTTTACCAGGGACATGGCTAAGTACTTAGATTTTACACTCTACAGAGGTGGTGCACTTTCCCCACAAGACTTGGTTTCCCAAGACAAGATCTTTCAGAAGCCTTCCCTTAGACCAAAATGGACGCGTTCCAACCTATCAAAAACTACCACCCACTGTCCATATGGCTAAGTTCTTGCAACCTATATGATTAGGCAGAGCCCATAATGCCAAGTGGTCGCACTTGAAGCTTCTCAACATTTGACATCTCAAATCTCTTTGTTCCTGGGTGGCCATCCACAAGTGAGATACACAAGGTAAACCATATACATGGGCCTTGTGAAACACTCAACCAAAATCCACCAAGCAATTACCATTCCACCCAGGTGATTCATTAACTTAGTTGTTTTATTAAACAAAAATACAAGTCCTCAGACTTAGAAATTTTTCCATAGTGTGAATATATATTCCACCCTTGTTTTCTATTAGCTAGGCTAAGCTTGATAGTAGTAGGAATCTTAACTTAGGAAAAATCCTACTAAGGATTCATCTACTAGGTTTTCCTATAGCAAGGTTTATACTTAGCAAAATTCCATGCAAGTTTTACTTAGAGAAAATCACTAATGCATAGTGAAAGTAATGGGACAAAAAGTATGAAGCATCACTTGCCTTTTTGGTAGATTATAGGTTCACTCCTTGTCCTTGCAACAATCACACTCTTCAAGTCACTACAAATCAATCAAGCAAGGCACAAACTCAATCTACCAATCAAACAAAACATCACATAAAATGACAAAGTCAAAGTAATGCATGCAAGCATGCCAAGCTTTGTTTTGTTTGAAAAAGTGGTTCCTAATGGGTCATAAACATTTGAAAACACCTAATGGTCATTTTATAAAGTGGCAAAGTCATTTGCAAAAGGTTTCACTTCCTAAACCATTTTCAAAACAAAGTATCATTTTATGTGGTGTAGGAATATTTCTACTAAGGCATTAATCTATAGGGTTCACCAAATATGTTTTAAAACCATAAAACTTGGTTTTTAGGGTCAGAGAGTTTAAAACAAAATATTTTCCAAAAGATTTCTTCCAAAACCATTTTTAATAAATAAACCACATTTCTATTTGACTAGAAAAGGTTTTGAATCAAAGAATCATTATTTTGTTTCATCAAATTCATTTTTGAATCCACAAAGTGTTTCCTAATGTTAGTAGGTTCAAATCACACCATTTTCCAAAGATTTTATCCCCAAATTCATTTTTAAACAATTTTTACATCCTTAACAAGCATACAAATGTTTCTGCAAAAACAACCATTTTACCAGAGGCTTTTTATTAAACAAAAGGCATGGTTGGATAGGGCTTGTCTTGCTGATTCCATTGGTATAAAATTTGTAATTTTTGGACGTGTGGTTTGAAAGTTACAGGGTTTTCAAAATGGCATCTAAATCTGATTTCAAATTCTATTTTAAATCGTCTGGTGCCACGCGTCCTATTCTCATTCGTCGGTACCGCTTCACTCGGATCGGCTATTCTGGCGCGTTGGATCAAGTTGAATCATGCGGCTCAGAAGCGTGCGTACCCATTCGCTTACTTTCTATCCTATCCACCAGATCGAGATCGGACGGCTGCTGTGAGCTTGACCCTAAACGAGCGGCGCTGCGGCGGTGGCTAGCGGCGGAGCGGACAGACGGTGGCGGCGCCGGCAATACAGGAAGCAAGGGTGGCTGGGGAGGTACTCACAGCGTTCGCAGAGGCCTGGGGAAGCTCAAGGTGATGCCGTCTTGTCGAGGGGCGCACTAGAGTGGGCTTGATTGCTCGCCGGAGATGAGCTGGGCCTCGGGCGGCTCTGGAGGTTGTCGAGGGCGAGGATAGGGGGCACCCTAGGACAAAAGGGAGACACCGTTAGGTTCGCAAGAGCATGGCGATCATCATCGTGTCCACGGGGAAGAGAGGGGAGGTCTGGTTTACCTGGGAGACGTCGCCGCAGTTGAAGACAGACGGCGGCGCTGGCTCAGGGTGACGTTGTCGAGCTTGCAGAGCTCGTGCGGGTGAGCTGGCGATGCCCCAAGGTGCGCCAAGGCTTGGGGTGTATGCGAGTGTGGTCAAGGAGACGAGGGGTGGCAAGACACGGCCGGAATCGTGGGAAAAGCTCATCGGTGCTAGTGAGGTTCAGAGAAGAATCAGGACGGCCTGGTGGCATGCTAATGCGGGGTGACAGAGGGGAAATGGAGAGGAGAGGTACGCGTTTAAGCTTGCGTGATCAAAGCGAGTAAATGTGGTCACATTAAGACGAATTAAGCCTGAGGAATCAACGGCAGGAGCGGGGAAGAACAGGTCGCTGCGGGTGAGGACGATGAGCAGGAGGGGTGGGGTCGGCTGGTCAGTGAGAAAAGGAGTGTGGGGGAGGTCCACCGGTCAGCTTCTGTGCGGGTCAGTAAGTTGGTGCCAAGTGTTTTCTTCGGGAGGGGGAGCTAGGCTGGTTTGCTGGGCCTAGTTGGGCTGCTGGGTTGGGTCGACCACATTCTATTTTTTTCTGTCTGAAACCTTTTTCTTTTTCCCAAATCAATTTCTGTTTTGAATTTCAATCAACTATTCAAACATTCACACAATTCAACAATCACTAAACTTTGTATTGTGTTAGTTCTGTTTTAACCACACAAAACCAAAGTCCAATACTAAAATAATATTTTTATTTTAGAGTCCATTTATAATTAAATAAAATAGACACTAGTTAATAAATCAAATGGGTTTTTATTTATTGTAAAACTCCATTTGAAATCTAAATATTTTCAAAACCAAATCAGTAGGTTTTATTTGAAAATAGAAGATATTTGGAAAACTTGTTTAAAATAAAATAACATTTTATTTTAGGGTCCATTAATCATTAAAAATGGACCTTAGTTATTAAATCAAATAGGATTTGTTTTATTAAAATATTTATTTTGAAATCTAAAATAAAACCAAAACACTTCAGTAGGTTTTATTTAAGGAAATAAAATACTTAGAAAACTTATTTAAAATAAATAAATAAGTTTTAGTGTTTATTTAAAATGGGAAAAGCCTTTACTTAAATAAAATTGGATATTAAATCCTTATTATTTTATTTAAATAAACCTTTACTATTTTTAATCAAAACAAAACATTTTATTTCAAAATATTGGCCAAGGTTTAATTTGGCTTTATAAAATAATCTTTATTTATAAATTTATTCTTTTTCATTTGAAAACCAAATCTTTTTATTAAAAGATCCAAAATAGTAGTTTCACTTATTCAAAATATTTTCTATATTAATTGTTTAACTTTTCAAATCCCTTTAGGATTTGTTTGATCAAAAGGGTTTGAAGATTTCCAATTGGAATCAAAAAGTTTCTTCTCACCCTGAAAATCAACAAAGTTTTATTTTATTCAATTATTTTTCACATTACAAGATTTGGAAAATCTTGGGATGTGACAAATGTTGAGGTTGTGCGTCCAACCACTCAGACTAGTCATCAGAGGGCTGCTGCTGCTCGTCGTGCTGCTGCTGCTGAAGGGAAGAGGCCTGCTCTTTCTCAGAAGGCCACTGCTGCTGGGCCAGACATGACCAAAGCCAAGATCTCCAAATGGTCTCAGAAAGCTCACTCTGCATTCAGGCGTACGGATCCCTACCTCGTGGCTCGTGACCATCTTTGCTTGGACCCTCACTTCCACAACTACCATCAGGAACAAATATTTGCTGAAATCTATGCCACGAAGAAGAAGTTCGTGGTTGCCCCTCAAAAGTACATCGATGTGACTCACATGGAAGAGAAGCATGCATACTTTGGAGAGGCTCTTGATATTTGCCAGAAGTTTGGGCTGATTCCCCTCATGGAGCACCGTCAGAACTTTGATGTGAATGTTATTGCTCAGTTTTAATCAACTCTATTTATTCACATGCAGTCCTCTACTAAAGGTGTGTTGAAGTGGATGACTAGGGGATTGTTTCTTACCGCCACTTGGTCTGATTTTGCTGAGCTTCTTGGCTATCCCCTTCAGCCAGGCCGCAGGGAAAATGGTTGGCATGTTCACAGTCCCGAAGCTGCTGATCCTAAGGTCCTGGAGCCTCTCTACATTGAAGGGTGGGGAACTGTTGGGTTTGTGAATCATCTGCTGCCATTTTTTGACATCATGTGCAGGGTGTACTTGAACACCATCTCTCCCAAGGCTGGTAACTTTGATCAGTTCCATGGCTATCAGGTTGACCTCATGCATCAGACTTATCTTCGCCGTGACACTGACAGGCCAATGTATGTTATGCACTTCATCTACTCAGAGATGGGCAAGCTATTATTGAAAAGCGCTCCTGCATCTATGCTCCCTTCATTCAGACTCTCATCAATCACAAGTGGCTTGAGACGACTGGCACTCGCTTTCCTGAAGACAACATCACCATTCATGAGGAGAAGAAGCTGCGTGTGAGTAAGCACCAAAAGCCTCGTTCTCAAGAAGAAAAGGAAGCTGAACTCCAGAAGGCCCGAGATGAAGCTGGTGGTCCCTCCTCTGATCCTAGGGGCTCTAGTGCTGGTGGTCCTTCTCTCCAGAGGCAGACGTCTTGGGCAAAGAAGCTGCTTGGGAAGGTGAAGAAGACTTTCTGATATCTGCAGGACCGCGAGTATCAGGCCTTTGTAGATCAGCGTCACAATGTTCAGCGCCAGAAGGCCACATGACAGCTCTCAACATTCCTAGCTCACCGGTCACTAGCTCTGTCACTCTTCCCAAGGATGATTGGATTCGCGACAACTACCACTGGTCCGAGTATGAGTCTGAGGAGGAGGTCACTGGTCCGTCGCCTGAGTGGGGTCCTTGGGTCCCTGAGTCTGCTCCTCCTCCCTTTCATGGCTGGGACGATTAGATTGATCTTTTCTTCCTTTTTGGTGTCTCGATGCCAAAGGGGGAGAAAGATGTCTATTAGGTTGTCTACGGGATTTGCATGGGTTGAGCGCGAGCCTGTTCTTGCCTTTTATCTTTTCTTGCTCGCGAACTCTCTAGTTTATTTGTGTGCTTGTGGACCTTTTATGTCTGTGAACTTATGTGTGCTTGTGGACCATGTTATGTTTGAGACTATGTGGTATCTTTGTGGTATCTTATGCAATGCCGTGCTTGTGGTATCTTGTTGTCATCTTATGACCATATGCATATGGTGGTGGAGCCTCATAGCTCTTACTGTTATTATTATTCCTTTTGTCTCCACCACATTTGGTTGGTGTCTGGTATGATCTCTATCCTTTCTTGTACCTTGCACTTGTGCTATATTTGCAATTGGTAAGGGGAGCCTCCTTGAATGTGTGCCAGTCTTGTCCTTAGAGTTTTTCTCTACCTTGCACACATACAGGGGAGCTTGTCCCGTCCATTGCAAAGGTTGCTTTGATTCTATGCAAATCTTTGGGATTGTCATCTAACACCAAAAAGGGGGAGATTGAAAGGACTATATCTTTCCATGTTGTTTTTGGTGTTAATGATAATCCCATTTGTGTTTTAATTGTGCACTTGAGTTTCAGGGGAAACGTTGTTGATGTCTCCTTCAAATGTGGTGGATGCTCTCTTGGGATCTCATGAAGACGGTGGCCTTTTAGTTTTCTCCTAGTTTCTGTCCGGTTGTTGTTTTTAGGTCACCGTACTATTAAGAGGGGGTCCATCTTGGAAGGCTGTGGGAAATCACTTGTTCTTGCACAAACCTATATGCACCGCCATAGCCATCCTACTATACCGTGAGAGAGTGTGTTTCTGTTCCGTTGGAGCCTTCTATGTCTCACCGGAACTTCCGGCCTGGCGCCGGAAGTTCCGCTCAGGCCTTTTTCTGCGGGTTGATCTGAGCAATGTTCCGATCATAGTTCCGCCCCAAGTTCCGCTGGTGAATCAGTAACCTACTGTATGAGTGTTCTATTTGCCGGAACTTGGGCTAGAACTTGCATCGGAACTTGCCCTGATAGGAAGTCCTGAGCAGAACTTCCGCCTAGACGCCGGAACTTCCGCCCAGATTCGGCTCGTGACCTAGAACTTCCGCCCCTAGTTCCGCTCCAAGTTCCGCTGAAGGGTCAGTAACCTTCTGTTTGAAGTGTTCTATTTGCCGGAACTTGGGTCAGAACTTGCATCGGAAGTTCACCGGAACTTCCGGTCTGTTTTGACCGGAACTTCAGGTTGAGCTTTTGGAGCGGGCGTCAACGGTCTGATGACCGTTGGAGCCAGTCTGGGCGGAACTTCCGGCTTCTCACCGGAACTTCCGGTGAGGTCGCGGGGGCCGAAACGGTTCAGTGCGGGGGGACCTATTTAAGGCACCTCTCTTCTTCCTCCCATTCTCTCTCGAATTTTTCTCTCTCCTCCATTAATGCTTGAGCTTCACCTCACTAGATCTCTCTCTCTAGCCACTCAAATGACTTGATCTTTTGAGAGGTGAGGGAGGTGACCTAGATCTACACTTCCACCAAAGAAGATTTGATTTCCCCCACCCATCCTTTGTGGATCTTGTTGCTCTTGGGCTTCTTGAAACCCTGGACGGTGTAGGGCATCCTCGGAGCTAAGGCTTGTGTTGTAAAGCTTCGAGGGGTCGTTGAGGGCCTCCAATTGAGTTGTGGAGCCTCCCCTCAACCTTGGTGTAAAGGTTTCGGTTGGTGACGAGGTTTGATCTCGTCAATGCCCATTGTTATGGACTTGGGTTTTGGAGAAGATGGGGATGCTGGAGATCGCGGAACGATTAGCAAACAAGCAACACGGGACACAAGGTTTACCCAAGTTCAGGCCCCCGGAGGGAAAACCCTACTCCTTCTTGTCTGCTCTTGATTACGGCGGAACCGGTGATTACAGGGCTGCGCCGATGCAATCTGGGGTGGAGGTGCGTATGCGAAAGTATGAGAGAGATAGAGATCTAGGTCGTGCCCTCCTGGCCTTTATATAGACTTAGGCAGGTCCCAGGCACAGATCTAGTCGGTTACAGGTTCTAGGGTTTACCCCTTTGAATTTCCTATCTACTCTAGTCTTGCTCTCCAAGGAACCGAAGGCATCATGGGCCTTGGCCACCGAAAATCTTCATGGGCCGGCATATATTTGCCATGGGCCTTCCTTGGGCTAGACTAGGTATGCTGAGGTCGTGTATCCGCGGGGTATAACCATGGCAGTAGCCCCTGAGTGTTCAGTCGAATCGTAGATTCGGCTGAGGACTCTTCAATCCTTCGGGTGCAACTCTGTCTTTCAAGAGAATGTGTAGGGATTGTTTATGCGTGTGCCTGACTCTCCCGACGGATCAGGGTCATTTAACTATCTTAGGACAAAAAAACACGATCTTCTTCAGGTTCGAGTCCCTCGACTCGAACCTGGAACATATGCTGGCGTAATTCGACTCAGGCCGCAGAGGACTTACAGGAGTGGAATTCCAGTGAATTTAATTGATGTACCCAACGCGTCCGTCAGGATTTTTCATCGCGCCTGTTGGCACGGGTTTATACTAGCAGAGCGCAGTCATGTGCGTTACCAGGCCATCAGATGATATTTGTAGGTCTTATCTTTGCATCGCAGACACAGCATCCGAATTTTATCACCGCGGAGGTGTTTCGGGTAGCCAAGGAGAATGCTACTCACTTAGCGTTTAATTGGGGCAGAGTTGCCGAAAAGTTTTTGCGTACTGATCCGAAGGATCGCAGTCGAAATTTTATAGGGTGCGCGACCAGCGCTCCCTATGGGAGTAGCCCCCGAGTGTCTGTTCAAGTCATAGACTCGAGCAGAGACTTTAATTCAGCCGTTGTTCAGTGTCAGGTCCGTAGGACACAAATTTTTTCGGATGCTTAAATCCATCCTCCCTATGGGAGTAGCCCACGAGTCCGTAGTGGAGTCGTAGACTCAATGTAGTACTCGAAGAAACAGTTCAGTGTTGTAACGTGTTGTTCAATTCTCGGGTGCGCGTCCAGCGCTCCTGATAGGAGTAGCCCTCGAGTAATTAGTCGAATCGTAGATTCGAGTGAGTACTCTTAGCTTTGAAGCCGAAGAAATTGTGACTGTTGCTAGTATAGCTTTTGATGACATCAGTGCTGACGATCGATGACCTCAAGCATCTACTGCGCCAGAGATGACTTGACTGGACGAACATGGGTCTGACCTTGAATTGACCGGTCATGCGCGGCATGGAGATAATTATGGTGTCGCCTCGATTTCCGCGCGTAGTGGGCGACGTGTTAGCGACGGTTCGTTGCGATGCTGACACGTGTATGGCCAGATCCTGCCATTGGCGTTAGGTCTTCTCGATGGACGGTTGTCACGCATTGTCTTCGTCTTTATAATCATTGGGGGAAAACATTAGTCTATTTTCACCGCAGCCATTCTTGTTTCACTGCTCCCTTGTTCTCTGAGAGTTTTTGCTGCGCGCTGGAATAACCTCGGACATTTCCTTCTTCCATCCTACGTTCTCATTGTCGGCGCCGCCGTACCGTAATGGGGAAGCCGAAGAAGTCCTCCTCTGCGGTTGGTACCAGCGCTGCTGGAGGGAAGAAGAGTGTTGCCGCTACCCGTGTCACCGATGGTGGCTGGCGGCGATCGGAGACGCGGGAGAGTGATCTCCGCAAGCTTCGTGAGCGGGGCTTGATCCCGCAGGATAGGGAGGTCGTAAAACTCCCAGGCAACGAGGTAATCCCCCGTCCCCCCGCTGGGTTTCGGGTTATGTTCCTCGCCTTTGTTCTTCGTGGCTTTTCCTTCCCAGTCCACGACTTCCTTCGTGGACTGCTTTTTCTTTATGGCGTCCAATTGCATCATCTTTCCCCCAATTCTCTTCTTCACATTGCTTGTTTTATCACTTTCTGCGAGTGCTGGCTTGGTATCGAGCCGCACTTTGGCCTCTTCCGGAAACTCTATTCCGTGAAGAGGCAATCTGGTTTGGATGGTGTTTATCCCATTGGGGGTTGCATCATGTCCCTCAAACCCAATCTGCTTTTATTTTCTTTTTCCATGTCCGAATCTGTCCAGTACTAGCGGAGGCGATGGTTTTATATCCGCGACTCCACAGTGGCTGGGCAGGATTTTGGTCTTGCTCCTTTCGACCCCTCCCAAAAGATCGAGCCGAAGAGGTCCTAGAAAAACCAGATCTTGGATGGCGAGGTAGCGGAGATAGAGGCTCTCTATCGTCGAGTGGAGGATCTCCAGCTGATTCCGGAGAAGGAAGTGAATGGTGTGGATATCATCCGCACTTTTCTTGAGCGTCGGGTGCAGCCACTCCAAGCTAGGGCGCACCCAATGTTCCTTTATGCTGGCCGTCGTGATCCGACTAGGGTTTCGACTGAGAAATTCTCCAAGGGAGATCTCGACGGGGCCCTTCGTTCGCTGCTAAAGTTCAAGGCTGGAGAGGATATCGCAGGGAAGTCGCTGACTTCTCCGTTTTCTGCTTTGCTTCCTGTTCCACGGGTGTAGATCCGTGCGCGTAGCGCTATTTTCGACTGCATTGTATTTGCACTTGTTTGCTAACAAATTTTCTTCTCTTGTGCAGGACTTCAAAGTGTCGGGCATGTCGCCTCCATTACCCGAAGTATTCCCGGATGCTCCGGATAATAAGGTGGTGGATTCCATGTCCGAGCTGCCATCGGCGTGATCTCCGACTAAAGAGGCCAACGAGTTGAGCGAGGACCACACTCGCAAGAGGACACGGAGCTCCAGCGAGTCTTCAGATGCCTCGACTCCTCCGACTCCTAGGAATCTGATGTGGCTTGAACGTCACAGTGATGGGCATGGAGGCTCTTCCTCTCCGATTCCTGCCGTTCCCGTGCAGGCTGTGGCACCGCACCCGCTGGCGAAGCGGAAGAAGGAAGAAAAGAAGGAAGAGAAGAAGGAAGAGAAGAAAGAGGAGAAGAAAGTCCGGAGGACCCCTCTTGTCTTCGACCTGAGCGAGCTTGACTCGTAAATTTCCTTAGTCATGCACTGCTTTTCCTTGCCTGTTTACTTTGTACTTGTGCTAATTTGTCCTTGTGCAGCCACTCCTCCAACGACTCCTCTAGTGATGGTGCTCGGGAGATGATGGGGGAGTCGAAAATCGCGTTCCCTCCTCCTCAGACGGTGGCTACCTCTGAAGGCGCTGCTCCAGACCCTTCTCCACAGGAGGTTCGGGTCGTTGCGCCTCAGAAGACTGCAAGCGGACCTTCGGAGTCGCCGTTGGATCATGTGAGTAGTTCTTCCTCCTGCCACGGGGAAAGCCCCCGAGCATCTGTAAAGGACTTTTTTTGTTTGTTCCTCCTTCGGGTCTCGGGGGAGCCCCCGAGCGTTTTCGTGTGTGTAGTTTCCTTATGCTCTTTCTTTTGGGCGTAGCCCCAGAGTCCTTCTCTTGACTAGTAGGTCTTTTTCCTGCTGCCTTTTGTGCAGGATGCCAAACGACTGGTGCAGCAGCACCTGGCGCTGGAGGCCAGCCTCAAACAGCTTCAAGGTACTTTTATGCCTTGGTCTTTCCTTCTTCTTGTATTCTTGTCCTGTTATCCGGCGTTTGTATTATTTGAATGCAGAGGAGCACAACACCTCCCTTCGTGAGATTGATGCTCTCAAAAAGATCCTCGGTCAAGCGGAAAATAAGGCCGAGGTCGCCGTTGGTGCGAAGGAGCGCCTCGAGCTGGAGCTGGCTACTGCGGCCGAGGCTAAGGAGCGCCTGCAGCGGGAGGCCACGGACCGTGAGGAGCAGCTTGCTGCCGCCACGGCTTCGTGCGAGAGAGAGGTGGCCGGCAAGCTTATGGCGGCCATCATTGGATGATTCGTTGCAGCTTGCGTTTCTTCGAGACCGTGTTCATAGTCTCGAGAAAGAGTTGCTGGGGGTGCGTGGCCATGCCGACGTTTGGAAGTCCAAGGCAGATCGAGGTGCTGCCAGAGAGGAGTACTTGATGGCGGAATTGCTTCGATTATCCGAGCATCTTCAGTGTAAGTATTTCGAGTTGTTGCCCATTTCTTCGGATGCGCCTGCTGGCATTGCATCTTACTTTTGTGCAAGTATTGCAGGTGCTAACCTTGCTCCAAGGAAGGAGAAGGAGCATGTTGTTGTTCGGGTCAATTGCTTGACTCAACAGGACATGGAAGCCGGTGGGTTCTTCTAGATGGATCGTGACCGTGCCATGGTCCTTGCGACGGTGCAAGATCGTGTTCACCAAGTATCGGGGGTGCTTCGTCAGGTGCAGACTTCACTCGCGTCGGTTCTGCATGTGATGTTTCCGCTGGATGCTGCACCGTCAACCCTCTGGTATTTTGTCAAAGTTTCGGAACGTGCATTATGTCAAGGAATTGGTGCGGCATCAGCTCGTCGCAGGGGTGAAGGCTGCGCTATCCCTTGTGAGGTTGCATCGCCCTGATGTGGATATGTCCGCTGTAGCGGCTGGGCCGCCCCTTCGGCCGGTTGGTGGTGTGTGGGATATGCGTCCACATTATGCGGCTGTAAGGCAGTATGCCGAAGAGATCGTAGATCTGTTTGAGCAGCATGCTCAGATTATTCTTCAGAGTAGGTAGTACCTGTAAAAGAGATAGATGTAAAATTTGTATATATTTTACTGGGCGTGTTTTGCCCTTTGTTATAAAGGTTTGATTGTTGTTTGAGCACGTAGTGCTTTGTTCACATACGTGTCCTTTTCGTTAGCCTGACGTGGTCAGCTACTCAGGTGTACACGTGTTATCCTCAGTCGACGAAATCGTGAGGTGGGGGGAGCCCCCGAGTGCGTTTGTAGCATGGAGTAAAAGTGCGAATAGAAAATTTTTGGGGCGAGACACTTAGCTTTATTTATATCGTAATGGAGGAGGTACATTGTTCGGCTGGGTAGCCTTGGCTGAATAGCCTTATTGAAAGTAAGGGGGTAGGTAGCTAAGGGTAGAATCGTCGCAGCTGTGCGACGTTCCATGGGTTGGAGTATGCGACTCCAGACTCCACGTGCTTGAGGTGATAGGCGCCACCTGGGATGACTTCGGTGACGATGTAGGGTCCTTACCATGGTGACTCGAATTTCTTCGGTCGCTCTTGCTTGAGTCGCAAGACGAGGTCTCCTTCGACGAAGGACCTTGGGCATAGCCGTCGGCTATGGTAGTTGCGGAGACTCTGCTAGTACACCGCTGATCGAGCTGCTGCTATGTCTCGTGCTTCGTCGAGTGTGTCGACGGCATCTTCGAGTGCACCCGTGGATTCGGCTTCGCTATAAGCGACAACCCGGGGGGCCTGGTGGCGTACTTCGGCTGGTAGCACGGCTTCATCCCCGTGCACCATGAAGAACGGCGTGTAGCCGGTGGAGCTGTTTCGTGTGGTACGCAGGCTCCATAGGACGGAGGGTAGCTCTTTCGTCCAGGCTCCGGCGAGTCGCTCGAGTGGGCTCATGAGGCGCTTCTTGATGCCAGCACCGATTAGGCCGTTGGCCTTTTCCACCTGCCCGTTCGTTTGCGGGTGCGCCACAGAGGCGTATGTGATGTTGATTCCGAGGCCTTCGCAGAAGTCTTGGAATTCTTTGGAGATGAAGTTCGATCCATTGTCGGTGATGATGCTATGTGGTACGCCGAACCTGTAGACAATGGATTCAAAGAACTTGACGGCAGTCTTGCCCTTTTGGTTAGTGACCGGCATTGGTTCGATCCACTTGGTGAATTTGTCGACTGCGACCAGGAGGTAGACGTGCCCCCCTTTCGAGGACCTTGGCAGTTTACCGATCATGTCGAGGCCCCATTGGGCGAAGGGCCAGGCCAAAGGTATGGGCCTGAGCTCTGGCCCGGGTGCGTGTGGTTTGTCGGCGAACCTTTGGCACCCTTTGCATCTTCAGACGATGTCTTTTGTGTCATTCATGGCCGTTGGCCAGTAGAATCCAGCTCGTAGAGCTTTGGCGACAAGGGAGCGACTGCCTGCGTGATGGCCGCAGATGCCCTCATGGATGTCTTGAAGTATGGTTTTCCTGTCACCGATGGTGACGCACCTTTGTAGTACACCCGAAATGCTGCGCTTGTACAGCTCGCCATTGATGATGGTGAAGGCTTTTGACCGGCGAGATATGCGTCGGGCATCCGTCGGGCTATCAGGTAGTTCTCAGTTTATCAAGTACTGGAGGTATGGCTGTGTCCAGGTTTCTTCGACTGCCATGACCTGCATCAGGTTGACCACGGCGACCTCTGTGTCCAGTTTTTCGGGTCCTTCGTGTCCTTCGGGTAGCGTAGCCCCCGAGTGTTCTGCTTCTTCTGGTGATCCCTTAGGGAATTTCCGCTTGATGGATGGCACGCAGATCTGTTCGAGGAACACACCTGGTGGCACCCTTGCGCAGGTGGAGCCGATGTTGGCGAGTATGTCGACCTCCTCGTTGCTTTCTCTTCCAACGTGCCGAAGCTCGCAGCCGTCGAATTCTCCTTCGAGTGAGTTGTAGAGTGCGCGGTACGCGATCATGTTTTCGGTGTGTGCGTCGCACTCATTCATCGTCTATTGGACGATGAGGTTGGAGTCACCGTAGATGACTAGGCGCGTTGCGCCGCAGATCTTTGCCACCCTCATGCCATGGATGAGGGCTTCGTATTCGGCCTCGTTGTTGGAAGCTCGGAATTTCATCTGAAGGACGTACTTCATCTTATCGCCCTGCGGGGAGGTCAGTATGACCTTGGCTCCCGCTCCAGCTTCACGCCTGGAGCCGTCGAAATGCATCGTCCATGACTGCGACATGTCTGGGGTATCTGGCAGCTGCAGCTCCATCCAGTGCACAAGGAAGTCCGGAAGGACGTGAGACTTGATTGCGAGTCGCTTCTCGTAGACGATGTCTAGAGGTGACAGCTCGATGCCCCACAGGGCCATGCGTCCTGTGGCCTCCGGATTGTTCAGGATGCTGTTCAGGGGTGCTTCGTTGACGACCATCACCTGGTGCTCCTGGAAATAATGGCTCAACCGACGAGCCGTCATGAACACGCCGTAGGCGAGTTTCTGGTAGTGAGGATACCTCTGTTTTGTTGGCGTCAATACCTCGCTGAGGTAGTAGATTAGGCATTGGACCCTGTGGGTCTTGCCTTCTTCGGGTCGCTCGACCACTAGTACGGTGCTCACCACCTGGTGTGTAGCTGCTATGTACAACAGTAGGGGCTCGCGCTCCTTTGGCGTAACCAAGACGGACGAGGTGGAGAGCAGCCGCTTCAGATCTTCGAATGCATCGTCCGCTTCAGGTGTCCATTCGAATTTGTCTGCCTTGCGTAGTAGCTGGTAGAATGGCAGGGCTTTCTCGCCCATGCGGCTGATGAACCTGCTCAATGCCGCTATTCGCCCTGCGAGCTGCTGGACACCCTTGAGATTCTTCGGTTTCTCCATGGCCATTATGGCCCGTATTTTCTTCGGGTTCGCCTCGATCCCCCGCTGGGAGATGAAGTAGCCAAGCAGCTGACCCGATGGGACGCCGAAGGCGCACTTTTCGGAGTTGAGCTTGATCCTGTAGAGGTCAAGATTATCGAACGTCTTGCGGAGATCGTTGATGAGTGTTCTCGCCTCCCTGGTTTTGATGACTATGTCGTCGACATAGACTTGGACATTGCGACCGATATGGTCCTACAAGCATGCCTGCATGCACCGCTGGTACGTGGCACCTGCGTTCTTTAGCCCAAAAGGCATTGTGTTGTAGCAGAACACTCCGAACGGCGTGATGAATGCTATTTTCTCTTGGTCTTCGACCTTGAGACGAATCTGGTTGTAGCCTGAGTAGGCGTTGAGGAAGGAGAGTTTCTCGCATCCTGCGGTCGAATCAATGATCTGGTCGATCCGAGGAAGAGGGAAGTGATCCTTTGGGCTGTGCTTGTTCAGCGACGTGAAGTCCACGCACATCCGCAGGATGTCCGTGTCCTTTTTGGGGACCATCACTGTATTGGCAAGCCACTCGCTTTCTTTAATCTCTCGGATGAAGTCTGCAGCGAGTAGTCTGTTGATTTCCATCCCGATGGCTTCGGCCCGCGGCTCGAACAGTCTCCGGATGGACTGCTTGACGGGCTTGGTGTCTGGAAAGACGTTTAGTGCATGCTCGGCGAATTCCCTGGGAACTCCTGGCATGTCCGCATGACACCAGGCAAAGATTTCCCAGCGCTCATGGAGGAATTCAACGAGCGCGCTTTCCTATGCGGGGCTAAGATCGTTAGTGATCAACGCCGTCTTGGAGGCATCCGTCGGGTGGACCTGCACCTTCTTTGTGTTGACGGTGGAGTCAAAAGACATATCAGGTGCGTTTTGTCGTGCGACTGGGGGTGCCCCGTTGTCCGTCACCTCGCGGAGCCTTACGAGCTCCTCCTGCATGCCAAATGACTGAGAGATTCTGTTGAAGTCCCTGTCGTAGTGGTCCGATCGGGTGAAGCTCCCGTGCACCGTGATGACGCCCCTAGGTCCTGGCATCTTGAGTAGCAGGTACGCGTAGTGTGGTACAGCCAAGAACCTTGCGAATGCTACGCGCCCGAGGATGGCGTGGTATTGTGATGGCCAGTCCACTACTTCGAATTCGAGCCGCTCGCATCGGAAGTTGTCCGGCTTGCCGAAGATGACGTCAAGCCATATTTTTCCCAGGGGGAATATGCCCTTTCCTGGGACGATGTCGTGGAACATTGTGTCTGATTGTTCTAGGCTGCACAGCGGGATCCGCATTGCTGCTAGAGTGCTTGCGAACATCAGGTTGATGCCATTGCCGCCGTCCATGAAGACGCGGCTCATCTCGAAACCTTCGATCTGCGCCTCCAACACCAGGGCAGCATGACCTGGGCGAGGGATCTGGCAAGGGTGATCCGAACGGCTGAACGTGATGCAGGACTCCGATCCGCTGAGGTACTCAGGGATGGCGGGTGGAGTTGTCACGGCCAGGTTGATCTGATGGGTGATTTTCTTCTGCACCCTATTCGTGGGGAGCCCCTTCTGGATCATCAGTGCTCCTTTCGGCGGGGGATACCCGTGCCCAGCGTTGTTCTGTGCTAGTGCGACTGGTTGGTTCGGGCCTCCTACAGGTGGTGGTGGAGGAGATCCATGCTCTATCTCTCCTGGTGCAGGTGCGTTCCCAAATCCAGGGGGTGGACCTTGCTGCCTCATCTGAACCATGCTTTCGCTGAGCTTCTGGAACTCGCGGCAGTCCTTGAGCATGTGGCTTGCCTTCTTCTTACCATCCTGCTTGTCAATGTAGAAGTGGATGGTGCATGGACCCGACAGTTTTTCGTATGCCGAGGGTCCGTCGTCGTGACCGCGGCGCTGCCACGACTGCGTTGGGCGTCCTCCATCGCGGAAGTTGCCTCCGCGGTATCCGCCGCTGTTGCGGTTGGCATCGTTGCGGCGATCGGCGTAGCCAGCCGCGACCATGTCGGGTCCATCGCGATCGTCGTAGACGCGTGGTCTCCTCTTGTTATGGCGCTCCCGTCGTCGGCCGTAATCGCCCTCTTCCTCCGATTGTGCCTGGTGGATGGAATCTTCGCCGTCGGCCCACCTGTTGGCGATGTCCATGAGGTGGTCGAGTGTCTAGGGCTTGACGCGCCCAAGTTCCTCCTTGAAGTCCTGGCGCTTGACGCCGTCCTTGAAGGCGTCGATGGCCCTTTCTTCGGAGATGTGCGCCGCGGAGTTTTTGGTGTTGGACCAGCGCAGGATGTACGAGCGAATGGATTCGCCCGTTCGTTGAGTACAGGCTCGCAACTCCTCGATCGAGGCGGGACTCTTGCTGGTGCCTTTGAAGTTTCGAATGAAACTGTAAGCCAACTCCTCCTAGCTTCGGATGGATCCTAAAGATAGGCTGCTAAGCCAGATCCGGGCTGCGCCTGTCAGCTGCAGCTGAAGGCATTGCATGGCAGTTTCCTTGTTTCCACCGTGCAGCTTGACGGATGACAGGTGGTCGCTGAGCCACGCCTTGGGGTCCTGTGTGCCGTCGAACTTAAGCTTGAAATTTCGCGGCATACGTGTCCGTCGGACAGATCTGCTGAAGCACCGGGCTCCGCAGAGTTCTCCTTCGTCTTCGTCCATCTCGGATTCAGACGAGCATGCGCGCTTGGCTCGCGCTTTGTCGATTTTGCGCTATGTGAGTGCGTCTCTAGCGTCGTAATCGCGGCTGCGATGACGCGAGCTCTTGTGCCTTCGAGGAAGGTCAGGGTCCTCTTCTTCGGATGAAGGAGTGGGGCTGCGGTCGAACCTGACCATAGCTTTCTTTTTCGGCTTCGTAAGAGCTTCTTGATGGAGAGCGGCTCCGACGAGCTCGAGTCTGGTGAGTGCGGACTTGTGCATGGCTCTTTTCGGGTCCCCCTTCGGAGGTGGGTGGGACGCGAGGTACGCGGTGGCTGCCATGATCACAGCTTGCGGTGTCTTCAGGATGATGTTGCCATCGGCATCCATCTCCATGAAGGATGTGTGGAGGGTTCGGGTCACCTCACGACGCTCCTTGGGGTCCATGTTCTCCGTCCGGGAGCGGTGCTTGTTGCCGTGGTTGCCGTTCGAGCTGGAGCCGATGCCCATGGCGGAGAGCGCAGCTCGTCGCGCGCTGGACTCCGAGGCTACTTGATTGCGTTTGTCAAGCACCTCTTGCATCTTGACCTGCTTCTTGTGCTCCTCGATCAGGAGCAAGTGGTATGCCATCAGCAGGTCCCGTGAGGCGTCTGCAGGCAGGATCGTGCTGCCCGCCACGGCGGCGCGTGCCTGGGCCCATCCTTCTTTGCTAAGGAGGATGACCTGGCCGGTGTTATCCCCTTGGGGTGGGGGGGACTGGCTTCTTCTGTTCCCGCCGTTTTGGTCCTGCGGGTTAGGTGGCGGGTTGGGCGTTTGCTGATCCACGTCGCCTTGGATGACTACGGCGCATTGGTAGCGCTCGTAGATTGGTCCGCTACTGCCGCAGCTTTCGGATCCGGAACCGTAGGTCCCTTCATCCGATGGCAGATCGCACAGATCGGAGTTGCAGTTGCTGCTGTCGTATGACTCATCTGTTGATGATGATGTGCGTAGCACAGGGTGTGGGGCCCATGAAGCGGGCTTGATTGATGGTAGGGGCACCCGCTCTGGGAGGCGGAGGGTGCCAGTTTGCCCCACCTGAAAGCAGAAGCTCCCAAACAGGATCTCGAGTCCGTCGCCTACGGGCTCGGAGTCCTTCATGGTGGCCGTTGAGTGGGCGGTGAAGTCGAAAGAGCCGAAGAGGAGGTGACTCTCCGTCGCCGCAGAGTTGTAGATCGCTCGGGTTGGGACCGTCATGATCGCACAATCAGCGTCCCAGTTCCCACAGACGGCGCCAATTGACAAGGTTTGATCTCGTCAATGCCCATTGTTATGGACTTGGGTTTTGGAGAAGATGGGGATGCTGGAGATCGCGGAACGGTTAGAAAACAAGCAACACGGGACACGAGGTTTACCCAGGTTCAGGCCCCCGGAGGGAAAACCCTACTCCTGCTTGTCTGCTCTTGATTACGGTGGAACCGGTGATTACAGGGGTGCGTAGATGCAATCTGGCGTGGAGGTGCGTATGCGAAAGTATGAGAGAGAGAGAGATCTAGGTCGTGCCCTGCTGGCCTTTATATAGACTTAGGCAGGTCCCAGGCACAGATCTAGTCGGTTACAGGTTCTAGGGTTTACCCCTTTGAATTTCCTATCTACTCTAGTCTTGCTCTCCAAGGATCCGAAGGCGTCATGGGCCTTGGCCACCGAAAATCTTCATGGGCCGGTGTATATTTGCCATGGGCCTTCCTTGGGCTGGACTAGGTATGCTGAGGTCGTGTATCCGCGGGGTATAACCATGTTAGTTGGCGCCTTCAAGGTCATCGGTTAGTGGATTGTGAGGCCTCCTTTGTGGGGGAGCTCACCGGAGAAGAAGGTGAGGCATTTGTGGCGCCGGGTGACCTTGTGTGGCCTCGACACCTCTCCAACGTAGACGTAGCTCCTTGGGAGTGAACTACGGGAATTACATCTCCGTGTCCCCGCTCCGGTTACTTTGTTCCCTTCCTTTACTTCTTGCTATTTACCGTTTTTGTGGTTGGTGTTTGTTTTCTTGCATTTAGGTTGTTCACTTAGTTGCATCTCTAGATAACTTTCCTTCTCGTTGAGCCTAAAAGTGAGAAACAAATTAAAATTGGGTAGACGCCTATTCACCCCTCCCCTCTAGTCGTATCAAGTCGGTACTTTCAACAGTTGATATCATGCTCTTTTGTCTGTGGATGTCAATGGTGTGAAATAAAGAGGGTACTTGTAAGTCCATGGAGTGTGTATTTTGTGTTACAGAAACGCCTTGGCTGCTAGCCTAAGCCATGCCTAATCATGGTGGAAACTTGCAGCATCACCATAGTGAGCTATCTATGAAGCATCCTCAATAAAAAGCTATGCACATAGTAAATAAAAAGATCGCTGAGATACTCATTGTCTGCTTGCCTTGTCATTTTGGTTATGAGATAGCTCCTGTACCATGTGAAAGGGGTACCCCATTGGCGGTTCTCTATGATACGCATGTACTTACAATGACAATAAATTACCGGTGACTAAAGTTGAGTAGCATGAGGAGTGGCCCTCATATTAAAGGGACATGAGATTGCCAACTTATATTTCGTCAAGCATATACTCCATCTTTGTGCACTTTAACCTTAATCATCTCAAGATTCCTATGATAGGGGCAATGAGGGCTCAAAGCTAGTAAGTACCATAATCTTTTGGAAACTCTTTATGACTTGTAATCCCTGCTACCCTCTATGAAGGGACCTTTATCCTAGTTACCAAGTTGAGTCAGTAGACCTACTTCCTCTCTATCTCTAGCAATCATTTGAGTTGTTGTGTTTCAAGCATTCATATGGTGATTTATTCAATCATGTTCTTTATCTTCCTTGTTTGCACAAAACTCTTATCTATTGAGTATTACTTGAAAGCCTTCATTGAAAAACCTTTTTGAGCAAAGAGTGCTCCTATTATAAAACTTATACAAAAAGCTTTTTGTGAAACCATTTGCCAGCGGTTCTCTGACCAGGAACAAGAGTTTGCCAATTCCAATTATGATTTATCTTTATGCATCTCTATTATGACTCATGTACTTGTTGCAAGCTAAGTTACATAATGGTGAGTTGCTTTCTTCTATGAGTTGTGTAATGGTAAGTGTGATGCTTCTTGTCCGTATTATTTTATCGACACTTCACTCCATAAACCTGTGGACATGTTTACTGAGCTCAGTTTTCGCTTGGGGACAAGCGAAGGTCTAAGCTTGGGTGGAGTTGATATGTCCAATTTGCATCACCATTCTATATCATAATTTGCCTCTATTCATAGATATATATATATCTTATTATGAGGTATTAATTATGTCTTTTCCATGATTTTTGCATGTTTGATGATTCTTGGAGGATGGACTGCCGGAGTCAGGTTTCTGATGGAAAAAGAGGTGTTTTGATGCAATTTCGCGAAGATCAGAAAAATTCCAGAAAATATGGGAAAATTATATTTTCCCGGAAGACTGAGGAAGCCAAAAGGAGAGGCGAAGAAGGGCCATAGGGAGCCCACAACCCCCTAGGCGCGAGCCCACCTTGCGCCACGCCTAGGGCAGGTGTGGCCCACCTGCCTGGCCTCCGACTCTGCCCTCTCTCCTATATATTCCTCATGAAACCCTAATACCAAGGGGGCAACCACAAATAGATTTCCGCCGCCTCTGCGGGGCGGAAAACACCGAGAGAGAACGATCTCTCCGGCAGACAGATTTCTGCGGGGGAAATTACTTCCCCGAGAGGGAACATCGTCGCCATCAACACCGTCATCAAGCTAGGCTTCATCGGGATCATCATCATCATCCACACCATCATCTCCACCAGCACCATCATCACCACTCCGTCCTGCTGTAACAATTGTATTGGATATTGCTTTAGTTCTTAGGGGAAACTTTCCCGGTGATAATTACTATTGTAGTTGATGCTTGTGAGTGGAACCATTGGATTATTGTTTATGTTCAGACTGTTATTCATCACCATATCATCTTTGATCTTGATCCATATGATGTCTTGTGAGTAGTTCGTCTAGTTCTTCAGGACATGGGAGAAGTCATGTTGTTATTAGTGGATTTGTGTTGAGTTATTATTCAATGGTTTAGTATTTAAGTCGTGGTGCTATTCTTATAGTGGTGTCATGTGAACATTGACTACATGATACTTCACCATTTATGGGCCTAGGGGAATGCATTGTGTATTTGACTACTAATTGTGGGGTTGCCGGAGTGACCGAAACCTGAACCCCCGTTAGGACACCTTTGGACAAGGGAGTGTAGGATCTCAGAGTTTAAGGCTGTGGTTAGGTTTATATCTTAATTACTTTCCTGTAGTTGCGGATGCTTGCAGGGGGTTTAATCACAAGTATGTATTAGTCCAAGTAAGGTTGGTACATTAGCACAGGTTCACCCACACAACATTTACAACACCAAAGAAGAGTACTCAGCTATTTGAAGCGAAAGCACTTGACAGAATTCCCATGTGTCCTCAAGAACGTTTGGTCCTTATAAGTATTTCCACCAGCTTGTCCTTTGCTAAGAAAGGATTGGGCCACTTGCTGCGTTTGTTCTTTATTACTTGCACTTTGTTTTGTTGATTTATCAGAAAACCACTAAAAATCCATTTGCTAAGTATTTACAGAGATTTCCTGATCCATACCACTAGTCAACACCTTCTGCTCCTCGTTGGGATCGACACTCCTATTTATCAAAAGTACGACGATACACCCACTATACTTGTGGGTCATTAGTGGGTATTTCACGGACCCATCTTATGATGATATGCGTTATCCATTGCCAATATTTTTCTCATCACAATTTATTGTGCAAAGGTATGAGTTCAAATGCTATTATCTCTATTTGTGCACTCTTGATGGGTTTGTAAAATAGAGGGGGAGGATTGATCCTATTCATCCAGGGGGAGCCCCGTCTCTATTTTCCAAAAAACCATGATTATCTTCCTAATATTATATTGAAAAGGTGTGTTGTCATCAAACACCAAAAAGGGGGAGACTGAAAGTGCACTTCCTATTTTTATGATTTTGATGTTTGATGATAACACACCTATCGGTTTAATCGTGCGCTAAGTGTATCTTAGGTATTTAAGGTTGTGGCACGAAAAATGAATTGCCCATTGTTGGCACGTGCCAAACGCACCAGTGCTGACCGGTAGTACCGGAAGTCACAACCGGTACTACCGCTTGGCACCGGTAGTACCACTTCATTGTATCGGTCACATCTGATAGGGAAGGAACGCTCTCGTCAAACCTCAGTACCACCTGGTACCGTGGCGCGGCACTACCGCTCCAACCGGTAGTACCTCTTGCACCAAGCGGTACTACCGCTTGACCACGGTAGTACCGCTCGGCTGTACCGGGCGACACTAAGGGAGGACAAGAGCTTTCCATCCCTCTCAGTACCAACCGGTACCTAGAGCCGGTACTACCGCTTCTCAGGACCGGTACTACCGCTTAGCAGTAGCACCGCTAAGTTGTTCCGGAGGTGCCTAAGGCTGGCTCAACCGTGTGGTGCATCTCCGGTACTTGGTTCCGCACCTGACCGGTAGTACCGGTTGTGTCCGGTACTACCGCTTTTATACCGGTAGTACCGGTGCATTTAATGCCCAACGGGCAGATTCCCTCCAAGTGCTATAAATGCACCCTTCACCTACCTTGGAAGGTTGCTCGTCCGACTCAAGAACACCACGTCCATTTGAGCCACCAAATCACCAAGATCTCTTCACTCAACCATCCAAAGTCGTTGATCTTTGGAGAATCGAAGGAGGAGCCCTTGAACTATTGATTCACCAAGAGAGATCTTCATTTCCCCCTCATTCACTTGAGGGCCCCTTGCTCTAGTGTTTCGTTGGAAACTCTAGTTCTAGATTTGGTTCTTACAATTTTGTCTTTGATTGTTTGACAGCTTGCTTGTATTCGGGAGCCTCCAATTAAGTTATGGATGTGTGCCTCGAACTAGTTGTAAAGGTGCCAGCTTCCACCTTGAAGGTTGTCGATATAGTGGAAGAGGTGAATCGAACCCATCGAGGTGAGGTTCATCGGAGAACAAGGGAGGCATTTCGTGGCGTAGGTGGTTTGATACCACCCCCTCTACAAACGTAGATGTACTTCCCCTCAAAAGGAAGGAACTACGGGAAACAAATCCTTGTGTCTCCGCGTCCACCACTTTGGTTACTTCTATCCTTTACCGCACTTTACTTTACTTGTTCTTGCTTAGTGTTGTGCTAGGTGGTACTCGTTTGACATATAGGTAAATTCACCTTAGTTGCATAATCTAGAGAATTTACCTTTCTTGTCAAACCTTAACTTGAAAAAGAAGAAAATTTGAAGTAGCACCTATTCACCCCCCTCTAGGTTCCCATACGATCCTTTCACATGCTCTCTGTTGTTAGTATCTATCTTGTCCAAGTAGTTTCTACTGACTCCAAGAGGGGGTATTTATGCTCGATAGTGGGTTCATGCCTCTATTTAATCTAAGGGAAGTGACATAAATCTCTAAGGTTGTAGATGTGCTATTGCCACTAGGGAGAAAACAACGGTCTCTTGTTCATGGAACAAGTGGATTGTTTACCTTACACACTTGGCTTAAAGCAGTTGTCTGTTGCTTGCAACTTAATACTGGAGGGGGTTTGGATGATAACCCAAAGGTGGACTTCTAGTCATAGATGCAGTTGGATGGAGGTCTATGTATCTTGTTGTATTTCCCAATCGAATCTCGTAGGATCTTGATGTCTAGTATTGCATTGTTATGCCTTGCTTAGTCCTGTCAATTGCCCTGCTGTAATTTGTTTACCCATCATTCCACGTTTGTTTTTCTAAGGAGAGCACCTCTAGTGAACTATGGACCCTGATCCAATCTTTACCATTGATACATCTTCCACTGTTACTGTTTACTTTCTGCAAACCACTATGACCTTCCACACCATACAGTTAACCCTTTGTTACAGCAATCAGTGAGATTGACAACCTCACTGTTCATTGGGGCAAAGTCTTGAGTTTGTGTTATGCAGGTCTCCAAGTTTCTTGCAACACCTTTGAGACGTTTCCTTCCTCCTACTGGTTCGATAACCTTGGTTTCTTACTCAGGGAAGACTTGCTGCTGTGATCTTCACACCTTGCTCTTGGGGTTTCCTGACGAAGCGCTCTCAGGCGCCATCAACAAGTTTTTCTGGCGCCGTTGCCAGGGAGGCTAAGGACGTCTTCACAAGGGAAGTCCTTCACAAACTTTCTCTTTACATTGTTTTTGTTTTGCTTAGTTTCTTTTGCTTGGTTTTGATTGCCTCTTTTTATCAGAAACTTCAAAATAAATTAGTTTAGTTTGGTTTGATTTCTCTTATCAAAAAAACAAAAAAAATAGTTCCTGCTCTAGTTTCTGGTCTGTTATTGCCTTGCTTTGTCATGATTTCTATCAATGGATGGTTTCATTGAAACTAATTCTTATTGGCAAGGTGGGTTCATGGAAGAATAAAAGTATTATTATAAGGAACACGGTTTGTCAAAAAAAGGGAAACACTTATGGGAACAAATTGATAAATTTAATACTATTGCTAGAGAGGTGTGCTCTACTTATAATGTTACTTATTGCTTTGATGAATCTTGTTGATGTAGGAGGTATAAACACCTGCCTTTTCAATGTGAGTATAATGATAATGTTACCATATTTTCTTATGTTAAAGGAAATTATGATTTTTATGATGTGGAACAAATTGAAGAATTTATTGCTTTCAAGGGTGCATTTGAACTTGCCAGTTTTCTTGAAAATACTGATGATGCACCTTATGAATATGAGGTTTATGAGATACTAAAATTTTTCTTTGATAATTACAAGGAAGAAAATGGCTATATTCTTGAATATTTTAATAGATGCTTTCCACAAATGGAAGAGACTAATGCCTTGCAGGAGCCTATGGAAGAAGAAATTGCTGAACCTGAAAGCTCATTAGATGAAAAAGAGGAGGAGAGTGATGAACAAAAGGAGGAAGAATGGATTGGGTACCCATGCCTACCTTCTAATTAATGAGAGTAACTCTTTATCCCTTACATTATTTGATTGTCCTGCATGCTTACCAAAGGAGGATGAAGGTTATGTCCTTGTGGGTTCTTTTGAAATATCTGCTATGGGTAAAACTTGTGATAATAGTTATGCTCCAGTTATCTATGATAACCCTTTATTTGTGCTTGACTTTGAAATGCATGGTACTAAAGATTTTTCTTAGAAAATGTTTATGATAAGGCTCTAGATGATGGTCCTATATTGAATGATCAGTAACCTTGTTATAAAATTGTTAAAAGTGGGTTTGAAAGTTCTAATCCCACTATTTTTGAGCTTGATAGAAATTATGTGTTTGTAGATCATGAAAAGCATGCCTTATGTGATAGTTATATTGTTGATTTTATTCATGAGTCTACTTAAAATTATTATGAGAGAGGAAAATATGGTTGTAGAAGTTTTCATGGTACCAAAACACTTCTCTATGTGCTGAAAGTTTTGAAGTTACTCTTGTTTTATCTTCCTATGCCTGTCACTTTGTTCTTTGTGAATTTATTTGCGTACAAGATTCCTATGCATAGGAAGTGGGTTAGACTTAAATGTGTTTTGAATTTGCTTCTTGATGCTCTCTTTTACTTCAATTCATATTTCTTATGTGAGCATCTTCTCAAACTTTCCGCGCCTAACTTAAAGGCATTAAAGAAAAGTACTTGTTGGGAGATAACCCAAGAGTTTCCTTGAGTCTTGGAAGTTATTACTTCAGTAATGACCTCTCTTTATCCTTTTTGTTTGCTTTTTGCGCCAAGAATGACCTCTAATGAGAGGGGAGTAAGATTTGCGGAGTTGCTGTCCCGAAACAGATCTCTGTCCTCCACCATAAAAATTCGTGAGGAGCCTCTGTAAGACGGATTGAGCTGAAAATTTACGACTAAATCCCCCATTATGTTATCTAACTTTAGTTAGTTCAACACTTTTTTATTTGATCAACAGAAGATTTTCCAAAAAATAGGTTTCTACCTGCTGGTCTGTTTTGACAGATTTCTGCCATTATTTGCATTTGCTTCTTATTGATTCCTTTTTGAGTTATGTTTTGGGGAATTGAGATTTTTGAAGGAGTTGCTACAGTAGCTTGTGTTTTTAGTGAAAAAAAATTCTGTTAGAAAGCTAAACCCAAAGGTCTGTTATCTTTTGAATACACTAATGTTGCTAATGAAGATTGTGTGAAGTTTTGTATGAAGGAAAAATTTCAGGTGTAGAGAGAGAATGATGTAATGAGATGAAGAATGGACAAAATATCAAGCTTGGGGATGCCACCCCGGTGTCACCCCAAGAAATATCCAAGAGGTACAAGCGTCAAAGCTTGGGGATGCCCAAGGCATCCCCTTCTTCATCAATAAAAAGCTCAGGTCTTTCTAGACAATTCGTTTTTATTGTTTCATGCACCGTTGTGTTGTTCTTGGAGCGTCTTAGTTTTAGTTTGCTTGAATAAAGTAGTTTGGACCCCCGTTCTTGTTGTGTTTTTTCAAATAAGTTGATTTGTGTTGGAAAGGAGTAGAAAGTTCTTGCTTGAATAGTGCAAGAGGAGCTTGCTTTGACTATGACTTAGACTTTAGCATGTCAAGCTAGGTGTTGTTTTGACCTTATGCTTAGTGATTATTGTTGTAGCATGACTTGTTCCAAACATTTGGGATTGCTTAGTGTGCCTTGAAAGAATCATGCGTTGTTTTAGCATGCAAAAGCATAGTATTGTGGTATTCTCCTTTGATGCTTTGTTTGGGTTGACTTGGCACATGCTCACACCATGTTATGACTATGAACAAGTCACCATAGCCTCTATGAATATTTAGTCCTTGACTTGTAGTACCACTCTATGCTTTTATTAGTGACGTTTTGTCGCTCTGCATGATTATGGCCTTTATTGCTCTCTTAGTTGGTCGCTCCCAGTCTTTTGCTAGCCTCCACTTGTATGAGTAAGATCTACTCATGCATCCAACTCCCAAGAAACCAAGTTATTCCAAAGTGTCCACTATAAATTCCTATGTATGGTGTGTTACACCATTACAAGTATATTCTTGTTTTCATCTATCTTCCAATTAAAGTATTTTGTAATGTGAAAACTTAGTGATTAAATCTCTCACGAACTTGATGGCACACTTTATATTTCTTTCCCCTAATAAACTTGAACCATTGTGTCATCTATGTTGTATATGCTTGCACTTATACGTTGGAATTAGCAGAACTGTATTGTCATGGGGAACGCTTTTAGCATTGCACTTGTACTTTGTACACAGTTGATATCATGCTCTTTTGTCTATGGATGTCGTCAGTGTGAAATAAAATGGGAGGTTGTAAGTCCATGGAGTTATGTATTTTATTTTAGAGAAACGCCTGGGCCGCTAGCCTAAGCCATGCCTAATCATGGTGGAAATTTGTAGCATCACCATTCTCAGAAATCTTTGAAGCATCCTCAATAAAAACCTATGAAAATAGCAAATAAAAAGATCACTGAGATGCTCATTGTCTGCTTCCCTTGTTATTTTGGTTATGGGATAGCTCCTGTACCATGTGCAAGGGGTACCCCGTTGGTGGTTCTCTATGATACGAATGTACTTACTATGACAAGAACTTATAGGTGACTAAAGTTGAGTAGCATGAGGAGCGGCCCTCATATTCAAGGGACATGAGATTGCCAACTTATACTTTCTCAAGCATATACTCCATAGTTTGTTGACTTTAACCTTAATAACTTCAAGATGCTTATGATAGGGGCAATGAGGGATGAAAGATAACAAGTACCATAATTTTGGAAGCTCTTTTTGAAACTTGAAATCCCTGCTTCCCTTTATGAAGGCCTTTCTTCCACCATAATATTGAGTCTCCACCTTCTACCTTTAGGCACCAGTTAAGAGAGCATAGTTAACATTCTTAGTTCTATGTGCATTGTCCCAAAACTTATTGATTGATGCATATTGTTCATGTTACTTGTTCTTGTGCTATTTGTATCTAGTCACTCTTATGAACTTTGAAGGTGTCCTATGGATCTATTTGCTACGCTATGAGGGACAAGATGAATGCCACTATGCCATGTTTTCTGTATGTGAAACAAAAAAATGTTTTTCAATGCATGTTATTCATGAGCTTTGTTTGTAGCCTTTCATGTTGCATGCATAGTTAATTTGTCTTACTGTTAGAACTCCATCTTTCATGCTCATGTTTAGAGTTCTTTGATCCCATCTTTTTGCTTGCAAATGGTTTGATCTTGGTTTTGATGGTGCATGTCACCTCAAAAATTATTCTTTTTATCACTTACCTACTCGAGGACGAGCAGGATTTAAGCTTGGGATGCTTGATATGTCAGAAACGTATCTATAATTTTTGATGTTCCATGCTTGTTTAGTATCTACTTTGCTTTTCTTTGTCCACACTTTGAGCTGTTTTTATATGTTTTTTGGTACTAACCTATTAACAAGATGGCATAGTGCCAGTTGCCTATTTTCTTCTGTTTTTGGTTCCAGTAAAGCTAGTAAGGAAATATTCTCGGAATTGGACGGGACAAAAGCCAAAGTCAATATTTCACTGAGGAGAACATGGAGTCCAGAGAAGAGACGGAGGGGAGCCACAGGGCGGCCGCACCCCCAGGCGCAAGCCCACCCTAGGTCGCGCCTGGGCAGGGTATGGGCCCCCTAGCCGCCCTCCTACCTCGCCTCTTCGCCTATAAGAAGCCCCCGATGCCTAAACCCTAAGGACCCGATCAATATTCCACGAAGCCGTCTATAGCCGCCGCCACCATCGTCCCTAGATCGGGGGATCTAAAACTCTTTTCGGCACCCTGCCGGAGGGGAGATCATCCCGAAGGCCTTCTTCTTCATCATGCCAACCTCCGGTATGAAGCGTGAGTAGTTCCACCTTGAACTACGAGTCCATTAAAGGGATACGGGTAGGCCACACTAGCGCAAATCAAAAATTTCTACCGCGTAAACCAGGAATACTATTGTCATAGGTCACGGGATTACTACTAGAGGCGCAGTTGCGGAACTTGATGAAGCGCGTCGAGGCAGTGTAGACGTTCTATGTCTCCTCCTTGTCCTCATCCCATGATAAGCTCCCCTTGCGCGGCTCGTCCAAGTGCCACAGATGCAACACCTCCGAGGTATCCACACATGTGGGGTGGAAGCGTTAGACACCGGACTACTAGGTCCATGCGTGCAACATAGGCGTGAGTGGCGGCTGGGTGGAATTGTCTGACCCTGGTCAGCTTGCCCCACCCTCTCTTATATAGGCATCCCTAGTGGGCTTCTACATTAGCAGCCCATTAGTAGCCTAAGCCTGATCTAATTCGGATCTAATCCTCATTAGGCTTCCAACCCCTTAAGTGTGTGACCCTATAGGTTCATATACGTATAGACATGACACGAATACACTTATTTTGTCAATAGTTGGTAGCGGCCTCTAGCAAGACGTGCCAACTCCTAAACGCATACAAAGATCATATCAGACGAACCATCACAAGGTTTAGTACATGTCTTTCCTTTTGCCTCACGATATTTGGTCTAGCTCCAAGATGACCTCTCTTTCTTGATACTGTGATTCAGAATCCCTTTACTAGGTTAACTCTTAACCATATGTAGCATGGCCATGTATTTCTGGATGCGATCACTCGAGGGGCCCAAAGATATCTCTCTCAAGTAGAGAAGGGCAAATCCCATCTTGATTGACCATGCCTTGCAGCATGCTTCAGGACAAACCCAAAAGCTACATTTATAACTACCTAGTTACGGAGAAGCGTCTGATAGCCCCAAAGTAGGTCGATCCACATCTCAAGTACATGCGACAATCTCAGGTCTAAGGACAAAACGTACACGATGTGTAGAGAGAGCTGCAAGTCTAATTGCCAGTCTCAAGTTGGGTCAGTCCAACCCCATGTTCATAACATGTGTCCACATCATTAGTTTGACATCTCCATGTCTATGACTTGCGAAACATAGTCATCAACCAATCAATGTGCCAGTCTAATATTCACGTGTGTCCTCACATGAACTTCGACTAGGGACAACTATTAAATAACCATACAAGTATAGAGTTTCACAAACAATTCACATAATTGCCAATCAATACAAGTTGCCTGATATGGATATTCAAGGAACATTACAATAACTCATGGATACATAAGAAATATAATCATCTCTATGATTCCTCTAGGGCATATTTCCTTCATCCATGTAGTATCTAGATGGTTGTATGTCCTCCTTTGTTCTTTCATGTCTAGATCTTGTGAGCTCCATTCATGATCAAGATCTCATCTATTTGTAATCATGCATGTTGTGTTTGCAGGGATTCGATGGATATTGAGATTACTATGTCATATTGATTAATGGTTTTGCCTTATTGATTCTATCATGTCTGTGTTGTTTGTGATCTTGCATGCTCTCCGTTGTTAGTAGCTATCTTGGCCAAGTAGCTGCTAGTGACTCCAACAGGGGGTATTTATGCTCGATAGTGGGTTCATGCCTCTCTTTAATCTAAGGGAAGTGGCGGAAATCTCTAAGGTTGTAGATGTGTTGTTGCCACTAGGGAGAAAACAACGGTCTCTTGTTCATGGAACAAGTTGATTGTTTACCTTACACACTTTGCTTAAAGCAATTGTCTATTGCTTGCAACTTAATACTGGAGGGGGTTTGGATGATAACCCAAAGGTGGACTTCTAGTCATAGATGCAGTTGGATGGCGGTCTATGTATCTTGTTGTATTGCCCAATCAAATCTCATAGGATCTTGATGTCTAGTATTGCATTGTTATGCCTTGCTCAGTACTGTCAGTTGCCCTACTATAATTTGTTTACCCTGCATTCCATGTTTGTTTATCTAAGGAGAGCACCTCTAGTGAACTATGGACCCCGGTCCAATCTTTACCATTGATACATCTTCGACTGTTACTGTTTACTTTCTGCAAACCACTATCACCTTCCACACCATACAGTCAATCCTTTGTTACAGCAACCAGTGAGATTGACAACCTCACTGTTCGTTGGGGCAAAGTCTTGAGTTTGTGTTATGCAGGTCTCCAAGTTGCTTGCAACACCTTTGAGACGTTTCCTTCCTCCTTCCGGTTCGATAACCTCGGTTTCTTACTGAGGGAAGACTTGCTGCTGTGCTCTTCACACCGTGCTCTTGGGGTTTCCCGACAAAGCGCTCTCAGGCGCCATCAACACTGGTGTTGTACTATAATGCGGCCCGGAGGCTCATGAGCAAGTTCAACCACGTAGAAGTAGTGCACGTCCCGTGGAGCAGAAATGCACATGCGGATGCGTTGGCAAAACTTGCATCGGCTCTGGTTCTACCTGAAGGTAAACCCACACAAGTCGCCGTCGAAGAACGATGGCTTCTTCCTGTAGTTCTGGAGCTCGTCCCAAAGGACTACAAAGGCCACACCATCACGACAAACGCAGTGGAGGAAGACGAATGGCTACAGCCTTCCTTGACTACTTCAAACACGGTCGTCTACCCGATGACTCCGTCGAGAGGCGCCAGCTACAACAGCGACTCCCCTTCTACGTGTATAAGGTCGGTGTCTTGTACAAACGGTCTTATGGGAAAGAGGTTCTCCATCGGTGTGTCAACCGAGGGGAAGCCGAGCGGATCCTGCAGGAGGTGCACCATGGAGTCTGCGGCGGCCATCAAAGTGGAGCCAAGATGTACCATAGTATCCGGATAGCCGGGTACTATTGGCCGGGCATCATGACCGATTGCCTACACGTGGCCAAGACATGCCATGGGTGTCAGGTCCACGGCGACTTCAAGCATCAACCGCCCGCTCCCCTACATCTGAAGATCCCCTCCTGGCCATTCGATGCCTGGGGGATCGATGTCATCGGCCCTATCGATCCGCCCTCATCACGGGGGCATTGCTTCATCCTCGCAGCGACGGACTACTTCTCCAAGTGGGCAAAAGCTGTCCGCTAAAGGAAGTGAAGAATGACAATGTCATCAACTTTCTCGAGAGGCATATCATATACCGCTTCGCATACCACACCGGGTCACCTCCGACAACAGTAAAGCCTTCAAATCAGGTAAAATGTATAGATTCATGGAGAAGTACAAAATCAAGTGGAACTATTCCACTGGATACTGTCCGCAAGCTAATGGCGCAATCGAGGCCTTTAATAAGACCCTCAGAAAGATTCTCAAGAAGACGGTGATGAGGCACCGAAGGGACTGGCATGACCGTATCTATGAATCCTTGTGGGCGTACCACGTCACGGTCCGTACCCCAACACAAGCAACACCTTACTCCCTCGTATATGGGAGTGAGGCGGTGTTTCCATTGGAGATCCAGCTACCCTCCCTAAGGGTGACTATCCATGAAGAGCTCACGTAAGATGAGCAAATACACCTTCGGTACCAAGAGCTCGACGCCCTTGAAGAGGAGCGTCTCAACACACTGCAAAACCTAGAGCTCTACCGCCAAAACATGGTGAGAGCCTATGACAAGCTCGTCAAGAGGCGAGTCTTCAGAAAAGGCGAGCTAGTCCTCGTGCTTCGACGCCCCATTGTTGTCACTCACAAAACAAGGGGTAAGTTCGAGCCCAAGTGGGAAGGACCATACGCCATAGAGCAGGCATACGACGGAGATGCTTATCAGCTGGTTGATCCCCAGGGATCCCGGCCAATGCCCCCAATAAATGGTAGGTACTTGAAAAAATACTTTGCGTGAACATTTTCTGCTCTCCTTTGCATTTTTTGGGGGTCTCGCTTGGATTTTCACTTCCCACGAAGGGGAGTTCTGGGTCGCCTATCAAAGTCTACAGTGCACCTTCCATTGCATGATTGTCGACTTATTCATGTATTTTTGCTTTTATGGACCGCGAGGTCCTACAAAAAATGGCTTTTCCTGTTCGCACCTAGCTCATGACTAATGGTTTCGCTGCCTTATGACTCGTCTAGTGGAAGCACAGTGAATATCGTGGTAAGTGGAGCGGCATATACACCCACAACACACATCACACACACCACATTCATGCTCCGAGAGGTAGTGGAGAAGACTATTTGGGTGACTTCTACGTAATGAGGTCCCACACCCCATTCTTCTCGATGTGTCTCGAGTTCACGGAGACACGTCGTCCCAGGGAAGACTCTAGGAAAAGATCAAGGAAAGGCCGCCCAACCCAACCTGGACTTGGAGCGTAGCCTCTTGCAGCCCTGGGGCGTGCCACCAAAAGCCTCACATAATATGCCTGAGGGTTGTAGTCCACCAAGGTGGATGGTTGCCATCCAAGTTCTCAAGGTGGTTCCCTCGAGGAAACATCAACAATCTCCAAGCGATCCTCCAAAGAGGGGGTAAACACCAATAATCACAAAAAAAGTCCAAGCAATCCTCCAAAGAGGAAACAACTCAATGCAATCATGGGACATCACAAAAATGTCCGTCCTAGCAGCTCTCATGAGAGGAGAATTTCCGTCAACGCCAGAATCAAGTCTAGCAATCCCGAGCAGTAAGGGAACCACTAGAAACAAGACAGCTGGTAGTCGTTCACCACCCCTCAACAAAGATATAAAAAAGTTTTATAGCCATTGTCCCACAACCATCTACCCGGATTTCACCTCACCCAAGTCTCTGGGTTCTCCAGGCACCGATGGAAGCATGGCGGAGCTGTGGGGCTACTCATTGACATGATGGGCTAGGGTACGATTTTCCTCTGCCTCTCGGACGCATCCCAAGCACATAATCCTCAAACACTCACCAACACACATACACGCACAAGGTCAAGTTGTTGATTTAAGATCGTCATAGTTCTTCGACGGTTCGCAATGACTGAGTCCTTTGGCGGCCTTTTCTGATGTCACACTCATAGCTAGTGTCTAACGTAAAAGCCAATATTTTAAAAATAAAACAAAAACCTTCTTTGTTTTTTCTCTCGTTTTATTTCAAACACCTACTATTTGGCTTTTCTTGTGGCTTTGTTGCTCTACCTCTATGTAGCCATAGCCAAGAACATGTGCAGATATCACGGCACCCAAAGTGTCCATCCGCCTATAAGTGAGACGACATTGGCCCTTGGAAGGAGTGCCGAGGGCCATATCCACATCGCCAATGGAGTCTCGGCATGACACCAACCTTCGTCAACATTGAGGCACGCCCTAATTCAGGGGGCATGACGCTCCTCGAATGTTCGCCATCACGCGTCTACAACAACGACATCGTGGGAAACATCCTACCCTCGAGCGTTCACATGCGTGGCCTTCACGCCACCACTTGCGCCACCCCGCAGCTGGTATATCACCCAGCGCGACATGGGGGCACGACAAGACGAGATATCGATGGGCGTTCCGATATCTCATCTACATGGTCATACCATATCCTATAATGGGAGAAGTATAGCGCGCCAGTGCGGTTAGCGTGAAACTGTGAAACCCTTCGGTCTCGTCGGCTGGCACCATCACAACACGTGGTCCCGACTTGATCGATAAACACCTTCAGGGAGCGGCAAGGCGTCAGCTACGAACTGAGGACGGCACAAGAATGCTTAGTTGTTCAGCGTCATGCTCGCTATATGACCCAACTAAGCATCACGGCCACTCTTTCGGTATCGGCGCAAGGCCGGGAGAAGGTCTCTCTCTTACACACACACGACCCCGTATGAACCACTATGGAAGGTTCATGCTCAAGGACACAACAAAATATTTGTGTCGCTTAGTTTCGGCATGTAATTCTAACCAAGTTGAGACAGTTGTGCTTCGCTCTCTAACTCGACTTGGTGGGGAGCATCGTTCATGAATGAAAATATATGTATTTTCTTGTTCTTGATCCTCTTTTATTTCCTTCTTTTCTACAAGTATACATGGAGCGCGCTATTTCCCATGGTCGAGCACACATAAGCGGGTGCACGTACATGCGCTGGCACAAAGATAAACATAAAAGGCCAAGCAGTCGGTTTGGTCCATGTGAGCAAAATCTCCAGCGTCTTTGGCCAGTACTGTTTCTGTCGTATATACACGGAGAGACGATGGTCCATAAATACATATCTCGTTCGCTATCTATAATTGGGCAAAGGAGGACACTAAAAACACACGCCCTATGTGCATTGCATGCGTGGGTGTCCTTGGCCAGATTTGGTGGCCTGGGAGAGACCTCTCATCACCCATGGAACGGGGAGGAGCTCAAAGTCGGCCTAGCGTACCAACGCCGGGCGCGGCATGCTTTGCTGGTCATATAAAAATCTCAAAAATAAGGGCTAGGATAATGAACTCAGCGTAGGTCATATCATGCACTGACCGCGGCGGTCACCGGCGCGTCGCACTCGCAGCAAGGCCAGTGGCGCCCAACAAAGTACAAAGACGGGCATGAAAATATATTACTGGTCGAAAAGAAGCTAGTCTTTATTGGTATGTAAAAAAAAAAGAGAAAAATTACAAATAGTAAACGGGTTGCACTAGTGCAGAGATGCCCATTGGTCCTGGTTGGTAAGGGGCTTTAGTCCCGGTTACCCAACCGGGACGGGGCAATCGGGACTAAAGCCCCAACCTTTAGTCCCGGTTGCCCACCAACCGGGACAAATGGGGGCACACGTGGCGGCATCAGAGCGCGAGGGGGGTGGAGCATTAATCCCGGTTCGTAACACGAACCGGGACTAATAACCTGCTGCCGCGGCAGAGATTGGCTCATTTCTCTGCCGCGGCAGAGAATTCATTTTGGTACATTTTGTTGCCGCGGCAGCATTTTCGCCACTTTTTGTGCCGCGGCAGAGAATTCATTTAGGTTGTTTTATTGTTTATTTAGTGTTTTGCATTTATCAACGAAGGAACCTTATATTACACAAGATCATCATGACAATATTACATTCAATACACGGATCGAGTTCATGCACTACATACAAAAGTTGCTATTCGATGCTACCGGCCAATTCCTTCAAAGTTGCTATTTTTACAATCCCTATTGTCTATACACAGAAGAATAGTATTCCCCTTTCGGGTCTAGGACTTCTGCATCCAAGAATCCCGCCAATTCCTTCTGAATTGCTCGTACGCGATCCTTTGGCAGAAGACCGTCCCGTAGACGTTCGATCTGATTTTAAAAAGGAGTCAGCCTATATGAATGAAACTAAACACAATTTGTTTGAAATTAAAAACTATAGAAATTTTTTACGTACGTGGAGTTGCTCTAAATTTCTGCCCTTCTCATCGCACGTCTGCCGGATGAACTCGGAAACATAGTATCCACATAGATTGTTACCTGGTCCCTGCGTCAGGCACTTTACGAGAACAGAGTTCAATCAAAATAATAATCAAGCATGATAATAACTGTATCAAAACTAGAATCAAAGAGCTGCGCGAATATAGCTAGTGGTGCTTATATCTAGTGCTTCAAATGTAAGCTCCTCTTTCCAAACATCCCTAGCCTTTTTGGTGAACCTTTTTCAAGCGCTGCCCGGCGAAGAAAACGAATAAAATAAGTTATTAAGTACTTGATATCATAAAATTCACGAACGTTGCCGATATAGTGTCGTAATGATTAGAATTACCGCTGGAGAAGTATCTGCATGTCCTTTCACGTCTCAAGGGGTTTATGTTTCGAGTCCATGACTAGTACACGCCATTTGTCAAGTTGAATGATTAACAGAATATAGTGGTACCTGCGAATGCATAACTAATCAATTATATACTTAACATCGAGTAAGCGAAATAGAAAGTGTATACAAGACAATAACACTCACTGGAAGTTGTAAGGAAATAGTATTTCCCTTTTGGTTTCTTGAAACCTTAACGCGTGTACTATATTATCCTCCGTATCCTGGGGGCTTATTTTGAGATTAGCTTCATGAACCCAATATGGGTCAATGAAGCCAATGTCATAGATTTGTCCTCTGCTGCATTCGAGAATCTTCATTCTGCATATTACAGTATGATTATATACATGCAATAAACAAAATAATATAGCTGGAGACTAAATTAATTACAGAATTAATACTTACAGACAATAGGCACTGATGATCGATTTGTCCAAGGCGTCTTGATTGAATAATTGAAATAGTTCATCAAATTCAATGGATATCATGTCATCCTTTTCTTTCCCATGATGCTTTTTTGTAACCCTTAGCACTATCCAGTTAGCCCCAGCGGACGTGGCATGCATGTACCAGTTATGCAATCTTCGCATTTTTGTTGAAAGATTGTTTACCTCCTCAGGTTTGACGAGAGGTTTGCCGTACTGGTATTTGTATGCTACTTCACTCACGGGGAAGAACTCTAACTGGGATAAGTACTGGGCAATACTCATACCTTGAGCAGCGGCAGCTTCTCCGTATTGTGCAACTACCTCTGGATCATACTGCTCTTCGGCGCCATATTTGCTCGACCCCACATTGGTTTGAAAAATTACCTTGAGAGGGGCGCAAGTCTGTTTTGCTTGTTCTCCGAGCTGGGCAACAGATTTCCCGCTTGCATCAGTACTGCTCTTCGAGGCTTTTTGTGCCACATGTGACTTGAGAATAGAACGGTCATAGTCTGATGACAGCTTTGGCTCGGGTTGATGAAGATTCTTTAGCATTTTAAACACTTTGGCTTTTTCTTCTTTGGTGCTGGGGAACTCTGGCTCTTTCGGCCGCCTTAGCTTAGCGAAAAACGTTGTCGTTTCCGCATCAACGATCGCCGCAGTCTCCTCTTCAGTACAGTCATAAGCTCTCTTGGGAGGAACCTTTGGTACTTTTGGAAGAGGCTCTTGTTTACGTTTCGGCGATCGCTTACGACGCACAGTAGCGGTACACTTACGCTTTTTATCCTGAGGCGCCGGCGATGGCTCCCGCGGCGATGGCTGCACCGGAGATTGGTGAGGCGACGGAGCCGGGTGAGGCGACGAAGACGGCTGCCGCGGCGGCGACGACCTCGCTGGAGATGGGTGAGGCGGCGGCGAAGATGGCCTTGGCGTGTGATTTCGAAGCACGATACATTCCTTCGGCCATAGAATGGTGACGTTTTTTGCGTCACCCAGCACAGTCACATCCCCTTCACCAGCAGGGTAGTAAAGATCCAAAACCTCAAAGGTGGGCATGATTTCATCCACGCCGACAACAGCGTAGCCCTCTGGAACCGGACGACAGTGGTAAGTTGGTGTGGGTCCAATTGGTAAGGCATAGCCGACCGCCACCTTCATTGATATGTTCACAACTTTGACATGTAGCTCGCAGTGTATCATCTCTGTGATATCATCCACTGGGTAGCCAACAGGAGCCATCGTCGGTGCATCATCGTCATCGCCATTGTCATCACCCGGGACCTCGGTGGAAGCCATACTGCTTTTTCGATTATTTGATAGGCCGGTAGCATCGAATGCAGTGTGCTGCTGAGATGGGCCGGTAGTACTTTGCTCTTTAAGTGCGTTAATTTCATCTTGTTGTTGCTTTAATCGTTCTTCAATTAAACGCATTCGCTCTTTCTGACTATCTGCTTCAACTGCCGCCCTGTCCTTTCTCCTCTGACGGCTTCTATCAGGATATTTCTTCCTCTCTTCGGGAAACCTAGTCCTCCATGGTTGGGAGCCTCTTGTGCCTCGTGTTCGTCCATCATGTTCCTTATTTCCAAAGGCGAGTGTGAGCTCATCATTCTCTCTATCGGGAATGAAGTCCCCATCTTTAACAGCCTTTACTGCTTTTCTGATCCTCTCGATTGGCAAGGGGTCTTCTTTATGTCGTATGTTATATATACACCTCCCTTCCGAGTCCAACGTGCCCCCATGCCCGTAAAACCAATTCCTTGCACGTTCTACCCAATCGTCTGTCTCTGGGGTGATCTTTTTATCACGTAGTTCCTGCTCAAGTTTCTCCCACTTAGGAATGCCAACCCTGTAGCCACCTTGCCCCATAGTATGGTGATACTTCTTGTTAGCAGCATTCAGCTTATTCGTTTCAGACATTTTCTTAGCTTTTTCTGATTTCTTGTATTCCACAAACTCAGCCCAGAATGGTTTTATCTTCTCAAACTGAATATTCTTGAAATCGGGAGTCTTCTTTTTCACGACATAGTCAAGGTGCAATCTTTTCTTCCAGTTGGTGAAACACTGGGCCATCTTCTTCAAAGCCCACTCCCTGACCTTAGCCTCCATGGCTCTCCCATGTTGTAAGGCGTCCTCAACTGGATCCTCCGCATTTGGATCCAGCTCTATCTTCGGTAGTTTGAAATTAACCATGACCCTCTTCCACAGTAAATCTTTGGCGTGGTTAGGGACAAATAAACATGTTCCCTCTTCATCCGCATTAGCAGGCCTATTCCAATTTCTAATGGTGATCGGGATTAAGTCCCTAACGATTACTCTGCATTGTGCCACAAATTTGGTTGCGACAACTTCGGGAGCTGTCGGTTTGCCGTCTTCAGCGACATCTTCGATCCTAAACCTCTCATGGTCTTGCAACTTTTTGGTTGGGCTCGTCTGCTCTTTTCAGTAGATTCCTTCGATCCGGAGGGCTAAAAGAAGAAAGATCGTCGTTACTATTTCTATATAGATAGCAGATGATTAATTAATGAATTGATTTATATTACATGCACCTCGCCGGAGCGGTCGTCTTCTCGATTACACAAGGCATCGCCTTCTCCCTCGCGGAAGGCAACACCTTCAACCTCAAACAAGTTGTCTATTCCGGTAAAAAGAGGATCACCCTCACCGGAGTTGTTCAGAAACGTTGATACGTCTAAATTATCTTCCCCACGGATCACACCTTGGATCAACTCTTCCTTTTCTTCGTCTCTGACGTGTGGGTCCATATTTTCTGCATGGGTGGAAAAACGAATAAGTCAAAGCGGCTAAAGGAGAAAGTAACGAATAAGTCAAAGCGGCTAACGAATATTTTCTGGATCGAAAGTGAAACCCTAATATATACATACACAATAATAAAAATGAAGAGAAACCCTAAACCCTAATTCTATGAGAGGGGAACATGAGTATAAGGCTACAAAAGGTCTTCGATCTATCTATGGTCTTGATCTCGGTCTTCGATCTCGATCTCGATATCGTATTCTACCGAGAAGAACCAAATCACCGGAAAGAAAGGGAAACAATCAACACATGGCATCGATGCAATGCTCAAGCAATGATGATGATACGACAAGTTGATGTGCATTGGAATGTAACCCTAAAGCATGCTCGACAAGTTAATCAGGGTTCCGAGGGGTGCAAACCCTAACTCAAGGAACTCCGGAATCACCTGTTAGGGTTACTAGGGTGTTCTAATTAAAATTGTCATTTAAGTTGTTGAACAATGCATGATTATAGCATAGATAGATAGTTCTCATTTTTCTGAACATTTTGGTATATTATTTGTATTTTTCTGTATTACAGATTAAAAGTTATTGAATTTACAAGTTTTATTCAAATTCTGAAATTATTAAATCAAATGTTTAAACCTTTTGCACCATAGTAACAACTAGCCATAGTGCCTCACAGGTGGGGCCCGGAGCCACCTCAGCAGCCACGCAAGCAAAGGGGAAACAGAGGATGCGGAGCCACCTTGCCACGCAAGCAAAGGGGAAACAGAGGTGGGGCCCGGAGCCACCTCGCCGCCGCTGTCAAGGAGGACGCGGCCGCCGTGGCCGTGGACAAGGAGGACACGGCGATGGAGGAAACGACGCCGGCGACGGTGCACCACCTGATCGAAGCCGCCGCGCCCACCAGCAGCAGCAGAGGGAGGGTGAGGACAGAGGCAGGGAGGGGCGCCGTACCTGACGCGCGGCGGTGGGGGAAGGGTGCGGGCGGCGCGGTCGTCGGCGGGAAGAGACGCGGGCGGCGGTCGTCGGGGAAGGAGACGCTACGGGGAGCGCGCGGCAGTGGCGGCCGGAGGCGGAGGCGTTGACGACGACGGAGGCGGAGGCGGAGGCGCGGGCAGCCTGGCGTCGTCGTCGATGAGAAGCAGAGAAGAAGAGAAGTTATATAAAGGGGAGGGGGTATACGTCCCGGTTGGTGGCTCCAACCGGGACTAAAAGTGCATACGTCCCGGTTGGAGCCACCAACCGGGACGTATAGTCCAATTTTCAGCAGCTGAAGGGGCGCGCGCGCAGGGGCTCTTTAGTCCCGGTTGGTGGCTCCAACCGGGACGTATTCCCCTGTTTTCAAATTTTTTCAGTTATTTTCTCTCTGTTCCCGCCTTATTTTTTATTTTGGGGTTTAAATTTGTAATGTTTTTTAAATGATAATTACTTTGGAATTTACAAAAACTTTAAACATAAAAAGTGTTTGAATTTGAATAACTAATTCGAAACCATTTTCTGTTTTGAAAAATAATCAATGTAACCATTTAAACTATGAACCATTTAAAATTAATAATGAAATAACTTATATTTTTTAAATATTAATTTGGAATTTAGAAAAACTTTAAACATAAAAACTGTATGGATTTTAATAAATAATCCAAAACCAATTTCTATTTTTAAAAAATAATTAATGTAACCATTTAAAATTAATAATGAAATAACTTATATTTTTTAAATATTAATTTGGAATTTAGAAAAACTTTAAACATAAAAAGTGTATGGATTTGAATAAATAATCCAAAACCATTTTCTATTTTTAAAAAATAATTAATGTAACCATTTAAAATTAAAAATGAATTAACTTATATTTTTTAATATTAATTTGGAATTTAGAAAAACTTTAAACATAAAAAGTGTATGGATTTGAATAAATAATCCAAAACCATTTTATATTTTTAAAAAATAATTAATGTAACCATTTAAAATTAAAAATGAATTAACTTATATTTTTTAAATATTAATTTAGAATTTAGAAAAACTTTAAACATAAAAAGTGTTTGGATTTGAATAAATAATTCAAAACCATTTTCTATTTTTAAAAAATAATTAATGTAACTGTTTAAAATATGAACCATTTACAATTAAAAATGAATTAACTTATAAGTAATTCAAAACCATTTTCTGTTTTTAATGGGCGGAAAAAAGAGGACGGAAAATAATGGGCGGAAATAAAATTTGATTAGGATAGAACTGGAATTAAAGTAAATAACACAACTAACACAAAGTTACATAGAAGAACTGAAAATTAAGATACATGGCCAGATTAAACCACAATCGGCCGAACTTGTTTTGCAATGTTGGAATAATTCAGTCATTCTCCTGCCTACACCTGTAATACTCGCCACTGTAGTCGTCGTACTCGCCGCTGCCGTCGTCGCTATCGTCGTCGGGGTCGCCGTAGTTGAACCTTGAAGGTTGAGTACGAGTGGGCTGGACTTGAGGGTAGCGCAGGCGGGGGCTAGAGTCGGTGGTCGTGTCGTAGGCCATGACGCTCTGGAGAGTCCGGCCGCGCCACCACAGCCGCCGGTCGGCCTCGTTGAAGTTCGGAGGAGGTGGGCCCTCCTCCTCGTGCCTGGCGAGTGCCCTCTCACGCCGATCCACGAAGAAGGCTTCCCAAATTGGGAAATAGTCGGGATGCCATCTGGGATTCCTCCGCTGCTCCGGAGTGAGCTCGAAGTAGTAGTGGTTCGTGATGGCCATCCGACGCGCCACACCTAGAGAGACAGGAGGAACCGGCACGCCTCCGGTGCTCAGCATCCAGCCGACGGGGACACAGTAGCCCGGCGGGCAGGGGTAGTTCGAGGCGCAAAGCGCCTCCGCCTCCCTAGGAGTTAGTACTACGGTGGAAGCCATGGGAAAGAGTGATGAGGTTGCAGATATGAGTCTAGAGATGTGCAATGACAATGGAGGCCAACCCTACATATATATATAGTGAAGAACTGGCGGGAAGAACTGGCGGGAAAAAATGGCGGGAAGAAAAATGGCGGGAAAAATGGCGTGTCGACATTATGTCGTGCGGAGTGTACCTTGTCCCGGATGGTGTCACCAACCGGGACTAAAGATGAAAAATGGCGCGTCCACACACATGCATAATATGGCGCGTCCACACACATGCATAATAATAGGAGACGAGCATCGTTAGAACTTGCATTGGATCTTTGAAGAAACAACATATTGCGAGTCTAAAAATGATTTTTTCAAAAAATCACGGGCGATAGATCATGTACCTATAGTACAAACCGGACCCACTTCCTACCGATTCGGCAAACATTTGTCCTTTTTACCCGGGATGGACGAAAAGGTTTGAGATGTACCGGTTGGGAGATAGTCCATGTAAGGTGGTCTAGTATTTTAGGAAAATGGGACGGTAGCATTCTGAAACGGCATTTTGGTGGTTACTTCACAAAACGACCCGTTTTTTGTGCTCGGAAAATGGAAAAGGGCTTTTTCGTGCGACAAAAAGGAAAACTTCCTCCTGCAACATTGTTCTCCATACCAATGTCCACACACATGCATAATATGGGCACAACATCACAAACTATGCCGTGATTCAGCACATAACATCGGTCATTTGGACCGAAAGCCATGAAACCTCGAACATGATAGGTCATTTTGTGAAGGTTTTTTCGAAACATGATCAATATACCAAGTCTGGTATTTTTCCTTTCAACTATGTAACAAAATATGACACCACGCGAAGGATTTTTATTGTTCGGATTTTTTTTGAATTTATTATGTCTGTTTTGAATTATCTGAATTTCTAACTATGGTCGAACCGGTGTGCATGAAGATAGGGGACGAGCATCGTTAGAACTTGCATTGGATATCTGAAGAAACCACATATTGCGAGTCTAAAAATGATTTTTTCAAAAAATCACGGGCGATAGATCATGTACCTATAGTACAAACCGGACCCACTTCCTACCGATTCGGCAGACATTTGTCCTTTTTACCAGGGATGGACGAAAAGGTTTGAGATGTACCGGTTGGGAGATAGTCCATGTAAGGTGGTCTAGTATTTTAGGAAAATGGGACGGTAGCATTCTGAAACGGCATTTTGGTGGTTACTTCACAAAACGACCCATTTTTTACGCTCGGAAAATGGAAAAGGGCTTTTCCGTGCGACAAAAAAGAAAACTTCCTCCTGCAACATTGTTCTCCATACCAATGTCCACACACATGCATAATATGGGCACAACATCACAAACTATGCCGTGATTCAGCACATAACATCGGTCATTTGGACCGAAAGCCATGAAACCTCGAACATGATAGGTCATTTTGTGAAGGTTTTTTCGAAACATGATCAATATACCAAGTCTGGTATTTTTCCTTTCAACTATGTAACAAAATATGACACCACGCGAAGGATTTTCATTGTTCGGATTTTTTTGAATTTATTATGCCCGTTTTGAATTATCTGAATTTCTAACTATGGACTACCACGCGAAGGATTTTCATTGTTCGGCGGACATTTAGTCCCGGATGTAGTCACAAACCGGGACTAAAAATATTTTCCGCCATTTCCCACCTCTTCCCGCCAAGTTTTCCCGCCCTTTCCTTTCTACTAGAGCTTTTAGTCCCGGATGTAGTCACTAACCGGGACTAAAGATATTTCCCACCATTTCCCAAAGCTTCACGCCAAGTTTTCCCGCCCTTTCCCTCTATATTTAGGGTGATCGTGTCATGGCTATCCACACATCCACACCTTCCTCTCTTAGAACAATGGACAACGCCTAATGGGCCATTCTGACCCTCGAAGAGACCGAGGCGCTGTGCGCCTCCAACTACCCTTGTCCGCCGGGCTACCGGCCGCCCGCCGGCTGGATGCTGAGCGCTGGAGGGGTTCCTGTCCCTCCTGTCCCTCAAGGTTCCGCACGCCAGGCGGCCATCACAAACCACTTCTACCATGAGCTCACGCCGGAGCAGCGGATGGATCCCTAGTGGGATCCCGACAACTACGACACCTGGAATGCCTTCTTCGCTAATAGGCGGGAAAGGGAGCTCGCCAGGTACGAGGGTGATGGCCCGCCACCGGTGAACCACAACGAAGCCGGCCGTCGTCTGTGGTGGGCGAACCGTACTATCATCGGAGTGATGCGCTACATCGCCGGGGGAGACCATCCTCGCCTACGTGCCCACGAGTCCACCCGCCACAGGCCCCACACTGTCCCGGCGGTAGCGGCATCGTCTTCTAGGAGACCCCTCTCCCACCCGCCGTGAATCCGAGGCTGGAATGGCCCCTGGTATATGCCATGGATGGGCTGAGGATCCCCGGAGTGGCAGGTGACGATGACGATGATGATGACGACGACGATGAAGACCCTGAAGCTGCGTACTATAGGACTAGGCATGATTATGACTAAAGGGGGCGGCTTTAGTCCTGAGTGTTAGCTAGTCCCGGTTTGTCCCGGTTTTTAATATTATTAAATGTCTTGAGTGTTACCTAATAAATAGAGGGAAATGCCTATATAAAGAGAGGGTTCATATTTAGTCCCGATTGGAGAAACCAACCGCGACTGAAGGGATTGCGGCAGAGTGGGCCAGGCAACACTAATAATAGGGGTGAGTGTCGACATTATGTCGTGCGGCTTGTACCTTGTCCCGGATGGTGTCACCAACCGGGACTAAAGATGAACCTTTAGTCCCGGTTGGAGACACCAACCGGGACTAAAGATGAGTCAGCACTAATAATAGGGGTGAGTGTCGACATTATGCTGAGCTGCTTGTACTATAAATATGCATCCTTGTGAGTCCAGTCCTCCAGCCAGTTTGAGGCATCTCCAAGATGGTTTTCGAGAGCAGGGACACCACTGCGGCCAGTTTCAGGGAGATGCCGACGGAGCCCAGTCCTCCGGCATCTCCGAGAAACTGGTCATAGAGGCACTCCCTAATATGTGAAATTAGTTAGCTCCGAGGCGTATTGATCTAGTTAGTGAAGTTACAAGCTGCAAGATGGTTTTCGAGAGCAGGGACACCACTGCGGCCAGTTTCAGGGAGATGCCGACGGAGCCCAGTCCTCCGGCATCTCCGAGAAACTGGTCATAGAGGCACTCCCTAATATGTGAAATTAGTTAGCTCTGAGGCGTATTGATCTAGTTAGTGAAGTTACAAGCTGCAAGATGGTTTTCGAGAGCAGGGACACCACTGCGGCCAGTTTCAGGGAGATGCCGACGGAGCCCAGTCCTCCGGCATCTTCGAGAAACTAGTCATAGAGGCACTCCCTAATATGTGAAATTAGTTAGCTCCGAGGCGTATTGATCTAGTTAGTGAAGTTACAAGCTGCAAGATGGTTTTCGAGAGCAGGGACACCACTGCGGCTAGTTTCAGGGAGATGACGACGGAGCCCAGTCCTCCGGCATCTCCGAGAAACTGGTCATAGAGGCACTCCCTAATATGTGAAATTAATATTAAAAACTGAGACTACAAAACCGGGACTAAAGGCCACAAACCGCGAAAGATATCCTTCGGTCAAGCCACAAACCGCGAAAGACATGAACTAGAGTTACATAATATGAGCATGAACTTCTTGGCATATGTCATTCCTTATGACCGCTTCAGACGTAACCATGGAGCATCTTCTTTACTTAACGGAATGCTTGGGTCAGTTTTCACTGTGAAGGGCGGAATTTCATCAAACTTATTATAATCTTCTGACATGTCTGTCTTATCCTCGATTCCCACGATGTTTCTTTTCCCTGAAAGAACTATGTGACGCTTTGGCTCATCATATGATGTATTCGTTTGCATATTTTTTCTTTTTTCGGTCTGGAGGACATGTCCTTCACATAGAAAACCTGAGACACATCATTGGCTAGGACGAATGGTTCATCTCTATAACCAAGATTGTTGAGATCCACTGTTATCATTCCGTACAACTAGTCTATCTTTACCCCTTCCCCATTCAGGTTGACCCATTTGCAGCGAAACAAAGGGACCTTAAAAGAGACTCCATAGTCTAGTTCCCATATCTCCTCTATGTAACCATAATATGTGTCCTTTTGTCCATTCTCGTCTATTGCATCAAAGCGGACACCACTATTTTGGTTGGTGCTCTTTTTATCTTGGGCGATTGTGTAGAATGTATTCCCATTTATTTCGTACCCTTGGAAATTCAATACAGTAGAAGATGGTGACGCGGCCGACAAGTATAGCTGATCTCCAACAGTGGTGTCATTCAAGAGAAGTGTCCGCATCCAACCACCGAAAGACTTCATGTGTTCATCTGTAATCCATGATTCAGGCTTCCCCGGGTTTTTGGAGCGTACAATATTCTTGTGTTCCTCGATATACGGAGCTGCCAAGGTGGAATTATGTAGAACTGTGTAGTGTGCTTTAGTGAAAGAATCCCCGTCCCTACATATCATTGCTTTCTTTCCCAGCGTGCCTTTTCCACTTAGTCTTCCCTCATGCCGCGAGTCAGAAACACCAATCGGCTTAAGGTCAGGAATAAAGTCAACACAAAACTCAATGACCTCCTCTATTCCATATCCCTTGGAGATGCTTCCTTCTGGTCTAGCACGGTTATGAACATATTTCTTTAAGACTCCCATGAACCTCTCAAAGGGGAACATATTGTGCAGAAATACCGGACCGAGAATGGCAATCTCTTCCACTAGATGAACTAGGAGATGCGTCATATATTGAAGAAGGATGGTGGGAACACCAATTCAAAACTAACAAGACATTGTACCACATCCTTCTGTAACCTTGGCAGAATATCTGGATTGATTACCTTCTGAGATATTGCATTGAGGAATGCACACAGCTTCACAATGGGTACTCGAACATTTTCCGGTAGAAGCCCCCTCAATGCAATCGGAAGCAACTGCATCATAATCACGTGACAGTCATGAGACTTCAGGTTTTGGAACTTTTTCTCTGCCATATTTATTATCCCCTTTATATTAGATGAGAAGCCCGACGGCACCTTGATACTGTAAAGGACTTTAAAAAATATTTCCTTCTCTGCTTTGGTAAGAGCATAGATGGCACGACTTAAGTGACACCCTTTATCCGTCTTGTTATCTGTATGCATGTTCTTTGGGTCTTTCATAATTTGTTGGTCCTCCCGTGCTTCAGGTGTATCTTTTGTATTCCCATACACGCCTAGGAATCCTAGCAGGTTCACGCAGAGATTCTTCGTCACGTGCATCACATCGATTGAAGAGCGGACACGTAGGACTTTCCAATATGGCAGCTCCCAAAATATAGATTTCTTCTTCCACATGGGTGCGTGTCCTGTAGCGACGTCGTTCGGAACTGATTGACCGCCGGGACCCTTTCCAAAGATTACTTCTATGTCCTTGACCATACCAAATACATCATCACTAGCAGGGAGTTCAGGCTTCTTCCGGTGATCTGTCTCACCTTTGAAATGCTTGCCTTTCTTTCTTACGGGATGATTGGTCGGAAGAAATCATCGATTCGCCAGGTACACAACCTTCTTGCATTTATGCAAATATGTACCTTCGGTCTTATCTAAACAGTGGGTGCATGCCTTATATCCCTTGTTTGTCTGTCCTGAAAGGTTACTAAGAACAGGCCAATCACTGATGGTTACGAATAACAACCCTCGTAGATTAAATGGCTCCTGTTTGTTCTCATCCCACGCACGTACACCTGGTTTGCCCCACAACTGTAAGAGTTCTTCAACTAATGGCCTAAGGTACACATCAATGTCGTTGCCCGGTTGCTTCGGGCCTTGGATGAGCACTGGCATCATAATGAACTTATGCTTCATGCACAACCAAGGAGACAGGTTGTAGATACATAGAGTCATGGGCCAGGTGTTGTGACTGCAGCTCTGCTCCCCAAAAGGATTCATGCCATCCGTACTTAGACCAAACCATAAGTTCCTTGCGTCACCTGCAAAGTCTGGGAAGTCTCTCTCGATTTTTCTCCACTGTGACCCATCAGCAGGGTGTCTCAACTTCCCGTCTTTCTTACGGTCTTCTTTGTGCCATTGCAACAACCTGGCATGCTCTTTGTTTCTGAACATGCGTTTCAACCTTGGTATTATAGGAGCATACCACATAACCTTAGCAGGAACCCTCTTCCGGAGGGGCTCTCCCTCAACATCACCAGGGTCATCTCGTCTGATCTTATACCGCAACGCGTTGCATACCGGGCATTTATCTAAATTCTCATACTCCTTACCGCGGTAGAGGATGCAGTCATTAATGCATGCATGTATCTTTTGCACATCTAATCCCAGAGGACAGAGAGTCTTCTTTGCTTCGTAGGTACTCTCGGGAAGTTCGTTATGTTTTGGAAACTTCGGCTTCATTATTTTCAGCATCTTTTCAAATGAGGAGTCAGTTAGACCACACTCTGCCTTCCATCGCAACAATTCCAGTGTGGTACCGAGCTTTGTGCTGCCATCTTTACAATTTGGGTACAACAATTTCTTGTGATCTTCTAACATGCCCTCTAACTTCAACTTCCCATTTTCTGTTTCACAGTCTCGCTTTACATCAGAAATGACCCTACCAAGTTCATCAGCCGGCTCATCTGATGCCCGTTCTTCACCTCTTTCCTCTCCATTGTCTTCCATTGCAGTATCACTGTATTCAGGAAACATATGATGATAGTTGTTATCATCATCTTCTTCTTCACCATCTTCCATCATAACCCCTCTTTCCCCGTGCTTGGTCCAGCAATTATAGTTGGGCATGAAACCTTTCATAATCAGGTGGCCGCGAATGATTTTCGAGGAAGAGTACTCCTTGTTGTTCCGACATTGAACACATGGGCAACGTATAAATCCATTCTCTTTGTTTGCCATAGCCACATCGATAAATTTATCCACGCCTTTGATATACCCGGCTACCCGCCGGTCACCGTACATCCATTCCCGACCGTTCATCTGCATCATATAAGTAAGTTTATCAAAAAACAGGACATCATAAATAGTGATACCAATTCACACCGACACATGAATTGTATCAATGACCTAGAAAAGATAAGATTGCTAACCTCGATCGAGGGAAATAAAGAGGAGAAAGCTCAAGTGCGTCTCGGACACCTTCTATATTTTTGTTCTATGAGAAATTCAACGGGATTATTCACTCAAACATTTCAACAAACACCTTCAATGCATGCATGAGAAAAAACTAGCACACCCCCTCACACCTTCCACCATTCGAAAAAACAGAGTGGAGGCAGAGAGGGCTGGGGCGTTGCATTTATAGAGGGCAGGGGGTCTTTAGTCCCGGTTGGAGCCAGCAACCGGGACTAAAGGTGCATGCCACGCCACGCGGCTGTGGCCAAACCTTTAGTCCCGGTTGGTGGCTCCAACCGCGACGCATGCCCCTTATTAACCGGGACGCATGCCCCCTGGCCCCGTGCCCGCTCCAACCGGGACGCGTGCTAGCATTAGTCCCGGTCGGTGGCGCAACCGGGACTAATGCTCTGAGGGGTCGCGAACGGATAGCCCTTTTTCCTCTAGTGTTGGTATCCCAACTGACTCAGACGTAACATGATACTCGTCTTTGACTCGATCTAAGACTTGCCCTAGCTATCTTATGGTATTAAATGAAGCTTTTCATCGGAGTTGCATGAGTAATATAGGATGAGAGCAGCTTCAGGCAGCTCCTCGTCTTTATTTTTTCTGCTCCGTGTCGAACTGAGTCAGGAAGCTGGTCGTCTCCTCCAGGCGCTCCCTCAGCTGATTAGCCTGCATGTGGAAGGTATTGGAGGCTATTTTGGTGCACCGGAGCTGGGTAGCAATGGTCCTTCTCTCATTGTGAAATGCATTTGCTTTGGTCCATGCGTCCTTCGCTAGGTGTTCAAGTCTTTCATCTTCTGCTTCCTGCTCACGCTCGAGAGTTTTAATCTTAGTATCTTTCTCCTCTAGAGCAGGCCCCTATTTGCCGAGGAGCTCCAATTCACCTTCGACCGATAAGACGACAGCATTGAGTTGCTCCATCATGGGACGAGCCTGCTTGTTAGCCAACGCGATGATCTCCTCTCCAAGATGACTTGGAAGGGCTTTCCCTTTTAAGCGCATCACCAAGGTCTCAAGGAGAGAAGTGAGTCGTTTTACGTCAGTCGGCGCCGACCCCTTGTACTGGGTGGTCCATGCAGAAGTGGCATCCCGAATCGCCTCTATGACACGAGCTTTGTTGAGCGGTTGCTTCTGCAGGAGCCGCTGAATTTCCGTGAGGGCCGCCCGCACGCACAGGCTATGGAGGCGATCGGTGAGAGTTTCCATTAGGAGGTTGAGACTATGCTGCTCTTGGACCGTTGTTCGAGCCCTCACCGTTTCTCAATGTGTGATATAAAAGGTAGCAGCAAAGCGGTAGAAACCCTAGCCGCCGGTCGCTTCCGTGATCCAGCCACGACCACGCCCTCCCCTCGCATCCCCTTCCCCTCCTCCTCTCACCCATCGCCCTCGTCCCAGCCGCCGCTCCCCACGCCTTCTCTTTCGCCTCGCCGCTCGTTCTCACCGGTAGGAGCAGCGCGAACTGCCAGCGTCGCACCGCATGAAACCGGCGGCTTGGACGAGCTCGCTGCATGCCAACCACTAGAGCTCTGCCACCGAGTCCCCTCCTCCTTTGACCACGATGCGACGTCGGCGAGACGGAAGAACATGGGCGCCTGCTCTAGGTCCGTCACTATCCATGACCAAGGGAGCTGGCAACTCCTAGCAAGGTACGTGTACCTTTCCAAATTGTCTTCTTGACTAGCTGCTTGTTTGCTTGCTGGGATTTTGATCTGCTAACTTGCTTGATGTTGTTTGCTTTCTGGTGTGATGACATTGATTTGCTGGCTTGCTTGATGCCTACTAGGTTGGTGCTTGATGGTGCTGGTTGTTTACCTTTCATGATGGATTTCTGGTTTGGGTGATCTGGTTGGTCATTGCAGCCTTTAGCAGAAGGAGCATGAACCGCCATTGTGCGATGACGTCGAGGTGATCCTCTTTTCCTCCTTATTTTCCTCCTCATCTCCCCTTTGACAATGTTTTGATTTATAATCCCCATAGATCCTCATCTAGGTGCTATTTGATTGGTGCCTACAAGCTATTTGACAATAATCCAACAAGGTTACACAAGAGCATTAATCCATGTAATACTTGAATCTGCAAGCTCTAGGTGAATATCTCCTCTTTCTTTTGTTTTTTGTATGAAAGATATCAAAAGCTTATTGGTTTGCCTCCTCATCACTCCTTTAAACCTTTAGTAATGAAGCAAGTATGGGACTTTTACAGTTGAGGTCCAGTATTCTAATTGTTGGTCCTTCTCTAGAAATGAAGTGACATGGTTATTTGTGTTGTCCGCCAAACAAGTACCATGGTTTCATGCCCCCTTTTTATGTATGTAGTGTTCCTAGAACTTGGCTACATTCTATTATTTTTTGGTTATGATATGCTGTCGGAAATATTTATTGAGATTGTAATCAAGAAATCAAATACTCCCTCCAGTCCGGTTTATTAGGCACGCACGTAGTTTAAGAAAAATTTTAACCATCAATTTTGACTAATAAAATATACAATATATGTCCCAAAAAATATATCATTGGAAACTACTTTTAAAGATGAATCCAATGGTATTATTTTTGTGACATATTATGTAAAATTTGTTGACCAAAAATTATTGGTCAAAATTGTTCTTAAACTGCGTGCGTGTCTAATAAACCGGACGAGAGGGAGTAGATATTTGCTTGAGCATATGGGTACAGCATAAGGGCTCTTCTTTAATTTTAGTTCAAATCATTTCTGAATCAAAAGATATGTAATTTTGGTAATACATCTCTTATACCCTTTTATTAATTGTTGATAGATTGCTATATTTATAGCCTCTTTGAAAAATATTTGTCTATTCACTATCCACGGATGGTTTGCAAAAGTGGAGTCTTCTTTTAGTTTAACTTGTGCCCTTGCTGGATGTGCATCCATGGATGGAGCTTACATTATGGCCTTGCTAGATGGATGAGTTGGTTGTAACTGAAGTGAAGTTAAACAAAAGTAGAGAAATTTGTAATCTGAATTGTGACGTAGTTATGGTTCAGGTCTACCATTTTATTATATAAACTACGATACATATGAAGCCTTTTTCAGTGGTACATTCTTAGAGTTATGGAAACAACTATAATGTCTAGATTATTTCAGCTCACTTTATGTAGTGGGGTCAAAGCATGCATCAGCTTAGTTGCATCTAAGTAATAGTACATACCACAGGCTTGTTGTAGTTGCGAGAATGTACCTTTTTAATTGCAGGTTCCTTTTGTAAACCATAGCTTTCTTTTGCTTGGAAATGATATATCCTGATCAGTTAGCATAATATTGACCCCTTGCCTTTTCTCTGTTCTAAATTATTTTATTCCGTAGCAGACTCATTTTGTACTCTTTCATTGTTCATTCGAGGAACCGACTCCAGCGGCATGGGCATGCTTAGATGATGGAAAACCTGCTATGACCTACTAAATGCTATAGTAATCTGGAAGCTGGAGCTAAAGCGTGTTACATAGAATACTTATGCTTTGATACTAAAGAAACATGATATTAATTTCTCATTTTTGTACTTATCATTTTAGGATTTCTGGACTTAATTTCTAATATGATTCTGGAGGCCCATATTATGTTTTAACAATCATCCTACCTATGTGCGGTTGTGCTTATTATGTCAATCTTGAAATATTTTGATTCTTGCTGGTACCTCAAGTATTAAAAAAATTAGTGAGTGCAGCCCGAATGAGTTATTTCCTCAACTCGACCATTTACTTAAGTTTGCTATCTCTCCATGTATGGAGTACATTCCTGTTTTCCCAAAAATACACAACTTCTTAGCCATGTGATAGGTTCTAAGAATTAATATGACAGTAATTATGTCTGGGAATCTAATAATATCAGTGTCTAAGATGATATTATAGAACATAAGGTGTTGTGAAATTCGAATGCATTGCTTAAGATTTTTGTGTGCTTGGTAGCACCTTTGCCATGTATAAATATGTACAATTGGTTCTGGTCATTGTTAAATAGATCATCCAAGTGGAAAGGATAGAGCGAGTGTGTTTAGCATCTTAGCATGATTTAATCAATTTCTATCCATATATCAAGCTGTATTGCCATATTTTGAAGTTAAAATTGTCACTTAAAAACATCATTTGTTGGGATTTCTAAACAGTGTTATTCTCTTATCTTTCAACCATGCCTTATTTAGAATCAAGAGTTGTTTTTATGTACCTGGTTTTATTTATGAATGCCACCTCTTTATATATGTTTTGGTCATGTTTTTTCCATTTAACATTTTTAGAGGATATATCCATGTTGGGAGTCATGTCAAATATGGATGACACTTGGGTCAAAGAGAAAAAGACAGAGACAATGGATCTGTGGTTTCTACCTCAACAATAGCCCCGACAAACACAATGACATGGAAGCAAGGTAAGATGCTTTGTACAATGGTACTTGGTTATCTAACTACGAGTAATTATAAGAACTAAATCTGAGGATAGAGACAAGTAATGCAAGTTACAACTTAATAAAATGGGATTTACACACAAAAAACCCTAAATAATTGTCCATGAAGCAATGTTGTCTCTTCATTTATGTAAATAAGCAGCTTTTATCTTAGATACATTAAATTTAGTTTATCTTTCATAGGTATGGCCAAACCTGCACCGTAGGTTGGATAACTGATCTTTCTGGATATGGAGAAATGCTAAATTGCTAAGTGCTACTGTCAGGTTAGGGTTTATTTTGTATGGATATGCAGATGGCCATGCAAGTTACTAGAGGATCCTTTTTTATAGTTTGCTACTTCACTCCAAGGGATAATGGTGGCATGATTGTATAACCATTTTCATGTTTTTATTCCAATGGGAAACACAATTTATTTCTAGAAAATATATTCAATACTAAACTGACCAAATAGATCATGCATCACTCGATCTTATGCTTTGGCTATTCTATTGCTTGGCACCACTCTAGGAGATCCTAAAGTTTTGGCCTGCATCATAGTGACACAAATGATTTTATGTTATCATGGCTACCTCTGTTTTAACTCTGAATTTGATGAAGAAGATTGCAACCTTTGTTTTATTTTCTGTTATTTCTTCGCCGATCCATTCTAATGTGTTCTCTTAAGTTTTATTTTCTTAATTAGAAGATTATTTGCAGCTAACTTACTCAAAACATAGAAATGTTTTATCTCCTTAAACATTACTTGGCATTGTTTTCTCAGTGGTATCCATTTGTCTCGCTGTAGTCTAGAGCGTTTCTCAGAACATTCTTAGAATGGATTTTATACAGATTTGCGGCGAGCTAACACAAAAACCTCATAATTTTTTTCTCACTAGACAATGATTCTCAGATTTGTATACCTTGTTGTAGTCAATTGTGTACAGATTCAACATTTGTATGCAGGTCGCCCTGGTTGTGACTATAGCATCTCTCAAATAATCTTTATAATTTGAATCAGTTTTGTGATTTTTTTATAGGTTTGAGGTCACGAAGACAAGGAGAGGCGTTGTCGGTTCATGCGTGCTTGCTGTTGGAGAAGGCACTTGAGGAAATGGTGCCGGAAGTGTTTAGTGTTGTGGACATGGATATTGCGGTGATCAATGTCAAGGCATCTCACTGCATCTATATAGCATCCCTTTCAGAGTAAGCTCATTCCATTTTGCTCCAATCTGTCTACTTGGTTTCTTCTACTACTAGCATGGTATCTACTATCTTATTGCTGCAAACTCAAATTGTTCATGTAAATGTTGACATGTATCTTGGCATAATTAAAACAGAAAAGTTGTGCTTATTCAGCATGCACTCAGAACTTGCTGAAGATTGTGTGCTTCCCCTTATATGAATTATGATACATGGTTCATGGTATTAATTATAACTAAAAAAAGTGAGCTTAATCAACATGAACATAAATGAATGGGAGGGTGTTAAAACTACATATATATGATGTTCTTATTTGCTCTGGTTCTTATCATGTTCATACTACTTAGAAGACACAACTGAAGTGTTGAGTGTCTAATGGGCACAGTGTAGGGTATATTTGTCTTGGCATCCTTCGGTTAGAAAAAATCAGATTTGAGTTTTCTCTTGCTCTACTCACTTAAGCTTTGGTGTAGTGGTCCATGGTGCTTCCCATGCCTCACATCCTCAGTGTGAAACATGAGCTATACACTCTCCTCTTTATTTTCTTATGTCCTCTGCTTCTAAAACATTTTCTTCTTATTATCCATCTTCGCCTAAAGGAAAGTGACTAAAAAAGTTTTGTTTTACTACCTTGTACTTTGCGCAGTTAATATAGCTCTTGGTTTCGTTAGATAATTTTAATAACTTACTGCATTGTTTTCCTGTCTTCCACGCAACATGAATCCTAAAGATGTTGGAGCTACACCGTCTTCATCCTTCCTCAGACATATTACTATTAGGTAATATTTCGGTGAGACTACACTTCTATGTAAACTAAGGTCTTATGCATGCTCACCGCACCTCTCTATATTGTCGTTCTATTGCAGACTAACAAATTAGAGTGGTCATAGCTCAAGAAATATGTAGTATTTTCAGTATCCTAGAGTTTTAGGGTTGTTGTGGATCAATTTGAAGCTCAGTTTGTAGATAGCATGCAAATTATTAGCTTACTGGTGTGCTTCGTAAAATGATGGTACTGTTGTTATGTGTCACTATTAAGCGCATTCCTCTTTAGAGTGGATGAAACATGTAAAATAAAAACATTTTTTTAATATATATGGATCGTATGTGTCAATACTTAGCAGGGGTTGAGCTGAAAATAGAGAATTTGGTGTCCAATATTTTAGTTCTTGTATTTGTCACTATATGTCGATAGGGCTTTATGACTCAGTTGTATTGTTTATTCCAGTTAGTGGAGGTCCTTTTTCTTGCAATTATAGTAAATACAATAAAATATTTTTGCACGAAAAATGCTATTTTAAGTTTTCCATGGAAAGTATGCCATCCACACCAAAAATGAAGTTTCGTCATACTTGCTATAGTTTAGTATCTTGCAAAAAAGTAAAGTAGGATTTTGATGTGGGCATACATGTTTAGCCTTTTGTATCTTACGTCCTAACACATGCATTTTTCTTATTCTTCTATAAAATTCAAGTGCCTTCTGATTCACATTTTAATTTGCTGCCTTCTGCATTGTGCAACACACAGCCTTCTGACATGAGTAACTGCGGCACAATCATTAGCTTATTTTGTAAAGTCTGGCTACAAAAGCCATGCCATGTGAGGCATGCTTGTGTTATAAATATTGTTATGTCGTCCTGTGATAACTTACTTGATCATCATTGTCTTAGCCTCCTGTTTGGCCTGGCAATCAAACTTGGATATTCCAAGATGATCACATTGATGATGAGTGCCTTTTATATATCTCACTGTTTTACCTTTTTCTACACGGTTCAAGTTATCCCTAAAATATTAATTTATATTGCTGCAACTTACACTTAATTTTACTATTTTTGTACCAACTAGATGCCCAAGATCGATATTTGTGATATTATATAGAACTGGAAGCTCAAATGTATGTCCATTGACATATTCTATTTTATTGACCCATGGTGTATTGCTTCTAGGCTAACTAAACATACAATGGCACGACCCTTTTCTTCCAGGCTAACTAAATCACAATGAGATGTATTGCTTTACTCTGAACCATTGGTCGTATTTCATTTTGCTTTACACCAACAAGACTGTTTGTTTTATCTTTAGTTCAGTTAATGGCTGATCTATGCTTTATTTTCCAGGAGTGCCAACTTTTGGTCACATGGATCGTGGTGTGGGTCTGGATCTCTCCTTAAGCGAATGCTTTTGGTTCTTCCTACTATCAGTTAGTTATCTAAGTATGTCATTCTAGCCCAACGTGGCTTACTCACGAAAACGAGTTGTAAATTCCTTTTGCCTGTGTACCCTGCCCCCCGAATCTCGTTACGTGAATGCTTTTGGTTCGTCCTGCTATTAGTTAGTTACCTGATTATGTAGTTTGTTATGTCCCACCGTGGCTTACTGAGGAAAACAACAATTGTAATTTCCTGCTATGACACCTTTATCTACTTATTAGTATGTGGTTTGTTATGTATTTTGCCAATCGTTGCTTTCTCAGGGAAAGGACTTGAAAATTTATGGTTCAATACCATTATCTGTCTATTAAGCTTACGTTTATCCATGGTTGGCAATATGTTGCTCTTTTAAGCTTAAACCTACTATGTAGATGTCAAGTTTCATCAGCATATATCCAGGGGCAGTTTATGCTGTTGGACATCTCAGTTCACATGTCACTGCTTGCATTCTTTGTTCGCAAAGCATCACAGTTTTTCTATAAGATGCAATTTGTTAGATCATATTTAAAAGTTTACCGTAAGTACGGATGGTGATGTCCAGGAAAGCAGGTAGATTTTATATGTACTCCCTTCGATCTATATTACTTGTCATTGAAATGGATGTATCTAGCACTAAAACATGTCTAGATACATCCATTTTAGTGACAAGTAATATGGATCGGAGGGAGTATTAAGATGTCATAAGTTCATCTTTCAATAACCCCTTGATAATAAGGCTTAAGCGGCCAATAGAACTATCACATTGTGAGAGTGCAATAGATGGCCTTAACATTGAATCAGTTCGTATTTTTCCTATCTATAGTCCTCTAAAACATGTTAATCTTGTGGCCATGCTTACTCTAATTGAAATAAACGCATGCTCATTGAGATTTTTATGCTCTGAAAAATAGGTGGCTTACCTTCTTATGCACCGAAAAATCAGTGATCTATCTATTTCCACATTACGAGCTGATGTACAGGTCCAGCCGTGAGTCTCTTTATTAATACAGAGAATATCTGAAATGCGCAACTAATCATGAAGGGTAATTAACTATTTATATTGTGATATAGTTGTGTAGTCTTGGAGTGTGCCACCTGCACCCAGTAACTACAAGCCACAACCAAAAATATTATTTTTCACGTTTTTTATTAGTGTTATACAAACTAAAATATGGTGTGAGAGCTACGGGATCGTACACTGAGGCGCACTCATAGATCTAAATGTCCTGTCAACATAGCACATGCATTACCAGAAACTAAATGTGATTTTTCTTATGATTGCAGAACATTAGTATTGAAAAGAGAAGTACTTAAGATGCGGCTCACTCGTGCAGTTTCATCTGCCTTTGTTTTTTGCAACAGCTAATAACTCTTTGATCAACCGTTGTTCTATGAACCTTTTGATGGTGCTACTACCCACTAAAATAGATGATTCTGATGACTATGCCTTTGAGTAAGATCTTTGCATATGATGTCATATTTGCGTATTAAATCAAAGACAGTTTTGCTGTGAGTTAAGATACTTATCTTTGAGACGTCTATCTATTGTTGGTTAAAAACTATTTAGATTATGTGTAATATACTCTCCTATGTTTGGTACTCTATATTGTTCTAAGTATTATGATGCAATCAATATATGTATTTACCTTTTCAAGTGTTTCCTCCTTATATAATGTATTGTTAAATCTGATATGTAACCAGGTATGTACTAATGGTTTAAATTGTTATATGAAGCATTGTGACAAATCTCACTAAAACTTAGATATCAAAATTAACAATAAAAACTTAGATAGAAAAATTTAAGAGCTCCATAAACTAATGCTAAATAGGTGTGAAATCTACTGTCACGTGCGCCGAGACACACTCCTAAATCTAGTAAAAAGAAAAAGAGAGAGGAGATGCAAGGAACCCACGGAGACCAGACGCACTCAAGCAGGAGCTACGCACGACGCACGCAGCTAGGCTTGAGATCTAATCTCAAGCGACGCCGAGTGTATCGCTCTCTCCTCAGGCAGGCTGCCGGAGGAGAACGATCTGAGGCGTACGTACACGTTGTAGGCCGACCGTTTTGCGGCGAAGAGCGTCTAGACCATGGCCGGCGTCATCTTTCTCGATGGTAAGAGTTGGTGCTAATATTTTGGTTTTGTTTTTATTGCACCTAGCATGGCGGTACGGGTCGGCCAAGACACGGCGTATGCCGTCCATGGGCATAAGCGTGCCTACGCATGATCCTCGCCCGCCTCATCCTTTCTTTGCCTCGAGCGTCGCCGTTGAGCGGCAGGGTGGCTGAACTCGGCCGCAACAAGGGCATCATCTATCGGAGCTCGCCTACACGAGGCTCTAAACCAAGCCTAGCTGCTCCGTTGACGGAGGCGCCGTCGACGGGCCAGCTCTTTCCGCGGAGTCGGCGTCGCGCCGTATACGTCCTCATCGGAGGATGCAGCCTCGCTGTCTGGTAGATCGGACCGACACGTCATCTAAGGCGGCGCCCCATGACTGCGTGAACAGTCTATGGGCGTCGACGTGTTTTTGCCCACGGGCAAACTTCATGTCCTCAACTCGCCGCCGACTCGCCACGATCGGCATCATCCAAGCTACAGGCCGACCATGCTCTTGGTGCTGTTTTCCAAGCTGGCTAGGTCATCGCTGGCTGGACACTAGGGCTGTGACGCTGCCAGGACGCGCGCGCTGCGCAAGCCGAGAATGAGGCTGATCACAAGTCCATATGCGCGTGCATGCATGTGTACTATTCATTAGTACCTATAAGTGAGCATGACTGCATGCATGCTGAAAGCTCTTGATCAGTCGCTGTTGGCCGGCTGCTTGGCCATGGAGATGGCTGCAGTCCATCACCACCGACGGCGGCACACTCCATAATAGGCGGCACGCTCGTGATATGTGCTCGTCGTCTCCTTATCTAACTCCTCAACCACTTCTACTTCCGCGGGGCATACCCCTCGCACTTCGGCGAAACTACACGGTCATCGAACGACGATCCAGGCCAAGCGCATCCATGCAAGCTACCCGACTTCAACCACTTCAACGCCGCTCAAGACCGACGAGGCAAGACGGCGAGACAGGCATGACCGGAGCAAAGGCCATGCTATCTACGGCGCGTGTACGCGCTAGTACACGGACTCTGCCGTCGCCAACACACATCACCACCATCATGCATGGAGAACGCGAAGCGAAGACCGAAGACGACGACCAAGCGGCTTAATCGGAGGTGTCCAGCGGTTCTATCCGCGGGAGTAATTAACCGGGAGCTTTCCGAGGCTCCAGAAACTAGGAGACCACAATCGTCTTGTCATGTTGGCCGCGCTGTATCTTTTTCCGTCTTTTATTTTTATGTATTTGTACACTGGCACGTCCGTTATGTTTTCTCCCGACGTACGGAAAATCCCTTTTCTTCCTCCTCTCCTAGAAAAAACGGTATTTTCCATATCAAACATACCCATATCCAGTCGGTCAGATATTCGTGGATGCTCGTATCCAGTCGGTTGCACATCCGTGGATACCCTTATCCATGAATATAATTGTTATCCTTACATATATTGTATGCATTCCTAAGCTTGATTTGATGGTCGTTGTCATCCGCCCACCATAGTGTATAGCTAGGCAGCCGCCACACCTGCCTTAAAACCTTTGGATTTTCTTCAGTATCTCAAGCATCGATTACCCCGACGACAAATTTGTTGTGTTCATGCCATTCATGCCCGCTTCCTCATAGCCTATAATCTCATGACAAGGATGAGACGAATCATGTTGACCTAAGGTATGTCTTATATTCATATTTGCTCGATTATACACATTATTCCCTCCGGGTCAAAGTAATTTGGTGTAGTTGGGGAGTACGCTTGCATTAGACATAGAATATGGTTGCACCAATTAATTTGGACCGGAGGGCGTACTATTCATGTTACATATTATCTAAGAGATTAAACGTGAGTAGCAGGGAGCTCTCTCAGCGCTCCTGAGGCGCGTCGTGCGGTGCTTTGCTCGCTGGATGTGGACGCGTTGGGCTTAGACATACGTTCAGTTGGGAATACCCAAGACGTTTCCAGTTCCACCCGATCACTCGCTGCAGCTCCAGGCTCCAGCCATGGTATTGCCGACCACCAGCTCCTGCTTGCTCTTCCTCCTCACGCTCCTCCTCCCCCTCTCGACGGTCGCCGTGCCGTGCAGGCTCCGCTTCCCGTCGCTTGAGATAGCTTCCTTCAACGCCTCGAAGCCACCCAGCACCTTCCTCGAGGTGGACCACCCGATCGGGCCACCGCACGGCAGCGTCGGGCCCTGCTCCGTGCTGCTTCTCTCCGGCTCCTTCAGCTACACCTACGGCCGGCCTCCTTCCACCGCCGCCTACGCGCCGCCCGAGTGACTCGCCACAGCGTGCGGCCGGGGCTGGTCCGTCGCGCTCGCGGTGCTCGAGTGGAGCGCCGACTGCCGCGGCCGCCGGTTCGATCGCATCTTGGGTGTATGGCTCTCCGGCGCCGAGCTCCTCCACAGCTACACCGCGGAGCCGCGCCCCAACAGTATCCTCTGGTCAGTCTCCCGCGATATCACGAGGTACGCGACCCTTCTCTCCGAGCCTGGCGACCGCACATACACCTCTACTTTGACTACACGCCATCGCCACCGCCACCACCACCGCAGCGGCATGCCGATCTGATCTTGCCCATCTCAAGAAGCCTGCCTCTATACGACGGGCAGTGGTTTGCCATCTAGAACTCCATGGATGTGCAGTCAAAGAAGCTTGCCATTCCGTCGAACAACTACAGGGCGGTCCTTGAGGTGTCCGTTTCCTTCCACGGCAGGGACGAGTCTGGTACACGAACCCTCCAAACGAGTACATTGAGGCTAACAACCTGTTTGGCCTTCCTAGCAACAGTGCCTTCCGGGAGATCGTAGTTAAGGTCGATGAAGACATCGTGGGTGTTGTTTGTCCGTTCACGGTCATCTACACCGGCGGCGTCAACCCGCTTTTGTGGCGGCCTATCACTGGTGTTGGCTCATTCAATCTCCCAACATATGACATCGACATCACGCCGTTCCTGGGGAAACTCCTGGACGGCAAGAAGCATGATTTTGGGTTTGGTGTGACAAATGCATTGGATGTGTGGTACATCGATGCCAATTTGCATCTGTGGTTGGTCACAAGAGTGGCAAGACGACTGGGGGCTTGGTCAGCCACGAGGCGTCCGTGTCGGAAAATGTGCAGTCGAAGTTCAGCGGGTTGGATGGGCGGTTTGTGACGACGGCAAGCCGGCATGTCCTCGCCACCGGGTGGGTGGAATCATCACATGGAAATGTCATGACAACATTCCACAAGAGATTCAGCTATGAAAACAGCAATGTGTATAGCAAGAGTGGCTCAGCACAAGTGGTGAACCAAACGATCGACACCAGGTCCGCTGTTTCCGCCACAATCGGCGACACGGTGCTGCTCTCGCAAGAAGTCCACCAGGTCTTCCCACTGTATCTTTTCGACAGAACCTCAGACGAAGTGGGTGATGAGTACTCGCTGGTTTCAGTTGTCAAGATGGGCATCAGCGAGAAGAGGCAGCAAGGTTTCTCCAACAGCTCTCTGTAGAACTTGGTGATTTCTAGATCAGGGGAAAACCATCGGGTGTATAAGTATGTGGGTACCGATGGATGCTACTTCAGAGATGTGAGCAGCAAGAACTACACTGTCGTTCTCGACCATTTTGATGGTTCATGCTTGAAGAGACCGCGAGATGTTGGGTCCAGATTCCTCTCTAGGTTGTCTATACCATCTATTGATCGAGCTGTACATGTAGAGAGCTGAGTCGTTTGTTCGGGTAGTCTGTAACTGTCATAAGGACTGCATAGTGAGTATCTTATGCGTCGGTGTCAGCCCGTATGTATTACATCATACTGCTAACGATACTAGATTTAGTTGGGCCTAATCAATGCATTTATCAATCCTACCGCTTGGGAATTTGCACCGCAGAGGCTCCCAACTCACGCACGTCCCGTTATCTCTCTCAGCTGTTTTTTTTCTCTTCCTATATGACCAGCGGGAGGGCAGTTCTTCCAATCACAACACCTAAGTGGATTAATTTCATCGCGACATCCCCATCTGTTGTTACAAGAAATAGGTGCAAGGTCAGTTGCAGGCTGCACCCTCATTCCACCATATTTTTTTGGTGTTTTCTTCAAAAAAAATACAATGGCGCAATGAAAACTTAGTGAATTGACTATGATAGAAATTGAAAATAACATTTCGGATAAGATTCCTTATGAAGAACTAATTGAAGATTTTGCCTCAATGGATGATGGTAGGATAGCACGTTTCTGCCAGGAATGTCTTCTTTCTGTTCTAAATTAGTTGTCCCAATTTTGTATAGCGTATTTAAATGTATTTTAGTGTATATGTAAATACGAGTTTAGATAAACTTGGAACAACTAATTTGAAACAGAGGAAGTATTACTTCTGAATTCTTTGATTGCTTTTTATAATATGTATTTTTTCCAAAAATTGTATTACCATCAACATATATATAAATTCTAAAACCATATTTTTCTATTTTTCAGTGGTTATATTGAGAGCCCAAATTTTTGTTTCGCACGGGGCCTCCGTTTCTCATGTACGGCCCTGGTCGGTGTAGTAGGTATATATCTTTGAACACTGCTACTGATTACTTGTATACTATATTCTTCTAAGATTGTACTATATTGCTGGTGCTTGAGCATGTTAATTGAATCTCTTTTATCCATGTGTATTAAGTCTTAACCAAGGTATGGCATGGAGCTTGGCTTCTCCATGTTTTTGTGCCCGTTAACGACCAACAAATGGAATTTGAGAAAATGTTGAAGATTTCTCATGCTCGTTGAGATAAATCTCTGGCTTCATCTAGCTCATATGAAGTCGTGATTAAGTCCCGAGCTGCAAGCAGCTAACACCGGACAACACCTGAGTTTTGTTCGATATGCAAGCAACATGACATTATCTCAACAATGAGGAATGAGATACTTTCACGTGTTTCCGTATCCATTTGGGTGCACTATTTGTAGATCCAAAATTAAGCTGAATTATTGTCTCGCTTTTGTTTAGATGCCTTCTTACAAGGGTCACCTCCATTCCTGGTATGACAATCATGATGCTAATATGGCATGTAATTAAATATCTTCTATCCCTTTATGTAACCGTGTGATATCTTGGGTACTTACAAATCAATTTCCGTTCCCAATTATTTGCATGTTCAGACTCTATTGAGAAAACAACTGAAAATGATAGCCATTGTTTATAAATATTTTAAGTACGATTGTTTCCCTTGCCATAAAGTATGGTAAATCATAGTCCACAGTAGGTCAGAGATCATGGGCTTAAACACAACTATTGTGCCTTCCGATGAGATGCAACTAATTAAGAATTAGAACTAAGCATTTGCTAGGTTATTCAACTTGAGCATTTCTCCATTCTCTAATACCAGCTATGTACTATTTATAATGACATGTTAATTATAGTTAAACTTATCACTAGCCAACGGTGGTGTATTCTGCAGACGAGGTTTATTTGTCATTGTGGACCGAGTTCTTGGTATGAAATAGGTTGATTCAGTTTTGATATTTTGGGCGCCACCGACCAAATATGAGGCTCCATGGATTACATCAATTAGTAGACAATACCCGATGTCATGAAGCAATTTTTCATTACGGTTCTCCATTGATTCCACATGAGAAGCAACGGAAGGTTTCGACTCAACCTGTCTACAATCTGATGTTTTAGTTCAGCTTGCGTGTATTCAATACATTTGGTGAAATATGCTTTGAGTTAAAAATATAAATTTCTTATTGCATGTCATATACTAATATATACCTCATAGCATTAGATCTAGAAAGATCTCTTGGAAATATTCTTTGAGGATTTGATATAATGCCTTATCTTGCTATGAGACTCCAGTGATTAATTTTGAGTGGTCAACTATTGAACTATTCTTGAGTAATCCCTGTACCAACAACTAACTCAAGAGTGTTTTGGTGTAAACTAAATATCACTATTCCATATCTTACAGGGTGATGTTAATAGAGAAAATCGATCTGTGGTATGAAATTTGATGATGAAAATTCCATTACTAACTAAAGTTAAAAAATCTTTGCAAAATATATTGGACTGGTCCTGGCCTCTATTATATTCTAACTCTCATTTGACTATCTGATATAAATTATGTTAAGAGTTCTTACTTCTGTACCTTAGTTTTGTTCTTTATTTTGCATTACTCGGCATGCTTCTGCTTCAGTAAAGCTGGCTAATTGTGCATTATTTTCCAACTGTATTACTACTTTTTTTAGTCTTGAGCGCATTGTTAATAAAGATCTATAAAATATTACAAGATATGTTGCTCTAATCTTACACGGCACGTAGTTCCCTAGATTGATATATCTCGGTACTTAGAGTTTGGAAAAGTCACGGTTGATTTTTATCCTATGAAAACCTTTCGAAACTTTTGTACTTAATTAGTCGGTACCTTCTGTACAGAGATAAGACTTTCCTTACTCAGATCTACTTCTAATTAGTCTAGACCAATTATTTTTGTATCTTGCTTAGAGGGAAACCATATGCTCTGATTTGATTCAATTTTTATTTAACCACTTAATTTTACATCCTGCTTAGATGGGATACACTTTGCTCGTGGTAGTCTTAACTCTTAACAAAGGAGACAATTACACCAATATTCAAGAAGCAATATCAAACTAATGTTAACAACACCCTTAAACTCTTCATCAAGATTTCCATGGTGGTATTTTTTTCATAAATCTTTGTTTTGCACTCACTCGGTTTAATAGCCAGATTAAAAAAATGGGGTTGATGCTTTGAAGCCATGTTTTTCTTTCCTGTTTATGGACATGATTTTTTTACTTTCAATATTTGCAAAGTAGCAACACTACTTTGAAATTTTGATTAGAGTACAGATTCATACTAATAATGATACTGCTCCTCCCACTCCATGTCAGCACTGAGGCTTCTGAGGAGGTAGTCAGAGTACTACCACAACTATGTCCCTCACAAGTCGTAAGAGCTAGGACCCATATCCCCAAGAAGTTACGCGAGGATAAAGTCAAGGATGGACGTGAGCTCACGTTCCCCACTAATTTTTCACCCCTCACAAAATTTGAAGATCTTGCTAACTTATCGTTTATTTGACTTACTGGTATATTTAGTCTTCAAGAAACAATACATTTAGCTAAGTGCCAAACGATGTTGTTTCCCTGTAAGCACGTTTCTTAGTTCTGTTTATTCTAGCATGATTGATTTAGAGCATCACTGGGAAACCATTGAAACAAATAAAAAAGAAGTGAGTCCATATTCAGATTGTTTGAAGTTCAGTTACTTGGTTATCTACTCGGACAGTTTGTCACTTGAACACAATTCGTCTGTTTAACTGTATAAGACCATTAAGAAGCGATGTTGTGAAACAAGCCTTGTGTTGTAGTAGGGAGCCAGAGATGAGATGATTCCTTTGGTTGCTATGAATTATATATATGTACTTAGAGGAACCGTAGAGGTTAGATAATGACATTTTCGTATCTCTTTCCAAGTTCTAGCATTTTGGTATATAATGACTTGACTTCAGGGAGGGAGGATATTCAAACTGATAAGCTATGAATGGTCTATAGTAGTAGTAAGTATGTGTGAAAGTTTAGTAGTTTATCGATACGTAATATATTATCTCCATTTTCTCTTACGTAACGGGGGTGAAAAAATGCAGTTGACGTCTTTTTAAGAAAACTACCAGGGAGAAACAGCGGACGTTAGAAGTTGATTATGCACAAGTGCCACTCATGCCAATTTACGTTTTTATATTCCTCGGTTTATTTATGGCTTATAAGTCCTATCATGATGGAGATGTTTGAGTTTCTGGGCGTCTTTCTTTTGTGATTTTGTATCATAGATTTTGGCGTACTTAAAAATGCTATTGTCTAACCGTACACGATTGCTATGCATACATTGGTTGGTTAACCTTTGGCAACGTAGTGTTTGCTGAGTGAGGTGTTCTTTGAGTTGTATGACTTCAGTCATTTCTGGTTAATTTTGGTTTGGTCTATCCGGCTTGAGGATGAAAGCCTACAGGAAACTTAACTAATTTATGGTGACCCCTTTACTTCAGTTGATTAAGAATAGATTGGTATCAGATTGTAATTTATATCAAGTCTGCTAGGATGTGTGCAGCAGGGTTACACTCTACTTTAAATCTTGGCATGACATAAGATGTTCAGTGAGGCTGGATAACTTACATATGCAAGTTAGTTTAGAAACAACCATTTGGAAGTATCTTCATTAGATCATTGTTGAAGTAGTGTATAGGTGGAATGGTCCAAACTCAACAGCGTACCACGATGGTATCCTGTGTGGTGGAGTGAGATTGCCGCCACCGTCCTTAAGAAACCAATCAAGGCCAACTTAATCGGTACTTGCACAGAGCACCTGCACGCAAACACGATGTAGAACAGACAACAGTATAACACACCAGTGTGCCTAAAGAACAAGAATGCATGCACACAGCTGTCAACATTCCCTTCCTCAAAAAAAGAACTTCCAACATGCGAGCACATTCCTCTAGGCTACATCTGTCACACATATGCACACTACGTTTGCACATTGCACTGACAAACTACGACCTCTCGATTTAGATCTACGTGTGCCAATTAGGGAAAAAATTCAAAACCCTATGAGTTATTCACAACAGTGGCGCAGGTGCCTGCAATTCTATAACACCGGCCACGTTTTGCCAAAATGAATTGCAGGTGGTTGTGCCAAAATGAATTGCATGTGGCGAGGCGAAGCTCGCATATCTGTCTAGTTAGCTTATATTTTTCTTGGTTAGATCGACTCCCTGTTAGATCTAGTAGTAGTTAGTACACCATTGTTAGATAATTCAAACTATATGTTGTAAGCTTCTATTATCTCTACACTAACATAGAGTTCCACAAGACAAAAGCTTAAATTGCTTGGCAACTTTGTTCATTTACTTTTGAAGTTTGTCCCCTCCTATGGGATCAACCTACCCGAAATCTCTACTACTTAAAAAAAGGAAAGTGTTCCGTCTCCTGCCGTTCCGCATTTCACTTCGTCCTTCGTCCGACTCCCTGCCTGTCGCTTCGTCCACTGCGCAAACTGCGCGTCGCCAAACAACCGCACAGTCAAACCCACCCACCCACGCCCAACATCGCCCATCCCCTCCCCGTTTGCTCCAGGTTCTTCATCAATCGCAACGCCTACACCATCCCGCTCTGCGCCCGCCGCCCTGAAGCCACCACCGCCTGCCCTTTAGGTCGCCCACACGACAGACAGCACTATGAGCCCTACATGGCTACATATCCATCTCAGGCAGAACCAGAGATCCGCTAACTTAGAGTCTCATACTAGGCAGGAAGGATCCGGTGACGGCGAAGGAGCGGGATTCAACTAACATCCCAACAACCATGTTCCTCCACTGGTCACCTCGCCTGCTATCTCATTCGCTACTCTCCCCTCCGCTACGCCTCAGCAAGGAGGCTCGTCGCCCAGTGCTAGCAGACCGACGAGGACAGGCTATTCGGAAAGAAGGAGGTGGTGATGGAGAACGATGGGGTGCAACCCACCTGTTTTTGTTTTGTAATTTGTTCTTGGTTAATCGATCTGGTCTGGTGATGATGTAGGTTTCCAATACAAATAAGCATGTCCAAGATGTTTGATAAATGGTAAAGCTGGTGGACGGACATGGAGCTTTCACAGCCAGGGGCACTCGAGAGGAATTGGCGATTCCTATGGAGAGGATTTGGGTGCTTCATGTTGTTTCTTTGCACTCTCTATAACAATATAAATTTCAGATTATCTGAATGGTATATATAATTTTTTCTTCAAAGATTTAGAAAAAGGTACGACGCCTGAACTTTGAATAATTCCAAATACATTCGGATTTTAAAATTTACCAAATTCTCACATTTTGTCAAAAACATCTCTAATTAGAGTGTATTAGTCTTTCATTCTTAGAGCTATATCAAGATTCCATTATTTTTTTCCCATGCTAAGATATTGTACCGCTAACAAATGTTTGATAGATTGCTTCCATGAATCATTATTTTTTGGAATATATTTTGTAGTATGTAACCTCCAGCTAGACTCATGTATCCATTGATGTGATTTTCAAACACAGGTCCATCTTGAGGACTAATACATGTTGAAAATATAAGCAAATTACCATAATATTCAATCCGAAATAATCAATAATAAATCATGACTATAAGTGCTGGAATTAACCTAATCGTGTATACTAGCAGAATATACGAACAGATCACGTTTAACCAGAATAAGATCGCATCTATTCCAAAAGCTAGTACAAAAAACTGCAACAGAAACTAAACTAGATAGGAACAAATTACGTACGGTGTTAGAGGAGGAATCGGGTTCGCGTTCAGGTTGGGGTTGAGGTTCGCGTTGACACCAGTGTCGTCAGCCATGGCGTCGATGTAGAGGCTGCTGATTTCCGGGAAGAAGTCCTCGTCGGGGAAGGAGTGGTCGGTCGATGTGATGCCATCAGTAGTCACGCAGACGCGCTCCCCAAAAACCTGATCGCCCCTCACACGTACAGGTTCACGAGAGGCGGTGGTTCCAGAGGCCTACTGTCCCGTCGTCCGGTGCACGCCAGAAGAGGGGATGAAGAAGGTGTAGCGGCGGCGCAAGGTTCTGGAGGCAGAGAGATGTGTATTACTCGTATTAGGGTTTTAGCCTAAGGCCGTTTATATATAGCGCCGGTCGGGTAAGACGCCCACATTTCCGGAAAGACCGGAAACGGCTGACAGAAAATAACTCGCACAATAATTTTCCCGAGCAGCAAAAAGATAGGATCGGCACCGAGGCACAATTCCGCAAACCGCGACGCGCGCGCGCGTCGTGACGAGGCGAGGCGTGGCGTGGCGTGGCGAGGCGGGTGGCGGAGGAGGAGGAGGAGCGCGCGTGTATGCCACTCCTCTTCACTCTCTTTAGGAGGTAGTAAAACACTCCACTATATATATATTGGTCCAACTCCCTCTAAACTAGCAAGGTGGGACTAAACTTTGGTGCCACCCCTTGCTAGGCATGAATGGGCCATGAGAATTTCAGAATTTGTATTAGGTTATGGGCCAAGGCCCACACCCAAATTCCAACAATCTCCCACAAATTCTCATAGGCACATATCATCACATCACATCAATCAGTTCCAGAACATTGTTTATATACCGGTGCGAGGTGGAGACTGTTAAGTTGAACTTCCACTTAGAACTTTATGCTACACTAGATTGCAACTTGAATAGTGGACTATGCCTTAAACTACAAGTTTGGTGCGCACTAGTTTCACACAAGGTCTAGACTGATACAGGGCTGCCGCGAAGCTTCCCCGCGGTTTGGAGCTTATGCGTCATACTCCATGGCCTTTCATGAGTTTATTAGAGAGCACCCAACTCCCACGGACTGCGACGTTTGACAGTCAGACTCATATAGGTGTGTTCTTCAAAAGATGTTCTGCAGGACAACATCTTTGCTTTAAACAAGCCACTCAGAACACATTAAGGTAAATACCAACCTGCCATGCAAAATAGGAGAGTATTGCATCTATACGGAGTGGTAGTATGCTGTAAGGATACTCTCCTCCCAGTTGACCAACAGCTTGTCTCCCAGCTCTACTTCACGGGAACTCCGATCACATAGAGCGGGTTACCACTATGAGCAACTCAAAAAGTGGGTCTCAAACCCATCTCCCTCGATGCATTATCTATCACATTACATGATAGACCCTTTGTGAAGGGATCTGCCAGATTTTTAGATATTTGGATATAGTCCAATGCAATAACTCCGAAGTTTCTCATTTTCCTGACAGATTTCAATCTCCTCTTCACATGTCTTGATGACTTCATATTGTCCTTAGAACTGTTTATTTTGATGATCACAGTTTGATTATCACAGTTCATAAGGATTGCGGGTATTGGTTTTTCAACCACAGGTAAGTTCATCAAGAGTTCACGAAGCCACTCTGCTTCAACAGTGGCTGTGTCTAATGTTGTGAGTTCTGCTTTCATAGTTGACCTCGTTAAGATGGTCTGCTTGCAAGACTTCCAAGAAACAGCGCCACCACCAAGTGTAAACACATAACCGCTCATGGCCTTAGTCTCATCAGCATCAGAAATCCAGTTTGAGTCACTATACCCTTCAAGTACCCTTGGATACCTGGAGTAGTGAATCCCATAGCTCGCAGTGCCTTTCAAATAATGCAAAACCCTTTCAAGGGCCTGCTAATGAACATCTCCAGGATTTGAGACAAATCGACTTAACTTGCTTACAGCAAAGGAGATGTCAGGCCTCGTAGCGCTGGCTAAATACATAAGCGAGCCAATAATCTGATAATATCTCAGCTGATCTTTAGCATCCTTAGGATCTCCCTGATTCTTTCGAACCAACATGCTAGGATCATATGGTGTAGGAGAGGATCTACATTCCCTATACCCAAAATGACTCAAGATCTTTTCCACATAGTGAGACTGAAGCAGTGTTATCCCACCATCATCATCTTTCAGCAGCTTGATGTTCAATATCACATCAGCCACTCCTAGATCTTTCATCTCAAAACAATGAGATAGAAAGTCTTTGACCTCATTGATAACATTAAGATTGGTCCCGAATATCAGTATATCATCAACATACAGACATAAGATGACTCCCTCGCCCCCACCATGGCGATAGTACACGCACTTGTCAGATTCGTTTACAATAAAGCCTTCATCAGTTAAAGTCCTTTCAAACTTCTCATGCCACTTCTTAGGTGCTTGCTTAAGACCATACAGAGACTTCAGTAACTTGCACACCTTGCCTTGTTGACCATCTATCATGAATCCATCCGGCTGATCCATATAAATTTACTCATCTAACTCTCCATTTAGGAAAGCCGTCTTAACGTCCATTTGATGAACGATAAGACCATGCGAGGCAGCCAAGGATAGCAGTACTCGAATGGTGGTCAATCTAGCCACAGGTGAATAAGTATCAAAGAAGTCTTCGCCTTCTTTCTGGGTATAACCCTTGGCAACAAGGCGTGCCTTATACTTCTCAATGCTACCATCAGGTTTAAGCTTCTTCTTGAACACCCACTTACATCCTACAGGTTTGCACCCATAAGGACGATCTGTAATTTCCCAAGTTCCGTTTGCTATGATGGAATCCATCTCACTGCGAACGGCTTCTTTCCAGTAGTCAGCATCTTGAGATGCATAAGCTTCTGAAATAGAAGTGGGAGTATCATCCACGAGGTATACAATGAAATCATCACCAAAGGACTTTGTAGTCCTTTGTCTCTTACTTCTGGTAGGAGCTTCATTGTTATCCTCCACAGGATTATCAGGGTGTTCTATCGAAATGGTGGGTTCAGGAATTGTAATTAATTCTTGACTAGATAAACTAGGCATCTCCTGATTTGATGAACTAGATGAATCTTTCATGGGAAAGATGTCTTCAAAGAAAGTCACATCATTCGACTCCATGATTTACCAACATGCATGTCGGATACCTGAGATTTCACTATCAAACATCTATAGCCAATGCTATGAAATGCATATCCCAGAAAGACACAATCCACGGTTTTTGGTCCAAGCTTGCGCTTCTTGGGTATCAGCACATTCACTTTCGCCAAACAACCCCAAGTCCGTAAGTAGGAGAGTTTCAGCCTTTTCCTTTTCCATTCCTCAAATGGAGTAATGGTTTTGTTATTTTTGGGAACACGGTTTAGGACATGACACGCAGTCTTTATCGCCTTCCCCCACCATTCCTTGGATAGACCCGATGTATCTAACATGGCATTAACCAAATCAGTTAGAGTACGATTCTTTCTTTCGACCATCCCATTTGACTGAGGTGAGTAGGGAGGCTTCCTCTTATGGATAATACCATGCTCCGCACAAAAAGAATCAAATTCGTTGGAAAAATACTCTCCACCACGATCAGACCGAAGTCGCTTAATCTTTCGATCAAGTTGGTTTTCTGATTCAGCTTTATAGATTTTGAAGTGATTAAAAGCTTCATCTTTAGATTTCAGAAGGTACACATAACAGTATCGAGTGGAATCATCAATTAAAGTCATGAAATATTGCTTTCCACCTTTTGTCAACTCACCATTTATCTCACAAAGATCTGAATGTATTAGTTCCGGTGGTGCCAAATCTCATACCTCGGCAGTCTTGTGAGACTTGCGAGGTTGCTTAGCTTGCACACACACTTGACACTTGGAACTTTTGACAGTAGTAAATTTCGGAATTAAATTTATATCGGCAAGCCACGTCATGCACCCAAAATTAATATGACAAAGTCGTGAATGCCAAATATTGGATTCACTATCATTGCAAACATGATTAATAACTTGAGTACATAAGTCTGACAAAGATAAGCGGAACAAGCCTCCGCACTCATAACCCTTTCCAACAAATTGTCCACACTTAGAAATTACAACTTTATTGGACTCAAAGACTAACTTAAAACCATCTCGACACAGAAGAGATCCGCTGACGAGATTCTTATTGATGGAGGGAACATGTTGCACATTCTTCAGCTGTACGATCTTCCCCGAAGTAAACTTCAGATCCACCGTACCAACACCTTGAACAGAAGCACGTGAGCCGTTTCCCATCAGCATGGAGCCAGCCCGTTCGACCTGATAAGAAGAGAACATGGAAATATCAGCACATACATGTATATTTGCACCAGTGTCTATCCACCAATCAGGTGAATTACAAACTGAAAGAACAGTAGGAAATATACCGTACCCAGCATCCTTTATCTCAGTATCACCAAGAACAACATTAGCGGACTTGCCACTATTTCCATGTGAACGCTTGTCAAAGCGATTGGGGCAGCTAGGAGCCCAATAATTAGGATCACCACAAACATGGCAGGATCCTTTCTTCTTATACTCAGTCTTCTTCTGTGCGGCCTTGTTTTTTCCATCAAACTTTCCTTTGCCATCAGACCTATTCTTATTCTTGAACTTGTGGGACTGGAAGTTATTTTTCTGTACTACATGTGCGCTAGAACTTCCGTCAAAGCCTCGAGGACGTGTATCTTTTGCTCTCGCCTTTTCTTCAACATGAAGAGATCCGATGAGATCCGAAACAGAAAACTCCTGTCTCTTATGTTTCAGAGAGGAGGAAGTTCCTCCAAGAAGGAGGAAGCTTGGCAATAATGCCTCCGGCCACGAACTTGTCCGGTAAGGTACACTTGAACTGCTCGAGTTCTTTGGTAAGGGACTGTATCTCATGAGCCTGATCCACGATGGGATGGTCATCAGTCATCTTGTAGTCATAGAATTGCTCTATGATATACAGTTCAGTGCCAGCATCCGAAACACCAAACTTGGCGTCGAGTGTATCCCACGCATCCTTGCCATTATCAAATGACATATAGGTGTCAACGATGTTGTCACCAAGAATATTGAACAAAGCCCCCATAAACATGGTGTCGACTTTCTGAAACGCTTCCTCCTGAACAGGAACAAGGTCTCCCTCAGGTTTGCCAAGAGTGGCGCTATAGCGGCCTAGATTTTTCAACCATAGAATTGCTCTCGTGCGCCATCTCTTATAATTGACACCGTCAAAATGAGGCGGCCTTGTAGCCGCGGCTAAACCAGTTGAATTTAGTTGCCTATAATCAGGTTTTTGGATTGTTGAAAATATAAGCAAATTACCATAATATTCAATCCGAAATAAGCAATACAAAATCATGACTATAAGTGCTGGAATTAACCTAATCATGTATACTAGCAGAATAGACGAATAAATCACATTCAATGATAATAAGCAGATCGCATCTATTCCAAAAGCTAGTACAAGAAACTGCAACAGAAACTGAACTAGATAGGAACAGATTACGTACGGTGCTGGAGGAGGAATCGGGTTCACGTTCAGGTTGGGGTTGAGGTTCGCGTTGGCACCGGTGTCGTCAGCCATGGCGTCGATGTAGAGGCTGCTGATGTCCGGGAAGAAGTCCTCATCGGGGAAGGAGTGGTCGATCGACATGATGCCATCAGTAGTCGCGCAGACGCACTCCCCAAAAACCCGATCGCCCCTCACCCGTACAGGTTCACGAGAGGCGGTGAACTGAACTAGATAGGAACAGATTACGTACGGTGACTGCTGATGTCCGGAAAAAAGTCCTCGTCGGGGAAGGAGTGGTCGGTCGACGTGATGCCATCAGTAGTCACGCAGACGCGCTCCCCAAAAACCTGATCGCCCCTCACCCGTACAGGTTCACGAGAGGCGGTGGTTCCGGAGGCCTACTGTCCCTTCGTCCGGTGCACGCTGGAAGAGGGAATGGAGAAGGTGTAGCGGCAACGCAAGGTTCTGGAGGCAGAGAGATGTGTATTACTCGTATTAGGGTTTTCGCCTAAGGCCGGTTATATATAGCGCCGGTCGGGTAAGACGTGGGGCGTAGCCCACGTCCGAGTAGTAACAGCCAATGTTTCCGGAAAGACCGGAACGGCTGACAGAACTCGCACAATAATTTTTCCGAGCAACAAAAAGATAGGATCGGCACTGAGGCACAATTCTGCAAACTGTGGCGTGGCGTGGCGTGGCGTGGCGGGCGGCGGAGGAGAAGGAGCGCGTGTATGCCACTCCTCTTCACTCTCTTTAGGAGGCAGTGAAACACTCCACTATATATATTGGTCCAACTCCCTCTAAACTAGCAAGGTGGGACTAAACTTTGGTGCCACCCCTTGCTAGGCATGAATGAGCCATGAGAATTTCAGAATTTGTATTAGGATATGGGCCAAGGCCCACACCCAAATTCCAACAATACATGTGTGCACCTCAGATTAGATTATCCCATGGAGTTTACTTTCCTTCCTTTACTAAAATTAGATATTTGTAGATTCAATATTCGATGGAATTAATTGTGATTGTTTCATATGTGTTTTGCTGGACATCCTCACTAGCAAGTTCCTATGCATCATGAGTAGGATCTGGAGCATGAATAGGATCTGAAGCATTTTTGTTTGCTGGCACAGTTTCTGGATTCTGTAGTGCTTTAGTTTAGAACTTGCAATTTATCATTGATGCAAGGTATTCTACTATTGACGATTCAACCGTGCACAGGGTAGTAGTGAATGGCCGGGGGACTGGGCAAGGAAGAACGAAGGTGGACAGAGCGAGCTGGCAATATCAGTGAGGAGGCAAACCACCAGCATGGTCGACATGCATGACTAGGTCAGCCAATCCGAGACATCCTGCAATTGGTATCTTTTTAGTCTTCTCTTTTCTAAACCTTGCATTAGTATCATATATATTGTACTGCCAACACCATTTATTTGATAAAATGCACACCTGCCAGGGCTTTGCGATAACGAGCACGATCTGTACTTTATATTAGAAGAGATAAAAGGAATAGATTATTCACGTATATATGGCTTATGTCGACACTTCTCCACACAACACCCAGAAAAAAAAAAGGTAAGAGGAGCATTTTTATTAGACTAAGATGGGAAAAATGATGAATTTCCGTGAAGCTCTCTCACTGTGATCTTCACGATTTGGGTTTCAGTGGAAGACCGTGGAATTATGACAACAAACAAGCAGGACAGAAAAATATTTGAGTTAGATACTTAGATTAGACGAGTCAGTAGCGGATACAGCATGGTCAAATCTGGTGGTGATGGTAAGTGTGGAGTAGAGCAATTTGTATTTTTCCTGCAGTCTTTTTTCCTTTGATGTAGGGTGGAGTAGATGCATTTTTGGAATCGGATAACAAAGAAAAGAAGGATATTCTGAATTTAGGTGATGAACTGCCGCCGTATAAATTTATACGTAAGGATTAGTATATTGGAAGAAGCCAACTACATGATGGACAAAACTCAATATTGATGCCTGCTTGTTGAAGGAAGAACTCAGTGGTATTTGCGAAGCTATACTCACAGATGAATCTGAGCAGGTTATTCTTTTGGCTTGGGGGACTTTGCATCATTGCTTTTCTGCTGAAGTTTCTGAAACATTTGCATGCTTAGAATGTGTGAAAGTTGTAGCTGCAACTACTGTATGTTAGTTCAACTTGAATCTAATTGTGCAGTGTTAATCCATGAATCTAATTGTGGAGTAGAGCAGTTTGTATTTTTCCTGCAGTCTTTTTTCCTTTGATGCAGGGTGGAGTAGATGCATTTTTGGAATCGGATAACAAAGGAAAGAAGGATATTCTGAATTTAGGTGATGAACTGCCACCGTATAAAAAACGTAAGGATTAGTATATTGGAAGAAGCCAACTACATGATGGACAAAACTCAATGTTGATGCCTGCTTGTTGAAGGAAGAAGTCAGTGGTATTTGCGAAGCTATACTCACAGATGAATCTGAGCAGGTTATTCTTTTGGCTTGGGGGACTTTGCATCATTGCTTTTCTGCTGAAGTTTCCGAAACATTTGCATGCTTAGAATGTGTGAAAGTTGTAGCTGCAACTACTGTATGTTAGTTCAACTTGAATCTAATTATGCAGTGTTAATCCATGAGTTAAATAGGCCAGAGGCAAGCAAATCTGCTATCTCAACTGTCTTTTCAGATGTTAAGGAAATGCTTCATGGTTTAATAGAACGATCCTGACCGATTTAACAATTAAATCTCTGCTGAAGTTTCTATTTTTTTCAAAGTCAGAAAGATTAATAGATCAGCCAATAGAGTTGCTCACGATTCAGCTACTTTCTGTCAAAGAGAGTGGTGTGGGGCTGTGTTAAATGGATTTTTTTCATCCTATGTGGAACGAACGAAACTTACTGATTTTGCAATCAGGCCAAGTAATGATTTTCTAACATGCAGTATACAGCCAAGAAATGCAAGTATGGTTACCTTTTTCAAATAATAGTACAAGCCTAAACCCGGTGAATGTCATTTTAGTCGTGTATATTCGATTGCAGCGCAGAAATATTCCTGATTGCTCGTGATGTTGTTTTTGTGTCAGGGTTGAAAGAAATAACTTTTGTTTCATTCTTGTAGATTTACTACAGCAGTCTAGAACCGTTAAAGTGCTTGTTTGACATGGACATGCAATGCAGAAATCTGATTAATACGCATTCATGGTAATTTGATATGCTAGATGGGTGTTCAGGTCTCCAAGAAACTGTTGTCAATCACATTTGGGAGGCAATAAAGGCTAATAGAAATAAAAGCGCTAAAAGAAGCCATGTGATGAGGACTGAAAGAAAGAAAATGGTAAGTTTGTTTTGCAACATCCTTGAGCTACGATGTGTGTCACCTCGTGACTTTTAAGTTGATGTATTTCTTCTTGTTTTTTGTTGTGTTGTGTGAGCGCTTTGGCATCTAATTTCCAATATACACGAATGATCGTTCAAAGGAAGCAACATGTACAACAATACCCAATATTTCTGCACACCCGGTTGAACTAGAAAGAATATATAGTTAAACTTTATGTAGGCTTTAATACAACATTAGTGATATTAATTAGCTAAAACCCATATGGTACAATTAGTTTATGGTTGAAATATAACTCAGTCAGATATGTAGTAGTATAGGAATGATTAGTGGTTTTTGTTATTTTTCTTCGTTTATTTATAGATTAATTAACTTTGTGTCCAAGCTCCTAAGGTTGTGGATTTTAATTAAGATACTAAAATATCATATAAGTGTGAGTGCACTATACTGTTAGTTTCTCATTCTGCTAAGTAGCGGATGTATCAGAGTGACCATGTTTGATGACCTCTCCCTTCTCACACATATTGTCAGTTTGAAGGAAAGGAGAAGCTTAACAAGATCATGCCTACGGAGCTCGTTGGTCACCTTATAGAATGAAGTGAGGGACATTTCTAGGTTTCTTATAAATTTGTTGTATCTGAGTGGCAGAGTTTTCTTCATGCAGATTTGTTGCAAACAAAAACATAAAAGGTTGCCTTTTGCTATTCCCGAACTAAGCTCTTAGGTTTTCGCCGTTCAAGCAAGCCAAACGGGTAAAGAAAAAAAATACATGTAGGGAGAAAAAAGCTCAAGAATTTGTACGTTCAATCGCCATCTTGTTTTTTCCTTGTGTATTTATTTATAAGATATCATATGGCAGGCATTCTTCAAAAGTAAAGAAAGGACATAGGGGTTAGTGTGCAATCTCAGTTCAAGTTTGCACACAAATCATATCTTGTGCAATGAAAATATCTTACCCTTTTTCTGTTTCTACTTGGAAGGTAGTTCGTGGAATAGACACTGAGATGAACTATGGCGAGGTAGAGCTTTGTATATATATAGGGGCATGAGAAGAATCTGCGCGTAATTATGCTTAGCTTGGACTGCAAGTGGGAAAAGAGGACAATTTTTCTTGAAGAAGGCAGCTGATGGAGGGCTCCGCTGATGTCTATATTATGTGTCATGCTACCCCATAGAAATCTGAAGTCTAAACTATGGGAGCTACTATCAGGCCTGTCGATGCCCTCGTGCAAGCTGGGCGACCATAGAGGGCCCCTAGAATTGGTGGTGCCCGTATCCCAGCGCATAGCCCAGACTTGAGCTGTAAATTGTAGCCCAGCTAGATGCCTGTGTATCACATCGTATCTTTCCTGTTCTAAAAAAAATGGTTTCTTTCCTGGCTCCTCAAGCTCTGCATGGCAACGCCTGTCTCAATCCCGGTCCGAGGCGCTCGTACTCGTACTCATACATCGATGGATCGTTTCTTTTCGGTCCAACTCTAATCCCGATTAATAGATCTGTGGCGTGTATGTGATCTGTGGCGTGTTTGTTTAACACCTAAATCTGATGCACAATGGGGCAGCAACATCTGCTTCACAAATCACATACGCCAGGCGAGTATCTACCTTGGTGTGTTGAGTCAATGTCATCGTTTAGGTCCAAATCAATTGAATCTCTCAACCTAGCGATGCCATGACTCCTGTCCTGAACTCCAAGGTTGATGAAGGTGCGGAGGCTCTTCGTATATTTACTTATCTTGACACGTCTAGAATTCAATCATGTAGTGTTTCTATTTATCATTTATTAGTTTATAAATTTGGAATAATCATGTCTTCCAGAAATAGAAACTATGACTCCGCTCCATGGTGTTTCAAATCTTAATAGGCATCTCAGGCTAAAAATTTAGGGCCTTCTTTTGAGTTCCGCACTGCGACCTAGACGGCGCTGCAACTACTGCAAAAGCATCATGTGCAGCCTAAGCGACAGAGTACACAAGCGACCATGTTGTTGGAGTGAGGTGACTACAAAGCACAATAGCGGGTAGAAAAGAAAATCGAGGCCCCAAGAACGCACAAACATTCCAATGGACACTTATATGAGGAAGGAAATGATTAATAATAGTGACTTTTCTTAACAAATAACTATATGGCCAAAATTATGGGAAGTCGCTAGACCGTGCGGTAGAGGAGGAGATACATAATGAAGATATAAAGGTAAAAATAGACAGAAATAACACACGTTTGTCGTTGGAGGGTTAGGGTGAGGGGGGTTGGAACGTTAGGAGGAAGGTAGTGGGAGGGTTAAGATGAGCAAAATGAGTGGGGTATTCGAAAAATCATTGTGCTTATGGAGTCCAGCAAGATCGAATCAACTATTTCTATACACTAGTGCAGACCCCCCCCCCTTTAACTCCGGTTGGGAGGGCCCTCTAACAACGGTTCTACAACCGCTGTTGAGGGCTCGGTGTTAGAGGCGGCCCCTTTAACACCGGTTCTTATACGAACCGGTGTTAAAGGGTGGCGCACGTGGGGCTGCCGCAGGCCTCAGCCCCCCCTTTAACACCGGTTCGAGGCTGGAACCGGTGTTAAAGGTTCTTCTGCCGCGACAGAGATTTAGGCCGTTTTCCTGCCGCGGCAGGAAAACGGCCTAAATCTCTGCCACGGCAGAGTTCTGCCTCTGCCCCGTTCTGGGCGTATTTCTGCGGGAGGGTGGGAGGGGGAATCGATTGGGAGCGGTATACACATACATCGTCATCGATACATACGAGTACATGAATAGTTAAGCAACTATTATTATACACAAACATCGTCATCGGCACATACATCGTCATCGGCACATACATCGTCATCGTTCATTTTGGTGGATATCTAAAGAGTTCTCCGCCAGGCGTGACGACCTCATCAAGTATGAACCCCGCCAATTCCTCTTGAATGGCTCGTATGCGTTCAAATGGTAGGAGTTGGTCCCGCATCCGTTCGATCTGAATATATATGAAGAATGGGCCGTCAATATATATATAAGAATAAAACTCAACACAATTGATGGTAATAAAATAATGTTGTGGACTTTGTTTACTTACTCTAAGTTGTTCTAGTGCGGCTTGGCCCGTCGCACATATAGTGTTGCGAATGAACTCGCAAACATAGTACCCACATAAGTTATTGCCGTGTCCCTGATGCGCGCACTTTACGAGAATAGGGAGTTCAATCAAAATAATAATCAATAAAGCATGATATAATTGAATTGGAAGCAGAATCAAAGAGATACGCAGACCTAGCTAGCTAGTATTACTTACATTTTGGTCTACAAATTTTAGTTCTTATGACCATTCACCTACGGCCCTGCCCTTGAACCTTTTCCAAACCCTGTCCGGCAAAGAAAATGGATAAAGGAGTAATTAATTACTTGTTGTCACGAAAGTTGCCGATCTAGTGCGATAATATGATTGAAATTACCTCTGGAGCATCTCTCTAAAGTCTGCCCATATCTCTTTTTCTTTTCGTAACGAGTCCATGACAAGGACTTTTCCTGAGTCGGGTTGAATGACTAGCAGAATAAAGTGGAACCTACACACGCATAACTCATCATCAGTTACACTTAACATCGAGTAAGCCGAAACAGAATGTGTACAAGAGAGAGGGTAACAGTACTCACGAGAAGTTGTAAGGCAATAGTATTTCCCTTTTGGTTTGTTGTCTCAGTAAAGACCTTAGCAAGTAATCTTCTATTGCCCGGGTTTGGTTCGTACCACTTCTTCATGAACTCTATTTGGGTCAACGAATCCAATGTCAAAAGGGCCTCCTTTCCTGCATTCCATAACATTTTTCCTGCATAATAGTATATACATATATGGTGAGCATATATACATACATGCAATTAATGAAGTGAATGGGATGAGATATAAATTACAGAAATAGTACTTACACACAATAAAGGCTGATGGCAGCTTTGTCGAGTTCCTTCTGATTGAATAGAAAATGCAAGTCTTGAATGTTGAAGTCGATCCTGTCGTCTCCGCACAAGAAAATCTCATCTCTTATATGCACCGTGATCCATTCTTCCTTTCTCGTCTTGCAGAAATCAAGGTACCACTTGTGCAATTTTCGCATCTTTGTTGGTAGATTCTTGAGCTCCTCTTTCTTGACGAGATTCTTCCCATACTTCCATGGCTGTATGGGGTTGGCATCGCATTTGGGCAAGTTGTCTCCCATGATGTTCAAGTATGCAATGTAACTCATCCCCATCTCATTGGCCTTTCTTTGTAGCTCTGCCTCGTAATCATTTACGGGAGGAGCGTCCCGTGTGTCGAACATTTGGAGCGGGGCGCATGATTGGTTTTCCTGCTCTCCGAGCATGGGAACTGTTTTCTGGGGTGCCTCACGACTGCTACTTTCAGTCTCCGTACGGCGCCTTGCATCCGCCTTCAAAATCTGGCGCTCGTAGTCCGGCACAAGTGGGGTTTCAGGTTTCAAAAGATTTTTGTAAAACTTTTCCACCACCGCCGGATCTATTTTCTCCTTTGGCTCGGCCCATCTAGGTGCAAAGAATTTCTTGACCTCTTCTTCCGAGATCCTATTGGTCTCCTCTTCGCTGCGATTCCACGATAAACCGGCAATGGCTTGGCAGAAGGCTGCGGGACGTAGTTTTTTGAACTGTTTGGCGTACGGTTTCCTGCGTATTTCTTTGTGGCAGTGCTAGTGATGCTCTTTGTGGAAGTGCTCTTCCGCTTACACTGAGGAGATGGCTGAAGCACCGGATGGCTGACGGGCCGGAGATAGCTGGCGCGCCGGAGATGGCTGAAGCGCCGGAGATGGCTGCCGCGCAGGAGATAGCTGAAGCGGCTCAGACTACTAACGCTGCAGAGACGGCGGGGGTTCCAGTGACCTCCAATTTGGAAGCACGATGTGTTCCTTCTTCCAAAGAATGGTTATTTTCACTGCAAATTTGAGTTGAGTTTCCCCTTCACCTGTAGCATGGTCAAGTTGTGCTTCCTCATATTCCTTCACAACCTCATCCACCCCGACAATAGCATAGCCATCTGGAATCGGTCGGAAGTGGTAAGTTCCACCAGCTACAGGATGTAAGGCATAGACGACAGCCACCTTAATGGATAAGCCCATTAATCTCACATGCATCTCAGCGTGTTCGCTCTCCGTGATCTCATCCACGGGGTATCGAGGACCCACCATTTCAAGCGTGGGCTGCACGTTCTCCGTGGAAGCCATGCTGCTTTTCCGCGTAGAGTCTGGGCCGCCGGCAACTTCCAATGCAGGCTCTTCGTACCGCTGAGATGGGCCGGTAGCTTGATGGCTCTGTTGTGCATTCACTTGCGCCTGCAGCGCCGCAAGTGCATGTTCTATCTGTGTCATCCGCTCTATACGCTCTTTTTCTTTTCTGCCGCGCCATCTGTAAGAGTCGCTCCACTCGGCAAACCCATCCTTCCACGTCATACCCCATGTTCCTCGTGCATGTCCAGGGTGTTCTTTTTTATCGATGGCGCGTGTGAGCTGGTCATTCTCTCTGTCGGGATGGAAGGTCCTGGCGGATGTTTCCTCGTATGCCGTGATGAGTTCAGTGACGGGTTTGGCAAGGAGGGTTGGGAAGATACACAATCCTGTTTCTGGGTCCAACCTTGCCCCGATTCCGTAGAACCAAGTCTTTGCACGTAGGTCCCACCCATCTGTCTGGGGTGTGATCCCTCTAGCGCGCAGGGCCTTCTCAACTTCCTCCCACTTAGGCCTCTGAGATATGTAGCCACCTAACCCCGTCCTCTGGTGATATTCCTTCTTCTTGGCATTAAGCATATTGGTTTCTGACCTCTTTTTAGCTATAGCACTTTTTTTATATGTCACAAATTCGGGCCAGTGAGGTCTTATCTTCACAAAATATGCGTCTTCGAAATTTGGAGCCTCGTGAGCTTTGACAAATTTGTTCAATTTTGTCTTCCAGTTGTGGAAAGCGTCAGCCATCTTCTTTAGAGTCCACTCTTTGACCTTTTCCTTTATAACCGGGTTGTTTTCATCCTCCTCTGGCGGAAGGGTGAAATTTACCAACAACGAATTCCAAAGCGTTTCTTTGGATCTTTCATCGACAAAGGTACCGTCGCCCTTCTTTGGCTTATTCCAATTTTCAGTTATGATTGGGATTTGGTCCCTAACAAGAACTCCAGCCTGACGTACAAATTTGTCTGCGGCCTTCTTGGGCTCCATCGGCCTGCCATCAACACGGACTGCTTCGATCGTGAACTTTGCACGATCTTTCAACCGATGGCTCGCGCCCCGCTTGCTCTTTTTCGTAGAAGAAGATGGTTGCTGGCTGGTCAATCCAGAGGGCTAAAAGAAGAAAGAAGCATTAATTAATACATGTAGAAGAAAATTGTTGGTGGAAGTCAGCAGAGGCTTAATCAATGCATATACCTCGTCGGACTTTGTAATCACTAAATTGCGTTCACCGGAGTCTTCATCTTCTCCATGACTACTTGAGCTGTCATCATGTCCCTCCAAGTTCAGATATTGTGAGGTGTCCTCATCAATAATGTTCTCCATTATTTTTTCTTCTTCAAGGTTTCTACTAAGTGGATCCATAGTTTCTAAAACAATAATATTATCTAGAGTAAGAGTGTAAACATTCAAGTGGACTTGGATTCATACACAAATATACATATTATTCATACAAAAATACACAAATAAATACACAAATGAAATTAAAACCCTAAGGATGCTTGATCATTTTAAACGAGTTCTGAGGGGTCCAAACCCTAATCAGGATGAGTCAGAGCTCCACAATGACACCCCCAAGAGGGTAACGTTGGCAGGATGCAAGTTTGTATACAAGTGGGGTGGGTTTGCGGACAATTATTTAGTCTCAGACAGCTACACCTACATGCAGTCCAATTTGTATACATGTTTTAATCTATGCATGTAGTACAATTTATATTAGCCGGTGAAACTATGTTGCCCGCGAACCCGCCCCGCTTGACACCCTATCTATACTACCACTCCCTCCATAATTACATGCCATCTTAGTTTCGAGTTTCCCGATTTTGACCATCAAGTTCACCACCAACACTAAGTAAACAATATTATCGATGTTACAACATCAGAAACTTTACTCAAATATGAATACACGATTATATCTTTTATACATCACACATATTCCCCACATTGTTCACCAAATGATGGTCAATATTTGTGGACGGATGGAGTACAAATGTAGTATTTGAGATAAATATATGCTCATGGTTTATTTTTCTATTTCTAATCTGATTGATTCAAAGTCTATTCATCTTGTTTTAATGTCATTTCTTTCTACAAAGTTTCACTACAAATAAGTAACAAAGACCTGTAAAAAAAACAGAGAGACCCGCCCGTGCGGCCGCGCCAGGCCTCACCGGGGCGCCGACGACGACTGCCGGCCGCCTGCTTCCTCGAACTGCCGGCCGCCTGCTTCCACTAAGTGCCGCCGACGACTGCCGGACGCAGAGGCGTGGACGGAGTGGCGCCACCGCGAGCTCCACTGAGTGCCGGCCGGCGATGCCACCGCGCGCGCGAGCTCCACACCGCCGCCAAAGGAGGAAACAGAGAGGAAGGAAACAGAGGAAACAGAGCTGCTCACCACGAGCACGACGGCGTCAGTGCGGTTCTTGTAGGCGCCGGCGTCGTCGTCGGCTTCAGTGGCGCGCGCGCGGTGGCGGTGGCAGTGGCGGTCTTGGAGCGCGCGAGGGTGACGACGGCTCCGACGGCGAGGGCGAGGGCGGCGGCTCCGACGGCAAGGGCTGGACACGGCGCCGGCGCGGCTGCTCTCTGCTCTCTGTTTTGCTCTCTGCGCGCGGCGGCGGGCGGTTCGATCTGGCTCTGGGGGGAAGAAAGGAAGGGGAAGGCGCATTTAACACCCCCCTTTAACACCGGTTCGGGGCTGGAACCGGTGTTAAAGGGGGGGGGGGGGAATTCGTTTCGCACGCGCATTTAACACCCCCCCTTAACACCGGTTCCAGCCCCGAACCGTTGTTAAAGGGGGGTGCGCGTGCAAAACGAAATAAATGCGCCCCCCCCACTTTAACACCGGTTCGTGTCTAGAACCGGTGTTAAAGGGGGGGCATTTATTTCATGCATTAAAGGGGCATTTTTAATTCAAAAAATAGGATATGAATTTAGAAAATTCATATCTTTTTCATTTCAACTCAGAAAAATATGAATAATATATCATAATTTTCAGAAAAATAATATATATCCATTCATGTAAAAACATTTTATATTTACTTTACATGAAAATTTTCAAAATGATTAAAACACTTACATATAAATTTTGATTATTCAATTCAAACAAAAATAAATTGTCAAATCCTAAAACTTTGAACATAAGAAATATTAAGCATCTAAAAAGGAATCTAACCCTATTTTATTAGAGAAAATCATATTTTATGCCGCATATTTTGTATTAACATTTTTGAATTGATTGGATATTTAAATGCCGCATCTTTTGTATACACTTGAATCTGACCAAGCCTCGCTCAACTTGCATTGTTTTTTTGATAAAATAGCATATTGTGAACCTAAAAATGATTTTTGTAAAAAATCATGAGCATCGTATGATGTACCTGTAGTTCATATCTGACCCACTTCCTACCGATTCGGCAGGAATTTGTCTTTTTCACCAGAGGTGGACGGAAAGGTTTCAGATCCCCCTGTTGGTACATTGTCCATATAAGGTGGTCTAGTAATTTTGTAAAATGTGTTGGTGGTTTTTTGAATTATCCATTTGGTGGTTGCTTCACAAAACCATCCGTTTTTTATGCTCGGAAAATGGAAAATGCCTTTTTGGTGCGATAAAAAGGAAAACTTCCTCTTGCAACATTGTTTGCCATGCCATGATGCACATGTATGCACAATATGGTCATATTATCACAAACTATGCCTTGATTCTAGCCATAACATTGGTCATTTGACCCGAAAGCCAAGAAACCTCGAATGAGATAGGTCATTTTGTGAAGGTTTTTTGAGACATAATCAATATACCAAGTTTGAGATTTTTCCTTCTAACTATGTCACATAATATAACACCACGTGAAGGTTTCGCACTGTTTCGATCTTTTTTTATTTTTTTTATCCCCGTTTTAAACTATCGACAAACTTTGTCGAACAACGGGCATAATGATTCTTAGCTCGGGGCCAAGCCTCGCTCAACTTGCATAGTTTTTTTTGATAAAATAGCATATTGTGAACCTAAAAAAGATTTTTGTAAAAAATCATGAGCATCGTATCATGTACCTGTAGTTCATATCTGATCCACTTCCTACCGATTCGGTAGGAATTTGTCTTTTTCACCAGAGGTGGACGGAAAGGTTTCAGATCCCCCTATTGGTACATTGTCCATATAAGGTGGTCTAGTATTTTTGTAAAATGTGTTGGTGGTTTTTTGAATTATCCATTTGGTGGTTGCTTCACAAAACCGTTCGTCTTTTATGCTCGGAAAATGGAAAATGCCTTTTTGGTGCGATAAAAAGGAAAACTTCCTCTTGCAACATTGTTTGCCATGCCATGATGCACATGTATGCACAATATGGTCATATTATCACAAACTATGCCTTGATTCTAGCCATAACATTGGTCATTTGACCCGAAAGCCAAAAAACCTCGAGTACATAATGCAACTAATAGTAAGTTACATAAAGCCGAACTGGAACTGAAAATTAATATACATAAAAGAACTGAAAATTAAGATACATGGCCAGATTAAGTAACAATCGGCCGAACTTGTTTCGGAATGTTGGAGTGATTCAGTCATGCTCCTGCCTACACCTGTAATACTCGCAACTGTAGTCGTCGTACTCGCCGCCGCCGTCATCGCTGTCGTAGTCGGGGTCGCCGTAATTGAACCTTGAAGGCTGAGTACGCGTGGGCTGGACTTGAGGGTAGCGAAGACGGGGGTTAGAGTCGGCGGCAGTGTCATAGGCCATGACGCTCTGGAGAGTCCGATCGTGCCACCATAGCCGACGGCTGTCCTTGTTGAAGTTAGGAGGAGGTGGGCCGTCCTCCTCGTGCCTGGCGAGCGCCCTCTCACGCCGATCCACGAAGAAGGCTTCCCAAGTAGGGAAATAGTCGGGATGCCATCTGGGATTCCTCCGCTGCTCCGGCGTGAGCTCGAAGTAGTAGTGGTTCGTGATGGCCATCCGGCGCGCCACACCTAGAGGGACAGGAGGAACCTGCACGCCTCCGACGCTCAGCATCCAGCCGACAGGGACACAGTAGCCCGGCGGGCAGGGGTAGTTCGAGGCGCAAAGCGCCTAAGCCTCCCTGGGGGTTAGTGCTACGGTGGAAGCCATGGGAAAGAGTGATGAGGTTGCAGATATGAGTCTAGAGATGTGCAATGACAATGGAGGCCAACCCTACATATATATATATAGTGAACTGGCAGGAAGAACTGGAGGGAAGAACTGGCGGGAAGAAAAATGGCAGGAAAAAATGGCGGGACATTGTTCTAAAAATGGGACGGTTGGAGGGATTTCAGGCTGGGCCAGGCAGCACTAATGATAGGGGTGAGTGTCGACATTATGTCGTGCAGCGTGTACCTTGTCCCGGATGGTGTCACCAACCGGGACTAAAGATGATCCTTTAGTCCCGGTTGGAGACACCAACCGGGACTAAAGATGAACCTTTAGTCCCGGTTGGAGACACCAACCGGGACAAAACACGAGTCAGCACTAATAATAGGGGTGAGTGTCGACATTATTTCGTGCGGCGTGTACCTTGTCCCGGATGGTGTCACCAACCGGGACTAAAGATGAACCTTTAGTCCCGGTTGGAGACACCAACCGGGACAAAACACGAGTCAGCACTAATAATAGGGGTGAGTGTCGACATTATGTCGTGCGGCGTGTACCTTGTCCCGGATGGTGTCACCAACCGGGACTAAAGATGAACCTTTAGTCCCGGTTGGAGACACCAACCGGGACTAAAGATGTACCTTTAGTCCCGGTTGGAGACACCAACCGGGACAAAACACGAGTCAGCACTAATAATAGGGGTGAGTGTCGACATTATTTCGTAAGTGTCGACACTATGTCGAGCTGCTTGTACTATAAATAGGCATCCTTGTGAGTCCAGTCCTCCAGCCAGTTTGAGGCATCTCCAAGATGGGTTTCGAGAGCAGGGACACCACTACGGCCATTTTCAGGGAGATGCCGACGGAGCCCAGTCCTCCGGCATCTCCGAGAAACTGGTCATAGAGGCACTCCCTAATATGTGAAATTAGTTAGCTCCCAGGTGTATTGATCTAGTTAGAGAAGTTACAAAGCTGCAAGATGGTTTTCGAGAGCAGGGACACCACTACGGCCAGTTTCAGGGAGATGCCGACGGAGCCCAGTCCTCCGGCATCTCCAAGAAACTGGTCATAGAGGCACTCCCTAATATGTGACCGCGCGCGTTTGGAGATCAGATCTTAATGGTAAGTACGAATCGGGACAACTTCTTCTCATAGTCCCGGTCCATCCACAAAACAAGACTAACACTCAACACATGTATTAAATATTAAAAACATGAACTAGAGTTACATAATATGAGCATGAACTTATTGGCATATGTCCTTCCTTATGATCGCTTCAGACGTAACCATGGAGCATCTTCTTTACTTAACGGAATGCTTGGGTCAGTTTTCACTGTGAAGGGCGGAATTTCATCAAACTTATTATAATCTTCTGACATGTCTGTCTTGTCCTCGATTCCCGCGATGTTTCTTTTCCCTGAAAGAACTATGTGACGCTTTGGCTCATCATATGATGTATTCATTTGCATATTTTTTCTTTTTTTTTTGGTCTGGAGGACATGTCCTTCACATAGAAAACCTGAGCCACATCATTGGCTAGGATGAATGGTTTGTCTAAGTTCTTGTCTACCTTCATAAGATTTTTGAGATCCACCGTTGTCATTCCGTACTTCTTGTCTACCTCAACCCCTCCTCCTGTTAGCTTGACCCATTTGCATCGAAACAAGGGGACCTTAAAATTAGGTCCATAGTCAAGTTCCCATATCTCCTCTATGAACCCATAATACGTGGTCTTCTGCCCATTGTCTTCTGCTGCATCGAAGCGGACACCACTATTTTGGTTGGTGCTCTTTTTATCTTGGCCTATCGTGTAAAATGTATTCTCATTTATCTCGTACCCTTGGAAAGTACATACAGTCGAAGATGGTGTCCTGGCCAACAAGTACTGCTGATCCCCAACAGTGGTGTTATTCGTGAGAAGTCTTTGCAGCCAGCCGCCAAAACTCGCCATGTGTTCACTTATAATCCATTCATCAGACTGCCCCGGGTGTTTGAGGCGTATTAAATTCTTGTGTTCATTGATATACGGGGCAACCAAGATAGATCTTTGTAAAACCGTGTAGTGTGCTTGATTGAGAGAATGCCCGTCCCTACATATCATTACTTTACATCCTAGGGTGCCTTTTCCACGCAGTCTCCCCTCATATCGTGATTCTGGAACACCAATCGCCTTAAGGTCAGGAATAAAATTAACACAGAACTCAATGACCTCCTCTGTTACATAGCCCTTGGAGATGCTTCCTTCTGGCCTAGCACGATTATGAACATATTTCTTTAAGACTCCCATGTACCTCTCAAAGGGGAACATATTGTGTAGAAATAAAGGACCGAGAATGACAATCTCTTCTACTAGGTGAACCAGGAGATGCGCCATAATATTGAAGAAGGATGGTGGGAACACCAACTCAAAGCTGACAAGACATTGTGCCACATCTGTTTGTAACCCTGGTAGGCTTTCTGGATCGATTACCTTCTGAGATATTGCATTGAGGAATGCACATAGCTTCACAATGGGTACTCGAACATTTTCAGGTAGAAGCCCCCTCAATGCAATCGGAAGCAATTTTGTCATAATCACGTGGCAGTCATGGGACTTCAGGTTTTAGAATTTTTTCTCTGCCATATTTATTATTCCCTTTATATTCGACGATAAGCCAGACGGGACCTTGATACTGCTCAGACATTCAAAAAAGATTTCCTTCTCTGCTTTGGTAAGAGCGTAGCTGGCAGGAGTTAAGTGGCATCGTTTACCCTTCTCGTTCTCAAGATGCATAGGCTCTTCAGGGGCTTTCAGACGTTGCTGGTCATGCCGTGCTTCCGGTGTATCTTTTGTCTTCCCATACACTCCTAGAAAGCCTAGCAAGTTCACGCAAACATTCTTCGTCACGTGCATCACGCCGATTGAAGAGCGGACCTCTAAGACTTTCCAATAGGGTAGGTCGCAAAATATAGATTGCTTCTTCCACATGGCGCGTGTCCGGCATCGTCATTCGGAACAGATAGACTGCCAGGACCTTTTCCAAAGATTACTTTTAGGTCCTTGACCATACCAAATACCTCCTCACCGGTACGGAGGACAGGCTTCCTCCGGGGTTCTGCCAGACGTTTGAAATGCTTGCCTTTCTTTCTTACTGTATGCAGGTTCGGAAGAAATCGGCGATACCCTAGGTACACAACCTTCTTACATTTATCCAAATATACACTTTCAGTCTCATCTAAACAGTGTGTGCATGCATTGTATCCCTTGTTTGTCTGCCCTGAAATGTTACTAAGAGCAGGCATATCATGGATGGTTACGAAAAGCAATGCTCGTAGGTCAAATGGCTCCCCTTTGTGCTCATCCCACATACGTACACCTGGTTTGGCCCACAGCTGTAAAAGTTCTTCAACTAATGGCCTTAGGTACACATCAATGTCGTTGCCGGGTTGCCTCAGGCCTTGGATGAGCACTGGCATCATAATGAACTTCCTCTTCATACACAACCAAGGAGGAAGGTTATAGATACATAGAGTCACAGGCCAGGTGCTGTGACTGCAGCTCTGCTCACCAAAAGGATTCATACCGTCTGTACTTAGACCAAACCTTAAGTTCCTTGCGTCACGTGCGAAGTCCGGGTACTCTCGCTCGATTTTCTCCACTGTGACCCATCAGCAGGGTGTCTCAACATCGCGTCTTTCTTACGGTCTTCCATGTGCCATCGCAACAACTTGGCATGCTCTTTATTTCTGAAGAGACGTTTTAACCGTGGTATTATAGGAGCATACCACATAACCTTGGCGGGAACCTTCTTCCTAGGGGCCTCGCCCTCAACATCGCCAGGATCGTCTCGTCTGATCTTATACCGCAGTGCAGTGCATACCGGGCATGCATCCAAATTCTCGTACTTCTCACCGCGGTAGAGGATGCAGTCATTAATGCAGGCATGTATCTTCTGAACGTCTAATCCTAGAGGGCAGACGACCTTCTTTGCTTGGTATGTACTGTCGGGCAACTCATTATTTTTTGGAAGAAGATTCTTCATTTTTACCAACAACTTTGAAAATGCACTGTCAACACCCGGATTTTTCAATCCTAGATGCCTGTTATGCCATACATCGCAATCCCAGGATTACCATTTTTGCGAGACATAACAGAATTTGATACCAAAGTACTTCATCCATTACAAATGATACATAAGTTCTTACACAAATAGGGATCTCATGATCCAGTTCTTAATACAACTTCAAGCAGCGGAATACGGAATAATAACGGTAGCGTAGGCGAAGCTCCATCTTCGGGGTCACAGGCAATGCTGACGATGGGAGATGATCCTAGTTGTCGTAACCTTCCTGGGGTCCATCCTCCAGGTACTCCTCTTCATAGTCTGGCCATGGGAATAGCCAGGGACAAAGCCATGAGTACTCTTTAAGTACTCGCAAACTAATACTAATAGGTAAGGGGTTTTTGGATAATAGGACACTAGGCTCTAGGGTTGTTTTGCAAAAAGCCAGGTTTATCCTTACTAAGTTCCAAAACTAGTCACAATTTATTAACTCCTACGTGGGATCTTGTAATTCAAGTCACAACTCGGTTGTGGTCAAGTCAAAGTCTCGCTTCATTTCACAAGTCATTTTCCAATAGTCTGATGGGGGAACAGTATGGCCACTCCAACTGTCCATAACCACGGACGCGGCTATTCGAATAGTTTGACACTCTGCAGAGATTGTACACTTTCACCACAACATTCGATACATCCGTCAGGAACAAATCCTGAATTCACCATACTCAGTATGCGGATAATCAATCCTAACCTTTCAATTACACTCCCTAGTATCAGCACCTCTCCTGTGAGTTTGGCCTCCCAACCATGACCACTGTCATCTTGGGTACTACACAGCTGGACAATCTTCACAAGGTAGCCTCAGCTCAGACCTTGGCCGTGAGGGAACTAATACTAAGGTATATATGTTTCCAGTCAAGCCCTACCCAAAATTCGGGTATTGTGGTTGTACGATAAAATTGGAATGGTATCGCATCCAGACAACCATCAGTTTTATAAAGGGCTAAGGCTCATGCCTCAACATTTTTATCACCAAATCATCAAGTGTTTGGAAACACATGTCCAAAACATTTCAGTAGAATGATCCATCATTCCAAGGTTTTCATAACCATTTTTCCACCAAGTATTCCCATCTAAGGTTGATCAAGTTTTATGCTTAGCACTAGCATCTACAGGTGGGGGTAATAATGATGAGGGGTGGTACTAATGGAGTTTCACTAAGTCCAACATTATATCTTAGGCTGAGATCAGGGTCTCTAGCTTAGGCCAAATTTTATGCTCTTTAGGCAACCTTGAGCACAACTATCTAGTATCTACCAAACTCTTAGGTAGACTCTAAGTAAGCTTTGATAAAGAAATAAAGTAAGAAGCTTGCTATAAAACTAGGATTGGTTTAACAAGTGGGTATGATCACTTATGCTTAAGGCATATAGTATTCATATCACAAGTAGGGGTTTGTGGCAATAATAGGGGATTTTGCAAGGGTTAGCTTGCATTGGTCAACTTGATTAGTAAAGCTTGCATAGGTATAGTATCTTGCAAGTGTTAGCCTGCCTTGTGCAGAGCAGTGGTTGAAGTTCTCCTCGGCTTCCTCTTCGTAGTATCCTCCTTCCTCCTCGTATCCTTGGTCGGTACTAGCGTCTATGAATAAATACGAGGTACACAATCACCAAACAATACTTAACTACTTGCAATCATTACACACAAGGGTTCTATAGATGATCTAGCATCATCTCTAAAATTACAAGGTTAAGGCTTGGTTTAAATCTTTTTATTTTAGAAAAGTAATTTCTACTCATTGAGAAACTACTTAAGATTTAATATTCTCCAAACTAAACATGGGATCATGTTGACACATGTCATCAACACATATTGTAGTCCAAGAGAATGTGATTTAAAGTGGTGTCACAATTTAATAATGTTTTACCCTTTTATTTTAATTACTTAAAGTGGCTAGAAATGCTTACGAAGCATTCTTTTATTCCTTGAACATTATTTCTGCAAGTAAACCTATATATTTTTATATATTCTGAAAGGTATGGTTAAATGTGATTTTTGAGAGTTGGAATCAACTCAAAAGCTTTTATGGTTTACATTTGAAAAATGTTTGAATGCAGAAAAGCTTCTACCTTGTTATTTTTTCTATGGTTGATCTACTGATCCAAATGACTTGAATCCAACGAGCTTGGATTAAGCATTCACAGACCTTTCCAACAAAATTGGTTTCACCCAATTTGATACACTGAATCGATCTGGGTTGATTTTTGAAGTTGGGTACAGAAGTGTGTTTGAATAGAAAAAGAAAAAGGTTTAATTTGAATTGCCGGGCTGCGCGGGAAATTCTAACGGGCCGGCCTGCTAAGCGCAGTGCTCCCGCGGGCTGCGTAAGTGGTTGTCCCCACTCGTCAGTGACACGGGGCTGGGCGAAGCGGTATGGGGTGATGTGGATCGTTCGATCTAGCTCTAATCCAACGGCTGGGGGTCATCGTCGACGCGAGACAGCTCCAGCGAGAACGAAACCTAGCGCGGCCAGTGAGGGGTGCTGGGGGCTCACCGGGGTACGGGCGAGGGTCAGCGAGGCAGGAGAACGACGAAGTCGACGACGGCGAACCTCCTGGTACCGGTGGCTTCTCCTGGGACGGCTCCAACCGCTGGCTCCCTTCTTCTCCAGAGGCGGCGGGCTTCGGTGAAATTCCGGCGAGGTGGTGCTCGCCTTGCTCTGAGGATGGTGTGGCACGGTCAGTGGGGAGAGGGGAGTGAGATGGTGTGATGAATTCGTGCGGGGGTGGCCTCTATTTATAGTCGAGCGAGGCGACCGTCGGGGCGCAAGGTGAGCTCGTCGGGGGCGACGTTACAGGCGGCTAATGGCATGGGCACGGGTAGGGGAAGGTGCTTTGTCTCCTGGCGATGCTCAACGGCATGGTCGTGAGGCATGGGGCGGTGTGGTTTGGTCTGGAACGGCCGGTGCTCTGCGCGGCAGAGGCGGCGTCTTCGACGGCGGGCGGTGGCTATATGGCACGGGGCGGCAAACGGGGGTGTCTGGCGGTGTCCTGGGTCAGTGGTGATCGTGTGTGCGTGCGGTGAGGGCGGTGCGCGGTCTGTGGTCGCTGGTCACGGGTGGCGCTCTGGCGCACGCTCGGCAAGGTCTGGGCATGTCTCGTGCGCGTGGTCCAGGGCTTGGCAACGCTCGAGGCTGGGACAGGCAGTGGCGGTGGACGGTGGGCTGCCTCCCAGACATGCTGGCTAGGCTTGCTGCTGCTCCTAGCTTGCTGTCCACAATGGGGTGACATGGGTGTGCTCGGCTGTTCACCATTAATGGCAATGGCAAGCTCACAGGGGTGCTAGTGTTGGGCTAAACTTTCTAGATGATCTACTGAGTTGTGTGTGAGCTAACTAGGGAACAAGTTAGGCAAGAATCACTGCACACTATAGTGTTTGTGGTTTTGTTTGATTTGTGTCTGCAACATGTTTGATGAAATGGCCGCATGAACTCAAGTTTTGAATTTTGAAATGATTTTTGGTGGGTTTGCTAGATTGGTTCTGGTGAGTCTGCAGATGCTTGGGTTTTGAAAATTGAGCTTGTTTGGGTGGGTTTTGGAAAAGTGGGATCTTCCCATATGAAGAAGATTCATTTTTGAAATGTCAATTAAACTATGCATTTGAAAGTTTCTGGATGATCACAAAGTGGGCCTTGATACTCTGTTGTGAGTACATTCAAGGGGTGCAAAGATCCAGAAAAGTTTCTGTTAGGTTCTGAAAGTTTGAGATAGCCAAAGTAGGCATGGGAGTTAAATTGGTCAAAATGACCATTCACTTAATATATTTGTTTTGATTTACTTGTCTTTAGGAAAAGTGTGGGAAATGTTTTAGATGATGTTATTTTCACCTAAGAAACATTTTACAAGCAATGGATCACACAAACAAGGTGTGTTTAAAGGAGTTCAAAAATCTATGCATTCTCATATGCATACATTCATGAGTTGATTTAGAAAAGTTTTTGTTAACCCTAAACTTGATGATTAGTGTTTGTTGATCTAAGTTTGGTATTTTTGGGATGTTACAAACCTTCCCCCCTTAAACAAAATCTCGTCCCGAGATTTGAAAAAGGACGAAAAGATTACCTAGGATTTGAAGAGATCGGGAAACTCCGTCCTGATGTGATCTTCGCGCTCCCAAGTAGCTTCCTCTTCTGTGTGATTGCTCCATTGAATCTTGAGAAACTTGATGCTCCGGGTTCTGGTAGTTCGAAAGGCTTCCACCAATATACGGATGGGCACTTCGGGATAATTCAGGTCATCGTTGATCTCTATGGTCCGGTGGTCGATATTCTTGAACACTTCGGTCTTCTCGGGGACTTCGAGACATTTGCGAAGTAATGAGATATGGAACACATTGTGCACAGATGACATCTCTTCAGGTAGATCCAATTGATAAGATACTTCTCCTCGACGGTTCAAAATTTTGAAAGGTCCGATATATCTGGGGGCTAACTTTCCTTTGAGTTGGAAACGTTGCATTCCCTTCAATGGCGACACTTTCAGATAAACAAAATCTCCGATGTTGAAGGCGAGGTCTCGACGTCTCTTGTCGGCATAACTCTTCTGTCGGGATTGGGCGGTCTTGAGATGCTCACGAATCTTGTGAACCTTCTCTTCTGCTTCTCGTAGGATGTCGGGTCCGAAGATCTGACTCTCTCCTACTTCCGACAAGTTCAAAGGGGTGCGGCACTTTCTTCCGTACATGAATTCAAATGGGGCCATTTGCAAACTGGCTTGGTAACTATTGTTGTAAGAAAATTCTGCAAAAGGCAGACAGTCTTCCCATTTGGATCCATATTCTAACACACATGCTCTCAGCATATCCTCGAGTATTTGATTTACTCGCTCCGTTTGTCCATCGGTCTGAGGGTGATACGCGGTACTGAAATCTAGGCGGGTTCCTAAACCTTCTTGGACTTTCTTCCAGAATCTCGAGGTAAACTGAGTTCCTCGATCCGATACTATGTTCTTGGGGACTCCGTGCAAACTAACTATTCTAGCGATGTACAACTCGGCTAGCTTCGAACTCTGATAGGTGGTTTTGACGGGCAAGAAATGGGCGACTTTGGACAATCTGTCCACTATGACCCAAATAGAGTCATTTCCCCTACTAGAAGTAGGTAGTCCAGTGATAAAGTCCATTCCTACAGAATCCCATTTCCATTCCAGAATTTGCAAAGGTTGCAACAATCCAGCGGGTCTTTGAAGTCCTGCCTTGACTCGTTGACATATATCACACTTGGCGATATAGCTTCCGATTTCTCTCTTCATCTTATGCCACCAAAATTGCTCTTTCAAATCTTGATACATCTTAGTTCCTCCGGGATGGATAGAATAAAGAGTATCATGAGCCTCCTTCAAGATAACTTCTTTTAACTCAGAATCTGATGGTACACAAAGGCGTCCTTTGTACCACAAAACTCCTTCTTCGTCCTCGGTGAATCCGGGTACTTTGCCTGTACCGATACGACGCTTGATTCCGTCGATACTGGCATTTCCTTTCTGCGCCTCTTTAATCTGACTGATCAAAGTGGGCTGAAGTTCTATGCTAGCCAAAAATCCTTCACTTACTAACTCTATTCGAAAATCTTCCATCTCTTTGTGCAAACTTGGTTGCTCCGTTAAAATCATGGAGTTCAAGCGGCACGGCAATCTGCTAAGGGCATCGGCTACCACATTGGCTTTTCCAGGGTGATAGTGAATGTCCAGGTCATAATCCTTGATTAGTTCAATCCATCTTCTCTGCCTCATATTCATCTCCTTCTGAGTGAATATATACTTTAGGCTCTTGTGATCCGAATAAATCTCACAACGATTTTCCATTAGGTAATGTCGCCATGTCTTTAGGGCTAGAACTACGGCTGCGAGTTCGAGGTCATGGGTTGGGTAATTTTGCTCATGTTGCTTCAATTGTCGCGATAGATAAGATATAACTTTGCCTTCTTGCATTAGCACACATCCGAGACCAATCTTGGATGTGTCACAATACACATCGAAGGGCTTCGTGATATCCGGCATAATCAAGATTGGGGCTAAAATTAATCTCCTCTTGAGTTCTTGAAAACTCGCTTCACATTTGTCGATCCATTCAAACTTCTTGTCCTTCTTCAGCAATTGGGTCATGGGTCGGGCGATACTCGAGAATCCTTCTACGAATTTGCGGTAATATCCCGCCAATCCGAGAAAAGCACGAACTTGGGTTTGAGTGGTCGGGGCTTGCCAATCTTCTACATCTTTCACTTTGGCAGGGTCAACGGCAATTCCTCCGGCTGATACAATGTGACCGAGGAATCCTACCTCCTGTAACCAGAATTCACATTTGCTAAACTTTGCATACAACTGATGCTCTCTAAGGGTTCCAAGAATGGTCCTTAGGTGTAGCTCATGTTCTTCTTCTGATTTGGAATAAATCAGAATGTCATCGATGAAAACAACGACAAACTTATCCAGGAAGTCCATAAAAATCTTATTCATGAGATTCATGAAATAAGCGGGGGCATTGGTTAATCCAAAAGACATGACTATATACTCGTACAATCCATATCGGGTGGTAAAGGCAGTCTTTGGAATATCCTCTGCACGAATTTTGAGTTGATGATAGCCAGTTCTAAGATCAATCTTAGAAAACACTTGGGCACCGGTCAACTGATCAAACAAATCTTCTATCTTGGGCAAGGGGTACTTGTTCTTGATGGTGACGTCATTCAACTTCCGATAATCCGTACACAGACGGTTACCTCCATCTTTCTTGTCCACAAACAAGACAGGTGATCTCCATGGTGACGCACTTGGTTGAATCAATCCGATTTCCAACATGGAATCCAGTTGCTTCTTCAGTTCTTCTAGTTCTGACGGGTTCATACTATAGGGTCTCTGGGCTATGGGTCCTGTTCCGGGGATTAGTTCGATGATAAACTCGATATCCCTATCTGGGGGCATACCGGGCAAAACATCTGGAAATACATCGGGGTATTCACAGACTATCCGAACTTGGTCAATGGTAGGTTGGGCTAGACTCTTGTTACACTTGAATTGGCGAGGTAAGGTTTCAGATATATGCTCGACTGATATTCCGGTGGTACTGGTCATGGTGATGGCTTTCTTGGCACAGTCAATCAATCCTTTATGTTTGGACATCTAATCCATTCCTAGTACTACTTCCAAACCTTTAGTTCCGAGTACTATTAGATTAGCATAAAAATCTATGCCATGGATTCGGATAGGGACGGCTTTGCAAATTTGCCTAGCCTTGGTGGTTGATCCGGGAATTTGTACAATCATCACATGCTTCAATTTGGTTGGTTGAATTTTACTAGTGCAGGCAAATTCTTTGGTGACAAATGAATGCGATGCACCAGAATCAAACAACACTCTTGCAAGTACTGAATTAACAGAAAACATACCCAGCACGACGTCTGGCGCTTCCTGAGCTTCTTCAGCATGCATGAGAAAAAGACGGCCATTGCGGTTGAGTGAATTCCCTAGGGAAAATCTTCTCCCTGGCTGGACACGACGCTGCTGCTGAGTTGGGACATTGGTATTAGCGGCTGTAGCATTCTTCTTGTTGGGACACTCGTTGGAATAGTGGCCTTTGTTTCCACAGTCATAACAGGTCACTTGTGACTTGTCCTTGGCTGCGACAGGCACAACATTGCTTCCAGTCCTTTGGGCAGTGTTGGGGTTGGTGGTAGCATTGTTGGGGTTGAACTTTGGTGGGGCACGGGTGAAATTGCTAGAGTTGCCGGGGTTGTTGTGATTTCATCCGGGTCTAGGGTTTCCACGGTTGGGATAGGTGGGACGGGTCATAGGGGGTCTATTAGTTCTTGGGGCAAATCCTGGAGATGGGTTGGGGCGATACTTTGGGGTCTGATGGGTTCCTGGTTGATGCATCATGCGACGCTTGCGGTTCTCATTGGCCTGGTTGATCTTTCCTTCCATTTGGATAGCAGAGTCGACAAGGGCTTCAATATCAGCAAAGGGGATATTGACTAACACCGTCTGCATCTCGTCATGCAGACCATTCAGGAACCTTTCCTTCTTCTTGGCTTCGGTGTCTATCTCATCCGGGGAATACCTAGCTAATGACAAAAATTTGTCACGGTATTCCACTATAGTCATCCTTCCTTGCTTCAACTCTCTGAACTCGTCTCTCATTCTCTTAATCAAACCTGGTGGCACATGGGTTCTGCTAAACTTGACCTTGAATTCCTCCCAGGTCATCATCTGGCCTCCGGTCATGGCACGAACACTGTTCCACCATGCCCTGGCATCTCCGGCTAGATAAGGGGTGGAGAACAAGACTTTCTCGTTGGCTTCCACTCCGGCTACTTCTAAGTTATTTTCCATGGTTTGCAGCCAATCATCGGCGTCTAGGGGTTCTTCCGACTTGGTGAAAACAGGTGGGTTGGTATTCTGGAAATTCTTGAGCTTAGATCCGTGGTTGTCCTGATTTCCATGGCCTTGGTTGTTATGGGCTAGCTGGGATATCTGTTGCAGAGTGGCTAGGTTGGCTTGACGTTCCGCTCTTTCAGCTTCGCGGTCAGAAGTCAACATTTGCAGGATCTGCAACATCGGGTCCGGGGCTGAACCACTTCCTCCACGTGGCATCTGAAGATTGATATAGATCATGAGAAAAGAGGGAAATTTCTAAGGTTTTAGGACTTTGAAAAGTTTTTAGAGTTTGACTCAGGATTTTCTAGCAACTTGCTTTTTCATTCATTCACTCATAGCACACAATACAACACACACCACAACAAAGGAAATCAGATGGTTTTAAGAACCATTCCGGAATCTACGATACAGTGGGACCGACTACTACTCACTACGCTAGTGCTCAGTGCTACTACTCCTCGGAGTCCGTGGCTTCATCATCTTCAGGATCATCGATGAAGGCGAAATCATCCTCATCGGTGAAGAAGTCCATGGCTTGATCCTCCAGAAAATCATCGTCATCGCTGAGATAAGAGTAAGGGTCTCCACGAAGATCTTCTCCGGCATTCTGCCTTTCCTCCAACTGCATGTCCCTCTCGTGGATGGTCTCTTCCAGAGATGAGATGCGATGGCGAAGACGAGCAATAATGCGCTCCTTCTTGTCAAGCTGACGGCGGCGAGACTTGCGATCCTTTGCTAGTAGGGCGATGGTCTGATCCTTCGTCTTGATGATGGCAGACTTGTGGTTGCAATAGTCACGGCAGTTGTCCAACTCCTGTTGACGGTCATACATCATGAAGCTAAGGTGGTCCAATTGAGTCTTCAGCTCGGGGTGGTAAGGGGCTTCCAGTGGTTGTCCATTTGCATCACGCCTTGGGAAAAACTCAAAGCGAGTACCCTTGATCTGATTGATGCTCTGCCCATACAGACGGGAAAGAGATTCCTGCATTGCTCTGGCAAGTCCATCGAGCCAGTTGTTCTCTCTTAAGGTGAACTGAATTCCTTCCGCAGTGGGAGGTTCAATCTTTCCTCGAGACTTGCAACAATTAGCCACTGCAGATCTTCTCGTCCTTGATCATTGAGCTGAGCTCCGAAGAACTCGGGGTGTGGACGCTCCAGAAGTTCCGAAAGCTGATCCAGATCCCTCTCAAAGATAAGGTCTCCTCCATTCCCAAGTTGATAAAACTTGCTTTACTTCACGTCCATCTATAAAAATAGAGGATGAGTAGATTAGCAGAGTGATCAAGTGTGTCAAATTTTTATCTATTTTGTAAGAGTTTTTGAGGAACATGAGGTTTTATGAAAGAATTAAAGAGATAAGAATGAGAATAGGTTTTTGTAAATATTTGTTTTCTTTGGTTTTTGAAACTAAGTTTTTGGTTCAACGTCCAACCTAACTAGGGTCTCCTATGGTCAGGATGGCTCTGATACCAACTTGTCAACACCCGGATTTTTCAATCCTAGATGCCTGTTATGCCATACATCGCAATCCCAGGATTACCATTTTTGCGAGACATAACAGAATTTGATACAATAGTACTTCATCCATTACAAATGATACATAAGTTCTTACACAAATAGGGATCTCATGATCCAGTTCTTAATACAACTTCAAGCAGCGGAATACGGAATAATAACGGTAGCGTAGGCGAAGCTCCATCTTCGGGGTCACAGGCAATGCTGACGATGTGAGATGATCCTAGTTGTCGTAACCTTCCTGGGGTCCATCCTCCAGGTACTCCTCTTCATAGTCTGGCCATGGGAATAGCCAGGGACAAAGCCATGAGTACTCTTTAAGTACTCGCAAACTAATACTAACAGGTAAGGGGTTTTTGGATAATAGGACACTAGGCTCTAGGGTTGTTTTGCAAAAAGCCAGGTTTATCCTTACTAAGTTCCAAAACTAGTCACAATTTATTAACTCCTACGTGGGATCATGTAATTCAAGTCACAACTCGGTTGTGGTCAAGTCAAAGTCTCGCTTCATTTCACAAGTCATTTTCAAAGAGTCTGATGGGGGAACAGTATGGCCACTCCAACTGTCCATAACCGCGGACGCGGCTATTCGAATAGTTTGACACTCTGCAGAGATTGTACACTTTCACCACAACATTCGATACATTCGTTAGGAACAAATCCTGAATTCACCATACTCAGTATGCGGATAATCAATCCTAACCTTTCAATTACACTCCCTAGTCTCAGCACCTCTCCTGTGAGTTTGGCCTCCCAACCATGACCACTGTCATCTTGGGTACTGCACAGGTGGACAATCTTCACAAGGTAGCCTCAGCTCAGACCTTGGCCGTGAGGGAACTAATACTAAGGTATATATGTTTCCAGTCAAGCCCTACCCAAAATTTGGGTATTGTGGTTGTACGATAAAATTGGAATGGTATCGCATCCAGACAACCATCGGTTTTATAAAGGGCTAAGGCTCATGCCTCAACATTTTTATCACCAAATCATCAAGTGTTTGGAAACACATGTCCAAAACATTTCAGTAGAATGATCCATCATTCCAAGGTTTTCATAACCATTTTTCCACCAAGTATTCCCATCTAAGGTTGATCAAGTTTTATGCTTAGCACTAGCATCTACAGGTGGGGGTAATAATGATGAGGGGTGGTACTAATGGAGTTTCACTAAGTCCAACATTATATCTTAGGCTGAGATCAGGGTCTCTAGCTTAGGCCAAATTTTATGCTCTTTAGGCAACCTTGAGCACAACTATCTAGTATCTACCAAACTCTTAGGTAGACTCTAAGTAAGCTTTGATAAAGAAATAAAGTAAGAAGCTTGCTATAAAACTAGGATTGGTTTAACAAGTGGGTATGATCACTTATGCTTAAGGCATATAGTATTCATATCACAAGTAGGGGTTTGTGGCAATAATAGGGGATTTTGCAAGGGTTAGCTTGCATTGGTCAACTTGATTAGTAAAGCTTGCATAGGTATAGTATCTTGCAAGTGTTAGCTTGCCTTGTGCAGAGCAGTGGTTGAAGTTCTCCTCGGCTTCCTCTTCGTAGTATCCTCCTTCCTCCTCGTATCCATGGTCGGTACTAGCGTCTATGAATAAATACGAGGTACACAATCACCAAACAATACTTAACTACTTGCAATCATTACACACAAGGGTCCTATAGATGATCTAGCATCATCTCTAAAATTACAAGGTTAAGGCTTGGTTTAAATCTTTTTATTTTAGAAAAGTAATTTCTACTCATTGAGAAACTACTTAAGATTTAATATTCTCCAAACTAAACATGGGATCATGTTGACACATGTCATCACCACATATTGTAGTACAAGAGAATGTGATTTAAAGTGGTATCACAATTTAATAATGTTTTACCCTTTTATTTTAATTACTTAAAGTGGCTAGAAATGCTTATGAAGCATTCTTTTATTTCTGGAACATTATTTCTGCAAGTAAACCTATATATTTTTATATATTCTGAAAGGTATGGTTAAATGTGATTTTTGAGAGTTGGAATCAACTCAAAAGCTTTTATGGTTTAAATTTGAAAAATGTTTGAATGCAGAAAAGCTTCTGCCTTGTTATTTTTGCTATGGTTGATCTACTGATCCAAATGACTTGAATCCAACGAGCTTGGATTAAGCATTCACAGGCCTTTCCAACAAAATTGGTTTCACCCAATTTGATGCACTGAATCGATCTGGGTTGATTTTTGAAGTTGGGTACAGAAGTGTGTTTGAATAGAAAAAGAAAAAGGTTTAATTTGAATTGCTGGACTGCGCGGGAAATTCTAACGGGCCGGCCTGCTAAGCGCAGTGCTCCCGCGGGCTGCGTAAGTGGGTGTCCCCACTCGTCAGTGACACGGGGCTGGGCGAAGCGGTATGGGGTGATGTGGGTCGTTCGATCTAGCTCTAATCCAACGGCTGGGGGTCATCGTCGACGCGAGACAGCTCCGGCGAGAACAAAACCTAGCGCGGCCAGTGAGGGGTGCTGGGGGCTCACCGGGGTACGGACGAGGGTCGGCGAGGCGGGCGAACGACAAAGTCGACGACGGTGAACCTCCTGGTACTAGTGGCTTCTCCTGGGGCGGCTCCAATCGCTAGCTCCCTTCTTCTCCAGAGGCGGTGGGCTCCGGTGAAATTCCGGCGAGGTGGTGCTCGCCTTGCTCTGAGGATGGTGTGGCACGGTCAGTGGGGAGAGGGGAGTGAGATGGTGTGATGAATTCGTGCGGGGGTGGCCTCTATTTATAGTCGAGCGAGGCGACCGTCGGGGCGCAAGGTGAGCTCGTCGGGGGCGACGTTACAGGCGGCTAATGGCATGGGCACGGGTAGGGGACGGTGCTGTGTCTCCTGGCGATGCTCAACGGCATGGTCGCGAGGCATGGGGCGGTGTGGTTTGGTCTGGAACGGCCGGTGCTCTGCGCGGCAGAGGCGGCGTCTTCGACGGCGGGCGGTGGCTATATGGCACGGGGCAGGAAAACGGGAGTGTCTGGCGGTGTCCTGGGTCAGTGGTGATCGTGTGTGCGCGCGGTGAGGGCGGCGCGCGGTCTGTGGTCGCTGGTCGCGGGTGGCGCTCTAGCGCACGCTCGGCAAGGTCTGGGCGTGTCTCGTGCGCGTGGTCCAGGGCTTGGCAACGCTCGAGGCTGGGACAGGCAGTGGCGGTGGACGGTGGGCTGCCTCCCAGACATGCTGGCTAGGCTTGTTGCTGCTCCTAGCTTGCTGTCCACAATGGGGTGACATGGGTGTGCTCGGCTGTTCACCATTAATGGCAATGGCAAGCTCACAGGGGTGCTAGTGTTGGGCTAAACTTGTTTTGTGTTTGTGGTTTTGTTTGATTTGTGTCTGCAACATGTTTGATGAAATGGCCGCATGAACTCAAGTTTTGAATTTTGAAATGATTTTTGGGGGGTTTGCTAGATTGGTTCTGGTGAGTCTGCAGATGCTTGGGTTTTGAAAATTGAGCTTGTTTGGGTGGGTTTTGGAAAAGTGGGATCTTCCCATATGAAGAAGATTCAATTTTGAAATGTCAATTAAACTATGCATTTGAAAGTTTCTGGATGATCACAAAGTGGGCCTTGATACTATGTTGTGAGTACATTCAAGGGGTGCAAAGATCCAGAAAAGTTTCTGTTAGGTTCTGAAAGTTTGAGATAGCCAAAGTAGGCATGGGAGTTAAATTGGTCAAAATGACCATTCACTTAATATATTTGTTTTGCTTTACTTGTCTTTAGGAAAAGTGTGGGAAATGTTTTAGATGATGTTATTTTCACCTAAGAAACATTTTACAAGCAATGGATCACACAAATAAGGTGGGTTTAAAGGATTTCAAAAATCTATGCATTCTCATATGCATACATTCATGAGTTGATTTAGAAAAGTTTTTGTTAACCCTAAACTTGATGATTAGTGTTTGTTGATCTAAGTTTGGTATTTTTGGGATGTTACATGCGCTGTCAGTCACACCGTTCTCTGCCTTCCATTGCAGCAAATCCAGTGTGGTACCTAGCTTTTTGTGGCCATCTTCGCAAGTTAGATGCAACAATGTTTTGTGATCCTTTAACATCTGCTCCAGCTTCTTCTTCTCCTTTTCAGTTTCACATTCTTTCTTTGCATCAGTAATGGCCCGACCAAGATGGTCATCAGCGGGGCCATCTTCTCCCTCTTGATCTTCATTATCTACCCCCGTTGCAATATCATCATATTCAGGATACATATTATGATAGTTGTCATCATCCTCTTCTTCTTCGTTGTCTTCCATCACAACCCCTTTTTCTCCATGCTTGGTCCAACAATTATAGCTGGGCATGAAATCGGATCGAAGCAGGTGGGCGTGAATGGTTCTGGTATTTGAGTAGTCTTTCTTGTTCTGACCGTGAACACACGGACAGCACATAAAACCATTGTGACCACGGTTTGCATTAGCCACAACGATGAAATTTTGGAGGCCCGTAATGTACTCGGAAGTGCGGCGGTCACCGTACATCCATTGCCGGTTCATCTGCATTAATATGTAGTATATATCAAAAATTAATAGGGAGATGACCATTTATATATATAGTACATCAATGACACATGAAAGGATAGTTGCCGACCTCGACCGAGACGGAAAGAGCAACGAGAAAACTTATTTTGAGCTCTCGGACATTTCACCGAACACCTCTTGTGCATATGAAAAAAACACAAACTAGCACTCTTCACACCCTCTTGCTAGGCTCTAAAATGAGATAGTGAAAAAATGGAAGAGTGGGGTGTGTGGGCTGCGGTGGTGTCTTATATAGCCCCCCTTTAACACCGGTTCATGCCACGAACCGGTGTTAAAGGGGGGGCTGCGCGGGCCACTGTTGCAGGGTCCTTTAACACCGGTTCGTGGCACGAACCGGTGTTAAAGGGGGGGCTTCTTTTTTGCCGCAGGGGCCACGCTGGTACGGCCCCCTTTAACACCGGTTCGTAGAAGAACCGGTGTTAAAGCCCTTTTCCAAGATCAACGAAAAGCCTCGTTTCCACTAGTGATATTTTGTAAACCGTGGTAACGCACAGGCATTCAACTAGTAATAGCTAGAAAATTCATTTGCATGCATATGCATGTTGAAGTGTATAAGTGAATTGCACTAGCCCTTTTTATCAGTTCAGACTTTTGGTTGCGTTGGCTAGTGCATGAAAGCTTGACATGGTATCAGAGCCTAAGGTCTCAAGTTCGAGTCCTGACTTTCGAAATTTATCCTAAAATTGCTGTTGACCATTCTGTGTCCACGTATAGGCCTCTTGAGTCATACGTGAGTTTCGCGCGCCGTCGCTCTCTTCCGGTCACATGAAAGCTTGACAATGCAAACTCCTAATTAACATATGAAGGCACCAGCAAAAAGTTCACAATAATCTAAGATGAAAACAACAATGTATGATGTATCCTTGTGTTATCCAATATCTCCGTGAGTTGTGTCGTTATTGTCTTCTTTGATCTCCCATTAAGAAACAGTAAACCTGGGCGATCCAACCACAGCGATTTGGGTAGCTTATCCTTTCGATCAGGCTGATTAACGCTATGGATTAGTCGGTTGTCCAAGGATCGACGCTACCTTGTTTTTAACCGCACTAAGGCACATGACACCGCTGGCCCAATGTCTCCGGACCGCTACTCTGGAGACGGATTTGGACGAGCTCTTGTTAGTCGGGCTAAAAACGTTAGATAGGCCTCAACTCTTGGACTCCTGCTTTGCTAGCCCAACACCGTGTGGTTCGCTTCCCTTCCGTTTCTCCCCGAGCCAGTAATTGCAATCGGGGTGCTGCAGCTCTCCAGCGGCCAATGGTGGAGGTCCGTTATACATCTTTCCTCTAATAGGCTGCCCATCTGTATTCTTCGAGGATTCCGTCTATAGCCCGTCCTCCCCCGATTAATGGTTCAACGTTCTCCAGAATCATTGAGATTGATGTTCTGGCTGTAGGTTTTCTCAAAGTGTTGGAGACTAGATTTGTTCGGTTGACCCAGGGAATAATTTACCAGAGGTCGGCCAGGTTATCAACTTTAGTACTCCCTCCGTTTAAAAATAGATGTCTTGCGTTTTTTAAATTCTAGATGAATCTATATATTAAATGATGTCTAGATTTATTTAAATTTTCATAAATTTGTGACATCTATTTTGGGACAGAGGGAGCTCTTAGATTTCATCTCATTATTTGTAGTAACTGGATGCTTGTGTACGGTGTACCTGCAATTCGCACGCAGAGGGATAGTAGAGAGGCAGCGATGATGGTGAGGGAAGCAGTGGGTATGGTCGGCAACAGTGGCATCGACCGGTCGACAGCCGTGGTCTCTCGCGCCTACCCACGTCAGACACACCTCGCTCCCATCCGCGCTCTCTTCCTAAAGTTCAATATTGGGGTTGCTACCTAGATTAAAAGAAGTGTAAAGTATCTTCACTCGTTAGACGAATTCAGGCCTAAAAACCGGATATTTTTTGGCCGGACGTAAACAAATTTTCAGCATGGGCACGCTGAGTTTCTCACTCGCGTACCAAGACCGAGTTTCCACGTTCGGCTAAATTTCATTAAAGATGAGCGAATATAGGCGGATTACATCGAATTTAAACTAAAGTAATACATAATAAACTAAAAAAACATTTAAAAGAGGCCGCCGCCGTAGCCTTCGCCGATTTCGTCGCCGTTCTACATGCCGAAGTTGCTGTAGAACGCCGTGTAGCCGGGATCAGCCCTGCCATCATCCTCGCCGCCTTCGTCGTCGTCGTCGCTCGGCGATTGGGGCGGGCGGGAGCTCCCCTGCCCTGGGTCGCCGCACCTCCACGGCTGGTAAGAACGGCCGTCCTCCTCGTCGTCGTCGAGGACAAAGAGCGGGGCGCCCTGCTAGGCGAGCTCGCACCCGGACAACACCCGTCTCCAGGCCGCCTGCTCCACGGCCTGCTGCTGCAGGCGGCGGACGCGCTGCCGCTCCGTCTCCTCCCAGTCCATCCTGGACCATTCCAGGATGTCCGGCGAGAAGGGCTCCACCAACGGCGGCTGTGGCGCCGAGTCACGGAGCGACTGCTCCAGCGCCATCCTCAAGGCGTTGTCTTCGGACGGCACCGAGCCTTCAGTCTTTGGGCGGCGAAGGCGAAGGTGGCCAGTTGGCGACGCCGTCACACGTGGCTCGTCGATGACTATGCCGCGCGAGCGTGTCTGCGACGGCGAGCGCACAGGCGAGCCCGCCTCGCGCTTGACTGGGCGCAGCCCTGCGAAGGCCTAGTCGGCGTACGAAGCGGCGTGGAGCCCGAGGAGTGGGAGGCCAAGGCGGAGGAGGAGGAGCTCAGGCTGGCCATCCTCCTCGGCATCCAGTTCGCCAGAGGACGCCGCCTTCAGCGTCCGGCCTAGAGCGCTCCAGAAACGCCGGCGACCGGCCGCATTGTTGCGCTTTGGCGGCAACTCGTTCAACGGCCTCTCGTGGCGGCCGAGCTCCTGGGCGCGGCGAAGAACTGCTCCCAGTACAGGAGGTTGTCGGGGCTCTCGACGGCGAAGGGGTCGTCCATGGCACCGATGAACTCCTGGATCTCGTACGGCAGTTCTTCCGGCATTGGCGCCGGCGGGATAGGGATGCCGCCGACGCTTAGGTTCCACCCCGGAGGGTTCCGCGTGTCCGGCGGCGCCATATAGCCGGCCTCGTAGAGCAGGTGCGCCTCCCAAGCCTGGAGGGTGCGCCGGCCGAAGCCGTTCTCCGCCGCACCGTCGCTGGGGTATCGCTCGACCATGGCTAAAGTGGGGAGGGGAGAGTGAGAGTGTTCGCCGGAGTTTCGGGCTGGTGGAGCTATGAGAGAGTGTGAGGAACTCCGGCGAGGGGTACGGCTTATATAGGCCGAGGTGGACAGCGAGGGCAGGAGGGGTGTAGCGGCGAGGGAAGGAAAAGGGGAAACAGCGGGAAGTTAGTGCTCGTCGGTCCGTCACGGGAGCCGAGGCGGCGTCGGTGGCGCGGCAATTCGGGGACGCGTGGCCTACGCGACGGGCAGTTAATGTCCGGCGGTTGCCGCGTGTTTCCGAGGATGACGACGACTCGGCTTCCGTCGCTGACTCGGCAATTCGAGTTCGCTGCATCCAGCGTTCCCAGGGCGTACCCAGAAACCTGGGTTCGACCTGGGTAGTCTGGACCAAAGTTGACCCAAATCTGGACGAAAACGGGTTCCTGGACACGCGACTGGGTCGTTTTTCAGCGTCCGAACCTAAATTCAGCGTCAGGATCGGCGGGTAGGCGAGTGGAGATGCTCTAATACCCATGATAAATGCGGTAACCCAGCATACCACTGCATGTGTAGTATACTATAGTCGTTGACATGACATCCACAGAACACCGTTCCGTAAATATCACATCCCTCAGAGTGGTACAACAGAAACATTGCGGGTCCATATTACAAACATACAAACGTTATTATTATTACAATACCGGAAGTTTAAGGCTTCCAAAAGATTCAACTTACAAACCAAAATATAAGTGTTTCAGCGGAAGTTTCAAATTTAAAACTTAAACTCCAAATTGAGCTCAGCAACTTATTGCTATATAGTGTTCATGATGCTTGGCTCAAGTGGTTACTAGAACTATAGTAATTATTCGGACTCCTGGAACTCTCCTCCGTAGATGATGTCGTAGTCCTCCCCTTCTATGACTCCATACAAGTTGGGCTCTTCATAGAAGACCTCCTCTTGACTCTCGGATGCATACATTGGAGTATCTTCGGGGTTCTCAGAGTCTAAGCAAGGATTCAAAGGAAAGGATGAGTAACAACGTTACTCAGCAAATTCATTATATGCAAGGTAGGAAGTTTGATGCTCTATCAACCACCTCGGACTATCATTCGTTGGTACTATGCAATTTTTGTAAATCTTTCTTCAAAGGTTGATTTTATTATTAAAATCTATGACCACCAGCCTTCACAGGTTGACCAAAACTTTCATGGAGTTCCTTTCCTGCCGCATTCGTAGCTCCTTCCGGAACAGGGAGTAACAAGTTACAGTTCTTACAATCTGCAGAGGTGTGTTACATTTTCCATGAGAGATCAACTCCTTATTGCACAACCGGGCGTAGTTTCCCGTCCACAATTCCATGATGTGGGGCCAAGTAGATGGTCCAAGACAATCACCGCCCTCTCCGCGACCTCATATGTCTGCATGATCCTTCGGGCTATCTCACCTTCGTTAAGCCCCCTTTCGGGCAAGCTAAAACCCTGATGAGTTCCCGAAGACTCTATGACCTAGTGCTGTCCGGATTAGTACCATTTACATGGACTATCTCCCTAAACACCATTCATAGATAATCTAGACACCAAAAGTGTGGGGAGTAAGGGTGCCCACCCATATGTTGGATCCGCACAAGGAATCACAACATCACGTTAAGGTCGTCTTGCCTCCATACAAGAGGAAAAGGATACAACTGACTTCTTTGTCCCATTCCAAATCTCATGGTTAACGCGTAATATACGGCGCTAGAATCACTGATGTCATGGGTTATTAACTCCTAATTGTTCATCATTAGTGCAAGTAGAACTCTAAGTTCTATTGCTCCATCACATCATCACTTAGGATGATATCTAAGATTTAGTATCTTGAGAAAATAGTGTTTTCTTTTTCTATAGTATTGATGATAACACACAATTTGCAAATACTTTGATAAAGACTCTTCAAAGGACATGAGCAAGTGATGAACTTGCCTTGTGATTGCAAGGTAGCGAAGTCTGATGCTTGCACAGGACCTTGAGCTTCTATGTCTACAAAAACATCATTATTGCCCGGTAAGGACAATATTTAAAGAAGCAAAATGATTATGCAAAGTAATGTAATGCATCATTTAATTTGATATGCATTCTCCCCATTATTATAAAAATTCTTTTTAATAATAAAGGATTTATAAACATTACCTTATTAATATTTATAATATATATTGTATTTACTTTATTTCCCTTTTATTTGACTTTTATTGTTTTAATAATTCTTTTAAGAATTATCATTTAAATATTAAAAATTGTTATTAAGTATTTTTCAAAGATACTACATTATTAATATATAATGAAAGTGATTTTTATTTATTTTTATCATCTTTCAATAATTTTGTAAAATTCCATAAAGAATATATAAATTACAAAATTCTTAATAAAATTTATATGTCTAAAATTTTATATCTCAATTTATTTGGATAGTTTGGATTTTTGTGAATCCAAAAATATTTTATTTATATTTTTTGGACTTTTATTTTATTTTCTAGAATTTTATTGAGTTCAGGGGCATTTTGGTCTTTTCCTATTTATTAAAACAGATTCTAAACAACTTGGGCTGGCCATTTGGGCTTATTGGGCCCCTGTGGCCCAATAGGGCAGGGTCAAAATCATCACCCCGAAGGGTTTTTGGCCCACCCAGCCCACTCATTCACTGTCTCCTCTCTCAATCTCACCTTTCTTCTTCTCTCCCGACCCCGTGGACAGCGATGATGTCGCCGGCGATTTGCACCGCCGTGGATCGTCCTAGCCGCTACTAGGGTGCGGGGTGAGGTTGTCGACCATGCTTGTTCATCTGGTCCAGTTCGATTTGATCCTAGGGTCCTACCCTGGTCAGGCTAGCCCCTTCCCGAACCCTAGGGTTTGGGGAAAGTGTTGCTGCCGCCGCCGCGGACTCTCCCTTGGTGAGGTGCGGTGCCCGTGTACTGCTATGGCCGCCGTCGTGGCTGGTGCAGGTTGCAGCGCCCTCTGGGGTGCTCCCTGTGCCGCCGCGGGCTCGTCGGCCATTCTGCTTCCTCTTTAACTTGTCAGCGAGGACCCTGGTGAGTTATGTCTTCGTGGATCCTAGTTCATCTTCTCACCTTGGATTCCTTTGTGTGTATCTAGTGGCCAGTTATAGTTTGTGCTTGTATTGTTATTAGGGTTCATCTCTGGTACTTGTAAGATGCTCCTATGATCTGGTTGTGCTGTTTAATGGGGATTTGGGTGCTCTGCACCTCATTGTTAGTGGCCACCCCCATTTGATTGTGTGATGCTATTGTTGATTTCTGATTAAGGTTGGATTAAATGCTAGGGTTGCATATTATTGCCTCTGGCTGGTACTCTGGTGAATGGATGTGTTTATCTATTGTCAGTATCTTGATACTGGCAATGATCTAGTCAGTGAGAATTTACTAACTTAGTTATTGTTGGCTTGCCAGATGATGCTTGTTCTGAATTTTATTCAGTAGAATCTAATGATTCTTTGATCATGAATAATTAATTAGGATATGATCCCTGTATCTAATTCCAGCGAGATGATTTGGTAGATGATTTGTGAAGGTTGTACTATTTGATTGTCTTTGTGATAAGGTCAGGGTTTATGAAACATTTTTAAGATGATACATAAGTAGATCTTGTTACTGACTATACTTATAGTCATTTCTAGAACTTGATGGATGTGGATATATAAGTTGGGTAACTTATTGTTTGATCTAGCCAATGATGCTGGTCTGAGGCTCTAGGAACTAAGCTTCTATGTTGCTGTCATTTTTCCAAATTGCTTAAGACATAAACTGCTTACTAGATCTTAGATCCTAATTGGTTAATATATATGGTTTATTTGTGACTTATAAAATCCGAGGTGCTACTCCTTCTTGGAGATGTGCCCAGATTTTGTAAGAACAATTGATAGAATATAGAGATTGCCTTTGGTATCACCAATTCTGTGAGGCTGGTCTGAGAATTTGGTGTTTTGAAAAGAGTTTGATCTTGATCTTTATGTTTAAAACCTCTAGGATAGCTTCACCCCACTTGGGTGATTATTGAGAGGTTTCCTTATGCATTAGCATATATATTTTGCTTGGATAAGATAAACAGATCACATGGTTGTTTATGATGCTCACCACAAAAACTATGTTGTTGATGGCTTGATGTGCTGGTGGTGTTGCTGCTCTGATCCAGTCCTTCTCCTCTTGATGTTGTTCTTGTGTTCCCTTGATGCTTGTGCTTGTGCTTGGGCTTGAGGAACTCTGCTCCTCCTAGCTCCTGTGAGCTTGGCCTTGCTATTCACCTGATCCTTCCCCTCCTTATGTCACCATCAGGTGATATGTGGCTTGATCTGGTGTGAGACGGTGTGGTTGGTTTATTTGGCTCTGGCTAAGCTAGTTGTTCTTGTGTGTGTGAGCAGTGAAGAGATGCACTAGTGCCTCTCCACGGCTGTGCTGAGCAGTTTTGTGTTGCTGGCCTGTTGCTAAGGTGCTGACAGCACACACCATGCAATTTGGTGTGTGTCCTGCCTGTGTGCTTGCTGTGCACTTATGGATATGCTCTAAATTTGAGAGTGACTGTTATCTGGTTACTTTTTACCTGGCTGGTGAAACTTGCCCCTTCTTGCTGTTATTGGACTTATGGCTTAAAATTATGAGAGATATATTCTTCCAGATTGGTGAAACTTGCCCCTTTTTATAAGATTACTCAATGATGAACCTTGATCAGTGCACTTCACTGACAAGTCTGAGAGTAATACACTTTTAACCTAACTTTCTTTATTTTTGTTTGTTTTTGTTTTGCAGGTACCAAACTTGGGAATTCAAGATTTTAGTTTAGGTTTTCATCTTTATTTGTAGAATAGTCAAATGTAATATTCTTTATTCTTTTGTAATCTTAGTTCTACCATTTTGTAATCTTTATTTTATTATTTTGTAATAAAGATTGTATTATTATCAATAAAGAAATATTATTCTTTATTTATTTACTATTGTAAAAATTGTGGATGATTTCCATAAGTTACATTTTTGTAACTTACTTATTGAATAAAATTATGAAATGGATATTCATCTTCTTAATTGCTCTTTTTTTATAAAGTTGGAGTGATTATTGTTAACTCTTAATTAAATCAAAGATTCAAACATTATCCAAAATTCTTTTGAATTATAATTCAAACACTCAAGTTTTAAATTCAAATTTCTTTTCCCAAGACACATAAGTCTACAAATATCATATCAAGGTCTATAACAATCATCATTCAAGACTAAACCTAGTCTCAAAGTATGAAAGAAACCTTGATCACTTTAGGTTTTTATTTGGCGAAAAATTTATCCACATTTTCATAGATGAATGCATGCAACATTTCAAATTCCTAATCTACCCTTCGTTAGTTCCTAAATGTTGGGATGTTACAGACTTCCCCCCTTAAATTAAACTTCGTCCCGAAGTTTGTTAAGATGTACCTGAATAGTTCTGGATAGGCTTTTCTTAAATCCTCTTCTTTCTCCCAAGTGGCTTCCCTTTCAGGGTGATGTTCCCACTGTACTTTTCAATATTTGATTGCTCTATTCCTTAACCTTTTCCAGTTTTCTTCCAAGATTTTATAGGGATTTTCAACATAGGTCAAGTCTGCTTGTAGTTCTATCTCCTGATGTGTGATTGCATCATCCGGAACTTTCAAACATTTACGAAGTTGTGACACATGGAAAACATTATGCACTTGAGCCAATCTTGATGGTAACTCTAAAGCATAGGCTATAGTTCTGTTTTGACTCAATATCTTGAATGGTCCGATGTATCTTGGACTTAACTTTCCTTTAACTCCGAACCTTTTCACCCCTTTCATTGGACTTACTTTCAAGTATACCATATCTCCCACTTCTGGATGCCATGATCTTCGACTTTGATCAGCATAACTTTTCTACCTACTCTGGGCTATTTTCAGTCTATCCCTGATCTTATCAATGATATCTTGTCTTTCCTTAATATAGTCTGGTGCAAATTCTTTGCTGCTTCCAGGCTCATACCAACATATTGGTGATCTACACTTCCTTCCATATAGAACTTGGTATGGGGCTGCCTTCAGACTACTCTGATAGCTATTATTGTAAGAAACTTCTGCCAATGGTAGATGATCTTCCCATGTACCTCCAAAATCTAATGCATAAGATCTTAACATGTCTTCTAGTATTTGATTTGTTCTTTCAGTTTGACCTCCTGTCTCAGGATGATATGTTGTGCTGAAATCTAACTTTGAACCAAGTGCTTCATGCAATTGCTTCCAAAATGCTGAATAAACACTGATCCCCTATCCGTTACGATCTTTTTGGGTACCCCATGTTTACTTACTATCTCTTTGACGTAAACTTCTACTAACTTCTCAGCATTATCTTTCTGATTTACCGGAATAAAATGTGCACTCTTAGTGAGTCTGTCCACAATTACCCATATCATATCCTTCCGTTTAGGTGTCATGGGAAATCCTGTGATGAAGTCCATACCTATTTCTTCCCACTTCCATTCAGGAATTTCTAAAGGTTGTAATGGTCCTGCTGGACTTTGATGTTCAGCCTTCACCCTTTGGCAAGTATGGCATTCAGATACATATTTAGCAATATATATTTTCATGTTATTCCACCAGAATAGTTCTTTCAAATCCATATACATCTTAGTACTTCCTGGATGTATAGAATAAGGTGTTTCATGTGCTTCTTTGAGTATGACATTTCTAATCTTAGTCACATCTGGAACACATAGACGGTCTTGAAACCATAAAGACTCATAATCTCTAAGGCGAAAAACTGATTTTTGCCCTTGAGATATCCTCTGAATTTCCTCAGCAATAAAAGGATCTTCTGCTTAATGTCTAAAAATTTCTTGCTTAAGATCATTGTCCTGCTCTGCAACTACCTGCATAGTAGCTAATCCTCCAAGAACCTCTGTTCTAATGAATTGAAGCTCTAATATTTCCAAGTCCATTTGTAACTCTTTTGGTAGCTCCTGATTGCTAGGCTGAATATCTGCACTCTTTCTGCTTAAAGCATTAGCTACAACATTTGCTTTCCCTGGAGTATAGTTGATTATTAAATCATAATCTTTGATTAGTTCCAACCAACGCTTCTGTCTCATATTCAATTCCTTTTGAGTGAAGAAATATTTGAGACTTTTATGGTCAGTGTATAACTCACATCTGGCTCCATAAAGAAAATGCCTCCATCCTTTTAGCGCAAAAACTACTGCTGCTAACTCTAAATCATGAGTTGGATAGTTGACTTCATGTGGTTTCAGTTGTCTTGAACCATAAGCAATGACTTTCCGATCTTGTATTAATACACAACCTAAACCTTCTTTAGATGCATCACAATATACCATGAAGTCCTTCCTTGTTTCAGGAACTGCTAAGATTGAAGCTATGGTTAATCTGCTTTTCAACTCCTAAAAACTTGCTTCACACTTCTCATCCCAATTAAATGGTGTATTCTTTCTTAGAAATTTGGTCATTGGTCCAGCTATTTTGGAGAAACCTTCAATGAATCTCCGATAATAACCAGCCATTCCTAAGAAACCTCGAATTTGCTTCACATTGGTTGGTGTAGTCCACTCTAATACTGACTGAACTTTAGATGGATTAACAACAATTCCATCCTTACTGATCACATGACCGAGGAATTCTACCTCATCTAGCCAAAATTCACGCTTACTAAACTTAGCATAAAGTTTATGTTCCCTTAGAGTCTGCAATGTTATTCTCAAGTGATCAGCATGCTCTTCCTTATCCTTGGAATATATCAAAATATCATCAATAAAGACTATGACGAACTTATCTAGATATGTCATGAAGATTTTGTTCATCAAATTCATGAATATTGCAGGTGCATTGGTCAAACCAAATGGTACTACCAGATATTCATGGTGTCCATATCTTGATACAAATGCTGTCTTTGGAACATCTTCTGGTTTGATTTTGATTTGATGGAATCCAGATCTTAGGTCGATCTTTGAAAATACTCCAGCTCCTTTTCACTTGATCAAACAAATCTTGGATCCTTGGTAAAGGATACTTATTCTTGATAGTAACGTTGTTCAGATTTCTATAATCTCCACACATCCTTCTACCACCATCTCTCTTATCCACAAAGATTACTGGTGTTCCCCATGGAGATACACTTTCCTGAATAAATCCTTTTCGGGCTAACTCATCAATTTGCTCCTTGAGTTCTTTTAACTCTTGGGGTCCCATCTTATATGGTGCTTGAGCTATTGGTGTTGTACCAGGAATTAGGTCAATAGTGAACTCTATCTCCCGGTCTTGTGGCATTCCCGGTAGCTCTGCTGGAAAAACGTCTTGAAACTCATTTACCATAGGAATATCTTCCAATTTGACCTCTTTCATTGAGTTCAACTGTAGATCCACCATAATATGACTGTGCTTATCTGCTTGGTAAACTATCCTTGCTCCGCTTGTAGTTTTGATTGAGATAGTTTTCTCCTCACAATTTATCTGAGCTCTGTGTTCCATCATCTAGTCCATCCCCAGCACTACTGCAATTCCCTTCAAAGGAATCACATAAAGGTCTGCGAAATATGTACAACCACGGATCGAGATAACCTTATCTTGTTTGATGTGGCATACAATCACATTTCCCCTGCCGTAACTACGGTCATAGGGTTTTCTAACGTTGCCCTTCTAATCCCGAATTTATCACATAATTCTTCAGAAATGAATGAAGTAGTTGCACCAGTATCAAATAGAACTTTTCCGGGATTGGTAAGGATATTGAGCATACCTATCACTACATGCTCTGAATTATCCACCTCCTCGAGGGTTGCACAGTTTAGTTTCCCAGTAGGTCTGTTCCTCTTACCATTGTTGTTCTTGACATTATTTCCTCCTTTATTGGGCTGTCCATTTCCTCCACTGGCTTGCCTTCCATCTCGAGCCGGCCAACCACCTTGTGGTTTTCTTGGACAATTGGGCTTGATGTGACCTCTCTGACCACAAGCGTGACATACAATTACTGGTTTCGGGCAATCCCTACTAATATGCTCTGGGAGTTTGCAATTGTGGCATATAATATTCTTTGCATTTGGATTTGCACTCTGATTGGGATTGTTGTTGTTATAGGGCCTATTCCTTGGTTTGAATTCCAGATTGGGCTTGGGCTTGCTTGTATCCTCTTGGTTTCCTTCTTATCTCTCTTCCTTCTATCCTCTTGGACATTCTTGTAGTCATCTTCGAAGGTAATGGCTGCATCTAGCAACTGCTGATAAGTTTGCTTATTAGCCAGCCTCAACTGCATCCTCACAAATGGATTTAATCCACGCAGGAAATGCTTCTTCCTCTTTTCCTCCGTGTTAACCTCTTCCTCAGCATAACGAGATAGTTGACTAAACTCCCGAATATACTTCATAACACTAGTATATCCTTGCTGCAGCTCTTCAAATTCTCTTCGCTTCAATTCCATAACACTCTCCGAAACATGATATTCACGGAATCTCTGTTTAAACTCTTCCCAGATATACTCCCTTCCTGGTTGTTGCATGGCCAACTGATTTTCCCACCAAGATGCTGCAGGTCTTGTCAGAAGATGGGTTGCATACCTCAATTTCTCCTCCTCATTGCAACCTACATTCTTCAGCTTTCTTTCTGTATCTGCTAGCCAATCTTCTGCATCCATTGGTTCAGGAGTTGATGCAAAAGGTAACGGCCTTGCATTCTGGAAATCAGATAGACTCACTCCTCCACCTTCAGGTGCCCTCTGATTTGCCCGTCTCAGCAACTCCTCCATGAACTTGTTCTGGGTCTCTTGCATCATTTGCATACACTGCATAAAATTCTGCTCCATTAACGGCCTCATTGGTGGTGGTGGTGGTGGTAATGCTCCCTGATTAGCTACATCTGCATCGGCCTTCTCCTTGGCCTCTCGTTCCATCCGCTGCTGCTCAGTTTCGATCTCTACACCCGTATCCATTACCCTCTAGTCCTGCAACATAAAGCGAATACTCATAATTACATCATGCACATGTGTTCTGAGCTCGACTTTACGCACATAACTAGTCACACAATGAAAATCCAAGAAAATCCAAATATGCATTTCACATATTATACATAATAGCATAACAATACAAAGTCATTACAACATATACCATATAGGTATAATCACAACAGTACCTTATTTATCTAACGGTCTTATTTCTTGGGGTACAATACACGATATTTGACACCTCTAAATAGTTGCCTATTTCTAGTAGTAACTACACTCATCATACATGCCTGATGTCCAACCGTGATGACGTGTTGTTCGTCGCACAGTTTGCGGAACAAATTGCCTTCCAGAAGGAACATACTTTGTATCTAAAGTGTTAGGACTTGAGTCATTACTCAACCTGAGTGTATTGACTCCCTCCAGCTCAGCTGAAAAGTCTTCAGAAACATATTCATCATTATCTCCCGCTTGCATCTCCTGAGCTTCATTCCTTGAGTTGTCAATAGGATACGCAGATCCTGCTGATTCCCAGGTGCTCCTTTGGGAAAGATAGTTAAACACTGGATAATGTATATTCCCTGGGTTTTGAGAAGATGTTGATGATTCAAACACTCTCTCCTCAGGATCTTCTTCTTCATCCTGATTATCTATTGACATGGGATTCCTACTACTGTTACTAGGTTTAATTATTGCACCCATCCAACTAGATTGTCCAACATTTCTGTCAGAACCATCTGTGGACATCTGGTGTTCATGAGATCCTTCATATGATCCCCTTCTCCAACCATCAGAATTCTCAATAGGAAGTTCTGAATCAGAATCAACCTCTGAACCCTGTGGTACTGCATACCTCATATCTATAATAGGATCATGTATAGGTTCAGGTCTTCGTGAATAAGGATATGGTATAAAAGATTCAGGATCTATAGGTATATCCTTAAAGATAGGTTTTGCACTACTACTTGCTTCCTTCTCCAACTGGAATGCTAACTGATTCCTTTTTTCCGGATCAGTTAGATCCTCTAACATGTCATTTTTATCTTCGACAATCACTTGATGTGTCTTATAAAAAGACGTAAGGAGTGTTTGGTATCTATCCATAAACTTGGAAGCTAACTTTGGATGCTTCTTAACCAAAGTAAGATGATCCAGTATAGGCTCCGAGTCTATAGATTCATGGGGTATCACAGAAAATGTGGTACCTTCTAACTCCTTGGCTTTATGCTCCCGGATATTAGCTATCGCCTCCACAACAGAAACATGATATGCTGCTAAGTGACTCCTACCTTCACCTATAGGTAGATCGTGATATAATCCAAGCTCCTCTGGAAGTTGGATACTCACACGATACTTGGATAACATTCGACCATCAAGATAAGTTATAGTATTCACTGGAATTCTAGTTGGGCATTAAACGTTGACGGAGTTGGTCTGTGAATGATCCTTGATAATCATAAAGAGTCTCCTCTTTCCTTACCAAAGTCTGTTTTGGAAACTTTGGTGCCATAACTCTATATATCAGAAAAATAGTTTTCATTTGTAGCCAATAATATATATTGCATCATAATAAAGAATTATCGCACTAAAACATATAACGGAATATTCTCATTTGAATACCCATTATATTACTTTTAGAGAATTCTTTATCGTTGCTACACTCCTACTGTTGGAATTATGCCCTAGAGGCAATAATAAAGCTGTTATAATTATAATTCTTGTTCATGATAATGTTTATATTCCATGCTAGAATTGTATTAAGCGGAAACTTTAATACTTGTGTGGTTTGTGAACAACACCGTGTCCCTAGTACGCCTCTATGGACTAGCTCATTGATCAATGATGGTTAAGGTTTCCTAACCATAGACATGAGTTGTCAATTGATAATGAGATCATATCATTGGGAGAATGATATGATGGACAGACCCAAACTAAGCGAAGCAATTAGATCGTGTCATCGTGTTCGTCTTTGCGAAGCTTTTCTTATGTCAAATATTGTATTCCTTAGACCATGAGATAATACAACTCCCTGGTATCGGAAGAAAGCTTTGAGGTCATCAAACGTCATCCTATGAGAGGGTGATCATAAAGGTGTCTCTCAGGTGATCGGAAAGTATCTGTTGGGTTGTATGTATCGAGATGGGATTTGTCCCTCCCAAGTCGGAGAGATATACTTCGGGCCCACTCGGTAATTGATATCAACACCGCTTGCAAGCATGTGGTTAAGGAGTTAATCACAAAGTGATATCGGATTACGGAACGAGTAAAGTACTTGCTGTGAACGAGATTGAACTAGGTATGACGGTACCGATGATCAAATCTCGGGCAAGTAAAATATCGCGAGACGAAGGGAATATAAATATGGGATTGATTGAATCCTGGCATCGTGGTTCATCCGATATGATCATCGATGAATGTGTGGGAGTCAATATGGGTGTCCAGACCCCGCTGTTGATTATTGATAGAAGATCATGTCTGCATATTCTCGAACCCGCAGGGTCACACACTTAACGTGTCTCGACGCTAGGATAGATTGGATAATTGGTTTATGAGTTTTTGTTCGGAGTCTCGGATGGGATCCAGGACATCACGAGAGGTTCCGGAGTGGTCAGAAGAATAAGATTCATATAAGGCAGTGTAGTTTTTGGAGTTCGGAATTGTTCCGAGTTAATCGGTATTGTACCGGAAGCTTCTAGAACCTTACGGAAGGGGACCAACGTGGCCCCACCTTCCGGGAGGGGGCATGGGCCTATGAGGGAGTGCCCTGGCCGCATTGGGCCAGGGGCACAAGGCCCCATAGGGCCCAGCCGGCCAAGAGGGTTTTAAACTCGAGATAGAGCTTCTAGAAGGGGGGTTTCCTTGCCCCCCACTCCTCCTCCTTGGGGTCGCCGGTTTGGCTTGTGGGAGGGGCTAGGGCTGCGCCCACCCCTCTATATATAGAGGGCTGGGGGCGCACCACCCCCCACACCTTCCCCTCCAACCCTAGCCGCCCTGCTGCCCTTCCTCTCTCCCTCCCGACTGTTTGTAGGCGAAGCCCTGCTGCAGAAATTCTCCACCATATACACCAAGCCGTCGTGTTGTAGATCCAATCCGTCTCTCCACCATACTTGCTGGTCCGAGGAAGGAGGAGACGTCGAGGTGCTGCACGTGTGCATCTCACAGAGGCACCGCCACTTGTGGTGCTAGATCGGATCGGATCGCGAGGAGGAGAAGCGAGTACGACTACATCACCCATGTTCCGACGAACGTTCCGCTGTGCGAATCTTCAAGGGTATGAAGATCTAATCCAATCTCTCTCGTTGTTTGCATCTCCTAGATTAGATCTTGGCTTTCCCTCTGTTCGCATCCGTAGAAAATTTTGATTTACTATGCCGCGAAACCCTTCAGTGGTATCAGAGCTAGATCTATGCGTAGATGTGTTTCACGAGTAGAACGCAACATGGTTGTTGCGGGCGTTGATGTTTTCTGTTGCAAGCCTCTCGTTTGTGTTCTTCTTATGACGCGGGATAGTGAGATTGAAGCGGTCCAGGCCAACCTTACGCGACGTCGTTCGCGACACCGGCTCCGCACTTGACGTGTGGCTTGTTCCACACATGCGGCTGGTGGATGTCTGTTTCTCTCACTATAGTTGTCATGGGATTAACACCAGAGTTTGGCAACCATAATATCACCGTTGTGGCTTTCCGTAGGTAAGAATCGTTCTTAGCATCTACTCCCATCAGCCACGTAAAACATGCAACAACAAAGTAGAGGCGTCTAACTTGTTTTTGCAGGGAGTGTTTTCTGTGATATGGTATGTCCCAAGATGTGATGTGTATATTGTATGCGATGATCATGTTTTGTAATGTTTCACGACTTGCATGTCGATGAGTACACAACCGGCAGGAGCCATATGGTTGTCTTTATAATTGTGTATGACTTGTGTGTCAACTTCTTATGCGCCATGTAATAGTTTCACTTTATCGCTAAGTAGTTAGCAATAGTTGTAGTTGCTATTCGTGGTGGAGGCAATCATGGTGGAGTGATGGAGATCATGCCAGCATGCACAAGATGGAGATCATTGCGCGAAGATTGGCTATACCATGTCACATAAAGTTATATGCATGTGATGTTTATCCTTTTATGTATCTTATTATGCTTAGATCGCGACGGTAGCATTATAAGATGATTCCTCACTTAAAGATCAAGATAAAACTGTGTTCTCCCCAAGTATGCACCGTTGCGAAAGTTCGTCGTGTCCAAGCATCACGTGATGATCGGGTGCTGTAGACTCTACGCTCACATACAACGGGTGCAAGCCAGTTTTGCACACGCGGAAATACTTGGGTTTTACTTGACGAGCCTAGCATGTACAGACATGGCCTCGGAACACATGAACCGAAAGGTTAAGCATGAGTCATATGAATGATATGATCGACACTTCGTTGTCCACCATTGAAACCACATCTCTTCTCGTGAAGATCGGATTAGGTGTGGTGAATTTGGATCGTGTTCACTAAACAACTTGAGGGATGTTGAATTTAGTGGGAGTTCATCTAGTAATTTGATTAAAAGTTGAACTAGTTATCATGAACATAGTCTAATTTGTACTTGCAAATATTGTAGATCACATGGATAAGTCCAACTTCAACTTCAACGTTTTTGCCGAGAAAGAAAAGCTTAAGAACAATGGGTCTAACTTCACCAATTGGTTCCGCAATCTAAGAATCATTCTCTCTGGCGGTCAAAAGGACTATGTCCTTGGGAAAGCGTTAGGTGACCCCCTGCTGCAACTGCGCCGGCTGATGAGAAAGCTGTCTATCAGTCGCGCAAAGATGATTATGGTGTGATTAAGAGCACCATGTTGTTTGCTATGGAACCGGAATTTCAAAATCGTTTTGAAGACTATCCCGGGCCCTTTGAGATCCTCGAAGAGCTGAAAACCATGTTTCAGACTCAGGCCCGTTCTGAGAGATATGAGATCTCTGAGAAGTTCTTTAACTGCAAAATGGAGGAAGAGAGTTCTGTTAGTGAGCACGCCATTAAGATGACGGGCTACACTCAACGCCTTGAGCAACTGGAATGCACGATTCCAGAGGAGCTCAAGATTGACAGGGTTCTACAATCACTCCCTCCCAGCTACAAAAGTTTTGTAGTGACTCATAATCAGATTGGTTCCACTAATACGATCACCGAGCTCTTCGCTAAGCTGAAGGCTGCGGAGGTGGACATCAAGAAGGATAATCATGTGTTGATGGTCAACAAGCCCTCCTTTAAGAAAGGTAAGGGTGCAAAGAAGCCCTTCAAGAAAGGCGGCGGCAAGCGCGTTGCCCCTGCTGAGAAGAAGCTCAAGTCTGGTCCTAAGCCGGACACTGAGTGCTTCTATTGCAAGGACAAGGGTCACTGGAAGCGCAACTGTCCGAAGTACTTAGCGGACAAGAAGGCTGGCACCATCAAAGGTATATTTGATATACATGTTATTGATGTTTTCCTTACTAGCCCTCGTTGTAGTGCCTGGGTATTTGATACTGGTTCAGTTGCTAATATTTGTAACTCGAAACAGGAGCTACGGAATAGACGGCGGCTTGCGAGGGATGAGGTGACGATGCGCGTTGGCAACGGATCAAGAGTTGATGTGATGGCCATCGGCACGATCTCCTTAGTTTTACCTTCAGGATTAGTTTTAAACCTTAATAAATGTTATTATGTGCCTGCGTTGAGCATGAACATTATTTCTGGATCGTGTTTATTGCAAGATGGTTATTCATTTAAATCGGAGAATAATGGTTGTTCTATTTATATGAGTAACATCTTTTATGGTCATGCACCTCTTGTGAATGGTTTATTTCTTCTAAATCTCGAAAGGGATGAAACACACATCCATAACATTGAGGCTAAGAGATGCAAAGTAGATAGTGATAATACTACTTATTTGTGGCACTGTCGTCTAGGTCATATTGGTGTAAAGCGCATGAAGAAACTCCATTCTGATGGACTTTTGGAGTCTCTTGATTTTGAATCATTTGACACATGCGAACCATGCCTCATGGGCAAGATGATCAAAACCCCGTTCTCCGGTACGATGGAGCGAGCAATGGACTTGTTGGAAATCATACATACCGATGTATGCGGACCGATGAGTGTTTCGGCGCGCGGTGGATATCGCTATTTTCTCACTTTTACCGATGACTTAAGTAGGTATGGGTATATCTATTTAATGAAACATAAGTCTGAAACGTTTGAAAAGTTCAAGGAATTTCAGAATGAAGTGGAGAACCATCGTAACAGCAAGATTAAGTTTCTACGATCCGATCGTGGAGGTGAATATTTGAGTTATGATTTTCTCACGCATCTTAAAGCAAGCGGAATCGTTTCGCAACTCACGCCACCCGGAACACCACAGCGCAATGGTGTGTCTGAACGCCGGAATCGAACCCTATTAGATATGGTCCGATCGATGATGTCTCTTACTGATTTGCCGTTATCATTTTGGGGTTATGCATCAGAAACCGCTGCATTCACTTTAAATAGGGCTCCATCTAAATCCGATGAGACGACACCGTATGAATTGTGGTTTGGTGCTAAACCTAAGTTGTCGTTTCTTAAAGTTTGGGGATGCGAAGCTTACGTCAAGAAGTTGATGTCGGACAAGCTCGAACCCAAAGCGGAGAAATGCGTCTTCATAGGATACCCTAAGGAAACTATTGGGTATACCTTCTATCACAGAACCGAAGGCAAAGTGTTTGTCGCAAAGAACGGTTCCTTTCTTGAGAAGGAGTTTCTCTCGAAATAAGTGAGTGGGAGGAAAGTAGAGCTGGACGAGGTTATTGAACCTTCTCTTGAATTGGAGAGTAGCGCAGCACCTGAAATTGTTCCAGTGTCGCCTGCACCAACAATAGAGGAAGCTAATGACAAGGATCATGAAGCTTCGGACGATGCTGCTACTGAACGTCGCAGGTCGACAAGGTCGCATGCCCCTCCTGAGTGGTACGGCAACCCTGTCTTGACTGTCTTGTTAGTAGAAGACAGTGAACCTACGAACTATGAGGAAGTGATGATGAGCCCAGACTCTGAGAAATGGCTAGAAGCCATGAAATCCGAATTGGGATCCATGAGCGAAAACCAAGTATGGACTTTGGTGGACCCTCCTAGCGACCGAAAGGCCTTGAGTGCAAATGGATTTTCAAGAAGAAAACGGACGTGGATGGTAATGTTACCGTCTATAAAGCACGGCTTGTCGCGAAAGGTTTTCGACAAGTTCAAGGTGTTGACTACGATGAGACTTTCTCTCCCGTAGCGATGTTTAAGTCCATTCGGATTTTATTAGCAATTGCTGCGTTTCATGATTATGAAATATGGCAGATGGATGTCAAGACTGCTTTCCTCAATGGCAACATTGATGAAGAGTTGTATATGATGCAACCCGAAGGTTTTGTCGATCCTAAGGATGCTGATAAAGTATGCAAACTTCAGCGTTCTATTTATGGACTGAAGCAAGCATCTCGGAGTTGGAACCTTCGTTTTGATCAAGTGATCAAGAGCTTTGGATTTGTTCCAAATTGCTACGGAGCTTGCATCTACAAGAAAGTGAGTGGGAGCTCAGTGACGTTTCTGGTACTATATGTGGATGACATATTGATTATTGGAAATGACATCAACATGCTTAACGATGTGAAGAGTTATTTGAACAAGCGTTTTTCAATGAAAGACCTAGGTGAAGCTGCTTATATATTGGGCATCAAAATCTATAGAGATAGACAAAGACGCCTGATAGCTTTAAGCCAGAGTACATACCTAGACAAAGTTCTGAAAAGGTTCAGAATGGATAAGGCAAAGAAAGGTTCAGTGCCTATGTTGTCAGGTAAGATATTGAGCAAGGCTCAGTGTCTAGCTACGGTAAATGATAGGGAATCTATGAGCAAAGTGCCTTATGCCTCGGCCATAGGTTCTATCATGTATGCCATGCTGTGTACTAGACCGGATGTGTCCAATGCTCTTAGTTTGACGAGCAGATATCAAAGTGATCCGGGAGTGGAACACTGGACAGCCATGAAGAACATCCTAAAGTACCTAAATAGGACTAAAGAAATGTTCTTAGTCTATGGGGGTGATGAACAGCTCGTCGTAAAAGGTTACGTCGACGCTAGTTTCGACACCGACAAGGATGATTCTAAATCTCAGACAGGATACGTGTATATTTTGAATGGAGGAGCTGTGAGCTGGAGAAGCTGCAAGCAAAGCGTGATCGCTGGATCTACAGTAGAAGCGGAATACATGGCTGCTGCAGAAGCGTCAAGTGAAGGAGTTTGGATCAGGAACTTCATCACTGAGCTTGGCGTGGTTCCAAGTGCATTGGACCCACTGGAGATATTGTGTGACAACACTGGCGCCATAGCACTCGCTAAGGAACCAAGATATCATCGAAAGACCAAGCATATCAACCGCAAGTTTCATATAATCCGAGATTATATAGCAGATGGAGATCTGAAGATTAACAAAGTACATACAGATCTGAATGTCGCAGATCCATTGACTAAACCTCTTCCACGTGTAAAACATGATCAGCACCTAAGTGCCATGGGTGTGAGATTGTTGCCAGATGTAAACTAGATTATTGACTCTAGTGCAAGTGGGAGACTATTGGAATTATGCCCTAGAGGCAATAATAAAGCTGTTATAATTATAATTCTTGTTCATGATAATGTTTATATTCCATGCTAGAATTGTATTAAGCGGAAACTTTAATACTTGTGTGGTTTGTGAACAACACCGTGTCCCTAGTACGCCTCTATGGACTAGCTCATTGATCAATGATGGTTAAGGTTTCCTAACCACAGACATGAGTTGTCAATTGATAATGAGATCATATCATTGGGAGAATGATATGATGGACAGACCCAAACTACTCGAAGCAATTAGATCGTGTCATCGTGTTCGTCTTTGCGAAGCTTTTCTTATGTCAAATATTGTATTCCTTAGACCATGAGATAATACAACTCCCTGGTATCGGAAGAAATCTTTGAGGTCATCAAACGTCATCCTATGAGAGGGTGATCATAAAGGTGTCTCTCAGGTGATCGGAAAGTATCTGTTGGGTTGTATGTATCGAGATGGGATTTGTCCCTCCCAAGTCGGAGAGATATACTTCGGGCCCACTCAGTAATCGATATCAACACCGCTTGCAAGCATGTGGTTAAGGAGTTAATCACAAAGTGATATCGGATTACGGAACGAGTAAAGTACTTGCTGTGAACGAGATTGAACTAGGTATGACGGTACCGACGATCAAATCTCGGGCAAGTAAAATATCGCGAGACGAAGGGAATATAAATATGGGATTGATTGAATCCTGGCATCGCGGTTCATCCGATATGATCATCGATGAATGTGTGGGAGTCAATATGGGTGTCCAGACCCCGCTGTTGATTATTGATAGAAGATCATGTCTGCATATTCTTGAACCCGCAGGGTCACACACTTAACGTGTCTCGACGCTAGGATAGATTGGATAATTGGTTTATGAGTTTTTGTTCGGAGTCTCGGATGGGATCCGAGACATCACGAGAGGTTCCGGAGTGGTCCGGAGAATAAGATTCATATAAGGCAGTGTAGTTTTTGGAGTTCGGAATTGTTCCGAGTTAATCGGTATCGCGAGGAGGAGAAGCGAGTACGACTACATCACCCACGTTCCGACGAACGTTCCGCTGTGCGAATCTTCAAGGGTATGAAGATCTAATCCAATCTCTCTCGTTGTTTGCATCTCCTAGATTAGATTTTGGCTTTCCCTCTGTTCGCATCCGTAGAAAATTTTGATTTACTATGCCGCGAAACCCTTCACCTACAGGTAATACCCTTTACTAGGTTTCCAACCTAAGGTCAAAGCAATTTGTTCTGATACCAACTGCGGTGACCCAGCATACCACTGCATGTGTAGTACACTATAGTCGTTGACATGGCATCCACAGAACACCGTTCCGTAAATATCACATCCCTCAGAGTGGTACAACAGAAACATTGCGGGTCCATATTACAAACATACACACATTATTATTATTACAACCGGAATTTTAAGGCTTCCAAAAGATTCAACTTACAAACCAAAATATATGTGTTTCAGCGGAAGTTTCAAATTTAAAACTTAAACTCCAAATTGAGCTCAGGAACTTATTGCTATATAGTGTTCATGATGCTCGGCTCTAGTGGTTACTAGAACTATAGTAATTATTCGGACTCCTGGAACTCTCCACCGTAGATGATGTTGTAGTCCTCCCCTTCTACGGCTCCATACAAGTTGGACTCTTCATAGAAGACCTCCTCTTGACTCTCGGATGCATACATTGGAGTATCTTCGGGGTTCTCAGAGTCTAAGCAAGGATTCAAAGGAAAGGATGAGTAACAACGTTACTTAGCAAATTCATTATATGCAAGGTAGGAAGTTTGATGCTCTATCAACCACCTCGGACTATCATTCGTTGGTACTATGCAATTTTTGTAAATCTTTCTTCAAAGGTTGATTTTATTATTAAAATCTATGACCACCAGCCTTCACAGGTTGACCAAAACTTTCATGGAGTTCCTTTCCTGCCACGTTCGTAGCTCCTTCCGGAATAGGGAGTAACAAGTTACAGTTCTTACAATCTGCAGAGGTGCGTTACTTTTCCCATGAGATATCAACTCCTTGTTGCACAACCAGGCGTACTTTCCCGTCCACAATCCCATGATGTGGGGCCCAGTAGTTGGTCCAAGCCAATCATTGCCCTCTCCGTGACCTCATATGTCTGCATGATCCTTCGGGCCAGCTCACCTTCGTTAAGCCCCCTTTCGGGCAAGCTAAAACCCTGATTAGTACCTAGTGATGCCTAGATTAGTACCATTTACATGGACTATCTCCCTAAACACCATTCATATTTAATCTAGACACCAAAAGTGTGGGGCGTAAGGGTGCCCACCCATATGTTGGATCCGCACAAGGAATCACAACATCACGTTAAGGTTGTCTTGCCTCCATACAAGAGGAAAAGGATACAACTGACTTCTTTGTCCCATTCCAAATCTCATGGTTAACGCGTAATATACGGCGCTAGAATCACTGATGTCATGGGTTATTAACTCCTAATTGTTCATCATTAGTGCAAGTAGAACTCTAAGTTCTATTGCTCCATCATATCATCACTTAGGATGATATCTAAGATTTAGTATCTTGAGAAAATAGTGTTTTGTTTTTCTATAGTATCGATGATAACACACAATTTGCAAATACTTTGATAAAGACTCTTCAAAGGACATGAGCAAGTGGTGAACCTTCCTTGTGATTGCAAGGTAGTGAAGTCTGATGCTTGCACATGACCTTGAGCTTCTATGTCTACAAAAACATCATTATTGCCCGGTAAGGACAATATTTAAAGAAGCAAAATGATTATGCAAAGTAATGCAATGCATCATTTAATTTGATATGCATTCTCCCCATTATTATAAAAATTCTTTTTAATAATAAAGGATTTATAAATATTACCTTATTAATATTTATAATATATATTGTATTTACTTTATTTCCCTTTTATTTGACTTTTATTGTTTTAATAATTCTTTTAAGAATTATCATTTAAATATTAAAAATTGTTATTAAGTATTTTTCAAAGATACTAAATTATTAATATATAATGAAAGTGATTTTTATTTATTTTTATCATCTTTCAATAATTTTGTAAAATTCCATAAGGAATATATAAATTACAAAATTCTTAATAAAATTTATATGTCTAAAATTTTATATCTCAATTTATTTGGATAGTTTGGATTTTTGTGAATCCAAAAATATTTTATTTATAATTTTTGGACTTTTATTTTATTTTCTAGAATTTTATTGAGTTCAAGGGCATTTTAGTCTTTTCCTATTTATTAAAACAGATTCTAAACAACTTGGGCTGGCCATTTGGGCTTATTGGGCCCCTGTGGCCCAATAGGGCAGGGTCAAAATCATCACCCCGAAGGGTTTTCGGCCCACCCAGCCCACTCATTCATTGTCTCCTCTCTCGATCTCACCTTTCTTCTTCTTCTCTCCCGACCCCGTGGACAGCGATGATGTCGCCGGCGATTTGCGCCGTCGTGGATCGTCCTGGCCGCCGCCGTGGTGTGGGGTGAGGTTGTCGACCACGCTTGTTCATCTGGTCCAGTTTGATTTGATCCTGGGGACCTACCCTGGTCAGGCTAGCCCCTTCTCGAACCCTAGGGTTTGGGGAAAGTGTTGCTGCCGCCGCCACGGACTCTTCCTTGGTGAGGTGCGGTGCCCGTGTACTGATGTGGCCGCCGCCGTGGCTGGTGCAGGTTGCAGTGCCCTCTAGGGTGCTCCCTGTGCCGCAGTGGGCTCATCGGCCATTCTGCTTCCTCTTCAACTCGTCAGTGAGGACCCTGGTGAGTTATGTCTTTGTGGATCCTAGTTCATCTTCTCACCTTGGATTCCTTTGTGTGTATCTAGTGGACAGTTATAGTTTGTGCTTGTATTGTTATTAGGGTTCATCTCTAGTACTTGTAAGATGCTCCTATGATCTGGTTGTGCTATTTAATGGGGATTTGGGTGCTCTGCACCTTATTGTTAGTGGCCACCCCCATTTTATTGTGTGATGCTATTGTTGATTTGTGATTAAGGTTGGATTAAATGCTAGGGTTGCATATTATTGCCTCTGGCTGGTACTCTGGTGAATGGATGTGTTTATCTATTGTCAGTATCTTGATACTAGCAATGATCTAGTCAGTGAGAATTTACTGACTTAGTTATTGTTGGCTTGCCAGATGATGCTTGTTCTGAATTTTATTTAGTAGAATCTAATGATTCTTTGATCATGAATAATTAATTAGGATATGATCCCTATATCTAATTCCAGGGATATGATTTGGTAGATGATTTGTGAAGGTTGGACTATTTGATTGTCTTTGTGATAAGGTCAGGGTTTATGAAACCTTTTTAAGATGATACATAAGTAGATCTTATTACTGACTATACTTATAGTCATTTCTGGAACTTGATGGATGTGGATATATAAGTTGGGTGACTTATTGTTTGATCTAGCCAATGATGCTGGTTTGAGGCTCTAGGAACTAAGCTTCTATGTTGCTGTCATTTTTCCAAATTGCTTAGGACATCAACTGCTTACTAGATCTTAGATCCTAATTGGTTAATATATATGGTTTATTTGTGACTTATAAAATCTGAGGTGCTACTCCTTCTTGGAGATGTGCCCAAATTTTGTAAGAACAATTGATAGAATATAGATATTGCCTTTGGTATCACCAATTCTGTGAGGCTGGTATGAGAATTTGGTGTTTTGAAAAGAGTTTGATCTTGATCTTTATGTTTAAAACCTCTAGGATAGCTTCACCCCACTTGGGTGATTATTGAGAGGTTGCCTTATGCATCAGCATATATATTTTGCTTGGATAAGATAAACATATCACATGGTTGTTTATGATGCTCACCACAAAAACTATGTTGATGATGGCTTGATGTGCTGGTGGTGTTGCTGGTCTGATCCAGTCCTTCTCCTCTTGATGTTGTTCTTGTGTTCCCTTGATGCTTGTGCTTGGCCTTGAGGAACTCTGCTCCTCCTAGCTCCTGTGAGCTTGGCCTTGCTATTCACCTGATCCTTCCCCTCCTTATGTCACCATCAGGTGATATGTGGCTTGATCTGGTGTGGCTAGTTTATTTGGCTCTGGCTAAGCTAGCTGTTCTTGTGTGTGTGAGCAGTGAAAAGATGCACTAGTGCCTCTCCACAGCTGTGCTGAGCAGTTTTGTGTTGTTGGGCTCTTGCTAAGGTGCTGACAGCACACACCATGCAATTTGGTGTGTGTCCTTCCTGTGTGCTTGTTGTGCACTTGTGGATATGCTCTAAATTTAAGAGTGTCTATTATCTGGTTACTTTTTACCTGGCTGGTGAAACTTGCCCCTCCGTGCTGTTATTTGACTTATGGCTTAAAATTATGAGAGATGCATTCTTCCAGATTGGTGAAACTTGCCCCTTTTTTTATAATATTACTCAATGATGAACCTTGATCAGTGCACTTCACTGACAAGTCTGAGAGTAATACACTTTTAACCTTAACTTTCTTTTTTTGTTTGTTTTTGTTTTGCAGGTACCAAACTTGGGAATTCAAGATTTTATTTTAGGTTTTCATCTTTATTTGTAGAATAGTCAAATGTAATATTCTTTATTCTTTTGTAATCTTAGTTCTACCCTTTTGTTATCTTTATTTTATTATTTTGTAATAAAGATTGTATTATTATCAATAAAGAAATATTATTCTTTATTTATTTACTATTGTAAAAATTGTGGATGATTTCCATAAGTTACATTTTTGTAACTTACTTATTGAATAAAATTATGAAATGGATATTCATCTTCTTAATTGCTCTTTTTTATACAGTTGGAGTGATTATTGTTAACTCTTAATTAAATCAAAGATTCAAACATTATCCAAAATTCTTTTGAATTATAATTCAAACACTCAAGTTTTAAATTCAATTTTCTTTTCCCAAAACATATAAGTCTACAAAGATCATATCAAGGTCTATAACAATCATCATTCAAGACTAAACCTAGTCTCAAAGTATGAAAGAAACCTTGATCAGTTTAGGTTTTTATTTGGCGAAATTTTTTCCCACATTTTCATAGATAAATGCATGCAACATTTCAAATTCCTAAATCTACCCTTCGTTAGTTCCTAAATGCTGAGATGTTACAATAAATCAATGGTCTCTGGTTAGTCAATTCTTCTTATTTTCATCAATTTATTGTTCCAATGTTCCTATCACTTGTTTCGAATACTCTCATATAGGAACAACAAAACCTGTAGCCCTCTAGGAATGGATGCATCGACGAGGATACATATATGTATCTTTCCTTCTCATGAGAAACAAATAAACCCGTTTGTTCTGTTTGTTTTGTTCATCCCTCGCATATTCTATTCTCATGAATTTTAGTGCTCCCTCGAACCCATATTACTTGACTTGGATTATCAAAGTTTAGATGAACCTATATACTAAATAGTGTCTAGATTCAGTCAAATCTAGACAAATCGAAGTCAACTAATATGGGTCGGAGAGAGTATAGACAAAATTTAAGGGCACTTTTTCTTGAGTATATATCAGTGATGATTATTGTTTACTTTTATATCTTATTAGATTTGTTTGCTTCATAAATCCCGGGTATTTATTAAACTGGTAAAATAATCGTGTACATACATGTGTCTTTACTTCTCATGACCAGATACACAATAAGAAAAGAGTCTGTGTGTTCTATTCATTTTTTGTATGTCATCTTTTTCACGAATTGTATTATGACAACATGTAAGCATCTATGTGAGCATATAGCAGTTCTTCCTGTACCATTATTAGTTCACCTATAAGCATATAAGCATGGTATCTACGTAAAGGTGTAATTTCAATAAAAGATAATCTTATAAAAAGGAATTGGCATGGAAGTACACAATGCGTGAGACAATTCGTCATTTATTCTTCCATTGCAAATTTGCTTGCTCTATATGGCCATTCATCCAAATAGCTTATGGTTTATCTCCTCCACTTTCAGTAACCAATGTTTTTGGTAATTGGTTACATGAAATTGTTGATAAGTACATAACTTTGTTTAGGGTGGGAACGCTTGCCATTATATGGTCGCTATGGCTTTGTATAAATGACAAGATTTTTAATAACATTGTGTCTTCTCTGCAGGTTATTTATCGAGCCACAGCTATCCTTCGATCATGGAATATTCTCCAACGCATAGAGTTTCACGACTTATTTATGGAGGGATGTGCGCGATTGGAGGATACGAGAGATATTTTATCCCGACATGGATGGCCGCGTGATTTTAGGATTGATCTACCTTAGATTGAAGACAATTTTTTCGATAGTGCCTTTTTGTAATGCTTGTTTACTTTTTATTTCCTAGTTCTGTCGTTCGTGTGGCCATATGCATCTTAGTTATACAGAGGCCGGGTGTAAGCATTAAACATTATGTTAATAAATGCGCCAATTTCTAAAAAAATATATTAGTTCGCCTTGATTGCTTGTGCCATTGTTTTAGATGGCGTTTTCATTTAGCTAGACATACAGCCGATACCATTATTAGTACGACATGACTGCAGATCCATAGCTCTGCTCCATATAATGTTATAGTAAAATTTGGTTTTAATCTTGGTGTGGAAATATTATCCGAAGTTTAGTAATTTTATGTATAAAATGAATGACATTTTGCCCAGGTTAAATCTACAAAATACTAATCTGGGTTTTAATTTTGTTTCTTGGTATTGGGCTCTTCTCTTAAAATAATTTGGCCTATAATAGTGATAGTTAATATATCTACAAATTGTATGGTTCTATTTTGACATATTTTATATACCTTAAAGTTGAGTTTTGTAAATTTTAATGACTTTCAATTTCTGAATCCCTCTATTATGCGCTATAGTTAATATATTATATACAAAGAACATATGGTTTTGTAATCTAAAAAAAAGTTACCACCGGGAGAATGATCTCTCCCGTGGCCATACATTTTTATATAGATGAGACTTCACCCTCGACGCGTTGTTGTTGTGGATAATAACCCGTTTAGTCCGCCTCTTCCAGCGCATTACCGTTGTAGAGGGGATTCGACCCGGGTGGGCTTGGCTCGACAGCTAGAGCACAAGCCACCAAGCTAGCACTTGGTTCTCGATTTTATGATCTTTGGTAGTTATTACGAGAGAATGCTAATGCGTATTGGTAATCATGGGTTGTGGTTTAAATTTGCTTGAATGTTGCTCCAACTGTAGACACAGTTTATCTTGTTCAACCAATTGTGCGGCGGCAAGACATGCTGTCGGAAGCTAGAGGACTTTGATGCGACTGACCCTGATGATGTTAATGAAGACAGAAGGGGTCAATGACGAGTGCAGCCCTCATCATTTCAGGGCACCAAGAGTAAGAGGGATAATGACCCATCTAACAGTGGTAGTGACAATGAGGATGATGATTTTGAAGACGCTCGGTCCTTCAAGCACCACTGACCAAGCGGCCAATGTACATGGATTCTCACCCTTCTTCTCGAGTAGAAAGAAGTATTACTATCATGGAAGGAATATCTCCTCATGAACCATGTAATCATTAGGAATTGTATTTCTGATTTTAGCCACGCCAACTTGTTAGATTGTACATATTGTATTTACACAGGACCTAACTGTATTTGTACTAAATCCTAATTGGCCTGAGTTTCTATATATAAACACAGGAACCCCACGGCCTTTACCGTGCGAGGCTTCCCCCCAATACCATTCTTACATGGTATCAGACTACAAACCGTAAACCTCACCCGATCCTACCCTAGCCGCCGCCAGGTCTAACCCTAGTCGCCGCCGCCGCTCCCTCTTTCGCTGCCACCAATGGCTACCCACCCTAGCTTCCTCTCCTCAAATTCCGGCGCCATCATCCCAGCCGCCAACGGCGCCCTGCCTCACAGCGGTGCCCCACTCCATGTTGGACCCGTCGTCCTCTCCTTCGACGCCGGGAACTACACCAAGTGGGTGATCTACATGCGCGCCTCTCTCGGTCGCGCCGGTCTCATCGTCCACATCGACGGCTCCACCGCCGCCGCCCCAACCAACACCGACTGGGCCTTCGTGGATTACACCGTCCTCAACGTCCTGCACGCCGCCATCAACGAGGATGCCGCCTACATGGTCCTCACCCGCGATCAGACCGCGTTCCAGCCATGGCTCGCCGTCCTCGAACTCTTCTCCGCCAACAAGGCCAGCAAAGCGATCTACCTCGACTTCGACAGCCGCCAGCTGCTCCAGGGAGCCTCCTCCATCACCGAGTACTGCTGCAGCCAGAAGAAGATCACCAACGCCCTCTCCGAAAACGACTTCCTGTGACGGAAGCTCGTCCTCAACACTATGCGTGGTCTCGGGCCTCGTTTCTCCTCTGCAGCCACCATGATCTCCATGATGGACCCGCTGCCCTCCTTCCTCCATGTTCGGAGCATGCTCCTTATGGAGGAGATGTAGCAGGCCCACGTTACTGCCAATGCTGCCTCCAGGCCCGCCCCCAGCAGGTGGCATGCACCACGACGCCCACCACATGACAGCCCCCCGCGGCGTCGTCTCTGTGCCCTGCTGCCGTGGCCTCTAGGACATCTGCCACGACTACACGGCAGCCTGCCATGGCAACACCGGCCGCCACCACCCCTGTTGCGGCACCCGAGCCGGATGTCCGTGGGCGTGCACCCTCGCGTGGTGGTTCGTGCGTGCCACGTGTGTCGTCCGCCCTTGCTGCTGTCGTCACCACCCGCTCTGGTCGGCCCGTTCGTCCCAAGGACCGGATGAACCTCTCCGCCATGGTCTCCATTGACTCCGTGTTGACCATGGCTCGGCAAGCTCTTCAGGACACTCTTTGGCGTGATGCCATGGCAGAAGAGCACCAGGCCCTCATCAACAACGACACCTGGTCTCTCGTGCCTCGCCTGCCCCGCACCAACATGGTCACTAGCAAGTGGATTTTTCGGCACAAGTTTCACTCTGATGGCTCCTTGGCCCGGCGCAAGGCGCGTTGGGTCGTCTGTGGCTACTCTCAGCACCCGGAAAACGACTACAGCGAGACGTTCAACCCTGTCGTCAAGCCCGCCACCATTCGGCTCGTTCTTCATGTCGCCATCTCCAACTCTTGGCCTATTCACCAACTCGACGTCAAGAATGCCTTCCTCCACGGCACTCTAGATGAATTTTTCTACTGCCAGCAGCTTCCAGGATTCGTCGATGCCACTAATGACCCAAAAGTGTACGGGATCGCTGAAGGGTTTCGCAGTATAGTAAATCAAAAAATTTCTACGGATGTGAACGGAAAAGCCAAGATCTAATCTAGGAGATGCAAACAACGAGAGAGATTAGATTGTATCTTCATACCCTTGAAGATTCGCACAGCGGAACGTTCGTCGAAACGTGGGTGATATAGTCGTACTCGCTTCTCCTCCTCGCGATCCGATCCGATCTAGCACCACAAGTGGCGATGCCTCCGGGAGATGCACACGTGCAGCACCTCGAAGTCTCCTCCTTCCTCGGTCCAGCAAGTATGGTGGAGAGACGGATTGGATCTACAATGCGACGGCGCGGTGCAAGTGGTGGAGTTTCTGCAGCAGGGCTTCGCCTACACGCAGTCGGGAGGGAGAGAGAGAGGAGGGCAGCAGGGCGACTAGGCTTGAAGGGAAGGTGTGTGGGGGTGGTGCGCCCCAGCCCTCTATATATAGAGGGGTGGGCGCCAGCCCTAACCCCTCCCCCAAGCCCTAGGACGGCGGCCAAGGAGGGAGGAGTGGGGGGCAAGGAAACCCCCCTTCTAGAAGCTCCAAACTAGGGTTTCCCCTTGTTTGGCCGGCTGGGCCCTATGGGGCCTTGTTCCCCTGGCCCAATGCGGCCAGGGCACTCCCTCATAGGCACATGCCCCCTCCCAACAGGTGGGACCACCTTGGTCCCCTTCCGGAAGGTTCTAGAAGCTTCCGGTACAATACCGATTAACCCGAAACAATTCCGAACTCCAAAAACTGCACTGCCTTATATGAATCTTATTCTCCGGACCATTCCGGAACCTCTCGTGATGTCCCGGTTCCCATCCGAGACTCCGAACAAAAACTCATAAACCAATTATCCAATCTATCCTAGCGTCGAGACACGTTAAGTGTGTGACCCTTCGGGTTCGAGAACATGCAGACATGATCTTCTATCAATAATCAACAGCGGGGTCTGGAAACCCATATTGACTCCCACACATTCATCGATGATCATATCGGATGAACCACGATGCCAGGATTCAATCAATCCCATATATATATTCCCTTCGTCTCGTGATATTTTACTTGCCCGAGATTTGATCGTCGGTACCGTCATACCTAGTTCAATCTCGTTCACAGCAAGTAATTTACTCGTTCCGTAATCCGATATCACTTTGTGATTAACTCCTTAACCATATGCTTGCAAGCGGTGTTGATATCGATTACCGAGTGGGCCCGAAGTATATCTCTCCGACTTGGGAGGGACAAATCCCATCTCGATACATACAACCCAACAGGTACTTTCCGATCACCTGAGAGACACCTTTATGATCACCCTCTCATAGGATGACGTTTGATGACCTCAAAGCTTTCTTCCGATACCAGGGAGTTGTATTATCTCATGGTCTAAGGAATACAATATTTGACATAAGAAAAGCTTCGCAAAGATGAACACGATGACACGATCTAATTGCTTCGCTTAGTTTAGGTCTGTCCATCATATCATTCTCCCAATGATATGATCTCATTATTAATCGACAACTCATGTCCATGGTTAGGAAACCTTAACCATCATTAATCAACGAGCTAGTCCATAGAGGCGTACTAGGGACACGATGTTGTTCACAAACCACACAAGTATTAAAGTTTCCGCTTAATACAATTCTAGCATGGAATATAAACATTATCATGAACAAGAATTATAATAATAACATCTTTAGTATTGCCTCTAGGGCATAATTCCAACAGTCTCCCACTTGCACTAGAGTTAATAATCTAGTTTACATTTGGCAACAATCTCACACCCATGGCACTGAGGTGCTGATCATGTTTTACTCGTGGAAGAGGTTTAGTCATTGGATCTGCGACATTCAGATATGTATGTACTTTGATAATATTTAGATCTCCATCTGCTATATAATCTCGGATTATATGAAACTTGCGGTTGATATGCTTGGTCTTTGGATGATATCTTGGTTCCTTAGCGAGTGCTATGGCGCCTGTGTTGTCACACAATATCTCCAGTGGGTCCAATGCACTTGGAACCACGCCAAGCTCAGTGATGAAGTTCCTGATCCAAACTCCTTCACTTGACGCTTCTACAGCAGCCATGTATTCCGCTTCTACTGTAGATCCCGCGATCACGCTTTGCTTGCAGCTTCTCCAGCTCACAGCTCCTCATTCAAAATATACACGTATCCTGTCTGAGATTTAGAATCATCCTTGTCGGTGTCGAAACTAGCATCGACGTAACCTTTTACGACGAGTTGTTCATCACCCCCATAGACTAAGAACATTTCTTTAGTCCTGTTTAGGTACTTTAGGATGTTCTTCACGGCTGTCCAGTGTTCCACTCCTGGATCACTTTGATATCTGCTCGTCAAACTAAGAGCATTGGACACATCCGGTCTAGTACACAGCATGGCATACATGATAGAACCTATGGCCGAGGCATAAGGCACTTTGCTCATAGCTTCCCTATCATTTACCGTAGCTGGACATTGAGCCTTGCTCAATATCTTACCTGACAACATAGGCACTGAACCTTTCTTTGCCTTATCCATTCTGAACCTTTTCAGAACATTGTCTAGGTATGTACTCTGGCTTAAAGCTATCAGGCGTCTTTGTCTATCTCTGTAGATTTTGATGCCCAATATATAAGCAGCTTCACCTAGGTCTTTCATTGAAAAACACTTGTTCAAATAACTCTTCACATTGTTAAGCATGTTAATGTCATTTCCAATAATCAATATGTCATCCACATATAGTACCAGAAATGTCACCGAGCTCCCACTCACTTTCTTGTAGATACAAGCTTCGTAGCAATTTGGAACAAATCCAAAGCTCTTGATCACTTGATCAAAACGAAGGTTCCAACTCCGAGATGCTTGCTTAAGTCCATAAATGGAATGCTGAAGCTTGCACACTTTATCAGCATCCTTAGGATCGACAAAACCTTCGGGTTGCATCATATACAACTCTTCATCAATGTTGCCATTGAGGAACGAAGTCTTGACATCCATCTGCCATATTTCATAATCATGAAACGCAGCAATTGCTAATAAAATCTGAATGGACTTAAACATCGCTACGGGAGAGAAAGTCTCATCGTAGTCAACACCTTGAACTTGTCGAAAACCTTTTGCGACAAGTCATGCTTTATAGACGGTAACATTACCATCCGCGTCCGTTTTCTTCTTGAAGATCCATTTGCACTCAACGGCCTTTCGGTCGCTAGGAGGGTCCACCAAAGTCCATACTTGGTTTTCGCTCATGGATCCCAATTCGGATTTCATGGCTTCTAGCCATTTCTCAGAGTCTGGGCTCATCATCGCTTCCTCATAGTTCGTAGGTTCACTGTCTTCTACCAACAAGACAGTCAAGACAGGGTTGCCGTACCACTCAGGAGGGGCACGCGACCTTGTCGACCTGCGACATTCAGTGGCAGCATCGTCTGAAGCTTCATGATCCTTATCATTAGCTTCCTCTATTGTTGGTGCAGGCGGCACTGGAACAATTTCAGGTGATGCGCTACTCTCCAATTCAAGAGAAGGTTCAACAACCTCGTCTAGCTCTACTTTCCTCCCACTCACTTCTTTCGAGAGAAACTCCTTCTCAAGAAAGGAACCGTTCTTTGCGACAAACACTTTGCCTTCGGTTCTGTGATAGAAGGTATACCCAATAGTTTCCTTAGGGTATCCTATGAAGACGCATTTCTCTGCTTTGGGTTCGATCTTGTCCGGCATCAACTTCTTGACGTAAGCTTCGCATCCCCAAACTTTAAGAAACGACAACATAGGTTTAGCACCAAACCACAGTTCATACGGTGTCGTCTCAACGGATTTAGATGGTGCCCTATTTAAAGTGAATGCAGCGGTTTCTAATGCATAACCCCAAAATGATAACGGCAAATCAGTAAGAGACATCATTGATCGGACCATATCTAATAGGGTTCGATTCCGGTGTTCAGACACACCATTCCGCTGTGGTGTTCCGGGTGGCGTGAGTTGCGAAACGATTCCGCTTGCTTTAAGATGCGTGAGAAAATCATAACTCAAATATTCACCTCCACGATCAGATCGTAGAAACTTAATCTTTCTGTTACGATGGTTCTCCACTTCATTCTGAAATTCCTTGAACTTTTCAAATGTTTCAGATTTATGTTTCATTAAATAGATATACCCATATCTACTTAAGTCATCAGTAAAAGTGAGAAAATAGCGATATCCACCGCGTATCGAAACACTCATCGGTCCGCATACATCGGTATGTATGATTTCCAACAAGTCCATTGCTCGCTCCATCATACCGGAGAACGGGGTTTTGATCATCTTGCCCATGAGGCATGGTTCACATGTGTCAAATGATTCAAAATCAAGAGACTCCAAAAGTCCATCAGAATGGAGTTTCTTCATGCGCTTTACACCAATATGACCTAGACGACAGTGCCACAAATAAGTAGTATTATCACTATCTACTTTGCATCTCTTAGCCTCAATGTTATGGATGTGTGTTTCATCCCTTTCGAGATTTAGAAGAAATAAACCATTCACAGCAGGTGCATGACCATAAAAGATGTTACTCATATAAATAGAACAACCATTATTCTCCGATTTAAATGAATAACCGTCTTGCAATAAACAAGATCCAGAAATAATGTTCATGCTCAACGCAGGCACATAATAACATTTATTAAGGTTTAAAACTAATCCCGAAGGTAAAACTAAGGAGAGCGTGCCGACGGCCATCACATCAACTCTTGATCTGTTGCCAACGCGCATCGTCACCTCATCCCTCGCAAGCCGCCGTCTATTCCGTAGCTCCTGTTTCGAGTTACAAATATTAGCAACTGAAACAGTATCAAATACCTAGGCACTACAACGAGGGCTAGTAAGGAAAACATCAATAACATGTATATCAAATATACCTTTGATGGTGCCAGCCTTCTTGTCCGCTAAGTACTTCGGACAGTTGCGCTTCTAGTGACCCTTGTCCTTGCAATAGAAGCACTCAGTGTCCGGCTTAGGACCAGACTTGAGCTTCTTCTCAGCAGGGGCAACGCGCTTGCCGCCACCTTTCTTGAAGGGCTTCTTTGCACCCTTACCTTTCTTGAAGGTGGGGGGCTTGTTGACCATCAACACATGATTATCCTTTTTGATGTCCACCTCCGCAGCCTTCAGCTTTGCGAAGAGCTCGGTGATCGTATCAGTGGAACCAATCTGATTGTGAGTCACTACAAAACTTTTGTAGCTGGGAGGGAGTGATTGCAGAACCCTGTCAATCTTGAGCTCCTCTGGAATCTTGCAGTCCAGTTGCTCAAGGCGTTGAGTGTAGCCCAACATCTTAATGGCGTGCTCACTAACGGAACTCCCTTCCTCCATCTTGCGGTTAAAGAACTTCTCAGAGATCTCATATCTCTCAGAACGGGCCTGAGTCTGAAACATGGTTTTCAGCTCCTCGAGAATCTCAAAGGGCCTGGGATAGTCTTCAAAACGATTTTGAAGGTCCGATTCCATAGCAAACAACATGGTGCTCTTAATCACACCATAATCATCTTTGCGTGACTGATAGACAGCTTTCTCAACAGCCGGTGCAGTAGCAGCAGGGGCGTCACCTAACACATTCTCAAGGACATAGTTCTTTTGACCACCAGAGAGAATGATTCTCAGATTGCGGAACCAATTGGTGAAGTTAGACCCATTGTTTCTAAGCTTTTCCTTCTCAGCAAAAACGTTGAAGTTGAAGTTGGACTTAGCCATTTGATCTACAATATTTGCAAGTACAAATTAGACTATGTTCATGATAACTAGTTCAAATTTTAATCAAATTACTAGATGAACTCCCACTAAATTCAACATCCCTCAAGTTGTTTAGTGAACACGATCCAAATTCACCACACCTAATCCGATCTTCACGAGAAGAGATGTGGCTTCAATGGTGGACAACGAAGTGTCGATCATATCATTCATATGACTCATGCTTAACCTTTCGGTTCATGTGTTCTGAGGCCATGTCTGTACATGCTAGGCTCGTCAAGTTAGACCCAAGTATTTCCGCGTGTGCAAAACTGGCTTGCACCCGTTGTATGTGAACGTAGAGTCTATAGCACCCGATCATCACGTGATGCTTGGACACGAAGAACTTTCGCAATGGTGCATACATGGTGAGAACACAGTTTTATCTTGATCTTTAAGTGAGGAATCATCTTATAATGCTACCGTCGCGATCTAAGCATAATAAGATACATAAAAGGATAAACATCACATGCATATAACTTTATGTGACATGGTATAGCCAATCTTCACGCAATGATCTCCATCTTGTGCGTGCCGGCATGATCTCCATCACTCCACCATGATTGCCTCCACCACGAATAACAACTACAACTATTGCTAACTACTTAGCGATAAAGTGAAACTATTACATGGCGTATAAGAAGTTGACACACGGGTCATACACAATTATAAAGACAACCATATGGCTCCTGCCAGTTGTGTACTCATCGACATGCAAGTCGTGAAACATTACAAAACATGATCATCGCATACAATACACATATCACATCTTGGGCCATACCATATCACAGAAAACACTCCCTGCAAAAACAAGTTAGACACCTCTACTTTGTTGTTGCATGTTTTACGTGGCTTATGGGAGTAGCAAGCTAAGAACGATTCTTACCTACGGAAAGCCACAACGGTGATATTATGGTTGCCAAACTCTGGTGTAAATCCCATGACAACTATAGTGAGAGAAACTGGCATCCACCAGCCGCATGTCTGGAACAAGCCACACGTCAAGTGCGGAGCCGGTCTCGCGAACGACGTCGCGTAAGGTTGGCCTGGACCGCTTCAATCTCACTATCCCGCGTCATAAGAAGAACACAAACAAGAGGCTTGCAACAGAAAACATCAACGCCCGCAACAACCATGTTGCGTTCTACTCGTGAAACACATCTACGCATAGATCTAGCTCTGATACCACTGAAGGGTTTCGCAGCGTAGTAAATCAAAAAAATTCTACGGATGCGAACAGAAAAGCCAAGATCTAATCTAGGAGATGCAAACAACGAGAGAGATTATATTGGATCTTCATACCCTTGAAGATCCGCATAGCGGAACGTTCGTCGGAACGTGGGTGATGTAGTCGTACTCGCTTCTCCTCCTCGCGATCCGATCCGATCTAGCACCACAAGTGGCGATGCCTCCGGGAGATGCACACGTGCAGCACCTCGACGTCTCCTCCTTCCTCGGCCCAGCAAGTATGGTGGAGAGACGGATTGGATCTACAATGCGACGGCGCGGTGCAAGTGGTGGAGAGTTTCTGCAGCAGGGCTTCGCCTACACGCCGTCGGGAGGGAGAGAGAGAGAGGAGGGCAGCAGGGCGACTAGGCTTGAAGGGAAGGTGTGTGGGGGTGGTGCTCCCCAGCCCTCTATATATAGAGGGGTGAGCGCCAGCCCTAACCCCTCCCCCAAGCCCTAGGCCGGCGGCCAAGGCGGGAGGAGTGGGGGGCAAGGAAAGCCCCCCCCCTTCTAGAAGCTCCAAACTAGGGTTTCCCCTTGTTTGGCCGGCTGGGCCCTATGGGGCCTTGTGCCCCTGGCCCAATGCGGCCAGGGAACTCCCTCATAGGCCCATGCCCCCTCCCGAGAGGTGGGACCACGTTGGTCCCCTTCCGGAAGGTTCTAGAAGCTTCTGGTACAATACCGATTAACCCGAAACAATTCTGAACTCCAAAAACTGCACTGCCTTATATGAATCTTAATCTCCGGACCATTCCGGAACCTCTCGTGATGCCCCGGATCCCATCCGAGACTCCGAACAAAAACTCATAAACCAATTATCCAATCTATCCTAGCGTCGAGACACGTTAAGTGTGTGACCCTTCGGGTTCGAGAACATGCAGACATGATCTTCTATCAATAATCAACAGCGGGGTCTGGAAACCCATATTGACTCCCACACATTCATCGATGATCATATCGGATGAACCACGATGCCAGGATTCAATCAATCCCATATATATATTCCCTTCGTCTCGCGATATTTTACTTGCCCGAGATTTGATCGTCGGTACCGTCATACCTAGTTCAATCTCGTTCACAGCAAGTACTTTACTCGTTCCGTAATCCGATATCACTTTGTGATTAACTCCTTAACCACATGCTTTCAAGCGGTGTTGATATCGATTACCAAGTGGGCCCGAAGTATATCTCTCCGACTTGGGAGGGACAAATCCCATCTCGATACATACAACCCAACAGGTACTTTCTGATCACCTGAGAGTCACCTTTATGATCACCCTCTCATAGGATGACGTTTGATGACCTCAAAGCTTTCTTCTGATACCAGGGAGTTGTATTATCTCATGGTCTAAGGAATAAAATGTTTGACATAAGAAAAGCTTCGCAAAGATGAACACGATGACACGATCTAATTGCTTCGCTTAGTTTGGGTATGTCCATCATATCATTCTCCCAATGATATGATCTCATTATTAATCGACAACTCATGTCCATGGTTAGGAAACCTTAACCATCATTAATCAACGAGCTAATCCATAGAGGCGTACTAGGGACACGGTGTTGCTCACAAACCACACAAATATTAAAGTTTCCGCTTAATACAATTCTAGCATGGAATATAAACATTATCATGAACAAGAATTATAATAATAACATCTTTATTATTGCCTCTAGGGCATAATTCCAACAATCGCAACAGTCTTCGCGGGTAGTATTACCCAATTTATTGATTTGACACAAGGGGAGCCAAAGAATACTTGCAAGTCTTAACAACTGAGTTGTCAATTCAGCTGCACCTAGAAATAGTTCTTGCTCACAAAAGTTTATCAGTAGCAACAGTTTGTAGTAGCAACAGCAAAACAACAACAGCAGTAAAACATGAGAAATAGTAACAGCAACGGTAACAGTGGAATTCGAGTGCGGTAGGCATAGGTATGGATGGACGGGCGTTGCATGGATGAGTCTAAACATGTAACTTCAAGATCTAGGGCATTGCAAATAAATAATAACAAGCATCCAAGTACTAAACAATCCTAGGCATGTTCTCCATAAATAGTCATACGTGCTCGCAATGAGAACTTGCACAACATCTTCTGTCCAGCCAGCCCGTGGCAGCGGGGCCTCTAGGGAACTACTAGCAATTAAGGTGCTCATTTTAATAGAGCACCGGAGCAAAGCATTAACACTCCATAAACACATGTGATCCTCACACCACAGCCATCCCCTGCGGTTGTCCCAATTATTGTCACTTTGGGGCCTTTGGATCCGGACAATGATATGTGTACACAACTTGCAGATAAGATCACAAACAATACTATCATAATGATTCAATAATAAGTTCAGATCTGATATCATGGCACTTGGGCCCTAGTGACAAGCATTAAGCAGAACAAGTTGCAACAAAGTCAAATAGCACTAATAGAGATACTAGGCACTATGCCCTAACAGATCTTATTTGATTACATGATAGAACTCATCCAATCCCTACCATCCCCAAGCCTACAGCGGGGGAATACTCACTCATGGATGAGGGAAACATTAATGGTTGATGGAGATGCATTGGTGATGACGATGATCCTCTCCAAATTCCCCGTCCCGGCAGGGTGCCAGAATGGAGTTTCTGGATCCGAATCTTGGTTTCTGGTGGCAGCTGTGGAGCAGAACTCTTTCTGGAAAACTATCGAACCCCCCCTCAGTTTTTAGGTCGAGAGGCAACTTATAGACGCAGAGGGAGGCCGAGGGGGTGCCTGGGGTGTTTGCACCCCCTAGGCACTGCCAGAGGTGGGCCCGCGCCTGGCAGGGGTGTGGGCCCCCAGGCCCCTTCTTCGTCTCGCCTTCTAGCTCCATGGGTCTTCTGGTGAAATATAATTTTTGGCATATTTTCTGGAATTTTTCCTGATAGTTGATTTTCTGCACAAAAACTAGACACCAAGGTAATTCTGCTGAAAACAGCACCAATCTGTGTTAGTTGTATCCAAATCGCAGAAGTTTAGATGAGAAACAATAGTAAAAGTGTTCGGAAAAGAAGATACGTTTTGGACGTATCAACTCCCCCAAGCTTAGCTTATTGCTTGTCCTCAAGCAATTCAGTCGAAAACTGAGTGCGATAAAAGAACTTTCACGAACACATTTGCTTCATATGATGTATATATTCTCAGCACAGAAGTAGATGCTTAAACTATTCATAATAATAAGTATGCAACTATGTCTACTCAATAGTCATTGCAAGCTATGAAGAGAAACCAACTCAATAATAATAAGTAGCATGAAACATAAACATAAGCAACATTGCAATGCTCATAGTAAGGTATGATAGAGTGGTATCTCGCTTGCCTTTGTTTGTAGAGCACAATAAAAATGCCAAGGCACCTCTGAAGTTCAAGTGAAGACTAGAGTTAAAGATATCAGAGATACAAGCATCAAATTCATGACATAATTAATCAAGTTTTGAAACAAACACAAGAATGACAACTATGCTCTCAAGAAGGTGCTCATAGAATAAGTGGTGACTCAACAAGGTTTTGAAAAGTTTCAAAGGCTTCCAAATGCCGAAAAAGGTGAAAGTGAGGTCCACTCTGAATCATATGCTGGACAGACCATAAACTGGAAATCCCAAGTCCCTTGAGTACGAGGGCCGCACCGCATGCTACTCAACTTTGGTTATCTGAAAGTTCTTGTCATTGTAAATACATGCATGTCATAGAGAACCGCCAACGGGGTACCCCTTGCACATGATACAGGAGCTATCCCGTGATCAAAATGACAAGGCAAGCAGACAATGAGCATCTCAGCAATCTTTTTATTTACTATGTGTATAGCTTTTTATTGAGGATGCTTCATAAATGCTCATTATGGTGATGCTGCAAGTTTCCACCATGATTAGGCATGGCTTAGGCTAGCGGCCCAGGCGTTTCTCTAACACAATGTATAGACTCCATGAACTCACAAGCTCCCCTTTTATTTCACACCATCGACATCCGCAAACAAAAGAGCAAGGTATCAACTGGATAGGATATCCAAAAAGTGTTGAAAGCGTTCCCCGTGACAGCACAGTTCTGATGACTCCCAGCATATAATTTGCAAGCATATAACTTTCATGGATAGGTCACAGTGGCTCAAGATTATTAAGCGCAAGGAATAAAGTGTGCCATCAAGTTCGTGAGAGCTTTACTGACTAACTTTCTCAAAACAGACAAACATTTTATTTTGTAAGAAAACAAGGCATATTGAATATGCACTGAAATAGCAAATGATGCTTAGGTAGGTATGGTGGACACAGTTGGCAATAGTGGTTTTGGGGAGTTGGAAACACAGGTAGAGCTCATACGCAGTGCAAGTGAAGGCTAGCAAAAGAGAGGGAGTGAAAAACGAGAGAGCAATAATTGTCATAACCATGCTTACAAAAAAACATGACTAATTATGGCATGAAAGTGATACTAGAACTCTGAGGCAAAATAAATCATTGAGGCTTACTAACTATTGTTTAGTCATATGCATGCGTGAGCATGTGCCAAGTCGATTCACATGAAACTTCCAGAGGAGGATACCACAATATCATACCAAAATATGAATAAAACAATGCAAGCAAACATTCATATGACATGCTACAAACTATTAACAAGCTGGATCTAATCACAAGCAAGAAAGAACTACTAAGCATCCATAATGACATACACCTTACACAAACAGGCTAAGTATGCTCACAATGATGAGTATATGTACAAAAATGAAACAAATAGAGTTCATTACCAGCCTCTTACCACACCTCAAGTTGTCTTAATCTTCATTATTGCCCTTCACTTGTGTGACTTGAATAATAACATGAAACCAAAATCTACTGAGGACGACTGAACCCTGCAAAGAACTCACAAAACCAGAGAAGAACAAATATTTTTGGTGCTTTCGATTTTTTAAAACAAGCAAACAAAGAAAAAAACAAACAAAGCAAAACAAACCAAACAAATCAAAAGAAAACCAAAAACAAAAACTAAGATGCTCCAAGAACAACACAACTATGCATGAAACAATAAAAACGAAGTGTCTAAAAAGACCTGAGATTTTTATTGATGAAGAAGGGGATGACTTGGGCACCCCCAAGCTTTAACGCTTGTACCTCTTGAATATTTCTTGGGGTGACACGGGGTGAATCCCCCCCAAGCTTGAGCTTTTGTCCATTCTTCACCTCATTACATCATTCTTTCCTTACACCTGAAAATTTTCCTTCATACAAAACTTCACACAATCTTCATTAGCAACATTAGTGCATTCAAAAGATAATAGACCTTTGGGGTTTAGTTTTAAAACATCAAAACTTTCACTAAAGACACAAGCTACTGTAGCAATTACCTCAAAAGGTACAATTTCCCAAAAATAACCCGAAAAAGAATCAATAAGAAGCAAATGCAAATAATGGCAGAAATATGTCAAAACAGACCAGCAGGTAGAAACCGATTTTTTCGAAGACCTTTTGTTGATAAAATAGAAAAGTGTTGAACTAAAGAAAGTTAGCTAACATAATACGGGATTCATTCGTAAACTTTCAGCCCAATCTGAATTACAGAGACTCCTCATGAATTTTTCTGGTGGAGGACAGAAATCTGTTTTGGGACAGCAACTCCCCAAATCTTACTTTCCTCTCATTAGAGGTCATTCTTGGCACAAAAAGCAAACAAAAAGGATAAGGAGAGGTCATTACTAAAGTAATAACTTCCAATACTCAAGGAAACTCTTGGGTTATCTTTTTTTGAGGGTAAAACAGTAGGGTAAAGAACCCCACTGCAATTTTTATAAATCATAGAGAGTTACAAGTAGATATTTACAAGTTTCGAGCCACCTCAAAAGGGGGATAACACTATGAGCAACTATCTCCTGTCTAAATTATTGCTAATCCAATCTTTGAGGCCCTGGTAATTCTTTTTCTTAATTCTACACAGGACCCATCTTAATTCCTGAGAGACAATAGCCCTCCATTCCTCAAGGGAAGCATGCTTGTTGTTGAAGATTTCATTGTTTCTGCACATCCATATGCCCCAAGTACTTTTCTTTAACGCCTTTAAGTTAGGCACGACGAAGATCAAAGATTGGAAAGGAGAAAAATAAAAGTGAGCAAGTATAACCACTGTGAAAACATTGTTTTGTTCATTAAAATCCTTTTGTTAACAAGGTTGATCAAGTCTTGTTACCAAAACAATCTTATATGAAACAAAACTTTGCATTCCACAAGGTGATTATGTTACCTCATACTTGATAGCAATGGTCCCAATCATAATAGTTTCAAAAAAATCTGTGGAATGGGACAATATATTTATCCAACCATGATGCTCTCAATAATTTCAATGGAATTCAGGCAATAGATTTTAGCAACCTTCTTGGGGAAATAGACAGTATGCTCTTTGTCATTAATATTGAATGTTACTTTCCCTTGATTACAATTAATAATAGCACCTGCAGTATTAAGAAAAGGTCTCCCGAGAATAATAGACATATTATCATCTTCAGGCATTTCAAGCACAACAAAATTAGTTAAAACCAAGAAATTATGAGGTACTTGAACAAGAACATCCTCACATATACCAACAAGAATAGTAGTTGACTTATTAGCCATTTACAAAGATATATCAGTTGGTATCAACTTTTCTAGCTGGAGTTTGTTGTAGAGAGAAAAAGGCATAACACTAACTCCAGCTCCCAAATCACATAAAGCAGTTCTAACATAATTATTCTTAATAGAGCAATGAATAGTTGGTATACCTGGATCACCAAGTTTCTTTGGAACCTTACCATTGAAGGAGTAATTAGCAAGCAAAGTAGAAATCTCCTCATTAGGAATCTTCCTTTTATTAGAGACAATATCCTTCATATACTTTGAATAAGGAGGCAATTTAATAGCCTCAGTCAAAGGAATTTGCAAAAATAAAGGTTTCATCCACTCACAAAACTTGTAGTGTTCTTCCTCCTTTGACTTGTGTTTCTTACCTGCAAAAGGCATAGGTTTCTGTACCCAAGGTTCTCTCTCTTTACCATGTTTATTAGCAATAAAATCTTCTTTTGTGTACCTAGTGTTCTTAGTGTGCTTCTTAGGTTCTTCCTCAACTTCCTCCTTATCAGGAGCATCATTATTACCATTACCACTCTCAGTTTCAGCATCAGAGACAGATATACTATTAGGATCTACAGCAGGTTCAAGTGGTTCCTCAACTACTTTATGTTTCTTTTTCTTTCTCTTACGAGGACTACCACTATTCTCACCTTGTTGAGAATCCTGCTCAATTCTTTTAGGGTATCCTTCAGGATATAAAGGATCTTGAGTAGCTATACCACTCCTAGTTCTAATTCCATAAGCATGTTTATCTCCTGAGGCATCAACTAGCATATCCTTTTGTACCTTAGCAAGTTGATCAAGTTGGGTTTGAACCATTTGAAAGTGTTTACAAAGCATTTTAATATCATTAGAAGTTCTTTCCACAATATCTTTCAACTCATGGATAGCTCTAGAGTTTTCCAATAAATGATTCTAAACTTGTTTATTAAAATTACCTTGTTTAACAATAAAAATGTCAAGTTCCTCTAAATATTTATCAGGAGGCTTACCATAGGGAATATCACCTTCATCAAAGTGTTGGAGAGAGTATACCTCAATAGTAGATGAGTGAGGAATTGGCTTGCATAATTCTTCTATAGGAGGTAGATTCTTCACATCTTCAGCTCTAATACCTTTCTCCTTTAGACACTTCTTAGCTTCCTTTATCACTTCATCATTTAATGCAATAACTCCCCTCTTCTTTGGTGTTGGTGTTGGAACTGGTTCAGGCACAATTGGTTCAGGTGTATTTAGCTCAGTTGAAGTTCAATCATCATAATTCTTACTTATCTTAGTCATTAATTCTTCAGCATCTGTAGGAGTTCTTTTCCTGAAAACACAATCAGAAAAGCTATCTAGGTATGTCCTAGAATCATCAGTTAGTCCATTATAATAAATATCAAGAAGCTCATTCTTAGGCAATGGACATCCAGGATGTGCATGAATCAAGGCACAAAATCTTGTCCATGACTCAGGCAATTTCTCTTCTTCTCCCTGTTTAAAATCAAAAATTCTCTGCAAAGCAGCATGTCTAGCACTAGGAGGAAAATATTTCTAGAAGAAAGAAGAAATCAAACAATCAGGGCTATCAATGGAACCAGGAGGTAATCTATTAAACCAAGCCCTAGCTTCTCCTTTTAATGAAAAGGGGAAGATCTTAGTAACAAAGTACTTGCGCATCTTAAAATCATCAGAGAATAAAGCACTCATAGTAGAAATCTCATTCATATGAGCCACATCACTCTCATTTTTAGTCCCACAGAAAGGTTCTTTCTCAACAATATCTAAATAAGATAAATCAAGAGAGAAATCATAGTCTTCATCTTTAATATCTATGGGAGAGGTGGCAAACTTAGGATCAGAGGACAGTTTAGGCATAATAGTACGTCTAGCAAGGAGACTCTTAATAGCACTAGTACCATGTGTGTTTCGGAACTCTTCAACAAATTCATCGGTGAACTCAATGTAATCATCATTAATATCATAACTTTCACTGGACTCAGGTAAGCTAACGGTTGTAATAGTGTCTTCACTAGGAGTTTTGGTATTTCCTAGACTAGCCATAGTAGCATCTAGAAAAGAACCTAATGAACCACTCGCATCAAGCACAGTAGAAGTAACATCATGAGCATCAAAAGCAGTTTCAGATTCAGTAGTAGTACCAGTGTGTGTAGCATGAGTATGTGGTGGTGGTGTGACAAGCTTACTCATAACAGACGGTGAATCAAGAGCAACAGAGATGTTTAGGACTATACCTCTTCTTGTAGTGGATGGTAAAATAGGGAACTTTCCATCACGAGACTTCCCCGGGATGAAAGGAGTAGCAGTGAACAATAATAGATCCAAGTGAACTTACAAATAAAGCTATGCTCCCCGGCAATGGTGCCAGAAAATAGTATTGATGACCCACAAGTGTAGGGGATCACAACAGTCTTCGCGGGTAGTATTACCCAATTTATTGATTCGACACAAGGGGAGCCAAAGAATACTTGCAAGCTTTAACAACTGAGTTGTCAATTCAGCTGCACCTGGAAATAGTTCTTGCTCACAGAAGTTTATCAGTAGCAATAGTTCAGCAAAGCAACAGCAGCAGTAAAACAGGAGCAATAGTAACAGTAACGGTAATAGTGGGATTCGAGTGCGGTAGGCATAGGGATGGATGGACGGGCGTTGCATGGACGAGTCTAAACATGTAACTTCAAGATCTAGGGCATTGCAGATAAATAATACCAAGCATCCAAGTACTAAACAATCCTAGGCATGTGCTCCATAAATAGTCATACGTGTTCGCAATGAGAACTTGCACAACATCTTCTGTCCATCCAGCCCGTGGCAGCGGGGCCTCTAGGGAACTACCGGCAATTAAGGTGCTCCTTTTAATAGAGCACCGGAGCAAAGCAATAACACTCCGTGAACACATGTGATCCTCACACCACAACCATCTCCTCCGGTTGTCCCAGTTATTGTCACTTTGGGGCCTTTGGATCCGGATAATGATATGTGTACACAACTTGCAGATAAGATCACAAACAATACTATCATAATGATTTAATAATAAGTTCAGATCTGAGATCATGGCACTCAGGCCATAGTGGCAAGCATTAAGCACAACAAGTTTTAACAAAGTCAAATAGCACTAATAGAGATACTAGGCACTATGCCCTAACAGATCTTATTCGATTACATGATAGAACTCATCCAATCCCTACCATCCCCAAGCCTACAGCGGGGGATTACTCACTCATGGATGAGGGAAACATTAATGGTTGATGGAGATGCGTTGATGATGACGATGGCGATGATCCTCTCCAAATTCCCTGTCCCGGCAGGGTGCTAGAACGGATTTTCTGGATCCGAATCTTGGTTTCTGGTGACGGCGGCGGAGCGGAACTCTTTCTGGAAACTATCGAACCCCCCTCGATTTTTAGGTCAAGAGGTAACTTATAGGTGCAGAGGGAGGCCGAGGGGGTGCCTCTGGTGGCTGCACCCCCCCTAGGCGCGGCCAGAGGTGGGCTCGCGCCTGGCAGGGGTGTGGGCCCCCCAGGCACCTTCTTCGTCTCGTCTTCTGGCTCCATGGGTCTTCTGGTGAAATATAATTTTTGGCATATTTTCTAGGATTTTTCCTGATAGTTGATTTTCTGCACAAAAACTAGACACCAAGGATTCTGCTGAAAACAGCGTCAGTCCGTGTTAGTTGTATCCAAATCACACAAGTTTAGTGGAGAAACAATAGAAAAAATGTTCGAGAAAGTAGATATGTTTTGGACGTATCAGCCAGCAGGCCTGAGCACGTGTGTTGTCTGCACAAATCCCTCTATGGTTTGAAGCAAGCTCCCCGCGCCTGGTACCAGCGGTTCGCTGTGTACATCGCCACCATGGGTTTCGTCGCCTCTATCACTGACACCTCCTTGTTCGTGTTGCGCTCTGGGCACGACACAGCTTACCTGCTTCTCTATGTTGACGACATCATCGTCACCGCCTCGTCCACGTCCCTTCTTCAGCGGCTGCTCTGCAGGCTCCATAGTGAGTTCGCCATGACGGATCTTGGTGACCTTCACTACTTTCTTGGGATCGCCGTTACTCGCTCCCCTTCCGGACTGTTCTTGTCCCAGAAATAGTATGCTGCCAACCTTCTTCAGTGTGCTGGCATGGATGAGTGTCACCCGTCCTCGGCCCCTGTAGACACTCAAGCCAAGCTCTCCGCAAGTGATGGTGACTTGCTTCCCGACGGCAAGGAATACCGGAGTCTAGCTGGTGCACTTTAGTACCTTACTCTGACGCGTCCTGACATCTCCTATGTCGTGTAGCAGATCTGCCTTCACATACATGATCCTCGCACGTCTCACCTCGCCTTGGTGAAGCGTGTTCTTCGGTACGTTTGAGATACCATGGACTTTGGCCTGCATCTTCACGCATCGTCCTCGACCTCCCCGACGGCTTACTCTGACACGGACTGGGCTGGCTGCCCGGATTCTCATCGATCCACGTCAGGCTACTGCGTCTACTATGGAGACAGTTTGATATCTTGGTCTTCCAAGCGTTAGACCACCGTCTCGCGCTCTAGTGCTGAAGCCGAGTATAGAGCCATCACTCATGCGGTGGCTGAATGTTGCTGGCTTCGTCAGCTTCTTTAGGAGCTTCATCGCCCTCTCGCCACGACCACGCTTTTCTACTGCGACAATGTCACCGCCATCTGCATGTCATCCGATCCAGTGTAACACCGTCGCACCAAGCACATTGAGATCGACATCCACTTTGTTCGAGAGAAAGTCTCTCTTGGCGAAGTTCGGGTCCTACATGTTTCCTCCGCTCTATAGTTCGCTTATGTCATGACGAAGAGACTACCGAGTCAGCTCTTCCTCGATTTTTGATCCAGTCTCGGTGTCGGAGAACCTCCCGTTATGACTACGGGAGGGGTTAGACTGTACATATTGTATTTACGTAGGACCTAACTGTAAGTGTACTAAACCCTAATTGGCATGAGTGCCTATATATAAACATAGGAACCCCACGGCCTTTACCGTGTGAGGCTTCCCCAAATACCGTTCTACACAACTGTACCGAAGATTGTCTGTTGGCATAGACTTTTGTTAACTCGGGCCAAGAAGAGAACTTTTATCTGTTAGTTCATCCTAGCAAGGTGATATAGGGCAGAATGCTCTTAGTCTTGAATTTTTTATTTTTTCAAGGGATAATTTCCACGACCTTGACTCCGTTGAGTTGATTTTTTTTTTGCAGTGCATCTATGACGGCATCTATATGTTTCCCTAAACTATACTTTGTGTGCTTGCCAGTTATACATTAGACGTTGTAGTTTCAGTGCAATGATACTTGTGAGTCTATAAACTTTAGACATATATCCCTACATCAAGGCACTGTAATTTTACTGTCCATATTTTGTTGGTTATTTGGACTGTCCAAACTCTCATGCATTTCGATAGTTCCTTTTCAAGAGGCCCCTTCGATGAGAGCCAGTTATTAGTTACTCGTTAATATATGAGCCAGCCGATATAAATTTAAATTTTATTTCCCTGTTTCTAAATATTTACAATAACTTTTACCGATAATATGGTCCAGTATGCTCTAATTCTAGACCCGTACCTACCTATGTCACCTTAGGACCTTGTTTCAAACTCTCATGTATGCGAATTTAGGTTTTATATTTATACTTGAGGACCAGTCTTTTCCGATACTCATGCAATTTATCCTGAGGATCATGTTTGGTGTTTTATAAAGATTAAAAATCATGGTACTCATTCCTAATGACTGTGTGCATTTCTAGATGGTGCAGATACAGGGAAAGTGAAATCCCCCACCCCATTTTAAAGACCATCCATCGTTCAGATGGCGGCATGTTCCTAAATAAGGCCAACTTAGCGAGACCAACTTCTTCCTCTCGCGCGACACCCTACCATAGTGACCAGCGCCATCGTCGCCGCCACCACCCCACCACCGCTCGCCTCCCTCCTGGCGTTCCTCGCGCGGGGCTACTCTGGAGGCCCCTCTCCCACCCTATAGAGCCGCAATTTGATCTTCCCCCCCCCCCCCCTCGAATGCTATCGACGTCTTCGTCGGCGGTGGCAGCCACGCCTAGCCTGTCAAAGATGAGGGTGAGGACGGGCGACATCCGACAGTCTCCTATGTGTAAGGCGGTCCATTACCGGGGTAGCACATGTGGAATATGGGTGGTGGTGGAGGTCTTTCACAGCAGTGCGTTGACTGGTGGCAGGGGCTCCTTCTCGTTGCGAGATTTGGCTAGATCCGGCAGAAGATCGCCCATGTTCTGCTATCTTCTTCCTCGATGCTGGCCTGGCTGGTGAAGTCTAGAGTGGCATATCCAACAGGGTGACGGCGGGTGGCGTGGGGGCTACTAGATCGGCTTCAATAAGGGTGGCGATCCTAGGGTTCAACTCACGCCAAGATGATGAACTAACAGATGGCTCTCCCCATCGATCTGACTGGCATGTCGTGTTCTGGAAGGCTCCACCGGCAAACTCCACTAGACGATTCATGCTTGGAGATTGCTGAATCGGGTGGGATTCGGTCATGTGCCCGATGTTTTTCTATGACTGTTTGGTTTCAGATGGAGCACTGTGAAGCTCTACTGGCTGTTACCATCATAGGGAAAGCTTTCTCGTTCCATGGTGAAGTCAGCTGGCGGAGAATGTCATGAAAGACGAGATATGAGGAGTAGCAATGGTGATTTGATTCTTTGTGGCGATACGAAATTGGCTTGGTGATTCGTAACTTGGAGTAGCGGCATCGTAAGTGGGGGCAACAAAACATGAGAAGTTCAAAGTCTTACCTTTCAGGGTTAAAATCCAAGTCTGATCTTAATTGGTTATGCTTGACAATGGCCTTGTTGAAGACATTATTTTATGAGAAAGGGCTTCTTTTAAGGTGAAAACCTAAGATCTATGATCGGACAACGGCGGTGCTTGTGCACTGTTCCATTTTTGATGCGTCATTTTTGGATGAGCTGGACTTTCGATACTGTCTTGGTAGCTGCTACTACAAGGAATAGATCACTGTAGCGGGATATTTTTTACTGTAATTCTTATTTTTGGGTTATGTGCATCCGTAGTAAGGCCGCTAGGCCAATGCGTTGTTGCAGAGCCTGGATGTAATTTATATCTACGTGATATTAGTATATGCTTTTGTCGAAAAAATGTCACCATAGGAGTTTTACATGGCTTTCATATAGTTGCATTATGGTGACTTACATTTTCATATTGTTACGGGATCTCATGGATGCACAGGTTGGGTATGAACTCTTGTGGCTTGTACCCCATTAATGCGAACTCTTGAGTTCAGTAAAACGCCCCGTATAAAAAAGTGCCAGTGCCAGTTCCAGATTATATCTCTAGATGGCAAGAGGTTCGATCTCACAAAACAAATTTTGATGTCCGGACGTCAAGAAGTTGATCTCACAAAAAATTAATACTCACTTCAATAGATGAAGCGAGCAGCAGGGCTCGTGCCGCGGCACGCCCACCTTCACCTTGAGCAGGCCCGGCACGCCCACCTTCACCTTGAGCGCGTCGCTAGGACATGACCTGTACCTGCCGTGGGCGTGAGGGCATCTCCATCGGGCGAACCCAAATAGACTGTCTGGGTCAGCTCGTGGTCATTTTAGGATTATGGTCCGGCCTGCTCGGCCAACCGCGTCCAGCGGTTTGACCCATCTGTCTGTCTCCTCCTGCTGTCACTGACATTCTCGTGATGGGATGCTAATAGCAAAGCAACGTCGGCTATCAGCGCCGGCGGCTTCCCACGCGGTCGGTGTTTTCCGCCATCGTTTTCTGCGCGCGTCTCGCTTCCCGAGGTTAGAAAACTTCCCGCGTCTCCCCGGCCCTTTTCCACTTTAGCCGTGGTCTATAAAAGACGGCCGCCAGCGCGCCGGAGATAACAAGATCAAGCAAGAACAAATCAGCAGCCGAGAAAGCGGCAACCACCAACAGTCATGCCTCGCCGCAAGATCGCGAACTGGACCAAGATCCGGGAGATGTGCCGCACCTGCTACCCGCAGGTGGAGGTCGACGTCGTCCACCTCGAGGGCACGTTGCTGGCCAAGCACATGAGCGAGGTGCAAGTGTTGGCCTTCGAGGAGGAAGGCCGTGTGACCGAGGCGGCGCTGGAGCGGGTGGTGGAGGCGGCCTCTAGGGTGGCCGCCCAATGGGCGGTGCGTGACATACACCATGTCGCCGCCAAGGAGGCGATGGAGGCGGTGGTCATGGAGGCCGCATCAGCGCCCCACCGCGGGATCCGCTACGAGGCGGCCATGACCACGCCGGAGTAGGTGACCAAGGAGGCCGCCAAGGTTGCCGTCCGCGAGCTCCGTCACGCCGCCAAAGCGCGCTGTGAGGTGGAAGCGGCGCTGCGCGAGGACGACGCCGACACGGCGGAGGAGGAGGAGCGTGTGGCTATGGCAGCTGAGGTGGTGGCCATGTGGGCTCTCGTCGATGGCAACGAGAGGGATGTGGAGGAGGACGAGGAGGAGGAGGAGGAGGGGAGGAGGCGATCTCCATCCCCCTGTAGATCGTGCAGGTGATGGGCTTTGACCCCAACGGGGCTACGGCTCCGACGGGGGTGACCCCGGCTGAAAGGATAGAGATGTCGCCTAGAGGGAGGGTGAATAGGAAATTTTAAAACTATTACGGTTTTGGCTTGATAGAATGCGGAATTAAACTAACGTTTATTTTACAAGCAAAAAACCTAAATACACTAGGCTCAACTAATTGCACCAACAACAAGTTAAGCTAAGCAAGATATAAGTACTTCAAGCTCAATGGCTATCACAAGGAAAGTAAGCTCGGGTATAGAGATAACCGGGGCACGCGGAGACAACGATGTATTCCCGTGTTCCCTTACAAGTAAGGTACATCACGTTGGAGAGGTGTGGGATTCCATGAAGGATTTCCCAATGCCACGAAGGCTCACCTTCTTCTCCGAGTCTATCCCGCGAAGGAATAGGCCCTTTCCTTATGGCTAGCTTTTCCTCCCCTCCGGAGATGGCAAGCTCCACAACCACTTCACAAGCTCCATGAAGGAGAAGCCCGAGTCTCTTCACAATCTTCCACAAAGAGGAAATCACGGCACCAACCGCCAAGCCAATTAGGAGGTCACCCTCCAAGAGTAACAAGCTCACGGTCTCTCACTCGAACAAATCCAAATGGAGAGATCAATACTTATGCAAGAATGCAAAGCAATAACACCAAGGGTGCTCAAATCCTCCACTCTCAAATTCCACCAAAGCAACAAATGCTAGGGAGGAATTAGGGAGGAAGAACAATGGTGGAAACCAACAAATGACTCCAAGATCTAGATCCAATGGATTCCCCTCACTTAGTGGACGAATTGATTGGTGGGGATTATAGATCTAGATCTCCTCTTCCAAAGCCCTAAAAAATATGCAAGAATCATAGGAGGGAAGGGAGAGGAATCAAGCTCAAATGGGTCAAGAATGGAGGTCAAAAACGTGCTAAAGAGCCTTGAAACTTTGGGGAAGAAGCCCCCCTTTTATACCCCTTCAAGGGGGATGACCGTTGGAAGCAAGATGCGCTGGGCGAACATGTTCCGGCGACGAAACCGGCGCCACCAGATCAGCCGCCAGATCAGCCGCCGAAATTTCTGGTCAAAACCGAAAGTTCCGGTATAAACCGAAACAACATACATAACAGTTTTTTGGCGGTTTGACAGAAATTTTCGGCGGTCGCCGGAAATTCCGGCCAGAGGCTTGGTCCCGCTGGAACAAAACAGGGCACACAAAAATGACGATATTTTTGCGTTTGAACTCCGATTTCGATGATCTTGGGCTTGTTTTGACGAGGACAACAAGCTCTACAAGATGGTTCATAGAAACATCATAGTACAACAAAGAAGGATAGAACCAAATAAAGAAAGGTAAGAAACCTTCCTACACAAAGAACCGATAAAATCTTCAAACTCGAAAACGCCATAGAAGATGCATATGAATTCTGTTTTGATGAACTTGGGCTTGTTGAAGAGCTAGCAACAAGATCAATAACCTCACATGGATAAACACCAAGAAGCAACAAAATAGGAAGATGCAAAGTAATGCAAAGGATTGAGCTCCCTATGACGAGGTGATCAAGTTACCCAACCGAAAGCCACTCTTAATAGTACGGCTATGTATCCTATAACACGGTCTCCCAACAACCACATTGAGACCGGTAAAAGGAAAACCTAGCAAGGCCATACCTTTGCCTTGCGCATCCCGCTTGATCTTGATGACAACACTTCAATCTCCATCCAAGCCGGAATGCATCACTTGATCATTGTTGCTTCGTGAAGACTCCTAATTTGCTCCCTCATACACCACTATTGGATAACTTCATTAATACATGTCCTCACATGTCCATTATCACCAATATGGACGGCAAGCTTCAAGTAAATGATCTTCTCGAGATTCTTATCTTGAACTTGCCCTTCTCAACCTTGATGACGATCACCACTTGATGTCATCCTCTCATGGGCTATATAAGATCTTCACTTTTGAAGCATGCCCATGGAAAGATACCTATCCCATATAGAAAACGCGAAGACACATATATAATGGGTTAGTTCATGATGCATAATTGACAAGGCTTACCATACCACAAGATCCATGTGCTACATTCTTTATGCTTCATGTGTTGACCAACTTGAAATCACTCTTCACTCTTTGTATAGGTCAACCATGTATCTTCTCATGCTCCATCTCAATATCTTGAGGTACATAAAGAACTCTTAATTTGATTACATGCTCTAAATCTTAGTCAATCATAGCTCAACTAATGAGGCTATCATGACACCGTCTTAGAGCCATATCTTGAATTCTTCTATTGAGATCACACTCTCAAGATGTTCATCATATCATATTCTTCTCTTCAAATCGATGATCTTGATGCCAATACTCAAGGTATATCTTTATCTTCATGTCATCCATACTTGAATCCAAAACATAGAATACAAGCATGACCCATGGAATATTCCTTCATATAAAACTCAGTGAAAACATTAGTCCATAGGGATTGTCATTAATCACCAAAACAACACATAGGGGCAATTACTCTTTGAATCTCCCCCATTTTGGTAATTGATGACAATCACAACAAGAGGGTTTGTATAATGAATATTAGAAACAAGTACGCAGCTTATCCAAGAATAAGTTGTGTACAAAAGGTTGCATTTGATATGGTCAAGTAACACAAAGCTACTAGCACATATCAAAACTGATTCTACTTACACAAACTACAACTAATGTAAGAGATGTGAGTAGAACCAACATATATAGAGCAAACTCCCCCACAATATATGCATGTGTGATGAACTTGAATTTCATTGCATACATTGTCAAGAATAAACTTTGGGAGAGTTTACACTATATATACAACCATGCAAAACATAATAAAGATGAAATGCATGAAAGGCAAACACTTAATAACAAACCAATCTTAAGTATAAAACCATTTCCCTTAAACCCTCTAAACTTCTCCCCCATTGACAACAAGTGCCAAAATGGATGACAAAGTTAGAAGGCCAATATAGTATGAGTTTCTCCCCAAGGTGTGCATTTCTCATAATTTGAGTGAAATCAAATGCATGTAGCCAATAACGAATATTTGGAGGAAATCAAGCTATATTGAGGATCAAAGATTTCTACAAGGATAAAACGGTGAAGAAACTTCAACGGATGAATCAAGCAATCCAATGATCCAAAAAATCAAATGGAAAAATAGTGCTCGAAATGAAATAAGGAAGCTCCCCAAGGTTCGTGCATAAATTTTAATTATTGCATTTGAATACAATATGCACAAACATGGAATCATCACTCCCTCTATATTATTTAGAACACAATCAAGATACAAGGAGTAGATATAAATAAATACACTTATCAAGAAAATCTTAAGTCCAAAAGAAACCAAATATGAGATATGAGTGCGTGAAGATGCAATAAAAGTAAACCAAACACTCATAAGTCAAGACCTTACCAATACCATTAAAAACCAAGATGATAAGAGATATGGTCGGCAAAGAGCGATGATATCAAGGCGATATATTAACACTCTCATGTATATAAGTTTATAAGTGGACAAAACATGAGAATAATCCACAAATAAACAACATACATAAGAGGTTAATAAAATAAGAAAACATGATATCCAAGAGTAAGTCATAAGATATACCAAAGATGATATTTTTGCTTAAGTGCATATATAGACCATGGCTCTATTTTCTCTTATGGTATATCAATGAACTTCACCAAAGAAAAAAAATAAAAACCTCAAAAACATCACAACTAACACTAAGGGAACAAATGCTAGTTGGGATACTTTGAGAAAGGCAACAAGTAGCAAAAGGAAGGATTCAAAGCAATTTCAACAATATTGCACATGAGAGTACCTTGAGGAATTGATATGCAATAAATTGCTAGAAGGCATATTTGGAATTGGTGAATCATGAACATGATTTTTTATACTCCCCATTATATGCATCATCTCACATTACTCACATAAGCAATAAGGATAAAGAAGTCTTTCAAAGATCCTTGCAAGAACCGCAACATTTACAAATGGATAAATTCATGCCAAGATGCAACCTACAAGAGATTGGATGAAAGAATAGTATGCATGAATAAGATACTTGTTACCGAGATAGCAATGGTATGATGTAGTAGATAAGAATTTTTCGATCATCCTAGCTTGGCTCCAATTATCATGTGGTGACAACACTTTCCTTATAGACGAGACAAGCATCCATTGCATCTCCAATGTACCTAAAAAAACATTTAAGTACATCTTGGTCCCAAAATTATTGGGTCCAAAGTGGTTAGACTAACCACAACACACAGGACACACTCCATAAAAATATGTACATATTTAGAGATGAAATTTGAATTTCATGCACATCTTAGCCGTTTAAGGATTTGATGGAGTATACCCTATATATTGGATCAAAGAAAGAAAACACATGGAGACTTTCAATATCCAAAGAAGATATAATTTAGAAAAACACCAAAATATTCAATAAGGCATACAAGGTGTGACAAAAGACATTTGTTGCCCAAACAATATCAAAGAATCAAATCAACACAAGATTTGTTCAACGAAGTTCAACAAATGAACTAAGCAAAAACTATTGAGAAAAAAAGATGAACAAAAAAACTCAAAGATTTATCTCATTCAAGCAAATAAAATAGAGAATAAAGAATGAGATAACAAACTCCCAAAAGAGCAAGGTTTCAACAAATAAACCAAACCCTTAACACTTTTCACAATGGCACAAGGTTCTGCGAAGAAAAGGTTTGTATTCCATTAAAACACATTTTATAATAATCAAAAACATCATCAAAGAGATGTTCAAAAGCCAAGGAACACAATGGGAGCCACAACAAATTTTTGGAAAGAAAATAAGGCAATAAGAGGTGAAATCCAAGGTGAAGATGATCCACAAATGCTACCACACATAAGTATATCAATTGTCGAAGACAATGAGTGTATTGGAATTTATTTTTGGTGGTATATTGCATGGATATTAAAGATAAATCTTCACAATAAAAAAAGCATAGGATAGGAATAAAAGTATTAAGCACTATGCAAATATATAGATTATTGATAGCTTCAATCTAGTCACACAATCATGCAAAGCAATGCTTATAATAACTTGAAGCAAATGGTCTCCCAAATAAGATATAGAGATATGTATCTGAGGAAGACCGCATCAAGAATTTCTTACTCAAACAAAGACCGAAAATACGAGCAATAAAATATTCTAACAAAAATAGGACCTTGTTTGAGCCAACTTGCCACCTAGAATAATCAACAATATCAACTCTAAGTGGCACTACCTCATATGTTCACATTTCCTAGGATTATGATATGCAAAAGAAGCATATTACTCCCCCATAATGTGATATTCATTTTTTCTTAATAAGAGGCAAAGCAACCTCAACTAGAGAGAATTAATGGATATTTAGAATTTGAATTTCTCATGAGTATGACACACCACATAGTGACTATATAAGCTTGCAATATCAATACTAAGTGGTAGTACTCATTTACACACATTTTAAGGTTTGAGAGATGCTCGAGTCATGTCACTCCCCCAAAATGGGATGTTCCATTAACCACTCAAAAAGAGCCAAATAAGATATCATCAAGATGCATTAGAGGCTACAAGCAAAACACACGAGTAAACGATGTGCCAAACACCTATACATACTTGAATACACAAAATAATCAAGCATGAGGCACACCAAATACAAACACATACTTGGTACAAAACCAAAACATGTAAAGGGGGCAAGTAACTTACAAAATAAATGAGTTAAGTACAAGTTACCGCAAAGAGGCACATTGGATATAAGATAGGGAAATGATAATCCTTATGACTTGGCTTGATAAAATATAATATATGAAGATCCCTTAATTCTTCATGAGTTAGCAAAGTCTCCAATTCCCTCCATAAACACCTATTGATCAATTTTGAGTTTGTTTGTCCCCAACCAAGTTGGGTCCTAAGAGGTTAGTCACAATAGGCTTGGAAACCCAAATGGTTCTTTTCTTGACACCACTTTGAGTTCCAATGAACTTGGCAAACACATTGCCATCCTTATCCTTCCTAAGAGAATAATCATCATCAACAATGATAGGGTTAGATAAGGTACCGTTTGAACATGAAGAGGCAAAGTGCCCCTTCACACAACATATGTAGCAACAAGTGCTCCCCTTTCTCTTCTTCATTGATTTCTTGGCTTGGGGAGCATTATCTTGATTCTTCTTTGGAAGTGGCCTAACTTCAACTTGGGCTTGAACATGAACTTGTGTCCGCTTCCCTTGTTGCTTCTCACTCAAGTGCTTTTTCTTTAATGGACAAGATCTTACATGATGTCCTTCAACCTTGCACTTGAAGCAAATAATCTTGGACAAATTATTGACTTGGTTTTGGCCCTTCTTCTTGTTTCCCTTGGACTTGTTCTTGTTATTGGAGTTGAATCCAAGTCCACTTTTATCATTAGGGGATTTTTGAACATTAAAAATATTATCGAGTGTGGATTTCCCTTCATGACTCTTTTCCAAGTCATTCCTCAACGAGGTGACTTGGGCCTTGAGCTCTTTGATTTCCTCTACATGGTTAGTAGAAATACAAGTACTAGAGGAAGTAGAAGCTTCATTGTTAGAGCAACAAGGCAAAGCAAGTAATCCAACACAAGGTTTATCAATAGTATGGCTAGATGGATTACTAGGACTAGCACACGGCAAAATAACATTTTGAGTAGAAGTTGTGCTAATGTCCAAAAGAGGCTCACAAGATGTTACCTTGGTAATACTTGCCTCACGAGCTAACATTAGCCCATCATGGGAGATTAGAAGATCATTATGAGAGACCGAGAGCTTTTCATGACTTTCTTCCATTTTCCTATACTTGCTAGTTAGCAACTCAAGTTGAGCCCTTAGCTCAACGTTCTCCTTTAGGGTAGATGCTTCACAAGAAGTAGAGTTAGTATCACAAGCATCATTAATGGAATTTTCCTTTTCAAGATCATAAGATTCATTTTTTTGTGTGAGGAGACAATTAGTGTGCTTATCCTCGGCAAGCTCTTGCTTAAGGATATTGAATCTCTGACTCCCATCATCAAGTTGGAAATCCAACTCCTTTATGGTTCCCGTTTGTTTAGTTATGGTGTCCATAACGTGTTTGAGACAAGTAAGGGCCTTATTATTACCACGAAGAGAGGTACACAAAAAGGTCAACTCAAGCAAGAGAGCAATAGTATCCTCATCAATGTCATCATCACTATCATCATTATCATTGCTATTATCTTTAGAAGATATATATTGGGATCCAAAGTAGGAGATACCTTTGATCTTCTTGCCATAAGGCACATGTGAGCACGGGAGGATGAAGATGAGGATATTCTTAAATCTTCATTCATGATCATGTCTTGCTCCATAGAATGTTTGATTTCCTTTACATTGTTAGATAAACAACTAGAGGAAATAGAAGCATTTTGTTCATGGGAACAAGGCAAATCAAGCATATCATCTACACTAGTACTCAAATATTTTTTAGATGATATGCAAGGACTAGCAACACAAGGGGATATAGCATCATTGATGCAAGAAGTGGTTAAGTCCAAACGAGAAGCATTGAAATGGGATAGAGATGAAGGGTCATCATTAGCGAGCACAATATCACATTGAAATTCCCAAAACCACTCACCATATCTTTACCTTGTGTCTTGCCACACGTTGGTGAAGCGGATGAAGATGAGAAGTCATCGCGGTCAGAGGTGGAAGCAACTTGGATCTCTTCATGATGTGAAGGAAAAGAGATCTCCTCGGAGAAACCACCGACAATATTAGAGATGGAACCACCCAATATTTCTTTAAGCTTGGTCCACTTCTCATGAGATGACTTGCGTTTTACAATCTTCAAGAACAAATTAACTGTGGGGATCAAAGAGAAAATAATCGCATTAGATACTTGAGCTTCGAGATGTAAATTTTTCTCATCCTCTAAAGATAGATTTTGAGGATCCATCAGAGGATAAAAACCTACATCTATAAATCGCTCAATATTTGGACACAAGGTCCTAAGATTACAAAGCAAGCAATTTCTCCACAAAGCATAATTTGTGCCATCAAATATAATTGTGTCATTATGCACTATACTACTAGCCGACATCTTTACACTCTAGGCGGTGAAGCCTAAACAAGGAGAGACCTTGCTTTGATACCAATTGAAAGGATAGAGATGTCGCCTAGAGGGGGGTGAATAGGCAATTTCAAAACTACTACGGTTTTGGGTTGATAGAATGCGGAATTAAACTAATGTTTATTTTACAAGTACAAAACCTAAATACACTAGGCTCAACTAATTGCACCAACAAAAAGTTAAGCTAAGCAACATATAAGTACTTCAAGTTCGATGGCTATCACAAGGAAAGTAAGATCGGGTATAGAGATAACCGAGGCATGCGGAGACGAAGATGTATTCCCGTGTTCCCTTACAAGTAAGGTACATCGTGTTGGAGAGGTGTGGGATTCCACGAAGGATTTCCCAATGCCACGAAGGCTCACCTTCTTCTCCGAGTCTATCCCACAAAGGAATAGGCCCTTTCCTTATGGATAGATTTTCCTCCACTCCGAAGATGGCAAGCTCCACAACCACTTCACAAGCTCCACGAAGGAGAAGCCCGAGTCTCTTCACAATCTTCCACAAAGAGGACATCACGGCACCAACCGCCAAGCCAACTAGGAGGTCACCCTCCAAGAGTAACAATCTCACGGTCTCTCACTCAAACAAATCGAAATGGAGAGCTCAACGCTTATGCAAGAATGCAAAGCAATAACACCAAGGATGCTCAAATCCTCCACTCTCAAATTCCACCATAGCAAAAAGTGCTAGGGAGGAATTAGGGAGGAAGAACAATGGTGGAAACCAACAAATGACTCCAAGATCTAGATCGAATGGGTTCTCCTCGCTTAGAGGAGGAATTGATTGGTGGGGATTGCAGATCTAGATCTCCTCTTCCAAAGCCCTCAAAAAGATGCAAGAATCATAGGAGGGAAGGAAGAGGAAGCAAGCTCAAAGGGGTCAATAAGGGAGGTCAAAAACGTGCTAAAGAGCCTTGGAACTTTGGGGAAGAAGCCCCCCTTTTATACCCCTTCAAGGGGTATGACCGTTGGAAGAAAGATGCGCTGGGCGAACACGTTCTAGCGACGAAACCGGCGACGTCGAATCGGCCGCCGGAATTTTCGGTCAAACCCGAAAGTTTCAGGACAAACCGAAACAACATATAGAACAGTTTTTCAGCGGTTTGCCGGAAATTTCCGGCGGTCGCCGAAAATTCCGGCCACGCGCTTTGTCCCGCCGGAATTCCCGCTGGAACAAAACAGGGCACACGAAAACGACGATAATTTTTGCGTCCGGACTCCGATTTCGATGATCTTGGGATTGTTTTGACGAGGACAACAAGATCTAAAAGATGGTGCATAGAAACATAATAGTCCAGCAAAGAAGAATAGAATCAAATAAAGAAAGGTAAGAAACCTCCCTACACGAAGAACTGATAAAACCTTCAAACTCGAAAATGCCATAGAAGATGCATATGAATTCCGTTTTCGATGAACTTGGGCTTCTTTAAGACCTAGCAACATGCTCAAGAACCTAACATGGAGAAACAGCAAGAAGCAAAAAAATAGGAAGATGCAAAGTATGCAAATGATTGAGCTCCCTATGACGATGTGATCAAGTTATCCAACCGAAAGCCCCTCTTAATAGTGCGGCTATGTATCCTATAACACAATATCCAAACAACCACCTTGAGACCCGTAAAAGTAAAACCTAGCAAGGCCATACCTTTGCCTTGCGCATCCCGCTTGATCTTGATGACAACACTTCAATCTCCATCCAAGCCGGAATGCATAACTTGATCATTGTTGCTTCGTGAAGACTCCTAATTTGCTCCCCCAAACACCACTATTGGATAGCTTCATTAATACATGTCTTCACATGTCTATTATCACCAATATGGATGGCAAGCTTCAAGCAAATGATCTTCTTGAGATGCTTATCTTGAACTTGCCCTTCTCAACCTTGATGACGATCACCACTTGATGTCATCCTCTCATGGGCTATATAAGATCTTCACTTTTGAAGCATGCCCATAATTGACAAGGCTTACCATACCACAAGATCCATGTGGTACATTCTTTATGATTCATGTGTTGACCAACTTAAAATCACTCTTCTTGTATAGGTCAACCATGTATCTTCTCATGCTCCATCTCAATATCTTGAGGTAATAAAGAACTCTTAATTTGATTACATGCTCTAAATCTTAGTTAATCATAGCTCAACTAGTGAGGCTATCATGACACCGTCTTAGAGCCATATCTTGAATTCTTCTATTCAGATCACACTCTCAAGATCTTGATCAAATCATATTCTTCTCTTTAACTCGATGATCTTGATGCCAATACTCAAGGTATATCTTTATCTTCATGTCATCCATACTTGAATCCAAAACATAGAATACAAGCATGACCTATGGAATATTCATTCATATAAAACTTAGTGAAAACATTAGTTCATAGGGATTGTTATTAATCACCAAAACCACACATAGGGGCAATTACTCTTTCACCGGCTGAGGCAGAAGCCGTGCGTCGGGCGGAGGCCTTGGCAGCGATGGCGGCGACGGAGCTCGCCGACCAAGAGGCGAGGGACCACTAGGCCACCGAGATGGATAAGGCCCTGACGAGCCGGACGATGGAGGGTCGTAGGAAGGAGGCGGGCAAGGCGGTGGTTCGCGGCCAGGCACACGGCCGTCACCGCAAACGCCTCCGGCAGAGAGCCATCTGGTCCGCTAGAGCGGCGATCGACGGGGTCGGCGGCAGCAACAACGGTGGTCGTGGCAACGACGACGAGTAACTATAGCGATGTCATCCTCTAGCAGCAGTAACAGTAGCAGTCCCCTTTTATTTTGTTTAAACATGCCTTTTTGTACTGGCAGGGCTAATCTAATAAAAAACTATCTTTTAAATACTAATGTTTTACTTATATATGGGCCCCGGGTGGCCGACTAGCAGAACACCCTTGCGGTCCGCGCGTTTCCGGACCGACACAATCGATTGACCAGATTTGATGCATTGATGGATTGAGCCGAACGCATCAGTCCGAATGGATCGTGCCGTTGGAGCATCAAGAACGTCCCAAACGTCCGTGCAAACGAGTTCAGACGCGTTCGAACAGGTTAGATCGCCCCGATGGAGATACCCTTAGCCATGGCCTCTATAAATACCGGGTTGGATCGACGCGTTCGGACATGTTGAGTTTGTTCCGGTAGAGATACCCTTACCTGGTATTTATAGAGGCTCTTGGAAGCAGAGGCGATGCGATCGCATGTGGTTCCGAGCTGGCGCGCCAGGATAATTTCCGATATGATATCTCATTCGATTTGGAGCCGCATACACCCCTGATAGCTTCAAGTGTGTTTATGTGTTTATATTCCTTTGTGCATGTTCCGTCCAGTTGATGTATTTGTTTGCTTTGCTGGATTATTAAGCATGTGGCGACGGTCGGCATGCATTTAGTGGTAAATGGGCATGCAGCGCATGTGTCCAGGGGTTGATCTGACCAGGGCTTCAAAGCCACTAAGCACAGCTTGGTTTACATTAGCTTGTACCGTAGTGCCTCTGTTACCGTAGCTCTAGCTGTCGAAACAATTCCCTGACAAAGGTTTCACCGGAAAAAAACAGAATCTGCTTCGCGTTTTTGCTCTCGTGAGCGGACGGCGGCGGCGACGGAAAAGAGTCGTCCCAATCTCATCCGGCCAGGGCATTGGCCTTGGTCCCTTCTCCCTTCGCCTGTCGCTCCGGCGGCAGCGGGAGGGGAGGGGGCTCATTCCTTCGTTCTGGCCTAATAGTTAGGGTTAGGTTTTGTCTTCTTTGGTGTGACGTCGGGATGGTGGAAGCGGCGTCTATGCGAATAAATCTGCCTTAACTCTACTCCAACATCGGCGATGACCTTCGAAGCGGCGCCTCGGAGTTGATGGCAACGTGTGCTGATCGGTCCTTCAGATCGACAACTTGGTCTTCTCGCCGTCCTTTAGATCTGGCGAGAACAGTTTCTCGGTGTGTCGCCGGCGTTCGTTGTTATTCGCGACGGTTGGCGGCCGGGGCGAGGTGGTTCTTCTAAAACGACGATGTTGGTCTGGAGGTGGTGGATTTGCCATTCTTCTCTGACTTCGTCGATGGGAGGCAGCGGATCTTGGTCCAAGACAACATGGGGACGTCTCCCGGTCGACGTGCCACAACGACATGTGCCTCGCTGTGTGCAATAGGCCTGTTCATCGACTCACAAAGCCTTGTTGGCGATGATGCGGTTTTGGATCTTGCAATGGTGGAGGTTCGGCGTCTCTTCCGGCGTCTGCCTTGGTGGAGCTGGTGTGTAACATCCCAAAAATATTAAGCTTGGATCATCAAACTCTAGTCATCAAAATTAGGGTTAACAAAAACTTTCCCAGCTAAAAATATGAAAGCATTCATATGTGTGTGTATTCAAAATTTGGATTCTTTTGAATTGCCATGATTCTGTGTTTCTTTGCTTGTAAATGGATTTTTAGGTGAAATAAACATCATCTAAACAATTCCCAAACTTTTCCCAAAGACAAACAACTCAAAATAAACAAATTAAGTGAATGGTTACTTTGGCCAAATTAACTATCATGCCTACGTTGGCTATTCCAAGCACTCAAAACTTAACAGAAACATTTGTGGATCTTTGTACCCCTTGTTAGTACTCATAATGAGGTACCAAGGCCCACTTTGTGATCTTTCAAAAACATTCAAATGCTAAGTTTAAATGACAGTTTAAAATTGAATCTATCTCATATGGGAAGATTCCCATATTTCAAAAACCACTCAAACAAGCTCAATTTTCAAAATCCAAGCACCCACAGAATCCCCAGCACATGCCTAGCACACCCACCAAAAATCTTTTCAAAATTCAAAATTTAAAATTCAAGTTCTTGCGGCCATTTTATCAAACACCTTGCAGATTCAAATCAAACAAATCACAAACACTATAGTGTACAGTAAATTTGGCCTAACTTGTCCCCTCTCTGGTTGCAACTAGTCTTTATTAGATCATTTATCTCAATTGTAAACATCTAGCACCACTGTGAGCTTGCCTTGCCATCAATGGTAAGCAGGCCGAGCCTCACCATGCCACCCCATTGTCGCCGGCCAGATAGCAGCCACCCTAGCCTTGCCCACCTTGTCTGAGAGGTAGCCAACACCTCACCTCCGCCCACTGTCCCCTCCCCAAGCCAGTGCAAGCCGTGGACCACCAGGAACACCGCGCGCCCAGTGCCACTGCGACATGCCGAGCCCGCCCCAGAGCGCCGCACCCGGCACGCGTGCACACGCCGCCCCTCGACCGCAGCCCGTGCCCACCGCTTCGCCATGATCCCAGGAACACACCAGACACCCCCGTTCGCCGCCCCGTACCCCGTAGCCACGGCTCGTCGCGGAGTTCGCCGCCTCTGCCGCGTAGAGCAACACACGTTCCCGACCGATTGTCACCGCCCCTACACACGCATTTAAGCTCTAGAGCATCGCCAGGAGACCGCCCGTGATCGCCAACCTCAGCCATGCCGCTAGCCGTCCGTAGCCATGTCGCCATCATCGCCTGCCCATCCCTCTCGGTCTCGCCGTCGAGCCTATAAAAGGAGGCCACCCCCAGCCATTTGAAGCACACCATTCCACTCCCCTCACCTCACTGATAGTTCCACCTTCGAGCCGGAGCACGAGGAGCAGCAGCTCGCCGGAATTGCGCCGGAGCAGGCCGCCTCTGGAGAAGAAGGGGGCCGTTGATTTTGACCACCCCTGGAGCTGCCTCAAACGTCCCTGAGATCACCGTCGACCACTCGTTCGTTTGCCCGCCTCGCCACCGTTGCTGGAGCCCTGGTATGCCCCCTATGCACCCCCACTGAGCCGCTAGGGTTCGAGCTTGCCGGAGACATGTTCATCATCGACGACGACCCTTAGCCGTCGATCGCCCTTCTAATCCAACGAACCACACCGCCTCGTACCGCTTCGCGCTTATGAGCCACTGACTGGTGGAACCCCCCTGTCAGCTGCACCCCGCGCTGTGGAGTGACACTGGGCCGGCCCATTAACCTCTCCCGCGCGACCCAACAGTTTGAATTTAGACTTTTCCTTTTTAATTCAAACCCAGTTCTATACCTAGTTTCAAAAATCAACCCAGCTTGATTTAATTAACCAAATTACATGAAACCAATTTTGTTAGAAAGGTACTGAAAATCTTAATCCAAACCCGTTGGATTCAGATCATTTGGATCTTTAGATCAACCTTGGTAAAAATAACAAGTCAGAAGCTTTCTGCATTCAAACATTTTTCAAATTTCAACCATAAGAGCTTTTGAGTTGATTCCAACTCTCAAAAATCACATTTGATCATACCTTTCAGAATATATAAAAACATATGGGTTTCACTAAAGAAATAATGTTCAAGTAAAAAAAGGATGCCACATAGGCATTTCTAGTCATTTTATTTATTTAAAATAAAAAGGTTAAACCTTATTAATTTGTGACACCACTTTAAATCGCATTCCCATGTACTGAAATATGTGGTGATGACATGTGTCAACATGATCCCATGTTTGAGTTGGAGAATATTAAACCTTAAGTAGTTTTTCAATGAGTAGAAATTACTTTTCTAAAAATAAAATAAATAAGACAAAAGCTTTAATCTTGTAATGTTAGTGATGATGCTAGATCATCTATAGTACACTTTTGTGTGATAATTGAAAATAGTTAAGTATTGTTTGGTGATTGCGTACCTCGTATTTATTTATAGACGCTAGTATCGACCAAGGATACAAGGAGGAAGGAGGATACTACGAGGAAGAAGCCGAGGAGAACTTCAACAACTGCTTTGCACAAGGAAAGCCTAATACTACTAGTTGAATATGCAAGCTATTAACTTAGCAAGTTAATCCTTGCAAGATACCCTACTTATGCAAGCTAATACTTGCTTGTTACCATGCCAACTATATGCCTTAAGCATATGTGATCATACCCACTTAATAACCCAATCCTAGTTTTACTTGCAAGCTTTATACTTTATTTCTTTATCAAAGCTATCTCTTAGAGTTTACTTAAGTGACTTGTAGATACTAGGAATATAATGGAAGGTTGCATAAAGAGCATTAAATTTGGCCTAAGAGAGATAATCGTGATGTCATCCTAAGGCATGAGATTGAACTTAATTAAACTCCACTTGTTTACCAGCCCTCAATAGTACTTACCCCACTTGTAGATGCTAGTGCTAAGCATAAAACTTGATCAACTTTAGATGGAAATACTTGGTGAAAATGGTTATGAAAACCTTGGAATGATGAGTCATTCTACTGAAATGTTTTGACATGTGTTTCCAAACACCAGATGATTTTGATGATGAAAATGTTGAGGCATGAGCCTTAGCCCTTTTATAAAACTGATGGTTGTCTGAATGCGATACCATTCCAATTTTACCGTACAACCACAATACCCGAAAATTGGGTAGGACTTGACTGGAAACTTACATATCTTAGTATGGGTTCCCTCATGGCCAAGGTCTGAGCTGAGGCTACCTTGTGAAGATTGGCCACCTGTGCAGTACCCAAGATGACAGTTGGTCATGGTTGGGAGGCCAAACTCACAGGAGAGGTGCATATACTAGGGCGTGTAATTGAAAGGTTAGGATTGATTATTCGCATACTGAGTATGGTGAATTCAGGATTTTTTTCCTGACGGATGTATCGAATATTGTGGTGAAAGTGTATAATCTCTGCAGAGTGTCAAACTATTCGAATAGCCGCGTCCGCGGTTATGGACAGTTGGAGTGGCCATACTGTTCCCCCGTTAGATGTTTTCAAAATGACTTGTGAAATGAATTGAGACTTTGACTTGACCACAACAGGGTTGTGATATGAAATTCAAGTTCCCATTTAGGTGTTATAAAACTTCAACCAGCTTTCTTTGCTTCTGAACTTAGTAGAGGTAAATCTAGATTTTTGCAAAACAACCCTAGAGCTTAGTGTCCTACTACAAAAACCCTCTTAACTATTAGTATTAGTTTGCGAGTACTTAAAGAGTACTCATGGCTTTGTTCCTGGCTATTCTCGTGGCCAGACTATGAAGAGGAGTACCAGGATGATGGACCGCAGGAAGGATATGACAAATAGGATCATCTTCCATCGACAGCATTGCCTGTGACCCCGAAGATGGAGCTTCGCCTAAGCTATCGTTACTATTACGTTATTCAGCTGTTTGAGTTGTATTAAGAACTGGATCATGAGATCCTTATTTGTGTAAGAACTTATGTATGATTTGTAATGGATGTTGTACTGTGATATCCAAATCTATTATGTCTCGCAAAAATGGTAATCCTGGGATTGCAATGTATGGCATAACAGACATCTGGGATTAAAAATCCGGGTGTTGACATGGTGTTGGGCGGCGGCCGCTGGCTATGGTGGTTGCGAGAAATTCTAAAGATCATTTTGTATTTCTCGATTTCTTAGGATTTTATCTGTATATTCAGGACAATCAGTTTATCCCGGTCTGTCTTTTAGTTTTCATGTATGTTGCATCATGTAACTTGATTTTCTATTAATGAAATACATGTATTGCTTTAAAAAAAATTCCCTAATAAGTGACAACTTTTTTTCTCTAGATCAAAGGCCTCCCTGCCCGCTCAATTTAAAAGTATAAATTCCAGTTTTACATCCTCCGTAGAGGCAAAGTACCAAGCAACATTAATAAAAGTTATATGCATCAGTCGATGCAGAGACCATGGTCAAAGTATACCAAGCATCAAAGTAAACTAAAACAGTAAAGTACAATGTTTTTCATCGAACTGCTATTTTATATCTCTATGCCCCCAGGATTTTGAAGTCTTCATGCGATTCTCGAATCGAGCCTCTAGGGTTCCAGGTCTAACCAGCTTCAAAGTCAAGTTTCCATAGCGCAGGTATGAAAATGGAGGTGTTATTATGACCAGTTCTCACATAAATTATGACTGTGTCACTGTAAACCTGTCAATTGGTGAAATGCCACCAGCAATCACAGATTTGTTCATCTATACCCCTGGTTATGTTTGACGATGTCTGCAGTTTTCTTTGGCTAACTTGCCGTCTGTCTGACTTGGTTTTTGTAAACCCCCTGACCACATGTTCATAAATCAGAAGCCGGTATAATCCAAATGTGGATGCAAGACGTACTACCGTGGATGTCGTTCGACAACCCCACAAGCAGACCACAATGGCAGGACACGGTACTGGCCAACAATTCCATCCACATTCAAAGTTACTAGAAGGACCTTGCGCGCTTTGCTGCGCCATTTCTTATTGTTCCCGTCTTTTTTGCGAGATATGTGCATTTTAACTGTGATTATCGCTGGATGACCATATGAACTCTAGTTTTCTTGTAGTACATAGTGAATTAAATTAAACAATATTCACGCACCGTAGGTGCACTCTAGGACATAGGTGGCAAGTAAAATCAATGCATCAATGGCACCAATGGTTAAGAGAAAAGATCCTCTGGCTATTTATTAACTGATTTTTGAAATGAGTTTGATACTACTAAATCAGTTCCATAATATAGAACGTCTTGACAAAGTGATTTGTTTGCTACAACGTTCTACATTATGGAATGGAGGTAGTACAAAAGAAGCTTCACAATAGAAAGTTAAAGTACGAAGAACATGTGAAAATATAGGCATAAAGGAGATCCTTGCATGATATTTCCAACACCAAAATTTCAAGCATTAGACAACACATCTTTTGTTATGGCTATAACATACACACCACATTATATTCAATATGTATTATAGTTAGCAGAAACATCTCTGAAAGTTAAATAACAATGTTCCCTTAAGAAAATATGAGCTAAGATTTTAGCAAGAATATATACACTTGTAGAAATTCTAGTGACATTTTTACAATTCATCTTCAGAGTTGTAGCAACACGGAATATTTAATCACTCTTATCTAATGAATGGATCATTCAGCATACACTTCAAGTTTGCATTACTAAAAACTATGTTACTCATAATCAAAGATAAGCAGTAGCAGTGTTGGTAATAGAAGGTCAGGGCATTTTAGAGGACTCTGGAACATACTTGGTAGTTAGTAGGAACAACTAAAAAATGGAGCACAATAGTTTTCCCTCAAATATTAGTCAGTAAAAGCTATAACTGAAGTATAAATAAGAAAATATAGAACATTGTTTTATTCACAAATAATATGCCCCAATCACAATTCTAAAATAACCACAACATTATATAGTAATCTACAGTGCTACCATTCGAAAGAGTGTCGAATGCGAATATCGACAATGTGCTCCAATGCTAAATAGGGTGCCTGCCTGCCATGGAACATGAGCATAAATTGAATTGACAGCTTAGATTTCTTACGCTGGTCTGCAACAAATTCTAGGTATGAAGGCATAAATAAAGTTCAATTTACTCTTAGACCCCCAATAAGGAAATCATGGTGATATGTCCACTTAATCATGTCACACCTTCAAGATACTAAAACGGATCATAAGAAATAATTTTCATCTGATCAGCCTCTAAGCCAACATTCACTAATATAAGACCACTGCATAAGAAGTCGCGCATTTTGGTATAATTATATGTGTCACGGTAGTAGTAGTAGTAATAGTCAGAAAATGCAATATGGATAATCGGTATGACCAAATTCAGTAACTGATGGTCTACAGAAAGATTAGCTGAATGCAAAAAGATCTACACTCGGCCATTTGCCAGTATTCAATAACCAATACAACAATTCCAGAGCAAAAACAATCCAAGGCCAAAAATAAATGCGTAGTAAAAGCAACAAAGAGATGAAATTGTGAACAAAAATATGTGTGTGTCATGCATAAGATTGTGTTTAGCTTAGCACGGGCCAACCGTACATCCTAGGTGTGTTTTATGCATAAGAATGTGCATAGGGCAACACCAGCTTAGCCATACTCCCCTGGTACTGCACACTATATTAGCACTAGAGTACCATGGATACTGATGTACCGCACTCTGCAGTCCTAAACAAATATGCAAAGAATAAGTTACAAAATATTCATATTCTATTTGCTTGTTGTTGAAGAGCGGAAACATTAGATGTACCATGAAGACATATTTAGTGCATTGGGGGTAGAAAAAAGATACAACGTCTGGATCTTCTCCATGAAAAACATCGAGTAATTTCATCATTGGCTAATACCCCAATCAGTAAATGTAAGCTAAGATACACCTGAGGCGCCACCATGTAGAAATCCCGTATGAGACTTCCTCAAAAAGCACATCATCATATTAGAAATTAAACTTTGTTGTCTGAGATGTCTTAACTAAGCATTGTCTAAACACTTAACGGCATGCAAGTAAAACTGTCAGATATTACATAGCTATACAATCTTGCAGAATTTCAAACATATCAAAATAGGCATATGTTGTACACATCAAATTAAGAACCAGGCTATCTGTGTGAGGAGAGCATGGTGCTTTATTTTCTGTTCCTGATGTAGGTTGTCGAAGTTGGAAGAGGTGAGACTTCATATGTGTGCTTGCAGTAACGCGAAGTAGATGGGTGTCCCTTCTCCGGTGCCTACCTTGTGGGCCGATAGAAACATGATTAACACATGTGAGATGGCTAATGAAGCGATTAAGTACCAGGTGAGAACAAAATGAGTGTGGGCATAAATAGAAAGAAGCAGTACTTTCCCTCAAGCATACTAACCGATGTTCTGAATGTTGTAGATAGATGGTGCTTTCCTTATTCCAAGAGAAGATGTGCTATGGATTTTCTATTTTATGTAGGTCATTCTGAAGGAGAAACAGCCTTGGTCTAGGTCATATTGCGGGTAGAGGAGGATTCAGTCGTTTGAGTTGGACTTGACGACGCTAGTCTAGTTGATGTCTTGATGATGCCCTGGCCTGAAGGTTCCTTCAGTAACAAATATGCATGACCCGACCCTGACTACAGGAAAGATTTGCTAGGCCGACGGCCGGCTGCCGTCGGCACAGGTTGTGCCGACGGTGGCCGTCGGCATAGTCCCCCCGGCATACGTCCTCGTCGGCATAGCTTCGTGGCCGTCGGCACAACCCCCCTCGGCATAGCGTCTTTTAGTGGGCCCCGCGTGTCAGTCACGTCCGTCTTCGCTAACGGTTCAGCCTGAAGCTACGCCGACGGCCAAGCCGTTGGCACAAGAATCGAGCTACGCCGATGGCTAGGCCGTCGGCATAGCCTAAAATATATTTTTATTTTTTATTTTTTTTTATTTTTTTTAATCTTTGAATTGTTTGACTCCTTAATCTCCCGTTTTAATCATTTTAACACTATTTATAGTTAATAATTGATTAAATTGCAGTCTTAGTCAAAGTTACCGTTTGGTCACCCATCCTAGCACTACTCCAGCTCTAGCACGCTTAACTTCCTTGTTCCTTCGGAATCTCTTCCCGCAAAGCAACTTACTCATTGTTGTCAATACTATGATATCATTCCTATTAACTCTTATATCATCATGTCATATGGTTGTAGTTTTTGAAATTACAAGCAATTACTTAAGTAAACAACAATGAATAAGTAAAAATATTATTAAATTCAAATAAAAATATAATGATTTTATTTTTTTGTATTTTTTATTTAATATGGAATAATTAATATCTTTAAATCTGTAAATCGGAATTCGGCAAATAATATGTCTAAATTGATTATAAAAATGAGAGGAATCCAAATATGATATCAATATCAACTTATCACAAACTATGTCGTGATTCTTATCATAATTTCATTTGCCCGTTTAAAACGGCACGCATAAAGATTCTTAGCTCGGGGCTGAGACTCGCTAAACTTGAAGTAAATCTATGATGAAACAACATATTTTGAATCTAAAAATGATTTTTGTAAAAAATCATGAGCATTCGATCATGTACCTGTAGTTCATATCTGACCCACTTCCTATCGATTCGGCAGGAATTTGTCTTTTTCACCAGGGGTAGACGGAAATGTTTAAGATCTCCGTGTTATGAAATTATCCATGTAAGGTGGTCTAGTATTTTTGAAAAATGTCACGGTAGTATTTTGAATTAGCCATTTCGTAGTTGCTTCACAAAACCGTCGGTTTTTTGCACTCGGTAAATGGAAAACGGCTTTTTGGTACGACGAAAAGGAAAACTTCCTCCTGAAACATTGTTCACCATCCCATGATGCATACTTATGCATAATATGGACACATTATCACAAACTATGCCTTCATTCTAGCCATAACATTGGTCATTTGACCCGAAAGCCAAGAAACCTCGAACGAGATAGGTCATTTTGTGAAGGTTTTTTGAGACATAATCAATATACCAAGTTTGATATTTTTCCTTCTAACTATGTCACATAATATGACACCACGTGAAGGTTTCATGTTGTTTGGATCGTTTTTGAATTTATAATGCCCGTTTTAAAATATCGTTAAACTTTGTCGAAGGGCGGGCATAAAGTTTCTTAGCTCGGGGCTGAGACTCGCTAAACTTGAGGTGGATCTATGATAAAACAACATATTTTGAACCTAAAAATGATTTTTATAAAAAATCATGAGCATCTGATCATGTACCTATAGTTCATATCTGACCCACTTCCTACCGATTCGGTAGGAATTTGTCTTTTTCACCAGGGATAGACGGAAATGTTTGAGATCCCTCTATTATGAAATTATCCATGTAAGGTGGTCTAGTATTTTTGAAAAATGTGAAGGTATTATTTTGAATTAGCCATTTGGTGGTTGCTTCATAAAACCGTCCGTTTTTTGCACTCGGTAAATGGAAAATGGCTTTTTGGTGCGACAAAAAGAAAAACTTCCTCCTAAAATATTGTTCGCCATCCCATAATGCACACATACGCATAATATGGACACATTATCACAAACTATGCCTTCATTCTAGCCATAACATTGATCATTTGACCCAAAAGCCAAGAAACCTCGAACGAGATATGTCATTTTGTGAAGGGTTTTTTGAGACATAATCAATATATACCAAGTTTGATATTTTTCCTTCTAACTATGTCACATAATATGACACCACGCGAAGGTTTCACGTTGTTTGGATCGTTTTTGAATTTATAATACCCGTTTTAAACTATATATAATATTTTATGTTTCACTTATTTTTTTATAAATGTGTAATAGTTGAGTGTAGATAGATAGGTCTTATTTTTCTGCAAATTTTGATATATTATTTGTATTTTTCTGAATTAGAATGATTTAGTTATGATTTTTCAAAAAATAATGAGATAAAAGGAAAAAAATCTGGAGGCCTACGCCGACGGCTAGGCCGTCGGCACAGACCAAACAAAAATTTTCAAAGGCCGTCGGCACAACCTGTCTGCCTAACGCCGTTTCCATCGCCGTGTCTAAACTGGGGCTACGCCGAGGGCTGTACCTATGCCGAGGGCCACCGTCGGCACAGCCCTCTGTACTATGCCGACGGTCACGCAACGCCAACGACTACCCTCGGCACCGTCACCTACGCCGACGGCCGTCCCTACGCCGATGGCCAGGCTGGTCAGCTGGCTAGGAAGGTAGGGGCCGTCGGCGTAGCCGGCCGGCCATCGGCACCTTAATTCTTTCCTGTAGTGCTGTCGAGAGATTTAAGATTTATCTAATTAGACAACACATGCCTAACTGAGGCAGCCTGAATAAATAAGCTAGAATCACTTTACCTAATTTGTACATTTGAATGTGCACAATTGAAATGCGATGTCAGGTGCATGTTTAGTGGAAGTGGGAGGCGGTGCCTCATGGTGATTCTGCCTTCTTAGTGAGCTTTCCGACGTTTGAGGATTTGGACAGGGTGGATGGAATCCTGATGACCGTTCCACTCAGTACCGCTCAGCTGACCTTCTCGGTATACAGGATGGAGGAGGTGCCGCATAAGCTTGAGATGCAGCAGGTTTGGTTACATGTGGAGGGGGTACCCCATATTCTGCGATCCTTTCAGGGTTTGTGGGCTGTTGGAGGACTCATGGGGAACACTCTTGATGTGGATTTATTCAGTCTGCGGAAGCGGGGGGTGTAGGGTTTCGTAGCATAGAAAACAAAAAATTTCTACCGCATACAAACAAACAAGCCAAGATCTATCTACTAGATTGTAGCAACGAGTTGATGGAATAACTCACCCTCGAAGATTCCAAAGTGTTTAACGAGAGCGGATTGGGTGATGTAGTCGTACTCTTCCCGATCTCAAGATCGCGTAGACGATCCTTCCGGCGCTGCGTTCCGGCAGCGCTCCCGCAGTCGGTCACACGTTCGGTACTCGACGAAGACCTTCCTCTCCCTTGTTCCAGCAGGCAGCGGAGGTTGTAGCACTCTCCTCGTGATTCCGGCAGCACAACGGCGTGGTACCGGAAGTAGAGGGGAGATCTCGCAGGGCTTCGCCTTAAGCCGGAGCGAGTATGGTGGAGTATGAGAGAGTCCTTGGTGTTCTAGGGTTTAGACACACCAAGGAGGGGGCAAGCCGACGGCTAGGGTTTTGCCCTAGGGCCGGCGGCGGCTATGGAGGCGGCGGCGGCTTGGGGCTAGGGTTTGGAGGAGAGGATCTTGTGTGTCAAGGAGGGGAGCCCTGCCCCTCCTTATATAGGTGGAGGGGGCCGGCCGGCCAAGGGGAGGGAGAGGAGTCCCTCCCCAACTCGGCTTGGGTGGGCGCCGCCGGTTGGAGGAGGGAACTCCTCCCCAACTCGGTTTCCCACTCCTCCTCTTTTCCTCTTTCCAAATTTAGCCGTTTGACTTTTCAAACTAGCTGTTTGACTTTTCAAACTAGGATTTGAATTAATCCTTTATTTGGTTCAGCGATGACACTTAGTACATGATGCAATCATACCAACTTGATACAACACATTCATGTACCCTTCCCCTCCGGAGTGCCGGACATTTCAGAACCTTCTAGAACATTCCCGATGAAAACACCGGAACCATTCCCCAACTCCGAAACGAGACTTTCCTTATATGAATCTTATTCTCCGGACCATTCCGGATCTCCTCGTGATATCCCGGATCCTATCCGGGACTCCGAACAACATTCGGTCTCTTTCTCATCATTCCATAACTACTCAAAACAACGTCGAATCCTTAAGTGTGTCTCCCTACGGTTCGTGAATTATGCAGACATGATCGAGACACTTCTCCGAACAATAACCAATAGAGGAATCTGGAAATTCATATGGCTCCCACATATTTCTACGATTACTTTGCGATCGAATGAACCACTTACATACGATATCAATTTCCCTTTGTCTCACGATAGTTTACTTATCCGAGGTTATGATCGTCGGTATCTCTGCATACCTAGTTCAACCTCGTTACCGATAAGTACTCTTTTCTCGTTCCCGTGATATGTGATCCCTTGTGAGCCAGTCACATGCTTGCAAGCTAATTGGATGACATTTCACCGAGAGGGCCCAGAGTATATCTATCCGTCATATGGATGGACAAATCCCACTCTTGATCCATGTGTTTCAACCAATACTTTCCGAACACTCAATGCCACCTTTATATCCACCCAGTTACAGTGTGGTGTTTGATGTCATCAAAGCATCCATCCGGTAAAGGTGATATGCATGATCTCATGGTCGAAGGAATTAGATTACTATGTATCAGAAAGCATATAGCAATTGAACTATTAAAATGACTTGATCTTTATGCTACGCTTATCTATAGGAGTATGTCCATCATATCATTCTCCTAATGATATGATCTTGTTGTTAATAACATCTCAATGTTCATGATAGGGAAACCAGAATCATCCATTAACCAACAAGCTAGTATTATATAGAGGCTTTACTAGGGACTTCAAATTAAGTTCACAAATCACACAAGTATTAATGTTTCCTTGTTAATACTATTATAGCATGAATGTAAACATTTATCATAAAAACAAAGATATAATAATAACTACTTTTATTATTGCCTCTAGGGCATATCTCCAACAGTATCCCACTTGCACTAGAGTCATCTAATCTAGATTACATGGTAATATACCGAACACCCATGGCAGTTTGGTGCTGGTCATGTTTTGCCCTCGGGAGAGGTTTAGTCAACGGATCCGCCACATTCAGATCTGTGTGTACTTTGCAAATCTTTATATCCCCATCTTGGATATGTTCTCGAATAGCGTGAAAACGTAGCTTGATGTGCTTTAGCTTCTTGTGTGACCTTGGTTCTTGCGCATAGGCTATGGCGCCCATGTTATCACAGTAGATAGACATTGGGTCCAGCGCACTAGGAACCACACCCAGCTCTGTAATGAACTCTTTCATCCATATCGCTTCTTGTGAAGCCTCCGAAGCAGCCATGTATTCCGATTCAGTTGAAGATCTCGCCACAACGCTTTGCTTTGCACTCCTCCAGCTAACTGCTGCACCATTCAAAATAAATACGTATCCAGATTGTGATTTAGAATCATCCGGATCGGTGTTCCAACTAGCATCGGTGTAACCATTAACAACGAGCTGTTCATCACCTCCATAAGAAAGAACCATATCCTTAGTTCTTCTCAAGTACTTAAGGATGTTTTTGACCGCTGTCCAATGATCCACTCCTGGATCACTTTGATATCTGCTAGTTAAACTAACAGCATATGCAATGTCGGGTCTAGTACATAGCATGGCATACATTAGAGATCCTATGGCTGAGGCATAGGGAGTCTTACTCATCCTTTCTCTATCTTCTGCCGATGTCGGACTTTGAGTTTTACTCAAGGTCGTATTGGGCAACATGGGCAAGAACCCTTTCTTGCTATCTTCCATTCCAAACCTATTTAGAACTTTGTCCAAATATGTACTTTGTGACAATGATATTTGGCGTTTTGATCTATCTCTATAAATCTTTATACCTAATATGTAAGCTGCTTCGCCAAGATCCTTCATTGAAAAACTATTATTCAAATATTCCTTGACACTATTAAGAAGGTCTACATCATTCCCAATCAACAGTATGTCATCTACATATAGTATTAAGAATGCTACAGATCTCCCACTCACTTTCTTGTAAATACAAGCTTCTCCATAAGTTTGTATAAAACCAAAACTTTTGATCACCTTATCAAAACGTTGATTCCAACTTCGGGATGCTTGCTTCAATCCATAGATGGACCGTTGAAGTTTGCATACCTTGTTAGCATCTTTAGGATCAACAAAACCTTTGGGTTGCATCATATACAACTCTTCATCAATGTCTCCATTGAGGAATGCTGTTTTGACATCCATCTGCCATATCTCATAATCGTAATATGCAGAGATTGCTAACATAATCCTCACATACTTTAGCTTCGCTACTGGTGAGAAAGTCTCATCGTAGTCAACTCCTTGAATTTGTCGAAACCCTTTTGCGACAAGTCGAGCTTTATAGACAGTAACATTACCATCAGCATCTGTTTTCTTCTTGAAGATCCATTTGTTCTCGACAGCCTTCCGGCCATCTGGTAAGTCCACCAAAGTCCACACTTGGTTTTCATACATGGATCCAATCTCGGATTTCATGGCTTCTTGCCATTTATTGGAATCTGGGCTCATCATCGCTTCCTCATATGTCTCAGGGTCATCGGTGTTGTCCACCAACATGACACTCATAACGGGATCATACCAATCTGGAGTGGTACGAGTTCTCGTTGACCTGCGAGGCTCTGTAGTAACTTCGACCGAAGTTTCATGATCATCATCATTAGCTTCCTCTCTAATTGGTGCAGGCACCACAGGAACTTCTTCCGGCGTTGCGCTACTCGAAATTTCGAGAGAAGGTTCGACAACCTTGTCAAGTTCTACTTTCCTTCCAGTCACTTCTTTCGAGAGAAATTCCTTCCCTAGAAAGGATCCATTCTTGGCAACGAAGATTTTGCCTTCGGATCTATGATAGAAGGTATACCCACTAGTTTCCTTCGGGTATCCTATGAAGACGCATTTTTCCGCTTTGGGTTCAAGCTTGTCCGGCTGTAACTTCTTTACATAGGCTTCGCATCCCCAAACTTTAAGGAACGACAATCTAGGTTTCTTCCCAAACCATAATTCATACGGTGTCGTTTCTACGGATTTAGATGGTGCCCTATTTAAAGTGAATGCGGTTGTTTCTAATTCATAACCCCAAAATGATAGCGGTAAATCTGTAAGTGACATCATAGAACGAACCATATCTAAGAGAGTTCGATTACGACGTTCGGACACACCATTACGTTGTGGTGTTCCCGGCGGTGTCAATTGTGAAAGTATTCCGCATTTCTTCAAATGCTCGCCAAACTCGTAACTTAGATATTCACCTCCACGATCAGAACGTAGAAATTTAATCTTCTTGTTACGTTGATTCTCTACCTCACTTTGAAATTCCTTAAACTTCTCGAAAGTTTCGGACTTATGTTTCATGAAATAGATATACCCATATCTACTCAAGTCATCCGTGAAGGTAAGAACATAACGATAACCACCGCGCGATGCTACACTCATTGGACCACACACATCGGTATGTATGATTTCCAATAAGTCCGTAGCTCGCTCCATCATACCAGAAAATGGAGTCTTAGTCATTTTACCCATCAGACATGCTTCGCATCTATCAAGTGATTCGAAATCAAGTGATTCAAGAAGTCCATCCGAATGGAGTTTCTTTATACGCTTCACTCCAATGTGACCAAGACGACAGTGCCACATATAGGTCGAGTTATCGCTCGATTTCAAACGTTTAGCCTCAATGTTATTAATATGTGTATTTCCACTATCGAGATTCAACAAGAATAGACCATCTATCAAAGGTGCATGTGCATAAAACAGACTTAAACAAGTAATCGTCTCGCAATAAACAAGATCCCGATATAATGTTCATGCTTAACGCAGGCACCAAATAACAATTATTTAAGTATAAAACTAATCCCGATGGTAGATGAAGGGGTAGCGTGCCGACCGCGATCACATCAACCTTTGATCCGTTTCCAACGCGCATCGTCACCTCGTTCTTCGCTAGCTTCCGTTTATTCTGCAGCACCTGTTTCGAGTTACAAATATGAGCAACCGAACCAGTATCAAATACCCAGGCACTACTACGAGTACTAGTGAGATACACATCAATAACATGTATATCAGATATACCTTTCTTCTTGATGTTGCCATTCTTCAAATCCGCCAAGTACTTTGGGCAATTCCGCTTCCAGTGACCTTCTCCCTTGCAGTAAAAGCACTCAGTATCAGGCTTAGGTCCAGCCTTGGTCTTCTTCGTCGGTGTGGTAACTTTCTTACCACCCTTCTTGAAGTGTCCCTTCTGCTTAGACTTGCCTTTCTTGAATTTGGTGGTCTTATTGACCAACAACACTTGGTGCTCTTTCTTGATCTCCACTTCTGTAGACTTCAACATGGCAAAGAGTTCTGGCAACGTCTTGTTCATGTTTTGCATGTTGTAGTTCATCACAAAGTTCTTGTAACTTGGTGGTAGTGATTGGAGGACACGGTAAATCCCCAAAGCATTAGGAATCACAATACCCAAGCTTTGAAGTTTGTTTGCGTGCCCAGACATCTTAAGCACATGCTCGCTGACGGAGCTGCCTTCTTCCATCTTGCAGTTAAAGAACTTTTCAGAAGCCTCATAGCTTTCAATTTCCGCATGAGTCTCAAAGATCAATTTGAGATCCTCGACAATATCATATGGGTCTGAATTCTCAAACCTTTTCTGAAGCTCCGATTCTAAACCATACAAGATAGCACACTGAACTTTGGAGTACTGAGTCTTCCGAGTGAGGTAAACATTCTTTACTTCATCGGAAGCATCAGCTGCAGGTGGGTCACCCAGCGGTGCATCCAGCACATAGGTCAAATTACCAGCTGTGAGGACAATCCTCAAATTGCGGAACCAATCCGCGAAGTTGCTTCCATTGTTTTTCAACTTTTCTTTCTCTAGGAACGCATTAAAATTGATGGTAGGGGCTGCCATTGATCTACAACATATTTGCAATATTTTAGACTAAGTTTATGACAAATTGAGTTCAAATTAATAAATTTAATCTAGGTGAACTCCCACTCAAAACAATATCCCTCACATTGTTTTAGTGATCACACGAACCAAATCCACCACATCAACACCGATCATCACGAGAGTTGATATAGTTTCAATGGCGAACAATCGACATGTTCATCATATCTACTATATGATTCATGCTTTACCTTTCGGTGATCCGTGTTCCGAGACCATGTCTGTACATGCTAGGCTCGTCAAGATCAAACCTTAGTTTCCGCATGAGCAAATCTGGCTTGCTCACGTTGTATGCACTTGCAGAATCTAACACACCCGATCATCACGTGGTGCTTCGAAACAACAAGCTTTAGCAACGGTGCCAACTAAGGGTGAACACTATATGACTTGAAATTAATGTGCATGAGGGGTCATCTTATAATGCTACCGTTGTCTACTAAGCAATACAAGATGCATAAAGGATTAACATCACATGCAATTCATAATATGTGATATGATATGGCCTTTCTTCTTTGTGCTTCCGATCTCCATCTTCTAGCACGAACATGATATCCATCATCACCGGCATTGCATCAAGGTCAATGACGCTTCTCCATGGTTGTCGTCCACCGGCTTCAACTATTACAACTACTTTGAATAGACATGCGGGTCGTAACAGAAATTAAAGACAACCATATGGCTCCTGCCGGTTGCCAACTTACAATAAGGAACATTGCATACACCAAATATAATCACAATCATGGCCATATCACATCACAGCACACCCCTGCAAAACAAAGTTAGACGCCTCTACTTTCTTTGCATGTTTTACGTGGTTTGGGGCTTTCAATAAGTGTCGTTCTAACTTACGAACATGAACCACAACATTGATACTAGTATTGTTAATCACCCGCTGTAAATTGTAGCTTAACTATGCAAGGAGAAACAGGCACCCGCAAAGCCACTTATGCAATACAAGTTGCATGTCAAGCGTGGAGCAAGTCTCATGAACGATGTCATGTAAGGTTAGCCCGGGCCGCTTCATCCCAACATACCGCAAGATGCAAAGTACACAAGAAGCAATCGACAATAAAAGCATCAACGCCCACCATGACCATTGTGTTCTACTCGTGCAACAGATCTACATATAGACACGGCTCTGATACCACTGTAGGGTTTCGTAGCAAGGAAAACAAAAAATTTCTACCGCATAGAAACAAAAAAGCCAAGATCTATCTACTAGATTGTAGCAACGAGTCGATGGAATAACTCACCCTCGAAGATTCCAAAGTGTTTAACGAGAGCGGATTCTCGTGGGTGATGTAGTCGTACTCTTCCCGATCTCAAGATCGCGTAGACGATCCTTCCGGCGCTGCGTTCCGGCAGCGCTCCCGCAGTCGGTCACACGTTCGGTACTCGACGAAGACCTTCCTCTCCCTTGTTCCAGCAGGCAGCGGAGGTTGTAGCACTCTCCTCGTGATTCCGGCAGCACAACGGCATGGTACCGGAAGTAGAGGGGAGATCTCGCAGGGCTTCGCCTTAAGCCGGAGCGAGTATGGTGGAGTATGAGAGAGTCCTCGGTGTTCTAGGGTTTAGACACACCAAGGAGGGGGCAAGCCGACGGCTAGGGTTTAGCTAGGCGGTGGCTAGGGTTTTGCCCTAGGGCCGGCGGCGGCTATGGAGGCGGCGGCGGCTTGGGGCTAGGGTTTGGAGGAGAGGATCTTGTGTGTCAAGGAGGGGAGCCCTGCCCCTCCTTATATAGGTGGAGGGGGCCGGCCGGCCAAGGGGAGGGAGAGGAGTCCCTCCCCAACTCGGCTTGGGTGGGCGCCGCCGGTTGGAGGAGGGAACTCCTCCCCAACTCGGTTTCCCACTCCTCCTCTTTTCCTCTTTCCAAATTTAGCCGTTTGACTTTCAAACTAGCTGTTTGACTTTTCAAACTAGGATTTGAATTAATCCTTTATTTGGTTCAGCGATGACACTTAGTACATGATGCAATCATACCAACTTGATACAACACATTCATGTACCCTTCCCCTCCGGAGTGCCGGACATTTCGGAACCTTCTAGAACATTCCCGATGAAAACACCGGAACCATTCCCCAACTCCGAAACGGGACTTTCCTTATATGAATCTTATTCTCCGGACCATTCCGGATCTCCTCGTGATATCCCGGATCCTATCCGGGACTCCGAACAACATTCGGTCTCTTTCTCATCATTCCATAACTACTCAAAACAACGTCGAATCCTTAAGTGTGTCTCCCTACAGTTCGTGAATTATGCAGACATGATCGAGACACTTCTCCGAACAATAACCAATAGAGGAATCTGGAAATTCATATGGCTCCCACATATTTCTACGATTACTTTGCGATCGAATGAACCACTTACATACGATATCAATTTCCCTTTGTCTCACGATAGTTTACTTATCCGAGGTTATGATCGTCGGTATCTCTGCATACCTAGTTCAACCTCGTTACCGATAAGTACTCTTTTCTCGTTCCCGTGATATGTGATCCCTTGTGAGCCAGTCACATGCTTGCAAGCTAATTGGATGACATTTCACCGAGAGGGCCCAGAGTATATCTATCCGTCATATGGATGGACAAATCCCACTCTTGATCCATGTGTTTCAACCAATACTTTCCGACCACCTTTATAGCCACCCAGTTACGGTGTGGTGTTTGATGTCATCAAAGCATCCATCCGGTAAAGGTGATATGCATGATCTCATGGTCGAAGGAATTAGATTACTATATATCAGAAAGCATATAGCAATTGAACTATTAAAATGACTTGATCTTTATGCTACGCTTATCTATAGGAGTATGTCCATCATATCATTCTCCTAATGATATGATCTTGTTGTTAATAACATCTCAATGTTCATGATAGGGAAACCAGAATCATCCATTAACCAACAAGCTAGTATTATATAGAGGCTTTACTAGGGACTTCAAATTAAGTTCACAAATCACACAAGTATTAATGTTTCCTTGTTAATACTATTATAGCATGAATGTAAACATTTATCATAAACACAAAGATATAATAATAACTATTTTTATTATTGCCTCTAGGGCATATCTCCAACAGGGGGTAGTCCGTATACTTGTGGAGATGTTTGATACGAAGATCTTTCTCAAGGAGAAGGACGCCCTTGGTCACTTTATTGTGTCTGATGCTATGGTTAAACACAAGGTATTTGAGTTTCGTTTCCGGATTGAACCTGAGGGTTATCTTCCGGAACCAGAGTTTGTTCCTTTCTTGTGGAGAAAAGGAGATGATGACGCGGATGATGATGCCAATGGGAAGCAGTTTGAGGATGTTATGGATACTTTTGAGGCTTCTACTGCCACTCAGGGAGGGGGGGAGGTACTGGATCTTCCTCGGCTGTGCAGGGTACTTCCGCGCCTGCATCTTCCAGTCAGGTGGTGCAGAGGGCGTTTGCTTTCACCCCCTTTAATGCTAATCCGGTGACTCCGCGGGGACGACAACTACTGGATGCTCTTCCTTTGGATTCCCCTCTTCGTGGGAAGGGTTCTACTTCGGCACCTCGCGTTTCACCGGCTCAGTTACAGGAGGCTCTTCGTTCTGCTTCCATTCCGGTGCTGCGAGCTGGCTCAGCACCAGCGAGGTCCAGAACGCATATTTTGGGCAGATCTATTCCTGTTTCCACTCCTGTACTTGAGGAGGTTGTTCCTTCGGTGTGTTTGCGGAAGCTGGCCCAGGAGGGGTCGGCTGACCGCGACGTTCGTGACCAGCTTCAGGATATGGCTTCGCTTGGTCCGACCCAGGTGGGGTTGGACCCTCGGGACGTCTCGCCTCCGTTGGTGGGCCAGGTGACCTCGGTGGTCGATGGGGACGACCGGACCCAGGAGGGGTCTGGGGTGCCTCGGTCTCCAACATGGCTTCCTTCTCCAGGTGACGCTTCGCTTGTGCAGGGGAGTGGTACTCCATTCAGGCGGAGCATGCGTCATGGAGTCGATGCCTCTGGGGCGTCCGTGACTGATGAGGACTCCATGCTCAAGGCCATATGGCGCAAGGCGGAGAGGAACTTGGATTCTCCAGGTATAAAGAGTAATACAAAATCTTTTTTGTCATTTTCTACTCCTGTTATTTCTTCTAAACTAGCCAACGTTGGCATTAGTTTGGGTAGCCCTGTACAGGATGTATCTTTTTCTTCTAATGTTTTGAGACACATGGAGGTTGACCGTCTAACTGTTACTCCTAAGGTCAGTGCTTTTCCTGATGCTTCACTAACTGAGGAGGAGGAGGAGTTGCATGCCACAGTAGATGGTCAACTCCTTTCTCACTTAGTCGGTGAAGTGTCGGAAGTGGACTTTGATGAGACTGGGCTTGCTTCTATGTATGAGCTGAAAGCTTTTGGTCGAAAATCGAAGAGCCAGCGGTTGCGAAAGAGATCCCGTGTATCCAAATCTCCTATAGTTTCTCAATGAATGGAATGTTTTCAAACAGCAGAGGTCTTCGGGACTTGGCTAAACATTTATTCTTTGCTGACTGTGTGAGAGATTATAATTTGGATTTTCTGGGTATTTCTGAGACTGGTAGACGGGAGTTTTCGCAAGCTCTACTCAATCGCATTTCTGGTGGAGTGGACTTTACGTGGATATCACGTCCGCCGCGTGGTCGATCCAGGGGGATCCTGTTAGGCGTTCGAGATGAGACTATGGAAGTTTTAGCTAGTTCGGTGGGAGATTTTTTTATAAAAATCCATATCCGTAACAAGGCTGACAATTTCACATGGTCTTTAGTCGCCGTATATTGGGGCCGCTCAGGATGTTTATAAGGCTGACTTTTTACGTGAGCTTGTGAATTTGGCAAAGGACAATCCATATCCTATTCTTATAGGAGGGGATTTTAATTTGCTCAGATTTCCTCACGAGAAAAGTCGGAGACGGTTCGATGAACATTGGCCTTTTCTGTTCAATGCTGTCATTGACAGTCTGGACTTGAGAGAGGTTACAATGTTAGGAAGGCAATTTACATGGGCTAATAGTCTTCCGGAGCCAACATACGAAAAACTAGATAGAGTGCTTATGGATACTGATTGGGAACAAAAGTTCCCTATGGTAACTGTTCGTGCTCTAGAGCGTATTGAGGCTTTGTCGGATCATGCCCCTTTACTTCTTTCTTTTGGATCAACGCCACGGAAGTCTACGAATGAGTTTAAATTTGAACTCGGTTGGATGATCCGTGATGGTTTTTACGAGATGGTTAAGGCTATTTGGAAGAAACCGATAGGTGGCCAAACGCCTATCCTACGATGGAATAACAAAATACGTACTTTACGCAAGTTCCTTCGGGGTTGGGCCAGACACACAGCGGGTATCCTAAAAAAAGAAAAATTACGCCTAACACTTATAATAGATGACTTAGAGGCTTTCGCGGAGGTAAGGCCATTAACTGCACAAGAAATTGAGCTTAAAAGCCAATCGAATGCAGAGATAGCCCGACTTCTGCGCGAGGAGGAACTCAAATGGTACCAACGCTCTAAAGCTAAATTCATACTGGAAGGAGATGCGAATACTAGATACTTCCATGCAGTTGCCAATGGCAGGCATAAGAAGAAACTTATTCACTCTCTGATTCAGGATGAAGGTATGATTGAGGGACAGGAGCATATGAAGTCATATATCACTACGTATTATAAATCCTTGTTTGGGGCCCCAGTGGAAAATTCTTTCTCTATGGATGAGTCCCAAACATCCGATATCCCCCAGGTTTCTGATAAAGAAAATAGCTTTCTAACTGCCTCATATACCGAGGAAGAGGTCAAGAAAGCGGTTTTCCAAATGGAACATAACAAAGCACCAGGACCTGATGGATTCCCAGCGGAATTTTACCAAAAATTCTGGGACGTTATCAAGGAGGACCTGATGAATTTGTTTGGGTTTTTACATGTTGGACAATTGGATCTCTTTAGACTCAACTTTGGTAACATAATTTTACTGCCTAAGGTTAATAATGCAGAACGTATACAACAGTACCGTCCAATCTGCTTGCTTAACGTTAGCTTTAAAATTTTCACTAAAGTTGCTACAATTAGACTAAATTCGGTTGCTGACAATGTTGTTAGCCCGTCTCAAACTGCGTTCATACAAGAAATATCCTAGATGGGGTTGTAATTCTGCATGAAACAATCCATTAACTACACTCAAAAAAATTAAATGGTGTACTGTTCAAGATTGACTTTGAGAAGGCATGTGACAAAGTTAACTGGTCTTTCCTCCAGCAAATACTCCGTATGAAAGGTTTTTCTGAGGAGTGGTGTGCTATGATTCAGTCGTTTGTGTCTAGGGGTAGTGTTGCCATTAAAGTAAACGAAGATACTGGCAAATACTTTCAGACCAAGAAAGGACTGAGACAAGGGGATCCATTATCGCCTTTACTATTTAACATAGTGGCTGATATGTTGGCTATCCTTATTGAGAGAGCAAAGGCTGATGGTCAAATTGAAGGTGTAGTTCCACATCTCGTTGATGGTGGACTTTCTATTCTTCAATACGCTGATGATACAATTCTTTTTATGGAACATGATATGGAGAAAGCTAAGAATCTGAAATTAATATTATCAGCATTCGAGCTGCTATCTGGGGTTAAAATAAATTTCCATAAGAGTGATTTGTATTGTTTTGGCGAGGCCCAAAACGAGGCCCACCTATATGCTAAACTTTTCGGCTGTGGTCTGGGTCAGTTTCCAATCAATTATTTGGGAATACCGATTCATTATCGGCGTCTCACAATTGCTGAATGGAAACTTGTTGAGGAAAGGCTATAAAAACATCTTAATAGTTGGAAAGGAAAATTGTTATCCCTTGGGGGAAGACTAGTACTTATAAATTCAGTACTTACTAATATGGTACTGTATATGATCTCGTTTTTTCAAATGCCAAAAGGGGTTTTGAACAAAGTGAATTATTTCCGTTCAAGATTCTTTTGGCAAGGGGATAGTGAGAAAAAGAAATATCGACTGGCCAGATGGAATGTGGTTTGCCGTCCGAAGGAGTTTGGTGGACTGGGCATACACGATTTGCAAGTCAAAAACACCGCGTTTCTGGGCAAATGGCTTTTTAAACTACTTACTGAGGAAGGCGTTTGGCAAACCATGTTATGGAGGAAATATGTGGGCTCCAAAGCTGTGTCTCAAGTGGTTTGAAAACCCGGAGATTCACATTTTTGGGCAGTTCTTATGACCACCAAGAAACATTTCTTTCGTTTTGGTGCTTTTGAGATTAAGGATGGATCACAAATTAGGTTTTGGGAAGATAAGTGGCTAAGCCAAACTACTCTTCGCGAACAGTATCCAGCTCTATATTCAATTGTTAGACACAAAGGGGATCAATCTCCACAGTGATGGAGGACTATCCTCCTAATGTGTCTTTCAGAAGAAGTCTCATCGGACCTAGACTGTTATCTTGGAACAATCTATTATTACGGTTATCCAGGATACAATTGCCGGACGGTGTTGACGTGTTCAAATGGAAATTACTGGAAAGTGGTAAATTTTCTGTTGGCTCACTATATAAAGCTTGGTCCAACCTGATTTCCTAGTCGATGATAATAGTAAAATTTGGAAAATGAAAATACCCCTTAAGACGAAGATATTTGCATGGTATCTACGGAAAGGGGTAATTCTAACAAAAGATAATCTTGTAAAGAGGAATTGGCATGGAAGTACACAATGTGTTTTTTGTTATCAAGATGAGACAATTCGCCATTTATTCTTTCAGTGCAAATTTGCTCGTGCTATATGGTCATTCATCCAAATATCTTCTGGCTTATCTCCTCCACGTTCAGTAACCAATGTTTTTGGTAATTGGTTGCATGGAATTGTTGATAAGTACAGAACCTTGTTTAGGGTGGGAGCGCTTGCCATTATATGGTCGCTATGGCTTTGTAGAAATGACAAGATTTTTAATAACATTGTGTCTTCTCCTCTGCAGGTTATTTATCGAGCCACGGCTATCCTTCGATCATGGAATATTCTCCAACACATGGAGTTTCACGACTTATTTCTGGACGGATGTACGTGATTAGAGGACACGGCGAGGAATATTTTCTCACGACATGGATGGCCGCGTGATCTGAGGATTGATCTATCTTAGATTCTAGACTTTTTATTTTTTAGTGCCTTTTTGTATGCTTATCTACTTTTTGTCTTAGTATGTCGTTCGTGTGGTTGTGTGCATCTTAGTTATGCAGAGACCGGGTGTAAGAATTAAACATTTGGTTAATAAATGCGCCCATTTCCAAAAAAAAAATGAATTTGTATCAGACTGAATGTCAACTCTGAAGCTATGAATCATCCTGACTTGGATGGGTGGAATCTGAAACTTAGTTAGCTTTTTGATAAAATCTCATAAGTACGTATTTTGCAGAGGGAGACACACACCTGAACAGCCGCTGTCTAGCTCCCGTGGTCCATTGGGAAAGGGGAGGGCATGAGATGGTGCAGGAGCAGCTTATGGGGCGAAGCAGTAAAGGGACCCAGCTATGAGTGTGCCACCGCCATGGCTCTCTCCTGCGGACTGAGAACATGCCAAACGGCCAGATGCCGCGGTCACCGCTCGCCATGGAGTCACGTTGGTGGAGGTCGAGGTCCTTGGGTGCGCCCACTTCTGCATCATAGCTAGCGGCGGCTGAGCGGGAGAGGAGGACAGCAGCCTCTGCGACTCGTGCCTCGGAGCTCCGCTGCTCTGCCTCATATGAGAAGAAAAAGGAAGGATAGAGGAGGGCAACCGATGGACCTGACGGAAAGGAGAACGGATGATGGAAAATTGGCAGCGGCGATGTGGACCACTGGATCTGGCGCCTCCATGAGCCATGCATCGCTGCTCCCCTTCTCGTGTGCTCCTCCTTGGCGCACTCGATGGCGGCAACGATGCCGTAGATAAAGGTGGTTGAGCCCGCCTCCGTCGATGAACAGGGGCGGCGGGTGTCGAGGAGGCAAAGTACACCCGGCGGTGGTGGTTTTTGCTCGGATGGTTGTAGCGGTAGGTCGGCGGCGAAACACGAGCACGACCTACAGCGGTTTTCCTCTCAAACAGCGACCCGGCACGATTGTTAGGATGACCCACGCTTTGACCCAAAACGAACCGACTTTGAAAAAAAATTAGTAAGCGGACACGTAGCCCCGTTCGTGGCACCACGTGAGGAATTCCAGGGAGCTTAGAGCTCTTTAGGGATAGCTTCAAGTGTAACAATGCCCATTAGAGTTTTGAGTTTTGAGTCAAGTGTACACATGTGAGTGCTGACAAGGATAGTTTTGCCGATCCCTCAGTAGTCTCACTTTCGAGGAACGGAAGATAGTTTTGACAAGGAGCAGTAAAATTTTGAATTAATCATTTATAGATGATGTAAAACAAATAAATCATGGGGAAAAAAGAATTGGAATACAACGTTGTACAAGCAAGCAAGCAAAACTTAGAGCAACAAATCACACGACATGACCTCACGATGTACGCTTTGAATGTTCTCTTTAGTGGTGGTGTGGGAGGCACTGGAAGTCGTCGGGGCAGACCTTCCCGCAGTTGTTGAGGATGAGGCGGAGGTCGACGGGGAGGTCGAGGTTGAGGCCGAGCACGTTGGCGTGGATATTTGTGCAGAGGCAGGCGGCGGCGTCGAGGCCGACGAGGCCGTTGAGGAGCGAGCAGCAGGGCTCGTGCGGCGGCACACCCACCTTCACCTTGAGCAGGCCTAGCACGTCCACGCACGCCTTCACCTTGAGCGCGTCGCTGGGGCACGACCTGTACCCGCCGTGGGCGCTAGCCGCGGCCACGATCATGAGCCCGACGGCCAGGAGGAGAAACGCTCTAGGTGCCATGGCAGTCTTCTCGCCGTCCTTTAGATCTGGCGAGAACAGTTTCTCAGTGTGTCGCCGACGTTCGTTGTTATTCGCGACGGCGCTGGCGACCGGGGCGAGGTGGTTCTTCTAAAACGACGATGTTGGTCCAGAGGTGGTGGATTTGCCATTCTTCTCCGACTTCGTCGATGGGAGGCGGCGGATCTTGGTCCAAGACAACACGGGGACGTCTCCTGGTTGACATGCCACAGCGACATGTGCCTCGCTGCGTGCAACAGGCCTATTCATCGACTCATAAAGCCTTGTTGGCGATGATGTGGTTTTGGATCTTGCAATGATGGAGGTTCGGCGTCTCTACCGGCGTCTGCTTTGGTGGAGCTGGTGTTGGGCGGCGGCCGCTGGCTATGGTGGTTGCGGGAAATTCTAAAGATCATTTTGTATTTCTCGATTTCTTAGGGATTTTATCTGTATATTCAGGACAATTAGTTTATCCCGGCCTGTCTTTTAGTTTCCAGGTATGTTGCGTCATGTAACTTGATTTTCTATTAATGAAATACATGTGTTGCTTTAAAAAAAAACAATTCCCCCATAAGTGACAACTTTTTTTCTCTAGATCAAAGGCGTCCCCGCCCGCTCAATTTAAAAGTATAAATTCCAATTTTACATCCTCCCTAGAGGCAAAGTACCAAGCATCGTTAATAAAAGTTATATGCTTCAGTCGATGCAGAGGCCAGGGCTTTTTCTCTGTACAAGAAAAAAAGAATACCAAGCATCAAAGTAAACTAAAACAGTAAAGGACAATGTTTTTCATCGAACTGCTATTTTATATCTCTATGCCCCCAGGATTTTGAAGTCTTCATGCGATTCTCGAATCGAGCCTCTAGGGTTCCAGGTCCAACCAGCTTCAAAGTCAAGTTTCCATAGCGCAGGTCCGAAAATGGAGGTGTTATTATGACCAGTTCTCACATAAATTATGATTGTGTCACTGTGAACCTGTCAATTGGTGAAATGCCACCAGCAATCACGGATTTGTTCATCTATACCCCTGGTTATGTTTGACGATGTCTGCAGTTTTCTTTGGCTAACTTGCCGTCTGGCTGACTTGGTTTTTGTAAACACCAAGACCGCATGTTCATAAATCAGAAGCCGGTATAATCCAAATATGGATACAAGACGTACTACCGTGGATGCCGTTCGACAACCCCACAAGCAGACTACAATGGCAGGACACGGTACTGGCCAACAATTTCATCCACATTCAAAGTTATAGCTTCAAGTGTGGGAACAATGCCCATTAGAGTTTTGAGTTTTGAGTCAAGTGTACACAGGTGAGTGCTGACAAGGATAGTTTTGCCGATCCCTCGGTAGTCTCACTTCCGAGGAACGGAAGATAGTTTTGACAAGGAGCAGTAAAAATTTGAATTAATCATTTATAGATGATGTAAAACAAATAAATCATGGGGAAAAAAGAATTGGAGTACAACGTTGTACAAGCAAGCAAGCAAAACTTAGAGCAACAAATCACACGACGTGACCTCACGATATACGCTTTGAATGTTCTCTTTAGTGGTGGTGTGGGAGGCACTGGAAGTCGTCGGGGCAGACCTTCCCGCAGTTGTTGAGGATGAGGCGGAGGTCGACGGGGAGGTCGAGGTTGAGGCCGAGCATGTTGGCGTGGATATTTGTGCAGAGGCAGGCGGCGGCGTCGAGGCCGACGAGGCCGTTGAGGAGCGAGCAGCAGGGCTCGTGCGGCGGCACACCCACCTTCACCTTGAGCAGGCCTAGCACGTCCACGCACGCCTTCACCTTGAGCGCGTCGCTGGGGCACGACCCGTACCCGCCGTGGGCGCTAGCCGCGGCCACGATCATGAGCCCGACGGCCAGGAGGAGCAACGCTCTAGGTGCCATGGCAGTCGATCGAATTGAGAAACTGCGAGCTAGCGAGTAGCGAGCGCGATCGACCTGCTTCTGCTTGCTCTTGCTGTGGGTGTGTGAGTTAGTCTGTGCATGGATACTGGTATTTATAGTGCATCTTGGAAGCAGAGGCGATGAGATCGCATGTGGTCCCGAGCTGGCGCATCACGATCATTGCCAATACGATATTTCTCCGGTTTGGACTTGCATACGTACGTGATAGCTTCAAGTGTGTTAGGCTGCTTGTATGTCATATTCCTTTTGCATGTTCTTCCCAGTACATATATTTGTTTGCTTCCTGGATTAAGCATGTGACAACGGTCGGCACTTGGTTACTAGAGACCCAGAGTACAAACTCATGTTGCTCTCACTGCATGTCTTGTAACTGGCGCAGGCAGCCCATACTGGTTGGCGACATGGATGCTGCATTTTCTTTAGGCTGTAGAGGCAGTCGCTCTGATAAGAGAGCAAAGTTATTGACTGAAGACCTCAAGAGAGATCAGAGAAAGGGAAAAGGCCATGGGCGAGGGTGAAGAGAAAAAACTAAAGACCATGGCCGTGCCCGAGACGCACCAGGCAAAAGGGAGGGCTACATTTTTAAAGGCCCATCTATTGCGCTCCTTCCGAGACCACCCATATTGAGGGACAATATAATGTAACCACCTAGGATACACCACAACGTTTTGGGCCATTTCAATGAGCCAGTCCACGACCTTCTGGCCGGCCAGACATATCGAGGGCTGCTGCTTCTTGTTTTCCTGTTTCTTTGCTTTTGCCCCCTAAGTTTAGTTTCTTATGGATTTATTTCAAGTCATGTTTCTTCCTTTTAACTTCTATTTTTAGTTTAGTTTCTTATTGATTTATTTAAGTCATGTTTCTTCCTTTTTACTTTTATTTTATTTTTAGTTTAGTTCTTATGGTCTCATTTTTTAATCATGATTATAGTTATTTTCATGACCTTTTAAAATTTTGTACCATCTCGGCTGAGAAAGGTGTTCTTTCCTTACCTTAGATATGTTCCATGGGCGATAATTCTTGTTCTCTATATACTAGTTAATTTTTGTTTAAATATTGCTAAACTTTTGTTTATCTTAATCCAATATTTTGTTCCAATGGTAGCTCTGGTTTATTCTCCTTGTGATCGCGATTTCATGCACGAACGCTAAAACCGTGATTTCTTCAGAGGTCTGAATTTTATTCCTCGTCATTTTGTCCGCTGATGCTAAGATTTTGTTCCCCATGAAGTTGTTATTTGCTCTGCGGACTAGATTTTTGTTCCCCATGGAGTTGTTATAGGGTAGCTAATGTCGTCCTCTTTCCAACGCAATTGGAATCGGATCGATCGGAGTTACTAATCAAAAGTTATAGCCGTTTGAATATTGCCTTTTATTTGATTTGAAAAAGAAAAAAGGAAAGCAGTTTCTCTTGGGCCGATACTACCACCTGTAGGTACCGGCCGGACCTAGCAGCGGGCTCCCATCTTCTGCCTCCACCGGTTGCTTGGTCCGGCTCTACCGGGCTGGCCCGGTAGTACCGTCCGGGTGGGCTGGTACTACCGGCCGGCCCATCTGGCATTTTGCCAGCGCCCGTTCCTGCCAGCAGCCGCTCGCGATTCCTCCCAGCCGCGCCTGTTTCTCTCGCCTCGCGCATTCTACGCTGTCGCGCTGGCGCAACTCGCCTCTCTCGCGTGCTGGGCCGGCCCACCTTCTCACGTTGCTGCCGCCTCTTCGCTCGTCGCTGGGCCTCGCTCGTTGCTTCCGCTCCTCACGCGCGCGTGCCAGCATCGCTTTGTCGCCTCGCCAGATGCCGCTGCGCCCGCTGGATCCCGCCTCGCCTCGCTCATGCTCGCGCGTGTGGGCCCGCCGCCGCGGTAGCTTTCCGTGTGGCACTCGTTCGCCTTTTCCCTGCGCACGGTCGCTTGCCCAACGTTTGTTGTTCCAGTTTCTCTGGCGATATGTGCGGTAGTACCAGATCTGTACGGTAGTACCGGTCCGTTCTGGAAAACGCCCCAACGGGCAGAATTTGCCCGACCCTTTAAATAGTTGTGTCCCTTTAGCTTTTGAGTTGCTTCTTCCTCCTCTATTAGTCTAAGCTTTGCCCCCATTTGCTCTTGCTCTAAAAGCTTGATTAATCTCTTCCTCTCCAATGATTCTTGCCCATATTTGAGTTGAAGAGAGAGGAGATCTAGATCCACGTTTTGACTAAACCAAAACATCTCTTTGTGAGTGTATCTTTGGGGATCTAGATTTTGGGGGATTTTGTGTCCCTCTTTGTGTTCTTCCTCTCTTGTTCCACCAATAGCTTTAGTATCTTTGTTGGAACTTGAGAGTGAGGGATTGGAGCATATTTGTGGTGTTCTTGCCTTTTGCATTTGGTGCATCAGTTTGAGTTCTCCTCGGAGGATTTGGTGAGTGAAAGTTGAGAAGCTTTTTACTCTTGGGTTCTTGGAACCCTAGACGGTTTGTTGGTGTTGCAGGTTGTGGCCTTGGTGGTGTTTGTTGGGAGCCTCCAATTAAGTTGTGGAGAAGTTCCCCAACCTTGTGAGAGGTTCCGGTTTGCCACCGATAAGTGCAACGATAGTGTAAGTGTAGATCGATCTCGTTGGGGTGAGATACCACCCCCTCTCCAAACGAGACGTACACCATGTTGGGAGGAACTCGGTAAACTATCGTCGTCCCCGCCTGCCTCGGTTATCTCTATACCCGAGCTCGTACTTATGCATTTTACTTTGTGATAGCCTTCGTGCTTGAAGTATATATCTTGCTATCACATAGTTGTTTATCTTGTTTAGCATAAGTTGTTGGTGCACATAGGTGAACCCTAGATTGTCCTAGGTTTTGTGCTTAACAAAGTAAACGCTAGCTTAATTCCACCTTTGTTGAGCCACTCTCGGAAAAGTTTTAATTGCCTATTCTCCCCCCTCTAGGCGACATTTGTATCCTTTCAGCCCCGAACTTGTTGTAAAGGTGTCGGCTTCCACCTTGAAGGTTGCCGATATAGTGGAAGATGTGAATCGAACCCGTTGGGGTGAGGTTCATCGGAGAACAAGGGAGGCCTTTCATGGCGTAGGTGGTTTGATACCACCCCCTCTCCAAACATAGACGTACTTCTCCTCAAAAGGAAGGAACTACGGGAAACAAACCCTTATGTCTTTGTGTGCTCCACTTTGGTTACTTCTATCCTTTACCACACTTTACTTTACTTGTTCGTGCTTAGTGTTGTGATAGGTGGTGCTAGTTTGACATATAGGTAAATTCACCTTAGTTGCATAATCTAGATAATTTACCTTTCTTGTCAAACACTAATTTGAAAAAGGAAGAAAATTTGAAGTAGATAATTTACCTTTATAGGTGCCCATACGATCCTTTCAATTGGTATCAGAGCCTCGGCTCTTTATTTGGGCTTTACCGCCTAAGAGTAAATGGGTAGACGAGTAGGAGATGATGATGGTGAGACTGTTCACTCGGTGACCATGGAGGATCTCAATAACTTGGAAACAAGATTGAGCTCCGCCATGAGCAACGAAATGAAACAAATGCATAAGCTACTTGAGCAACTTATTAAAGATAAGCTTGCCCCATCATCACCTCCTCCTCAAGAGGAAACACCATCATTACCAAAAGGGAATGCCCTGGCATCACCCGTGGTTGTGGTGGTGGGGGATAATCCAGACAACACTAATTCCTCCACAAAAAGCGATAGTGGGAAGGGAGAGCATCATGAGTCTCAAGGATGGTACTCTCCCGACCCTCCTATTCCTCACCCTCATATAAACAATAGAGGAGACCCACCAAAACTTGCTGCATCTACTTTTGCTCAATGGCAATCACTAATGAAATCTCATGTGCATAGCTCTTGCATTGAGTTATGGAATATCACTGAAGAAGGACTCCGTATTGTGGATCCAACCAACTTGACAAGAAGAGAAGTTGTCAATATCCAACTCAATGCCACCGCTTTGCACATGATTCAACAAGTATTGGGTACAAAAGATTACCCTCACATTGAACACCTCAACACCGCCAAGGAAGCTTGGGATGCTCTCACTGAGCTATATATTGGAAATGAGAGTATGATAAGAAACCGGTATGATGCCTTAAGAAATGAAGCTGAAGGTTTCTATATGAAGGATGGTGAAGATCATGAAGACATGTATCGAAGATTCAAGTCAACTGCCACCGCCTTTAGGAATGTTGGTGCCACACATGTGGACGATGCTTGGGTAAAGAGGAAATATGTGAGTGCACTCATGCCCTTTGAACCCACTGATTTGAAGAGTCTACAAGGAAGACATAACTATTATCTCATGAACTCCAATGAAGTTATGCAAGAGATGGACGCCTTTAAGGTTGCTGCGAAGAATGCCAAAGATGCCGTGCTCGTGCTCTTGGAATGAGTGGTGGTGTCAACCTTGCCCTAAATGCCAAATTTATGGAGAATGTGGATGAGGATGAAAGTGATGAAGGATTATCTATGAGCCCTCCCAACGATATAAGGTCGCTCATAGTGAGGTCATGGCCTTCTATGCAAGAAAGTTCTGGAAGAATCTTGGCAATGCCATGAGGGAGATGCTACAAAGAAGCAATGCTAATGGGAAAAGAGGCAATAAACCTAAATTGAGAACTTGCTTCAATTGTGGCGATCGATATCACTTTATGGCCAGCTATCCCTATGAGAGAATAGAAGATCATGGTGGTGCACTCATGCCAAAGAATAACACCAAATCTCCCTTCAAGAAACCTTTCATCAAGAAGAATCTTACCAACAAGAAGTCAAGTGAAATTATCTTGATTACACATGAAGAATACTCCTCCGACGAGGAAGATGATGAAGAGGAAACATCAAATGGTGTGGCTACACTTGTCACTACTTCTACTCCCACTTTCTCTCTCTTCGACTCCCCTAATGAGAACATCTCCAACAAGAACACCACTTGCCTTATGGCAAGAGGAATGGAGGTATTATCATCTCCCATCTCACCTCTTTGATTGATGATGAACTTGATGATGAGATGTCTCTTAAAGTAAAAAGGAAATTAATTGCTTTCAATGAGTTTGTGACTAACATACAAGGGGAGTCCAAGATACATGTTGGGAACATCTTAGATCAACTTTCCCACACACAAGAGCTTCTTGATGTAAGATGTAAAATTGGGAGAGAACACTTGATTGAGGTAGAAGCTCTAAATAATGCTCTAGAAGAAGAACAAGAGACTAGTATGTCTCTTGAACTAAAACTTGATGGACTTGATGGGGCCAATGACATAATTGTTAATAGACTCATCAAGGAACGTGACCATGCTATTTCTAAATATAAAAAGGCTAAAAAGGACAATATTGAGTTTGGTGTTGTTCATGAAAAACTTGCCTAGGACTTTAGGATGCTTGACAAGGCTCATAAGGCCTTGGAGAGTGAACTCTTGTTACTCACAAAGTCTCGTAAAAAGCTTCAAACTCAATTGACCAATATTCCTTCACCTAGTACTTTCATTTCGTCTAGTAGTACAAATATTCTTGAAGAAAATGCTAGGTTGAAGGGGGACCTAGCTAAGGCCACCTTTCCAAAAGGAAACAAGTCTATCGATGACCTCTTGAGTAAGAAAATGCCAAATGGTGAGAAAGGGGGCATTGGCTTTGTCTCCAAAGCTAAGAAGAAAAACAACAACAAGAAGAAGGCCAAGCCCACACAAGAAAAAGACAAGGTCATTGTGGGTAGTAAGACCACAAGTGGCAAAAGTATGTCTCATGATGATTTTGTGGGAAGTGCTAACCCTCACTATGTTTTAATGCGTGATTATTATGGTGATGTGTATGCACAATATGTTGGCCCATTTTATGGTTATATGCTTGGTCTATTTGGGTCCCCAAGACCCTTTTTTCTAACAAAAGAGGACCCATTGAAAAATGGGTACCTAAAAACCTAGCTTGATCTTTTGTAGACTTATGCTTCCAGAGGGTCAAAGTGGGTGCTTTATAGTGGATGCACAAGTCATATGACCGGAAGCACATCTATTGTGTAAGATCCCTCCTTTATAAAGGAAAAGGATCCTTGTGATTGCAATGCTAGTCCCTGGATCAATGCTAGCATCCACAGTTTAAGATGAAGTACACAGATACAAAGGTCATTATTACGGCCATTCTAGAGATAAACATAGTCTTTACAACTCCAAGGCCATAGGCCTAGTACAAGAGTTTGAATAAGTAAATAAACAAAAGTCTTCATCTTCATGTGCCACAGGCAAACATGTTGAGTGTAGACTCATGACTCCTAATCCTCATCAGAGTACCCTGCAACATCACAAGTTACAACCACAGTGGGTCAATACATTGGAATAGTATTGGCAAGTGATACCTTAGTATAATTTAGGTGGACTAGATACTATATGCAATTTGGCTAAGTGTAGCTTGGCTTGCTTTGCTCAAAATAGGTTTTACCTATTAGTTGAAATCACTAAGTTTTTCTTTGTCAAAACTTTTCCCAAGGAACCACCAATAGACATTGAGGTCCTTCACCCTTGTTCACCCACAAGTTTTTACTTAGAAATTGGGATGAGGAGATTCTTGATAGCTTCCATGTCTTGATGCTCAAGTTGTCCATTACCATGGACTTGGCTAAGTACTTAGATTTTTCCATCTGCAGAGGTTGTGCACTTTCCCCACCAGACTTGGTTTCACCAAGACAGGACCTTTCAGAAGACTTCCCTTAGACCAAATGGACGCGCTCCAACCTATCATTCCCACTACCACCAACTTTCCAAATGGCTAAGTTCTAGCAACCTATGTGGTCCAGGCAGAGCCCATATTGCCAAGTGGCTGCACTAGAAGCTTCTTAACACTTGGCCTCTAAAATCTCTTTGTTCCTGGGTGGCTTACCACAAGTGAGATACACAAGGTAAACCATATAAATGGGCCTTGTGTAACCACTCAACATAAACCATTCCTTCCATTCCACCCAGGTGTTTCATTAACTTAGTTGTTTTATTAGGCAAAACACAAGTCCAAAGACTTAGATGTATTTTCATCAAAGCATGTATATTTCACCAACCCTTGGTTTCTACTAGCTAGGTAAGCATGGCATACATAGTAACTTAACTTAGAAATTTCCTAGCCATTCTACAACTACTAGGATTTCCCAACATGGCATATAAGCAAAATATAGAATGCAAGTCTAACAAAATATTTCTAATGCTTAGTAGAAAACATAGGAATAATAATATTCATGAAGCACCACTTGCCTTGGTAGTTTGGAGAGTAGCTACACTCCTCACAATCACAATCACTAGCACCAAAATCTACACAAAGAATTATAGCAACAAATCACATACAAAACATATACAATCAAAAAAAAATGCATGCATGCAAAATGATATGTGATGATTTTTAAAACTCAACAAAGCAAGTATACAGTACTGGTTCATAAACAAGTTCAAAACTTACCAAACAACATTTATTTAAACCCTAAAACAAATCCTAAACAAATACTATACTCAAATTAGCCCTACACAAGTTTCTGAAAATAAAAACATTTTAATAGAAGCAAAACATTAAACACATTGCATATTTTGAAAGGGCTTGCTCTCCTGATTCCAACGATATAAAATTTGTGAAATTCTAACGTGGGTATCAAAAGTTATAGCCAAAACAAATTTGAACATCTAATAGATTCAAATTCTGTCTTTTAAATCTAACTGCTGCCACGTGTCTTGTTCTAATTGGCCCGTATCGCTTCGCTCAGGATCATGCCTGTGAGCCGTTAGATCAACATAATCTGCACGGCACAGATCTACTCGTAACGGTTCGTTAAGTGAACTAATCCTACACGCTGGATCCAGATCTGACGGCCCTGGATCAAACGACCAAAGCTGGGCGGCGCTGGCGGTGGCTACTGGCGGCGGCGAGCTCTGCCTATGGTGGCGCGGTGCTACAGATAGCTAGGGGGTCGTCGGAGACGCTTACCAGAAACGCGACGACGTGCTGAAGCTCAACCTGGCGACAACTTGGCAAGGGGCGCACGGATGCAGTCGCTGGAGCTCGTCGGAGTTGCGGGCGGCGTCTGCTGCTTGCTGTCGAGGTTGTTGCCGAGGCTCTGCTTCGACCCAACACAAACCAGATAGTTCAGGAGATGCGCAAGGATCTGGCAATCAAGTCAGTACCAAAGGGAAGGCAAGGGGCGCACTGGCTTTACCTGAATCGCACGTCGGAGTCGAGCGGCGGCGCAGGTGCTTGCGGGTGAGAACGAGGACGTCGCTCTGGGTCATGGGAAAGCAAACGGAGGGCATTAGCAGATGCGCAAGATCATGATGGTCGCAGTGGTTTGAACGAGAGGCAAAGGGGCGGTCTGTGCTTACCGAGATTCGTCGCTGGAGCGCGTCAGTCTGCGGCGGCACAAGTGCGATTGTGGGCAGCCTGGTGGCGATGTGGAAGCGCTGAGTGAGGGGAAATGGTCGCAGAGAGGTGGGGGTTAAGTAGGCGGAGCAGGGGCGAGGATCGCGCGCGGAATCAAGGGCAATTAAGCGAGGAATCAACACGGCAGTGAAGGGCGGAGGAAATGGCCGGCGACGTGGTCGGGCGCGATTTGGGGCAGACGAGGGTGAGCTGGCGAGGTCCACCAGTCAGCGAGTTAGACAGAGAGGGGGTGGGGTCCTGGCGTCAGTGGCTTGTTGGGTTTGTTCGCGGGTGAGAAGGAGAAAGGGGGAACCCGGGTGGGCTAACTGGGCTGGATCTGTTGCTGGGCTCAATTGCTGGCGCTGTCCCTTTTCCATTTCTTTTCTCCTTTTCTTTTTCTGTTTTGATTTTCTGGAATGATTTTCAAATCCAAATCAAATGGGTTTGAATTCAAATCTTCTCTAGGTTTTTATACTGTAAACTTTGCACTCAAATGTGTGTCAAACACTATTGTTTAATCAAAACACTTTGTTCATAAGAAAATAAAATAAAACCAAGCCTTTATGATATATATTCAAATAGGCATAATATTGGTTTTATTACTCATTTTGTTTTGAAACTTGTTCAAACTTTTGAAAGTGCCTAAGTTTGAATTTCAAACCTTACTGAACCCAAACAAGTATTCTTCTCCTTGGAAGATAGCACTAAGGCTAGAGCAAACTTACATGAAATAATAAGCATAAATGCTTCTGTTTTTGAAATGATTTGTTTGAAATGAAAAACATATGATCATGGATGCATGGATGATATGCATAAGTTTGAAACATGATTTTAGGGATGTTACAAATCTAACCCCCTTAAGATGAATCTCGCCCTCGAGATTCGGATTGGCTAGCAAATAGGTGAGGGTGGTCTTTCCGAAGATCGTCTTCTCTTTCCCATGTTGCTTCTTCTTCGGAATGATGGTTCCACTGCACCTTGCAAAACTTGATAGTTTTAGTCCGTGTGACTCTTTCTGCAGTCTCAAGAATTCTAATAGGCTTCTCCTCGTAAGTAAGATCACTTTCCAATTGAACCTCCTCCAAAGGTATAGTATCCTTCAAAGAAGTTTCTTCCATTTCTGGATGACATTTCTTAAGCTGACTCACATGAAACACATTATGAACAGCTGACAAAGATTCTGGTAGTTCAATTTCATAAGCAACTTCTCCCTTACGACTCAGAATCTTGAATGGTCCAACATATCTTGGGGCCAACTTTCCTTTGACTCCGAATCTCTTCACTCCACGAAGTGGTGACACTCTAAGATAGGCTCTATCACCAACTTCGTAGGTGACTTCTCTACGCTTAGGATCTGCGTAGCTTTTCTGTCGGGACTGTGCTATCTTCAATCTGTCCTTAACCAACTTGACCTTCTCTTCGGCTTCCTTGATAAGTTCTGGTCCGAACAAACTTCTTTCTCCCACACCATTCCATAACAATGGGGTGGTACACTTTCTTCCGTAGAGAAACTCAAATGGTGCCATCTCAATGCTGGCTTGATAGCTGTTGTTATAAGAAAATTTTGCGTAAGGCAGACTTTCATCCCAACTGGCTCCATAGTCTAGGGCACATGCCCTCAACATGTCTTCAAGAATCTAATTAGTCCTTTCGGTTTGTCCATCAGTTTGAGGATGAAAAGCAGTACTGAATTCCAACCTCGTTCCCAATGACTCATGTAGCTGTCACCAAAAATGAGAAGTGAATTGAGTTCCCCTATCAGACACAATACTCTTGGGTACTCCATGTAGACACACAATTCGACTCATACAGATTCTGGCCAACTTAGCACTTGTATAGGTTGTCTTCACGGGTATGAAATGAGCCACTTTAGTTAGGCGATCCACTACTACCCAAATAGAATCGTATCCTGACCGGGTCCTTGGTAATCCGGTAATGAAATCCATACCAATCTCGTCCCACTTCCAATCAGAAATAGGTAGTGGTTGAAGCAAACCTGCTGGTTTCTGATGTTCCGCTTTCACTCTACTACACACATCACACAAAGCAATATGTTCGGCGATGTCCTTCTTGAGATTATTCCACCAAAATCTTTCCTTCATGTCCATGTACATTTTGGTGTTACCCGGATGAATGGAATACGGAGAGTTGTGTGCTTCTTGCAAAATCAGTTTCCGAAGCTCCGGATCTTGTGGAACACAGATACGTTTCCCATGCCATAAAGTACCCTGTTCGTCTTCATGGAACCCTTTGGCTTTTCCTTTGCCAATATTTTCTTTAATCTCTTCAATTTCCTTATCAATCTTCTGGGCTTCTTTGATCTTGTCCAACAAAGTGGGTTGAACATCCAAAGACATGAGATGTCCTTCAGGCACAATCTCCAATCTGAGTTCTCTAAATTGGGCACACAAATCATTTGGCATTTCTCCCTTGGTAAGGCCATTCACAAAAACCTTACGACTTAGAGCATCCGCTACAACATTTGCTTTACCGGGATGGTATTGCAAACTTAAGTCATAGTCCTTGATGAGTTCTAGCCATCTTCTTTGTCTCATATTAATTTCTTTCTGGGTGAAGATATACTTCAAACTTTTGTGATCTATGAACACTTCACATCTCTTTCCCAAAAGATAGTGCCTCCATGTTTTGAGTGCATGGACAACAGAGGCTAACTCCAAATCATGAGTAGGATAGTTCACTTCATGAGTTTTGAGTTGTCTCGAGGCATACGCCACAACTTTTCCTTCTTGCATAAGTACTGCACCCAAACCATGATGAGATGCATCACAATATACTTGGAAATCTTTTTCCAAGTCTGGCAAACACAAGACTGGTGTTGTCACAAGTCTCTTCTTCAGTTCCTGAAAGCTGAGTTCACAACCTTCAGACCAAGCAAACTTCTTGTCTTTCTTTAGCAATTCCGTCATGGGCTTAGCTACCTTGGAGAAATTTTCAATGAACCTTCTGTAGTAACCTGCTAAGCCAAGGAAACTACGAACTTCTTTCACTGACTTGGGAGATTCCCATTCAGTTACAGCTGAAACCTTTGCAGGATCAACTGCTACACCATCCTTTGTCATAACATGTCCAAGAAAACCAACTTCGCTCAACCAGAATTCACACTTGCTAAATTTTACATAAAGTTTATGCTCTCTTAACTTCTCAAGTATCAAATGCAAATGTCCTTCATGCTCTTCTTTGCTCTTGGAGTAGACTAAAATGTCATCGATGAAAACGACAACAAACTTGTCAAGGTATTCCATGAACACCTTGTTCATCATATTCATGAAGTATGCTGGAGCATTGGTCAAACCAAATGGTATCACGGTATACTCATATAATCCATACCTTGTGGTGAAAGTTGTCTTAGGTATATCTTGCTCTCTTATCTTGAGTTGAAAATAGCCTGACCGGAGATCAATCTTTGAGAACACACAAGCTCCTTCTAGCTGATCAAACAAGTCATTGATTCTAGGCAAAGGGTATTTGTTCTTAATAGTCACCTCATTAAGTGAACGGTAATCTATGCATAACCTTTGACTTCTATCTTTCTTTTCTACGAAGAAAATTGGGGCTCCCCAAGATGAAGAACTTGGTTGAATAAATCCTTTCTGCAACTGTTCTCCAAGTTGTTTCTTGAGTTCTTTCAGTTCATCCACTGACATCTTGTATGGTCTCTTTGCTATTGGTCCAGACCCTGGTAGCAAATCTATAAGAAACTCCACATCTCTATCTGGTGGCATTCCCGGCAATTCTTCCGGAAACACATCCGGATACTCACTCACAATTGGCACACTGTCTATGCTAACCCCCTTAAGAGAATTTAGATTACTCCCTTTTGATTCAAAGTTGGACTTGAATTTAATCCGTTTTCTTTCTGGGGTTATGAGTGCAACAGTACGATTAGCACAATCTAGTACTCCTTCATACTTAGCCATCCAATCCATTCCCAATATTATGTCCAGTCCTTGGGAATCTAGGATTATCAGACTCACTGGAAATTTATGCTTTCCAAACTCTATTACTAGATCCCAGCATCCAAGACTTACTATCATATCTCCACCCGGAGAACTAACTTTTATTGGACACCCAATGTTTTCAGTTGGAAACCCATTTCTATCAACAAATGCTTTTGATATGAATGAATGCGATGCTCTAGTATCAAAAAGAACAAATGCTGGAATAGAATTGAGTCTGAACTTACCAGCAACAGCATCAGGCTCCTCATAGACTTCCTCCACATTGATGTGGTTAACTAGCCCTTTCTGAAAAGGGTTGGGCTTGTTGGGTCCTTCAACTTTATTTTCTGGGCATTCATTTGCATAATGCCCCATGTTCTTGCACTTGAAGCATTCAACCTGACTAATGTCCTTCTTGACAGGCTGGCTTCCACTGCCACTTCCATTACCAATGTGGTGGCTTTTATATCCACCTTTGTGGTTCTTATACTTGTCATTGTCATGACTACGGTGATGCTTGTTGTCATGACGGTTGTGGTTGTGGTGCTTGTTGAATTTCCCATGCTTGTGGGATCCTGAGCTTCCACTATCATCATAATGGGAACGTTTGTGAGACGATCCCGAGCTGTGATTGTCTGAGTGCTTTCTCTTCCTGCTTTCAACTTACTTTATTTTGTTCTCCAAAATAGCAGCCTTGTCACAGAGAGACTGATAAGTGGGAACATAGGCCACAGCCAACTGCAGATTCAGCTCATCATTCAACCCTTCGAGGAACTTTTCTTTCCTCTTAGCATCAGTGTCAACTTCATCCGGTGCATATCGTGCCAGATTGTTGAACTCCTCAATATATTCAGCCACGCTGCGGTGGCGCTGCTTTAGGTTATGAAACTCTTTCTTTTTCAGACTCATCACTCTAGAGGAGATATGTGCAGTACGAAAGCCATCTTCAAAGATAGCCCATGTCACATCTTCTATGGGAGTGGTGATCTGAAAGTTATCCCACCAAGTGGCGGCTGGTCCTTCCAGCAAATGTGCTGCAAATCTGACTTTTTCAGCATCAGTACAGCCCACAGTTACCAAGTCCTTGTTCACAGAGCGTAGCCAATCATTGGCCACCATGGGATCAGTTGTTCCTGAGAACTTTGCTGGCCTCAATCTCAAGAACCTGGTAAGCATGTCAAAACCCGGTGGGTTGTTGTTGTTGTAATTGTTGTTGTTATTGTTGTTGTTTTGGTTCTGGATGAACGTCGTCATCATCTGCATTAGCTGAGTCTGAGCTGTCATCATTTGCTGCATTTCTGGAGTGACGTTGTTGTTATTGGGGTTGGGATTTGCACGACGGGGAGGCATCTGTGGTTTGTTCAATAGAGATAAGAATGAGATACCCATAGATGCTATCATGCACAATACATCACATAACAATCACAAAGCATGCAACAAAAAGGATAAAGGTTCAACAACAAGATAACAAGTTCGCAAAGTAAAACACACACAAATAACAAGCTATCCACATGTCGGATGGTCAAATAACAAGTTCCCAACAACAAGTACGATAATAGATGATATATGAGTAGTCAAATCTACTCCTCGGCATCAACCTCCTCCTCGACAAAAGTAAGACCTGCATTCTCCATTGCGGTCTTGTATTCCTCGACATTGGTGGTCAAGGTCTCTATCTTGGCCTTGAGATCCCTCTTCTGGAACGAAGCCTCTCAATCACTGTCTGCTGATGCTCGAGCTCGAAGTCCTTGGCCTGCAGTTCTTCAGTCATGTCCCGGATCTTCTTGTTCCTATCCTGGACTCGCTTCTCCTGACTCTTGAACTTTCTGTCCTGGCTCTCGAACTTTGCCTCCATCTCCTTGACTATCTCATCTTGCTCCATGAAGAGCTTGTCCTTCTCGCGAAGCTGCACCTGGAGTTCGTCATTAATGAGCATGACGTTGGTCCTGTCAGTGTCCACGTGCCTAATGAGAGCCTCTAAGTCCTGGAGGTATAGACTAATCGGCTCCGCTGTGTCCCTCGAATCGTCCTCTAAGTCGATGGACTCTCCATCCTCATCACGTCTACCGAAGACGTGGAAGTGAGTAGCTCTAACCTGTCGGGAGTGTCTCCCTAGCAGACGTCCTATCAGATCCTGCATGACTACCTCAAGGCCTCTCTCCTTATCATCATGCATGAGCTTGAATATGATGGCCTCCGTGGTAGGCTCTGTCTGGCGTCCGGGCTGGTTGACCTTGAAGCCCCAAAGGTCTTTCCTCTCAAACTTGGTGAGGGGAAGCACCATGATGGTAGGAAGAGGGAGATTGAGCAAAGTAGTAAGCTCAACAATACGAGGACCAAAGCGAGTTCCCTGGAACTCCTCAACATTGCTGAAGGTAACAGTAGGCATCTATTTATAAGATAGAAAAAGTTAGAACTACACAATTCAAGATAAAACACAAGGCAAAACATCACATACAAATCCTTGGAATCAAAACACACAAATCATGGCACACATGGCTCCATTACAACTACCAAGGTCAACTTATTTTAAGGCAACATTTGGGAAATAAGGTGATAAGTGGTGGTCCAACTAACGAAGTACACTTACAATCCTATCTCACTGGATCTGTTGGCTAACACAATGTTTCTAGAAGCAGTCAGTCTATCTTGCTCACATGACTCCATCACTAAGTCTATAATGTCTCCTCTTAATGTTTGGTTGGTAGCTTCCAACTCTTGGGTATGTTTCTTCTCTTCCTTTAGATCATTTTGGAGGTTGAGCATTCTTCACTTGACTCTATCACCAAGTTCTTTGATGGTCTTCCAAGCTGCATCCCTTGCTGATTCAAAGAATGTAGTATGCACCACTGTATTGGTGAACATGCAGAATCCTTTTTCCTGGTGGTTGTCTTCCTTGTTTTTATACAAGTGAAGTTGCACCCACCAGTATTCAACTCCTTCATCCATCACAGGAAAACCTTTGTACACAGCTGCACCTTGTATCTCTAATGCAACCATGAGGTCCTTGAGAGCCTTGGGGAATTCTGTCTCACACTCCAAGGTCATTGTCATGAGTGGTCCTTTCCTTACGGCTTCGTTGATGGAGTTCATCTACAAATAGAGATGAGAAAGAAGATTAGAAAAGTTTACGAGAAGAATAGACAAGTGTAGAAGTTGCTGAAAAATTTTCCTTAGTGGTTTCCAATCCTAGGGTCATAATCCTACAAGCAACACAGTGCTCTGATACCATCTGTAAGATCCCTCCTTTATAAAGGAAAAGGATCCCTGTGATTGCAATGCTAGTCCCTGGATCAATGCTAGCATCCACAGTTTAAGATGAAGTACACAGATACAAAGGTCATTATTACAGCCATTCTAGAGATAAACATAGTCTTTACAACTCCAAGGCCATAGGCCTAGTACAAGAGTTTGAATAAGTAAATAAACAAAATCCTTCATCTTCATGTGCCACAGGCAAACATGTTGAGTGTAGACTCATGACTCCTAATCCTCATCAGAGTACCCTGCAACATCACAAGTTACAGCCACAGTGGGTCAATACTTTGGAATAGTATTGGCAAGTGATACCTTAGTATAATTTAGGTGGACTAGATACTATATGCAATTTGGCTAAGTGTAGCTTGGCTTGCTTTGCTCAAAATAGGTTTTACCTATTAGTTGAAATCACTAAGTTTTTCTTTGTCAAAACTTTTCCCAAGGAACCACCAATAGACATTGAGGTCCTTCACCCTTTTTCACCCACAAGTTTTTACTTAGAAATTGGGATGAGGAGATTCTTGATAGCTTCCATGTCTTGATGCTCAAGTTGTCCATTACCATGGACTTGGCTAAGTACTTAGATTTTTCCATCTGCAGAGGTTGTGCACTTTCCCCACCAGACTTGGTTTCACCAAGACAGGACCTTTCAGAAGCCTTCCCTTAGACCAAATGGACGTGCTCCAACCTATCATTCCCACTACCACCAACTGTCCAAATGGCTAAGTTCTAGCAACCTATGTGGTCCAGGCAGAGCCCATATTGCCAAGTGGCTGCACTAGAAGCTTCTTAACACTTGGCCTCTAAAATCTCTTTGTTCCTGGGTGGCTTACCACAAGTGAGATACACAAGGTAAACCATAGAAATGGGCCTTGTGTAACCACTCAACATAAACCATTCCTTCCATTCCACCCAGGTGTTTCATTAACTTAGTTGTTTTATTAGGCAAAACACAAGTCCAAAGACTTAGATGTATTTTCATCAAAGCATGTATATTTCACCAACCCTTGGTTGCTACTAGCTAGGCTAAGCATGGCATACATAGTAACTTAACTTAGAAATTTCCTAGCCATTCTACAACTACTAGGATTTCCCAACATGGCATATAAGCAAAATATAGCATGCAAGTCTAACAAAATATTTCTAATGCTTAGTAGAAAACATAGGAATAATAATATTCATGAAGCACCACTTGCCTTGGTAGTTTGGAGAGTAGCTACACTCCTCACAATCACAATCACTAGCATCAAAATCTACACAAAGAATTATAGCAACAAATCACATACAAAACATATACAATCAAAAAAATATGCATGCATGCAAAATGATATGTGATGATTTTTAAAACTCAACGAAGCAAGTATACAGTACTGGTTCATAAACAAGTTCAAAACTTACCAAACAACATTTATTTAAACCCTAAAACAAATCCTAAACAAATACTATACTCAAATTAGCCCTACACAAGTTTCTGCAAATAAAACCATTTTAACAGAAGCAAAACATTAAACACATTGCATATTTTGAAAGGGCTTGCTCTCCTGATTCCAACGATATAAAATTTGTGAAATTCTAACGTGGGGATCAAAAGTTATAGCCAAAACAAATTTGAACATCTAATAGATTTAAATTCTGTCTTTTAAATCTAACTGCTGCCACGCGTCTTGTTCTAATTGGCACGTACCGCTTCGCTCAGGATCGTGCCTGTGAGCCGTTAGATCAACATAATCTGCACGGCACAGATCTACTCGTAACGGTTCGTTAAGTGAACTAATCCTACACGCTGGATCCAGATCTGACGGCCCTGGATCAAACAACCAAAGCTGGGTGGCGCTGGCGGCGGCTACTGGCGGCGGCGAGCTCTGCCTACGGCGGCGCGGTGCTACAGATGGCTAGGGGGTCGTCGGAGACGCTTACCAGAAACGCGACGACGTGCTGAAGCTCAACCTGGCGACGGCTTGGCAAGGGGCGCACGGATGCAGTCGCTGGAGCTCGTCGGAGTTGCGGGCGGCGTCTGCTGCTTGCTGTCGAGGTCATTGCCAAGGCTCTGCTTCGACCCAACACAAACCAGATAGTTCAGGAGATGCGCAAGGATCTGGCGATCAAGTCAGTACCAAAGGGAAGGCAAGGGGCGCACTGGCTTTACCTGAATCGCACGTCGGAGTCGAGCGACGGCGCAGGTGCTTGCGGGTGAGAACGAGGACGTCGCTCTGGGTCATGGGAAAGCAAACGAAGGGCATTAGCAGATGCGCAAGATCATGCTGGTCGCAGTGGTTTGAACGAGAGGCAAAGGGGCGGTCTGTGCTTACCGAGATTCGTCGCCGGAGCGCGTCTGTCTGCGGCGGCGCAAGTGCGATTGTGGGCAGCCTGGTGGCGATGTGGAAGCGCTGAGTGAGGGGAAATGGTCGCAGAGAGGTGGGGGTTAAGTAGGCGGAGCAGGGGCGAGGATCACGCGCGGAATCAAGGGCAATTAAGCGAGGAATCAACGCGGCAGTGAAGGGCGGAGGAAACGGCCGGCGACGTGGTCGGGCGCGATTTGGGGAAGACGAGGGTGAGCTGGCGAGGTCCACCAGTCAGCGAGTTAGACAGAGAGGGGGTGGGGTCCTGGTGTCAGTGGCTTGTTGGGTTCGTTCGCGGGTTAGAAGGAGAAAGGGGGAACCCGGGTGGGCTAACTAGGCTGGATCTGTTGCTGGGCTCAATTGCTGGCGCTGGCCCTTTTCCATTTCTTTTCTCCTTTTCTTTTTCTGTTTTGATTTTCTGGAATGATTTTCAAATCCAAATCAAATGGGTTTGAATTCAAATCTTCTGTAGGTTTTTATACTGTAAACTTTGCACTCAAATGTGTGTCAAACACTACTGTTTAATCAAAACACTTTGTTCATAAGAAAATAAAATAAAACCAAGCCTTTATGATATATATTCAAATAGGCATAATAAATGTTTTATTACTCATTTTGTTTTGAAACTTGTTCAAACTTTTTAAAGTGCCTAAGTTTGAATTTCAAACCTTACTGAACCCAAACAAGTATTCTTCTCCTTGGAAGATAGCACTAAGGCTAGAGCAAACTTACATGAAATAATAAGCATAAATGCTTCTGTTTTTTAAATGATTTGTTTGAAATGAAAAAACATATGATCATGGATGCATGGATGATATGCATAGGTTTGAAACATGATTTTAGGGATGTTACATATTGTCCAGGAGTTGAGACCAAATAATGATCAAATATCCATGACAGATGCCGAGAAGTCTAAGTCTAAGGTAATGGGTTTTGGCAAGGTTGTGGTTGCCCACGACATTACACTCGTGGACATCATGCTTGTTGAGACCCTTGGTTATAATTTACTTTCAGTCCATGCTCTTGGAAAGATGGGCTTTGCCGTCTTTATTGATGATGATATTGTGGTACTCATGTGGAGCAAGTCTCTTAAGGTCGCTTTCGTTGGGTACATCGAAAATGACTTGTATGTGGTGGACTTTTCGGGGCAAACCACTACAAGTGCGATGTGCTTATTTGGAAAGGCTGATGTGGGTTGGTTATGGCATCGCCGTCTAGCCCATGTCAATATGAGAACTTTGCAAAGTCTCCACAAGGATGGCCACATTGTTGGACTAAAAGAAAATGTTTCCTTTGCCAAAGATCATTTTTGCAGGGCTTGTGTTGAAGGAAAGATGCATGATTCTCCCCACAAGCCAAAGAACCACATCAAGTCAAAGAGGATCTTGGGGATCCTTCATGTGGATCTCTTTGGTCCTCCATCTCATGCAAGTCTTGGTGGGAAGAAATATTGTTTGGTGATTGTTGATGACTATTCAAGATACTCATGGATATATTTCTTCAAGTTGAAAAGTGAGACCCAAGAGAACTTCATCGACTTCATCAACATGGTTCAACGTCAATACAATGTCCCCGTGATGATTATAAGAAGTGATAATGGCACTGAGTTCAAGAACTACACCTTGAATGGATTTCATAGTGACGAGGGAATAAAACACCAATATTCCGCTGCATATACCCCTCAACAAAATGGTGTAGCCGAGAGGAAGAACCGGACTCTTATTGATATGGCAAGGACCATGCTGGCGGAGTTTAAATCTCCATATTACTTTTTGGCCGAAGCAATATCCACCGCTTGCCATGCATCAAACCAGCTTGATACGTCGGAAACGTATCTATAATTTTTGATGCTCCATGCTTGTTTAGTATCTACTTTGCTTTGATTTGTCGACACTTTGAGGTGTTTTTATATCTTTTATGGAACTAATCTTTTAACAAGTTGCAACAGTGCCATTTGCTTGTTTTCTTCTGTTTTTGGTTCCAGAAAGGCAGAAAATCAATATTCTTGAAATAGGACGAGACAAAAGCCAAAGTCAATAGTTTACCGTGGGCGACATGAAGTACAGAGGAGAGACGGAGAGGTGCCACAGGGCGGCCAAACCCACCATAGGCGCGGGTGGGCCCAGCCCGCGCCTGGGCAGGGTGTGGCCCTCTGGCCGCCTCCCAGCCTCTCCTATTCGCCTATAAGAAGCCCCCGATGTAGAAACCCTAGAGACCCGATCAAAACTCCACGAAAACTTCTGTATCCGCTGCCACCATCGTCCCTATATCGGGGGGATCTGAAGTTCTTCTCGGCACCCTGTCGGAGGGGAGATCATCCCGGAGGCCTTCTTCTTCGGTATGAAGCGTGAGTAGTTCCACCTTGGACTACGGGTCCATGTAGTAGCTAGATGGTTCTATCTCCCCCTTGTGCTTTCATGTATAGATCTTGTGAGCTCCGTTCATGATCAAGATCTAATCTATTTGTAATCATGCATGTTGTGTTTGTGGGGATCTAATGGATATTGAGATTACTATGTCAGATTGATTAATGGTTTTGTCTATTTGATACTATCATGTCTGTGTTGTTTGTGATCTTGCATGCTCTCCGTCGTTAGTAGCTATCTTTGCCAAGTAGTTGCTAGTGACTCCAAGAGGGGGTATTTATGCTCGATGGTGGGTTCAAGCCTCTAGTTTCCAAGGGAAGTGACAGAAATCTCTTCGGTTGTAGATGTGTTGTTGCTACTAGGGAGAAAACAACGGTCTCTTGTTCAAGGAACAAGTGGATTGTTTACCTTACACACTTTGCTTAAAGCAGTTGTCTGTTGCTTGCAACTTAATACTGGAGGGGGTTCGGATAATAACCTGAAGGTGGACTTCTAGTCATAGATGTAGTTGGATGGCGGTCTATGTATATTGTTGTATTTCCCAATCGAATCTCATAGGATCTTTTTGTCTGGTATTGCATTGTTATGCCTTGATCAGTTCCTGTCAATTGCCCTGGTGTAATTTGTTTACCCTTCATGCCATGTTTTTTATCTAAGGAAAGCACCTCTAGTGAACTATGGACCCCGGTCCAATCTTTACCATTGATATATCTTCCACTGTTACTTGTTTACTCCTTTGTTACAGCAAACCGCTGAGCTTGACAACCTCACTGATTCGTTGGGGAAAAGTCTTGAGTTTGTGTTGTGTAGGTTTCCACGTTGCTTGCAACACCTGTTGTGACGTTTCCTTCCTCCTACTGGTTCGATAACCTCGGTTTCTTACTGAGGGAAAACTTGCTGTTGTGCTGCGTCACACCTTTCTCTTGGGGTTTCACGACGAAGCACTGCACGTTGACGCAGTGCCATCAAGCTTTTTTCTGGAGCCGTTTCCGGGGATCTACAGGACAGCTCCAACCTTTTCCTCCCCATCAAAATCTCTTTTCTGGCGCCGTTGCCAGGGAGGCTAAGGGCATCTTCACAAGGGGAGTCCTCCTCAACCTTTCTCTTTACTTTCTTTTTAGTTTGCTTAGTTTCTTTTGCTTGGTTTTGTTTTCCTCTTTTCAAAAACTCCAAAAAAATTAGTTTAGTTTGGTTTGCTTTTTCTTATCAAAAGCACAAAAAAATTAGTTCCTGCCCTAGTTGCTACCATGTATGGTTTTGGTCCTATCTCTATGACACCTATGGAAGAGATATTTGCTTTCAAGCAAAAGGGTGAATAGAGTTTTAAAGAAGCTTGGTCTAGAATCTCTGCTTTACAAAGGGAAACTGAGCCTAAGATGAGTCTTAGCTTGGTTATCAATAGTTTTTACCATGGTATTGCTCTTTGTTATAGATATGCTTTGGATGCTGTGGCTGGAAAAGATATTTTCCAATGTACTGAGGATGAAGCTTTTGATGCCATAAAGAAATTGATTAAAATTTATAATACACCTGGCAAATCAGATTCCTCTTTTATAAATATCTTTGCTAGGTTGAGCACTCTTGAGTCCAGTACTGCTGCTTTGAATAGTTGCTATCACACACTTAGGGAGTACCATAATTATGTTCCAATGAATTCTGAGCCTTCAAAGTGGTTTCCCACAATCAAAGTCACTATAAATAGTGCAACTTTTGATGCTTGTTGTGATATCATGTCTGAATTTTTCCTTATGCCTAAAGATATTTATGAGTCTTTGAGTCTTTGCGGGCTTTCTAAAGGAGGAGAGGAAATCTCGCTTACTAATAATGCCACTTTATTACCCATTGGAATAGCTGCATGATGCAGCGCTGAGTTGATGTAGGAGCGCTTCGTTGGGAACCCCAAGAGCAAGGTGTGAAGCAGCACAGCAGCAAGTTTTCCCTCAGTAAGAAACCGAGGTTATCGGACCAGTAGGAGGAAGGAAACGTCACACAGGTGTTGCAAGCAACGCGGAGACCTGCGGAACACAAACTCAAGACTTTGCCCCAACGAATCAGTGAGGTTGTCAAGCTCATCGGTTTGCTGTAACAAAGGAGTAAACGTATAGTGTGGAAGGTAATGGTGGTTTGCAGCAAGTAAACAAGTAACAGAGGAAGATGTATCAATGGTAAATATTGTACCGGGGTCCATAGTTCACTAGAGGTTCTCTCCTTAGATAAACAACATGGCATGAAGGGTAAACAAATTATAGCAGGGCAATTGACAGGAACTGAGCAAGGCATAACAATGCAATTACTAGTCAGAAAGATCCTATGAGATTCGATTGGGAAATACAACAAGATACATAGACCGCCATCCAATTGCATCTATGACTAGAAGTCCACCTTCAGGTTATCATCCGAACCCCCTCCAGTATTAAGTTGCAAGCAACAGACAACTTCTTTAAGCAAAGTGTGTAAGGTAAACAGTCCACATGTTCCATGAACAAGAGACCGTTGTTTTCTCCCTAGTAGCAACAGCACATCTACAACCGAAGAGATTTCTGTCACTTCCCTTGGAAACTAGAGGCATGAACCCACTATCGAGCATAAATACCCCCTCTTGGAGTCACTAGCAACTACTTGGCCAAGATAGCTACTAACAACGGAGAGCATGCAAGATCACAAACAACACAGACATGATAGAATCATAAAGACAAAACCATTAATCAAACCAACATAATAATCTCAATATCCATCGGATCCCCTCAAACATAACATGCATGATTACAAATATATTAGATCTTGATCATGAACGGAGCTCACAAGATCTATACATGAAAGCACAAAGGAGGAGATACAACCATCTAGCTACTACATGGACCCATAGTCCAAGGTGGAACTACTCACGCATCATACCGGAGAGAAGGCCTCCGGGATGATCTCCCCTCCGGCAGGGTGCCGGGAAGAACTTCATATCCCCCCCGATCTAGGGACGATGGTGGTAGCGGCTACAGACGGTTTCGTGGAGATTTTATCGGGTGCTTAGGGTTTCTGCATCGGGGTCTTCTTATAGGTGAAGGGGGAGGCCTAGGAGGTGGCTAGAGGGGGCGAACCCTACCCAGGCGCGGGGTAGGGCCCACCCGCGCCTAGGGGGGTTTAGCCGCCCTGGCACGCCTCCTCGTCTCCCTTCTGGACTTCTTGTTCCCCACGGAAAGTAATTGACTTTGACGTTTGTCCCATCCAATTTCGAGAATATTTCTTTACTAACTTTTCTAAAACCAAAAACAGCAGAAAACAGGCATCTGGCACTATTGCAACTTGTTAATAGGTTAGTACCAGAAAACATGTAAAAAGCACCTCAAAGTGTAGACAAGTAAAGAAAAGTAGATACTAAACAGGCATGGAGCATCAAAAATTATAGATGCGTTTCCAACGTATCAACATCCCCAAGCTTAACTCCTGCTCGTCCTCGAGTAGGTAAGTGATAAAAAGAATAATTTTTGAGGTGACATGCACCCTCACAATAAAGATCCAACCATTTGCAAGCAATGAAAGCTGGGATCAAAGAACTCTAAACATGTGCATGAAAGATGGATTTCTAACAATAGGACATAGTAACTATGCATGCAACATGACAAGCTACAAACAAAGATCATGAATAACATGCATTGAAAAACGTTTGTTTGTTTCACATACAGAAAACATAGCATAGTGGCAATCATCTTGTCCCTCATAGAGTAGCAATACAGATGCATAGGACACCTTCAAATTTACAAGGGTGACTAGAAACAAATAGCACAAGAACAAGTAATATAACAATATGCATCAATTAATAAGCTTTGGAACACTGCACACAGAATGACAACTATGCTCTCTTAATGGTGCCTAAAGGTAGAAGGTGGAAACTCAATAATGGTGGAAGAAAGACCTTTTTTGTAAAGGAAGCAGTGATTACAAGTTTCAAAAAGAGCTTCCTAAAATTATGGTACTTGTTAGCTTTCAACCCTCATTGCCCCAATCATAAGCATCTTGAAGTGGTTAAGGTTAAAGTGGCAAAGGTGGAGTATATGCTTGACGAAGTATAAGTTGGCAATCTCAAGTCCCTTGAATACGAGGGCCACACCTCATGCATACTCAACTTTGGGTCTAGGTAAGTTCTTGTCATTATAAGTATTTGTATATCATTGAGAACCGCCATCGGGTTACCCCTTGTACATGGTACAGGAGCTTTCCCATAACCAAAATGACAAGGCAAGAAGACAATGAGCATCTCAGCAATATTCTTATGTACCATGGGAATATGGTGCTTTTTCTCTCTTTCCTCTTTTCTCAATGTGTCTATTTTTTCATATAAGAAGAGTGCTTCATAGATGTCACTATGGTGATGCTGCAAGTTTCCACCATGATTAGGCATGGCTTAGGCTAGCGGCCCAGGCGTTTCTCTAACACAGGATACAAACTCCATGGACTTACAAGTTCCCTCTTTATTTCACACCGGTGACATCCATAGACAAAACAGCATGATATCAACTGAGTACAAGTGCAATGTTGAAAACGTTCCTCGTGACAATACGGTTCTGCTAATTCCAACTTATAAGTGCAAGCATATACAACAAATTTGTCATAACAGTTCAAGTTTATTAGGGGCAAAGAATATAAAGTGTGCCATCAAATTCTTGAGGGCTTTAATCACTAACTTTTCACATAACAAAATAGTTTTTAATTGGAAGATAGATGAAAATAAGAATATACTTGGAATGGCGTAACACACCACGCATAGGAGTTTATAGTGGACACTCTGGAATAACTTGGTTTCTTGGGAGTTGGAAGAATGAGTAGAACTTACTCATACAAGTGGAGGCTAGCAAAAGACTGGGAGCAACCAACTAAGAGATCAATAATTGCCATAATTATGCAGTGCAACAAAGCATACTAATCAAAGCAAAGAGTGGTGCTACAAGTCAAGGACTAAATGATCATAGAGGCTAATGGTGACTTGTCATAGTCATAACATGGTGTAAGCATGTGCCAAGTCAACCCAAACAAAGCATCAAAGGAGAATACCACAATACTATGCTTTTGCATGCTAAAACAACGCATAATTTCTTCAAGGCACACTAAGCAATCCCAATTGTTTTGAACAAGACACGCTACAGAAATAATCACTAAGCATAATTCTAAAACAACACCTAGCATGTCATGCTAAAGTCTATGTCACAGTCAATGCAAGCTCCTCTTGCACTTCAAGCAAGAACTTACTACTCCTTTCCAAACACCAAGCAAAATTATTTGCAAAACAACACAGTGAGAATGGGGGTCCAAAATACTTTATTCAAGAAAACTAAACAACCTAAGCAAACCAAACGAAAACTAAGACTCTCCAAGAACAACACAACTGTGCATGAAACAATGAAAATGAAGTGTCTAGACAGACCTGGGCTTTTTATTGATGAAGAAGGGGATGCCTTGGGCATCCCCAAGCTTTGACGCTTGTACCTCTTGGATATTTCTTGGGGTGACACCATGGTGGAATCCCCAAGCTTTATCTCTTTTCTATTCTTCATCTCATTGCATCATTCTCTCTTTACACCTGATTTTTTTTTCTTCATACAAAACTTCACACAAATTTCATTAGCAACATTAGTGTATTCAAAAGATATTAGACCTCTGGAAAATCTTTGGAACAGCAAGGCTTTTCACTAAAAACACAAGATACTATAGTAACTCCTTCAAAAATCTCAATTCACCTAAAGAGAACTCAAAAAGGAATCAATAAGAAGCAAATGCAAATAATGGCAGAAATCTGTCAAAACAGACCAGCAGGTAGAAACCGATTTTTTCGAACATCTTCTGTTGCTCAAATCAAAAAGTGTTGAACTAATGAAAGTTAGATAACATAGTGGGGGATTTATTCGTAAAGTTTCATCTCAATCCGATTTACAGAGACTCCTCATGAATGTTTTTGGTGGAGGACAGAAATCTGTTTCGGGACAGCAACTCCCCAAATCTTACTTCCCTCTCATTAGAGGTCATTCTTGGCACAAAAAGCAAACAAAAGGGATAAGGAGGGGTAATTACTGAAGTAATAACTTCCAAGACTCAAGGAAACTCTTGGGTTATCTCCCAACAAGTACTTTTCTTTAACGACTTTAAGTTAGGCACAAGAAGCAAGAAGAATCAAGTATTTTCAAATGAGGAATTGCCCCTCTTGTTCTTTCCTTTCTTATCTTTCTTCTTCTCTTTAGGGAAGATATGATTGCTTACCGGATAAGAAAAGTGCATAATGCCTTTTCCCACATCTATTACTGCTCCAAAGTGTTTCAGTAGGGATCTTCCAAGTGTAATCTGTCCCTTGCCTACACATTCAATAACAAGATAATCAGTAGACACCATTTTTCCTGAGATTTTTGTAAACACACCTTCAGATATTCCAATGGGCAATATAGTGGCATTGTTGGTAAGAGAGATATCCTCTCCTCCTTCATTAAGCCCCCCAAAGACTCAAGGAATCATAAATATCTTTAGGCATGAGGCACAATTCAGACATGATATCACAGCGAGCATCAAAAAGTTTAGTGTTTATTGAGACTTTGATTGTGGGAAACCACTTTGAAGGCTCAGAATTTATGGGAACATAATCATGGTAAGCCCTAAGCGTGTTATATCAACTATTCATAGCAGCAATACTATCTCAAGAGTGTTCAACCTAGCAAAAATATTTGTGAAAGAGGAATCAGACTTGCTAGGTGTACCATAAATCATGATTAGTTTATTTGTGGCATCAAAAGCTTCATCCTCAGTACAAAGCAAGAAATCTTTCTCAGCCACAGCATCCAAAGCATATCTATAATGAAGAGCAATACCGTGATAGAAACTATCAATAACCAAGCTAAGGCTCACCTTAGGCTTAGTTTCCCTTTGGAAAGCAGACATTCTAGACCAAGCTTTTTTAAATCTTTCTTCACTTTTTTGCTTAAAAGTGGAGATTTATACCATAGGGGAAACAAAGGTTGGTCCAAAACCAGACATGGTAGCAACTAGAGCAGGAACTAATTTTTTTGTGTTTTTGAATAAAGAAAGCAAACCAAACTAGACTAATTTTTTTGGGTTTTTTGGAAATAGGCAAACAAAACCAAGCAAAAGAAACAAAGCAAACTAAAAACAAAGTAAAGAGAAAGGAAGTGAAGGACTCCCCTTGTGAAGACGTCCTTAGCCTCCCCACCAACGGCGCCAGAAAAGCTTGATGCGGCGCTGAGTTGATGTAGGAGCGCTTCGTTGGGAACCCTAACAGCAAGGTGTGAAGCAGCATAGCAACAAGTTTTCCCTTAGTAAGAACCCGAGGTTATCGAACCAGTAGGAGGAAGGAAACATCACATAGGTGTTGCAAGCAACGCGGAGACCTACACAACACAAACTCAAGACTTTGCCCCAATGAATCAGTGAGGTTGTCAAGCTCACCGGTTTGCTGTAACAAAGGATTAAACGTATGGTGTGGAAGGTAATGGTGGTTTGGAGCAAGTAAACAAGTAACAGAGGAAGATGTATCAATGGTAAAGATTGGACCGGGGTCCATAGTTCACTAGAGGTGCTCTCCTTAGATAAACAACATGACCAAATTACAGCAGGGCAATTGACAGGAACTGAGCAAGGCATAACAATGCATTTGCTAGTCAGAAAGATCCTATGAGATTCGATTGGGCAATAGAACAAGATACATAGACCGCCATCCAACTGCATCTATGACTAGAAGTCCACCTTCAGGTTATCATCCGAACCCCCTCCAGTATTAAGTTGCAAGCAACAGACAACTTCTTTAAGCAAAGTGTGTAAGGTAAACAGTCCACATGTTCCATGAACAAGAGACCGTTGTTTTCTCCCTAGTAGCAACAACACATCTACAACCGAAGAGATTTCTGTCACTTCCCTTATAAACTAGAGGCATGAACCCACTATCGAGCATAAATACCCCCTCTTGGAGTCACTAGAAACTACTTGGCCAAAATAGATACTAACAACGAGAGCATGCAAGATCACAAACAACACAGACATGACAGAATCATAAAGACAAAGCCATTAATCAAACCAACATAATAATCTCAATATCCATCGGATCCCCGCAAACACAACATGCATGATTACAAATAGATTAGATCTTGATCATGAACGGAGCTCACAAGATCTATACATGAAAGCACAAAGGAGGAGGTACAACCACCTAGCTACTACATGGACCCATAGTCCAAGGTGGAACTACTCACGCATCATAGCGGAGAGAAGGCCTCCGGGATGGTCTCCCCTCCGGCAGGGTGCTGGGAAGAACTTCAGACCCTCCTCCCCCGATCTAGGGACGATGGTGGCGGCGGCTACAGACGGTTTCGTGGAGATTTGATCGGGTTCTTAGGGTTTCTGCATTGGGGGATTCTTGTAGGCGAAGGGGGACGCCGAGGCGGCGGCCAGAGGGTGCAAACCCTACCTAGGCGCAGGGTAGGGCCCACCTGCGCCTAGGGGGTTTAGCCGCCCTGGCACGCCTCCTCGTCTCCCTTCTGGACTTCTTGTTCCCCACGGAAAGTAATTGACTTTGAAGTTTGTCCCGTCCAATTCCGAGAATATTTCTTTACTAACTTTTCTAAAACCAAAAACATCAGAAAATAGGCATCTGGCACTGTTGCAACTTGTTAATAGGTTAGTACCAGAAAACATGTAAAAAGCACCTCAAAGTGTAGACAAGTCAAGCAAAGTAAATACTAAACAAGCATGGAGCATCAAAAATTATAGATACGTTTCCAACGTATCACTGAAGGTGTGTTTACAAAAATCTCAGGGAAAATGATGTCTACTGATTATCTTGTTATTGAATGTGTAGGCAAAGGACAAATCACACTTGGAAGATCCCTACTGAAACACCTTGGAGCAATAATAGATGTGGGAAAAGGCATTATGCATTTTGCTCCTCTAGTAAGCAATCATATTTTCCCTAAAGAGAAGAAGAAAGGTAAGAGGAAATAACAAGACAGTTGCTTCTTCATTTGAAAATACTTGATTTCTTGCTTCTTGTGCCTAACTTAAAGATGTTAAAGAAAAGTACTTGTTGGGAGATAACCCAAGAGTTTCCTTGAGTCTTGGAAGTTATTACTTCAGTAATGACCTCTCCTTATCCTTTTTGTTTGCTTTTTGTCCAAGAATGACCTCTAATGAGAGGGAAGTAAGATTTGGGGAGTTGCAGTCCTCATACAGATTTTTGTCCTCCAACATAAAAATTCGTGAGGAGTCTCTATAAGTCGGATTGAGCTGAAAATTTACGAATAAATCCCCCAGTATTTAGCTAACTTTCGTTAGTTCAACAGTTTTTGATTTGAGCAACATAAGATTTTCGAAAAAATCGGTTTCTACCTGCTGGTATGTTTTGACAGATTTCTGCCATTATTTGCAGTTGCTTCTTATTGTTTCCTTTTTGAGTTCTCTTTTGGGAATTGAGATTTTTGAAGGAGTTGCTACAGTAGCATGTGTCTTTAGTGAAAAGTTTTGCTATTCCAAAGCTAAACCCAAAGGTCTATTATCTTTTGAATACACTAATGTTGCTAATGAAGATTGTGTGAAGTTTTGTATGAAGGAAAACTTTCAGGTGTAAAGAGAGAATGATGTAGTGAGATGAAGAATGTACAAAAGCTTAAGCTTGGGGATGCCACCCCGGTGTCACCCCATGAAATATCCAAGAGGTACAAGCGTCAAATCTTGGTGTGCCCAAGGCATCCCCTTCTTCATCAATAAAAAGCTCAGGTCTGTCTAGACACTTTGTGTTTATTGTTTCATGCACTGTTGTGTTGTTCTTGGAGCATCTTAGTTTTCATTTGGTTTGCTTAGTTTGTTTAGTTTGCTTGAATAAAGTAGTTTGGACCCCGTTCTCACTGTAAGATCCCTCCTTTATAAAAGAAAAGGATCCCTGTGATTGCAATGCTACTCCCTAGATCAATGCTAGCATCCACAGTTTAAGATGAAGTACACAGATACAAAGGTCATTATTACAGCCATTCAAGAGAATAAACATGGTCTTACAACTCCAAGGCCACAGGCCTAGTACAAGAGTTTGAATAAGTAAATAAATAAAAGTCTCCATCTTCATGTGCCACAGGCAAACATGTTGAGTGTAGACTCATGACTCCTAATCCTCATCATAGTAACCTGCAACATCACAAGTTGCAGCCACAGTGGGTCAATACATTGGAATAGTATTGGCAAGTGATACCTTAGTATAATTTAGGTGGACTAGATACTATATGCAATTTGGCTAAGTGTAGCTTGGCTTGCTTTGCTCAAAATAGGTTTTGCCTAGTAGTTGAAATCACTAAGTTTTTCTTTGTCAAACTTTTCCCAAGGAACCACCAATAGACATTGAGGTCCTTCACCCTTGTTCACCCACAAGTTTTTACTTAGAAATTGGGATGAGGAGATTCTTGATAGCTTCCATGTCTTGATGCTCAAGTTGTCCATTACCATGGACATGGCTAAGTACTTAGATTTTTCCATCTGCAGAGGTTGTGCACTTTCCCCACCAGACTTGATTTTCACCAAGACAGGACCTTTCAGAAGCCTTCCCTTAGATCAAATGGACGCGTTCCAACCTATCATCCCACTACCACCAACTGTCCAAATGACTAAGTTCTAGCAACCTATGTGATCCAGGCAGAGCCCATATTGACAAGTGGCTGCACTAGAAGCTTCTCAACACTTGGCCTCTAAAATCTCTTTGTTCCTGGGTGGCTTTCCACAAGTGAGATACACAAGGTTCACCAGTCCCCTAGCCTTGTGTAACCACTCAACACAAACCATTCCCTCCATTCCACCCAGGTGTTTCATTTACTTAGTTGTTTTATTAGGCAAAACACAAGTCCAAAGACTTAGAAATATTATCATCATAGCATGTATATTTCACCAACCCTTGGTTGCTACTAGCTAGGCTAAGCATGGCATAGATAAGCATCTTAACTTAGAAATTTCCTAGCAATTCTACAACTACTAGGATTTCCCAACATGGCATATAAGCAAAAATATAGCATGCAAGACTAACAAAATATTTCTAATGCTTAGTAGAAAACATAGGGATAAAAATATTCATGAAGTACCACTTGCCTTGGTAGTTTGGAGAGTAGCTACACTCCTCACAATCACAATCACTAGCAACAAAATCTACACAAAGAATTAAAGCAACAAATCACATACAAAACATATACAATCAAAACAAAATATATGCATGCATGCAAAATGATATGTGATGATTTTTAAAACTCAACAAAGCAAGTATACAGTACTGGTTCATAAACAAGTTAAAAACTTGCCAAACAACATTTATTTAAACCCTAAAACATTTCCTAAACAATTCATTTACTCAAATTATCCCTACACAAGTTTCTGCAAATAAAACCATTTTAACAGAAGCAAAACATTAAACACATTGCATATTCAGAAAGGGCTTGCTCTCCTGATTCCATTGATATAAAATTTGTCAAATTCTAACGTGGGGATCAAAAGTTATAGCCAAAACAATTTCAAACTTCTAATAGATTCAAATCATGTTTTTAAATTCTAACAAATGCCACACGTCTTATTCTGATTGGTCCGTACCGCTTCGTGTTGGATCACGCTTCTGAGCCGCAGGATCTGACTTAATCGCACGACTCAGATCTAAACTTAGCGCTTCGCTCGCGCTCTATCCTAGCCGCAAGATCTAGATCTAACGGCGCACATCACCTTGACCATCCAGTGGCGGCGCTGGCGGCGGCGACAGACGGCGGAGCCTCTGTCAGAGTAGCTGTCTGCGTTCTAGGTCGCGCGGGAGAGGGGGAAGGGGCTTACCAGAATCGCAGTGTGCTGCTGATGCTCAAGGTGGCGGTGGTTTGGCAAGGGGCGCACGGAGTTGGTCGCTGGAGCTCGTCCGAGTTGCGGGCGGCATCTGTTGCTTGTTGTCGAGGTCGTTGCCGAGGCTCTGCATCGTCCTAGCACAAGCCAGAGGGTTTAGGAGATGCGCAAGGGTCTGGCGAACAAGACAGTACCAAAGGGGAGGCAAGGGGCGCTCGATTCTTACCGCTATTGCTCGTCGGAGTCGAGCGGCGGCTCTGGTGGTTGCGGCGTGAACGAGAACGGCGACCTGGGTCACGAGCAGGCAAACCAGGGGTGTTAGCAGATGCACAAGGACGTGGCGGTCACGCTCGTTTGAACCAGAGGCAGAGGGGCGTTCGGAGCTTACCGAAATCGCCTGCCAGAGTTGCTTTGTCTGCGGCGGTGTAAGGGCAATTGCGGGAAGCCTGGGGGCGTAGAGGTGGCGCTAAGTGAGGGGAAATGGCCGCGGTGCAGAGGGGGTCTTATAGCCAGAGCAGGGGCGAGGATCGCACGGCGTATCAATGGCAATTAAGCCTGTAGTAACAGCGGCGAGGTAACGGCGGAGCGAGCGTCGTGGCCGCGCGTGATTGACGACAAAGGCGACGTGGACGCAGGGTCCACTCGTCAGCGAGTTAAACAGAGAGGGGGTGGGGTCGTGCAGTCAGTGACCTGGGGGTGTGTCTGCGGGTGAGCGAGAGAGAGGGAGACCCCGGGTGGGCTTAGTGGGCTGGATTTGTAGTTGGGCCAGATAGGCAGCGCTGGCCTTTTTCTAGTTCTTTTCTCCTTTTCTTTTTCTGTTCTGATTTTCTGAAATGGTTTTCAAATCCAATTCAAATGAGTTTGAATTCAAATCTTCCCTAGGTTTTTTTACTGTAAACCTTGCACTCAAATGTGTGTCAAACACCACTGTTTAATCAAAACACTTTGATCAAAAGAAAAATAAAAAATAAACCAAGCCTTTATGATATATATTCAATAGGCATAATATTGGTTTTATTCACTCATTTTGTTTTTGAAATTTGTTCAAACTTTTGGTGGTGCCTAAGTTTGAATTTCAAACTTTACTGAATCAAAACAAGTATTCTTCTCATTGGAAGATAGCACTAAGGCTAGAGAAAACTTACATAAAATAATAAGCATAAATGCTTCTGTTTTGAAATGATTTGTTTGAAATGAAATTCATATGCTCATGGATGCATGGATGATATGCATAAGTTTTAAACATGATTTTGGGGATGTCCCTTAAGGTGAATCTCGCCCTCGAGATTCGGATTGGCTAGCAAATAGGTGAGGGTGGTCTTTCCGAAGATCATCTTCTCTTTCCCATGCTGCTTCTTCTTCGGAATGATGGTTCCACTGAACTTTGCAAAACTTGATAGTCTTAGTCCGTGTGACTCTTTCTGTAGTCTCAAGAATCTTGATAGGCTTCTCTTCATAAGTGAGATCACTCTCCAACTGAACCTCTTCCAAAGGTATAGTATCCTTCAAAGAAGTTTCTTCCATTTCTGGATGACATTTCTTAAGTTGACTCACATGAAACACATTATGGACAGCTGACAGAGACTCTGGCAGTTCAATTTCATAGGCAACTTCTCCTTTACAACTCAGAATCTTGAATGGTCCAACATATCTTGGGGCCAACTTTCCTTTGATTCCGAACCTCTTCACTCGACGAAGTGGTGACACTCTAAGATAAGCTCTATCACCAACTTCGTAGGTGACTTCTCTACGCTTTGGATCTGCGTAGCTTTTCCGTCGGGACTATGCTATCTTCAATCTATCCTTAACCAACTTGACCTTCTCTTCGGCTTCTTTGATAAGTTCTGGTCCGAACAAACTTCTTTCGCCCACACCATTCCATAACAATGGGGTGGTACATTTTCTCCCGTAGAGAAAATCAAAGGGTGCCATCTCAATGCTGGCTTGATAGCTGTTGTTATAAGAAAATTCTGCGTAAGGCAGACTTTCATCCCAACTGGCTCCATAGTCTAGGGCACATGCCCTCAACATGTCTTCAAGAATCTAATTAGTCCTTTCGGTTTGTCCATCAGTTTGAGGATGAAAAGCAGTGCTGAATTCCAACCTCGTTCCCAATGACTCATGTAGCTGTCTCCAAAAATGGGAAGTGAATTGAGTTCCCCTATCAGACACAATACTCTTGGGCACTCCATGTAGACATACAATTCTACTCATATAGATTTTGGCCAACTTAGCACTTGTATAGGTTGTCTTCACGGGTATGAAATGAGCCACTTTAGTTAGGCGATCCACTACTACCCAAATAGAATCGTATCCTGACCGGGTCCTTGGTAATCCGGTAATGAAATCCATACCAATCTTGTCCCACTTCCAATCAGGAATAGTTTGTGGTTGAAGCAAACCGGCTGGTTTCTGATGTTCCGCTTTCACTCTACTACACACATCACACAAAGCAATATGTTCGGCGATGTCCTTCTTGAGATTATTCCACCAAAATCTTTCCTTCATATCCATGTACATTTTGGTGTTACCCGGATGAATGGAATACGGTGAGTTGTGTGCTTCTTGCAAAATCAGTTTCCGAAGCTCCGGATCTTGTGGAACACAGATACGTTTCCCATGCCATAAAGTACCCTGTTCGTCTTCATGGAATCCTTTGGATTTTCCTTTGCCAATCTTTTCTTTAATCTCTTCAATTTCCTTATCGATCTTCTGGGCTTCTTTGATCTTGTCCAACAAAGTGGGTTGAACATCGAAATACATGAGATGTCCTTCGGGCACAATCTCCAATCTGTGATCTCTAAATTGTGCACATAAATCATCAGGCAATTCTCCTTTTGTAAGGCCATTCACAAAAACCTTACGGCTTAAAGCATCCGCTACAACATTTGCTTTACCGGGATGGTATTGCAAACTTAAGTCATAGTCCTTGATGAGCACTAGCCATCTTCTTTGTCTCATATTAATTTCCTTCTGGGTGAAGATATATTTCAAACTCTTGTGATCTGTGAACACTTCACATCGCTTTCCCAAAAGATAGTGTCTCCATGTTTTGAGTGCATGGACAACAGAGGCTAACTCTAAATCATGAGTAGGATAGTTCACTTCATGAGTTTTGAGTTGTCTCGAGGCATAAGCCACAAATTTTCCTTCTTGCATAAGTACTGCACCCAAACCATGATGAGATGCATCACAATATACTTGGAAATCTTTTTCCAAGTCTGGCAAACACAATACTGGTGCTGTCACAAGTCTCTTCTTCAATTCCTGAAGGTTGAGTTCACAACCTTCAGACCAAGCAAATTTCTTGTCCTTCTTTAGCAATTCTGTCATAGGCTTAGAAACCTTGGAGAAATTCTCAATGAACCTTCTGTAGTAACCTGCTAAGCCAAGGAAACTGCGAACTTCTTTCACCGACTTAGGAGATTCCCATTCAGTTACAGCTGAAACTTTAGCAGGATCAACTTCTACACCATCTTTTGTCATAATATGTCCAAGAAATCCAACTTCATTCAACCAGAATTCACACTTGCTGAATTTGGCATACAGTTTATGCTCTCTAAGCTTCTCAAGTATCAAACGCAAATGTCCTTCATGATCTTCTTTGCTCTTGGAGTAGATTAAAATGTCATCGATGAAAACGACAACAAACTTATCAAGGAATTCCATGAACACCTTGTTCATCATATTCATGAAGTATGCTAGAGCATTGGTCAACCCAAATGGCATCACGGTATACTCATACAATCCATACCTTGTGGTGAAAGATGTCTTAGGTATGTCTTGGTCTCTTATCTTGAGTTGAAAATAGCCTGACCGGAGATCAATCTTGGAGAACACACAAGATCCTTCCAGCTGATCAAACAAGTCATTGATTCTAGGCAAAGGGTATTTGTTCTTGATAGTTACCTCATTGAGTGAACAGTAATATATGCACAACCTTTGACTTCTATCTTTCTTTTCCACAAACAAAAACTGGGGCTCCCCAAGTTGAAGAACTTGGTTGAATAAATCCTTTCTACAACTGTTCTCCAAGTTGCTTCTTGAGTTCTTTTAGTTCATCAACTGACATCTTATATGGTCTCTTTGCTATTGGTCCAGATCCTGGTAGCAAGTCAACAAGGAATTCCACATCTCTATCTGGTGGCATTCCCGGCAATTCTTCCGGAAACACATCCGGATACTCACTCACAATTGGCACACTGTCTATGCTAACCCCCTTAAGAGAATTTAGCATACTCCTTCTTGCTTCAAAGTTGGTCTTGAATCTGATCCTTTTATTTTCTAGAGTTGTGAGTGAGACAGTATGGTTGGCACAATCTATCACTCCCTTGTGCTTAGTCATCCAGTCCATTCCCAAAATGACATCCAATCCTTGGGAGTTTAGAATTATCAAGTTAACGGGAAACTTATACTTCCCGAACTCTATGACTAGATCATGACATCCTGAATTCACTATCATTTCTTCGCCAGGAGAACTTACTTTTATAGGACACCCAATAGTTTCTACCGGCAGTTCATTTCTTTCAACAAATGATCTTGATATGAATGAATGAGATGCACCAGTATCAAAGAGAACAAATGCTGGAACAGAATTGAGTTTGAACTTACCAGCAACAACATCAGGCTCCTCATAGATTTCCTCCACATTGATGTGGTTCACCTGTCCCTTCTGAAAAGGGTTGGGCTTGTTGGGTCCTTCAACTTTCTTTTCTGGGCATTGATTTTCATAATGCCCCATCTTCTTGCACTTGGAGCATTCAACCTGACTAATGTCTTTCTTGACAGGCTGGTTTCCACTGCCACTTCCATTACCACTATGGTGGCTCTTATATCCACCCTTGTGGTTCTTGTACTTGTCATTGTCATGACTACGGTGATGCTTGTTGTCATGACAGTTGTGGTTGTGGTGCTTGTTGAATTTCCCATGCTTGTGGTATCCTGAGCTTCCGCTGTCATCATAATGGGAACGTTTGTGAGACAATCCCGAGCTGTGCTTGTCCGAGTGCTTTCTCTTCCTGCTCTCAACTTGCTTCATTTTGTTCTCTAAAATAGCAGCCTTATCACAAAGAGACTGGTATGTGGGAACATATGCCACAGCCAACTGCAGATTCAGCTCATCATTCAACCCTTCGAGGAACTTTTCTTTCCTCTTAGCATCAGTGTCAACTTCATCCGGTGCATATCGCGCCAGATTGTTGAACTCCTCAATATATTCAGCCACGCTACGGTGGTGCTGCTTCAGGTTATGAAACTCTTTCTTTTTCAGACTCATCACTCCAGATGAGATATGAGCAGTACGAAAGCCATCCTCAAAGATAGCCCATGTCACATCTTCTATGTGAGTGGTGATCTGGAATTTATCCCACCAAGTGGCGGCTGGTCCTTCCAGCAAATGTGCTGCAAATCTGACCTTTTCAGCATCAGTACAGCCCACAGTTACCAAGTCCTTGTTCACAGAGCGTAGCCAATCATTGTCCACCATGGGATCAGTTGTTCCTGAGAACTTTGCTGGCCTCAATCTCAAGAACCTGGTAAGCATGTCAAAACCCGGTGGGTTGTTGTTGTTGTTGTTATTGTTGTTGTTTTGGTTCTGGATGAACGTCGTCATCATCTGCATCAGCTGAGTCTGAGCTGTCATCATTTGCTGCATTTCTGGAGTGATGTTGTTGTTGTTGTTATTGGGGTTGGGATTGGCACGACGAGGAGGCATCTGTGGTTTGTTCAATAGAGATAAGAATGAGATACCCATAGATGCTTCATGCACAATACATCACATAATCAGTCACAAAAACATGCAACATAATGATAAAGGTTCAACAACCAGATAACAAGTTCGCAAAGTAAAACACACACAAATCACAAGCCATCCACATGTTGGATGGTCAAATAACAAGTTCCCAACAACAAGTATGATAATAAATGATAAATGAGTAGTCAAAGCTACTCCTCGGCATCAACCTCCTCCTCGACAAAGGTAAGACCTGCATTCTCCATTGCGGTCTTGTATTCCTCAACATTGGCGGTCAAGGTCTCTATCTTGGCTTTGAGAGCCCTCTTCTGGGAACGAAGCCTCTCAATCACCGTCTGCTGATGCTCGAGCTCGAAGTACTTGGCATGCAGTTCTTCAGTCGTGTCCCGAATCCTCTTGTTCCTATCCTGGACTCGCTTTTCCGGACTCTTGAACTTTCTGTCCTGGCTCTCGAACTTCGCTTCCATCTCCTTGACTATCTCATCTTGCTCCGCGAAGAGCTTGTCCTTCTCACGAAGCTGCACCTGGAGTTCGTCATTGTTGAGCATGACGTTGGTCCTATCAGTGTCCACGTGCCTAATGAGAGCCTCTAAGTCCTGGAGGTATAGGCGAATCGGCTCCGCTGTGTCCCTTGAATCGTCCTCGAAGTCGATGGACTCTCCATCCTCATCACGTCTACCGAAGACGTGGAAGTGAGGACCTCTAACCTGTTGGGAGTGTCTCCCTAGCAGACGTCCTATCAGATCCTGCATGACTACCTCAAGGCCTCTCTCCTTGTCATCATGCATGAGCTGGAAGATGATGGCCTCCGTGGTAGGCTCTGTCTGGCGTCCGGGCTAGTTGACCTTGAATCCCCAAAGGTCTTTCCTCTCAAACTTGGTGAGGGGAAGCACCATGATGGTAGGAAGAGGGAGATTGAGCAAAGTAGTGAGCTCAACAATACGAGGACCAAAGCGAGTTCCCTGGAACTCCTCAACAGTGCTGATGGTAACATTAGGCATCTATTTATAAGATAGAAAAATTTAGAACAACACAATTTAAGATAAAACACAAGGCAAAGCATCACATACATATCCTTGGAAATCAAAACACACAATTCATGGCATACATGGTTCCATTACAACAATCAAGGTTCAACTTATTTTTAAAGCAACATTTGGAAAATAGGGTGATAAGTGGTGGTCCAACTAACGAAGTACGCTTACAATCCTATCTCGCTAGATATGTTGGCTAAAACAATGTTTCTAGAAGCAATCAGTCTATCTTGCTCACATGACTCCATCACTAAGTCTATAATGTCTCCTCTTAGAGTTTGGTTGGTAGCCTCCAACTCTTGGGTATGTTTCTTCTCTTCTTTCAGGCTATTTTGGATGTTGAACATTCTGCACTTGACTCTTTCACCAAGTTCTTTGATGGTCTTCCAAGCTGCATCCCTTGCTGAGTCAAAGAATGTAGGGTGCATCACTGAATTGGTGAACATGCAGAATCCTGAGTCCTTGTGGTTGTCTTCCTTGTTTTTATACAAGTGAAGTTGCACCCACCAGTATTCAACTCCTTCATCCATCACAGGAAAACCTTTGTACAAAGCTGCACCTTGTATCTCTAATGCAACCATGAGGTCCTTGAGAACCTTGGGGAATTCTGTCTCACACTCCAAGGTCATTGTCATGAGTGGTCCTTTCCTTACGGCTTCGTTGATGGAGTTCATCTACAAATAGAGATGAGAAAGAAGATTAGAAAAGTTTACGAGAAGAATAGACAAGTGTAGAAGTTTGTTGAAATTTTTTCCTTAGTGGTTTCCAATCCTAGGTCATAATCCTATAGGCAACACAGTGCTCTGATACCATATGTAAGATCCCTCCTTTATAAAGGAAAATGATCCCTGTGATTGCAATGCTAGTCCCTAGATCAATGCTAGCATCCACAATTTAAGATGAAGTACACAGATACAAAGGTCATTATTACAGCCATTCCAGAGAATAAACATGGTCTTACAACTCCAAGGCCACAGGCCTAGTACAAGAGTTTGAATAAGTAAATAAATAAAAGTCTTCATCTTCATGTGCCACAGGCAAACATGTTGAGTGTAGACTCATGACTCCTAATCCTCATCAGAGTAACCTGCAACATCACAAGTTACAGCCATAGTGGGTCAATACATTGGAATAGTATTGGCAAGTGATACCTTAGTATAATTTAGGTGGACTAGATACTATATGCAATTTGGCTAAGTGTAGCTGGGCTTGCTTTGCTCAAAATAGGTTTTGCCTATTAGTTGAAATCACTAAGTTTTTCTTTGGCAAACTTTTCCCAAGGAACCACCAATAGACATTGAGGTCCTTCACCCTTGTTCACCCACAAGTTTTTACTTAGAAATTGGGATGAGGAGATTCTTGATAGCTTCCATGTCTTGATGCTCAAGTTGTCCTTTTCCAGGGACATGGCTAAGTACTTAGATTTTTCCATCTGCAGAGGTTATGCACTTTCCCCACCAGACTTGATTTTCACCAAGACAGGACCTTTCAGAAGCCTTCCCTTAGATCAAATGGACGCGTTCCAACCTATCATCCCACTACCACCAACTGTCCAAATGACTAAGTTCTAGCAACCTATGTGATCCAGGCAGAGCCCATATTGCCAAGTGGCTGCACTAGAAGCTTCTCAACACTTGGCTTCTAAAATCTCTTTGTTCCTGGGTGACTTTCCACAAGTGAGATACACAAGGTTCACCAGTCCCCTGGCCTTGTGTAACCACTCAACACAAACCATTCCCTCCATTCCACCCAGGTGTTTCATTTACTTAGTTGTTTTATTAGGCAAAACAAAAGTCCAAAGACTTAGAAATATTTTCATCATAGCATGTATATTTCACCAACCCTTGGTTGCTACTAGCTAGGCTAAGCATGGCATAGATAAGCATCTTAACTTAGAAATTTCCTAGCAATTCTACAACTACTAGGATTTCCCAACATGGCATATAAGCAAAAATATAGCATGCAAGACTAACAAAATATTTCTAATGCTTAGTAGAAAACATAGGGATAAAAATATTCATGAAGTACCACTTGCCTTGGTAGTTTGGAGAGTAGCTACACTCCTCACAATCACAATCACTAGCACCAAAATCTACACAAAGAATTAAAGCAACAAATCACATACAAAACATATACAGTCAAAACAAAATATATGCATGCATGCAAAATGATATGTGATGATTTTTAAAACTCAACAAAGCAAGTATACAGTACTGGTTCATAAACAAGTTAAAAACTTGCCACACAACATTTATTTAAACCCTAAAACATTTCCTAAACAATTCATTTACTCAAATTAGCCCTACACAAGTTTCTGCAAATAAAACCATTTTAACAAAAGCAAAACATTAAACACATTGCATATTCATAAAGGGCTTGCTCTCCTGATTCCATTGATATAAAATTTGTCAAATTCTAACGTGGGGATCAAAAGTTATAGCCAAAAGAATTTCAAACTTCTAATAGATTCAAATCCTGTTTTTAAATTCTAACAGATGCCACGCGTCTTATTCTGATTGGCCCGTACCGCTTCGCGTTGGATCACGCTTCTGAGCCGCAGGATCTGACTTAATCGCACGACTCAGATCTAAACTTAGCGCTTCGCTCGCGCTCTATCCTACCCGCAAGATCTAGATCTAACGGAGCACAACACCTTGACCATCCAGTGGCGGCGCTGGCGGCGGCGACAGGCGGCGGCGCCTCTGTCAGAGTAGCTGTCGGTGTTCTAGGTCGCGCGGGAGAGGGGGAAGGGGCTTACCAGAATCGCAGTGTGCTGCTGATGCTCAAGGTGGTGGTGGTTTGGCAAGGGGCGCACGGAGTTGGTCGCTGGAGCTCGTCGGAGTTGCGGGCGGCGTCTGTTGCTTGTTGTCGAGGTCGTTGCCGAGGCTCTGCGTCGTCCTAGCACAAGCCAGAGGGTTTAGGAGATGCGCAAGGGTCTGGCGAACAAGACAGTACCAAAGGGGAGGCAAGGGGCGCTCGATTCTTACTGCTATTGCTCGTCGGAGTCGAGCGACGGCTCTGGTGGTTGCGGCGTGAACGAGAACGGCGACCTAGGTCACGAGCAGGCAAACCAGGGGTGTTAGCAGATGCACAAGGACGTGGCGGTCACGCTCGTTTGAACCAGAGGCAGAGGGGCGGTCGGAGCTTACCGGAATCGCCTGCCGGAGTTGCTCTGTCTGTGGCGGTGTAAGGGCAATTGCGGGAAGCCTCGGGGCGTAGAGGTGGCGCTAAGTGAGGGGAAATGGCTGCGGTGCAGAGGGGGTCTTATAGCCAGAGCGGGGGCGAGGATCGCGCGGCGTATCAATGGCTATTAAGCCTGCAGTAACAGCGGCGAGGTAACGGCGGAGCGAGCGTCGCGGCCGCGCGTGATTGACGACGAAGGCGACGTGGTCGCAGGGTCCACTCGTCAGCGAGTTAAACAGAGAGGGGGTGGGGTCGTGCAGTCAGTGACCTAGGGGGTGTGTATGCGGGTGAGCGAGAGAGAGGGAGACCCCGGGTGGGCTTAGTGGGCTGGATTGGTAGTTGGGCCAGATAGGTAGCGCTGGCCTTTTTATATTTCTTTTCTCCTTTTCTTTTTCTGTTCTGATTTTCTGAAATGGTTTTCAAATCCAATTCAAATGAGTTTGAATTCAAATCTTCCCTAGGTTTTTATACTGTAAACCTTGCACTCAAATGTGTGTCAAACACCACTATTTAATCAAAACACTTTGATCAAAAGAAAAATAAAAAATAAACCAAGCCTTTATGATATATATTCAATAGGCATAATATTGGTTTTATTCACTCATTTTGTTTTTGAAATTTGTTCAAACTTTTGGTGGTGCCTAAGTTTGAATTTCAAACTTTACTGAATCAAAACAAGTATTCTTCTCATTGGAAGATAGCACTAAGGCTAGAGCAAACTTACATAAAATAATAAGCATAAATGCTTCTATTTTGAAATGAAATTCATATGCTCATGGATGCATGGATGATATGCATAAGTTTGAAACATGATTTTGGGGATGTTACACTCACTGTGTTGTTTCAAATAAGTTGCTTGGTGTTGGAAAGGAGTAGGAAGTTCCTGCTTGAAAGTGCAAGAGGAGCTTGCATTAACTGTGACTTAGACTTTAGCATGACATACTAGGTGTTGTTTTGACCTTATGTTAGTGATTATTGTTGTAGAATGTCTTGTTCCAAACAATCGGGATTTCTTAGTGTGCCTTGAAAGAATCATGTGTTGTTTTAGCATACAAAAGCATAGTGTTGTGGTATTCTCCTTTAATGCTTTGTTTGGGTTGACTTGGGACATGTTTACACCATGTTGTGACTATGACAAGTCACCATAGCCACTATGATCATTTAGTCCTTGACTTGTAGTACTACTCTATGTTTTAATTAGTAATGTTTTTGTTGCTCTACATGATTATGGCCATTATTGATCTCTTAGTTGGTTGCTCCTAGTCTTTTGCTATCCTCCACTTGTATGAGTAAGTTCTACTCATGCTTACAACTCCCAAGAAACCAAGTTATTCCAAAGTGTCCACTATAAACTCCTATGCATGGTGTGTTACACCATTCCAAGTATATTCTTGTTTCCAGCTATCTTCCAATTAAAAAGTATTTTGTTATGTGAAAACTTAGTGATTAAAGCCCTCACAAACTTGATGGCACATTTTATATTCTTTGCACCTAATAAACTTGAACCATCGTGTCGTATATGTTGTATATGCTTGCAATTATATGTTGGAATTACATAACCATGCTGTCACGGGGAACATATTCAACATTGCACTTGTACTTTGTACACAGTTGATATCATGATCTTTTGTCTATGGATGTCACCGGTGTGAAATAAAGAGGGATCTTGTAAGTCCATGGAGTTATGTATTTTGTGTTAGAGAAACGCATGGGCCAATAGCCTAAGCCATGCCTAATCATGGTGGAAACTTGCAGCATCACGATAATGATCTATCTGTGAAAGCATCCTCAATAAAAAGCTATGCACATAGTAAATAAAAAGATCGCTGAGATGCTAATTGTATGCTTGCCTTGTCATTTTGGTTATGGGATAGCGCTTGTACCATGTGCAAGAGGTACCCCGTTGGCGGTTCTCTATGATACGCATATACTTACTATCACAAGAACTTACAGGTGACTAAAGTTGAGTAGCATGAGGTGTGGCCCTCATATTCAAGGGACTTGAGATTGCCAACTTATACTTTGTCAAGCATATACTCCATAGTTTGTTCACTTTAACCTTAATCACTTCAATATGCTTATGATAGGGGCAATGAGGGCTGAAAGCTAACAAATACCATAATTTTTGGAATCTCTTTTTGAAACTTTAAATCCCTGCTTCCCTTTATGAAGGGCCTTTCTTCCACTATTATATTGAGTCTCCATCTTCTACCTTTAGGCACCATTAAGAGAGCATAGTTGCCATTCTGTGTGCAGTGTCCCAAAACTTATTGATTGATGCATATTGTGATATTGCTTGTTCTTGTGCTACTTGTATCTAGTCACTCTTATAAACTTTGAAGGTGTCCTATGCATCTATTTGCTACTCCCTGAGGGACAAGTTGAATGCCATTATGCCATGTTTTCTGTATGTGAAACAAACAAACGTTTTTCAATGCATGTTATTTATGATCTTTGTTTGTAGCCTTTCATGTTGCATGCATAGTTACTTTGTCTTATTATTAGAACTCCATCTTTCATGCACATGTTTAGAGTTCTTTGATCCCAGCTTTCAATGCTTGCAAATGGTTTGATCTTAGTTTTGATGGTGCATGTCACCTCAAAAATTATTCTTTTATCACTTACCTACTCGAGGACGAGCAGGAGTTAAGCTTGGGGATGCTTGATACGTAGGAAACGTATCTATAATTTTTGATGCTCCATGCTTGTTTAGTATCTACTTTTCTTTGCTTTGTCTATACTTTGAGATGTTTTTATATCTTTTTTGGAACTAACCTATTAACAAGTTGCCACAGTGCCAGTTGCATGTTTTCTTCTGTTTTTGGTTCCAGAAAGGCAAAAATCAATATTCTCGGAATTGGGCGGGACAAAAGCCGAAGTCAATATTTTACCGTGGGCGACATGAAGTCCAGAGGAGAGACGGAGAGGCGTCGCAGGGCGGCCAAACCCACCCTAGGCGCGGGTGGGCCCAGCCCACGCCTAGGCAGGGTGTGGCGCCCCTGGCCGCCTCCCAGCCTCGCCTCTGCACCTATAAGAAGCCCCCGATGTAGAAACCCTAGAGACCCGATCAAAACTCCACGAAACCTTCTATATTCGCTGCCACCATCGTCCCTAGACCGGGGGATCTTAAGTTCTTCCCGGCACCCTGCTAGAGGGGAGATCATCCCAGAGGCCTTCTTCTCTGGTATGAAGCGTGAGTAGTTCCACCTTGGACTGCGAGTCCATGTAGTAGCTAGATGGTTGTATCTCCCCCTTGTGCTTTCATGTATAGATCTTGTGAGCTCCGTTCATGATCAATATCTAATCTATTTGTAATCATGCATGTTGTGTTTGCGGGGATCCGATGGATATTGAGATTACTATGTCAGATTGATTAAGGGTTTTGTCTATTTGATACTATCATATTTGTGTTGTTTGTGATCTTGCATGCTCTCCGTTGTTAGTAGCTATCTTGGACAAGTAGTTGCTAGTGACTCCAAGAGGGGGTATTTATGCTCGATAGTGGGTTCATGCCTCTAGTTTCCAACAGAAGTGACAGAAATCTCTTCAGTTGTAGATGTGCTGTTGCTACTAGGGAGAAAACAACGGTCTCTTGTTCATGGAACAAGTGGATTGTTTACCTAACACACTTTGCTTAAAGTAGTTGTCTGTTGCCTGCAACTTAATACTGGAGGGGGTTCGGATGATAACCTGAAGGTGAACTTCTAGTCATAGATGTAGTTGGATAGCGGTCTATGTATATTGTTGTATTGCCCAATCGAATCTCATCGGATCTTTTTGTCTGGTATTGCATTGTTATGCCTTGCTCAGTTCCTATCAATTGCCCTGTTGTAATTTGTTTACCCTTCATGCCATGTTGTTTATCTAAGGAGAGCACCTATAGTGAACTATGGACCCCGGTCCAATCTTTACCATTGATACATCTTCCACTGTTACTTGTTTACTTGCTGCAAACCATCATCACCTTCCACACCATACGTTTAATCCTTTGTTACAGCAAACCGGTGATCTTGAAAACCTCACTGATTCGTTGGGGCAAATTCTTGAGTTTGTGTTGTGGAGGTTTCCACGTTGCTTGCAACACCTGTGTGACGTTTCCTTCCTCCTACTATTTCGATAACCTCGGTTTCTTACTGAGGGAAAACTTGCTGATGTGTTGCATCACACCTTTCTCTTGGGGTTTCCTGATGAAGCACTACACGTTGACGCAGTGCCATCACGGCTCTACATCCGCAAAGAATTGATCAAGACTCCATATGAAATACTTACCGGTAACAAGACCAACGTATCTTACTTCCGGGTGTTTGGTTGTACGTGTTTTTATCTCATAAAGGGTGTTCATTTATCCAAATTCGATTCCAAAGCATTAGAGGGTATCTTTGTTGGCTATGGTCTCGAATCCCACACTTATAGAATCTATGATAAGCTCTCCGGAGTTATCATAGAATCATGTAGTGTGGTGTTCGAAGAATATGGTGGTCCCCAAGCGGGGCGTGTTGATGCTTGTGATGCAGATGATGAAATGCCTCAGGATGCCATAGGAAGAATGGGTGTGGGATTTATCCGCCCCGTTGAGGAACCCCTTATGGCGGATCGAGAAGAACTTTGCTCTACTCAAGTGGAGTCTTCATCTTCACAACAATAACAATCTCCATCTATCGAGGAGGACAATGACCCAAGCCAAAGACAAGCTGTGGACCCTCAAATTGTTGATCAGGGTGATACCTCTAGTAAGGAGGATCTTGAGTCACCATTTTCCAGAATTTTAAGTTCTGCTCGGTCTATTACACAAGGAAGATCTATACAATCAGCCGTATGAGCAGCTCAACTCCAGTCTAGCAATGTCCCTGATCAAGACCAAGGTCAATCCGTGCCTCTTAATGAAGAGAATGATCCCAATGATGATCAAGGTCAAGTTGATGGTCAAGACGAGGACCAAAATGATGAAGTGGTCCCCCCAAGAAACAACAAGGAGATCGAAACTCGTTGCAAAGCTAGAATGGATAGAATGTTGGAACTAAGAGACCACTCTCTAGAGAATGTGATTGGAGAAGTAAGGAGAAGAATGTCCACAAGAGCACAATTGAAGAGGTTTAGTGAACACCAAGCACACATCTCCATCATTGAACCAAAGAAAGTATGGGAAGCTCTTGAAGATTCGGATTGGTTGGAAGCAATGCACAGAGAACTCAACAACTTTAAGAGAAATAAAGTATGGAAGTTAGTTGAGAAGCCAAAGTATTGCCGCAATGTTATAGGAACCAAGTGGATATTCAAGAACAAGCAAGATGAGCATGGAATTGTTGTAAGGAACAAGGAAAGATTGGTGGCACAATGGTACTCTCAAATTGAAGGCATTGATTATGGAGAGACATGTGCACCCGCGGCTCGCCTTGAGTCCATCTATATCCTTCTTGCTTATGCGGCACATCATAACTGTAAGTTGCAACAAATGGATGTAGAAAGTGCATTTCTTAATGGTCCATTGAATGAGTTGGTATATGTAAAGCAACCCCCGGGATTTGAGGATCCCAACTTCCCAAACCATGTATACAAACTTGATAAGGCGCTCTATGGGCTCAAACAAGCCGCACGCACGTGGTATGAGCACCTTAGAGAGTGGTTGTTTGACCGTGGGTTTGAGGTTGGGAAAATTGATCCCACTCTTTTTACTAAGAAGGTCAATGGGGAGCTTTTTGTATGCCAAATATATGTTGATGATATTATCTTTGGCTCATCTAACAAAGCTTTTAATGATGAATTCTCAAAGCTTATGACTAGTAGGTTCCAGATGTCTATGATGGGGGAATTTAGGGTATTTATTGGTTTTGAGATCAAGCAAGTAAGAGGAAGAACATTCTTCAACCAAGCCAAGTATACTCAAGATATGCTCAAAAGATTCAACATGAAAGATTAAATGCTGCTCCTACCACCATGGCAACAAAGACTCATCTTGAACTAAATCCAAATGGTAAAGATGTGGATCAAAAGGTATACCGGTCTATGATTGGTTCTTTGCTTTACCTTTGTGCATCTAGACCCGATATTGTGTTGAGTGTAGGAGTGTGTGCAAGCTATCAAGCAGCTCCTAAAGAAATCCATTTGATGGCGGTCAAGAGAATCTTTCGATATTTGGTTCATACCCCACACTATGGTATTTGGTATCCTCGTGGCTCAACATTTGCTCTTTGTGGATACACGGACTCGGATTGGGATGGTGATAAGGATGATAGACAATCAACATCCGGGGCTTGCCAATTTCTTGGTAGGTCCTTTGTGTGTTGGTCTTCTAAGAAGCAAAACTGTAAATCTCTCTCCACCGCCGAAGCCGAGTATGTGGTAGCTGCTAGTGCTTGCACTTAATTACTATGGATGAGGCAAACTTTAAAGGAATACGGTGTCAATTGTGATAAAGTGCCTCTTTTATGTGACAGTGAAAGTGAAATCAAGATTTCCTACAACCCGGTGGATCACACAAGGACCAAGCACATTGAGATCCGTCATCATTTCATTAGAGACCATGTTGCTCGAGGTGATATTGATCTTTCTTATGTGTCAACCAAAGACCAACTTGCCGACATCTTCACGAAGCCACTTGATGAATGATACGTCGGAAACGTATCTATAATTTTTGATGTTCCATGCTTGTTTGGTATCAACTTTGCTTTGCTTTGTCTACACATTAAGGTGTTTTTATATGTTTTCTAGAACTAACCTATTAACAAGTTGCCACAGTGCTAGTTGCATGTTTTCTTCTGTTTTTGGTTCCAGAAAGGCAGAAAATCAATATTCTTGGAATTGGACGGGACAAAAGCCAAAGTCAATATTTTACCGTGGGCAACACGAAGCCAGAATACGAGACGGAGGAGGCTCACCAGGGGGCCACACCCCTAGCCGCGCGGGTGGGACCACCGCACGCCTGGGGTGTGCAGCTGCCCTGGTGCCCCCTGCCTCGCCTCTTCGCCTATAAAGTCCCCCGATGTAGAAACCCAAGGCACCCAATCAAAACTCCACGAAACCTTCTTTAGTCGCCACCACCATTGTCCCTAGATTGGGGGGATCTGAAGTTCTTCCCGGCACCCTGCCGGAGGGGAGATCATCCCGGAGGCCTTCTTCTTCATCATTCCAGCCTCCGGTATGAAGCGTGAGTAGTTCCACCTTGGACTACGGGTCCATGTAGTAGCTAGATGGTTGTATCTCCTCCTTGTGCTTTCATGTATAGATCTTGTGAGCTCCATTCATGATCAAGATCTAATCTATTTGTAATCATGCATGTTGTGTTTGCGGGGATCCGATGGATATTGAGATTACTATGTCAGATTGATTAATGTTTTGTCTATTTGATTCTATCATGTCTGTGTTGTTTGTGATCTTGCATGCTCTCCGTTGTTAGTAGCTATCTTGTCCAAATAGTTGCTAGTGACTACAAGAGGGGGTATTTATGATCAATAGTGGGTTCATGACTCTAGTTTCCAAGGTAAGTGATAGAAATCTCTTCGGTTATAGATGTGTTATTGCCATTAGGGAGAAAACAACTGTCTCTTGTTCATGGAACAAGTGGATTGTTTACCTTACACACCTTGCTTAAAGCAGTTGTCTGTTGCTTGCAACTTAATACTGGAGGGGGTTCGGATGATAACCTGAAGTTGGAATTCTAGTCATAGATGTAGTTGGATGGCGGACTATGTATATTGTTGTATTGCCCAATCTAATCTCATAGGATCTTTTTGTCTAGTATTGCATTGTTATGCCTTGCTCAGTCCTGTCAATTGCCCTGCTGTAATTTGTTTACCCAGCATGCCATGTTTGTTTATCTAAGGAGAGCACCTCTAGTGAACTATGGACCTGATGTCTACGCACTTCTATTCTTGTAGACAGTTGTTGGGCCTCCAAGTGCAGAGGTTTGTAGAATAGCAGCAAGTTTCCCTTAAGTGGATTACCCAAGGTTTATCGAACTCAGGGAGGAAGTGGTCAAAGGTATTCCCTCTCAAGCAATCCTGCAATCAAGATACAAGAAGTATCTTGTGTCCCCAACACACCAATACACTTGCCAGGTGTATAGGTGCACTAGTTCGGCGAAGAGATAGTGAAATACAAGTGGTAACGGTGCCAGAAAAGAGATTCTGACTTGTTGTTGACGTGGGAGAACGTGTGTGAGTGCCAGGAAATACTTTGATGGATCTTGACGTGGAGGTAAAGACTAAAGCAAGCAAACATGCAATAGATCTAGATGCAAATGGTGTTTCAATGTTTAGAAACAAGGCCTAGGGATCATACTTTCACTAGTGAATACTCTCTCATATAAATATTCTCTCTTCATGATACTACTCTTAACTACTCTCCGGTTCGACACTCTAATCATCGGTAGGGCTATAACAGCACTCCTCAAAGTGCACCTTCCCCAATCTAGATAACCCCACACTATCACCTTGAGCGCTAGATGGTTCCAACAAACACCATAATTTCATAGAGACATCCAACTCCAAATATAACTCATAACAAATATTCAATCTAGCCAAAGTGCCACACACGGTATGCACGCTGTCACTTTCACACACGTGGGGAAAAGCATAGATCTATTAAAGCACAAAGAGTATTTATGTAGACTCAAACCTAAGTGCCTTCATGGCATGCTCGCTGTCACTTTCACACACATGGGGAGAACAGAAATCTATTAAAGCACTTGAGTAGCAAGGTAGATCTACTTGATTACAAAGCTCATGATCACAATATGACCATGCATAGAGAGAGAGATGAACACATAGCTACCGGTAGAGCCCTTAGCCTTGAGGAAGAACTGCTCCCTCCTCATCATGGGAATCAGCAATGGTGATGAAGATGGCGATTGAGATCGATGGAGATGGCTCCGGGGGCACTTCCCCGTCCCGGCAGGGTGCCGGAACAGAGACTTTCTATCCCCCGAATATCCCTTTCGGTGGCGGCGGTGCTACGGAGGTTTTTCTGGAATTATGATGGATTATTTAGGGTTTTCTCCCCGAGGGCTTATTATAGGCGAAGGAGGCAAGTTCGGTGAAGGGCCAGGGGCCCACACCCCCTATAGGCGCCACCAGGGCTTGCCCACGCCTAGGGGGGGTGCGGCCACCCTGGTGCCCTACTCCGTCTCTGCTTCGTGGTTCCGTGTTGGTCCGCGAAAAATAATGACTTTGGCTTTTGTCCCGTCTAATTTCGAGAATATTGATTTTTTGATTTTCTAGAACCAAAAACATAAGAAAACAGGCAACTGACACTTTGGCAACTTGTTAATAGGTTAGTTCCAGAAAAGATATAAAAACACCTCAAAGTCTAGACAAAGCAAAGCAACGTAGATACTAAACAAGCATGGAGCATCAAAAATTATAGATATGTTTCCACCGTATCAAGCATCCCCAAGCTTAACTCCTGCTCGTCCTCGAGTAGGTAAGTGATAAAAAGAATATTTTTTTAGGTGACATGCACCATCAAAATCAAGATTATACCATTTTTAAGCATTGAAAGATGGGATCAAAGAACTCTAAACATGTGCATGAAAGATGGAGTTCTAACAGTAAGACAAAATAACTATGCATGCAACATGAAAGGCTACAAACAAAGATCATGAATAACATGCATTGAAAAACGTTTGTTTGTTTCACATACAGAAAACATGGCATAGTGGCATTCAGCTTGTCCCTTATTAGAGTATAAAATAGATGCATAGGACACCTTCAAAGTTCACAAGGGTGACTAGAAACAAGTACCACATGAACAAGTAATATCACAATATGCATTAATCAACAAGTTTTGGGACAACACACATAGAATGACAACTATGCTCTCTTAATGGTGCCTAAAGGTAGAAGGCGGAGACTCAAATAATGGTGGAAGAAAGGCCCTTCACAAAGGGAAGAAGGTATTTCAAGTTTCAAAAAGCGCTTCCAAAAATTATGGTACTTGTTAGCTTTTAGCCCTCATTGCCCCTATCATAAGCATCTTGAAGTGATTAAGGTTAAAGTGAACAAAGATGGAGTATATGCTTAACAAAGTATAAGTTGGCAATCTCAAGTCCCTTGAATACGAGGGCCACGCCTCATTCTACTCAACTTCAGTCACATGTAAGTTCTTGTCATTGTAAGTACATGCATATCATAGAGAACCTCCAACGGGGTACCCCTTACACATGGTATAGGAGCTATCCTATAACCAAAATGACAAGGCAAGCAGACAATGAGCATCTCAGCGATCTTTTTATTTATTATATGCATAGCTTTTTATTGAGGATGCTTCATAGATAGCTCACTATGGTGATGCTGCAAGTTTCCACCATGATTAGGCATGGCTTAGGCTAGCGGCCCAGGCGTTTCTCTAACACAAAATACAAACTCAATGGACTTACAAGTTCCCTCTTTATTTCACACCAGTGACATCCATAGACAAAAGAGCATGATATCAACTGAGTACAAAGTACAAGTGCAATGTTGAAAACGTTCCCCGTGACAGCACGGTTCTGCTAATTCCAATGTATAAGTGCAAGCATATACAACATAGATGACACAATGGTTCAAGTTTATTAGGGGCACAGAATATAAAGTGTTCCATCAAGTTTGTGAGGGCTTTATTCACTAAGTTTTCACATAACAAAATACTTCTTAATTGGAAGATAGCTGAAAACAAGAATATACTTGGAATGGTGTAACACACCATGCATAAGAATTTATAGTGGACACTTTGGAATAACTTGGTTTCTTGGGAGTTGGAAGCATGAGTAGAGCTTACTCATACAAATGGAGGCTAGCAAAAGACTGGGAGCAACCAACTAAGAGAGCAATAATGGCCATAATCATGCAGAGCAACAAAACATTACTAATGAAAGCATAGAGTGCTACTACAAGTCAAGGACTAAATGATCATAGAGGCTATGGTGACTTGTTCATAGTCATAACATGGTGTGAGCATGTGCCAAGCCAACCCAAACAAAGCATCAAAGTAGAATATCGCAATACTATGCTTTTGTATGCTAAAACAACGCATGATTCCTTCAAGGCACATTAAGCAATACTAATTGTTTGGAACAACTCATGCTACAGAAATAATCACTAAGCATAAAGTCAAAGAAACACCTAGCATGACATGATAAAGTCTAAGTCATAGTCAATACAAGCTCCCTTTTGTACCACTTAAGCATGAAGCTTTCTACTCTTTCCAACACCAAACAACTTATTTGAAACAACTCACAAAGATAATAATAAACAAAGATCAGTGAGCTTGTTTCACAAATCCACAAAGAAGAAATAAAAAGTTCTAAGCTGAAAGCACAAGAAAACTAAGGCTAAACACAGTGCTAGCAAAAGTGAACACTCACAAAATAATAAGAATGAAAACTAGAGTGTTCTAGGCAATGAAAACAGAGTGTGTCTCTCTCCAAAAGAAGTGTGCTGTGATAAACCAACTTTGTTCAAGAAAACTAAGCAGACAAAAACTAAAAACAAAAACAAAGACGCTCCAAGAACAACACAACTGTGCATGAAACAATAAAAACAAAGTGTCTAGAAAGACCTGAGATTTTTATTGATGAAGAAGGGGATGCCTTGGGCATCCCCAAGCTTTAACGCTTGTACCTCTTGAATATTTCTTGGGGTGACACGAGGTGGCATCCCCAAGCTTGAGGTTTTGTCTATTCTTCATCTCATTACATCATTCTTTCTCTACACCTGAAAATTTTCCTTCATACAAAACTTCACACAATCCTCATTAGCAACATTAGTGTATTCAAAAGATAATAGACCTTTGGGTTTAGCTTTGGAACAGTAAATTTTTTCACTAAAAACACAATATACTGTAGCAACTCCTTCAAAAATGTCAATTTCCCAAAAAGAACCCAAAAAGGAATCAATAAGAAGCAAATGCAAATAATGGCAGAAATCTGTCAAAATAGACCAGCAGGTAGAAACCGATTTTTTCGAAGACCTTCTGTTGCTCAAATAAAAAATTGTTGAACTAACGAAAGTTATCTAACATACTGGGGATTTATTCATAAATTTTCAGCTCAATCTGAGTTACAGAGACTCCTCACGAATTTTTATGGTGGAGGACAAAAATCTGTTTCGGGACAGCAACTCCCCAAATCTTACTTCCCTCACATTAGAGGTCATTCTTGGCACAAAAAACAAACAAAAAGGATACGGAGAGGTCATTACAAAAGTAATAATTTCCAAGACTCAAGAAAACTCTTGGAAATTCTCCCAACAAGTACTTTTCTTTAACGCCTTTAAGTTAGGCTTGATAGTTTGAGAAGATGCTCACATAAGAAATATGAATTGAAGTAAAAGAGAGCATCAAGAACCAAATTCAAAACACATTTAACCGACTTCCTATGCATAGTAATCTTGTAAATAAACAAGTCATGAAAGCACAAAGCACCAAGCATAGGAAAGCAAAACAAGTGCAACTTCAAGACTTTCAACATAAAGAGGGGAAACTTAATATTATTGAGATGCATAAGACTATGTTTCCCTCTCTCATAATAACTTTCAGTAGCATCATGAATAAAATTAACAATATAACTATCACATAAAACATTCTTATTATGAGCCATATGCATAAAATGATTATTACTCTCCACATAAGCATAGTCACTCTTATTAATTGTAGTGGGAGAAAATTCAACAAAATAGCTATCATTATTATTCTCATCACCATAGTCATAAATTATAGGAGGCATATTGTAATCATAATTAATTTTCTCCTCAATAGTAGGTGGACTGAAAATATCATATTCATCATTATAATCATCATAAATTGGAGGTTTGGTATCATCAAAGTAAATTTTCTCCTCCGTGCTTGGGGGACTAAAAAGATCATTTTCATCAAAACTAGCTTCCCCAAGCTTAGACTTTTCCATAGCATTAGCAATAATGGTGTCCGAAGAATTCATACTAATAACATTGATATTAGCATGCAAATAAAGCTCCGTATGTTTTTTTAATTTTCTCTTCAAACACTTCATGTCCTAACTCAAGATAGACACTATAAAGCTCTCTAATTTTGTTGTTGTTTTCCATTAAGCCTAACTAGTGAAAACAAGAAACAAAAAGACACAATTGTAGAATCTAAAGGAAATAACTTCGAGCACTCACACCGGAGGATGTGAGTACCTTTTACCTTACCTCCCCGGCAACGGCCCCAGAAAATAGTTTGATGTCTACGCACTTCTATTCTTGTAGACAGTTGTTGGGCCTCCAAGTGCAGAGATTTGTAGAACAGCAGCAAGTATCCCTCAAGTGGATTACCAAGGTTTATCGAACTCAGGGAGGAAGTGGTCAAAGTTATTCCCTCTCAAGCAATCCTGTAATCAAGATACAAGAAGTCTCTTGTGTCCCCAACACACCCAATACACTTGTCAGGTGTATAGGTGCACTAGTTCGGCGAAGAGATAGTGAAATACAAGTGGTAACGGTGCGAGAAAAGAGCTTCTGACTTGTTGTTGACGTGGGAGAACGTGTGTGACTGCCAGAAAATACTTTGATGGATCTTGACGTGGAGGTAAAGACTAAAGCAAGCAAACATGCAACAAATCTAGATGCAAACGGTGTTTCAATGTTTAGAAACAAGGCCTAGGGATCATACTTTCACTAGTGAATACTCTCTCATATAAATATCCTCTCTCCATGATACTACTCTTAACTACTCTCCGGTTGGACACTCTAATCATCGGTAGGGCTATAACAGCACTCCTCAAATTCCGCATTCTCCAATCTAGATAACAGCACACTGTCACCTTGAGCGCTAGATGGTTCCAACAAACACCACAATTTTCTAGAGACATCCAACTCCAAATATAACTCATAACAAATATTCAATCTAGCCAAAGTGCCACACACGGTATGCACGCTGTCACTTTCACACACGCGGGGAAAAGCATAGATCTATTAAAGCACAAAGAGTATTTATGTAGACTCAAACCTAAGTGCCACCATGGCGTGCATGCTGTCACTTTCACACACACGGGGAGAGCAGAGATCTATTAAAGCACTTGAGTATCAAGGTATATCTACTTGATTACAAAGCTCATGATCACAATATGACCATGCATAGAGAGAGATGAACACATAGCTACCGGTAGAGCCCTTAGCCTCGAGGAAGAACTAATCCCTCCTCGTCATGGGAATCAGCAATGGTGATGAAGATGGCAATGGAGATCGATGGAGATGGCTCCGGGGGCACTTCCCCGTCCCGGCAGGGTGCCAGAACAGAGACTTTATGTCCCCCGAATCTCCCTTTCGGTGGCGGCGGCGCTACAGAGGTTTTTCTGGAATTATGATGGATTATTTAGGGTTTTATCCCCGGGGGCTTCTTATAGGCGAAGGAGGCAAGATACGTGGAGGGCCAGGGGGCCCACACCCCCTATAGGCGCCACCCGGGCTTGCCCGCGCCTGGGGGTGCGGCCACCCTAGTGCCCTACTGCGTCTCTTCTTCGTGGTCCCGTGTTGGTACGGGAAAATAATGACTTTGGCTTTTGTCCCGTCCAATTCCGAGAATTTTGATTTTCTGCCTTTTTGGAACCAAAAACAGAAGAAAATAGGCAACTGGCACTATGGCAACTTGTTAATAGGTTAGTTTCAGAAAAGATATAAAAACACCTCAAAGTGTAGACAAACCAAAGCAAAGTAGATACTAAACAAGCATGGAGCATCAAAAATTATAGATACGTTTCCGATGTATCAGGACCCCGGTCCAACCTTTACCATTGATACATCTTCCACTGTTACCTGTTTACTTGCTGCAAACCATCATCACCTTGCACACCATAGAGTTAATCCTTTGTTACAGCAACCGGTGAGATTGACAACCTCACCGTTCATTAGGGCAAAGTCTTGAGTTTGTGTTATGCAGGTTTCCACGTTGCTTGCAACACATTTGAGATGTTTCCTTCCTCCTACTGGTTCGATAAACTTGGTTTCTTACTGAGGGAAGACTTGCTATTGTGCTGCTTCACATCTTTCTCTTGGGGTTTCCCGACGAAGTGCTCCACGTTAACAAGGAGTCATCAATGAAGCAAGGTTTTGTTATTTGAGGAATCAACTAAATATCATAGATTCAAGGAGCTTGACTTGATCACCTTGCATACTCACCTATGTCTTGACTCTTATTTGGTTTAGATGCAAGCATGGATATAGGGGAGTGCGGCCCTAATTGATTGGACTATCCCTCCCCCCATTATGCCCAAAGTGATAAAAATCATTTCTCTTAATATCATTTTGTGATATGTGAGCTTAAATGATGAGTTTCGGTAATGGACCCAAGATATATCTTCGTGGTGCCAAGCCAAGTATACTCAAACATGGTGGCCTAGGCCACCGCCCTCTCATGTTCGAGAGGTTGGTGCTTACTCGTGTTTGTCATTTATTGAGTTATTTAGGTTTTAGGATCATGCACTCTCATTTGGCTCTTGATATGTTTTCCCTATTTTAGAGTGCATGTGTCCATATCAGTGTGACTCTCTCAACCTAAGCCTTTCTTATCCTTCTACAAACCCCATCTACTCTGCACAAGAACCTCCTCATTTGTACCTGGCTTTTTGTTCTGGTGGAACCGGTACTACCGGGTTAGGGAGCAGTACTACCGGCCAGGATCAGTTTCCAGGTCGATTCCTGGAAACCGCCTAGGTGCGGTACTACCGGTCTTTTCCCCGATACTACCGGTTTATTGCGTGACAGTACCAGTCAACGGTACTACCGTTCATATCCCCGGTACTACCGGTCGGTTTCCCTGGTTAAGAGTTCAGACGCGGGGGGGCACCTTTTAGTGCCCCATTGTTCCCCGTCTCCACTCCGAACCGCCGCCGCCGCCAAAGCAAGAATCACCGCCGGAGCCCCACACTCTCCTCCCTCTACCGGATCCTCACCAGATCCGGCCTCCTCGCGGGCTCCTCCTCAATCTCCACCGCCATGGACCTCGGTACAATTGCCCTCTTCTTCTTCTCTCATGTTTTCTCCACTGAATCTAGGGAGACTTTGATTCATGGTCAAAACAGTTGTTTTTTGAGGTTGTACCGTGTGTAGATTACCAGATATTACTTCTTGCCCAAAGGAATCCTCGATTTGGGTAGTTTTGTTGCCAATCTATGGAACGGTTCTACCGGATCTAGACTGTAGCCGCATGACCGGTAGTACCGAAAATTTTTCTGGTACTACCGCATGTCTGACGTCCGGTACTACCGGTCCAGGCCGACAACAAAAGTTTCTCTAAACTTGAATTTCTTCATGGAACCTATTTCGTTTTGGGTTCTTGTGCCCTTATCCCACTGCTATCTCCCTCTTTCTTTCACAGGTGCAGGGGGTTCCCGGGGTGCACGCAAGAGTTCCAAGGCTCATCACGAAATCGAGGACTCTGAGTCAGAGTCCGAAGAAGAAATCATGCCACAGCCCAGCAACCGGTTGAAGTTGAAGGCCACTTGGGGTCGTCGCGGAGGTACCACTAAACAGTTATCTGGTCGTGGTAGTGGTCCCCCTCCTCCCCCACCCTCGGGTCATCCCAAGAGTCAGAGTTCAGGGCCATCTGGGCCAAGGCTGTTGTCTGATTTGTCTAAGCTGGACTTTCGTGCCTTGCGGGTCATGAATCTGTATGTGGCAACCTGCTCCCAAGCTAGGAAAAATAGCTTGTTCTACACCGACTTTCAAGAGCGGGTGTACAATGAGGTGCTTATGAACGATGAGAAGCTGGTGGTCCCGCAGAAGTGAATTGAGATGACTCATGTGAACAAGAACTTGGACTACTTCGGCAAAGCTATTGAGATCTGTACTCACATTGGTTTGCTTCCCCTTATGCAGTTCTGGCAAGACTATGACCCTTGGCTCATTACTCAGTTTTATGCCACCGTTCACTTCTCAAATAATCAATCCAAGACCATGAAATGGATGATTGAGGGAGTTATCAAGGAAGCATTGTTGGCTGAGTTTGGGGAGATTCTTGGGTATGAGCACTGTGTCCTTGACACTCTGGTTGGCTACCGTTGTCATGGTAGTGATCGTTCCATGAATAAAGATGTCCTTGCACCATTATACATCCGGGGTCACAGTGCCGCGGGTAAGATCAAGGGTCTTCTCCCCACCTATGATATCTTGAATCGCATCTTCCGTGAGACCGTTGCCCCTCGAGCCGGAAACCAAGATGAGATGCATGGTCACATGGTGGACCTCATGATCACCACTTACAACAACCGTTTGTCCGGCTACCCTCTTGATGTGATGGGTTTCATTTGGAATGAGATGGTAGTTGCTACATACACTCGGAGGGTCCCTCCTTTTGCTCCATACATCATGGATCTCATTCTCAACAAGTGCCCCCTATTCTCAGAAGTCTTTCTACTCGTCGCCTTGTCCCTCACCGACACAAGTCCTTGTTGATCAAGACCAATCCTAGACCTCGCAATGCGGATGGTGAGCTCGTTGATGAGGAAGGGAACCTGCTTGAAGACGATGATGAGGATAGTGGCCGTGATGCTGATTTTATTGTCTCTAGTCGCAAGCATGCCCAACCCTCATTGGTCAAGAGGATCGAAGCCAAGCTAAAGAAGGTGTTTTGCTTCCAAGTTGACAACCAAAAGCGCATGTATGAGGCTCATGTGTATGCCAAGAAATCTTGTGCTCGTTAGAAAGAAATGGTGGAAGCTCAAGGGTTTACCGTCTCCAAGGGTTCCGAGAACAACATCACTCCTAACGACCAATGGATCTGCAAGCACAGCTACTGGGATGATGATGCCACCTCTTCTTTCCGTGCTCCGTCGACTCATGAGGATGACTTTGATTATGATTACGAGTGACCTCCGGTACGTTAGTGTTGCTCTTGTCCCTTTTTGGTGTCTTGATGCCAAAGGGGGAGAAGTTGCACCTTAGGCATGCGGAATTTGCATGGAAAAGTCACAAGCTCGTTCTTGCCTTTGATCTTTACTCGCTTGTGAACTTTATTTTCTCTTTGCCTCATATTATGTGTGAATCTTATGAACTAACTGTTTGTGCTATGTATGTTGAGACTATGTGGTTATCTTATGGATCCATCATATGTGTGCTATGGTTATTCTCATATGGATCCATCTTATGTGATGATATTCTCTAGCCATTATCAATATTTCTCTCATCACATTTTATTGTGCAAAGGTATGAATTCTAAGTGTTACCTTTGAATGTACACTCGTGGTTGGTTTGAAAAATAGAGGGGGAGGTTTGATCCTACTCATCTAGGGGGAGCCCCGTCTCTATTTTTCAAAAACCTTGATCGTTATCATAATATTATCATGCAAAGGTGTGTTGTCTCAAACACCAAAAAGGGGGAGATTGAAAGCGCATTTCCTATCCTAATGATTTTGGTGTTTAATGATAACACACTTATCAGACTAATTATTTGCCAAGTGTAACACAGGTTTTATACGGAAAAGATATTAGTCGCTCTCTCCAAAAAGGGCCACCTGCAAAGCCTTACTCTAGCTCTATGTGGTGTCAATCAGCCAGTACTACCGCTCACCACTGGCAGTACCGTTGTTTGCTACCGGCCATGGCAGTGAGAGTGGGCAAGCCTGTCCAATGCCACTGCCTTCCCCGGTACCGAAAAGCGGCACTACAGCTCGGGTCCGGTAGTACCGCATCCCAGACCCGGTACTACCTCTCGACACCGGTAGTACTTCTCTTCAGTACTAGATAGGGCAGTGAGGGCTGGCGAGCATGCCCAACACCACTGCCCCACCCGGTATCTAGTTGCAGCACTGCCGCCTGGACGTGGTAGTACCGCTTCTGCCATTCGGTACTACCGCCTTGCGGTAGCACCGTTTGTTCTTCGTAGTACGCAGGGGGAGTCGTTGCCTAGTCACCCATTGGATATGGTTCCGGTACCTGACCGGTAGTACCAGTGTGTTTCGGTACTACCGCTCTGGTATCCGGTAGTACCAGTTCTGAGAAAATGGCAGTGGGAAGATCTGCCTAGTGGGGTATAAATAGCCTCCTCTTCAACCTTGGGATGTTGCTCGACTCACTCAAGAACACCACCTCCATTTGATCCACCAAATCGCCAAGATATCTTCACTCAACCATCCAAAGTCATTGATCTTTGGAGAACCGAAGGAGGAGCCCTTGATCTATCTATTGCTTCACCAAGAGAGATTTTCATTTCCCCCTCATTCACTTGAGGGCCCCTTGATCTAGTGTTTCTTTGGAAACTCTAGTTCTAGATTTGGTTCTTACAAGTTTGTCTTTGATTGTTTGACAACTTGCTTGTATTCGGGAGCCTCCAATTAAATTGTGGATGTGTGCCCCGAACTTGTTGTAAAGGTGTCGGCTTACACCTTGAAGGTTGCCGATATAGTGGAAGAGGTGAATCAAACCTGTTGGGGTGAGGTTCATCGGAGAACAAGGGAGGCCTTTCGTGGCGTAGGTGGTTTGATACCACCCCCTCTCTCCAAACATAGACGTACTTCCCCTCAAAATGAAGGAACTACGGGAAACAAACCGTCGTGTCCCCGTGTGGTCCATTTTGGTTACTTCTATCCTTTACCGCACTTTATATTACTTGTTTGTGCTTAGTGTTGTGATAGGTGGTGATAGTTTGACATATAGGTAAATTCACCTTAGTTGCATAATCTAGAGAATTTACCTTTCTTGTCAAACCCTAATTTGAAAAAGGAAGAAAATTTGAAGTAGCACCTATTCGCCCCCCTCTAGGTGCCCATATGATCCTTTCAAGGTGTCCCGCCGATCTTCGTCGCCGGCGCAGCCGCAAGAGCTGTCACGCTCTTCACCTCGTCGGTTGTGGCGCCAGTAAGTGCAGGTGCCCGCCGCCCTCCATCGTCGTCACATCCCTCCATCATCGTCGCAGCTCTCCAGGAATAACACAATCACTGCTAATGGTCGTTTTAGTGTGTGTGTCAATGTGACCGTGAAACAGGTGCATGCTACCAAACGACATGCTCCCGTTTTCATCCTCGTGCAAGAAAGAGAACTGCAGGTTATCAAACAAGGTGCAGATGTTGGCTCGGAGGTCGATTGAGGGTAGCAGTGCTCTACTCAGCACTGTTAGGATGGTCCAAGAAACTGATGGAGGCTACCAAACACGTTCTAAGCATGCACCACATGAATGCACAGAAAGGGATAGAAAAATAAAGAAGTTCTCTCCTCGCACCATAAAACAAGGGTGTCATCGTACCAGTACGAGTGATTAGATACGAAATAGTCCCACATCGAAACTTGAGAGAGTCTTTTACCTGTTTAAATAGCCAACGGGGTCCATCCAAGTATGAGTGATGTGACAAAGGATGGAAACTGAACAAAAGATTCATCACGCGTAGCCCAAACGGATAAGACGCATCCCAAGGCAAAGAAACAAGCTGTAGATTTGAAATGGGCTGCTATCAAAACGCAACATAGCAATCCTTAAGCGAAACAGTACATAGTGACGCTCGAGCAGTACGGAGAAGAACCCCTCCGAAGACGGGAAATCCTATATGAAGAAGAACCCCTCCGAAGACGGGAAATCCTATATGCCACACTGGTCGGCTGCTACCGCGCACCGCACACCATGCGCGTGGTATAGGCCTGGCCTAGTTAACACGTGGCACAGCCCAGCCTTCTTCTCAGTTCTCTTTTTCTTTTTAATTTATTTATTCGCCTTTTCTTTTAATTTCTTGTATTTTTTCTGATAAACTTCTAATTAAAAAATAGATATTCAAAATGTTTAAAAATATTTAAATTATAAATTTTGTTCATGTTTAAAAAATAATTATATTTTCTAAATTGTTCATATTTTGAAAATTTAAGATTTTGTAAAACATCAAAATTTAAAAATGTTTAGATTATAAAATCTAGACAAATAGGTCTTGTACCCATTTGTACAACCATAAATGTATTTCCATATAAAATTGTTCTAGTTTTGAAAAAAAGTTAGATACCAAATTTTTTCAAAATTTAAAAATTGTGCAAATTAGGAAAATGTTTGAATATAAATTCGTTCAAAATTTTGAAAACAGTTCAAACGGAAAAATTGAAACCTAGAAAGAAATCGCCAACAAAAAACCCTAAAACATTCATATAAAATCGGAAAGCCCGGAATATATGGGCCTGGCCTAGAAAGCCGCATGGTTGTGCGGCATGGCCTCTGTATGTCGCATATAGGAACTCCCTCCGAAGACCATATGGATATGCCGCTTAAAGCGTCATATAGGAACTCCCTCTGAAGACCCACCTGGGTGTTACCTGATCAATTGGCCCAACAAACTGTTATGTGGGCCTCTGATCGTTTGAACATTATATGTAGCGAGGGAAGACAGGGGAATGCGGGGATGCAACAAGGCATTTAGATCGATGTGTCCCATCCCTGCAATCCAATGCAGGTTGTACGAGAAGATGAGCGCAGAAGGCGGGTCATTGAACAGTCGCCCGCAATTGCTATTTGCCACCCGTTAGCGGCGCGACTTACCAGCGCCGCACACCCTCTCCTTCACACGGATGGCCGGTAGGCCGGACCCAGTGGTTACCAGCGGGAGGAGGAAGATGACCACACCCACCCAACCCCACCAACTTTGGGGACGACGTGGCTGGCCACGGCGCCCCGGTGGAGGTGAGGCGAGGAAGAATATTAACGATGAGGGTGGGTAGGTGTCCCACTAGTGGCTTAGGGTTAGGGTTCAGGGATGTCGCCGGTGACTTAGGGTTAGGGTTCGAGGATATCGTCAGTGACCGGACTTAGGGCTAGGGTGCAGGTTGGGTTTAGAGGGATTGTCGGCGGCCGGACGAGAGCTTGCCGGAGACTTGGACGGTGCGGTTGGTTGCGACGTTGCCGGCGGAGGAGAGGATTGTACCTCACCGGAGACGGGGACAATGCGGCTGGCATCGCCGACGAAGGTGTGGAATAAACTTAACTTAGGGGGGGTGCTTTTGTTGAAATAATTAGCAGTTTTCGCATCAATTTAATCCAAGTGTAAATCATGATAGAACAATTTCCAAGACTAACTAGCATACGCATAGTAGACATGAATGCACAGAAAGGGATAGAAAAATACAGGCAAGTGAAAACCTAGCACATCTACGCATTCTGCAATACTAGTAATCATCATAGGAAATAATAGGAGGGCAAAGAACACGTACGAGTTCATCGATGGTATGACCAAAGGCGCAACAGAAGTGGATCCGCCACCGGCGGTAGCAGCAGTAGCCTGCTTGGAAGCGTCGTCAGACATGGCGATGGAGTCGAGGAAGCCGGACGAAGAAGGGCTCGAGCAGTCGCGCCTAGACGCTCCCCCAAAACCTTATCGCCTCTCTCCCGATGTAGGATCAGAGAGACGGGGTTCCGGAGGCCTGCTCTCCCGGACGGTCGTGCACGTAGCCAGCGGAATGGAGTAGCAGAGGGAAGCACAGAGAGGTGAAACAGCGATGCGCAGGTAGGCAGATGCAATCTAATTGCTGGTGACGGCTAGGGTTCACGTCTGTGTGCTTATATAGTATGGGTCGGGTAGGACGTGGGCAACAGCCATGACCGAGTCAGTACCAGCCCACGATGTAAAAACGGTTGATTAACGCGTCCGTAATGACGCATTAATGACTCATAATTAATACACAATTAATTTTCCCAACTAGCAAAATAAAGCTCGGCTCGGCGAGATTTTCGCAACCAGCGGCACGCGCGCGTCGTGGCGAGGCGAGGCGAGCGACGTCGGAGGTGGAGTGCGCGAGGACTTATCTTCTTCTCCCACCTTAGTGAATGGTGCAACACTCTACTATATAAGGTGGTCCAACTTCAATTCCACTAGCAATGTGGGACTAAACTTTAGCACCACAAGCACACATATGAGCTGCCATAGTAATGCGCCAAAGAGAATTTCAGAATTTGTATTTGTTATGGGCCAAAAGCCCAACATCAAATATGCCTCAAATTCCAACAATCCCCCACAAAGTCTCATTGGCACATCACATCATTCTGTTCCAAATCACTGTTTTGATATACCAGCGTTTTTCAGTGGAGACTGTTAAGTTGAACTTCAACCTAAAGCATTAGACTACACTCATAAACAACTGTCAATGCTAAGCCTTGAATTCCCAGTTTTGTGTAAATGAGTTTCACCTAATGTCATACTGATACTAGGCTGCCAAAGGCTACCCCTCGGGTGGAGCATATAAGTCACACTCCTGGCCTTTTTCATGAGCTTCCTAGAGATTACCCTATCTCATAGACCGTGACCAGCAGTCGGGCTCACATAGGTGCGTTCTTTCAAGACTGCTCTATAGGATAGCATTTTGGCTTATACAATCCTATGAACACATTAAGACTAAGTCAACCTACCATACAGATCGTGAGAGTAATGCATCTTTAGCGGAGTGGATTAATAAAAGTTACTCTCCTCCAGTTAGCCACTGGCTTGTTTCCCCAGGTCCTAATTCACCGGATCTCCGATCACATAGGTTGGGTTACTACCGCGGTAACTCATGTGGGTCTCAAACCCATCTCCTTTGATGCAATATCTATCACATTTCTTGATAATTTGTGAAAGGATCTGCTAGATTCTTAGCTGTTTGGATATAATCCAATGCCATTACTCCGAAGTTTCTCATTTTCCTAACAGATGCCAATCTTCTCTTTATATGTCTTGATGACTTCATATTATCCTTTGAACTACTCACTTTGACGATCACAGTTTGATTGTCAGTTCATAAGAATAGCCGGCACAGGTTTATCAACAACCGGCAATTCAATCAAGAGTTCACGAAGCCAATCTGCTTCGACAGTAGTTGTATCAAGTGTTGTGAGTTCTGCTTCCATTGTTGACCTCGTTAAGATGGTCTGCTTGCAAGAATTCCATGAAATAGCGCCACCACCATGAGTGAATACATATCCACTTATGGCTTTCAACTCATCAGCATCAGAAATCCAATTTGAGTCACTATATCCTTCAAGTACCGCAGGGTCTTCGGTATAGTGAATACCATAACTCGATGTACCCTTTAGATAGCGCATTACTCTCTCAAAAGCATGCCAATGATCATCTCCCGGATTGGAAACAAACCGGCTAAGTTTGCTCACAACAAACGTGATGTCAGGCCTTGTTGCGCTAGCTAAATACATTAACGAGCCAATTATCTAAGAGTATCTCAGCTGATCTCTAGTTGTTCTTTTGTTCTTTCGAAGAATCTTAGTAGGATCATATGGTGTCGCCGAAGGAGTACAAGCTGAGTAGCCAAAGCGACTCAACACCTTCTCCACATAGTGAGATTGTAGAAGTGTAATTCTGCCATTCTCATCTCTCAACAGCTTAATGTTTAGAATAACATCAGCTTCTCCAAGGTCTTTCATATCAAAACTTTGAGACAAGAAACTCTTGACCTGTTCGATGACAATCATATTTGTCCCAAAAATCAGTATGTCATCAACATGCAGACAAAGTATAACTCCTTCAACCCAACATGGTGATAGTATACACATTTGTTGGCTTCATTTACAACAAAGCCAGCAGATGTTAAAGTTTGATTAAACTTCTCATGCCATTGCTTAGGTGCTTGTTTCAGTCCATACAAAGACTTCAATAGCTTGCACACCTTGCCTTCTTGACCATCTACTATAAAACCATCTGGCTGATCCATATAAATTTCCTCATCCAACTCTCCATTAAGGAAAGTTGTCTTGACGTCCATTTGATGAACGATAAGACCATGTGAGGCAGCCAATGAGAGTAGAACTCAAATAGTGGTCAATCGAGCCACAGGCGAATAAGTATCAAAGAAGTCTTCACCTTATTTTTGGGTATAACTCTTGGCAACAAGCCGAGCCTTGTACTTTTCAATTGTACCATCAGGCCTAAGCTTCTTTTTGAACACCCACTTACATCCAACAGGTTTACACCCATAAGGACGATCAGTGATCTCCCAAGTTTCGTTTGCCATGATGGAATCCATCTCACTAATGAACAGCCTCTTTCCAGTAGTCTGCATCAGGGGATGCATAAGCCTCTGAAATAAAGGTGGGAGTATCATCCACGAGATAGACAATGAAATCATCACCAAAGGACTTTGCAATCCTTTGTCTCTTGTTCCTTACAGGAACTTCATTGTCTACCTCCTCAGGAATTTCATCATGTGCTCGTTCCTAATATTCCATGGGAATAGCAGGTTCAGGAGTTTCAACAGATTCCTGTCTAGATATACTAGGCATATCTTTCATCGGAAGAATATCCTCAAAGAATGTTGCATCCTTAGACTCCATAATTGTACTGACCTTCATGTCAGGTACCTCAGATTTCACCACTAGAAATTTGTATCCAACGCTATGATGAGGATAGCCAAGAAAGACACAGTCTACGGTCTTTGGTCCAAGTTTACACTTTTTGGGAATTTGCAAATTCACCTTTGCCAAACAGCCCCAAGTACGTAAGTACGAGAGTGTTAGTTTTCTCTTCTCCCATAGTTCATAGGGAGCAGTTTCATTGTCTTTTGTGGGAATTTTATTCAGGACATGACATGATGTCAATAACGCCTCCCCCCACCATGCCTTGGATAAACCCGAAGTACCTAACATGGCGTTAACCAAGTCTGTTAGAGTACGGTTTTTACTTTCGGCAACCCCGTTAGATTGGGGAGAATGGGGAGGCGTCCTCTCATGAATAGTGACATGTTCTGCACAAAACAAATCAAACTCATTAGAGAAATACTCTCCACCATGATCTGACCGGACTCTCTTAATCTTTCTCTCAAGTTGATTTTCAACTTCTGCCTTATAGTTTTTAAAGTGGTGTAGAGCCTCATCTTTAGTTTTCAAAAGATAGACATAGCAAAATCTAGTAGAATCATCAATCAACGTCATGAAGTATTTCTTTCCACCTTTAGTCAACACACCATTCATCTCACATAGATCTGAATGTATAAGCTCCAGTGGTGCCAAGTTTCTTGCTTCCTGCATAGGCTTGTGAGGCTTGCGCGGTTGCTTAGCTTGAACACACTCTTGACATTTAGAGCCTTTGGCTAAAGTGAAACTCGGAATTAAATTCATCTTAGCTAGCCGCGTCATACAACCAAAATTAATGTGACAAAGTCGTGAATGCCAAATATAGGTATCATTGCCAGGGGCACAAATATGGTTCACAACATTATTACAAAAATCTGACAGGGAAAGACAGAACAAACCGCCGCACTCATAACCTTTACCAATAAATTGTCCATACTTAGAGATGACTACTTTATTGGACTCAAATACCAACTTAAAACCTTCTTTGCAAAGAAGGGAACCACTAACAAGATTCTTATTTATTAAGGGCACATGCTGCACGTTCTCCAGCTGCACGATCTTTCCCGAAGTAAACTTCAGATCCACCGTGCCAACACCACGAACAGAAGCATGCGATCCGTTTCCCATCAAGACGAAGAGATCTCTTATGACCCGGATGCACCCTTATCATTGTTGCTCATAGTCACGTTGACAGACTTAGAGTTCTGTCCATTTGTATTCTTCCTTCCTTTGCGCTGCTTGCAGTTTGGAGCCCAATGTCCAACCTCGCCGCACACAAAGCAGGGATCACGTGACTTGTCCTTCTTATTCTTTTTGAAGTTGGTAGTACGAATGGCCTTGGTCTTCCCCTTGAACTTGTTGTGGAAGTTCTTCTGCACCACATTGGCGCTTGACTAGGGTGCCTCGGATCCCTTTGGGTGTGCGTCTTTTGCCTTTGCCTTTTCCTCAAGATCCAGAAACCCAATGAGATTATCAACAGACATCTCTTGCCTCTGGTGTTTGAGGTTAGTGGCAACACTCCTCCAGGATTGAGGAAGCTTTGCAATAATGCATCCCGCAACAAATTTGCCGGGCAACGCACACTTCAGGAGCTCAAGTTCTTTTGCAATGCATTGAATCTCATGAGCCTGTTCAACGACAGAACGGTTGTCAACCATCCTATAGTCATGAAACTGCTCCATGGCATACAGTTCACTGCCAGCATCAGTAGCACCAAATTTTGCTTTGAGTGCATCCCACAGTTCTTTGGCATTGTGCATATGTAAATATGCATCCACCAACTTGTCCCTAATGACGCTTATGACACGGCCCACAAAGAATATGGTGGTCTCCTTGAACGTCTTCTGTTCAGGAGTGATCGTTCCTTCAGGATTACCAGCCGATACCAAGAAGGCGTCCATAGCCATCAGCCAGAGGGTACACTTGGTTTTTCCAGCGCTTAAAGTGCGCACCCGTAAACGGGTTCAGTTTCAGACAAGCGGCAAAGCCTTGACGCGAAAACAACCTAAAATAAGGTTTTTGGATTGTTGAAATAATTAGCAGTTTTCGCATCAATTTAATCCAAGTGTCAATCATGACAGAACAATTTCCAAGACTAACTAGCATACGCATAGTAGACATGCACCATACAGGCAAGTGAAAACCTAGCACATCTACGCATACTGCAATACTAGTAATCATCATAGGAAATAACATGAGGAAAAAGAACACATACGAGTTCGTCGATGGTATGACCAACGGTGCAACAGAAGTGGATCCACCACTGGCGGTAGCAGCAGTAGCCTGCTTGGAAGTGTCGTCAGACATGGCGATAGAGTCGAGGAAGCCGGACAAAGAAGGGATTGAGCAGTCGCGCCTAGACGCTCGCCAAAAACCTTAATCGCCTCTCTCCCGGTGCAGGATCAGAGAGACGGGATTCCGGAGGCCTGCTCTCCCAAACGGCCGTGCACGCAGCCGGCAGGATGCAGTAGCAGAGGGCAGCACAGAGAGGTGAAACGGTGATGCGCAGGTAGGCAGATGCAATCTAATTGCTGGTGATGGCTAGGGTTCACGTCTGCCTGCTTATATAGTGCGGGTCGGGTAGGACGTGGCCAACAGCCACGACCGAGTAAGTACCAGCCCACGATGTAAAAACGGCCAGTTGATTAACGCGTCCGTAATGACACATTAATGACTCATAATTAATACACAATTAATTTTCCCAACCAGCAAAATAAAGCTCGGCTCGGCGAAATTCCCGCAACCCGCGGCGCGCGCGTGTCGTGGCGTGGCGAGGCAAGGCAGGCGGTGTCGAAGGAGGAGTGCGCGAGGGCTTTTCTTCTTCTCCCACCTTAGTGAATGGTGCAATACTCTAATATATAAGGTGGTCCAACTCCCCTTCCACTAGCAATGTGGGACAAAACTTTGGCACCACAAGCACACACATGAGGTGCCATAGTAATGGGCCAAAGAGAATTTCAGAATTTGTATTTGTTATGGACCAAAAGCCCAACATCAAATATGCCTCAAATTCCAACAATCCCCCACAAAGTCTCATTGGCACATCACATCATTCTGTTCCAAATCACTGTTTTGATATACCAGCGTTTTTCAGTGGAGGCTGTTAAGTTGAACTTCAACCTAGAGCATTAGACTACACTCATCAACAACTGTCAATGGACTAAGCCTTGAATTGCCAGTTTTGTGTAAATGAGTTTCACCTAATGTCATACTGATACTAGGCTGCTGAAGGCTACCCCTCGGGTGGAGCATATAAGTCACACTCCTGGCCTTTTTCATGAGATTCCTAGAGATTACCCTATCTCATAGACCGTGACCAACAGTCGGGCTCACATAGGTGTGTTCTTTCAAGACTGCTCTATAGGATAGCATCTTGGCTTATACAAGCCTATGAACACATTAAGACTAAGTCAACCTGCCATACAGATCGTGAGAGTAATGCATCTTCAGCGGAGTGGATTAATAAAAGTTACTCTCCTCCAGTTAGCCACTGGCTTGTTTCCCCAGGTCCTAATTCGCGGGATCTCCGATCACATAGGTTGGGTTACTACCACGGTAACTCATGTGGGTCTCAAACCCATCTCCTTTGATGCAATATCTATCACATTTCTTGATAGACCTTTTGTGAAAGGATCTGCTAGATTTTTAGCTGTTTGGATATAATCCAATGCTATTACTCCGGAGTTTCTCATTTTCCTAACAGATGCCAATCTTCTCTTTATATGTATTGATGACTTCATATTATCCTTTGATTTACTCTCTTTGACGATCACAGTTTGATTGTCACAGTTCATAAGAATAGCCGGCACGGGTTTATCAACAACCGGCAAGTCAATCAAGAGTTTACGAAGCTAATCTGCTTCGACAGTAGCTGTATCTAGTGCTGTGAGTTCTGCTTCCATTGTTGACCTCGTTAAGATGGTCTGCTTGCAAGACTTCCATGAAACAACGCCACCACCATGAGTGAATACATATCCACTTGTGGCTTTCAACTCATCAGCATCAGAAATCCAATTTGAGTCACTATACCCTTCAAGTATCGCAGGGTCTCCGGTATAGTGAATACCATAACTCGATGTACCCTTTAGATAGCGCATTACTCTCTCAAGAGCATGCCAATGATCATCTCCCGGATTGGAAACAAACTGGCTAAGTTTGCTCACAGCAAATGCGATGTTAGGCCTTGTTGCGCTAGCTAAATATATTAACGAGCCAATTATCTGAGAGTATCTCAGCTGATCTCTAGTTGTTCTTTTGTTCTTTCGAAGCATATTACTAGGATCATATGGTGTCGGCGGAGGAGTAGAATCTGAGTAGCCAAAGCGACTCAACACCTTCTCCACATAGTGAGATTGCAGAAGTGTAATTCCGCCATTCTCATCTCTCAGCAGCTTAATGTTTAGAATAACATCAGCTTCTCCAAGGTCTTTCATGTCAAAAATTTGAGACAAGAAACTCTTGACCTGTTCGCTGACAATCATATTTGTCCCAAAAATCAGTATGTCATCAACATACAGACAAAGTATAACTCCTTCGCCCCCACCATGGCGATAGTATACACATTTGTCGGCTTCATTTACAACAAAGTCCATACAAAGACTTCAATAGCTTGCACACCTTGCCTTCTTGACCATCTACTATAAACCATCTGGCTGATCCATATAAATTTCCTCATCCAACTCTCCATTAAGGAAAGCTGTCTTGACGTCCATTTGATGAACGGTAAGACCATGTGAGGCAGCCAATGAGAGTAGAACTCGAATAGTGGTCAATCTAGCCATAGGAGAATAAATATCAAAGAAGTCTTCGCCTTCTTTTTGGGTATAATCCTTGGCAACAAGCTGAGCCTTGTAATTTTCAATTGTACCATCAGGCCTAAGCTTATTTTTGAACACCCACTTACATCCTACAGGTTTGCACCCATAAGGACGATCAGTGATCTCCCAAGTTTCGTCTGCCATGATGGAATCCATCTCGTTACGAATAGCCTCTTTCCAGTAGTCTGCATCAGGGGATGCATAAGACTCTGAAATAGAGGTGGGAGTATTATCCATGAGATAGACAATTAAATCATCACCAAAGGACTTTGCAGTCCTCTGTCTCTTGTTCCTTACAGGAACTTCATTCTCTATGAAGGGATACGGGTAGGCTACACTAGCGCAAATCAAAAAAATTCTACCGCGTATACCAGGATTACTGTTGCCATAGATCACAGGATTACCACTAGACGCGCAGTTGCGGAATCGATGAAGCGCGTTGAGGCAGTGCAGACGTTCCACGTCTCCTCCTTGTCCTCGTCCTACGAGAAGCTTCCCTTGCACGGCTCATCCAAGCGCTACAGATGCAGCGCCTCCGAGGTATCCACACGTATAGGGTGGAAGCGTCAGACGCCGGACTGCTAGGTCCACGCGCGCGACACAGGCGTGAGGAGTGGCAGCTGGGAATGATATGAGGTCTAAAGTCTAACCCTGGTCAGCTCGCCCCACCCTCTCTTAAATAGGCCTCCCTAGTGGGCTTCTACATTAGCAGCCCATTAGTACCCTAAGCCTGGTCTAATTCGGATCCAATCCTCATTAGGCTTCCAGTCCCTTAAGTGTGTGACCCTATAGGTTCATATGCGTATAGACATGACACGAATACACTTATTCTATCAATAGTTGGTAGCGGCCTCGAGCAAGACGTGCCAACTCCTAAACGCATACAAAGATCATATCGGACGAACCATCACAAGGTTTAGTACATGTGTTTCTCTTTGCCTCACGATATTTGGTCTAGCTCCAAGCTGACCTCCCTTTCTCGATACCGTGATTCGGAATCCCTTTACTAGGTTAACTCTTAACCATATTTAGCACGGCCATGCATTTCTGGATCCGATCACTCGAGGGGCCCAAAGATATCTCTCTCAAGTTGAGAGGGGCAAATCCCATCTTGATTGACCATGCCTTGCAGCATGCTTCAAGACAAACCTGAAAGCTACCTTTATAACTACCCAGTTACGGTGCATCATTTAATAGCCCCAAAGTAGGTCGATCCACATCTCAAGTACATGCGAAAATCTCACGTCTAAGGACAAAACGTACACGATGTGTAGAGAGAGAGCTGCAACTAATTGCTAGTCTCAGGTTGGGTCAGTCCAACCCCATGTTCATAACATGTGTCCACATCATTGGTTTGACATCTCCATGTCTATGACTTGCGAAACATAGTCATCAACCAATCGATGTGCTAGTCTAATATTCATGTGTGTCCTCACTTGAACTCTGACTAGGGACAATTCTTAAATAACCATACAAGTAAAGATTTTCACAAACAATTCACATAATTGCCAATCAATACAAGTTGCCTGATATGGATATTCAAGGAACATTACAATAATTCATGGATACATATGAAATATAATCATCTCTATGATTGCCTCTAGGTCATATTTCCTTCAGTCTCCCACTTGCACTAGAGTCAATCTAAAATGTATCTAATACCAATTGATCTTGTGTGCGCTTCATGCACGGGCTGCGGGAGAGGCTTAGTCAAGGGATCAGCAACATTTGAGTCCGTATGTATTTTGCATATCATGACACTACCATCCTCAACGAACTCTCGAATCTGGTGGTAACGCATGCGAATATGTTTGTTCTTCTGGTGCTGTCTAGGTTCCTTGGCCTGTGCAATAGCACCATTGTTATCACAATAAAAGTCCAAGGGATTGGACGCACCCTGAACCACACAGAGAGCGATCAGGAAATTCCTAATCCAAACAGCTTCCTTTACAGCCTCCGAGGCAGCAATATATTCAGCTTCTGTTGAAGAGGAGGTCACCGTATCTTGCTTGGAACTTTTCCAGCTCACAGCACCACCATTCATGACAAACACATAACCTGATTGCGATTTCGAATCATCTGAGTCGTTAAGGTAACTCGCATTTGTGTAACCCCTTACACTGAGTTCATCCTCACTTCCATAAACTAGGAACACATCCTTAGTACTTTTCAAGTACTTAAGGATGTTCTTTACCACTGTCCAGTGACCTTCACCTGGATCAGCCTGGTATCTGCTCGTAACACTTAGAGCATAGGAAATATCTGGGCGAGTACATATCATTACATACATGATGGATCCAATAGCCGAAGCATATGGAACCCTACTCATGCGCTCACGCTCATCAGTAGTCGAAGGACACTGAGTCTTGCTGAGTTTTATGCCATGAGACATGGGCAAGAACCCCTTCTTAGCCTCTTCCATGCTGAACCGTTTCAACACTTTGTCAATGTATGTACTTTGGCTTAATCCAATTAGCCTCCTTGATCTATCTCTATAGATCTTGATGCCCAGAATATATGCCGCTTCTCCCAAGTCCTTCATCGAAAAACTATTTTTCAATGAGGTCTTAACAGACTCGAGCATAGGAATGTCATTTCCAATCAGCAATATGTCATCTACATATAAGATTAGAAATACCAGCGCTCTCCCACTTTCCTTCTTGTAAACACAAGGTTCTTGTTCGTTTTTGATGAAGCCAAATTCCTTTACAACTTCATCAAATCGAATATTCCAACTCCGAGATGCTTGCTTCAGCCCATAAATGGACTTCAAAAGTTTGCATACCTTTCCAGCATTGTTTGGATCGACAAAACCTTCGGGCTGCATCATATACACGTCCTCAGTTAGTATTCCATTTAGGAAAGCCGTCTTGACATCCATCTTCCATATTTCATAGTCGAAATGTGCAGCAATGGCTAGAATTATCCGTATAGATTTAAGCATCGCTACGGGCGAGAAAGTCTCGTAGTCAACTCCTTGAACTTGTCAAAAACCTTTTGCAACAAGTCGAGCTTTATGGATGTGAACATTTCCATCCATATCAATCTTCTTCTTATAGATCCATTTGCACTCGATGGCTTTAAAACCATCAGGCAGGTCAACCAAGTTCCGAACTTGATTGTCTCCCATGAATTCTATCTCGGATCTCATGGCGATCAGCCATTTCTCAGAGTCTGGGTCCACCATCGCTTCTGCATAGGTCGCAGGCTCATCATTGTCTAACAATAATAATTCCCGCGCTTCGCGGAGCCTCGCCGACCTTCGTGGTTGTGGTGCTTCTGTTGCCACGGGTTCCTCAACTTGTTCTGCTACAATAGCATCACTCGTAGAAGCATCCCCAACTGGCTCATCTTGAACTTCTTCAAGTCGCACCGACCTTCCACTTGTTCCCTTTGTGAGAAACTCTTTCTCTAGGAAAACACCGCTACGAGCGACAAACACTTTGCCCTCCTCTCGGTTGTAGAAGTAATACCCTAAGGTTTCCCTCGGATATCCCACGAAAATGCACTTATCCGATTTGGGTGTTAGCTTGTCCGACTGAAGTCACTTGACAAATGCATCACAACCCCAAATCTTTAGAAAAGACAAACTAGGATTCTTTCCAGTCCACATCTCATATGTTGTCTTAACTACGGATTTAGATGGTACCCTATTAAGTGTGAAAGCTGTCGTTTCTAGAGCGTAACCCCAAAATGATAATGGTAAATCCGACTGGCTCATCATAGATCGAACCATGTCCAACAAAGTTCGATTATGCCATTCGGAGACCCCGTTTCTTTGAGGGCGTTCCGGGCGGCGTAAGTTGTGGAACAATTCCGCAACTCTTAAGATGATCGCTAAATTCGTGACTCAAATATTCACCTCCACGATCAGATCGCAAGGGCTTTATTTTCTTGCCATGTTGATTCTCTACTTCACTCTGAAACTCTTTGAACTTTTCAAAAGTTTCAGACTTATGCCTCATCAAGTAGACATAACCATATCTACTGAAATCATCAGTGAAAGTAATGAAGTAGTGATATCCTCCTCTGGCTGTCGTGCTCATTGGTCCACACACATCAGTATGTATGAGTTCCAACAAGTCTGTCGCTCTGTCGGGTAAACCCGAAAAAGGTGACTTGGTCATCTTTCCAAGTAAACAAGCCTGACATGTCTCATATGATTCAAAATCAAACAAAGTTAGAAGACCATCACCATGGAGCTTCTTCATGCGCTTTTCACTTATATGCCCCAAACGACAATGCCATAAATAGCTAGGACTCAAATCATTAGGCCGAAGCCTTTTAGCACTAACATTGTAAACAGATGCATCATCAAGATTTAAAATAAATAACCCATTCACAATGGGAGCATTAGCCATAAACATATCATTCTTAGAGATTACACAACCATTGTTTGCACTCGCGAATGAATAACCATCCCTCATCAAACATGAAGGTGATAAAATGTTTCGACCCATACTTTAATAACAATTATTCAACTCCATAATAAATCCTAAAGGAAGGTGAAGTTGCATGACGCCGACGAACAATGCAGCAACCCTTGCTTTATTTCCGACGCGAAAATCCACTTCGCATTTCTGCACTTCTCTAGTCCTTATTAGCCCCTGCATCGAATTGCAAATATGAGCAACCGATCCGGTATCAAATACCCAAGAGTTAACATAGGAATCAGTGAGAAGAATGTCCACAACATTTACAACAAGCGTACCTGAGTTGGAAGTACTCTTACTTCCACTCTTCTTTAAAGAAGCCTGGTACTTGCTGCAGTTTCTCTTCTAGTGGCCATGTTCATGACAAAAGAAGCACTCAGTGTCTTCTACAGGTCCAGCCTTTTGCTTGGGTGCAGACTTAGGGATCGTATCCTTAGCCTTACTCTTCTTCTTCCAAGAAGTACCCTTTTTCTTGAAGCTAGGCTTGTTCTGCACAGCCATCACATGGCTATGCCCTGCACACTTCTTCATGTCACTTTCTGCTATTTTAAGCATCCCACATAATTCATTAAGGCCCTTCTCCACCCCATGCATATGGTAGTTCGAAATGAACTGCCCATAGCTGGATGGAAGAGACGCCAAAATGAAGTCAGTGGCCAACTCTTGGCCTAGTGGAAAACCAAGCTTTTCCAAAGTCTGACTGTAACCAACCATTTTGATCACATGGGGGCCTACAGCTGCTCCCTCTGCTAGCTTGCATTCGACAAAGGACTTGGCAACATTGTACCTCTCATTCCTTGCCTGATCTTGGAACATGTCCTTAAGCGCAACGATCATATCGTAGGCATCCTGATCCTCAAACTTCTTTTGGAGTTCAAGTTCCATGCATGCAAGCATAAGGCAGCTAACCTCAAGAGAATCATCACATGCTCTCTTGTAGGCGTTCTTTGGGGCAGCAGATGCATTATCAGCAGGTTCATCGGGGATTGGGGTATCTAGAACCGTTTCCTTTTTATCAGACCTGAGAACGATTCTCAGGTTACGGACCCAGTCCGAATAGTTTGTTCCATTTAATTTATCTTTGTCAAGAATCGAATGCAAAGAGAAAGGTGATGTAGTGTTTGGTGCCATTGATCTACAACAGAAAACATGCAAAATACTAAGCCATGTAACCATGAAAGAGTAAAACATATTAAACAATTTAATAGCATATACTCCCACTTAAATCAATATCCCTGTATTGATACTAAGTGATTCAAGATCCACAATTAACAAGTCGACTAGTGAGCTTTAGCATCACTGCTAGACGACAAGGTAAATCGGTAAGCAACACTTGCTAATCATATCACATATGACTCTTGTTGTTGGGTGACATCTCTATGTCAAAACTAGGCGCCCAACCTTTATGCCCCAAGGTCCTTAACTGTTAAGATGACCTTGTCAAGTTCACCAACCCTTATGCGTGTAGGTATCCGATACAAACCCATCCAGCCAAGGAAAACCGTGGCACCCTAATTTCATAGGCCCACCAACGATTGTATAGGGCATAGGATGGTGCAAGGTTTGGTTGGGAGGGCATGGTTTAACTTAAACTTTGTGAGGGATCGTTCTAATTCTATCATCTAAGCATGCATAGTAGTAAAATGCATAAGAATAACATTCACATAGATGTGACACAGTATGGCCCATTTTCTCATGGTGATCTCCATCGCCATAGAACCTGTCCACCATGATGATCTCCATCTTCATGTTCCATGTGAGCCATCCTCCAAGTGATGAGTCCTCCAAGAACTAATACAAGCTATTACTCCTAACAGCTAGTAATCAAAATTACATAGTATTGGGATCATCACAAGTTGGCACGCAGGCCATTACAATAAATGACAACACGTATGGCTCCAGGCGTGTTGCCCTACTCACGACACGCAGGTCATGATAATTTTCATACATGCATCACATACATATATGGGCCATACTGATCACATACATCCTGCAAAAACAAGTTATGCATAGAATCGCATTCTACCGGATCATGTGACATTGCAGCACCTAGTTACCTTAACGAGATACAAAAGGGTCTACGATTAAGGGGGGTCTAGGGGGTCTCCCCCTGCGGGGTTCGAAGGGGCAGCGCCCCTCGCGGTTCCATAAACCGACTCCTATCCCGATTCTTCACAATTTTCTTTAAGGATTTTGATCGGCAAATCAAATTTTCCATAAAATGAGAGATCGAATCTTCACAATTTTCTTTAAGGATTTTGATCGGCAAATCAAATTTACCATAAACCGACTCCTGTCCCGATTCAATCAAACTCCTTTGATCACGGTACATCGATTTTAGATCTAGGTTCCGATTCGATCAATCATATTGATCTTCGCGTGATTCAACAGGATTTATGTGTCACTGTCTACCCCGATGGCGGAAACCGACCGGTAGGGGTAAGTCGTTCGACAACCTCAGAATTACGATCACGGAAAGCAAGATCATAGATCAATCTTGAACCACCGCCATATAAACGATCACATCATTCATATCAATCTGCATATCACCATATGCAAACATCCCGAACCTATAACTGAACAACATCGGCTCTCTGATACCACTAAAGGGATACGGGTAGGCTACACTAGCGCAAATCAAAAAAAATTCTACCGCGTATACCAGGATTACTGTTGTCATAGATCACGGGATTACCACTAGACGCGCAGTTGCGGAATCGATGAAGTGCGTCGAGGCAGTGCAGACGTTCCACGTCTCCTCCTTGTCCTCGTCCTACGAGAAGTTTCCCTTGCACGGCTCGTACAAGCACTACAGATGCAGCGCCTCCGAGGTATCCACACGTACAGGATGGAAGCGTCAGACGCCGGACTGCTAGGTCCGCGCGCGCGACACATGCGTGAGGAGTGGTGGCTGGGAATGATATGAGGTCTAAAGTCTAACCCTGGTCAGCTCGCCCCACCCTCTCTTAAATAGGCGTCCCTAGTGGGCTTCTACATTAGCAGCCCATTAGTACCCTAAGCCTGGTCTAATTCGGATCCAATCCTCATTAGGCTTCCAGCCCCTTAAGTGTGTGACCCTATAGGTTCATATGCGTATAGATATTACACGAATACACTTATTCTGTCAATAGTTGGTAGCGGCCTCTAGCAAGACGTGCCAACTCCTAAACGCATACAAAGATCATATCGGACGAACCATCACAAGGTTTAGTACATGTCTTTCCCTTTGCCTCACGATATTTGGTCTAGCTCCAAGCTGACCTCCCTTTCTCGATACCGTGATTCGGAATCCCTTTACTAGGTTAACTCTTAACCATATTTAGCACGACCATGCATTTCTGGATCCGATCACTCGAGGGGCCCAGAGATATCTCTCTCAAGTTGAGAGGGGCAAATCCCATCTTGATTGACCATGCCTTGCAGCATGCTTCAGGACAAACCCGAAAGCTACCTTTATAACTACCCAGTTACGGTGCATCGTTTAATAGCCCCAAAGTAGGTCGATCCACATCTCAAGTACATGCGAAAATCTCAGGTCTAAGGACAAAACGTACATGATGTGTAGAGAGAGAGCTGCAACTAATTGCTAGTCTCAGGTTGGGTCAGTCCAACCCCATGTTCATAACATGTGTCCACATCATTGGTTTGACATCTCCATGTCTATGACTTGCGAAACATAGTCATCAACCAATCGATGTGCTAGTCTAATATTCATGCGTGTCCTCACATGAACTCCGACTAGGGACTATTCTTAAATAACCATACAAGTAAAGAGTTTCACAAACAATTCACATAATTGCCAATCAATACAAGTTGCCTGATATGGATATTTAAGGAACATTACAATAATTCATAGATACATATGAAATATAATCATCTCTATGATTGCCTCTAGGGCATATTTCCTTCAGTCTACCTCCTCAGGAATTTCATCATGTGCTCGTTCATAATATTCCATGGGAATAGCAGGTTTAGGAGTTTCAATAGATTCCTGTCTAGATGTACTAGGCATATCTTTCATCGGAAAAATATCCTCAAAGAATGTTGCATCCTTAGACTCCATAATTGTACCGACCTTCATGTCAGGTACCTCATATTTCACCACTAGAAATTTGTATCCAACGCTATGATGAGCATATCCAAGAAAGACACAGTTTACGGTCTTTGGTCCAAGTTTTGCGATTTTTGGGAATTGGCAAATTCACCTTTGCCAAACAACCCCAAGTACATAAGTATGAGAGTGTTAGTTTTCTCTTCTCCCATAGTTCATAGGGAGCAGTTTCATTGTCTTTTATGGGAACTTTACTCAGGACATGACATGATGTCAATATCCCCCCCCCCCACCATGCCTTGGATAAACCCGAAGTACCTAACATGGCGTTAACCAAGTCTGTTAGAATACGGTTTTTCCTTTCAGCAACCTCGTTAGATTAGGGAGAATGGGGAGGCATCCTCTCATGAATAATGCCATGTTCCGCACAAAACAAATCAAACTCATTAGAGAAATACTCTCCACCACGATCTAACCGGACTCTCTTAATCTTTCTCTCAAGTTGATTTTCAACTTCTGCCTTATAGTTTTTAAAGTGGTGTAGAGCCTCATCTTTAGTTTTCAAAAGATATACATAGCAAAATCTAGTTGAATCATCAATCAACGTCATGAAGTATTTCTTTCCACCTTTAGTCAACACACCATTCATCTCACATAGATCTGAATGTATAAGTTCAAGTGGTGCCAAGTTTCTTGCTTCCTCCACAGGCTTGTGAGGCTTGCGCGGTTGCTTAGCTTGAACACACTCTTGACATTTAGAGCCTTTGGCTAAAGTGAAACTCGGAATTAAATTCATCTTAGCTAGCCGCGTCATACAACCAAAATTAATGTGACAAAGTCGTGAATGCCAAATATAGGTATCATTGCGAGGGGCACAAATATGGTTCACAACCTTATTACAAAAATATGATAGGGAAAGACGGAACAAACCACCGCACTCATAACCTTTACCAATAAATTGTCCATACTTAGAGATGAATACTTTATTGGACTCAAATACCAACTTAAATCCTTCTTTGCAAAGAAGGGAACCACTAACGAGATTCTTATTTATTGAGGGCACATGTTGCATGTTCTTCAGCTGCACGATCTGTCCCGAAGTAAACTTCAGATCCACCGTGCCAACACCACGAACAGAAGCATGTGATCCGTTTCCCATCAAGACGGAGAGATCTCTTGTGACCCGGATGCACCCTTATCATTGTTGCTCATAGTCACGTTGACAGACTTAGAGTTCTGTCCATTTGGATTCTTCCTTCCTTTGCGCTGCTTGCAGTTTGGAGCCTAATGTCCAACCTCGCCGCACACAAAGCAGGGATCCTGTGACTTGTACTTCTTATTATTTTTGAAGTTGGTAGTACGAACGGCCTTGGTCTTCCCCTTGAACTTGTTGTGGAAGTTCTTCTGTACCACATTGGCGCTTGACTGGGGTGCCTCGGCTCCCTTTGGGTGTGCGTCTTTTGCCTTTGCCTTTTCCTCAAGATCCAGAAACCCAATGAGATTCTCAACAAACACCTCTTGCCTCTGGTGTTTGAGCTTAGTGGCAACACTCCTCCAGGATTGAGGAAGCTTTGCAATAATGCATCCCGCAACAAATTTTCCGGGCAACGCACACTTCAGAAGCTCAAGTTCTTTTGCAATGCACTGAATCTCATGAGCTTGTTCAACGACAGAACGGTTTTCAACCATCCTATAGTCATGAAACTGCTCCATGGCATACAGTTCACTGCCAGCATCAGTAGCACCAAATTTTGCTTCGAGTGCATCCCACAGTTCTTTGGCATTGCGCATATATAAATATGCATCCACCAACTTGTCCCCAATGACGCTTATGACACAGCCCACAAAGAATATGGTGGTCTCCTTGAATGTCTTCTCCTGTTCAGGAGTGATCGTTCCTTCAGGATTACCAGTCGATACCCAGAAGGCGTCCATAGCCATCAGCCAGAGGGTACACTTGGTTTGCCAGCGCTTAAAGTGCGCACCTGTAAACGGGTTCGGTTTCAGACAAGCGGCAAAGCCTTGACACGAAATCAGCCTAAAATAAGGTTTTTCGATTGTTGAAATAATTAGCAGTTTTCACATCAATTTAATCCAAGTGTAAATTATGACAAAACAATTTCCAAGACTAACGAGCATAAGCATAGTAGACATGCACCATACAGGCAAGTGAAAACCTAGCACATCTACGCATACTGCAATACTAGTAATCATCATAGGAATAACAGGAGGGCAAAGAACACATACGAGTTCATCGATGGTATGACCAATGGTGCAACAGAAGTGGATCCGCCACCGGCGGTAGCAGCAGCAGCCTGCTTGGAAGCGTCGTCAGACATGGCGATGGAGTCGAGGAAGCCGGACGAAGAAAGGCTTGAGCAGTCGCGCCTAGACGCTCTCTAAAAACCTTATCGCCTCTCTCCCGGTGCAGGATCAGAGAGACGGGGTTCCGGAGGCCTGCTCTCCCGGACGGCCGTGCACGCATCCGGCGGGATGGAGTAGCAGAGGGCAGCACAGAGAGGTGAAACGGCGATGCGCAGGTAAGCAGATGCAATCTAATTGCTGGTGACGGCTAGGGTTCGCGTCTGCCTGCTTATATAGTGTGGGTCGGGTAGGACGTGGGCAACAACCACGACCGAGTCGGTACCATCCCACGATGTAGAAACAGCCGGTTGATTAACGCGTCCGTAATGACACATCAATGACTCATAATTAATACACAATTAATTTTTCCAACCAGCAAAATAAAGCTCGACTCAGCGAGATTCCCGCAACTCGCGGTGCGCACGCGTCTTGACGAGGCGTGGCGTGGCGAGGCGGGCGTTGTCGGAGGAGGACTGCGCGAGGGCTTCTCTTCTTCTTCCACCTTAGTGAATGGTGCAACACTCTACTATATAAGGTGATCCAACTCCCCTTCCACTAGCAATGTGGGACTAAACTTTGGCACCACAAGTACACACATGAGCTGCCATAATAATGAGCCAAAGAGAATTTTAGAATTTATATTTGTTATGGGCCAAAAGCCCAGCATCAAATATGCCTCAAATTTCAACAACTTTCACAAGAAGAACCCATGCACAACTGAGGAGGCCGTACTGGAAGAAGTGTCAGCGTTAGCAGCTTTAGATTTGCATTCTTCTGCTTTGAGTGATTTTTTTCCTAGATTGACGGGGTGATTCAGCCCCATCACTTGTGTATTCAATTTGAAGAGGCTAGAAGGCTCCCGTGATGGAGGGGCAAGGACGGCGGCGTGCCTTCGGCTCGTGTCAGTGTTTGTAGTCGTCGCGGTCCATTAATCTATTTGTATTTTTTATTACTTTTAGAATTTTTTTTACTGCTGTTAATGATTATTAATAGATCGGTGGAATTTCGTAAAAAAGAAGAAGAGACTAGAAGCCAATATTCCATGTCATATTACATTGTTACGAGCTACGGCAATTCTAGATCGCAAAGCAATCACCGTATCTTTTTCTTGATGTTCCATGTGGTCTAATTTCTTTGACTCCGCGCTGTCATTTTTTCCGTCACCATTGTCATTTTTTTTTGAACGGTAGTGGTCACCATCGTCATTTAGTTATGCGTACAGGTGTTTTTCACGAAGCTCACGACGTACTTTCAACGGCTGCCTCGTTTCATGTGTTTTACGTTATTTCTTTTTCTGTGCTCTTGGGTTTTCAACTTTTCCTCGGTTCATTTTCGCAAAGCGATTTCTTTCATTGTTCCCTCTACAGTGTTCATTGAACGTTTCTCTCCTACACCGTCTTCTTCTTAGTTTGTTCGCTGCCTTCCATTTTCCATGTCATCGCTTTTCAACGTGTTTCGATATGGACGATTTCAGATTATCAATCACAGATATCACCGCTTTTAATGGGTTTTCGATTTCAACGATTTTAGATTACAATGGATTTTACTTCATACGAAATGCAAGCGGAAAAGAAAGAGACGTATTAACCGAGAGAACTATATCGTACATCCAGAGCTGGTCGTAGAGGAGCCAGCCCCAGCCCACGACAGCATCGAGACACGTGAAACCAGGGCTAGCCCGGGGCCGCTGATAGAAGACCTATGGCGCGTGTGCAGTCCACCATTCGACGGCTTGGGAGGTAATCCCGGGCGGCGGGCCGGCCCTTCTCTCGGAGGAGGGGGATTCCGCTGCGATGGCCGTGTGGCCTCCTATATATGTCCATCCTACGGCCATGACAACATGAATAGTAGAATCGTCTTGCCCTATTATTTACTATGATGTGATGCAAGTTTTTTCCGGGTAGTAGCAAAAAGTTTAGAAGGTGCCTATTATTTTTATGTGATCACTCTACACCATATCTGACATGTCCACAAGGAAACGAGTACTTCCTATTTGAAAAAATGCGGCACCACAACCATTATCTAAGCATACAATACGCGTGAATTAAAATTAAGTTTAATATTTTGAAAGATGTTCAAACAACTGTTTGTATATTATGAGATGAAGTACGGACCTACGTTACTCAAACAAAAATAATATCAAGGCATATGTATAAAAATAATAAATTGTGTACAGAATCTCAGGAATTTGTTTTAGCCATTTTGTTAGTTCTCAGTTAAATCCAGAACTAGCACAGCTCCATGTCGTTCTTTTTTAGCAAATCTCAGTCAATCTGTTGATCTCAGATTAAGATTAATGTAGTTCTCTTATTTGTTTTAGCACATTGTTTGTTAGTCGGTCTGGTTTGTATGCTTTGGTTGTATTTTGTTAATTTTTGCATTGGGCCGTTGGCATGAACGGGCTGGTCGAGAGGGACATGTTGCTTCCTGTGTTGTTTTTGCTGGGCATGCTATCATTTCGATATAATTTTTTTGAAATAGACTTTGTGGAGTGAAGCTGCTGAAGTCAAGGAGAAGGAAAGCCGGTGGATCTAATCTTAGAGGAAACAATTTTTTTTTGATATGGAAGTCCTTTTGCTAATAGAACAATTTTATAATAACTGTTAGTGTTTTTTTCACATATTCACTCAATAGCTCCATGTGCGCACATGGAGATGCAATTGCATACATGTCTTTAATAAAAACAATAATGTGCAAATGTAAATATGAACAGTTTCCTACATAATTGCACATGGACTATATGTGCGCAATGTTGATAACATTATGGAATTTTTTTTTATTTCATTTTTGCATGTTAACTTGTAACCATACTTGGAATCATTAGTTTTTAGTATATATGTGTACAATTTCACATGGATGTGTAATTACATATATGTGCGCATTTTTGATGTTTATATATAATTTTTTATTTGATTTTTCCCATGCTAATTTGTAATTGGGCTTGTATATTTTTATTTTTATTAATCTTATCATTTGGCTTTTAATTATGCATGAGAAAATCAAAAACCAAAATAATAGTACTCTCTACATCCAGAAAAGGACGTTGCAATTTAAACACATCTCGAATCTAGACAAATATGCTGACATTTTCTTCTAGACGGAGGTAGTACAAGAAGAAAAACCTGGATGAGGTCTATGAGCCGTGGGCGCATTCTTGTTTTAGACCTCTACTAGTAAGCGTGCCCGTGTAACACACGTCGTCTTTTTAAAAATTTAATACTCAAAATTTAAACGAACCTAAACACTATTTAGTATATAGATTCATTTAAATTTTAATAAATTTGAGATATCTATTTTAAAACGGAGGGAGTAGATATCTTTTAAATCATATCTCTTTTAAATGAGCCTTTTAAATAGGTCACCTATTATGCGATCAATAATCTCTCGCTTCATGACGGATTATTGTTTACTTCTCGCTCTGATAAAATCTGTATCTAAAATCTATTATGGTATAGATCATTGTCATAATGGTTCACGTGCAAAGTGAGTACACATTTAATGATAGTTTTTAATACATTTATATTAGTTGACTCAAATTTATCTAAATTTGGATGAATCTACACTATTTAGTATATAGGTTCATCTAAATTTTGACAACTCGAAGTCAACTAATATGGGTCGGATGGAGTATATTAAATAAAACAATTAGCAAAAATCCCTCTCAGCGAACAATTAGCAAAAAAAACTTCATCGGTTCAAAATTAGAGTAAAGACGATGACCTTCACGACGGCATCTCAGAGTTGATGGTAACGTGTGCTGCTCGATCCTTCATATCGATGGCTTGGTCTTCTTGCCGTTCTTTAGATCTGGACATATCTGTTTCTCGATGTGTCGCTGAGACGTTCATTGTTATCCGCAATGGCGCTGGAGGCCAGGGCGAGGTGGTTTCTCTGGAGCGAGGATGCTGATCCGGAGGTGGTGGATCTACCGTTCTTCCTCGACTTCATCGATGAGACATGGAGGATCTTGGTTCAAGACAGCGCGGGGACATTCTCCGGTCGACGGGCTACATCAACATGTGTCTCGCGTGTAGCAGGCATGTTCATTAACTCATAAAGCCTCTTTGACGATGATATTTTTTTGAATCTTGCATTGGTGGAGGTTCAGCGTCTCTTCGAGCGTGCGTCTGAACGGCGCTAGATTTAGATTTCGCCGATGGCTTCAGTGTGGTTGCAGGATACTCTCCATCGCTCTCATCGACGTGAGGAATTTTAAAATGAAAGAAAACTTAATGGTTAAAAAAAAGGTCAACGACTCACCGGCGTCCAAAGAAAAACAGCACACACACACGCGTCCTCCCAAGTCCCCACTCTCACACGGAAAAAATAAATCCCCACTCTCAGCTTCCTCTCTCCATACCTCTCATCGACGGACACAAAATACAACCCACGATTCCGGACCCTCCCCTCCCCTGCCTGCGCACTGTTCCGGCAAGGACCAGCCCCTCCCTCGCTGCCGCGAATACCTCCTCTTCCTTGACCCTCGTCCGCTGCTGCGACGGCCGCCCTTCTCATGCCTCCCCACTGACGGAGGCGGAGGTGAAGACGTTGTCTCCACCAGATCTAAGTCACGGCCACGGCTAGCGCGTCGAAGGTCTATGAAGCGTCGTCCTCCACCTTCTGCGGATCAAGACGCTGAACCGGAGCGAGCGCCAGCGACGACGCCCATTTTCGGCTTGTTGGCCATGTCGCAAACCTCCCTAAGCGGCCAATGCTCCCGGAGTTGCTGCTCGATGGTCCTCCCATCGCGCCCGCGACTGGTATTTCGTCACCCAACATCAGCTCGAGTCAGCTCTGTCTGATGCCGATGCCCCACGCATTGACGCCGCTGACGTAGCCACAGCCCCAGGCATCGCGTCACCTCTCTAATAATTTTGCCTCCAATCTGTTGGCCAGCGCTGCCTCTACTGGTGGCCACACCCTTTAATGTCTCATTTGCTGACGCCGATGTTTCACCGAGCTACCCAGCCTGCAGCAGTAAGGTGAGCCCTCTCTGCATTTTTTTTAGATCTTGCTGTGTATGGATTGCTAACACGTGTTTACAGATGGTTATGTATGTTTATGGAAGAGTCTTCTAATTAGATTTGTATTGGAAAATCATTTGCAGTTGAGTCATCACGGATTTTAAAGATAGAACATAATGACTCAAGTAGCATTATTTTCGACGAAGGTGTACATGTATTTTTAGACAAAGCTAGTCATGCATTAGTTGAGTCATTATGCGCTTTCTTAAAAATTTGTGATGACTCCTTACCTTATTGATCTCCTGATTAATTTTTATGACCATCAGATGCTTGTAGTTTCAGTAGCAGATCATTAATCAACTATTCTAGAGATATTTTAACCTGGCAATACTTGATAAAATTGTGCAGATGGTTGATGGTTTGAGTTTAAAAGTGATGAAAGTGGATTTTCTGCCCTATCCACTTTGGCCTATCTTGGCAAGCTCCAACAAAGTTTCTTTTGTTTTGTAGTAGTTTTTTTATCAAAAGCAGTAAACATTACACATTTCAGATAAGGATTGGGAATACACACATATTTAGAAATTCTATAGTTCTTCTACCAGTGATTTTCTTTGAAAGGAAACTGTAGGAGAGGAGCAATGTTATATGGTACTGGCTATTACTTTTACCAAGGTGCATACACATAGGAATACCTAATATGTCCTCATTGTGTGTTTCCTATTGTAGATAAATCTGCTTGCAAGGCTTTTGATGATATATCCATTTTCATTAAATGTTTAAGGATATGGTTAGTGGGAGAACAAATTACTATAACTACAAAGATCTGTTTTTTTTTTCAGGTGATGAACTGTAACTTTATATACTTTATTACTTGGAATATTCGTAAACATTTCATAATTAATTTGGAGAGAATCTTTTATTATTTCCCAGCTTGTTCATGTTCAGGATATGATGTATATCATTATGATCTTATATTTTTATTGCTATCGAAGAGTCTTCCATTGAGAAAATTTGTCCAGAAAGTAAAAAACTTTGGGAGTTAGAAACATAATCTGATTCAAGACGGTGCAGGTACTTCTTCGCTTAATCTAATTGTGATTGTTGAATGTTCCTTGTACTTGTTGCAAGCTTTCTGTGGTTGAGGCTGGGTCATCTTAAGGAACATGTAGAATTCGCCATTCCTCTTTTTCATCTCCTTGATCTTTTCCTTTAGTTTCACATCCCTGTCGGTAGCAAAGACATCGTCAAAATCAAATTGAAGACGGTGTATAAATTAATTACTAAAAGATCATTTGTTCTGTATTTACAAGATAACTATCTATGATAATTTTTTCTGATCGGATAGGTCATGAAAATTGAACGTGAAGTAATGCTTAGTTCTTATCTTATGTATCTTTGTGAAGTGGACCATGAGAAACAAAGCTAATGTTGTGATACATTAAATGGGCAGCTGAGAGTGTACCAAGTAGAAGCATCTGTATTCTTTATTTACCAAAATCTACAATTAGAGCAGGAGTAGTATATCATTAACTTTGGTTTTACCTAGTACAGAATTGCCTCTATAGCTAGTACTGGAATAACTGCATGTGGCATGATATCATATGGGTGTATGAAATGCTTACGTGCATGTGGCATGATATCATATGGGTATTCGCTTCACCAAAGGAAATACAAGTAAGAATGAAATAGAAATTGATTGTATCAGTAGCAAGCCACTTCAGTCAAATATGCACAAGAACCGGGTTGATAAATATACATAATAAACGCAAAAAGTGTGGATGTTGCTTATATCCGAAAATGGGGTGTGCTCCCCTGTGCGACTGGGAGATTACTTACCATCGTCTTCCTGTGAAAATTCATGTATAAATGAAAAAAAAATGAATAATGTGGAATATTATCATGAACATCACCAAAGTAGTATCTTTAGGATGGGTTATCGTCAAAAATGATTTATCATACCTTGCACATCTCATATATCTTACGCCAAGGTAGTATCTTTCTTTCTATTAATTGTACATGAACGAATGCAAAAGAATTTCAAAGTAAGCTAGTAAAATTTCCATCATCACATATCTTCCGTTGTAAAGCTGTTCTTGTGTATTTGTGCAGATTTTTCCCAAGCATATATATCACCACTTATATGCAGATCTTGGAGAACAATAAATCTAGCTAACGTTGGCAAGTTCTCTGTGTTCTTCTAGTGAGGATGGTTTAGATTGTTAGACCACATTTGCTTTCTAGAAAATGATGAATATTTCTTACATGCTAATAGTCAGCTAATTGAGTTATGTTTTTTTGGTTCAGCGGAAACTGTAAGCATAACGAAGTGGCGTTTATTGACTGTCCAGGAAGCGCATCCAGATGAAGGGCAGATTATCTTACCTAAGATAAGATCGTGATCCGATGATTTTGGAGGCGGCGGCGGCCGCCAGCGCACCGTGAGACGGCAGGCTCCTGGGCGATAGCGATCCCGCTGACAGATGTCATGCTGCGAGGCCAGGCTCCTGGATTCTGGCGATATCACTGGATGATGGCACGCTGCGAGCCATAGCAATCCACGATGGTGATGGTGCGGCGAGGGCAGGCTCATGGGATCTGGCGATCTCGCTGGCGGATGGCCTGCTGCGAGCGGTAGCAATTGGCGATGGCCATCGCGATTGTGTAGCGAGGGATAGAGCGGTGCAGTGCTGCGAGGTTGTCGTGCAGGCAGGGGACGGCGCCGATGGGCGATGTCTGGCCCGGTGGTGATGCAAGCCAGGCAGGCGGAGGGCGAGGGCAAGGGGAGACGATTTCGTTTGGTATTCTTTATTTGTGATTAATTGCGAGATTGTAGGGGACGTGGGACTGGGAGTTGGAATATTCCTCTGGTGGTGGAGTATGGTCAGTCATTGTAATTTGCTAAGTGCACACCGGTTATTGATGGCTGTTAGATTAAGATTAGTGGGCCTAATCGTATGGTGCTGATTGGTTTGTGTGAGATAGGCTGGGTGCACATAAGAAAGTTCTTGTTTACTTGTTTACTAGTAGTGGAGATACTACGCTTCTTCTTTTTTCCCTGAACGCATATAGCTGGACGTACATTTCACCGACGAATTGTACTACGTAGCTGATTCTTCGTCCCACAAGGCCACAAAACACGCATCCTTTGTCAGCAGTCAGGCTGTCAGGCCACATCTTTTTTTTAGATCCCCAAAACAGGGAGTCCCGGTTCTCTTTCAAATGAAACCAGACCTGCGACAAAACCTTTTCAAGTTTTACAAGCAAAACACAGCCGGCAGGAGTTCCAAACTACAGAAACCAGAAAACGAAAGGAACCTTAGATTGATAGCATCATAGAATCTGCCGACAGATGCAGATGCACAGAGCTAAGTCGGAGGAACCTTGTAACCCGATACAAAAATTAATATAGCTAAGCAGGAAGTATGTCTTTATCTCTAGAATGAGGGGCCAAATCTGGGTAACTCGTGTATACCAATCTTGACTCCAATCCTCATGATGTCGTCACCAGGCCCGTCGACGAGGGTGATCGAAGTGAGCGATCAATCAGGGCTAACAGAAAATTAGGGCCCCCAAATCACGATGAGTTGGCAGGATGTCTCGTATACGTGTCCATGTATAGGAGGGAAAATGCATATGGATGCATGTTCCTCCAAAAAAACGCGGCCGCACCGCACGCAAGTCACGCAATAGGGCTTGGTCTTCTACTTCCACTTGCGAGACGCTGAGATCTGATACGATTGGGCGACACCTTGACAGCCGACTGGTCTGTTCGTCTTCATGGCTCCATCGGCATAGGGCCTCACCAAGACGAGCCCCAGGTGCCGCTAGAACAACACTCTGGCGATGGATTTCATGTCCCATGACGCCTGATTTCACCTGCGCGAATTCATCCAATTCGAGTCCCTGCCCGATCAGATAAATACATACTCCATGTCTCCACCGATCAACTATCGAGTAAAGCGTCCAATTTCCAAGCCTGATCAAGATACCGGTTCCATGACAAATATATTTTACTCTGGATTTGTCTTTGTTTATTAACTCGGTCTTCACTGAAACTAACTAAAAATAAAGCAATATTCTGTTTTTGTTTATGGAAGATCATGAACTCACACGCCTCTGGGTCTTCATCATCAATCCGTCGCTCTTATAATTTAAGGTATGGTCACAGTCTTATTTTGTTTTCTTGATAAACCTATGAATTGCTTCATAATTAAATTTAGATTTTCTTTTTACAAAATACAAAGAAAAAACTATACTGCTATGTTTTCTCCTTTGTCATTAATATTTGATATATAGCTAAATATTGTAAGAAATACCATATACTGAAATTGCATGATGAATGAAAGTATGGTTTCATTCTATTGTCATACATTTTTAAACAAAATAGGGCCCCATTTTAACAATTGCATCGGACCCCCAAATTTCTAGAGACGGCCCTGGTCGTCACGCCTTGCTTCGCCGGTCCCTCTCGCGATGGTACCCGCCGTGGTAATCCCACAACACAATTAATTCCATAGAAAATAGCAAATTACAACTAATATGGGAGCACTAATTCTTACATGTGCAAGCACTAATCCTTACAACCATCTAATTAATTTGTATATGGAACTACTATGACCAAATCCTAGGCAACTAGGATTTCACCAAAACTAACAAACAATATGGAATTGAGAGACCTTTTCCGGATGAAACTAAGGAGGTTGAGGGTGCATAGTTGGGGGAAGAGATCCCACAAGTATTTCTTCCGATCTGAGCCTTTTGGGTGAAGGATTAGAGAAGGGGAGAAGAACTACCGCCGCTGTCGTGGAGGAGTAGAGAAGGGAGAGGAAAAGTCTAGGGCAAGGGTCGGGTGGGCGGGCCGTGCATGTTTATGTGCGTGACATGTCGCGCCACAGCGCTCGGCGCCACACATCCCCTTGACGCGCCCTCAGCGAAGGCGCCACACAACCTGGCCCGGGACCCACACAGTCCTACCCTGCCACGTTTTCAGGATGTGTCGCGCCTCAAGCAAGGGAGTGACACTACTGTTTGTGGCGCCCTCGGCGGAGGCGCGTCAAGAAATGGTTAGAAATGGTTAGATGAGATACTTTTGGCATAAGTTCATTTTGTGAATTTCTTTGGTTTTAGGGTCAAGTTTGACCATTCTGCCCCCAAAGAAGGAGTCCCGTTCCATTTCAAATGAAACCCCACTTGTGACAGAAACTATTTAAGTTTTAGAGTTAAATATAGTAACGGTATCTATATTTGCCAGGCTGACTTGATTTAGTCCTTGTACTCAGAATTTGCTGAATTTTGCCCGTGTTCTTATGAATTGGATTCGATTTAGTCCAATTCGATGTTGGTAGTCGAATTTGAGCTGACACGGACGACACATAGACTGGAATCTTGCAAGAATACCTCCCGCATCTGAGAAATTTGCAAAAAACTATCACAACTAAGGCTAGATATAATAACAGACCCTATACTCGTCTGTTTGGCTTGATTTGGTCTGAATACTCGTAAGTTGCACAATTTAATCCGTGTACTTTTCAATTGGACTTGATTTAGTAAAAAAAAAAACATGTTTGTCGTCCAATTTGAGATGATGTGGACGGCACACGGAAGCGAGTCCCACTTGCAGGAGAGCGGCTAGCGTGCAAACTTGTAGGATTCCTCCCACATTTAGAACGTGCATTTTCGTGACTGCCGGTGTCGCTTCGACGTCATCTCCCCTCTACGATTTTTTTTACATATTCCGGTCTAGTGATCATCGCCACCGTCACCTCTCTACCATCGTCTCCCTTCTTTTTCCTCCCTCTTAAATAGAACAGTCTTGAATTAACGGAATGAAGTGCTTGGTTATTGATTAGATGGAGAGTGGGTACATGCAAATATTTGGAAGCGAAAATATACGTTATAGATGCGTGAGGGGGTCTCTATAAATGTTTAGCCAGCTAGTTTCCTATAAGTGGAACATGTGTTCAATCGAGTCCAATTGATAAGTACTAGGACTGAATCGAGCCCCCGACAAGTACATATACTAATCCTGTATTTTGCAACATTTGTGATCGTTTTTTGCAATTTTTTCAGATGCGGGAGGATGTTCTTAAAATATTTCGGTCCACTTGTCATCCGCGCTAGCTCAAATTTGACGGCAAACATCGAATTAGACTAAATCGAATGCAATTCACAAATACGAGCTGACTGAATTCAGCAAATTTGAAAGACGAGAACTAAATCGAGCCAGTCCAATGAGTATAGAAATTGTTAATGTATTTAAAAGACAACAGGCAGGAGTTCCAAACTACACAAAGCAAAAAAAATGAAAGCAAACGCGCCCTGTCGAAAAAGCCCTACAGGCAGCAACAGCATACGAAGTCGCGGCCGAGGGACCACAGTAGCGACCCGATCCGGAATTGAAGCCACGAAAAAAGAGAAGTGGCTCCACTCACACCGTCACGCGCAATTCTGGGATTGTTTGGCTTGATTCAGCCCGACCCAACACGTTCCGCCAACAGCGTGCAGACTGCAGACCGTGGGCCCGTAGCACGGCGTCAACAGGTATCAGTGCTCCCGGCCGTCGTCAGCCTCGCCCCGCCGCCGCTTCGCCACCCGATCGATCACGGCCTCCACCGCGACGTCGAACGCGTCCCTGAAGCCCACCCGCCGCGACCTGGGGTCCGCGTACACCACCCTCGGGATGAGCCCGATGACCTCCTCCCGCATCCTCCTCACCTCATCCGGCGAGATCTTGCTCAGCGTCTCCTCTATGCTCACGTTCCCCGCGGTCAAGCCGGCATGCGGGATGAGAACGGAGTACCTCCCGTGGTCTCTTGGGAAGTGCAGGGTGTACTGGGTGTAGGCCGACCCGGGGTGGAAGAAGACCGGGATGCAGCCCGCGACGATGGCGTCGAATGTCGACCGCCGGGTCGCCGTGTCCCCGCGCGGTTGGAGGCAGAATTGCGAGCTTTCGAAGACGCGCATCACGCCGGCCGGCGAGTTGCAGTCAGCCGAGCCGCCGCCGCAGTGGAAGAGGTTGCAGTGGCTCGACGCGCGGCACTGTCGGATGATCTCCGCGCGGACGGTTTTGTTGCTGCCGGGGCGCGGCGCGCCGGCGAAGGAGAAGAGCCACCTCCGTTCCGCCTTCCGCACTTTCTCCTGCCAAGCCAAGACGTCGGCGCCGGTCTCCGGGTGGAAGTACGTCGGGTACGGTATCGCCAAGTTGGTCCCGTTCCACGGGGACGTCTCCAGGACGAACACCGTCATGTTCTCGACGGCCGGGTACCTGAGCAGCTTTGTGCCCCACAGTTCGTCGAGGTCGGCCTTCCGCCGGAAGTCCCACGTGGTCCGGCCAGCCACCAAGAAGTGGTCACGGCCTCCCATGACGCCCCACTCGGGGCGACGCACCAGCCAATCGATAGCGTCCAGCTGGAGCGCGTCTCGCACGGAGGTGCTGTGGTTGTAGAGGTACCTCCCGGATTCAAGGCCAGCGTAGAACGGGACGAACACGGCTGCGGCGAGGGAGGAGTCGTTGGTCAGGCACTCGTAGCGCTTCATCCGGCTGTGGAACATGAGGTCCAGCATGAACTGGTCGGTGGAGTACCAGCCGCGGCCGGGGAAGACGCCCCCCTCGTCGCCCAGCGGCATTCCGAGGCCGTCGTTGGCGTTGTACGGGCACATGTCCAACCACGGATGCAGATTTCCGCAGTCGCGGATAAGGTCGTCGTTGAAGCGCGCCGGCATGTCGTACATGTAGATGTAATGGCCGTCGCAACGGTCGGACGGTGCCGGTGCCGGTGCCGGTGCCGGCGCCGTCGTGGTTCGGCTTGTCTCGAACACCGTCGCCTGAGCAGTGAGCGGTGCATGCTCCTCATTCAGCACCACCGGCTGCTCAGGCGGTACGGAATTTTGGTCGACGGCGACGCTGGATAGCAGCGGAAGCGATGATACGATGACGGACGCCATGTTTCCCTGTAAGGCGTAGTGCGCGTAGAAAACCAGCGCGCAGAAAGTGGCGGTGAGAATGGCGAGATGACATACCAGAGATGGCCGGGGCACGCCGCCGTCAGGCTTGTCTGTGGCGTCCACGGGATCTTGCTGGACCTCTGTCGCGAAAGTGGTGGTAGACTTCATCGGCGATTCGGCAGTACACACCTAGCTATGCTCAGTCAAATGATGCACATCTTGAACCACTGACAAGCTGACTTTGTACTAGAAAGAAGCAACGCTGCAGAAATTTACTAATATTGTAGTATCGGATTACTCGGTTGATCGGGAACGCCGTGTTAGTTTATAGTATGAGCCCTCTGGGCCCTAGGACCATTAACTTGCTCTGCGAGAAAATTGTGGTCTAATAAACTATTTGTAATTTTTAGAACTTTTTTTACTACTGTTGATGATTTTTAATACAGCGTCCATCTACACCGTTGATATAGTGCTTAAGTCAATATAATGCACCGTGCGTGCTCTCTCTCTCTCCCTAAAAAAGAAAGGACCGAATGAAGATCATGGCTTTCCTAGGTCGTGCTCCAAATATCTTCCTGTATTTATTTAGAAAATATATGCCTCATAAATGCTACCAATTTTATATGATATTCTTAATAAATACCTTTTTGCTTAATCAATACTAGTATTTATAATCTCTCCTGAATTTATTCAAAAAAACTACTCCAATGCAAATATCTTTGATAATTGATATTATATGCTTACGGCATGTAGTCTTCTCTTAGCCTCCACGTTATGTAGAGAAGACAAAAAAAAGGTCATACAATGGGTTCATACCCATTAATAATAAACAATTAATAAAGGAAGATATATGATACAAGTATGAAAATAGCCTTCTCGTATTTTCTCGTCAACTAAGGTAACATCTGATGTGACAACGCTAAAAGAAGGTTCGTGTCAATCTATTATGCATGCCCTTAATAAAATACATTTTTATTAGTACTGATAAAACTTTAAAAAATATCATCAAACCATGATGGCATATCCAACCAAATGTAAGAATACATAACACTATAAGAAAACCAAACCCATAAACTATTTCATAAATGAAATATTAAGCTATATAGAAAGTTTTGTTTAGACAATCAATACCATGATATATTTATAAAACCAAATAGTACATGGTAGATATTCATAAATTGTCTCGAGAGATTACAAAATAATATCTTTAAGAAACGAGAAAATTTTCAAAGTCTTTAAAAACTTCCTTCTTTCATGACACAATGTTGTACGTTTTCGAAAGCATACCAAAAAAACGACATAATATTGTTGCCACCCATTTTGGGCCGTCTTGGAGCCAAGAAGATGAAGACATATTTTCGAAGATGTGCTTGGCAAACACGTTTATTCTTGGGTCCGAATCAGGATGGAGTCAAGGAGCGAGTCCACAAAGAGCAAGGGAATAAACCAAAAGAATCCAGAAGCTACTCGGTTTAAGCACGGAAACTCTTATCTCTAGGGGCCAGTTCGTACCATTTTATGCCCAAAAGCCCATGGATCTGCACCCGTTGAAGCATGAAGACAAAAGAAAGAGCTTTGTCCTAACATAGAAGGATCATGACGGATCTTCGGGGGAGGCCCAACGGACGACTGGGTCTAGATCGAGTACGGAGTCGGTCACAAGATCTACCTAGTTTAGGGCTAGATTCAGAAGACATCCTAGTTTGCACGGAAAGACCATCCACCTCATATGTATGTGATAAGTGATGGCTGACCGCAAACAATCGAAAAATTAAAATTCAATACCTTTACTTTTGTCTACCTAACCCTTGTCCCTGCTTTATGTTTCTTCGGCAACTTCGCACATAACCCGTTTGTTGAATTTCCAACCGAGCTAAGAGCGGCCAAGACTGACTTAGTTCAGCCAATAGTTACCGGAACCTCCTATAGGTTCTGTCCTGAGGAACCGGGCTTCTGGTCTCAAAAGCCTTGACTAGATTTTCTTGTGTATCATGCTTCTAGGAGGCCTCCTCACGTGTGACTTGTGTGCATCACCCTCGATATTGGATGCAGACATTAACGTGTGCAAGTGTAAATTCGAACCCGTTTTGGCGCAACACACTTTTAGGCGACTCCGATGGGAATGAAAATCTTAGATCGGATCTGGTACTAAGATCATTAAACCCACTTAGGTTATTACTGCGAACATCATAAGGCTAACTTTTGATAAACTCTCTAAAGAAAACGCCAAGAACTATATGAATATGAAAAGCAAGAAGCTAAAGATCAGGAAACCTACTTTGCTACCTTCAAGAAACATTGGTAAGGAGTTATCGACATCCTCAACGGCAAGCCCAATGTTAGTGACATTGCTTTATCTCCTAATCAAATAGCAGTATTTCAACATATGTTTTCACAAACTAGTGATGGCTATAAAATACAACAATTTCTATTTATGTTAAACCTCATATTGAAGGGGTTCGAGGGCAGAAACCAAAAATTTCCTACGAACAAAACCCTAATGCCAGAATCTATCTACTAGTATTGCAGTAATGGGAGGGGACACGGAATTCATACCTTTGAAGACCAAGCGCGTTTAATGTACCACGAGGAACGTGGTTGATGAAGTTGTTCTGATGCTGACCTTGAGGTCACGAAGTCCAACGGCCCCGACAACTCCTAGCGCCGAAATCACGGTACCGCCCGAGGGAGTCACACACGTATGGTGCTTGAAGACGACTCCCGCTTCTCCCCGATCCAGCCAAGATTGCGAAAGTAGATCTCCCGACTACGAATCCCGTAGCGCGATGGTGCTCCGCGGTGAAAAACTCCTCGCTCGTACAACCCTGACAAGGAGGCCACGATGGCAAGAGAGAGAGAAGAGATAGGCTACATAGGCCTTTTCTTTATTTTATTGTGTGTTTTAATCCTCCTATAGGCATCTCTATATATAGGCAGAGGGAGGGTCTCCCTCCTCCTTAGGTGTCCCATGTGGGACTAAGAAATAGGGGAAAGGGAAAAATCACGAACTCCGGCTGGCTGGGCTCCAGGTTGTGGCCGGGTGAGCCACCAATCGCGTTGGCCCAGCCAGCAGGAGGCCACAGTGGCGGGAGAGGCGGTAGCGGCGTCGGCCGGGTGGGCCGCCTGCCCACCCCGCGGCTTAGCAGCCGAGCGGTGTTGGCGCAGGAGCCCGGGTGGGCCGGTTGCTCCCCCTGGCCTAGCGCCTCGCGCGGCCCAGCTCGCGGCTGGCGGCGGCAGCGGCTAGCGCCTGGGTGGGCCGGTTGCCCCTTGTGGCCCAGTAGCACCCGCGTGCGGCTGCAGCGACGTGTACTAGCTACCGCCCATGGGCGGCATGTGGGCTAATTAAACCAGCCATGTTGTTGTTTTCTTTTGCCTTTTCTCGCAGTTTCTTTTCATATAAAAATCACTTCGGAATTTTTGCCTAATAAGAAAGATGCTTTTATAAATCTTTATTTAAATATTTATTTAGAACATATTAATTCACAATTAACATAGAATAAATATATATTTAAATCACCATTTATCTGAAACTCCTTTCGGTCCCTTTTTTTATTCTTTCTCCGAACATATCCAGATCTCTCTAGAATATTTCTGATTTCTCTCTTCTCTTTTCTTCAGTGATTCTAAATGAGCCATTAACGATCTTTGAGCTTTATCAAGCCCTTAAGCGTGCTACCCAATGGTTCGGGAACACTCCAGACATGATCAAGACTCCTCTCTGACCAATGATCAAAAGCGGGACTTGGATGCCCATGATAACCACCTGTGCATTCCACAAAACTTGTCGTTGAATTATTAACGTTGTGTCTTATTCCTTTTGTCTCTATGATACTTTTATTGTCCGAGCCTTGATCAATGATATCAACATGTCAGGTTCAACCTCGTTACCGACAATAGCTACTTTACTTGATCTGATAAGTAATATCCCTCGTGACCTAGTCACACGTTGCGCAGCTTAGAGATATAACTTATCTGAGTGGGTCCAGAGTATCTTCCATCACACGGATGGAAAAATCCTGCTCTTGATATATACGCCTCTACATGTTCCTTTGAATACCCAATTTCACACTTATGATCAATGTTCCATCAAGTGATGTTAGGTGCCATTAAAGTATCCTTGGGAGACAGTGATTAGATATGGTCTCATAGTCTAAGGAATGAGTCATTGTGTTTCCTAATCATCGCAACTTGAAGTTTGTGACATGATCGTGTCACGATGCATTAGCTAGTTATGTTCACCATCTCATTCCCCAATGAGATGACTCCATTGTGAATTGATGCTGAGGCACCAACATGATTAGGAATCCTTGATCACCCGTTGACCAATCAACCGGTTACTAGAGTTTCACTCAGAACTCCTAGTTGTTTATATATCACACATGCATTGATGTTTCCATTAAATACATTTATAGCATGATATAAAACTTAATCATAACCTTTATGAAATATGCTAATAATCAATATTATTATTTGTCTCTGGGACATATTTCCTTCAGTCTCCCACTTGCACTAGAGTAGAAATAAACTAGCTGCATTTGTTATTCAATCATTAGTACCAGACAACTTGGCACTTCTGATCATGCATGCTTGCTCATGGAAGAGGTTTAAGTCTCGGATATGAACTTTTCATTCCTTATGAATCCTTTGCAACTTATTAATGTCATCATATTTGACACTAATACCTATTTATCATCTTATGATAACTTCTTGTGTATGTATAATGTTTTTGGCAATAGAGTGGGATCTCTGATTCCAGATACCGGCAGTGATGTTAGATTGATCATAGGGACTTTCTCATGGGAACTAAGTATTAGAACACACTCTATGAGAAATATTCTCTAAGTCTCAACGTTATACTTATCACATGGTAGTATTCATATACTTTTATTATAAATGTAGATTTCAAAATCAAAATGCACTATGTGCTATTTCGAATATATGTTACCACGCTTCAACTGCGCCTTAGGTAACGTTTTAATACAGATATTTCCAATCTTCTTAAGGTCAACATATATCGTTGCAGTATAACACTTTATACTTTAGGTATGTTGTATTTCATATATCCAGAAACATGTCTACAGATCTCATTAGATACTGTGGACAACCTTAACTCATTATTCAATGATTCACACTTAATCATTTATGAACTTGTTCTTCTTACTAAGAACCTGGATCAAAATATGTTGAATATTTATCATGATTTTAAAGATAGAATCCTATGTCAAAAACATAGTGGATGTTTGAATATTCTTATCTTTCTTTTAAACCATCGAGGTTAATACTTAATGATTTTACTAACTTGAATGATTTAGGACTGTTCCTTAATCAATTCCTATTCTGAACTCTTTAGAATCTTATTTAGGAATTCATTCCAACATAATGTTATAGGACATATATTAATCTCTAAGATTTCAATGTCCAATATACTATCAACTTTACTCTCATAAATCAATATTTATTTATTTATTAGCTTTTGGTCCTTATTCATAATATGTCAATTACACATATGAATCCTTTCAAGCTCCCATTTGAAATATGTTGCTTACATATATGAGTCAAACTTTACATTGCTCCAACTAAAAAAATATGTCAATCACATATTAATTTCAGGAAGGCTCTCTAGCTCCCACTTAATTTTATGCAAATTGCATATCTTCTCAATATTTCAAACTTCTTCGAAATCTCTTGATCAACTATCAAGTTTGATAATTTCCTTTACAAGTCTCTAGTACTTTACTAGTATTAAATCCACCGGACACTAGCATTTCTGAATCAAATTCATTTGAATTCGTCCAATACATCTTTTGGCGAATCGCTCTTTGTCTCTTAAGGCTCCCACTTATTTCTTATGACCTAGTGGTACTTTAGAAATATCAAGTAACTCCTTTGTTTGATGAGATCTAGTAACAATTTTACTCTCTAATCTCAAGTGAAGATTTAATTCCAGGATTTCATTTCTTATAATTTATAGTTTACCATCAATTACCTTGTAGTTCATAGGTATGTCTTGTTATAATAACGTGAAAAGTAATTCACACTTATCTCCACAGCAGGTGCAGGGCATATTTTTGAATCCTACTACTTTATGTAAAAGCATAACTAGAAAATACAATGATCACAATCATTGATCCTTTTTCTTTAATACGAAGAGTCATGTTCTGTAACTCATTCCATTGCGCTTCTCAACACTTTGATGTATGGTCGCAGACCTTCATCATGCTTTTTCTTTATTCCATTAACACTATTATCGAGAAAGCCGCTTTCTCGAGAATGTACCAAACTTTTAGCAATACTGGTTTTGCCTTTTCTTTGGTTCTAGTCATGGAATTTGTATTACAAAGTTTCCAAGGACTTGTTCGTTATTGTTTTGGTTTTATCATATATATCCAGAAACTTTCACGAATTCTAGATGGTTTACTTTATTCTAGATGAGTGTTTGCCATTTCTATTCAATGGTCTTTACTAATGCTACAATTTCTATTTGGTTTAGTGCCACATATATCCCACTTGATGCCAATAAGGAACTTTACAAATGTTTGTGTATTATCAATTAGTTTCGTAACTCGAATAATTCACATATAATCGAAAACAACACATGAACACGAATAGAAATTATTCATAAAATCAGAACAACTGATTTGTTACAAACTCATATGAATAACTGTCTCACAAAATGTAAGACACACTAAAGAATTCATATTCCACCGATTACAATAATTATCCAAAAAAAACTGTAAACTAAGTGATAAATGTCGAGGGACAGTGTCGTAGGCCAGCATCATCATGCTCGCCATCAACACGCAACGTCACCTCCTATCTCACAAGCAGCTATCATGCAGAAGGACCTGTTTTCATAAAACAGAACAAGTATTAGATACTGAAATACTGCAAATAAGTGCTTGCAAGATTATAACATTTATAAATTTTGTATATCATATATACCTTTGCCACCAAATGACCTCCCCAGGAATAGGTTCAACCTTCACGCTTCTCTGCATTTCCATATCACCTTCCTTGATGCAAACCCTGGCGTACTCTTGGTAGCTAGGGGTAGCGACCGAAGAAGTACTCCTGTTGCAAATGATTCATCCATCCAATAGTCTACAAAATGAACCAACCTCATGTATGCATCATGTATGTGAATCAGGTGGCTCTATGATAACCTCCAAGTGCAGGGGATCACCTTAGTATAATTCGATAAGTATTGAGTGTCGAACCCATGAGGAGCTGAAGGTAAACTATCTATTCTCTAAAGCCCTATAACCTACTTATATGGCCTTCTGTGCAAAGCTAGGATCTAGAGTTTTTGTGTGTGTGATTGTTTTTTACTATTAACTATAGGATTGTAAAGTGCTCAAAGTAAATATTGCAAGTGAACTAATGCAAGTAAAATAGGAACTAGTGAAGTGTAGTGATGGCAAGTTTTCTCAAGGGGTAAATTTTCAGGAAAATTGTTATTTCATTCATTTTGTTTTCACAATTAGTGAAGCATATATATAGTCTTTTTTTATTATTTCTTCTAGGAGGAGCCATAACTAGGTGTAGCCATAGATATGAGAAAATACACCATCAGTGATTGATCCTAAGGTCAATTATTTAAGAACAAATAAGAGAATATTAAAACATAAAGTCCAACCACCACATTTAGATCTAAGGTCCCCATGATAATACCTGCGGTGACCCAACATACCACTGCATTACGTAGTATACTATAGTCGTTGACATAACACCAATGAAACACCGTTCACTAGTATTACTTCCTCAGAGTGGTACAACAGAAACATAGCAGGTCCAAGACATGACTATAGGTTACAACTCAACTCTTTACAAAAGATCCAGAGAACACTCTAAGTTAAAGAGAGATAATGAAGCTTGTTAAAAAGAAGAACCAGAAATAATCAACTCATAACTATCATGCTAATAAGATTAGCATCTAAATATTTGGCTTATATTGCTGCTATTGCAATACTCTATAGAAGTAGGTTCTATGGCTAGAGATTATATTCCTATCTAATCAGCAACTTCATCTTCACTTTAGTAGATGTATATGTTGACTTAATTGAAGAACTTCAGCTGTTGATGACGATTCCCTTGAGCATAAGATGGTATTGGCTTCATAATCTAGTAAGGGTTAAGAAGATACGTTGAGTACGAACGTACTTAGCAAGTTCACTAAAAAGGAGTGTTTGATGCACTAGCTACAGCCACAGACCATAGGTCATAGGAAATGCAGGTTTTCGTAAACATTTCTTCAAAGATTGCTTTTATTCTGAAAAACTATGTCCGTCAGCCTTCACAGGTTTACCAGTACTTTTATGGAGTTCCTTTCCTGCCGCGTTCATAGATCCTTCCCGGAACAAGGAGTAACACGTTACAATTCTTACACTCTGCAAAGGTGCGTTACTTTTACCATGATAGACCTTAGCTTTTGTAACATCCCAGGATTAGCACCAAGATTTAGAGAGAACACATGTGTGTGCATTGCATTCATGCATTAGAAAATCCAGGGAATTTTCGCGCAAAACTAAAGAAACTATAGATGGCTCGAGATCTCTATTGCTCTGATGAAAATGTTAGCACAATTGCGATAGATTTTGATATGACCTTTGTAGATTTCTTTATTTGTGGGGGGAAGATATTCAAACAGGAATTTGGATTTCAAATTGGAATTCAAATGAATTTAGAAAAATTCAAAAATTGAATTATGGAATAATTAAATATTTAGGAGAAATGGAATGGAAATTCTTGAATAAAGTAATATGATTTTATAATAAATATATAATAATAAAGTAAATGATGTAAATAAAAGGATATATGAATACTTTATTACATTAATACAAATGTACAAAATAATTACATTTATACAAATAGAAGAGAATATTACAATAAGAATAATATGAGATAAAGAAACTTGAAATTGAAATACAAATGGTAAATGAAGTACAATAATAAATAAGAATGGAATTCATATTTATAAATAAGATATAAATATTACAGGATCAAAATTATAGAAAGGAAGAAAATTTGACATTTATTATTAAGGGTACAATGTTTTACAGTCTACAAAAGAAAAAGAAAATTACATAAATAAGAAAAGGAATCCTAAAAACTAATCCCATCCATTTTCTTCATTTCTTATACCTTCATTATCTTTGTCTCTGCAAAATAAACAAACAAACAAGATAAATAATAAACAGGGGGTTAGTTTATTTGTTGTACTCTCAGATTTTTCCTAGAGATGCTAGAGCCTGAATTCATCATCGAGTATGTATTAAAAAGGGGCCAAATCATAGTGTTTGTTCTTAATCAGATAGTGGCCTCAACACAACATCATTGGCTTGGGGCAAATTTCACCGAAGTAAGGAGAAAAGCAAGTTTCACCATGGATAAAGTAGAGGAGCCAGCTAAACAGTAAAGATCACTTTTACTTGATCATATCCACAAACAGAAATATCTTACTATAAGGGAACTTGAACCATAAAGGGCTATATGTAAGCAGCACAGTCATTGCATGCAGGATGTGTGCTGTCGACACAACAAGACAACACCAGAGATAGAAAAAGGAAAGCACAGCCACCATCACTGGTCAGACACACCATAGTCTTATATTATTCCCATAGCCACACTTCTCTGCCTCAAGAACACCACAAGTAATCCTAGTTTGTACTAGTTCAACAACAGACAATATACACAACCACCATACCAATTCGTCATGGTACTCACCAAGCCATAGATCAATCCATCATATACCTAAGAAACTATGGATACATGAGGAGAGGAAGGTTATGGAGTGGAGCAAATCCAAGGAGAAGTCTGAACAAGTATGGGATCAAGATCAAGCTCATCAAGGAAAAGTAATAAGATCAAAGGATATCACCATAGCTGATCAAGAACAGCCACACGAACACAAGTATTAAAGCAGCATCAACTTTACAAACAACAGGTGAATACACCCAGAGAACAACATATGTTCTTATCAGTTTTAACATAAGCTTGCATACCCAAAAATCCCAAGTAGGAATTGAAATAAAAGTTACTCTTAGTATTGCAAAGTGTTGCTTTGCAAAATCATCATAGAGACATACAAAGACCCCCAAATCTTAACAATTGTTCTTTCCAACCAACTATATGTCTCAGTCTTTGCACCATTGACAAGGGCAGGGACAGTAGATCATGTAACATGGATTTCTACTGTGCACACTCGAGTGAGGCAGCATAGTAGAAAATTCCAAGCAACAAAGATCACTAAAAAGTTACAGTAGAAACCTTAGCAAATACACATGCTTGTATATCATCTATAATCAAACAAGCTAAATCCTTGCATCATCTTCCTAACAGAATAGTTAGGAATCAATTAAATCTCTACTGTCATGTTGACAACATATGCATATGGCAACCTCATCCCAATTGTGATTGATACCAAAGTAAATCCAATCATCTTCCTAGCCACCAATCTAGGAATCATTTCATCTCTAAAATCATTTGACTTAGCTTATAATTAGCTAAGGATAACCACCTTATTATGTGTTTGACTCAAGATAAAACCTCAGCATTAACATCATTGGCATCCAATTATGGTTTCCCAGATAGCAAACCCAACAGCCAACTATCAGGGATAGCTACCATTGTGTGCACTCCAAAGGGAGGCATCACAATGGCAGATACACTGATAACAACCACAAGGTTTGGCTAAACTAGAAAAGGCATTCAAACTAGACACCATGTTTATTGATGTATATACATATCATCTAAATAAAATTTCATGAACCACTTGGTATAATGCACAAAAACCAGCAAGTGTTAATTTCTCCAACTAACTCCATTTGTTCATGCTTGAATAAATGCATTTTACCTACAAGGAATCAATGGAGCCTATATTTATCAACACTTGTCAGCAATTAGTGACACTCAATAGCATGTCGAGTTGATGCTCGATATAAAATCATCTACTAGAGTTCGTTGTTCATCCGTGACTAGCGATCCTTCATGAGAATGGCGAAGGTCTGGTCCTTCTTGGCGGTAGCAAGTTGCTTCTCGTTGGCATCAACACGAGCATTGTCCAGCTCCTTCTGAGTCTGATGAAGCATGAAGGCAAGGTGTTCCACATGGTGCTTCAACTCAAGGTGGCTTGGCAGGTCCAAGGGTTGTCCATCGGAGTCACTTCTGGCATAGTGAGCAAAGCTGGTGCCGGCGATCTTGTTGATATTCTGCCCACATAGTCGGGCAAGTTCTTCCTACATTGCTCTTGCTAATCCATCCATCCAATTGTTCTCTAGGATGCTGAAATGGATCTTCTCAGATGTAGTTGGCTCCATTTTTCCTCGCAGGTCTGTAATTATCAGCAATTGCAGCTTCCCTCCGGGGTGATCCTGGAGTTGATCTCCATTAAACTCCGGATGCGGGCGCTCCAGAAATTCTGCAAGCTAGCTCAGGTCACGCTCGAAGATGAGGTCTCCTCCGTTGCCCAACTGATAAAACTTGTTGTAGGTGTAGTCCATCTATAAGCAATTGAGAGAAGTAAGTTAGAGAAGTGATCAAGTGTGCCAAATTTTATGTAAGATTGCAAAAAATTTGAGGAACATATGACTCTCTTTTGGAAAGAATTTTCAAGGATAAGAGTGATAATAGTGTTTTATAAATACCCACTTTCTTTGTTTTGGAAACTAAGTTTTTGATTCAAGCGTCCATTCTAACTAGGGTCTCCTATGGTCAGGATGGCTCTGATACCAACTTGTCAACACCCGGATTTTTAATCCCAGATGCCTGTTATGCCATACCTCGCAATCCCAGGATTACCATTTTTGCGAGACATAACAGAATTGGTACCAGAGTACATCATCCATTACAAACCATAATAAAGGTCTTACAAATAAAGGATCTCATGATCCAGTCTTAATACAATCAACGCAGCGGAATAATAATAAGGGTAGCGTGGTCGAAGCTCCATCTTCAGGGTCACAGGCAATGCTGACGATGGGAGATGATCCTAGTTATCATAGACCTCCTGCTGTCCATCATCCTGGTAGTCCTCCTTGTAGTCCGGCCATGGGAATAGCCAGGGACAAAGCCATGAGTACTCTTTAAGTATTCACAAACTATCACTAACAGGTAAAGTAGTTCGAGTAGGAATCCTAAGCTCTAGGTTTATTTGCAAAAAGCTAGGTTTATTTCCAACTGAGTTCAGAAGTAAAGAAAACTAATTTAATGTTCTACAACACCTAAGTGGGAACTTAATTTTCATGTTCACAACCCTGTTGTGGTCAAATCAAAGTCATAGTTCCTTTCACAAGTCATTTTGAAAACATCTGACGACGGAACAGTATGGCCACTCCAACTATCCATGACCGTGGATGCGGCTATTCGAATAGTTTGACACTCTGCAGAGGTGGTACACTTTCACCACAACATTCGATACATCCGCCAGGGACAATCCTGAATCACCATACTCAGTATGCGGATAATCAATCCTAACATTTCAATTACACACCCTAGTATAGGCACCTCCCCTCTAAGTTTGGCCTCCCAACCATGACCATGTGTCATCTTGGGTACTGCATAGGCGGACAGTCATCACGAGGTAGCCTCAGGTCAACCTCTTCCGCAAGGGAAACCATACTAAGACATATAAACATCCAGTCAAGCCCTACCCAAATTCGGGTATTGTGGTTGTACGATAAAATTGGAATGGTATCGCATCCGAACCCAACCATCAACTTTTAAAAAGGGCTAAAGCTCATGCCTCAACATTTTCATCATCAAATATCTTGTGTTCACAATACATGTCAAAACATTTCAATAGAATGAATCTTCATTCCAAGGTTTTCATAATCATTTTCACCAAGTATTCCCATCTAAGGTGATCAACTTTTATGCTTAGCACTAGCCACTAAAGTTGAGGGGATTCACTAATGAAGGGTGATAATCAGGTGTGACTATCCAAATCTAGTCTTATGCCTCTTGATGACATCTAGTTCTAACTACTTAGGCCTAGTTTTATGCTCTTTATGCTATCTATAGTAGTTTTCTGAAAACTCACAAGTCACTAAGTAAAGGTAAAGAACTTTGGTAAGGAAAGTAAAAGAATAAAGCTTGCAAGTAAAACTGGAAATAGTATAATCCAGGTTGCATAACCAAAGCATGTCTAATGCATCTTGCATAGGTTATCTGGCATAGGTAGCATGCCAAGTTCTAGCTTTCAAGTAGGACTTGCATGGTTTAGCTTAGCTTGCCTTGATTGGTGAAGTGGTTGAAGTTTTCTTCTTCTTCTTCTTCTTCTTCTTCGTACTCCTCCTCCTCGTATCCCGGGTCGGTACTAGCATTTATAAATAAATACGAGGTACACAATCACCAAAAAATACTTAACTACTTCTATTTAGGACACAAGGGCTCACACTAGATGATCTATCATCATCACAATCATCACATGAAATAAACTCCTAGTCCTTTTTATTTTACTTTAGGAAAGTAATTTCTACTCATTGAAAACTACTTAAGATTTAATATTCTCCAATTAAAATATGGGATCATGTTGACACATGTCATCACCACATATTCTAATACTTGGGAATGTGATTTAAAGTGGTGGTCATATTTTATCAAGTTTAAAATTACTATTTTATATAATTAAAGTGACTAGAAATGCCCATAGAGCATTATTTTAGTACTAGTCCAAGATCACTGCATGTAAACCTAAATATATTTACATATTCAGATAGATCTTGTCAAATGTGATTTTTGAGAGTTGGAATCAACTCAAAAACATTTATGGTTGATTTTTGAAAAATGTTTGAATGTGAAAAAGTCTCTGTCTTGTTATTTTTACTATAGGTGATCTATAATTTCAAATGGGTTGAATCCAACGGGCTTGGGTAGTTTCAATACCTTTCTAGAAACATTGGAATCATGCAATTTGGTTCAGTAAATATCTTTGAATTGAATTTCAAAGTCACTAACTGAACTAGGGTTTAACTAAAATGGAAAAAAGAGTATTTGAACTGATGGGCTGCGAGCGGGAAGGTAAATGGGCTGGCCCAACTGCACTGTACGCGCGCAGCGGGCTGCTGACATGGGGGTCCTGCTAGTCAGTGGCTCATTTAACCGAAGCGGTAAGTTTCAATCTAGGCCGTGCGATTAGATTACAATCTACGGCTGTGGTGCGTCTTCTTCGTCGCACAGTTCCGGCAAGATAGAACCCTAACGACGATGATGGGGGTACGCGGTGGCTCACCTGGGCTCTATCTAGGGTAGGCGATGGGGGCGAACGGCGTTGTCAACAACGACGATTCGAACGGTGGTCGCGACGGCTCCTGGGGAGGCTCCAATCAACGACTCCTCTCCTCCTTTGCAGCGGCGGACTCCGGCCAAATTCCGGCGGTGTGGTGCTCGCCTTGCTTCGGGGAAGGGTCAGGGGTGGTTCTGAGAGAGAGGGGAGTGAGATGGTGTGAAGAATTGAGGCGGGGGTGGCCTCTATTTATACACCGGAGAGAGGGGCATTGTAGCATGGGCTGGGCTCGTCGGTGACGATGATAAAGAGGGCTAACGGCATGGCTGAGGGCGTAGGACGGTGCGGTGTCTCCTGGCGATCATCACTTGCTTCAAGGCACAACACGGGGCGGTCGAGGATGGTCGGGTGCGGTCCATTCTCTGCGCAGAACGGCGGTGTTCGAGACGGTGTACAGGGGCTTCGTGTCACGCGGCAGCGAACGGTCGTGTCTGCGATGTAGCTAGGGTCATGGCGAGTGCAGGTACACGTGGTGAGGGCGAAGCGCGACGTGTGCGCGCGTGTCGGCTGCGGCGCTTTGGCGCGCTCTCAGCATGGCAGAGAGAAATGGGCACGGCGGTTTTCTGGTGGTCCACAGCTTGCCTGTGTTCGAGGGTTAGACAGGAGGTGGCAGTGGACGGTGGCATGTCTCCTGGACATCGTGGACGGGCGCGACGCTTCCTCCTGCGAGTTGTCCATGGTCGACCGGCGAGAGTGGCTCGGGTGGCGCGGCACTGGTGCAAACGGAAGAGGGGTAGCTGCTTCAATGTAGTGTTGGGCACTGGGGGTGATAAGGGGAGTGAAATGGGCGCAATGGGTAGACAAGGCATTGATCAAGAACAGTAATAGTTTGGCAGCTATTACTATGCTCACCAGGTGTTTGATGAAATGGCCGCATGGAATTTAGATTTGAATTTTTGGATGAATTTTGGTTAGTGCTCTGGTCATAAGCTTGAGTGTCTAAGGTTGCTTGGGTTTGGCAAGGTGAATTGATTTGAGTGGTTTTTGAGAAATGGCCATCTTAGTACCTACACTTGATTCAATTTTGAATTGTCCTTTAAATAGATTTGGAATTTGTTTCTGTTGGTTTGTAAAGTGGGATTGGGTTCACTTTTACTTGGTTTATCAAGGGGTGAAAATAATTGGATTTGTTTCTGTTAGAAATCTTTGACTAGGAACACTCAAAGTGGTCTAGTGGTTAACTTTGGTCAAAATGACCATTTGCTTATGTTTCTTATATTTGATTTTCTCTTCATTTGATTCTGCTTGGAAATGATCTAGATGATGTTGTTTTCATCTTTAAACCAATCCTTATCATTCATAGCAATTAAACATGGCAATTGCACTCATTCATGCATTAGCCACACACACATGTGTTCATATTAATTTAATAACAAAAGTTTTTGTTAACCCTAAACTTGGGTGATTAGAACTTGATAATCTTGTTTAATATTTTTGGGATGTTACAGTTGCGCAGCTGCAGCGCCATCCCGCCGGTGCCAGAACCGAGGCAGTCACCACCAGCGGACCATCAGCACAACAAAGTACATAGTCAACGGACATCGGGTTGCAACCATGGTCACTGTCCCGCGAGAGTCAAGGCTGGCTTGACGGAGGAGAAGCAAGGACCTGAGGGTGGTCGACAAATCCGAGCAGTGGTCAACGAAGAACAAGCCTACATCGGGGAAAGTAGAAGGAAGTGAAAATAGCAGAACCACGTCGGCAATTGGAGGTGCCGGAGTTGCCCGAGAAGCCGCTAGGGTTTCGAGGTCAAGAACGAGTGAGTGAAGCAGCTAAAATCAAATGAGAGGGAGTTGTAGAGAACAAGAAGGCGGAGCAGATCCCCATCCCGCCAGTAATGGCGATGGATTGGCGTGGCGGGGGTGAGCGACGGTGCAACAGTGCCATGGGCAGCGCTGGATGCGAGGTAGTGGCGTGCGTGCGTGCGTGTCGTGCGAGTAGGGAAAGAGGAAAGTGAAAGAGAGAAAGAGAAAGAGAGAGGGGTGTTGGGCCAGGAATAGCCCAATTAATTGGGTCTATTGGGCCGAGTCGGCTTATGGGCCAGTTGACTTAGGAATTCAACCCAACAGAAAAAGAGACCACAATAAACAAATGAAGTAAAATAGAGAATTACCAAAATACCCTGAAATCCTTTTAGATCTAGAAAAATATCGAAAACTCATAAAAAATATATGTAATATATCAAAATGATCACAAAAATAATCTCTACTAGATAAAAATATAAATTTACCTGTTTGAGTTAAATAAATTAAAAAATATATATTAAAGATACTAAAATCCTAAATGAAATAAAATAAGGAAAAGTCCAAAAACATAAATAAAAATCAATTTTGTGTATAAAAATAAATCTACTATTTTATAAAAATACTAACTAATTTTTTATAAATAAATTTTGAAGTAAGTATTCAAATACATTTAATTCTATATGGAATTTTATAAACATAATAATAATGCTTAAAATAAATAAAAATTATTTTAAGGTATTGAATTATTATATTACACTAGAAAAATATTAAATATATTATTAGAAAAGTTTTTAATGTTTAAAGTAATAAATCTTTCTCTATTACCTATTTTGGTAAATTCTCTAAAAACAATTCTTAAGTAAGAAATAATCACAATTTTATATAAAACCTTAAATATTTAATATCGAAGTACTAATTCCAAAACCATAACTTGGATTCATAATCAAGCTTAAGTATAACTATTAACTTTAAAATATTCTTTTAAAAATCTTAAAATTCAAATTAAAAACCCTTTTAAATAAACATTGTGTATCATTCATATATAATATGGTGAATAAACATTATATCTTAATCATTCTTAACATAACTACAAATTGCTAAGATCATCTAATTATGATTCCATTAAATTGATACATATTATTTTCATAATAACAAAACAAATTTAAGCTAATCATTCACTTAAATATAAATTGAATAACTCCACACCTTAGTCATACTTATCATAATTCCAAAACTTCAGAATAATTAAAACAAATTACACCTTAATTTTATTTACCCTTTTAAAGTTAACTTTAGTCCCAAAAGCTTATAAACATCTTATCTAATAAACTACTTATGTTTTTGATAGTTAGCTTTGGTCTGTTTCAATTAAGACCTAAAGCATCTCAAGACCCAACTAATCGAGAAAACGTTAAGAAACATCGACCACATTATATTAACCATCAAGATTGTTTAAACCTTATCAAAGAAACTTTTTCTTTGAAGGTTATTCTTTTTGCCACTTCAAACAATAACTCTATAATAATTTCCTTCAACCCTTAAACAACCCAAATACATAAACTTTCATCATAATCACCAAATAGCAACTAATCTCAATCTTAGATTACTATTGAACTCAACTTTTATGTCTTGAATATCAAGACTTAAGTTCCTTATAAATGCATTTCCTGTGAAGTAAAATTTAAAGATGAACCAACTCTTAAAGGAATCACCTAAGTTCACTTCACTTAAAGTATTGGGGATACACTTTGGAGTTTTACAAAAATGCATAGCATTACTTATGCATACTAGCATATTGCTTCTTTAAACATTAGTCCTTACCGGACCAATGATGCTAAATTTCAGATATTCGATCTTCCATTGTCTCGAAGATCATGAGTGCATAATCTTGCAATCACAAAAGGCAAGTTCACACTTGCTCATGTCCTTTGATTATTTTCTGTAAAGTATTTGCAAAACCAGTGTTGTCATCACCTGCATTTTAAAAAAGGTCAGAAAACACTATTTTCATTATAATATGATTATAGGTTATTTACCATGAGGTAATAATCTACTATGAAAGTTCTGGTGGTAGGAACATATTATATAGGACCTAACAACCAATGTCACCAGTGATTCTTGCGCCGTATATCACGCGTTAGCCATGAGATTTGGAATGGGACGGAGAAGTCAGTTGTATCCTTTTCCTTCCATATGTATGGCAAGACGACCTTAACATGACGCTGTGTTTCCTTGCGAGGATCCAGCATATGGCTGGGCACCCTTAGGCCCCATGATTTTGGTGTCTAGATTATCTATGAGTGGCTGCCGGAGGTATAGTCAGCCCTATATGAAACTTTCCAGGGGCATCACCAGCTCATAGAGTCTTTGGGAACTCATCAGGATTGTAGCTTGCCCGAAAGGGGGCTTAACAAAGATGTAATCAGCCCCGAAGGATCGTGCAGACATGCGGGGTCACGAAGAGGGCAGTGATTGTCTAAGATCTTAGTTTGGGCCTCACACCAAGGAAGTGTGAACGATCCTGCAACTCGGATGTGCAACAAAGCTAAGATCTCTCATGGGTAAAGTAACGCACCTCTGCAGAGTGTAAGAACTGTAACTTGTTACTCCCTGTTCCGGGAAGGAGCTATGAACGCGGAAGGAAAGGAACTCCATGAAAGTTCTAGTAAACCTGTGAAGGCTGACAGACATAGCTTTTCAAAATAAAAGCAACCTTTGAAGAAATGTTTATGAAAACCTGCATTGCCTACGACCTATGGTCTATGGCTGTAGATTTAGTGCATAAAACACTCCTTTCTAGTGAACTTGCTGAGTACGCTTTGATGCGGCTCAGATCACTGTATAGCTTCGTTGGGAAACCCCAAGAGGAAGGTATGAAGAGCACAGTAGTAAGTTTCCCTTAGAAAGAAACCAAGTTTATCGAACCAGTAGGAGGAAGGAAATGACTCAAAGGTGTTGCTAGCAACTTTGAAACCTGCACAACACAAACTCAGGACTTTGCCCCAACGAACAGTGAGGTTGTCAATCTCACCGGTTTGCTGAAAACAAAGGATTAAACGTATGGTGTGGAAGGTAATGGTGGCTTGCAGGAAGTAAACAGTAACAATGGAAGATGTATCAATGGTAAAGATTGGACCGGGGTCCACAGTTCACTAGAGGTGTTATCCTTAAGATAAACAACATAACATGCCGGGTAAACAAATTATAGCGGGCCAATTGACAGGACAAAGCAAGGAATAACAATGCAATACTAGACAGTCATGATCCTATGACATTCGATTGGGCATTACAACAATATACATAGACCGCCATCCAACTGCCTCTATGACTAGTAATCCACCTTTAGGTTATCATCCGAACCCCCTCCAGTATTAAGTTGCAAGCAACTAATAACTGCTTTAAATAAGGTGTGTTGTTCCATGAACAAAAGATCGTTGTTTTCTCCCTAGTAGCAACATCGCATCTACAACCTTAGAGATTTCTGTCACTTCCCCAGATTCAATAGAGGCATGAACCCACTATCGAGCATAAATACTCCCTCTTGGAGTCACTAGCATCTACTTGGCCAAGATAGTTACTAGAAACGGAGAGCATGCAAGATCTCAAACAACACATACTTGATAGAATTAATAATATAGAATCATTAATCAATCTGACATAGTAATCTCAATATCCATCGGATCCCCGCAAACACAACATGCATGATTACAAAAAGATGATCTTGATCATGAATGGAGCTCACAAGATCTAAACATGGTAGCACAAAGGAGGAGAAATAACCATCTAGCTACTGTATGGACCCATAGTCCAAGGTGGAACTACTCACGCATCATACCGGAGGCTGGCATGATGATGAAGAAGGCCTTCGGGATGATCTCTCCCCTCCGGCAGGGTGCCGAGAAGAGCTTCAGATCCCCCCGATCTAGGGACGATGGTGGCGGCGGCTAGAGACTTTTCATGGAGATCTGATCGGGTACTTAGGGTTTTGGCATCGGGGTCTTATTATAAGCGAAGGGTGAGACCGAGAGGGTGCCCAATGCGGCCGCACCCCCTAGGCGCGGGCCACGCCTGACCGTGCGGCCAGGGGGTGTGGGCCCCTCGAGGACCTCGTCCGTCTGGTCTTATGGCTCCGTGTTCCCCTCGGTGAAATATTGACTTTGACTTTTGTCCCGTCCAATTCCGAGAATATTCATTTTTTGGCTTTTCTGGAACCAAAACCAACAGAAAACAGGTAACTGGCACTGCGGCATCTTGTTAATAGGTTAGTTCCGGAAAACATATAAAAATACCTCAAAGTGTAGACAAAGCAAAGCAAAGTTAATACTAAACAAGCATGGAACATAAAAAATTATAGATACATTTACGACGTATCACGCTCATACTCAACGTATCTTCTTAACCCTTGCTAGATTTTGAAGCCAATATAGACGACGTTTACATCAACTTATGTTCAAGGAAATCGTCATCAAAAGTTCAGGTTCTTCAATAAAGTCAACATATACATCAACTAAAGAGAAGACGAAGTTGCTGATTAGATAGGAATATAATCTCTAGCCATAGAACCTACTTCTGTAGAGTATTGCAATAGCAGCAATGCAAGCCAAATAGTTAGATGCTAATCTTATTAGCAGGATAATTATGAGTTGATTATTTCCGGTTCTTCTTTATAAGAAGTTTCTTTCTCTCTTTTTAACCTAGAGTGTTCTCTGGATCTTTTGTAAAGAGTCGAGTTGTAACCTATAGTCATGTCTTGGACATGTTGTGTTTATGTTGTACCACTCTGAGGGATGTAATACTAGTGAACGGTGTTTCATTGGTGTTATGTCAGCGACTATAGTATACTACATCATGCAGTGGTATGCTGGGTCACCACAGCTTTGTTGCAAATTTGAGTTGTAGGCTCGTTCACACTTCCTTGGTGTGAGGCCCATACTAAGATCCAAGCCAGTCACTGCCCTCTCCGCGACCCCATATGTCTGCACGATTCTTCAGGCAGAGCTACATCTCCGTTAAGCCCCCTTTCGGGAAAGCTACAACCCTGATGAGTTCCCTAAGACTCTATGATCTGGTTATGCCCCTGGAAAGCTCCATAAAGGTCTGACTATACCTCCGGCAGCCACTCACGGATAATCTAGACACCAAAATTGTGGGGCCTAAGGGTACCCACCCATATGCTGGGTCCACACAAGGAATCACGCCACGTTAAGGTCGGCTTGCCTACATATGAAAGGAAGAGGATACAGCTGAATTCTCCGTCCCATTCCAAATCTCATGGTTAACGCGTGATATACGACGGAAGAATCATTGGCGACATTTGTTGTTAAGTCCTAGGTAATATCTTCCTTTACCACTGGAACCTTTATAGTAGGTTATTACCTCTTGGTAAATAACCTATAATTATATTATTATGAAAATAGTGTTTTCTGACCTTTTTGAAATGCAGGTGATGAAAATACTAGATTTGCAAAATATTTGATCGAAAATAACCGAAGGATATGAGCAAGTGTGAACTTTCCTTTTGTGATTGCAAGATTATGCACTCACGGTCTTCGAGACAATATAAGATCCAATATCTGAAAAAAGCATCATTGGTCCGGTAGGGACGAATGTTTAAAGAAGAAAGGTGCAATTATGCATAAGTAATGTAATGCAATTGGATAAAAGCAAATTCCCAGATTAATTGTATCTGATATAGGGTTTGGAAACTGGGAATGGCTTCTTTAGAATGTGTTTCACTTTTATACCAGCTTCACATTTGTGCTTATTATTAAGGCTTGTGAGAGTGTGTGAAATGTAAGTACAATAAGTAGCATACAATACTAAAGCACTCAAGTGTGGAATGGTATCTAAAGACTTCTTAAAATCATATAATTATTATATTTAATATTTTTGTGATAACAAATAATATTCTAAGAGTTCAAAAATTAATTTAATTTAATTTTAACTCTTCTTAATATTTTCTTAAAATTATATGAAGGAAATAAGATTTTATTTTATGAAAACTTACTTTACTTAACTAAAATACAAGTTAGTATTTTTATAACTTAGTATATCCATTTAGGATCTTAAAAAGTGACTTTTATTCAATTTTAAGTATTTTATTTTTTTATAAAATTCCAAAAGGAATATAAACAATTTCAATAATAGATCTAAATTTAATTACTTAAAATTATTGTTTACTATTTTTATTGGGTAGAGGATATTTTTTTGTGATTTCATAGATATATTATTTTAATTTTTAGGATTTTTATTTATTTTTCTAGAGTTTATTTTACCTAAGGGGTATATTTGTAATTGTGTATTTTAAAAAGCCCCTTTTAGAACACGGGCCTAGACCATTGGGCTAGGCCGGCCCACCCGGCCCGACCCGACCCACTTGGGCTGGTCCAAAAGCCCCCTGGGCAGTGGCCCTAGTACCCCTACACGTTCTCTCCTCTCCCACTTATCTCTCTCGCGACACCAATTAGGCCGCTCGATGCCGCCGTCGCAGGCGATTTCAGCCACCTCCAGTCGCCGTGACCACCGACGCGGTGTAGGATGACGTGGTCAACGCCACTGCTTGTCGCTGTCCAGCTCGATTCGGCGCCGGCACCCTCTACTAGTTGTGCTGACCCCACCCTGTGGCTAGGGTTTGGGACCCGCCGCGCCCTCGAAGCTCCGGTGATCCCTCAATGGTGTTGATGTTGTTCCCCTTCTGCGGCTACCTCCGACGTGTTGCTGGCACGGGTCGCAACGCCCCTTCGGGGTGCTCCCTGTGCTGCCGCTCTTCTCTACTGCCGGCCTCCTCTCTACTTCCTCTTCGATAACCTTGCGAGGACCTCGAGTAAGTCTTTCCCTACACCCCTCTTTACACTCTCTGTGCGCCCACGTAGTGTGCTATCTCTCTGTGTGCCCTTGCAGAGTGCTCTCTGTGTGTGCCCACAGAGAAGAACTAAGGTTCTTCCCCGTTACTATGTGTAGTTGTAGATGATGAACTACTGCATGCTCACCTTCTGTGGTTAGTCTTATGGATTGACTATCTACCCTATTGGGGAATTGTTGTCAGTGATTACTGTCACTATTAGTCTGATGCCTGAACCTCTCTTACTTCCAATGTTAGTCGGATGCCTTTCTGGCCATGTTGTGATTAGAAACATAGCCTCTGGCTATGGTGGATGTGTTTCAGGGTTGAGGTTCATAGTTAATCCCCTGTGTAAATATCTCTGATGAACCTTGATGAACTTGAGTGGATATATATAGATATGTATGATTCCTAAACTGTGATGTTTAGGAAGATGATTAATAACTTCTGTTTTCTAAAGATTGTTGGACTATGAACTCTATGTTTGGGTTGCCTAGTTAGACTAGGTCTTGTGACACCCTCTCTGAGTGGCACACAAGATCTGGCCTTGTTCTAGGTTCTTCCTAAACTATGCTCTGGATTAGCTTATATTGTAAGCTTGAAGAACTTCTATTCAATATAGTGTTCTACTTATTTAAATACTGGCCTATGATACTAGTTTGATGCACTTCTAGGTAAAAACACATGTTTATTACATGATGCCTCCCTTCCCATGTGTTCCATGTATTAGTTAAATAAATGATTCCTAAATCTTTTAGGAATATTATTTGTGGGTTTAATAAAATGGACTTGAGCTTGTACTCAAGGAACACTGAATCTGCTAGGTACAGAGGTGCTACCCTCTGGAGATGTGCCTTGTAGCCTAGCAGTTGTGGTTTATGTTTGTCTAGTATAAACTAGATAATAGCTAATGATGTTGGTCTGAAGCCCTTTGGGTAGGAACACATGCTACATAGTGATTGTAAATGATTTCCAATGATGAAGTGTACACCCCACCTGGGTGCATCTCTAAGGACTCTATTTATCCAAAAGATCCTTGCTTATTGAATTGATAAAATTAGATACAAAGCAGGTTTGCTTTATGAATCTGATGGCGCCCATTGTTGTCGTGGGACGCTTCGTTGGAAACCCTAAGAGCAAGGTGTGAAGAGCACATCCGCAAATTTTCCCTCAGTAAGAAACCGAGGTCATCGAACCAGTAGGAGGAAGGAAACGTCTCAAAGGTGTTGCAAGCAACATGGAATCCTGCACAACACAAACTCAAGACTTTTCCCCAACAAAACAGTGAGGTTGTCAAGCTGACCGGTTTGCTGTAACAAAGGATTAACTGTATGGTGTGGAAGGTGATGATGGTTTGCAGCAAGTAAACAAGTAACCGTGGAAGATGTGTCAATGGTAAAGATTGGACAGGGGTCCATAGTTCACTAGAGGTGATCTCCTTAGATAAACAACATAGTTTGAAGGGTAAACAAATTACAGCAGGGCAATTGACAGGAACTGAGCAAGGCATAACAATGCAATACTAGACAAAAAGATCCTATGAGATTCGATTGGGCAATACAACAATATACATAGACCGCCGTCCAACTGCATCTATGACTAGAAGTCCACCTTCAGGTTATTATCCGAACCCCCTCCAGTATTAAGTTGCAAGCAACAAACAACTACTTTAAGCAAAGTGTGTAAGGTAAATGATCCACTTGTTCCATGAACAAGAGACCGTTGTTTTCTCCGTAGTGGCAACAACACATCTACAACCGAAGAGATTTCTGTCACTTCCCTTGGAAACTAGAGGCATGAAACCCACTATCGAGCATAAATACCACCTATTGGAGTCACTAGCAACTACTTGGCCAAGATAGCTACTAACAACGGAGAGCATGCAAGATCATAAACAACACAGACATGATAGAATCAAATAGACAAAACCATTAATCAATCTGACATAGTAATCTCAATATCCATCGGATCCCCGCAAACACAACATGCATTATTACAAATAGATTAGATCTTGATCATGAACGGAGCTCACAAGATCTATACATGAAAGCACAAGGAGGAGATACAACCATCTAACTACTACATGGACCCGTAGTACAAGGTGGAACTACTCACGCTTCATACCGGAGGCTGGCATGATGAAGAAGAAGGCCTCCGGGATGATGTCCCCTCTGGCAGGGTGCCGAGAAGACTTCAGATCCCCGCGATCTAGGGACGATGGTGGCGGCGGCTACAGACGGTTTCGTGGAATATTCATCGGGTACTTAGGGTTTTGGCATCGGGGGCTTCTTATAGGCGAATGATGGCTCAATTGATGTGGAGCCTGTTGGGAACCCCAAGAGAAAGGTGTGAAGCAGCAGAACAGCAAGTCTTCCCTCAGTAAGAAACCGAGCTTATCGAACCAGTAGGAGGAAGGAAACGTCACACAGGTCTTGCAAGCAACGTGGAAACCTGCACAACACAAACTCAAGACTTTTCCCCAACTAACAGTGAGGTTGTCAATCTCACCGGTTTGCTGTAACAAAGGATTAACTGTATGGTTTGGAACGTAATGATGGTTTGCAGCAAGTAAATAGTAACAGTGGAAGATGTATCAATGGTCAAGATTGGATAGGGGTCCATAGTTCACTAGAGGTGCTCTCCTTAGATAAACAACACGGCATGAAGGGTAAACAAATTACAGCAGGGCAATTGACAGGAACTGAGCAAGGCATAACAATGCAATACTAGACCAAAAGATCCTATGAGATTCGATTGGGCAATACAACAATATACATAGACCGCCATCCAACTGCATCTATGACTAGAAGTCCACCTTCAGGTTATCATCCGAACCCCCTCTAGTATTAAGTTGCAAGCAACAGACAAGTGCTTTAAGCAAAGTGTGTAAGGTAAACGATCCACTTGTTCCATGAACAAGAGATCGTTGTTTTCTTCCTAGTGGCAACAACACATCTACAACCGAAGAGATTTCTGTCACTTCCCTTGGAAACTAGAGGCATGAACCCACTATCGAGCATAAAGAACACCACTTGGAGTCACTAGCAACTACTTGGCCAAGATAGCTACTAACAACGGAGAGCATGCAAGATCACAAACAACACAAACATGATAGAATCAAATAGACAAAACCATTAATCAATCTGACATAGTAATCTCAATATCCATCGGATCCCCGCAAACACAACATGCATGATTACAAATAGATTAGATCTTGATCATGAACGGAGCTCACAAGATCTATACATGAAAGCACAAGGAGGAGATACAACCATCTAGCTACTACATGGACCCATAGTCCAAGGTGGAACTACTCACGCTTCATACCGGAGGCTGGCATGATGAAGAAGAAGGCCTCCGGGATGATGTCCCCTTTGGCAGGGTGCCGAGAAGACTTCAGATCCCCCCGATCTAGGGACGATGGTGGCGGCGGCTACAGACGGTTTCGTGGAATATTCATCGGGTACTGAGGGTTTCGGCATCGGGGGCTTCTTATAGGCGAGTGATGGCTCAGTTGATGTGGAGCCTGTTGGGAACCCCAAGAGCAAGGTGTGAAGCAGCACAACAGCAAGTCTTCCCTCAGTAAGAAACCGAGTTTATCGAACCAGTAGGAGGAAGGAAACATCACACAAGTCTTGCAAGCAACGTGGAAACCTGCACAACACAAACTCAAGACTTTGCCCCAACTAACAGTGATGTTGTCAATCTCACTGGTTGCTGTAACAAAGGATTAACTGTATGGTGTGGAAGGTAATGATGGTTTGCAGCAAGTAAACAGTAACAGTGGAAGATGTATCAATGGTAAAGATTGGACAGGGGTCCATAGTTCACTAAAGGTGCTCTCCTTAGATAAACAACATGGCATGAAGGGTAAACAAATTACAGCAGGGCAATTGATAGGAACTAAGCAAGGTTTAACAATGCAATACTAGACAAAAAGATCCTATGAGATTCGACTGGGCAATACAACAATATACATAGACCGCCATCCAACTGCATCTATGACTAGAAGTCCACCGTCAGGTTATCATCCAAACCCCCTCCAGTATTAAGTTGCAAGCAGCAGACAACTGCTTTAACCAAAGTGTGTAAGGTAAACAATCCACTTGTTCCATGAACAAGAGACCGTTGTTTTATCCCTAGTGGCAATAGCACATCTACAATAAAAGAGATTTCTGTCACTTCCCTTGGAAATTAGAGGCATGAACCCACTATCGAGCATAAATACCCCCTCTTGGAGTCACTAGCAACTACTTTGCCAAGATAGCTACTAACAACGGAGAGCATGCAAAATCACAAACAACACAGACATGATAGAATCAAATAGACAAAACCATTAATCAATCTGACATAGTAATCTCAATATCCATCGGATCCCCGTAAACACAACATGCATGATTACAAATAGATTAGATCTTGATCATGAACGGAGCTCACAATATCTATACATGAAAGCACAAGGAGGAGATGCAACCATCTAGCTACTACATGGACCCGTAGTCCAAGGTGGAACTACTCACGCTTCATACCGGAGGCTGGCATGATGAAGAAGAAGGCCTCCGGGATGATCTACCCTCCGGCAGGTTGCCGGGAAGAACTTCAGATCCCCCCGTGTCGTGGTGTGGAACACGGCAGTGCCATCGGGGATGGGAAAGAAGGGACACACGGATGCATTCAGTGGCTCACGCAACGGGTTGGGCATGATGAACTGCAAACACAGCGACGTACCCAGGTTCGGGGCCCTCTTGACGAGGTAACACCCCTACTCCTGCAAGATGAATTATATGTGGGAGCTAATGCTCAGTACAGATGCTCCTTGAGATGTTTCCTTAGCGACTATTGAGAGCTAGAGGAAGATGGGGGCTTGATGCTAGCACTTCTATCCTTCTATTGTTGCCTACCTAGAACCCTAGCTCTGCCCTCCCTTATATACTGGTCTGGGGGCAAATTACAGATTGGGTCCTAGGGTTTCCTGTTTGGATATGGGTTTTAGCGTCATCCTTCTCTTTAGTGGTCACCCGGACTTCCTTTGGGGCATCATCCTTGCTTTAACGGTCACCTGGACTGCTTTCGCCAGTCCAGCCGACCACCTTGCTTTATATTTGTCAGGTAGCGCTGGCCATGATGGCATGCCAGCTAGCCCGATGACGAGGGAGAGCGAGAGGCGTACCCTGCACGGAACGTCAGCCCTTCCATTCTATCCATCGAATCCGGGGTGAGCCAGGTGGAAACGGCCACCCGGCCGGTTCTTCTGGCCACCGGCTAGACGGGCCAGCCGGGAAGGTTATAAGCCTAGCCGGGTGTGGTCGCCAGTTAGCCAGAGTTGTCCTTCCTGGAGGCCAGGCGGCCTGCATCTTCTGGAGCCGGCCTACTTGTGCCTGGCTTTCCCCACCCGTGCGTTATCCCCACGAAACTAGTCCCCGAGCACGTATGGGCTTGGCTGGTGGGCAAGATCTTCCGTGCTCCTTCTTGTCCTGAGAGAGTTGTTTTGTTGCATCCCGCTGCGGCTTTTGCTTTTGCTTTCCGGCTAGATTTAACCGGCTGCGGAATCGATGGCCGTCCACTGGGTGTAAACAGCAAAGGCAGGTATCGACTGGGGCAGCTGAAGATGAAATGTTTAGCTTGATGACGTCGTTGATGTCGTCACCCACGACTGCCGGTCTGGCGCACGTTGCGTCAGTTTGACTTCCGCGTCGCTGCGTCAGTTTTTGGCAACTGCGCACATAACTTGCCGCAGCGGTTTCTCGGGGCGAGCATGCACGCCTCGTCTCCTGGTAACGCCCGCGGATCTTCTGTGGCGATTATGACGGCGCAGAGGATCTGGAGCCGAAGAGTCATGTGGCTGTGGTTCCGCGACGCCACGCGTCGCGCAGAAGCCGAAGAGGCGACTGTGCCGTCCATGGCGATAAATAGATCTCTGAGGGGGATCAGTTCCCACACTTATCCATCCTACGGCTCATCTTCCCCCCGTACTCCGGTGCCCTTTGCTCTTGTACGCCTTCTCCTTGCCATCGCCGGCCACTTCTTACCCGTCCACCACGGCCACCTCCTCTGTCGAGATGCTGTCGGAGCAGCGCGGCGGCTGGTGCGGGTCCTTTGTGACCGACGAGCTTGTCAACAAGTACCGGAGGGGGAGGTTTCTTCCCTCGTCGATGCTTGTGAAGCACCGGCTCGCGCCGGAGGGGGAGCGGGTGCCGGATCCTCGGCCAGGGGAGCGCGTCGTCTTCCTCGCGCACTTTGCCCGTGGCTTCGGCCTTCCCGTCAGCCCCTTCCTCCTCCAGCTCTTTCTCTTCTTCGATCTCCAGCATCATCACTTGGGCGCCAACAACATTGTGTAGCTGTCACGTCATGCGGCCTGCTGCGAATCATATCTTGGGGTGTGGCCCGAGGTGGTGAACTTTCTCAAGTTCTTCCACTTCAAGGCCCAGAACACCTCCAAGGGTGGTTCGCTGACGCAGATGGGCTGCTGCGCCATCTACCCGCGGTCCTCCTCGCTAATGCCGCGGTTCGAGCTCCCCGACACCGTCAAGCTGTGGCAGCGCTCATATTTTTATGTGAGCAACACCACAGAGATTGACTGGATCTGCCTTCCGCCTTTCGTCAACTTTCCCTCGACGCAGAAGGGCTGGACGACGAGGGGCATGGGCGCGACATCGGACCTCGACCGGATGGCTACCCGGCTGGATACGATGGTGGAGACGGAGAGGCTCACCGCCCGGGACATCACTTTGTCGTTGATGGTGCGTCGCGTGCTTCCGCTGCAGAAGCGGTCGCACAAGATGTGCCACCTATCGACCGCCAATGATCCGACGAGGACGTCGCGGAAGGATGTGCCCTACCAGGACCTGCAGAACTGGGTCTCCATGATCTCCAAGTTCCGCATGGAGGCCACCTGGGCGTATTCCTGCCCTCTGTATCATCGCAGTCGCCTGTCGCCTCGGGTAAGTTTTTCTCTAGTTATCTTGCGCCTCGCTCCTTGTCATCGCTAGCTTTCCTTGGGTGCCTTATGCTCCCTTTTTTGATTAGATGTTCACGGTGCAGCTAGCCGAGGAAGGTATGGGTGACTTCCCGCTTCCTTCCTTCTTGCTGCTCCCGTTCCAGTTGAAACAAAAAAGACATGCCGAGGGCGTGAAGTCGTTGCTCCATCGTCGATCGCTGGGTTAGTATCTCCCTTGCCCTTGCTTGCCGCTTTGTGGTTCTGCTGGTACCTCCTTTGACTCTTCACTCTGAGCAGCGAGACGATGCTGCTTGGCGATGGTGGTGCCACCGTCGTTGCTCCTCCCCCTCCTCCGCGGGATGAAGAGGTGGCGAGGTTGCCGGCTGCGGCTAACCCGGCTGCGCCAGCCACGCCGTCTGCGCCCAGGGCCCCTCCGGGCTCCCCGACCATAGGTCCGCTGCACCAGGCGCCTGCGTCTTCGCGGTTGGGGCAGCTGTTTGCGGCTGCGCAGGACCCGGAGACCCCCCTCGTTCGTCCCGAGGCTGGCGTGAACCCGGCCTGGAGCGATGCTCCAAGCAGCTCCGCCAGGCCCGTGATTACGGAGGTGGTGGAGGAGGCTGGGTCTGCATAGGCGGCTGCATCAGATGGCGGCCAGCCGGGTGCTTCTACGCCGGCTGGGAGGGAGTTGGTGGTCGTTGTGCCTTCGGGTGTGGCTACCGATGATGACGAGGTTATCGTCACCAGCTCGAGGCCAGCTCCGGCTATGCTGACACCGGGTGCGATACTTGTCCAGCTCTCAGGCGCGACACCCGTCACACTCAACCAGGTTCGCCGCCAGGTTGAGGGAATGTAAAAAGGCCTTGGCGAGGCCAAAAATTTGTCTGTCTTGATGGAGGTAGGTCGTTGCCCTTCACACCTTGCTATTCTTCCAGGCAGTTTGCTTCTCTGTTGCTGATTTGTTTTCTTGCTGCAGAGAGATTTTGCGGAGTCTGTGAAGAACACCAAGGATCTTGGCCGTAAGATTGCTTCTTCAGATCTGTCTTGGCGATTGGCTCTCTTTTCCCTTTTTTGTTGACCATCGGCTATCCTCCTACAGCCATGATCCAGGACAAGGAGAGGGAGGTGGAGCGCCTCAAAGCTGAGGTCGCCCGGCTGGAAGAATCGAACAAGGCGCGACAAGCGCAGTTCAATCAACTTGCCGCGGCCAATCATCAACTTGAGGTTAGCGTGGAGCGGGGCAAGAAGGCAGCTGACATCCGGGCGGAGGCGCTGAAGAATTTTGAGACGATCTCCACCCAACAGGAGGAGACAATCAAGATTCTTCGTGCCAGGGAGGGGGAGCTTACTCAGCACCTCCAGAACATCTCGGAGATGTTCATTAGTAAGTTCTTTAGTTTCCTTCTTCCATTGTGTCATGACTTGCTCGATCTTGTCTAATTATTCTGCCTTGTGCTTGGCTACAGCTCATTATCCTGAGGCGACCGAGATGGCTGTGGAGAAGCTGCCCGTGGATGAGGTGAGACGCAACCTGACTGCCCTCGATCTGGTCAAGGTGCTGGCGGAGGAGAGCAATGGCCTGCGTGCCGTTGGCAACGATCTCTTCCACTACATCTGGCCGGACGCGGGCGAGGTTCACGACATTGCCAGCCTGGCTGTGGCTCTATCCATAGGCATCGACGTGCTGGACATTCATAAGGAGTGGGCTGCTCGGGGCGGAGTGGAGATGGCTCTAGCCCTGTTGAAGTTGTGGTATCCGGGTGCCGACCTGAGCATGCTCACTCCTGGCTTCTGTCTTGGGACGAGCTACGAGGGCCTTCGCACCAGCAGTCCGGCGCTCTAGTCCCATGGGGTGAAGATTGGCACCTATGTGGACTTGGAGCATGACTTGAGTGCCCCCGGAGAGCCACGGCCGTTCCACTGGGCCTTGGCGCCTTGGAATCCCATTGACGTCGCCTCCAGCAGCCAACCTCCTTCAAATTTTGCTGGCGCCGCCGCTGCTGATCCAGCTCCTGCTCCTTCCACTGCTTCAGTCCCAGAGTCTTGATCCCCGGAATGTCGGGTGTACTTGTGAAACTTATTGTTTTGTTCTTGCTACATTTTGGCGGACTTTTGTCACCAAATTCTGAATCTGCGCGGAGCCTTCGTGCTCCACTTCATGGCTTGGTGCCTTTTTTCTTATCTTTGGTGCTTCTTTATTTACACCTCTATCATTTGCGGTCTTTGATATTTGGGCCGGCTGGGATAGCCAGCCGGGTTGAAGCTCTTTTGCCGTCCCGACTTGAGTTTGTGAGTGCGCGAGACCGCGTCCACTGGGTGTAGTCCCCGAGGTTCAGGCCGGCTGGGGTATCCAGCCGGGTCGAAGCTCTTTTGGCTACTTTGACTTGAGTTTGTGGGTGCGCGGGAGCGCGTCCACTGGGTGTAGTCCCCGAGGTTCGGGCCGACTGGGGTAGCCAGCTGGGTCGAAGCTCTTTTGGCTACTTTGACTTGAGTTTGTGGGTGCGTGGGAGCGCGTCCACTGTGTAGCACCCCGGGTAAAACCACTACTAGAAAATCGCGGTTGTTTGTATATTGTGAATCATCATGACATCATCATGCATCTGTTTGACTAAAACTATTTTGCTTAAAGCCTAGTTTTTCTTTCTACAAAGATCCCTCTTTCTATTTCAAATGTAAACCCTGGACCCTTCCGAATATTTTGTTTGTCTAAAATATATTTACTAAAATGTTTTATTTTAAAAGTAATCATCATAATAATAAATAAGAAAAACTAATTATTTAAAATCGGGGGAGGCAGCTCAGCCAGCCAGGCCCAAAGGCCCAACTGGCCAAGCTACCTATAGCCCCAACCCTAACCCTAGATCTATCTAGATTAGACCCTTGAAACCCTTCCCAAACCCTAGACCCCTACCTTACCCCTCCTACCGCCACCAGGCACCCACCCAGCGCGTGCATCAGGACCCCCACCCCGTCACGTTCGCCAGGCCACCCGAACCACCCCCGCAACACGCCTCTCTCATGCGCTGCACCTCATCAATCCCGCTAGCGACAACCACCCTAGGCCTGCACACTCCCCACCCCGCGTCAAAACCCTCGGTCCCACCCCGCTCTCCCTTCCCGACACACCTCGCTTGCTTCTCCCTCGCGGTTCCCTCTCCATGCCGCCGACCTGCCTCCTCTGGCCGACCTTGCGCCAGGCCCGACCCCCCGATCGCTCCACCTCCCCTGCTGGATCCTCTCGCCAGGGAGCCGCGTGCCACCTTCCTCCTCGTCGGCCGCCTGCGCCGCGTCGGCCTCCGGCACGCTGCCGCCAGCATCGACACCTCCTCTGGCCAGCACCGTCCCATCTGCGAGACGACCCTGCTGTCGTCTTCGTCCCGGAGCCCGGCTCCTGCTCATCCTCGACGTCTCCAGCCGCGCCCCCGCGTCGTCCCTCCGGCGCGCCCCTGTCTTCCTCGCGAGCGTGTGCTGCTACTGTGCTTCTCCCCATGTTGTCGTCCGCCTGCAAGCGGGCGCCTTAACCCATTCCGCTGCCGCCGTGTGCTTGTGATGCTGTACAGGGGCATCCTGTTCTGTTTCCTTGCCTTAGTGCATCGCGAGCACCTGGTGTTTGTAATTGGTGATATTCCTATCTCGGCCCAAAAACTGTTGATGTGATGATGTTGCAGTCAAAGACCAACGCAAGTCTAATGCGACAAGCCCTCCTCGTTGACAAGCAACACGAGTCCGACACCGACAAATAAATCCAGAACCAACCAGATCGTCTTTGGGGACCCGAAATATTCCCGGACACCAAGATCGGCCACACGGATCGTTCCCTTGGGACGCCATGCTCTTCTACACGGACGTCGGAACCCGAAGGTTTCCCTCGGAACGCCATGCTCTTCTACACGGACGTCGGAACCCGAAGGCAATGGAACTGAAGACCCCAAACCCGTCGACCAAACCCTGGAACCCCAAGATCTTCGAACCAATGTGTGACCCTTTCCCAAGCCCCTATTTTATATATGATATATAATTGTTGCATATCAAATTGTACATGCTTGCATACATCTTTGTGTGGGTTGGGGGCATTATGCCGATTCACCTCGTAATTAAATATGGAGACCATATGCGGGCGAATCTAGTCTAATATTGGCCCATTTAAAATTGTGTAGCGGGCCGGTGATATATTTTGCCATATCAAGACAACATTTAAATTGCGGGGTATCTAAACAATATGAACTTAATAATTAAATGTCGGTACCCCGGTTTCTCTTAATATTGCCTAATTGCATCGCATCTTTGCCATGCCATACATCATACAAGCATCATGCCCAATCTTTTGCCGTAGTATTAAATAGTGCATCCGGTGTTTCTGCTAGTGCCTTGCTTCTTCACGGATTAGGCCGATGAGTTGATGCGAGTGTCGACCCGATCTTCGGATGAATCTTCGACACTGTTTTCAGGCGAGCATTCTCCCGCTTTCTACCTATTTTACATTTCTAGTCTTTACTTCCTCCTGATGATCTATTGCTATCTGTGTTGCGATGCTATAGATTCCGTACCCCGTTGTACTTTCCTGCATCCCTTATATTGCCATGGACACATCCTACTACCTGATGTTTGGTACATAGTCGGTCTTGCGAGTCGTAGTTGCTTGCGTAGGTGATGTGTCGCGTCGTCGATCTTTCACAGTTGTTGGAGTAATGCCGCATGTTTAATGTTGGAGATGATCATGGCTTTAATTACTGTTTAATAACTAAAATTGAAGTAGGTAAATAATGCAGAGGCACAGGTGGGGAATAGATGTTATTTGGTTTTTAACAGTCCACTTGTGTCCCGTAGGACTCCGAGTACTTGATACCTGTTCTTTGAATATTCGCACTATCCGCATGTGGGACCATGAATCCCCATAGACAGAGCTTGAGTCATATATTATTTCTTGGGGACACAAACTAGTTTGGGGCTTTATTACTATCCTGTACTTATGCCATGCTTTACTGCTTTATTTACGATTGCGCGTGGAGCGCCTGTACTGTTTAGGAACAAATGTGGAATGTTTTCGCGGTATCGACAAGCCCAGTCACACTTTTGAGTTCCCAGTCGTTTACAGCCATTGGCACAAACCTCGGGGTCCGTCTCGGAGCCGGCCAACTTCGTCGCAGGTAGCTTGGTGGGGTGGCCCCCTAAAATTTATATGAATCTTGCAATTGCTCTGTCATGATGCCTCGTTGGGTTTCATTTGGTTTTTCTCGAGGTTGATCGTGCGTGTGTTGCTATTTGTGCCCCCCTGTAGGGTAAAACTTTCTGAAAGTCATGTCCGCGGTTATGGACGACTTGGAGCACGGTATCTCGATCATAGACAACTATAACTAAAGTAGTGCTATAAATTTGACTTCATAATGACTAGTAATCAGCTTCACTATAATGGAATGGCTAAATAAAAGTGCCAACGACTGTTGGTTTTGGGTTGCCCTCTGTTACCATTGTATCTGACTAGTAAGTATTGCAACTATAACGGAATGTCTAAATAAAAGTACCAACAACTATTGGGTTTTGGGATGCCTCATACTATATGTATCTAGTAAGTACTACAACTCCAACGGAATGGTTAACTAAAACTGCCCACTGCTTATTATATCAGGAGGACTCATGCTATCTATATCTGATTAGTAATTGCCACAACTATAATGGAATGAATAAAACTGCCAACTGTGTGAGTTCCTCGGTTGACTTCCTCGTTTGGTCTCGAGGGGGAAATACCAGGATGGGTATGCTTGGTGATAGTTTCAGGTTGGATCCGCATAGGTCTTTCTTATCCCTATCTGCTAGCCGCCAGTTGTATTGAGTCTCTATAGGTTGTATAGTTCATGATGCGCCGCCGCATCAGTCCACCATACCTATGTAGGCGAGGACCGCCGAATTCTAGTCTCGCCGTGTACTGGCCTCAGTACTGACCGCTCTCTTTTTCCTTTGCCCTTTGTCGGCACCCCTTCTGTTTAAGCAGGTTTTGAGATCGACGTCATTAGCAGGGTTACCCTTCCGGCTTGGCCTGGGCAGGTTTATGGACGCCATTGGTTATTCTTCAGGGCTCTTAGCCCAATTTGCATCTTGTCCGTGCTCGGACGCTGTATCGTTTTTAAGATGATTTGGGTCTTTGTACTGTATATCTATATTCTTGACTCATGGAGTCGTTGTTGTATATATCTGCTCTATGGGTTCCATCGTGGACTATTGTGTAATGATATTACTTCGTTTTCCACCCGCACGCAAGTGCCTGGTGGGCACCTTTGAATCGTTTCTATGCGGGTTTGGCGAGAGACGCTAAGACTTGCATAGGACCGATTCCGAGGGTGTTACACACTGGGTGTAGTCCCAGAGGTTCGGGCCGGCTGGGGTAACCAGCCGGGTCGAAGCTCTTTTGGCTAGCTTGACTTGAGTTCGTGGGTGCGCGGGAGCGCGTCCACTGGGTGTAGTCCCCGAGGTTCGGGACGGCTGGCGTAGCCAGCCGGGTCGAAGCTCTTTTGGCTACCTTGACTTGAGTTTGTGGGTGGGCGGGAGCACGTCCACTGGGTGTAGTCCCCGAGGTTCGGGCCGGCTGGGGTAGCCAGCCGGGTCAAAGCTATTTTGGCTACCTTGACTTGAGTTTGTGGGTGGGCAGGAGCGCGTCCACTGGGTGTAGTCCCCGAGGTTCGGGCCGGCTGGGGTAGCCAGCCGGGTCAAAGCTCTTTTGGCTACCTTGACTTGAGTTTGTGGGTGCGCGGGAGCGTGTCCACTAGGTGTAGTCCCCGAGGTTCGGGCCAGCTGGGGTAGCCAGCCGGGTCGAAGCTCTTTTGCCACCTCGTTTCCTGCCAAGTTGTGGCTCGGGTCATGTGATACATAGTGTTGCTTTGGGTTAGTTTTCTTGTGCATATGCTCATTCATTAGTCGGTACTTATCATAAAAGGAAAGTAGAGGCGCGCCCCTTCGAGTTAGGCCGTTAGCAGCTCCCCTTTTCTCAGCGAGTATTGGCCCTTTGAGCATTTTTCCTTGCCGGCTGGCCGCCGGGTTGCGGTCTACAGCCGAAACCGAAGGAGTGGCTATGCTGTCATGCCTCACGATACTTCGGTTCCGGCTTCAGTAACCTAGAGTAACCTCTTCGGTTCCGGCTTCAGTACGCACGCCGGCTGTCGAACCGGCAAGAGCAAAAACTCAAAGTGCATGCTGCAAGGAAATGCCAACGCAGAAAGCGAGGGCGTCCAGGCGAACCGGTCGCGTCCCGTGTGAGCTAAGCCAACAACAACAAACCGAAGTATCGTGAGGCATGCCAGCATAGCCACTCCTTCGGTTTCGGCTGTAGACCACAACCCGGCGGCCAGCCCTCGCTTTCTGCGTTGGCATTTTCTTGCAGCATGCGCTTTGAGTTTTTGCTCTTGCCGGGTCGACAGCCGGCGTTCGTACTGAAGCCGGAACCGAAGAGGTTACTCTAGGCGCCGCATGCAATATTATGCCGCCTGTATAAATCACGGGGCCTAGGCCAGCCGATACGAAAATGCGGTGGTGTGTGGAATTGGGACAAAGTCCTCGGCGTCGTGCCAAGGCTTTCAATCTTGTTCACTTGTTAAATGTAAAGGGAAGATACATACACTTTTGTTTGCCTAAGTGTAAAATGGCCAGAGTAGGCTTGCGTTCCATGGGTGTTCTGTCTCCTCATCTGAGCGATCTGCCTTGTTCTTCATCGGCTGCTGTGCGTCGATCAGATAGTATGGATTGTTGTGGAGCGCCCGAGCTGACGATGAATGGGCCTTCCAATGGTGGGGACAACTTGTGCATTCCTTTGGTGCTCTGGACCAGGCGCAGCACCAGGTCTCCCTCGCCGAAGGAGGTGGGCCGGATCCGGATGGCGTTGTATCGGCACAGGTCTTGTTGGTAGATTGCTTATCTGGACAGAGCCAACTCGCGTGCCTCCTCGAGCAAGTCCACGCTGTCCTCTCTTGCCTCCTTGGCTTCCTGCTCCGTGTAGAGCTGCTTGCGAGGTGCGTCAAACTGGATGTCTGTGGGGAGAATGGCCTCTGCCCCATAGACGAGGAAGAACGGTGTGAAGCTGGTTGAGCGATTGGGTGTGGTGCGCAGGCTCCAAAGTACTACTAGCAGCTCCTCTATCCAGCATCCGTGTGATCTGACGAGCGGTTCGATGAGCCTTCGCTTGATTCCGGCTAGAACCAAACTTTTGCGCGCTCGCACTGTCCATTGGACTGTGGGTGTGCGACTGACGCCAGGTCCAGGCGGATCCCTTTTTCCCTGCAGAAGCGAGCGAAGACTCCTTTCGTGAAGTTTGTTCCATTGTCAGTGATGATGCTATGCGGGTAGCCGAACCGGATGATGATGTTTGTGAAGAACTTGATCACCGTCGCTCCGTCCAACTTCTTGATTGGTTTTGCCTCGATCCACTTGGTGAACTTGTCCATGGCTACGAGCAGGTGTGTCATACCGGATCGAGCTTTCTTGAATGGCCCAACCATGTCCAGGCCCCAGACCACGAACGGCCAGGTGATTGGTATTGTCTTGAGTGCCGTAGATGGTGTGTGCTTCAGTTGGGTGAATCGCTGGCAGCCGTTGCATGTCTTGACTTTTTATTCAGCGTCCTTCAGCGCCGTCGGCCAGTAGAAACCATGCCGAAGGGCCTTGGCTGCTATTGCCCTCGACGAGGCGTGGTGGCCACACTCGCCCTGGTGTATGTCCATTAGAAGCTTGGTTCCTTCCTCCTGACTGATGCATCGTTGGTAGATACCCCCGACGCTACGCTTGTACATCTCGTTGTTGATGATGGTGTAGGCGCTTGCCCTTCGCCGCACTTGTCGTGCTGCCACCTCTTCTGTCGGGAGTTTGCCCTTGCCCAGGAAATCCATGTATGGCTTTGCCTAGTCCGGCGCTTCCCGTATGGTGTGCACTGTCTGTATGATGAGCTTGATCTCCTTACGGACGGCCGGCTCCGGAACATTGGGAGGCCTGCTGGGTGGAAGCATGCTGATGTCGACAATGGGCCGCGTCGCGGTAGCGCCTAGGTGGGGCAAAGCAGTCCCCGGGTGAGGCGCAGCAGTCCTCGGGTGTGGCGCAACAGTCCCCGGGTGCGGCGAGGCAGTCCTCGGGTGCGGCGCGGCAGTCCCTGGGTGTGGCCCGGTAGTCCCCGGGTGCGGCGAGGCAGTCCCCGGGTGCGGCGCGACACCGGCTGTTCCTGGGTCCGCGCTGAGCATGATGGAGTCGGACTCTGGTTAGGGGGTGATGGAGGGCTTGCGCAAGTGCTCTAGGGAGACCCCAGGCGGTATGGCTTGTCTTGTTGATCCGAACCTGGCCAAGGCGTCAGCAGCCTCGTTGTTGGCTCTGGGCACATGGTGAAACTCACATCCTTCGAAACAGGCACACAACTGCTGGACAAAGAAGCGGTAAAGGGCCATGTTCGCGTCCCTGGCATCCCACTCGCCAGACACTTGTTGCACCACCAAGTCCGAATCTCCGAAGCATAGCACCCTCTAGATGCCTATCTGCTTGGACATCTTGAGTCCATGGATGAGTGCTTCGTACTTGGCGATGTTGTTGGAAGCTTTGAAGTGGATCTGGAGGATATACTCTAGCCGGTCGCCTTTGGGCGAGGTTATCACGATTCCGGCTCCGAGTCCTCCTTGCATTTTCGATCCGTCAAAGTGTAGCTTCCAGTAAGTTGAATCCGACACTGGAGGCATGTGTTGTGTCTCTGCCCAATCGACGATGAAATCAGCCAGTGCTTGCGACTTGATTGCGGTTCGCGGCTCGTACTGGATGTTATGCGCAGCGAGTTCGATGGCCCATTTTTCCACGCGGCCAGTGGCGTCTTTGTTTCCAATGATTTCTGCGAGTGGGGCCAATGCTACTACCCGAATGGAGTGCTCTTGGAAGTAGTGCTTGAGTTTCTTGGCGGCCATGTACACGCGTCCACCAGCTTCTGGTAGTGGGGGTAGTTCTTCTTGGAGAGTAAGAGCACCTCGCTTAGGTAGTATACGGGGCGCTGGACCGTCTAAGCATTCCCTTCCTCTGGTCGCTCCACTACCAATACCACACTAACCACTCTGTTTGTGGCAGCGATATACATTAGCATGGGCTCCTTTGCCGCTGGCGCTGCCAGGATGGGTGGTGAGGTGAGCATGCGCTTGAGGTCTCGGAAAGCTTCATCTGCCTAAGCTGTCCAGACAAATTTGTCCATCTTCTTCATCAGCTGGTACAGGGGAAGGGCCTTCTCTCCCAGCCGGCTGACGAATCGACTGAGGGAAGCGAGGCATCCGATGAACTTCTATATGTCGCGCAGGTTCTGTGGCAACTCCATGCGTTCGATGGCTCCGATCTTCTCTGGGTTCGCCTCGATTCCTCGCTCGGAGACGATAAAGCCCAGGAGCTTGCCGGCTGGGACGCCGAACACGCACTTCTCCGGGTTCAGCTTGATCTGGAAACGGCGAAGGTTGTCGAACGTTTCCTTCAGATCCTCAAGGAGTGTGTGCTGCTCCTTGGTCTTGATGACGACGTTGTCGACGTAGGCGTGCACATTTTTCCGATCTGCGTCTACAGGCATTTCTGCATGCAGCGCTGATAGGTTGCGCATGCGTTCTTCAACCCGAAGGGCATGGTGGTTTAGCAGTATGCTCCATACGGGGTTATGAATGATGTCTTTATTTGATTGGTTACATTGAGATTTATCTGATGGTAGCCCGAGTAAGCGTCCAGAAAGGACAACAAATCGCACCCGACTGTGGAGTCAATGACTTGATCAATCTGCGGCAGAGCGAAAGGATCTTTGGGGCAAGCTTTGTTGAGACTGGTATAGTCGACGCACATGCGCCATGTCTTGTTCTTCTTCAGCACCAGCATCGGGTTGGCAAGCCATTTCGGGTGGAAAACTTCCATGATGAAGCCGGTTGCGAGCAGCCGTGTGATCTCCTCACCAATGGTTCCTCTTTTTTCTTCTGCGAAGCGGCGTAAAGATTACTTGACCGGCTTCGCGTCTGGTCGAACATGAAGGGAGTGCTCGGCGAGTTCCCTCGGGACACCTGGCATGTCTTTGGGGCACCATGCAAAAATGTCCTGATTCTCACGGAGGAAATCGACGAGAGCGCTTTCCTATTTGCTGTCCAGGTCGTCTCCGACCAGGACGAACTTGGTTGGGTCTTCCTCGTTCAGCAGGATCTTCCTTGTTCCTTGCAAGGGCTTGAACTGTGATTCTCCAGCCGGTTTGGGCTCTCCAGCCGGCATATACTTCTGCAGACCCGCCACGTTCTGCATTATGACGCGCTTCTCTTCAGCAATGATCATCCCTTCGGCCAGCTTGGAGCCATCTGAAGCGCACTCGATCGAATGCTTGTAGCATCCATCGATAGTGATCACTCCCATTGGGCCCTACAGCTTCATCTTAAGGTATGCGTAGTGCGGTACTCCCATGAACTTGGTCAGAGCTGGGCGCCCTAGTATGGCATGGTAGGCACTGGAGAGGTTCACGACCTCGAACCAAATTGGCTCGCGGTGAAAGTTGTTCTCGCTGCCGAAGATGACGTCCAGCCGGATCTTGCCGATTGCGGAGTGCGATGGTCCTGGTACTTCTCCATGGAACGAAGTGCTCGAAGGTTGCAGCTGGGACTCGCTGATGCCTAGCCTCTCGAGGCTGCTCCGGTAGAGGAGGTTGATGCTGCTTCCTCTATCGATCAGTACCCGAGAGAAGCGGCACGAGTGCTTCTTAGAGATGATGATGGGGTCGAGGACCAACGCATAGCTACCAGGGCTTGGGAACACGGCCGGCTGATCCTCCTTGCTCCAAGTGATCGCCTGGTCGGACCAGTGTAGGTACTGGGGAACGGGGGACAATTGCGTTCACCCCCGCCTACGTCTCCGTTTGGAGTGCTTCGTTTCTGGCTCCGCCAGGAATATGTGGTAATTACCCACCTGCCGTGGGTAACCGTCTTCGTCATCCTCGCGAAGGATCCATCGTTCCCTGTTGTCCGGTGGGCCTCCGGCTGGTGGTGGAGGTGGTGGTGGGAGTCCACCGGCTTCGGCCATTTTCTTTGTCCAGCTGCATTGGCGCGTCATGTGATTCGCGGGATTGTTGCCGCCATTGTGGAACTTGCATGGCCCGTCGAACATGGACTCCATGGTGTACTTAGGCCGAGGCGGCCTATCGTCCGGCCTTTTGTCTCCGGTTACCTCCTGCAGCCGGATCTTCATGCACAGCGGCTACTTGCTTGGTTCCGTACCGGCTATTCGGCTGGTCGTCTTTCCTATTGCCGTGGCGATTGTCGTGACCGTGCCGCCTGGGATGAAGGTCACCCAGCTGGCTTCACTCCGCCTGCTCGTCCGTTATGATTTGGCCTTGGTCGTCCACCACGATGGGTTTCTTCATTGCTGCGTCAGCGGTGTCGTACTTGTCCGCGATGGCCATGACCCGGGCCATGGTTTGCGGGTTTGCCCGGCTGAGCTTATGCTTCAGCATGGTGCCGTCTCGGCAGCCGTTGGTGAAGAAGTCTATCGCTTGGTGCTCACGCACCCCTTCACACGAATTGTGCATGCTGGTCCACCGGGTGAGGTAGGCACGATCCGACTCTTCCTTGCCTTGTACATAGAGGGAAAGCTCGCGAGGCCGACCCGGACGCTTGTATGTTCCGGTGAAGTTGCGGATGAACGCTTCTTCAAAGTCCAGCCAGGCGTTGATGCTGTTGTCGGGGAGGCTATTGAGCCATGTCCTTGCCGAGTCGACGAGCATGAGGGGGACGTAGCGGACGGCTAGGCGGAGGTTGCCATTGGCGATTCCCACCGCGGTGGTGTAATCGACCAATCAATCCTCAGGCTTGACGGTTCCGTTATACTTTGGCGTGTCCCTTGGGAGCGAAAATCCCTTCGGAAACGGCTCGCTCCGGATGCGCGGGCCGAAACACTTCGGGCCAGCCGGACTTTACTCCTCCAGAGTGCGTGACTGCACTAGGAGGTCGATGCGCTCCCGCGCGTCAGCCGGTTCTCGGGGACCGAGCCGGCCCTTCAGGCGTGACGCAGGCTGGTCCTTGTTCGCGTCTGCTCCCTCCTCCGGTGCTCGTGTCTTTTCCCATAGGAAGCTCCGGCTGCCGGAGCGCGGCTTACGCTGGAGGCGGCGGCGTCCCGGTTGTGGCGACCGCGATTGCCGGATTCGCCACGCGGGCGGCTGTTTTGACTAACCCCTCCTAGAGAGGAGGCATGTTGATGCTTGCTTCCTCCGTGCGCCGTTCGGTCCACTCCCTTGCGGACGACGATGTCGCGGGAGTTGCCCACCTGGCTAGGGACGCCCTCGGCTTGCTGCTTGTTCGCAGTGGCCACGAGGAGCTGTACGCGCTCCTGCTGGTGATGAAGCTCCTCGCCCTCAAGGTGTTTTAGCTCTGCGGCTACCGCCTCGGCTGCCCTCATGTTCTTGGCGGGAGTGCTGTAGACGGGTTGCGCCACACCTGCATGCGAATCGGCGGCGCAGTCCAGTTCCAACGCCAGGTCGCGCCCCCGGTGCTAGATCCTCCTGGCGAAACTGTGAGTCGCGTTGTGTTCGTGCACGGTGGCATTCAGTCGACGCTAGTTAGTCGTGACCTTGGTGGCTTCGTCCAGGAGTTTTTGGCGCGTATCTTCGAGCGCTGTCGCTGCGGTTGCTGGATCCGTCTCGACGATGACCGGAGCATGCAAGTGCTGGATGGAGGCGGTGAGCGGGTCTTCCTCTTGCTCGGGTGCAGAGTTTTCTCCTCCTGCCTGACGTTCTTGAGGTGGTCGGTGGTTTTCGCGAGTGTTTACCACCATGACTTCAATGCAACCACTCCCTACGGCTGGGCCGCGGGTGAGGGGCACGTCGAGGACGGGGGTGACTACGCTGGGGAAAACCTCAGCGACAGTAGCAGCATAGATGCAAACGTCTCCAAAATGCATGATGGAGCCGTCGGCGGGGAAGGTGTTATCGGCGAAACACACTGCGTTGTCGATGACGTAGTCGAAGGCACCCAGCGTGAGAACGAGGCCAGAGGCCACGCGTTCGCCGGCAACGAGCGGAAGTCCCGTGCGGAACATGATCGCAGCCGAAGCGTTGTGCCCCACGGTGGGCACCAACTGTCATGGTGTGGAACACGACAGTGCCATCGGGGATGGAAAAGAAGGGACACACGGATGCATTCGGTGGCTCACACAATGGGTTGGGCACGATGAACTGCAAACACAGCGACGTACCCAGGTTCGGGGCCCTCTTGGCGAGGTAACACCCCTACTCCTGCAAGATGAACTATATGTGGGAGTTGATGCTCAGTACAGATGCTCCTTGAGCTGTTACCTTAGCAACTATTGAGAGCTAGAGGAAGATGGGGGCTTGATGCTAGTACTTCTATCCTTCTATTGTTGCCTACATAGAACCCTAGCTCCGCCCTCCCTTATATACTAGTCTGGGGGGCAAATTACAGATCGTGGCCTACGGTTTACTGTTTGGATATGGGTTACAGGACAAGCCGACTGCAGGGCCCAGTCGGTGGGCCAGGACCCAGTCCGCCCTTTTTTTAGCGTCATCCTTCTCTTTAGTGGTCACCCGGGATTCCTTTGGGACGTCATCCTTGCTTTAACGGTCACTCGTACTGCTTTTGCCTGTCCAGCCGACCACCTTGCTTTATCTTTGTCGGGTAGCGCTGGCCATGACGACATGCCAGCTAGCCCGATGACGAGGGAGAGCCATAGGCGTACCCCACACAGAGCTTCAGCCCTTCCGTGCTCTCCATCGAATCCGAGGTGAGCCGGGTGGAAACGGCCACCCGGCCTGTTCTTCTGGCCACCGGCTAGACGGGCCAGCCGGGAAGGTTATAAGCCCACCCGGGTGTGGTCACCAGTTAGCTAGAGTTGTCCTTCCTAGAGGCCGGGCGGCCTGCATCTTCTGGAGCCGGATCCGGCTTGTGCCTGGATTTCCCCACCCGGTTATCCCCCCGACACCCCGATCTAGGGACGATGGTGGCGGCGGCTACAAAAGGTTTCGTGGAGTTTTTATCGGGTGTCTAGGGTTTCTACATCGGGGGCTTCTTATAGGTGAAGGGGCGAGCCAGGAGGGCCACCAGGGGGACCACACCCTACCCAGGAGCGGGGTGGGGCCACCTGTGCCTAGGGGGTCTGGCCGCCCTGTGGCGCCCCTCCATCTCGTCTTTTGGCTTCGTGTCACCAACGGTAAAATATTGACTTTGGCTTTTGTCCCGTCGAATTCCAAGAATATTGATTTTCTGCCTTTTTGGAACCAAAAACAGAAGAAAACATGCAACTGGCACTATGGCAACTTGTTAATAGGTTAGTTCTAAAAAAGATATAAAAACACCTCAAAGTGTAGACAAGGCAAAGCAAAGTAGATACTAAACAAGGATGGAGCATATAAAATTCTAGATACGTTTTCGACGTATCAAGCATCCCCAATCTTAACTCCTGCTCGTCCTTGAGTAGGTAAGTGATAAAATAATAATTTTTGAGGTGACATGCATCGTCAAAACTAAGATCAAACCATTTGCAAGCATTGAAAGCTGGGATCAAAGAACTCTAAACATGTGCATGAAAGATGGAGTTCTAACAATAAGACAAAGTAACTATGCATGCAACATGAAAGGCTACAAACAAAGATCATGAATAACATGCATTGAAAAACGTTTGTTTGTTTCACATAAAGAAAACATGGCATAGTGGCATTCAGCTTGTCCCTCATAGAGTAGCAAATAGATGCATAGGACACCTTCAAAGTTCATAAGAGTGACTACATAGAAAAAGCACAAGAACAAGTAATACCATAATATGCATCAATCAATAAGTTTTGGGACACTACCCACAGAATGGCAACTATGCTCTCTTAATGGTGCCTAAAGGTAGAAGGTGGAGACTCAAATAATAGTGGAAGAAAGACCCTTCATAAAGGGAAGCAGGGATTTCAAGTTTCAAAAAGAGCTTCGAAAAAATTATGGTACTTGTTAGCTTTCAGCCCTCATTGCCCTTACCATAAGCATCTTGAAGTGATTAAGGTTAAAGTGAACAAACTATGGAGTATATGCTTGACAAATTATAAGTTGGCAATATCAAGCCCCTTGAATATGAGGGCCACACCTCATGCTACTCAACTTCAGTCACCTGTAAGTTCTTGTCATAGTAAGTACATGCGTATCATAGAGAACTGCCAACGGGGTACCCCTTTCACATGGTACATGAGCTATCCCATAACCAAAATGACAAGGCAAGCAGACAATGAGCATCTCAGCGATCTTTTTATTTACTATGTGCATATATTTTTGTTGAGGTTGCTTCAGAGATAACTCATTACGGTGATGCTGCAAGTTTCCACCATGATTAGGCATGGCTTAGGCTAGCGGCCCAGGCATTCCTCTAACACAAAATACATAACTCCATGGACTTACAAGCTCCTTCTTTATTTCACACCGGTGAGATCCATAGACAAAAGAGCATGATATCAACTATGTACAAAGTACACGTGCAATGTTGAAAATGTTCCCCGTGACAGCATGGTTCTGCAAATCCAACATATAAGTGCAAGCATATACAACATAGATGACACAATGGTTCAATTTTATTAGGGGAAAAGAATATAAAGTGTGCCATCAAGTTTGTGAGGGATTTAATCACTAAGTTTTCACATAACAAAATACTTTTTTAATTGGAAGATAGCTGAAAAGAAGAATATACTTGGAATGGTGTAACACACCATGCATAGGAGTTTATAGTGGACACTTTGGAATAACTTGGTTTCTTGGTAGTTGGAAGCATGAGTAGAACTTACTCATACAAGTGGAGGCTAGCAAAAGACTGAGAGCAACCAACTAAGAGAGCAATAATGGCCATAATCATGTAGAGCAACAAAACATTACTAATCAAAACATAGAGTGGTACTGAAATTCAAGAACTAAATTATCATAGAGGCTTTGGTGACTGGTTCATAGTCATGACATGGTGTGAGCATGTGCCAAGTCAACCCAAACAAAGCATCAAAGGAGAATACCACAACACTATGCTTTTGTATGCTAAAACAACGCATAACTCTTTCAAGGCACACTAAACAATCCCAATTATTTGGAACAAGACATGCTACAACAATAATCACTAAGCATAAGGTCAAAACAACACCTAGCATGTCATGCTAAAGTCTAAGTCACAGTCAATGCAAGCTCCTCTTGCACTTATCAAGCAAGAACTTTCTACTCCTTTCCAACACCAAGCAACTTATTTGAAACAACACAACGAGAACAGGGGTCCAAACTACTTTATTCAAGAAAACTGAACAAACTAAGCAAACTAAACGAAAACTAAGACGCTCCAAGAACAACACAACAGTGTATGAAACAATAAAAATAAGGTGTCTAGAAAGACCTGAGCTTTTTATTGATGAAGAAGGGGATGCCTTGGGCATCCCCAAGCTTTGACGCTTGTACCTATAGGATATTTCTTGGGGTGACACCGGGGTGGCATCCCCAAGCTTGAGCTTTTGTCCATCTTTCATCTCATTACATCATTCTCTCTCTACACCTGAAAATTTTCCTTCATACAAAACGTCACACAATCTTCATTAGCAACATTAGTGTATTCAAAAGATAATAGACCTTTGGGTTTAGCTTTGTAACAGCAAAACATTTCACTAAAAACACAAGCTACTGTAGCAACTCATTCAAAAATTTCAATTCCCCAAAAGAGAACTCAAAAAGGAATCAATAAGAAGCAAATGCAAATAATGGCAGAAATCTGTCAAAACAGACCAGTAGGTAGAAACCATTTTTTTAAAACCTTATGTTGCTCAAATCAAAAAGTGTTGTACTAACGAAAGTTAGCTCACATACTGGGGGATTTATTAGTAAATTTTCAGCTCAATCTGACTTACAGAGACTCCTCACGAATTTTTATGGTGAAATACATAAATCTGTTTCGGAACAGCAACTCCCCAAATTTTACTTCCCTCTCATTAGAGGTCATTCTTGGAACAAAAAGAAAACAAAAAGGATAATGAGAGGTAATTACTAAAGTAATAACTTCCAAAACTCAAGTAAACTCTTGGGTTATCTCCCAACAAGTACTTTTCTTTAACGCCTTTAAGTTAGGCACAATAAGCAAGAAATCAAGTATTTTCAAATGAGGAAGCATTACCCCTCTTGCTCCTTCCTTTCTTACCTTTCTTCTTCTCTTTAGGGAAAATATGATTGCTTACTAGAGGAGAAAAATGCATAATGCATTTTCCCACATCTATTATTGCTCCAAGGTGTTTTAGTAGGAATCTTCAAAGTGTAATCTGTCCTTTGCCTACACATTCAATAACAAGATAATCAGTAGACACCATTTTCCCTGAAATTTTTGTGAACATAGCTTCAGCTATTCCAATGGGTAATAAAGTGGTATTATTAGTAAGAGATATTTCCTATCCTCCTTTAGAAAGCCCCCCAAAGACTCAAAGACTCATAAATATCTTTAGGCATAAGGCAAAATTCAGACATGATATCACAACGAGCATCAAAAGTTGCACTATTTATAGCGAATTTGATTGTGGGAAGCGACTTTGAAGGCTCAGAATTCACTGGAACATAATTATAGTACTACCTAAGTGTGTGATAGCAACTGTTCAAAGCAGCAGTACTTGACTCAAGAGTGTTCAACCTAGCAAAAATATTTATGAAAGAGGAATCAGACTTGCTAGGTGTATTATAAATTATAATCAATTTATTTATGGCATCAAAAGCTTCATCCTCAGTACATTGAAAAATATCTTTCCCAGCCATAGCATCCAAATCATATCTATAACAAAGAGCAATGCCGTGGTAGAAACTATTGATAACCAAGCTAAGACTCATCTTAGGCTTAGTTTCCCTTTGTAAAACAGAGATTCTAGACCAAGCTTCTTTAAAACTCTCTTCACCTTTTTTCTTGAAAGCAAAGATATCTTCCATAGGTGTCAGAGAGATAGGACCAAAACCAGACATGGTAGCAACGAGGGCAGGAACTAATTTTTTGTGTTTTTTGATAAGAGAAAGCAAACCAAACTAGACTATTTTTTTTGGAGTTTTTGATAAAAAGAGGCAAACAAAACCAAGCAAAAGAAACTAAGCAAACTAAAAACGAAGAAAAGAGAAAGGTTAAGGAGGACTCCCCTTGTGAAGACGTCCTTGGCCTCCCCAACAATGGCGCTAGAAAACTTGTTGATGGCTCAGTTGATGTGGAGCCTGTTGGAAACCCCAAGAGCAAGGTGTGAAGCAGCACAACAGCAAGTCTTCCCTCAGTAAGAAACCAAGGTTATCAAACCAGTAGGAGGAAGGAAACGTCACACAGGTGTTGCAAGCAACGTGGAAACCTGCACAACACAAACTCAAGACTTTTCCCCAACTAACAGTGAGGTTATCAATATCACTGGTTACTATAACAAAGGATTAACTGTATGGTGTGGAAGGTAATGATGGTTTGCAGCAAGTAAACAGTAACAGTGGAAGATGTATTAATGGTAAAGATTGGACCGGGGTCCATAGTTCACTAGAGGTGCTCTCCTTAGATAAACAACATGGCATGAAGGGTAAACAAATTACAGCAGGGCAATTGACAGGAACTGAGCAAGGCATAACAATGCAATACTAGACAAAAATATCACATGAGATTCGATTGGGCAATACAACAATATACATAGACCGCCATCCAACTGCATCTATGACTAGAAGTCCACCTTCAGGTTATCATCCGACCCCCCTCTAGTATTAAGTTGCAAGCAATAGACAACTGCTTTAAGCAAAGTGTGTAAGATAAACAATCCACTTGTTCCATGAACAAGAGACCGTTGTTTTCTCCCTAGTGGAAACAACACATCTACAACCGAAAAGATTTCTGTCACTTCCCTTGGTGTCGTGGTATTGCACGACAGATGCTACTGGGGGTAGCTTACGTAGAGGGATCAAGGCGACATAGGAGAATCCAGGAGCGAGATTGGCACACGATGTACCCAGGTTCACGTCCTCTCGATGGAGGATCGCTACGTCCTGCTGTCAATCCAGTATATGACCATAGATTGGTTTACAATGGAGCCGCCGTAGGGGGAGGGAGACTATATCTAATAGGATGTGGGAGAGGATGCCCCGTGGGGGTGTCGCTGGTGGCTTTATATATGCAGCCAGTTAGGGTTTACAAGTATTTGGTGGGCTTCGTATTGAAGTCGCCGTCTTGGGACTCCAGTCAGCGCCACTCGTCTGGGTCCAGTATGCGCCAGTCGCCATATTCAGCGAGTCGACCCGCTCTGGGATCGACGATCCAGCCGGCGATTCCTCTTCATGGGTATACCCCAATTGGTATTCCCCCATCAGTAGTCCCCGAGCGCGTTGTCGATTCAACGCGGGCTTGAGGCAGGGCACGGAGAGTCTTTATGATGGGTCGCGGCGAATCAGCGACGAGCTCCTGAACAGAGAAAAGAACCGTGAAGCGGGAGGCGGTCGACGTGAGCCAGTCGGTGATGGACAGATGGTGTACGATGCATGGAGCTGGTGAATCCTCCAGTTGCACGAGTATCCTAGCGCGGAGCGTGCTGAGGCCCCGAGCGCGGCGAGTCCCCGACCGTCGACCGGCTAGGGTTTAGGGTCGAATGACCGGCGAGTGCCGAGTCCCCGACCGGTGAGTGGTGCCGTCTGTAGCGCGTCGAGTCCCCGAGCGTGGAGAGTACGCGAGGGCGAGTCCGCGGTGGCGAGTCCCCGAGCGTGTTGAGTACGCGAGGGCGAGTCCGTGGTGGCGAGTCCGCGGCGGCTTGTCCCCGAGCATGGAGAGTACGCGAGGGCGAGTCCACGGTGGCGAGTCGATGAGGGCGAGCCGCGGTCACGGAACCATGCGTACACGCAACATGCCTAGGTGTAGTCCCCGAGGCTCGAGTTGGCTTGTAGAGGCGACTTGAGGCTCTTTAGAGATGCATATTCTGAAAATAGTAGTTGTTGCTGCCGAGCATGGCGAGTGGCGAGGTCGAGCGACTGGCGAGCGCCGAGGCCGAGCGACCGACGGGCGCCGAGTCCCCGAGCGCGGAGAGTGACGAGGTCGAGCGACCGGCGAGCGCTGAGTCCCCGAGCGCGGCGAGCGGCGAGGTCGAGCGACCGGCGAGTGCCGAGTCCCCGAGCGCGGCGAGCGGTGAGGCCGAGCGAGCGACGGGCAACGAGTCCCCGAGTGCGGCGAGTGGTGAGGCCGAGCGACCGCTGGGCGACGAGTCCCCGAGCACGGCGAGCGGCGAGGCCGAGCGACCAATGGGCGCCGAGTCCCCGAGAGCGGCAAGCGGCGAGGCCGAGCGACCGACGGGCGCCGAGTCCCCGAGCGCGGAGAGCGGCGAGGTCGAGCGACCAGCGAGTGCCGAGTCCCCGAGCGCGGCGAGCGGCGAGGCTGAGCGACCGACGGGCACCGAGTCCCCAAGCGCGGCGAGTGGCGAGGCCAAGAGACCGGCGAGCGTCGAGTTCCCGAGCGCGGCGAGTGGCGAGACCGAGCGACCGGCGAGCGCAGAGTCCACGAGCGCGGCGAGTGACGAAGCCGAGCGACCGGCGAGCGCCGAGCCCCCGAGCGTGGAGAGTGGCGAGCGCCGAGTCCCCGAGCGCGGCGAGCGGCGAGGTCGAGCGACCGGAGAACGCCGAGCCCCGAGCGCGGCGAGGTCGAGCGCCGAGCCCCGAGCGCGGCGAGTGGGAAGGTCGAGCGACTAGCGAGCGCTGAGTACCCGAGCACGGTGAGTGGCAGGGAAGACACCGTTTGGCTGAGAAGGAGAAAAGATACAATTGCATTAAGGTGTACTTGCATAGTATATTGAACAATTGTTAAATAAAATGCACTTTTGTTATGTGGATCGATTGGCAGTATGTAAGTTTTATGCTTGTCTTTTCATGAGTAGGCAGATCTCCAGCATCAAACGCTTGCTGGGTAACAGGGACGCGATGCCAGACTGTTGAACCCGAAGACAAGGTCGGCCTTTTGGTACCCAGCCTCACTACTTCGACAGACGCGAATAAATATCTGACAAAAACTGAAACCGATCCCACATATGGTTTTGTAAATTGAACGAAAAGATGAATATGTTTTTGACTTATAGCATGTAAGGATATAAAAGAACTTAGCAGTCAAATGCGGACAGAGTCGACGTGGCGGATGGAGGTCGCGCTATGGCGAAGTCGCGATGGCGACTCCCCGAGCGTAGCGAGTCCGCGTTTAAGCGTGTTCGCGTTTAGGCGAGTTACGGAGCATGGCGAGTCCCCGAGCTTGATGACTAACGAGTCACAGCAAGCAGAGTCATGGATGTAGACGTTGGCGAGTCGGAGACGCAGAAGACATCGAGTGGCGCATATAGAGGCGGCCAACATATCGTCTAGAGAATTGTGCCGTTCCGATATTCTCCAATGGCTCAATTCACGCCAACGATGCGTACGTGCCAAGACCATGTATACACAGGATTAAATCCAAATAACTTAATCAAATAAAACAGAATTAACTACTCTGGAGGAATTAAGTAGATGTCAAATCAATCGGGCGTGCTCTTGTAGAAAAGCCAGAGACTTCACGAAGCTGCCGATTCCGAGTCGACTGTGCACACAGCCATGATAAAGAAGGAATCGATCGTGGCGCTTCTATAGTTGATGTAGGCCGCAGCTGAGATGCATGATCGGAGTGGTTCACGGGTTGTAGCAACATAAACAATACTCTGATTCAATCCTGTATTGATGGTCAATCCTCATACAAGATTGGATTTAAATAAAATAAACAATTTGGCAGAACATTGATGAAAAGAGATAGATTGAATAGAACCGATCTTGCATGTCGCATGCATATTCTCTCTAGGCCCGTAGGTGCATGTGCCCTGTTGGGAGACGACCGACCAGGTGAATCAGCTCCCAATCCTAACCTCCGAGTGCCCGGACAGCCGGGCTCGCGCGATGGGTCGCCGCCAAGCAAAACGAACCCTTTCGCTCTGATCTTGAATCTCCGAATTACTACTCGGAACGTTGCATATCAAAAACATGACGGGAAATCATTAGGTACAAATTAAATAATCAACTAATAAAACGATCAATGAGAGAGATGAGATCAGATTAGGGAAATCATCTGCCCGCTGTGGCCGCGTGCAGCTGAGCGTGCATGGTGAAGATGAATTCCGCCGACGCGCGTCGTCAAGGATGAATCAACCAGATGTGATCTGGCAGTTGTTGACTGAGGGATCTCGCCCGGATTATCACCCTCCAAGTATCGCTAGCCCCACGGTGGGCACCAACTGTCGTGGTATTGCACGGCAGATGGTACTGGGGGTAGCTTACGTAGAGGGAGCAAGACGACGTAGGAGAATCCGGGAGCGAGCTTGGCACACGATGTACCCAGGTTCACGTCCCCTTGATGGAGGATCGCTACGTCCTGCTATCAATCCAGTATGAGTATAGATTGGTTTACATGGGAGCCGCCGTAGGCGGAGGGAGATACTAAATCTAATATGATGTGGGAGAGGATGCCCCATGGGGGTGCCGCTGGTGGCTTTATATATGCAGCCAGTTAGGGTTTACAAGTATTTGGTGGGCTTTGTATTGAAGTCGCCGTCTTGGGACTCCAGTCGGCGCCACTCGTCTGGGTCCAGTATGCGCCAGTCATCGTATTCGGCAAGTCGACCCGCTCAGGGATCGACGATCCAGCTGGCGATTCCTCTTCATGGGTATACCCCGATTGGTATTCCCCCATCACTTGGAAACTAGAGGCATGAACCCACTATCGAGCATAAATACCCCCTCTTGGAGTCACTAGCAACTACTTGGCCAAGATAGCTACTAACAACGGAGAGCATGCAAGATCACAAACAACACAGACATGATAGAATCAAATAGACAAAACCATTAATCAATCTGACATAGTAATCTCAATATCCATCAGATCCCCGCAAATACAACATGCATGATTACAAATAGATTAGATCTTGATCATGAACGGAGCTCACAAGATCTATACATGAAAGAACAAGGAGGAGATATAACCATCTAGCTACTACATGGACCCGTAGTCCAAGGTGGAACTACTCACGCTTCATACCGGAGGCTGGCATGATGAAGAAGAAGGCCTCCAGGATGATCTCCCCTCTGGCAGGGTGCCGAGAAGAACTTCAGATCCCCCGATCTAGGGACGATGGTGGTGGCGGCTACAGAAGGTTTCGTGGAGTTTTTATTAGGTGTCTAGGGTTTCTGCAATGGGGGTTTCTTATAGGCGAAGGGGCGAGCCAGGAGGGCCACCAGGGGGACCACACCCTACCCAGGCGCGGGGTGGGCCCACCCACGCCTAGGGGGGTCTGGCTGCCATGTGGCGCCCCTCTGTCTTGTCTTCTAGCTTCGTGTCGCCCACAGTAAAATATTGACTTTGGCTTTTCTCTCGTCAAATTCCGAGAATATTGATTTTCTGCCTTTCTGGAACCAAAAACATAAGAAAACAGGCAACTGGCACTGTGGCAACTTGTTAATAGGTTAGTTCTAGGAAAGATATAAAAAACACCTCAAAGTGTAGACAAGGCAAAGCAAAGTAGATACTTAACAAGCATGGAACATCGAAAATTATAGATACGTTTCCGACGTATTAGCGAAGAGGTGAGGCAGGGGCACTAGGGGGCCCACACCCTGCCCAGGCGCGGGACCACCTAGGTCGCGCCTAGGGGTGTTGTGGCCACCTTGTGGCACCCCTCCATCTCGTACTCCAGCTTCGTGTTGCCCACGGTAAAATATTGACTTTGGCTTTTGTCCCATCCAATTCCAAGAATATTGATCTTCTGCCTTTCTGGAACCAAAAACAGAAGAAAATAGGCAACTAGCACTGTGGCAACTTATTAATAGGTTAGTACCAGAAAACATATAAAAATACCTCAAAGTAAATACAAAGCAAAGCAAAGTAGATACTAAACAAGCATGGAGCATCAAAAATTATAGATACGTTTCCGACGTATCAAGCATCCCCAAGCTTAACTCCTGCTCGTCCTCGAGTAGGTAAGTGATAAAAATAATAATTTTTGAGGTGACATGCACCATCAAAACCAAGATCAAACCATTTGCAAGCATTGAAATCTAGGATCAAAGAACTCTAAACATGTGCATGGAAGATGGAGTTCTAACAATAAGAAAAAGTAACTATGCATGTAACATGAAAGGCTACAAACAAAGATCATGAATAACATGCATTGAAAAATGTTTGTTTGTTTCACATAAAGAAAACATGGCATAGTGGCATTCAGCTTGTCCCTCATAGAGAGGCAAATAGATGCATAGGACACCTCCAAAGTTCATAAGAGTGACTAGATACAAATAGCATAAGAACAAGAAATATCACAATATGCATCAATCAATAAGCTTTGGGACACTGCACACAGAATGGAAACTATGCTCTCTTAATGGTGCCTAAAGGTAGAAGGTGGAGACTCAATATAATAGTGAAAGAAAGGCCCTTCATAAAGGGAAGCAGGTATTTCAAGTTTCAAAAAGAGCTTCCAAAAATTATGGGACTTGTTAGCTTTCATCCCTCATTGCCCCTATCATAAGAATCTTGAAGTGATTAAGGTTAAAGTGAACAAAGATGGAGTATATGCTTGACAAAGTATAAGTTGGCAATCTCATGTCCCTTGAATACGAGGGCCACACCTCATGCTACACAACTTCAGTCACCTATAAGTTCTTATCATAGTAAGTACATGTGTATCATAGAGAACCGCCAACGGGGTACCCGTTGCACATGGTACAGGAGCAATCCCATAACCAAAATTACAAGGCAAGCAGACAATGAGCATCTTAGCAATCTTTTTATTTACTATGTGCATAGCTTTTTATTGAGGATGCTTCACAGAATACTCATTATGGTGATGCTGCAAGTTTCCACCATGATTAGGCATGGCTTAGGCTAGCGGCCTAGGCTTTTCTATAACACAAAATACATAACTCCATGTACTTACAAGCTCCCTCTTTATTTCACACCGGTGACATCCATAGAGAAAAGAGCATGATATCAACTGTGTACAAAGTACAAGTGCAATGTTGAAAACGTTCCCCATGTCAGCATGGTTCTACTAATTCCAACGTATAAGTGCAAGAATATACAACACAGATGACACAATGGTTCAAGTTTATTAGGGGCAAGGAATATAAAGTGTGCCATCAAATTCGTGAGGGCTTTAATCACTAAGTTTTCACATAACAATATACTTTTTAAATGGAAGATAGCTGAAAACAAGAATATACTTGGAATGATATAACACACCATGAATAGGAGTTTATAGTGGACACTTTGGAATAACTTGGTTTCTTGGGAGTTGGAAGCATGAGTAGTGCTTACTCATACAAGTGGAGGGTAGCAAAAGACTGGGAGCAACCAACTAAGAGAGCAATAATGACCATAATCATGCAGAGCGACAAAACATTACTAATCAAAGCATAGAGTGGTACTACAAGTCAAGTACTAAATGATCATAGAGGCTATGGTGACTTGTTCATAGTCATAACATGGTGTGAGCATGTGCCAATTCAACCCAAACAAAACATCAAAGAAGAATACCACAATACTATGCTTTTGTATGCTAAAACAACGCACGATTCTTTCAAGGCACACTACGCAATCCCATTTTTTTGGAACAAGACATTCTACAACAATAATCACTAAGCATAAGGTCAAAACAACACCTAGCATGTCATGCTAAAGTCTAAGTGACAGTCAATGCAAGCTCCTCTTGCACTTCCAAGCAAGAACTTTCTACTCCTTTCAAACACCAAGCAACCTATTTGAAACAACACAGCGAGAACGGGGGTTCAAACTACTTTATTCAAGAAAAATGAACAAACTAAGCAAACCAAACAAAAACTAAGATGCTCCAAGAACAACACAATAGTGCATGAAACAATAAAAACAAAGTGTCTAGACAGACCTGAGATTTTTATCGATGAAGAAGGGGATGCCTTGGGCATCCCCAAGCTTTGGCGCTTTTACATCTTGGATATTTCTTGGGGTGACACCGGGGTGGCATCCCCAAGCTTCAGCTTTTGTCCATTCTTCATCTCATTACATCATTCTCCCTCTACACCTGAATTTTTTCCTTCATACAAAACTTCACACAATCTTCATTAGCAACATTAGTTTATTCAAAAGATAATATACCTTTGGGTTTAGCTTTGGAACAGCAAAACTTTTCACTAAATACACAAGCTACTATAGAAACTCCTTCACAAAGCTTAATTCCCCAAAAGAGAACTCAAAAAGGGATCAATAAGAAACAAATGCTAATAATGGCAGAAATCTGTCAAAACAGACCAGCAGGTAGAAACCGATTTTTTCGAAAATATTCTTTTGCTCAAATAAAAAAGTGTTGAAATAACGAAAGTTATCTAACATACTGGGGGATTTATTCGTAAATTTTAGCTCAATCCGACTTACAGAGACTCCTCACGAATTTTTATGGTGGAGGATATAAATCTGTTTAGGGACAACAACTCCCCAAATCTTACTTCCCTCTCATTAGAGGTCATTCTTGGCACAAAAAACCAAACAAAAAGGATAAGGAGAGGTCATTACTGAAGTAATAACTTTAGAGACTCAAGGAAGCTCTTGGGTTATCTCCCAACAAGTACTTTTCTTTAACGCCTTTAAGTTAGGCACAAGAAGCAAGAAATCAAGTATTTTCAAATGAGGAAGCATTAACATCAAACCTTGCTTTCAAAGGAGGAGCAGAAAGCAAGTTCTCTCTCCTCATAGGGAAGTGTTCAATACCTTTCTTGAATGGAAATTGATATTTAATTATGTCTTCTTTCATATCAATGATGGCACCAACAATTCTAAGAAAAGGTCTTCCCAAAGTAATTGGACAAGAAGCATTGTATTCAACATCCAAAAAATAGAAATCAACAGGGACATAAGCATTGTTAACCATAATGAGAACATCATTAACACTCCCCATGAGTTTCTTCTTAGCATTATCATTAAGTGGGACATCCAAATAACAATCAAGCATTTTATAAATCTTCCTAGGCATAATAGAGACACTAGAACCAAGATCACATGAAGCTTTGAGATCAAAGTCATTCACTTGTATATTAATGATGGGTTCCCAACTATCTTATACTTTCCTGGGAATAGAAGATTTGTGTTTTAACTTCTCTTTCTTAATCTTAACAAAAGCATCTGTAATGTGTTTGGTGAAAGCAACATGCATATCACTAGCATCAGGACTTCTAGCAAGCTTTTGCAGGAACATAATCACTTCAGAAATATTGCAACCATCTATATCAAAATAAAACTTAGCATCACTAGAAGTAGACTCATTAGGCTTAGGCATTTTAGGAGGAGGAATAGGGACTTCTTGTGGTTTAGTGGTATCCATTCTAGTGATGGTGCACACACTATTGTTTCTATCAATTTCATCTTCCCTTTCTGACTTAGCATGAAGTTGGGCTAACAGTCTAACATTTTAATCAATAGTAACTTGTATGGCATGAGTAGCAGCAAAGCACTTTCCATGGTTTTAGGTTTAGCAGCCATTTTATTAATCAAAGAGGAATGTGCTTCAGACAGGGAGGAAATATTTTTCTCAACAGTTAACAACTTTTCCTCCATAGTTTTGTTGAAAGCGGTTTATTTACTAATAAAGTATTTGAGCATGACATCAAGTTCAGAGGGGGCACTTCTAGCATTGTTGTAGGAGTTTCCATAGGAATTGCCATTATTAGGAGGATAATGCCTATAATTGTTGTTGCTACCAAAATTATTCCTATAGGCATTGTTGTTGAAATTGTTGTTTCTAATGAATTTCACATCAACTTTCTCTTATTGAGCAACCAAAGAGGCTAAGGGAACATTATTTGGATCTAAAGGAGCTTTCCCATTAACATGCATAGCCATAATAACATCAATCTTATCACTCAAAGAGGAGGTTTCTTCAACATAATTTACCTTCTTACCATGTGGAGCTCTCTCAGTGTGCCATTCAGAGTAATTAACCATCATATTATCAAGGAGTTTTGTTGAAGCAACCAAAGTGATGACCATAAAGGTTCCTCCAGCAGCTGAATCCAACAGGTTTCTTGAAGAGAAGTTCAAACCTGCATAAAAAGTCTGGATAATTATCCAAGCAGTGAGTCCATGAGTGGGACAATTCTTAACCAAAGACTTCATTCTTTCCCAAGCTTGAGCAACATGTTCATTATCAAGTTGTTTAAATTTCATAATGTCACTTCTCATAGATATAATCTTAGCAGGAGGGTAGTACTTTCCAATAAAAGCATCCTTGCACTTAATCCAAGAATCAATACTATTTCTAGGCAAGGATAACAACCATTCTTTAGCTTTTCCTCTCAAGGAGAAATGAAACAACTTGAGCTTAATAATATCTCCATCTACATCCTTATACTTCTGTATCTCACAAAGTTCAACAAAGTTATTGAGATGGGCAACAACATCATCAGAACTAGCATTAGAAAATTGCTCTCTCATCACAAGATTCAACAAAGCAGGCTTAATTTCATAAAAGGTATCATCAGGAGCATGTGGATCAATAGGAGTGCTAAGGAAATCATTGTTGTTTGTGCTAGTGAAGTCACACAACTTGGTGTTCTCAGCAGAGTTCATTTTGGCAAAGTGGAGCAAGCCAAAAACAGCAGCAGCAGCTAGAGCAGGAACTAATTTTTTTGTGTTTTTGAATAAAGAAAGCAAACCAAACTAAACTATTTTTTTTGAGTTTTTGATAAAAAGAGGAAAATAAAACCAAGAAAAAGAAACCAAGCAAACTAAAAACAAAGTAAAGAGAAAGGTTGAGGAGGACTCCCCTTGTGAAGACGTCCTTAGCCTCCCCGGCAACGGCGCCAGAAAGACTTGATGGCGCCCGGTTTGTCGTGGTATGCTTTGTTGGAAACCCTAAGAGCAAGGTGTGAAGAGCACTTCAGCAAGTTTCCCTCAGTAAGAAACCGAGGTTATCAAACCAGTAGGAGGAAGGAAACGTCTCAAAGGTGTTGCAAGCAACGTGGAAACCTGCACAACACAAACTCAAGACTTTTCCCCAATGAAATAGTAAGGTTGTCAAGCTCACCGGTTTACTGTAACAAAGGATTAACTGTATGGTGTGGAAGGTGATGATGGTTTGCAGCAAGTAAACAAGTAACAGTGGAAGATGTGTCAATGGTAAAGATTGGACCGGGGTCCATAGTTCACTATAGGTGCTCTCCTTAGATAAACAACATGGCATGAAGGGTAAACAGATTACAGCAGGGAAATTGACAGGAACTGAGCAAGGCATAACAATGCAATACTAGACAAAAAGATCCTACAAGATTCGATTGGGCAATACAACAATATACATAGACCGCCATCCAACTGCATCTATGACTAGAAGTCCACCTTCAGGTTATCATCCGAACCCTCTCTAGTATTAAGTTGCAAGCAACAGACAACTGCTTTAAGCAAAGTGTGTAAGGTAAACAATCCACTTGTTCCGTGAACAAGAGACCGTTGTTTTCTCCCTAGTGGAAAGCGCACATCTACAACCGAAGATATTTCTGCCACTTCCCTTGGAAAATAGAGGCATGAACCCACTATCGAGCATAAATACCCCCTCTTGGAGTCACTAGCAACTACTTGGTCAAGATAGCTACTAACAACAGGCGAGGCAGGGGGCCGCCAGGGGGCCCACACCTTGCCTAGGCGTGGGCCCACCTAGTCCGCACCTGGGGGGGTGGCCACCTTGTGGCGCCCCTCCGTCTCGTACTCCGGCTTCGTGTTGCCCATGGTAAAATATTGACTTTGGCTTTTGTCCCGTCCAATTCCGAGAATATTGATTTTCTGCCTTTCTGGAACCAAAAACAGAAGAAAACAGGCAACTGGCACTGTGACAACTTGTTAATAGGTTAGTACCATAAAACATATAAAATACCTCAAAGTAAAGACAAAGCAAAGCAAAGTAGATACTAAACAAGCATGGAGAATCAAAAATTATAGATATGTTTCCGACGTATCAAAATCACCAACCTGTTTAATACTTGGTGTGAGATGTGCTTGTTGATCTATTGCTAGCTAAAATTCCTGAACTTGGATGAGAAAGTGCTCTAGTGGTATTGATTTGGGTTGGTGGTTCTATGGTTAATGGTGGTGATTGTGTTTATAACTCCTGTTGATCCATGTTATACATGTGCTGTGAGTTTGATTTAAGCTACTAAGGATGCTTTACTAAATTTGATGCTTCAATCTGGATGATTGAATCATCCCAGGCCTTTGTGCTAAATTTGTATAATGAAATTATGATGTTTTGGACTCAATGGTGTTAAACTTAATGATCTAGAACCTATTGTGGTAGTTCCATTGATGGAAACTATATGATTTCTAGTTCACTAACTAGAAAAATGATTTTAAAGAGTTGCCCACTTCATATAGATAAAAAAATGATGTACTTGTTGTTGTGTTTTCCTTAACCTGGACTAATGTCTTAGGCTTGGCTGTATTGGAGGGTATTCCATATCTTGGTTTACTGGACTTTTACTTCAATGAGATGATTTGATTAGTTTCTATCAATCTTGATAACAGAAAACTAGTAAGATATGATTCCCGAATTCTTTACTAGGAAAATGATTTAAAGTTCACTCTCTGATTATTTGCAGAAGATTTTGTGAATACAACAATGGCTAGTGATCTTTTAAATATTGCTATTACTGCTCCCCATTAGTTCATATATGATGAACTAGAGGTTTGGAATTACAGAATTGCCCTGTCCACTTAAGTATAGTTTTAGTTCATGGACACATGATTACACAAAACTGATGGCTTAAACTTAGATCAAGAAAGTGGTGATTTTAAGCCTAGTAACTAATGTAACGCTAGTTAGAATGAATATAAACTCTGTGGTACTTCCTTGGGAGATGCAAAAATTTATACTTGTCTAACTAGCTTGAGTGTTGTAGTGGATTAAGATGTTTTAAGCTGCTAGATCTTTGTAAAGCGAAATGATGGTCACAGGTTTTTAAACCATTCTTGATGGAAATTGATGAGTATAAATGGTGTGATTGATTTTTAATTGGTACATTCTCCAATCCAAGGAATTTATAACTGAAACTTGTGTTCAGTTCATTGCACTAGTGCAACTTGCTTAGCTAGAATTGTTTTAAGAGGAATTCGGTTATAATTTCTTGTGAGATTTTGTTTACTTGTGGCAAGTGATTTGAGCAATCTGATTAACCATATGTCCTCTATGTTGATGATTTACTGCTGCTATGCCTCATAAGAGTGTACACAATAGTGATCCATCACCATCCAATTGGCTGTGTAGGTATTTCACTTTTTATGATCTACACCATAAAAATGATGCCAGGACCCTCCTTTACCAATGATGCACACAAGATGAGGCCATGATTTGGATAGGAACATATATTGACTTGTGTTTTCCCCTTTTTGGCTCTATGATGAGATTCACATAACATTTTTATGTGGATCTGAGAGCTCCCCCTCTCCAGAACCTTTTCTAAGATAATTGATAAGAACATAGGCTATATATGGTTATGGAGATAATCACCTGTAGTTGTGTGGAGGCTGCACTTGATAGAGATCTAGTTCAATTGCTGATGTATCTTGATACCATGCTCACCTCTCCTTCTACTACTTCATCCACTACAACAGCTATAGCCTGGCCTTCTCCACCTTGTCCTTGCCATTGGAGGGCTTCTTGAAGCAACCATGGTGCAAGTGATGTGGTGGTGATCTGGGTGAGTCTTATGGTGTTATGAGAACAGTTTGTTCTTGAGGTGTGATAAACAGAAAGGGAATAAGAAGATGGTTGTTGTGCTAACTAGTAGTACTAGTGAGTGCTACGGTTGTGCTCTCCCTTTTGTGCTCCATGTGAAGATTCCTGTGTCGACAACACATTAGTTGCATGTTGTGACAATGTTGCTGTTAAGTGGGACCCTTGGGATTGAAGTTTCAATAGACAGATATATATTGGGATGGATCATCTCGGCCGGTTTGCTATTATCTAAAGTTTGGCTTTATTTTTATGTTGCCAAATAGAATGGATTCCTTTACTATTCTTCCAAGGTGAAACTTGCCCCTGTCAAAGGCTAAGGATGTGGTACTAAGGCCACTAAGATTTTAAAAGAACAGATACCACATTTGATGCAATTTGCCCCTTTATTTGAAATTGCTTAGTGGTGTAATATGAACAGTGAATCTCACTGTCTAAAACTGAGAGCAATCCAATTGACACTAATTCATTTTCTTTATTTTAGTTTATTGTTTTGTTTGCAGGTACAAGAATTTCAAAGAAGATCAAGAATACTTAGATTAGGATCAGTGTAGTCTTTTCCTTTTATTTCTTTTGTAATCTTTTTCTTTCCCTTCTTGTAAGAACACTATAAAATCTATTTATTATTCAATAAAGTTTACTTGTTTTATTTTTCTTTTATAATTCATTTGCAAAGACAATGTAATATATATTTTCTAATAATAAATAATTCTTTTTATTTATTTCATTAATGTAATTCCTTTTTCTATTTAATTTTTTTGTAGTAATTTACTTTTATTCTTTTATTGTAAAAGGACAATGTAATACTATATGGATATATGTATTAGTAAATAATCCTTTATATTATTATTGTAGTCATTTCAAATTCTTTTTTAGATTCAATTTTATTAATTGAATATTCAAATTTGAATTTCCTTCCCCTCAAACACAAAAGATACAAGAGGGGTCGTGCCGAAATCCATCGCACTTGTACTGATGTTTCTATTAGAACAAGAGAGACCTCGATCCCTCTATAGATCTTTTTGTTTTGCGCAAAAATTCCTCGGATTTTGTTATGCATGAATGCAATGCACACATATGTGGATTCACTATTTCTAGGTGCTAATCCTAGGACGTTACAATACCCTTATTGATTAATCATGAATTAATATTACACATATTTCTAGGACTTGGGATTCGGCTTCTGTCAAACTCCGTCTATACATCATACTATCAACATGCAACGGTGACAAACTTATGCATCCCCCAACATATGTGTGCACTCATATGTTAGTGCATCAAGATCATAATAGACGACAACATATACTTGTATGCAACAAAAACAAACTAGATCACAATTGCCATGAACAATCACTACTCAAACTTAGACATAGATACAATAGATCATGGGAAAATAATAGATTGTACCACACATCATGTTTGCCAAGAGATTACAGTAGGAATTATGATGAGGTGTTGTAGATGATGATGTGTTGTAGATGATGATGTGTAGGTGCCTCTCCAAGGGGGAGAGGCGGCGGCCACGGCGCCCGCGGCCAAGGAGGCGGGGCGCACGCAGCCTGGCGGCTGCCCTTGAGGGCAGCGCCCCCTTGGCCCTTCTTCTTTATTGGAGATGGTGCAGAAATGGAGGAGTTTATACCCCTCCTTGGGGGCTGCCAAGTAGAGGAAATTTCATGGCTATGGGTGGATGCCTCCAAAAATAGTATTTCCCCTCAATATATAGTGGTAGAGGCTTCACGGGGACCATCAGATCAAAACTCTTGTATCCAAGGGCTCTTGGGAACCTCTAGAACCTTCATGATGACTCCTAAAAGGACCCCTAAGTCTCTAAATTCATGTCTTGGACGAATTTATCTCATATGGAAAGAGTTTTAGTCAACTATGTCAACAACTTTCGGAATCCTAAAACTACTTATGTATCCTTTACTAATCGGGGATTTTCTGGAGCGTTAGGACTCCGTTTTAGACGATTTTTTACTCTAAATCGTACATCTTGAAATTTCCCACAACTTTAATGGTGATCACTTTTTCATTTGACATTATATTCAATCTATGCCGAGTCAATCTGTGAAAAGTGATCAGCATGACAGATTTCAGGAAACTCCAAATCTTGCCATATTCAGCGATTTTCTTCCATATTTATCTTTTTCCTACACAACAAAGTGTAAATCAAAAACTTGTGCATATTAGTAGGTTAGTCCCAATAAATATAATAAAGTTGCAAAATAATAACCATTTTAGCATAATAAACTAAAAAGTTCATGTATGCATTTTACATGCATCACTCTCCAGACAGGTGTTTTCCTCCATCTAAATGGCGTGAAATTCACCCACCAGCTCATGTTTTCACAGGCATACTTGGCCTATGAACTACGCTCTCAGCTGATCCTCCATCGCATATGGGTCAAGATCGCCCATGAGAGGGTGCAGTTCATCCACCATTCTATAATGCCTGATTAGATGAATGAACATGGACATGTCACAATAAAAATAGTGGCCAGCCCGCTGTTGTGGGGTCTCTATATCATCATGTAGTTGCTCCAAATCTATATTGTAGCTATGTAGTCTACCACGTCATTTTTGGAAAGGAGAGAGTTCAGGTGCACTAGCCAATTCGGGAAATTTGATCCATCTAACTTAAGTTTCTTGGCAGCTACCCAATCAGCAACATCAAAATAGGCTTGGCGGTCGACCATCTACTACATTTAAAATTACAAAGGTTTTTTAGACTGAGTTTATGAAAATATGAGTTCAAACAACTCCACTAGAAAACATCCCCAAAGAATGTCTTAGTGATTACACGATCCTAATTCACTACACCACCCCCGATCATCATGGCCTGCGATATAGTTGCAAAGGTGGACGTCAACACGTCAATCACATCATTCATGTGACTTGTGCTCGATCTTTTGATCATCGTGTTCCGAGGCCATATCTGTACATGCTAGGCTCGCCAATTCTAACTCGTGTGTATTGCGGCACAACATGGATTACACCCATCGTATGTGAACACAGTTATGTCTGACACCCGATCGTCACGGCCTGCCTCATAACGGAGAACTTTATTTATGATGGACATACAAGGGGAACACTATCATTGGAATTATGACCATATTATTAATGCTAACATCGAGTATCTAATACTTAGCACACAACAAGATACACATAACCAAATACATCAAATGTAAGTGCGATGCGATATGGTTCTTCGCGCTGTGATCTCCATCTGGTGCCTCCGGGTCTGGCGCCAGGGTGCCGGCGACTACGACATGTAGTCCACCACAATGATGATCGTTACTACTACTTAGCAATAGAAAGTAAACTACTTTACCTTAACTATGACCATATCACATCACAATGCCCCTACAAAACAAAGTTAGATGTCTCTACTTTATCTTTGCATGTTTTACGTGGATGTTAGGTCTTTCGCGCAAGAACCGTTCTTACTATGAACTTCAACCACAATGTTGATTAGATAATTGTTTCTACTACGCCTCTTTTGGGGCCCTCTTTTGTAAACGTTATATCAACTATTGAGAGAGAAACAGACACCCTCTAGCCACTTATATGGAACAACCCGTATGTCGAGCGTGAAACCAGTCTCGTGTAAGAGTATGCCTAAGGTCGATCTGGGACGCTTCATCAATCAATACCGCGATATAAACAAGTACACGTAGGGGTAACAATTAAAGAATCAATGCCCACACATTATAACTCATGTGTTCTTCCCGTACTATAGGTACTACGCATAGATCGACTCTAATACCACTGAAGGGGTACGAGGGAAGAAAACAAAAAAATTCCTACGAATGAAACCCTAATGCCAGAATCTATCTACTAGTAATATAGTAATGGGAGAGGATATGGTATTCATACCTTTGAATACCAATCACGGTTAACGTACCGCGAGGAACATGGTTGATGTAGTTGTTCTGATGCTGACCTCGAGGTCACGAAGTCCAACGGCCCAGAAAAATCCTAGCGCCGAAAGCATGGTGCCTCCCGAGGGAGTCACACACATACGATGCTTGACAACAACTCCCGCTTCTCCCCAATCCAGCCAAGATTATGAAAGTAGATCTTCTGGCTCCAAATCTTGTAGAACGACGGTGCTTCGCGGTGAAAAACTCATCGCTCGCACAAACCTAACAAGGGGGGCACAGTGGCAAGAAAAAGAAGACATAGGCTACATAGGCCTTCTCTTTATTTTATTGTGTGTTTTAATCCTCCTATGGGCATCTCTATATATAGGCGGAGGGCGGGGCTCCCTCCTCCTTAGGTGCCCCATGTGGGACTAAAAAATAGGTGAAAAGGGAAAAATCACGAACTCCAGCCGGCTACGCTCCAGGTGGTGGCCGGGTGGGCCACCAACCGCATTGGTCTAGCCAGCAGGAGGCCACAGCGGCAGGAGAGGCAACAGCGGCGTGGGACGGGTGGGCCGTCTTCCCACTCCGTGGCCTAGAAGCCGAGCGGTGGTGGTGCGAGAGCCCGGGTTGGCCGGTTGCTCGCCCTGCGGCATAGCGCCCCGCGCGACCCAGCTCGCGGCTGGCGGCAGCTAGCGCCCGGGTGAGCTGGATATCCCTCACGGCGCAGCAGCTCCCGCGCACGGCTGCAGCGAAGCATACTAGCTGCCGCCCATGGGAGGTGACAGCTATCTGCCACCCATGCATGTGGGCTGGTCAAACCAGCCCTGTTGTTGTTGTTTTCTTTTGCCTTTTCTCGTGGTTCCTTTTTAGGTAAAAATCACTCCATGGTTTTTGCCTAATTAGAAAGATGCCTTTATTAATCTTTATTTAAATATTTATTTAGAACATATTAATGCAAAATTAACATATAATAAATATATATTTAAATCACCATTTATCCTAATCTCCTTTCAGTCCCTTTTACTTTATTCTTTCTCTGAACACCTTCGGACCTCTCTAGAACATTTTTGGTTTCTCTCTTATCTTTTCTTCAGTGATTATGAATGAGCCATTAACAATCTTTGAGCTTCGCCAAGCCCTTAAGCATGCTACCCAATGGTTCAGGAACACTCCATACATGATCAAGACTCCTCTCTAACCAATGATCAATAGTAGGACCTGGATGCCCATGATGACCACCTGTGCATTCCACGAAACTTGTCGTTGAACCATTAACGCTATGTCTTATTTCGGTTGTCTCTTTGATACTTGTATTGTGAGGATTGATCAATGATATCACCATGTTAGGTTTAACCTTGTTACCGACAATAGCTCTGATAAGTATATTCCTCGTGACCTAGTCACACGCTGCACAACTTATGGACATAACTTATCTGAGTGGGCTCAGAGTATCTTCCGTCACACGGATGGACAAATCCTTCTCTTGACACATACATCTCTACATGTTCCTCTGTGACACCCCCGGTATTAGGGCTAAACAAATCCTATACCTCCTTCTGATATAAGCCTAACCTAAATCTCGAAAGCGTACAGAGGGAGAATTGATAACACAACAGTGACCCTACGACCCAAAAATTATTACAGCAAGCTCATAACTGAGCGAAGAACCAAAAATATTACAAGCAGAGGTCACTGACCTTAAACATCAAACAACGGAAGGAAAATTATGCTATTAAGTATAGCAATCTTAAAAAATGGCCTAAGAGGCCTGAAGCATAACGATGACGTCCAATCCATAGTTCCATACTGCCGACTGGGAATCCCAAGCTACTAGTCGATGTCGATGCCGTACAGAACTCATCTTCTATGGTAACACTTGCTCTACTGCAAAAGTATCAATGAAGCAAGGTGAGTACATGGTGTACTCCGCAAGACTTATGGCTGGTGGAGTCATTTTTGCATAAAGCCATCTTTGTTTTGTAAAACAAGAGGGAGAAGAATCTCGATTAATCAGAATATTTTAAAAGGGGATAAGAGAGCGGTAACTCTAGATTTGATCATCTTTTGATATCCACCGAATCATCATCAGCTGAACCTACCTAGGATCATCCCCTCGTACCCATGAGGAAGCATCCTTAAGCACATGTTGATCAACTTGCCAAGTTTTACGATTAGGTTAAAGTTCTCTATGATCTTAGAATCTGGTCTCCAAGTTCGTCCATAACCGTGGACATGGATTTCAAAAAGATTTAACCTTGCAGGGGTGTATAACTTTACCCACACGTGCCAACTGATTCTTAATGCCACTATAGATTATCCCTCTTCCATGGAAGGCCGGCAGAGAGTGGTTGACCACGACCTTTAACTTGCTTTCGCCGAGACCATGAGTCACGCACTAGGGAGATGCCGCCGTAACGGGTCGAGTCCCGAAGTCGGTCCCTAATGATGTGAACATGGTTCAAGATTATGGATGCCGGGCATCTCTGGTTCCCTGCCACGCTTATCTACCTGTATGAATGCACCTCCTTCACCTCCTTCGAGAAGAGCCAGAATGCGTATGTCGAATGGAACACCCGAACTATGTGACTCATGGAATCTACTCGGCAAGTTAGTTGGTCGAGGGGGTTTCCAGGCCCCCGTGTGGCTGTACGCTCATCTTGGACCATAGGCAAGAACTCAGGTCCTAGTAGTGGCAGGTATGGTACTGCAAAAACCACAACCCACCGTGGCCTCCCATACCAGCCTTAGCATGTTTAACTTTCATCTCTGATCTTACCACATCATCATGTCATACTAGGTTCATTCGCAGCTCTGATTCATCAACCGGATGGACCAGTGGTAACAACTAAGCATGGCTACGCACAACATATATAATATCTCTAGCAAAACTTCACAATCTCAAACCCTAGTTATGCTAGGAGCAGTGGATCAGGGAATATAGACTTCAAAGGTAACATGCATCAGATAGGATTACTGCCTCTATCGATAAAAGACTTTGGAATCGTATGCACATGGCAATAATGAAATACTTTGAAAGCATAGGATTTATATGTATGTGTGGGGTTTTGCTTGACTTTGCCAGTTGATAACCAATAAGAAGATCTTTGTACATCTGGTACTTGACTTGATTATAGCTGGTCAAGTATTGGTCTTCGATCTTCAACGGTGTTGATCTCGGTCTTCGATCTTGATCTCGATATCGTACTCGACCGAAGAAGAACCAAACACCGGAAATAAAGGGAAATAATCAACACATGGCATCAATGCAATGCTCAATCAAGGATGATGATATGAAATGTTAATTTGTATTGAAATTGAAACCCTAAACATGCTCGACCATTTTAAATAGGGTCTGAGAGGTGCAAACCCTAAAATAGGGGGGTCCTCGGAATCACCTATGGGGTTCATTCTATTCTCCTAATTATACTTGCCATTAAAGTTGTTTAACAATGCATGATTATAATTTAGTTAGATAGATCTCATTTTTTTGAACATTTTGAAATATTATTTGTATTTTTCTGATTTAAAATGAATTAGTTATGAATTTCTCCATTTTTAATTCATTTTAAATCATTTTTAGAATATTACAAAATAATTTACATTTTGAAATTACCTTAACATTTTTATTAAAACATAAAACATTTCTGAATATGTTTATTTGACTTACAACAGGGGCCCACATGTCATATTTTCTTATTTACAGAAATGATTTATGGAAAGCATTTAAAATAAAAGAAAATAGGGAAATGACCTCATGCTGATGTCACGCTGACATAAGCAATGGAGGATCTCCCAGGCTGGGGTCAGGCGCGACGATTGCGCGCGTGCGGGGTAGCGAGGAAGGGCGTGTTCGACGTGGCTCTTCACGATGAGCCAAAAAGTGGTGGCGCCGCTGCTTTTACGTCACCGGAGGAGCTCCCGCGAGTAGCTTATGCAGCGGCACACGGAGGCGCACGGCGCAGAGGTAGCAGAGAGCGAGAGGGAGGGAACAAAGGGGTCTGCAAGGACTGCGAGCTCACCCTAAACGCGATGGTGGTGACGGAAAGGCCGGGGACGGCCGAACGGTGCCGAATCAACAATGGCAATGGCGACGGCCGACAGATGTGGGGTGGGGTCTTCCCAGCTTGCGTGCTTCGTCAGGGATGAAGAGGGCGGTGAGGCGCTTCTAGCAGTGGCCACGGCGTGGCACAGGGTGGCTGGAGACGGTGGGGCTCGCCGGTGAGGTCTGGGATAGGGTTCGGGCTAAAGGGGAAAACAACAGAGAGGGCGAGAGAGAGTGTGAGATGGGTATGGGGAGAGAGAGCATGACACGGCGGTTCTTATCCTCGCATCCGAGGGCGGCGGCGGCCATCGCAGCACGCGGGGGATCGACAGCGAGCGGCAAGACACGCAGCAGCTTCGCTGCATCCTTCTGGCAGAGGAAGAAGAAGGGGAAAAGAACAAAGCGGTATGCGGGACAGTGGAGGGCTGCGGCTGGGACGAGGTAGGCCGCGGCTGCTGTGCGCGAGCGGCGGGTAGGAGGGACAGGGAGATGGGACGGGCTAGAATAGGGTGCTGGCTCTGTTTTTCTTTCTGAAATTCTTTTCTCTTTATATTTTCTCAATTCCTATTTTTATTTTCAAACTAGATCTGTTTTGATATATTTTAAAATACCAGAGGTTTTACAACATATTGAAATACTAGAGGGGCCCTTTATCACCATTTGGGATCCAAATATTTTGAGGTTTTCAAAATTCCAAAAGCCATTTGAATTGATTTCAAAGAGAGAGGGGAAGCTAGGGTTTAGGGTTTTGTGATTATTTTCTTGCATGCATTTTAATGATGATGCTCATGAATGCACATTCAAACCCTAATGTCTATTTAGTAAAACTAGGGTTGTTACAATTCTATCCCCCTTAAAAGAACCTCGACCCGAGATTCCTAGGTAGGAAGATAGAAGGAACAGGGTTACACTAAACTTCAACGATCTTCTCGAAGAAGTTGATCCATGCCACCATGGCGAGTGGACGAAGCGCTTCATATTCTTCGAGGTGGCTACTCACACTAAGGAAGAGAGGGAATGACACAGAACCACAAACTGAGTATCTTATGGTCAACTCATGGATAGATGTTTCGCGAACATCTCTAAAGCTAACATACATGAAACACACCAATGTAATGGAGGAAATATAAGGAGAGGGTTTCAAGGTGACAAATAACTGGTCTTCATAAGGAGTGAGACCATGGAACTTGCATAAGAGGGTAAACTTCTAAGGAAAGGAGACTTCCAACAAATGGAAAAAATACACAGACTTCGAGAGGTAAACCTCTACTAAACAACTTAATAGAGATCTACATGTGGAAAAGATAGATACCAACAAAACCAAGCTGTTGAACTACTTTTGACACAGAAGGGTCATTCTTTGGGTCAATAGAAGGTCAATACATAAAGGTGTTTTGGTGGAGAGGACTCATAGGAGTCACAAGGAACATGTAACAAGGGAAACTATTTATTACCAAAATCATAGTTTCTCTTCGAACATGTGTATAGAGTGAGGAAGGAATTATTTATTCATCTAGGACTATCAAAATCCTTACCAAAGATCATGATATCAGTTTACACCACCAAGATGAATAGTTTAAAAGATTATTGATGACACAAGAATAATGAAACTTCATTCTCCGACTCCAAGTACTTGGCATAACAATACGCTTGCCATCATAAAAGGGTCTAGAGGATCGACCAAGAGACATTTAGCAACTCTACTTTAAATGTTCTGCTTAATGTTTTAGACACCGGTATCAGACTTCTGACAAGTCTTTAACCATTCATCAAGTAAAGGTCGAACTTCGGATACAAAGGAAACCATAAGTTCAACTCCTATAATAAAATATATAAGAAGCCTCATGAAGAGTGGTTGTTACTACTGATTCAATATAATGTGGAAATAGGTCTTCCGGCTAATTGTGACAACCATTATATCAATCTTGCCAGATGTATAGAGAGACCTATGTTAAAACCTTGAGGGACACCAACCATCATTGTTGTTTGAGATCCAGCTTTGGTTAGGTGGAGATATACTTCAGACTCAGCATATCTGAATAGAAAGTGTGCAACATTTACCGCAAAGGTAAATGAAGGGAATATGCCCTGAGAGGCAATAATAAAATGTTTATTATGTGTATTCCAAGTATATGATAGATGTTTATTTTGCATGCTATAATTGTATTAATACAGAAACGTTAATACATGTATGTTTAATAAACAAACAGAAAGTTCCTAGTTATGCCTCTCTCATAAACTAGTTCGTTGATTAACAAGATGATCACGGTTTCCTGATCATAGACATTGGATGTTGTTAATAACGAGATCACAACATTAGTGTAATGGTGTGATGAACATTCATCCGAAGTATAGCATTACGATCAAAGTCATTGAGTTTATATTTCTATAAACAAACTACGAAGTAATCCTAATCCTTAGACCATGAGATCATGCCAATCACTAACACCGGAAGAGTTTCTTGTTGACATCAAACGTCACTCCGTAACTAGGTGATTATAAAGATGGCTTCAAAGCTTCTAAAGTGTTATGTTGAGAATCATGGATCAAGAGTGGAATTTGTTCATCCCGATGACGGATAGATATGCTCTGGGCCCTCTCGGTGATATCACATTGGTTAGCTTGCAAGCAAGTGATTTGATCACTAGAATGTTATATCACGGGAACGAGAAAAGAGTGCATGTCAGTAACGAGATCAAACTAGGTATGGAGATACCGATGATCGAATCTCAGACATGTAATATATCGTGAAACAAAGGGATTAAGATTCAAGCGTAAAAGGTTCCAACGATCACAGGAAAGGTCATCGTTGAATGTGTGGGAGTCAGTATGGATCTCCAGGTCCCGCTACTGATTATTGATCAGAGAAGGGTCTCGATCATGTCCGCATTATTCGCGAACCGTAGGGTGACACACTTAAGGGACACTGGCATCCAGTTGGAGCAAATGTTTCATGCCAAAAGAATAAACAAGCGCATGAATTTATTTCACTAGATACCGAAACATGTTTTCGGGTGAAATTGCATAAAGTGGTTATGCATGCAAAATGGAATTCTAGCAAGGGGTTATTTGTGAATGTTTTTCATTAAAGTAATTGACAAAATTCTGAATAAAATAAAAGAGTTTTATTTAATGAGAGTTTGCATTAAATTTGGTGGAAATTTAATGGGAATTTGAGTGGACTTTTGAGTGGATAAAATTGAAGGGCCATTTTCTGAGTGGAGTGTCCACCCACATGAATGAAGGAGGGGAGGGGGCAGCCCCCATGGCTGGCGGCCACCCCCTTGGGTGCCCCCCCTCCTCCTATAAAAGGAGCCCCCCTCCTCACTTGTCTCTCACACCTCCTCGTGAAGGATCTCTCTCCCCCTCTAGAATTTATCCCCCATGGTCTCGGACTAGCGAGATACATGTTCCCGGTGGCTATTCGGCAAGAAAGGGTTGTGTTTCCGCTGCATCGCTGGAGCGAGGAGGCGGAGGTTGCCCGGTGTCTTGTACATGTGTGCGAGCACGGATGCGCTGCTGCTTTGCGGCGCTAGGACTTCCTCTTGATCTTGAGATCGGCAAGAGATCGTCTACATCAACCACGAGTTGAACTCGTTAAGCTTTGTCGGTCTTCAAGGGTATGTTCTCTACGGATATACATCCGCCCATTGTTTGTATCTAGTAGATAGATCTTGGTACATAGTTCCCATCGTAGGATTTTTTTGTTTTCTATGCTGTGAACCCTAGAGTAAAGTTACTAGATTATCAAGACATGGATCACAGTGTCAAGCTCCAAAAGATGAGATAGATTGCGGAACCCATGTGATAGGAAGTTATCAAAAGATAATTGCATCTACATGAATTGTTTGCAATGAAACACAACTGAATCATGTTTAGGAAACATTTAGGAGGATATCGAAGTTTTATTGGACTTCTTATCTTCCATGAAGTAATCAATCAGTGGCTTGGTGTGCTTGGAGGATCATCTCGAGATGTGAAGATATCAACCTACCACATCAGGAATACCTTGCACATGATTGACTAATTTGAAATGATTCCCGGAGAAACAATGATAACTCTACTCGAATCCACGGCGACATCTTTCAACAATTGCGCGTGAACTAGAGAGGGTCACTTCTAACATCCAGAACACATTCTTTGAGATGACTTGAGGATGGTTCTCAAAAGTTTCCAACATTAATGCCAACTGTTCCAAAGGAATATTTTCTAACCTGGAGAAGGTAAGGATGTCATTGATGGGCTTAATAACAAACTTATCTATACACTCCAAGAAGATGGACTCACATGTTGTATGAACAAGGCATATACATTAGTCAGACCAGAGGACATGAAGATGTAATTTAGGTGAAACATCACAAGTAGATACACTGACAGGATAGTCCTTGGAACTGAGTTTGATTTGACAATTTCCCAAACCAAATCAAAGGCAGGAAAGATAACATATCCCTAGAGGACATACTATCTTGCTTTAGCACGCACAAAACTAGACATCCCATTAAAGAGAACAAAGTTGGGTAGAACTTTTGTCTTACAACTCTCCAAGTTGTTGTTTAGGCTCAACCAACTTGTTTAGGGGTATCCAGTATGGATCCTTGGAGAAATGAGCGGTTTTAAAGAAATAGCTTACTCAAGAACCTGACAACACGGTCATGTGGTAACATGGCGATACTTCTAGTAGACATCTAGAATATCACGAACCACCGATATGTCACTTAGTTCGAGAGGAAACTTTCTTGGTAAGGCAAGATGACATAGTCTTAGAGGTTCGACACAAACCTAACTCTTTAACCGAAGAGGATGCACTAGAATAGCGGACTTGTTAGCACAATCATCATTTGCTTAGTGATAGGGTTAACTAATTATGCTAAGAATGACACAAATGTCCTTGAAGTTAAAAGCAATAAGAATTTCTAAAAGATCTCGAATGGCCACATTATTACGCACACGCAACATTCTTGGGCATAGACAACTCAAAGGAAAGGTGGGTAAATACGTGTAAGGCAATCACTTCATTAAGAGGATCATGAGACTCATCACGACCTCTTAGTATATAAAGAGTGTGATACTTTAGGGTAGAAAAGAACGTAAGCTAATCAATGCTTATTGATCTGTGGATTACAAAAAATTGACCTGGTCTTAGAAATGACGAGGTACTGGAGTTTGTTTCTCCTGACATCCCGAACTGGTTTTTCATGACGAACCACAAGAGTATCTTGCATCGGAAGACACCAATGCAAGTGTACTACTTGGCTACCGACTGGTAGACGAAGGTTGGAAAACAACAAAGAAGAAAGAACACACTCAGAATAGAATCCCGAGATGTAGATGCATAAGTCAACAATCTTCTGAAAACCAATGCATAGAAAGGAAGGTGTGGCAGAGTCACGAGCACAGATGTGAGACTCTCGAGGAGTACCCTTGTCGTGATCTATTTAGTTCCATTAAAGAACATCTGCCATAGCTAGTGGTAGGGGAATGTAGGGGTTCGTTGCATGGAAAACAAAAAATTTCTACCGCATACAAACAGACAAGCCAAGATCTATCTACTAGATTGTAGCAACGAGTCGATAGAATAACTCACCCTCGAAGATTCCAAAGTGTTTAACGAGAGCCGATTCTCGTGGGTGATGTAGTCGTACTCTTCCCGATCTCAAGATCGCGTAGACGATCCTTTCGGCGCTGCGTTCCGGCAGCGCTTCCGCAGTCGGTCACACGTTCGGTACTCGACGAAGACCTTCCTCTGCCTTATTCCAGCAGGCAGCAGAGGTTGTAGCACTCTCCTCGCGATTCCGGCAGCACGACGGCGTGGTACCGGAAGTAGAGGGGAGATCTCGCAGGGCTTCGCTTTAAGACGGAGCGAGTATGGTGGACTATGAGAGAGCCTCGGTGATCTAGGGTTTAGACACACCAATTAGAGGGAGCTAGGCCGGCGGCTAGGGCAACTAGAAGCCCCAACTCGGCGGCTTGGGAGAACCCTAGGGTGGCGACGACTATGGTGGGCGGCGGCTAGGGTTAGGGTTTAGAGGGGCAAGGTGTAGGTCTAGGAGGGGCAGCCCTGCCCCTCCTTATATAGGTGGGAGGGCGCGGACAAGGGGGGGGAGTCCCTCCCCAACTCGGCCTCCTTGGTCGGCGGTGGAGGGAGAGGGACTTCCTCCCCAAGTAGGTTTCCTACTCTCCCTCCACCAAACAAAATAGCCGTTTGACTTTTCAAATTGGCGTTTGACTTTTCAAACTAGGATTTGATTTATCCCTTTATTTTGTTCAGCGATGACACCTAGTACATGATGAAACCATTCCAACTTGTTATGACACATTCATGTACCCTTCCCCTCCGGAGTGCCGGACATTCTGGAACCTTCTAGGACATTCCCGATGAAAACACCGGAAGCATTCTCCAACCCCGAAACAGGACTTTCCTTATATGAATCTTATTCTCCGGACCATTCCGGATCTCCTCGTGATATCCCGGATCCCATCTGAGACTCCGAACAACATTCGGTCTCTTACTCATCATTCCATAACTACTCAACAACGTCGAATCCTTAAGTGTGTCTCCCTACGGTTCGTGAATTATGCGGACATGATCGAGACACTTCTCCGAACAATAACCAATAGAGGAATCTGGAAATTCATATGGCTCCCACATATTTCTACGATTACTTTGCGATCGAATTAACCACTTACATACGATACCAATTTCCCTTTGTCTCATGATAGTTTACTTATCCGAGGTTTTGATCGTCGGTATCTCTGCATACCTAGTTCAACCTCGTTACTGATAAGTACTCTTTTCTCGTTCCCGTGATATGTGATCCCTTGTGAGCCAGTCACATGCTTGCAAGCTAATTGGATGACATTCCATCGAGAGGGCCCAGAGTATATCTATCCATCATATGGATGGACAAATCCCACTCTTGATCCATGTGTCTCAACCAATACTTTCCGAACACTCAATGCCACCTTTATAGCCACCCAGTTACGGTGTGGTGTTTGATGTCATCAAAGCATCCTTCCAGTGATGGTGATAAGCATGATCTCATGGTCGAAGGAATTAGGTTACTATGTATCAGAAAGCATATAGAAATTGAACTATTAAAATGACTTGATCTTTATGCTACGCTTATCTATAGGAGTATGTCCATCATACCATTCTCCTAACGATATGATCTTGTTGTTAATAACATCTCAATGTTCATGATAGGGAAACCACAATCATTTATTAACCAACAAGCTAGTATTATAAAGAGGCTTTACTAGGGACTCTAACTTAGTTTACAAATCACACAAGTATTAATGTTTCCTTGATAATACTATTATAGCATGAATGTAAACATTTATCATAAACACAAAGATATAATAATAACTATATTTATTATTGCCTCTAGGGCATATCTCCAATAGTCTCCCACTTGCACTAGAGTCAACTAATCTAGATTACATGGTAATATACCGAACACCCATGGCAGTTTGGTGTTGGTCATGTTTTGCCCTCGGGAGAGGTTTAGTCAACATATCCGCCACATTCAGATCTGTGTGTACTTTGCAAATCTTTATGTCACCATCTTGGACATGTTCTCGAATAGCGTGAAAACGTAGCTTGATGTGCTTCAGCTTCTTGTGTGACCTTGGTTCTTGCGCATTGGCTATGGCACCCATGTTATCACAATAGATAGACATTGGGTCCAGCGCACTTGGAACCACACCGAGCTCTGTAATGAACTCTTTCATCCATATCGCTTCTTGTGAAGCCTCCGAAGCAGCTATGTATTCCGATTCAGTTGAAGATCTCGCCACAACGCTTTGCTTTGCACTCCTCCAGCTAACTGCTGCACCATTCAAAGTAAATACGTATCCAGATTGTGATTTAGAATCATCCGGATCGGTGTTCCAACTAGCATCGGTGTAACCATTAACAACGAGCTATTCAGCACCTCCATAAGAAAGAACCATATCCTTAGTTCTTCTCAAGTACTTAAGGATGTTTTTGACCGCTGTCCAATGATCCACTCCTGGATCACTTTGATATGTGCTAGTCAAACTAACAGCATATGAAATGTCGGGTCTAGTACATAGCATGGCATACATTAGAGATCCTATGACTGAGGCATCGGGAGTCTTACTCATCCTTTCTCTATCTTCTGCCGTTGTTGGACTTTGAGTTTTACTCAAGGTCGTATTGGGCAACATGGGCAAGAACCCTTTCTTGCTATCTTCCATTCCAAACCTCTTTAGAACTTTATCCAAATATGTACTTTGTGACAATGATATTAGGCATCTCGATCTATCTCTATAAATCTTTATGCCCAATATGTAAGCTGCTTCACCAAGATCTTTCATTGAAAAACTATTATTCAAATATTCCTTGACACTATTAAGAAGGTCTACATCATTCCCAATCAACAATATGTCATCTACATATAGTATTAAGAATGCTACAGAGCTCCCACTCACTTTCTTGTAAATATAAGCTTCTCCATAAGTTTGTATAAAACCAAAACTTTTGATTACCTTATCAAAACGTTGATTCCAACTTCGGGATGCTTGCTTCAATCCATAAATGGACCGTTGAAGTTTGCATACCTTGTTAGCATCCTTAGGATCGACAAAACCTTTGGGTTGCATCATATACAACTCTTCATCAATGTCTCCATTGAGGAATGCTGTTTTGACATCCATCTGCCATATCTCATAATCATAATATGCAGCGATTGCTAACATAATCCTCACAGACTTTAGCTTCGCTACAGGTGAGAAAGTCTCATCGTAGTCAACTCCTTGAATTTGTCGAAACCCTTTTGCGACAAGTTGAGCTTTATAGACAGTAACATTACCATCAGCATCTGTTGTCTTCTTGAAAATCCATTTGTTCTCGACAGCCTTCCGGCCATCTGGTAAGTCCATACTTGGTTTTCGTACATGGATCCAATCTCGGATTTCATGGCTTCTTGCCATTTATTGGAATCTGGGTTCATCATCGCTTCCTCATACGTCGCAGGGTCATCGGTGTTGTCCACCAACATGACACTCATAACGGGATCATACCAGTCAGGAGTGGTACGAGTTCTCGTTGACCTGCGAGGCTCTGTAGCAACTACAACCGAAGTTTCATGATCATCATCATTAGCTTCCTCTCTTATTGGTGCAGGCACCACAGGAACTTCTTCCGGTGCTGCGCTACTCGCAAGTTAGAGAGAAGGTTCGACAACCTCGTCGAGTTCTACTTTCCTTCCAGTCACTTCTTTCGAGAGAAATTCTTTCTCTAGAAAGGATCCATTCTTGGCAACGAAGATTTTGCCTTCGGATCTATGATAGAAGGTATACCCAATAGTTTCCTTTGGGTATCCTATGAAGACGCATTTTTCCGCTTTGGGTTCAAGCTTGTCCGGCTGTAACTTCTTTACATAGGCTTCGCAACCCCAAACTTTGAGGAACGACAATTTAGGTTTCTTCCCAAACCATAATTCATACGGTGTCGTTTCAACGGATTTAGATGGTGCCCTATTTAAAGTGAATGCGGCTGTTTCTAATGCATAACCCCAAAATGATAGCGGTAAATCTGTAAGTGACATCATAGAACGAACCATATCTAAGAGAGTTCGATTACGACGTTCAGACACACCATTACGCTGTGGTGTTCCCGGCGGTGTCAATTGTGAAAGTATTCCGCATTTCTTCAAATGCTGCCAAACTCGTAACTTAGATATTCACCTCCACGATCAGAACGTAGAAATTTAATCTTCTTGTTACGTTGATTCTCAACCTCACTTTGAAATTCCTTAAACTTCTAGAAAGTTTCGGACTTATGTTTCATGAAATAGATATACCCATATCTACTCAAGTCATCCGTGAAGGTAAGAACATAACGATAACCACCGCGCGATGCTACACTCATTGGACCACACACATTGGTATGTATGATTTCAATAAGTCCGTAGCTCGCTCCATCATACCAGAAAATGGAGTCTTAGTCATTTTACCCATCAGACATGCTTCGCATCTTTCAAGTGATTCGAAATCAAGTGATTCAAGAAGTCCATCGGAATGGAGTTTCTTCATACGCTTCACTCCAATGTGACCAAGACGACAGTGCCACATATAGGTTGAGTTATCGCTCGATTTCAAACGTTTAGCTTCAATGTTATTAATATGTGTATTTCCACTATCGAGATTCAATAAGAATAGACCATCTATCAAAGGTGCATGTGCATAAAACATATTACTCATATAAATCGAACAACCATTATTCTCGGACTTAAACAAGTAACCGTCTCGCAATAAACAAGATCCCGATATAATGTTCATGCTTAACGCAGGCACCAAATAACAATTATTTAAGTATAAAACTAATCCCGATGGTAGATGAAGAGGTAGCGTGCCGACCGCGATCACATCAACCTTTGATCCGTTTCCCACGCGCATCATCACCTCGTTCTTCGCTAGCTTCCGTTTATTCTGCAGCACCTGTTTCGAGTTACAAATATGAGCAACCGAACCAGTATCAAATACCCAGGCACTACTACGAGTACTAGTGAGATACACATCAATAACATGTATATCGTATATAACTTTCTTCTTGATGTTGCCGTTCTTCAAATCCGCCAAGTACTTTGGGCAATTCCACTTCTAGTGACCTTCTCCCTTGCAGTAAAAGCACTCAGTATCAGGCTTAGGTCCAGCCTTGGTCTTCTTTGTCGGTGCGGTAAATTTCTTACCACCCTTCTTGAAGTGTCCCTTTTGCTTAGACTTGCCTTTCTTGAATTTGGTGGTATTATTGACCATCAACACTTGGTGCTCTTTCTTGATCTCCACTTCTGCAGATTTTAACATGGAGAAGAGTTCTGGCAACTGCTTGTTCATGCTTTGCATATTGTATTTCATCACAAAGTTCTTGTAACTTGGTGGTAGTGATTGGAGGACACGGTAAATCCCCAAAGCATTAGGAATCACTATACCCAAGCTTTGAAGTTTGTTTGCGTGCCCAGACATCTTAAGCACATGCTCACTGATGGAGCTGCCCTCTTCCATCTTGCAGTTAATAACTTTTCAGAAGCCTCATAGCTCTCAACTGCCGCGTGAGTCTCAAAAATCAATTTGAGTTAACGGACAATATCATGTGGGTCTGAAATCTCAAACCTTTTCTGAAGCTTCGATTCCAAACCATACAAGATAGCACACTGAACTGTGGAGTACTGATTCTTCCGAGCGAGGTAAACGTTGTTTACTTCATCGGTAGCATCAGCTGCAGGCGGGTCACCCAGCGGTGCATCTAGCACATAGGTCAAATTACCAGCATTGAGGATAATCCTCAAATTGCGGAACCAATCCGCGAAGTTGCTTCCATTGTTTTTCAACTTTTCTTTCTCTAGGAACGCATTAAAATTGATGGTAGGGGCCACCATTGATCTACAACATATTTGCAATAGTTTAGACTAAGTTTATGACAAATTGAGTTCTAATTAATAGTTAAATTAATCTAGGTGAACTCCCACTCAAAACAATATCCCTCACATTGTTTTAGTGATCACACGAACCAAATCCACCACATCAAAACCGATCATCACGAGAGTTGATGTAGCTTCAATGGCGAACAATCGACATGTTCATCATATCTACTATATGATTCATGCTTTACCTTTCGGTGATCCGTGTTCCGAGACCATGTCTGTACATGCTAGGCTCGTCAAGATCAAACCTTAGCTTCTGCATGAGCAAATCTGGCTTGCTCACGTTGTATACACTTGCGGAATCTAACACACCCGATCATCACGTGGTGCTTCGAAACAACAAGCTTTAGCAACGGTGCTTACTAAGGGTGAACACTTTAGAACTTGAAATTCATGTGCATGAGGGATCATCTTATAATGCTACCGTCGTTAACTAAGCAATACAAGATGCATAAAGGATTAACATCACATGCAATTCATAATATGTGATATGATATGGCCTTTCTTCTTTGTGCTTCCGATCTCCATCTTCAAGCACGAACATGATCTCCGTCATCACCGGCATTGCATCAAGGTCAATGACGCTGCTCCATGGTTGTCGTCCACCAGCTACAACTATTACAACTACTTTGAATAGACACGCGGGTCTTAACAGAAATTAAAGACAACCATATGGCTCCTGCCGATTGCCAACTTACAATAAGGAACATTGCATACATCAAATATAATCACAATCATGGCCATATCACATCACAGCACACCCCTGCAAAAAAAAGTTAGACGCCTCTAATTTCTTTGCATATTTTACGTGGTTTGGGGCTTTCAATAAGTGTCGATCTAACTTACGAACAAGAACCACAACGTTGATGTTTGAACTATCAAGTGCCCGTTGTAAATTGGATCTATACTATAATGGGAGAGACAGACACCCGCAAAGCCACTTATGCAATACAAGTTGCATGTTGAGCGTGGAGCAAGTCTCATGAACGATGTCATGTAAGGTTAGCCCGGGCCGCTTCATTCCATCATACCGCAAGATGCAAAGTACACAAGAAGCAATTGATAATAAAATCATCACCGCCCACAATGACCATTGTGTTCTACTCGTGCAACAGATCTACATATAGACACGGCTCTGATACCACTGTAGGGGTTCGTAGCATGGAAAACAAAAATTTTCTACCACATACAAACAAACAAGCCAAGATCTATCTACTAGATTGTAGCAACAAGTCGATAGAATAACTCACCCTCGAATATTCCAAAGTGTTTAATGAGAGCCGATTCTCGTGGGTGATGTAGTCGTACTCTTCCCGATCTCAAGATCACGTAGACGATCCTTCCGGCGCTGCGTTCCGGCAATGCTTCTGCAGTCGGTCACACGTTCGGTACTCGACGAAGACCTTCCTCTCCCTTGTTCCAGTAGGCAGCGGAGGTTGTAGCACTCTCCTCGCGATTCCAGCAGCACGACGGCGTGGTACCGGAAGTAGAGGGGAGATCTCGCAGGGCTTCGCTTTAAGCCGGAGCGAGTATGGTGGACTATGAGAGAGCCTCGGTGATCTAGGGTTTAGACACACCAAGTAGAGGGAGCTAGGCTGGCGGCTAGGGCAACTAGAAGCCCCAACTCGGCGGCTTGGGAGAAACCCTAGGGCGGCGGCTAGGGTTAGGGTTTAGAGGGGCAAGGTGTAGGTCTAGGAGTGACAACCCTGCCCCTCCTTATATAGGTGGGAGGGCGCGGCCAAGGGGAGGGGAGTCCCTCCCCAACTCGGCCTCCTTGGCCGGCGGTGGAGGGAGAGGGAATTCCTCCCCAACTAGGTTTCCTACTCTCCCTCCACCAAACAAAATAGCCGTTTGACTTTTCAAATTGGCGTTTGACTTTTCAAACTAGGATTTGATTTATCCCTTTATTTTGTTCAGCGATGACACCTAGTACATGATGCAACCATTCCAACTTGTTATGACACATTCATGTACCCTTCCCCTCCGGAGTGTCGGACATTCCGGAACCTTCTAGAACATTCCCGATGAAAACACCGGAACCATTCTCCAACCCTGAAACAGGACTTTCCTTATATGAATCTTATTCTCCGGACCATTTCGGATCTCCTCGTGATATCCCGGATCCCATCCAAGACTCCGAACAACATTGGGTCTCTTACTCATCATTCCATAACTACTCAACAACGTTGAATCCTTAAGTGTGTCTCCCTATGGTTCGTGAATTATGCGGACATGATCGAGACACTTCTCCGAACAATAACCAATAGAGGAATCTGGAAATTCATATGGCTCCCACATATTTCTACGATTACTTTGCGATCGAATGAACCACTTACATACGATACCAATTTCCCTTTGTCTCACGATAGTTTACTTATCCGAGGTTTTGATCGTCGGTATCTCTGCATACCTAGTTCAACCTCGTTACTGATAAGTACTCTTTTCTCGTTCCCGTGATATGTGATCCCTTGTGAGCCAGTCACATGCTTGCAAGATAATTGGATGACATTCCACCGAGAGGGCCCAGAGTATATCTATCCGTCATATGGATGGACAAATCCCACTCTTGATCCATGTGTCTCAACCAATACTTTCCGAACACTCAATGCCACCTTTATAGCCACCCAGTTACGGTGTGGTGTTTGATGTCATCAAAGCATCCTTCTGGTGATGGTGATAAGCATGATCTCATGGTCGAAGGAATTAGGTTACTATGTATCAGAAAGCATATAGCAATTGAACTATTAAAATGACTTGATCTTTATGCTACGCTTATCTATAGGAGTATGTCCAGCATACCATTCTCCTAACGATATGATCTTGTTGTTAATAACATCTCAATGTTCATGATAGGGAAACCACAATCATTTATTAACCAACAAGCTAGTATTATAAAAAGGCTTTACTAGGGACTCTAATTTAGTTTACAAATCACACAAGTATTAATGTTTCCTTGATAATACTATTATAGCATGAATGTAAACATTTATCATAAACACAAAGATATAATAATAACTATATTTATTATTGCCTCTAGGGCATATCTCCAACAGGGAAATCCTTTATCGTCACTGTTCGATAGCTTGAAGGCTATACTAGAAAGTACTAGCCATCCTGGGGTAATGTGTGAACATTAACCACATAGTCAATAAAATGGATCTTGGTTTAAAGTTCAACTTCATGTACAAGATTCACAACACTGGAATCCAGCACAATCGGGGATCTTAGGTTCAAGCCCGAGGGTTAAAACCCAAAGAAAATAATAACTACTACTTGAGTGACAAAGAGTACACTGCAAGATAGTAATCTTGAGGTAGCTTCCAAGAGAATAAACAACTTCTTAAGTACTCAAACAAATAAAAAGGAGGCACATGAAACGAAAGGAGACTTCGAGGCCTAGAACAGATCACTGTGGAACCATCAACATAATGTTGTGGTCCATAAGATAGAGATATCATAATGGAAAGAAATCTCTCAGAATGAAGAGAACAAAGGGAAACAAGGAACACACACAACTGACTCTAGAGAACTCAACACTAGGTCAAATGGTTGAAAACCGGCATGCCTGAAGAGGCACCTAAGTTTTGAAAGACTGGACGAGACAGCGAAACTTTTCCAAATCAACACAGGATAAGATGACCCAGAGTTAGAGCGAAACTAGATAAGAAGAAAAAGAAGCATACTAGAGTTTTCTCACATAATTTTCATCTTTGAAAATAGTTTTCACAAATACTAGACTCAACATCGACCAATAGAAAGGGTTTCCTACGGTCGGTACTGCTCTGATACCAAAACCTGTGACACCCCCGGGATTAGGGCTAGACAAATCCCAGACCTTCGTCTGATATAAGCCTAACCTAAATCTCGAAAGCATACAGAGGGAGAATTGATAACACAACAGTGACCCTACGACACAAAAAATATTACAGCAAGCTCATAACTGAGCGAAGAACCAAAAATATTACAAGGAGAGGTCACTGACCACAAACATCAAACAACGGAAGGCAAATTATGCTATTAAGTATAGCAAACTTAACAAATGGACTAAGAGGCCTGAAGCATAACGATGACGTCCAATCCATAGATCCCAGACTACCGACTGGGAAACCCAAGCTACTCGTCGATGTTGATGCCGTACAAAACTGATCTTCTATGGTAACACTTGCTCTGCTGCAAAAGTATCAACGAAGCAAGGGTGAGTACAGGGTGTACTCCGCAAGACTTATGGCTGGTGGAGTCATTTTTGCATAAAGCCATCTTTGTTTTGTAAAACAAGAGGGAGAAGAATCTCGATTAATCAAAATATTTTAAAAGGGGATAAGAGAGCGGTAACTCTAGCTTTGATCATCTTTTGATATCCACCGAATCATCATCAGCTGAACCTACCTAGGATCACCCCCTTGTACCCATGAGGAAGCATCCTTAAGCACATGTTGATCAACTTGCCAAGTTTTACAATTAGGTTAAAGTTCTCTATGATCTTATAATCTGGTCTCCAAGTTCGTCCATAACCGTGGACACGGATTTTCGAAAAGATTTAACCCTGCAGGGGTGTACAACTTTACCCACACAAGCAAATCGATTCTTAATGCCACTATAGATTAGCCCTCTTCCATGGAAGGCCGACAGAGAGTGGTTGACCATGACCTTTACCTTGCTTTCGCCGAGACCATGAGTCACGCACTAGGGATATCCCGCCGTAATGGGCTGAGTCCCGAAGTCGGTCCCTAATGATGTGAACAGGGTTCAAGATTACGGATGTCGGGCATCTCTTGTTCCCTACCACGCTTACCTACCTGTATGAATGCACCTCCTTTACCTCCTTCGAGAAGAGCCATAATGCGTATGTCGAATGGAACGCCCGAACTATGTGACTCATGGAATCTACTCGACAAGTTAGTTGGTCGAGGGGGTTTCCAGGCCCCCATGTGGCTGTACGCTCATCTTGGACCATAGATAAGAACTCAGGTCCTAGTAGTGGCAGGTATGGGACTGCAAAAATCACAACCCACCATGGCCTCCCATACCAGCCTTAGCATGTTTAACTTTCATGCCTGATCTTACCACATCATACTGTCATACTAGGTTCATTCGTAGCTCTGATTCATCAACCGGATGGACCAGTGGTAACAACTAAGCATGGCTAAGCACAACAGATATAATAGCTCTAGCAACGCTTCACAATCTCAAACCCTAGTTATGCTAGGAGCAGTGGATCAGGGAATATAGGCTTCAAAGGTAACATGCATCAGATAGGATTACTGCCTCTATCGATAAAATACTTTGGAATCGTATGCACATGGCAATAATGAAATACTTTGAAAGCATAGGATTTATATGTATGTGTGGGGTTTTTCTTGCCTTTGCCAGTTGATAACCAATAAGCAGATCTTTGGACATCTGGTACTTGACTTGATTATAGCTGTTCAAGGATTGGTCTTCGAGCTTCGACGGTGTTGATCTCGGTCTTCGATCTTAATCTCGATATCGTACTCTATCGGAGAAGAACCAAACACCGGAAAGAAAGGGAAATAATCAACACATGGAATCGATGCAATGCTCAATCAAGTATGATGATATGACAAGTTAATTTGTCTTGAAATTGAAACTCTAAACATGCTCGACCATTTTAAATAGGGTCCGAGAGGTGCAAACCCTAGAATAGGGGGATCCTCGGAATCACCTATGGGGTTCATTCTGTTCTCCTAATTATACTTGCCATGAAAGTTGATTAACAATGCATCATTATAATTTAGATAAATATAGCTCATTTTTCTGAACATTTTGATATATTATTTGTATTTTTCTGATTTAAAATGAATTACTTATGAATTTCTCCATTTTAATTCATTTTAAATCATTTTTAGAATATTACAAAATAATTTACATTTTGAAATTACCTTAACATTTTTATTAAAACATAAAACATTTCTGAATATGTTTATTTGACTTACAACAGGGGCCCACATGTCATATTTTTCTTATTTACATAAATGATTTATGGAAAACATTTAAAATAAAAGAATACAGGGAAATGACCTCATGCTGAAGTCATTTTGACATCAGCAATGGAGGATCTCCCAGGCTGGGGTCGGGATCAACGATTGCGCATACGCGAGGCAATGAGGAAGGGCGTGTTCGACGTGGCTCTTCGTGCTGAGCCAAAAAGTGGTGGCGCCGCTGCTTTTACGTCACCGGAGGAGCTCCGGCGAGTAGCTTCTGCGGCGGCAGACAGAGGCGCACGGCGCGGGTGTAGGGTTCGCAGCATAGAAAACAAAAATTTTCCTATGATGGGAACTATGTACCAAGATCTATCTACTAGATACAAACAACGGGCGGATGTATATCCATAGAGAACATACCCTTGAAGACCGACAAAGCTTAACGAGTTCGACTCGTGGTTGATGTAGACGATCTCTTGCCGATCTCAAGAGCGAGAGGAAGTCCTAGCGCCGCAAATCAGTAGTGCATCCGTGCTCGCACACATGTTCGAGGCACCGAGCAACCTCCGCCTCCTCGCTCCAGCGATGCAGCGGAAGCACAACTCTTTCTTGCCGAATAGCCACCGGGAACATGTATCTCGCTAGTCCGAGACCATGGGGAATAAATTCTAGAGGGGGAGAGAGATCCTTCACGAGGAGGTGTGAGTGAGAGAGAGGAGAGGGGGTGCATTTTATAGGAGGAGGGGGGCACCCAAGGGGGTGGCTGCCGGCCATGGGGGCTGCCCCCTCCCCTCCTTCATTCATGTGGGTGGACACTCCACTCACAAAAATCCATTCAAATCCCTCCACTCAAACATGCCATTAAATTTCCACCAAATTTAATGCAAACTCTCATTAAATAAAACTCTTTTATTTTATTCAGAATTTTGTCAATTACTTTAATGACAAACATTCACAAATAACCCCTTGCTAGAATTCTATTTCACATGCATAACCACTTTATGCAATTTCACCCGAAAACCTGTTTCGGTATCTAGTGAAATAAATTCCTGTGCTTGTTATTCTTTCCAGCATGAAACTTTTGCTCCAATTGGATGTCGGTGTCTCTTAAGTGTGTCACCCTATGGTTCGTGAATAATGCGGACATGATCGAGACCCCTCTCGGATCAATAATCAGAAGCGGGATCTGGAGACCCATACTGACTCCCACACATTCAACGATGACTTTCTTGTGATCGTCGGAACCTTTTACGCTAGTATCTTAATCCCTTTGTTTCACGATATATTACATGTCCGAGATTCTATCATCGGTATCTGCATACCTAGTTTGATCTCGTTACTGACATGCACTCTTTTCTCGTTCCCGTGATATAACATTCTAGTGATCAAATCACTTGTTTGCAAGCTAACCAATGTGATATCACCGAGAGGGCCCATAGTATATCTATCCGTCATCGGGATGAACAAATTCCACTCTCGATCCATGGGCCTCAACATAACACTTTATTAGTTCTAAATCCATCTTTATAATCACCCTGTTACGGTGTGACGTTTGATGTTATCAAGAAACTCTTCCGGTGTTAGTGATTGACATGATCTCATGGTCCAAGGATTAGGATGTAACATCCTAGATTTTGTATTAGGATGTTATTAGTGCCATGCATCATCCTTGCATCATTGCATCCTACAAGTGAAAATTGCAATAAAAATCCTAACACCTAAACCTATTAAAAACCCTATTAATTGTTTCTATAAGTGAGCACTTTTGTTGTAATAGTTTGACCCTTCAAAAACTATGTAAAAAACAGTAAACCATGGTCCTATGTTGACCACCTTGATTTTATGAAAATTTAGAAACAAGTTTCATCAATTTTGGACTTAGTTTGCAAAAGTTGTTTAGGTTTTATTGAAACAGAAATTGAAGAGAGTATAAAAGGAAAAAAACGGCCAGCAGCAAACCTAGCTGGGCCGGCTCGCCAGCCCACCCAGCCACAGCGCCAGCCACCCGTGCCCGCGCGACAGCTAACCACCCGCGCTCGCCAGCCCACCTTCCCCCTCTGCCGCTGACAGCCGGGGCCCACGGGGTCGTCCCCTACCTCGAGCAGGAGTCCTCTGCCTGCACGAATTCGAACCAAATCCGGTAGGATTCGCGGCGATCCGAGCCCCCTCGCCCAAGTCTCCACCCCCATATAACCCCCGCCACCCTCGGCCTCACCCCGTCCGATTTTTCCCCTTGCGGGACCCTAGACGATCGACGATTCGCGCCGCCGCCGTCGGGTTGGACCTCGCCGAGACGTTCGGGACCACCTCTCGCTCCTTCCTTCCCCTAGATCTGTTCCTCGTTCACCACTGATTCGCGCCGTGTGCCCTTCCCCTTCTCTCTCGCAGAAACGCATCCGCGATTGCTCGCCGGAGCGCCGCCAAGGACGGAGAAGAACAGCGGGACCCTGCCGATAGTCGAGGAAGCGAGGAGGAACGACGAAGACACGAGCGTGACCGCAAGGAGCAGACGCGCTCCGTCAACAACACCGCCACCTCGGGGAGCCACCAGAGCGCCGCCGACCATCATCACCGACGCCACCGCCGCCCAACACCGCCGTCGCCACCGCAGTAAGTCGTCGTGCCCCTCTCATCCGTCCGATTTGCAACCTGCGGTTCAGATTAGATACAAACCCGAAGGGGTATGCGCCAGTAGTATCGCGCCGCGTGGCTGCCACGTCTGCAGCCCACTAACGCTCCGCGTCGGCCCCGTGCTTTCCAACTGGACCAATCGGGCTGTGCCACTTGGCAAGTTTTTTAATTTAGGGTTAGATCTGTTTTGCAGATTTAGTTTAAAACTTGCGAAAATCGTATAAAATTAAATATTTGGCCAAATTTAGCTTATAATATACCGTTGGATTCCTAATTTTGAGTAGAATTCAAATCTACAATAATATCCCAGGTTTACAGTAATGTTTTAGGTGTAGATTTTAATCACTAGATTGGGGTGTTTATTCTATGGAAAAATAATTTAAATTCTGTTTTAATTAATTCTTGTTGCAATAACCTTGTTTCCATGATGCCTACTAGACAAAATTATACAAACTTGCTTAGGGTCATTAGATCTAGCTTGGGGCTAGTTAGATGGTTGATCTCCTTATAATCCTAGGATTTGTTTAGTGACTCTATAGTAGATCTAAACCCTTGGGAAAATCAATCCTAGTGACACCCTTACACTATCACAACACAAACTTGCTACCTTGATCAATTTAACCAACCTTGCATAAAATACCATGTTGCATGCATGCATGAATTTTTCTTTGTGTTATGCTTTGAGCAAGTTGTGATCAGATCTATGTTTGTGATTCGTTAGATTGCTCGGAGTGCGCTAAGGAGTGCTATTGTGTAGAGTGCTGCTCGGATCAAGGCAAGTTACACCACTTGTTCATAATTTTGTCCCAGTTTTGATTCTATGCATGTGATCTTCAAAATTCTGTAGTATGCATGTGTAGGATGTTCTAGTAGAATTTTTCCTTAGTATTATTTTGCAAGTGCGATGATTTTGTAGTATGCCATGAGTAGCTCTATACTTAGGATTTTTCCACTCCTAATAGGTTACCCCTGTTTTGCTAAGTATTGCTTGCTATGCTATATATACAAAGTACCGTTGGGGGGTTCGAAAGACAAAGAATTTTTCTAAGTATAAAGGCTCTCTAGAGCAAACTTTCCTCCTCAAAGTCCACTTCAAAATAAAACTAAGTTTTCTTCTGGGCGGAATGGTTGTCGGGTCAACGAGTGAGATTTTGGTGGAGGACGGCCGCCCAGGAATCAAAGAAGTCTGCCATGTTTCAGAATTCAGAAGCTTCCAGTGCAACCACAATACATTATGGGCTCTGTCTTGGCCTAGTACTTAGTGGGAAACCTCACCTGGGTACCAACATTTGGAGGTTCTTGGCACGGTTGGATCCGGAAGGTAGAGGGGCTACTAAGGGAAAGCCTCGCCATGGTCTTGTCTGTAAAAGGACTTGATCGTGGATTGTGGGTAAAGTGCACAAACTCTCGAGAGTATTGCAATCTGATCGATCAGCCGTGTTCACGGTAACAGAACAACAATGAGCGTCTGAAGGATGGAGCCTCTGAAGGATCTTCCTCTCTCTTTTCTAAGACAAAGTTTTCGAAACCCCATGGCGTGCGTAATATCGCTAATGGGTGGGAATTTGGGAACTTGGTGTGTAATATCCAAGTGACGCTTGGTGCGTAATATCCAAGTGTTTGGTTGTTTGGACACTTGGTGCGTAATATCCTCGTGTGCCACTCGACCTTATTTTATCTAAGCAAATGTTTACAAAGTAGGACAATCCTCTCTTCTTCTCTCTACTTAAGAAAACTAGCTTTGAGCAAATGAACTCTACAGCCTATACCAGCCTTGCATGTAGAGATAGTCTTTTCTCTCCTTGGTGTAATTTGCCAATACATTCAAAGTATTGACCCAACTTGTTGGCTGCACGTCTTATGTGCAGAATCCGAAGATTGAAAGGTGCGTAGGGATCGCGGGTCTACACTCGACAAGCCTGGGGCGTTGATGGACTCATGCTGCTTTTATGTTTCTGCTGTTATTTGAGCTAGCATAATGCTAAGCAATTTTTGTAATAAATTCATACTCTGGATTCTCCGTGTAATAAAGACTTTGTGTTTTACATGATATTTCATCGACTGTGAGTGCTAGCTAATGATCCAGGGACTAGCATGTTAATCACAGGGACTTAGGATCCTTACCGATCCGAGGTCACTACAGATGGTATCAGAGCACATCGTTGCCTGTAGGACGTGACCCTAGGATTGGAACCACCCCTAACTTTTGTGCCTTACTTGTTCTTCTACTAAATTATTTTCCGCACTTCTAGTATCTGCTTTCCTCTACTTGCTTAAATATCTAACCTTCATTCTTCTGACTCAAAGATGACAAGCTTCCTCTACGACACCGTCGCGGACATCGAGCCCCTTCGCTTTGGTGGATGCCTCATGAATCTACTCACACGTTTGGACCTTCCTCTCCCAACAATCCAGGGGAGCACAATGAAGAAACTCCACAAGGACGGCTGTTGGGGAGTCAAGGTCATCCAGCCAGGAAAAGAGCGAGGCAAGAACCCGGAGGAAGACATAGCAATCCACATTGTTAGCGATTCCAAGGAGAAGGCCCTTAGCATTAGCTTGCAACAACTCATTGGACGCCTATGTGGACGCCATCATGAAGCTCTCCAAGGACACTGCGGCGGCCTCTTTGGAAGAAGAGATGAGGAAGGAATTCCCATGGAGTTAACCTTTGAGGAAAGAACTTCTACCAAGCGCCGAAGGACACAATATCAAGACTTGAAGTGCCACATCCATGACCTTGAAAAGGGTACCTTCCTCGAGATGTTGAAGAACGACGAGCTGTGCGCCCTCATCAAGGAGAAGGAAGAAGTGATCAAGCAGCAGGAGGAGGCAATGAAGCTCCAAGATATAAAATTCCAGGACCAAGAGAAGAAGTTCGCTAACCAAGAGAAGAGGGTGATAAATAAAAACAACAGAATTAGGGAACTCAAACAGCAGATCGATGGAGATGAAGTGCAAACTGAAGGCCTTTGCAAGATAATCAATGATGTGTGTGCTTCTAAGAGGGACTTGGAAAAGCAACTTGAAGCCGCAAAGAAGTCAAGTTTAGTGGAGGAGCTACAAAGCGAGAAGGAGGGACTTCAGGAGCAGCTAGAAGCCACTACCAAAAAGTACAGGATGAGATAAAGAACCTCCAAGAGAAGCTTGAAGTCACCACAAAGGAGATGGAGTTGTACAAGACAACTCTAGAGCAGGAAGGCTACTCGTTCGAGGACGAGGAATAGGAAGGCGTGGAAGATGTGTAATAGTTGGACCACCTTTAATTCTATAGTAGAACATTATTTGCAAATGTAATAAATACCAAGACAAGTCTGGTTTAGATAAACTTGGTTGTTTTCTGTGTTAAGCTGTGTTATTATGTCTTGTGTGCCTTGTGTGCTTGGTGTGTTTTCATTAGGGTAGGAGTTTACTACTTAGTCTTTCTGTCTATTTCTTAACTATTCTCTTAAACCCCACAGATGCCGCCAAGACGTGCGAACTCCGAAATCCCGCCAGAAATAGCACAACTTCTGGCCACTCAGAACCAGCTGATCCAACTGCTCACTCAGAACATGCAAAACAACAACAATAACCCGCCGCCACCACCACCTCCGCCACCTCCTCAACAGGATCGCTTGACTCGGTTTTTGAGGCTGAACCCACCTATCTTCACTAGCAGCACTGAACCAATCATCGCTGATGACTAGCTGCGTATGATCAACAAGAAGCTAGACACCGTGCAAGCTGTCGGAGCCGACAGGGTGCGTTATGCCGCACACCAGCTTGAAGGACCTGCTGCAGAATGGTGGGATAACTACCAAGTCACCCACCCAGATATTTATGCTATCACTTGGGAACAGTTTGAGTTAGCCTTTCACACTCATCATGTGGCTGCTGGTGTCATGACCCTGAAGAGGCGCGAGTTTCGCGACCTACACCAGCTGCACCGTTCTGTCACCGAGTATGGTGAGATTTTCAATAAGCTAGCCCGTTATGCACCCGATGATGTTTCCACTGATGCCAAGAGACAGGAGGAGTTCTTAAGAGGGCTCAATGATGAGATATCCATTCAGCTTGTGGCTCAGAAATTTGACAACTTTCAGGAACTCCTGGACAGAGCCATTGTGGTTGAATCAAAGAGGAAGAGCATACAAAATTGCAAGAGGAAATCTAACCCTCACAAACACTCTGTTCCGTACCAGAAGCAACGCAATTCCTCACCACCACCTTATAACAATAATGGCCACAACCATAACGGTCATAACCATGGTGGCCACAAACACAATGGGCATAAAAACCGCAATGGCAATGGCAGCAATGGAAAGGATCTCAGTGAGGTGACATGCTTTAAGTGCAACAAGACAGGGCACTATGCAACCTCTTGCCCCGAGAGGAAGAATGGCAATGGTAATGGGAATGGAAATGGACACAACCATGGCAATGGAAACGGTAAGAAGCCAAATCCGTTTGTCAAAGCCACGGTGAATCATGTTTCTATGGAGGATGCTTGTGATGCGCCAGACTCTGCGATTGGTAAGTTCAAACTCAATTCTATTCCCGCAGTTGTTCTTTTTGATACTGGTGCATCGCATTCATTCATATCAAGGGTATTTGTGGATAGAGGCAAGATACCAACGGAGACTATAAACTTTCCTCTAAGGGTAAGTTCTCCTGGGGGAGAAATAGTGGCAAACTCCGGTTGCCGGGAATTAGAACTAAGGATTGGGACACACATTTTTCCCACCAGTCTAGTAGTTCTAGAATCACAAGGATTAGACATAATCTTGGGCATGAACTGGATGACCGAATATGAAGGAGTCATAGATTGTGCTAAGAGAACTGTCATGCTCACAACACCGGAAGGGAAGAGGATTCGTATCAAGTCGAATTTCGCACTTAAAGAAGTCATGGTGAAATCTCTTAAGGGGGTTAGCTTGGAGGAGGTACCTATTGTAAAGGAATACCCAGATGTCTTCCCAGAAGAGCTACCCGGAATGCCACCCGACCGTGATATCGAGTTTCTCATTGACTTAATGCCAGACACGGGGCCGATAGCTAAGAGACCATACAAGATGGATGTGGACGAGTTAAAGGAACTCAAGAAACAGCTTAGGGAACAATTGGACAAGGGGTTCATTCAGCCCAGCGCGTCATCTTGGGGAGCACCCGTCCTATTTGTGGAAAAGAAGGATAAGACCAAGAGGCTGGTTGTGGACTACCGCTCGTTGAACGAAGTGGCGATTAATAATAAGTATCCTCTGCCCAACATCAACGACCTTTTTGACAAACTAAAAGGAGCCAGTGTGTTCTCAAAGATCGATCTACGATCGGGCTATTTTCAGCTAAAGATTCGAGAACAGGATGTGCCCAAAACAGCATTCACCACAAGATACGGATTGTATGAGTACACCGTGATGTCTTTTGGTCTAACCAATGCCCCAGCATACTTCATGACCATGATGAACAAGGTGTTCATGGAATATTTGGACAAGTTTATCGTGGTATTCATAGATGATATACTCATATACTCTAAGGATGAGAAGGAACATGAGAAACATCCGTGCCTTATTATGGAGAAACTAAGAGAACACAAGTTGTATGCCAAATTCAGCAAGTGCGAGTTCTGGTTAAAGGAAGTGGGATTCCTTGGTCATGTTGTGTCAGCTAAAGGAGTTATCGTAGATCCTAGCAAGGTAGCTTCCGTGACGGAATGGGATTCACCCAAGAATGTGGGAGATATTAGAAGTTTCTTGGGCCTCACAGGATATTACCAGAGGTTCATCGAAAACTTTTCCAAGATAGCAAAACCCATGACGGAACTATTAAAGAAGGAAAAGAAATTCCTATGGACCGAGGCATGTCAAGCAAGTTTTCAAGAGTTGAAGAAACGCCTTGTAACGGCACCAGTTCTGTGTCTGCCTGATATCCAGAAGGATTTTCAAGTCTATTGTGACGCTTCTCGACAAGGACTTGGAAGTGTATTGATGCAGGATGGGAAAGTGGTATCCTATGCCTCCCGACAACTTAAGAACCATGAACACAATTATCCCACACATGATTTGGAACTTGCATCTGTGGTTCATGCACTCAAGGTATGGAGACACTACCTCATGGGCAAACATTGTGATGTGTTCACAGATCATAAAAGTTTGAAGTACATCTTCACCCAAAACGAGTTGAATATGAGACAACGAAGATGGCTTGAGCTAATTAAGGATTATGACTTGGATTTACAGTACCACCCTGGAAAGGCAAACGTGGTGGCTGATGCCTTAAGTCGTAAGGTGTATGTGAATGGACTTACCGCGGGGTAACTTCCAGAGGATTTATGCAAGCAATTGAGGGATCTCAGGCTAGAGATAGTCCCGAAAGGACACGTAGCGACTATGGAAATAGTGTCCACCTTCCAAGAAAGGATCCAAGAAGCACAAAAGGGGGATGAAGAGTTGGAAGAAATAAGAGTGAGGATAAGTGAAGGAAAGACTAAAGAATTTCGTCTGGACGAACAAGGAACCCTCTGGTATGGGAAGCGTTTGTGCGTTCCCAATGACCCCGATATCAGGAAGATGATTTTACAAGAAGCTCATGATTCGCCATACTCAATTCATCCAGGTAACACAAAGATGTACATGGATGTGAAGGATAGATTCTGGTGGAATAACCTAAAGAGAGATATTGCAGAGTATATTTCTCTGTGTGATGTGTGCAATAGAGTTAAAGCCGAGCATCAGAAACCGGCAGGATTACTTCAACCACTACCTATACCCGACTGGAAGTGGGAAAAGGTAGGCATGGATTTCATCACGGGATTGCCCCGGACTCGTTCTGGATTTGATTCTATCTGGGTAGTGGTGGACCACTTTACCAAGGTGGCTCACTTCATCCCCGTAAAGACCGCATATACAAGTGCTAAGCTTGCTAAGGTATACATGTCAAGAATTGTAAGTCTGCATGGTGTTACCAAGGGAATTGTGTCAGATAGAGGCACCCAGTTTACTTCGAAGTTTTGGCGTCAACTACATGAGTCTCTTGGAACCCGACTAGAATTCAGTACTGCCTTCCACCCTCAGACAGATGGCCAAACAGAAAGGGTGAATCAAATTTTGGAGGATATGTTGAGAGCTTGCGCGCTGGACTATGGGTCTAGCTGGGACGATAACCTGCCGTATGATGAGTTCTCATACAACAACAGCTACCAGACAAGTATTAAGATGGCCCCGTTTGAAGTTCTATATGGCAGGAAGTGTAGGACTCCATTGCTATGGAATGAAGTTGGTGAACGCAGTCTTTTTGGACCTGACTTGATAAAGGATGCCAAAGAAAAGGTACGACAGATTCAGGATAGGCTAAAGGTAGCCCAATCCCGACAGAAGAGTTACGCTGATTCCAAGCGCAGGGATGTGGCCTATGAAATAGGGGACCGTGCGTATCTCCGAGTTTCACCCCTACGAGGAGTTAAGAGGTTCGGGATCAAGGGCAAGTTAGCTCCACGATTCATAGGACCATATAAGGTTCTGACCCGTAGAGGAGAAGTAGCTTATCAGTTGGAGTTACCAGAAGGACTGACTGTTCATGATGTGTTTCATGTGTCACAACTAAAGAAGTGTCACCCGGAGATGGATGAAACTCCGCTAAGAGACACCGTTCCCCTAGATGAGGTTCAATTGGAGAATTACCTTACCTATGAGGAGAAACCCATCAAAATACTGGAAACAGCTGAAAAGATTACCCGCACCAAGACTATAAGGTTCTGCAAGGTACAATGGAACCACCACTCCGAGGAAGAAGCTGCGTGGGAGCGTGAAGAAGACTTGAAGGCAAAACACCCACACCTATTTGCTAGCCAACCCGAATCTCGAGGACGAGATTCTTCTTAAGGGGGGTAGGTTTGTAACATCCTAGATTTTGTATTAGGATGTTATTAGTGCCATGCATCATCCTTGCATCATTGCATCCTACAAGTGAAAATTGCAATAAAAATCCTAACACCTAAACCTATTAAAAACCCTATTAATTGTTTCTATAAGTGAGCACTTTTGTTGTAATAGTTTGACCCTTCAAAAACTATGTAAAAAACAGTAAACCATGGTCCTATGTTGACCACCTTGATTTTATGAAAATTTAGAAACAAGTTTCATCAATTTTGGACTTAGTTTGCAAAAGTTGTTTAGGTTTTATTGAAACAGAAATTGAAAAGAGTATAAAAGGAAAAAAACGGCCAGCAGCAAACCTAGCTGGGCCGGCTCGCCAGCCCACCCAGCCGCAGCACCAGCCACCCGCGCTCGCCAGCCCACCTTCCCCCTCCGCCGCTGACAGCCGGGGCCCACGGGGTCGTCCCCTACCTCGAGCAGGAGTCCTCTGCCAGCACGAATTCGAACCAAATCCGGTAGGATTCGCGGCGATCCGAGCCCCCTCACCCAAGTCTCCACCCCCATATAACCCCCGCCACCCTCGGCCTCACCCCATCCGATTTTTCCCCTTGCGGAACCCTAGACGATCGACGATTCGCGCCGCCGCCGTCGGGTTGAACCTCGCCGAGACGTTCGGGACCACCTCTCTCTCCTTCCTTCCACTAGAGCTGTTCCTCGTTCACCACTGATTCACTCCGTGTGCCCTTCCCCTTCTCTCTCGTAGAAACGCATCCGCGATTGCTCGCCGGAGCGCCGCCAGGGACGGAGAAGAACGGCGGGACCCTGCCGATAGTCGAGGAAGCGAGGAGGAACGACGAGGACACGAGCGTGACCGCAAGGACCAGACGCGCTCCATCGACAACACCGCCACCTCGGGGAGCCACCAGAGCGCCACCGACCATCGTCACCGACGCCACCGCCGCCCAACACCACCGTCGCCACCGCAGTAAGTCGCCGCGCCCCTCTCATCCGTCCGATTTGCAACCTGCGGTTCAGATTAGATACAAACCCGAAGGGGTATGCGCTAGTAGTATCGCGCCGCGTGGCTGCCACGTCTGCAGCCCACTAACGCTCTGCGTCGGCCCCGTGCTTTCCAACTGGACCAATCGGGCTATGCCACTTGGCAAGTTTTTTATTTTAGGGTTAGATCTGTTTTGCAGATTTAGTTTAAAACTTGTGAAAATCGTATAAAATTAAATATTTGGCCAAATTTAGCTTATAATATACCGTTGGATTCCTAATTTTGAGTAGAATCCAAATCTACAATAATATCCCAGGTTTACAGTAATGTTTTAGGTGTAGATTTTAATCACTAGATTGGGGTGTTTATTCTATGGAAAAATAATTAAAATTCTGTTTTAATTAATTCTTGTTGCAATAACCTTGTTTCCATGATGCCTACTAGACAAAATTATACAAACTTGCTTAGGGTCATTAGATCTAGCTTGGGGCTAGTTAGATGGTTGATCTCCTTATAATCCTAGGATTTGTTTAGTGACTCTATAGTAGATCTAAACCCTTGGGAAAATCAATCCTAGTGACACCCTTACACTATCACAACACAAACTTGCTACCTTGATCAATTTAACCAACCTTGCATAAAATACCATGTTGCATGCATGCATGAATTTTTCTTTGTGTTATGCTTTGAGCAAGTTGTGATCAGATCTATGTTTGTGATTCGTTAGATTGCTCGGAGTGCGCTAAGGAGTGCTATTGTGTAGAGTGCTGCTCGGATCAAGGCAAGTTACACCACTTGTTCATAATTTTGTCCCAGTTTTGATTCTATGCATGTGATCTTCAAAATTCTGTAGTAGGATGTTCTAGTAGAATTTTTCCTTGGTATTATTTTGCAAGTGCGATGATTTTGTAGTATGCCATGAGTAGCTCTATACTTAGGATTTTTCCACTCCTAATAGGTTACCCCTGTTTTGCTAAGTATTGCTTGCTATGCTATATATACAAAGTACCGTTGGGGGGTTCGAAAGACAAAGAATTTTTCTAAGTATAAAGGCTCTCTAGAGCAAACTTTCCTCCTCAAAGTCCACTTCAAAATAAAACTAAGTTTTCTTCTAGGCGGAATGGTTGTCGGGTCAACGAGTGAGATTTTGGTGGAGGACGGCCGCTTAGGAATCAAAGAAGTCTGCCATGTTTCAGAATTCAGAAGCTTCCAGTGCAACCACAATACATTATGGGCTCTGTCTTGGCCTAGTACTTAGTGGGAAACCTCACCTGGGTACCAACATTTGGAGGTTCTTGGCACGGTTGGATCCGGAAGGTAGAGGGGCTACTAAGGGAAAGCCTCGCCATGGTCTTGTCTGTAAAAGGACTTGATCGTGGATTGTGGGTAAAGTGCACAAACTCTCGAGAGTATTGCAATCTGATCGATCAGCCGTGTTCACGGTAACAGAACAACAATGAGTGTCTGAAGGATGGAGCCTCTGAAGGATCTTCCTCTCTCTTTTCTAAGACAAAGTTTTCGAAACCCCATGGCGTGCGTAACATTGCTAATGGGTGGGAATTTGGGAACTTGGTGTGTAATATCCAAGTGACGCTTGGTGCGTAATATCCAAGTGTTTGGTTGTTTGGACACTTGGTGTGTAATATCCTCGTGTGCCACTCGACCTTATTTTATCTAAGCAAATGTTTACAAAGTAGGACAATCCTCTCTTCTTCTCTCTACTTAAGAAAACTAGCTTTGAGCAAATGAACTCTACAGCCTATACCAGCCTTGGATGTAGAGATAGTCTTTTCTCTCCTTGGTGTAATTTTCCAATACATTCAAAGTATTGACCCAACTTGTTGGCTGCACGTCTTATGTGCAGAATCCGAAGATTGAAAGGTGCGTAGGGATCGCGGGTCTACACTCGACAAGCCTGGGGCGTTGATGGACTCATGCTGCTTTTATGTTTCCGCTGTTATTTGAGCTAGCATAATGCTAAGCAATTTTTGTAATAAATTCATACTATGGATTCTCCGTGTAATAAAGACTTTGTGTTTTACATGATATTTCATCGACTATGAGTGCTAGCTAATGATCCAGGGACTAGCATGTTAATCACAGGGACTTAGGATCCTTACCGATCCGAGGTCACTACATAGGATCACTTCGTAAGTTGTTATTGCAGTATAAACTCAATGACTTTGATCGTAATGCTATACTTCGGATGAATGTTCATCACACCATTACAATAATGTTGTGATCCTGTTATTAACAACATGCAATGTCCATGATCAGGAAACCTTGATCATCTTGTTAATCAACGAGCTAGTTTATGAGAGAGGCATAACTAGGAACTTTATGTTTGTTTATTAAACACACATGTATTAACGTTTCCGTATTAATACAATTATAGCATGCAAAATAAACATCTATCATATACTTGGAATACACATAATAAACGCTTTATTATTGCCTCTCAGGGCATATTCCCTTCAGTGGGGGCAGTAGAGAGCGAGAGGGAGGGAACATAGGGGTCTGCAAGGACCGCGAGCTCACCCTGAGGGCGATGGTGGTGACGGAAAGGCCGGGGACGGTCGGACGGCGCCAAATCGACGACGGCAATGGTGACGGCCGACAGATGTGCGAGCTCGATTTCGGCGAGGTGGGTTCTTCCCTGCTTGCGTGCTTCGTCAGGGATGAAGAGGGCGGCTAGACGCTTCTAGCAGTGGACATGGCATGGAACAGGGTGGCCGGAGACGGTGGGGCTCGCCGGTGAGGTCTGGGCTAGGGTTCAGGCTAAAGGGGGAAAAACAACAGAGAGGGCGAGAGAGAGCGAGATGGGTATGGGGAGAGAGAGCATGACACAACGGTTCTTATCCTCACATCCGGGGGCGACGGCGGGCATCGCAGCGCGCGGGGGATCGACGGCGAGCGGCAGGATACGCAGCATCTTCGCTGCGTCCTTCTGGCAGAGGAAGAAGAAGGGGAAAAGAACGAAGGGGTATGCGGGCCAGTGGCGGGCTGCGGCTAGGCCGAGGTGGGCCGTGGTTGCTGTGCGCGAGCGGCGGGTAGGAGGGACAGGGAGATGGACCGGGCTAGAATAGGGTGTTGGCTCTGTTTTTCTTTCTAAAATTCTTTTCTCTTTTATATTTCTCAATTTCTATTTGTATTTTCAAACTAGATCTGTTTTGATATATTTTAAAATACCAGAGCTTTTACAACATATTGAAATACTAGAGGGGCCCTTTATCACCATTTGGGATCCAAATATTTTGAGGTTTTCAAAATTCCAAAAGCCATTTGAATTGATTTCAAAGAGAGAGGGGAAGCTAGGGTTTTGTGATTATTTTCTTGCATGCATTTTAATGATGATGCTCATGAATTCACATTCAAACCCTAATATCTATTTAGTAAAACTAGGGTTGTTACATCCTCCGAATATCCAATGTCACCCTTATGATCACCGTTCCACTGAGTGACGTTAGGTTCCTTTAAAGTATTATTGGGAGATAGTGATTATATATGGTCTCACGGTCTAAGAAATGAGTCACTATGTTTCCTAATCATTGCAACTTGAACTTTGAGACATGATCATGTCATGATGTATTAGCTAGGGTATGTTCACCATCTCAATCCCCAATGAGATGACTCCATTGTCAATTGATGCCGAGACACCAGCATGATTAGGAAACCTTGATCATCCATTGAACAATGAACCAGTGACTAGAGTTTCACTAGGAACTCCTGGTTGTTTATATATCACACATGTATTGACGTTTCCATTCAATACAGTTATAGCATGATATAAAACTTAGTTATAAACTTTATGAAATATGCTAATTGTCAATATTATTATTTGTCAATAGGGCATATTTCCTACACATATTTGTCTGATGAAATATCTCTAGCATGCCACTAATGACTAATTATTGCATATATGTGCAAATTATTTTCTTGATCTTTCTCCTTGTAGAATTGTGCACTTTATGGTGAAATTCAGAGCATTTAATGAAGAATCACGAGATGCCAAAAATTCCAAGTCAAAGAGGCAACGAAGGGTCAGTCAAATACTTTAACGAGCATCGGCACAAGCACGTACCACCCGTACCATGCGGTCGTATGAGGTGTCGTCGCCTTCGCCTATCAATATAAGCAACTTTCATGAAGTTGCCTATATAAGAATCATATCAGTGCCACCAGAAACCCAAACGCGAGTTTACAGAAACACATTTGAAGCCATTTGCATCTTAGGAGAGGATTTCCACTGCGCCATCACCATAGCCATTCCTCCTCTTCCTCTCCATCTCAACACCATAGCCATAGTCCTATACTTGTAATCTTGATATCATCACGATTGGCGGCATTATCAAACTATTTGCTATTTGTCTTAATAATTTATATACAATGTTTATGATTGTTGATCTAATCATGAGTGGGTAGTTCTCACGAGTTTCATGCTGAGGCATATCCTTGTGGCATTGTGCATCTTTTAACTCCATGGGATATTGAGTTGCGACTGGATATTAGATTTATCCTTTGCATTCTTGTCTATTGCCGGGATCCAGTGACTTGGCAGGTACCAAGACCCCGAGGATTGATTCAGGTAATGAGGTGATATAAATGGTTATTGGATTCTACATGTGAAATCTAGTGATATCAAGGGGAGTACGGTAGTTGTTTACAGATCCATTTAAGAGTATCGGTAATGGCATTGATCATCAAGCTTTGATCTACTTTATTGTTCCTTCTTCTAAGGGTCCTACCTCATGTGGCCTCGATTGTAGCTTCTGGTTGGCTAGGGGGACACCTCTAGACACCGGCTCTGCATGAATTGCATTTCCATGTCTAGTACTCCCTTCATATACAAATAAATGGCTTGGTTTTGTCTAGATACATATGTATCTTGTATAGGTTAAGAGGACGCCACATGCAAGTTTTTCATTGTTTGACATTCTCACATGCCACATTGGACGTTGTCGATATAGTAGACCGGGTTATTGACAGGTGTACGAAAGCCAACGCACGAGCACACGCCGATGCCCAACAAAATAAAAGTGGCATGCCCGTATCCGCCCATGTATTCATAGTCGATGTACTATTCGCAAAAGAAACTATCGAAAGGAGAAAAGTGCCAGTTTCATCGTCTCAGAGGCGTTGATATGTTGCCCACACGTCGGTTGCGGGGACTTGGTCGTCTAAAAAAAGAGCTCCGCCACCAGATAGGGTGCGCACATGACTCTTGCGCCTACCCGTAGCCCAACTACGCCTTCTCCTCTTCGCTGATAAGGCTCGTCTGCCACCTCGCGGACACCCACTTATTCCCAATGAACAATTTCAGGTATGGTGTGCCTACCTTGTTCTATGTACCGGTGCTTGTACCTAGATCACCGAGGTTGTCTCGTGTCTTCTACGGAGAGGATAATGGCGTATTCACCCTCACCTTCGGTGCACTCGGCCTGACCGCCGTCGTGTCCTTCGAGTGTGTCAGGTCAGCAGCGTGGTTGTGGCCGCATTACACGGTGACGATGTGGGCTAAAGGCTCGATGGCATCGGCGGGATCATATATGGTGGACTACTCGAGGGACACCATGAGGATGGTATTCGAGGCAAAGAGAAGAACGTCGCCAACCTTAGTCGCGTTGGAAGAGCTTACGTCCTTCTTTCTCGTGTCGCTGCATTATCTTGTCAATGATGGACCATACAGACGGTTGTGTTTTAGGTTTTGCATCGACAAGAAGAATGGATCCTAATCTTCTAGTAATGGCCCAATTGCCATATTATATGTAATATTATGAAGGATGTATTTTGGCTGTTAAGTATTGTACACTACAATATATTCTCTATACATGAGTTTCAGATTATTTCATGATCTTTAAATATTTCCATGCAATAGATGAATTTCAGCGTACTTATATGAATTGATTTGAGTTTTAACTAAGATGATTTTGTACTCGCACAAGTCACCCGCTCTCCTGCATTGCCTTTTTTGAATTTCTAATTTGCGCATATAAAGGAAAGAAATAGTCTCTCTGAGATATGAATTCCCATGGCCATTTGTCTAACAAAATCCTAGCTTTATGACAACTTGATGGCATTTTAGCCGCTCCACCATTTATTTAATGAGTACTGCACTAGTTTCCTTGTCCTCTTCTTTTTTCCTCTAACCCCAGTCTGACTCGCCCTTCACGCCGTCTAGTTTCCATATTAATGTTCTTCATCTCGTCCCTCTTTTCCAGAGCCCAAAACAACTAATCCCAAAGACCATCACCATACTAGGTGCATTGAGATGGCTAGTTCGAGCAAGGAAGTGACGATGATTCTCGGCTGTTTCAGGACGTGTTTACCAAAGGCCCCCTTGACGAACTCATAGCTAGACGCGACGTCATCATCACCGCGAACCTTGTTGGTTTGTACAAACTTCATCTTGACTCAGCAAAATACAGTGCAACTCTACTGGTTTCTCAGCCGTTTGACCTCCCATGTGTTCTTCATTCTCACCCGACTAACATATCGCGCGATTGCATGTTGGTGAAGGGGTTCACGGCAGAAAACAAAAAAAATCCTGACTAGCGTAACATCAATATGCCCAAGACCTCTATCTGATACCAATTGAAAGGATACGGATGTCGCCTAGAGGGAGGTGAATAGGCGATTAAAACTTTTCCTAGAGTGGCTCAACAAAGGCGGAATAAAACTAGTGTTTACTTTGTTAAGCATAACCTAGAACAACTAGGGTTCACCTATGTGCAGCAATAACTTATGCTAAGCAATACAAGCAACAAAGTGATAGCAAAATATATATTACTTCAAGCACGAAGACTATCACAATGTAAAGTGCATAAGTAAAGAGCTCGGGTATAGAGATAACCGAGGCACGCGGGGACAATGATATTTTACCGAGTTCCTCCCAACATGGAGTACGTCTCGTTTGGAGAGGGGGTGGTATCAAACCACCAACGCCACAAAATGCCTCCCTTATTCTCCGATGAATCTCACCCCAACGGGATCGATCCATGCTTACACTATCGGTGCACTTGTCGGTGGCAATCTGAACCTCTCACAAGGTTGGGGCACTTCTCCACAACTTAATTGGAGGCTCGCAACAAACGCCACAAAAGGCCACAATGCCACCAAGGCCACAAAACCGTCTAGGGTTCCAAGTACCCAAGAGGGACAAGCTCCAATGAGTCACACGAACCAAATCCTTCGAGGAGAACTCAAACCGATGCACCGAATGCAAATGACAAGAACACCACAAAGGTGCTCCAATCCCTCACACTCAAGTTCCGACAAAGCTACTAAAACTATTGGGGGAACAAGAGAGGAGGAATCAAAGAGGGACACAAAATCCCCCAAAATCTAGATCCCCAAAGATGCACTCACAAAGAGATGAATCGGTTAGGTCAAAACGTGGATCTAGATCTCCTCTCTCTTCCACTCAAATATGAGCAAGAATCATCGGAGGGAAAAGATTAGGCAAGCTTTAAGATCTAGAGCAAGTGTGGACAAAGCTTAGCCTAATAGAAGAGGAAGAAGCAAACTAAACTGAAAATGGGCAAAATGTATAAATAGTGGCCCCAGAAAATCTGTCCGCTGGGCTCATTTTCGGAACGGTCCGGTAATACCGGATTTAACCGGTAGTACCGCACCAGTCCTAGGCCGAGCTAAAAATCAAGGCAGGCAGGGAATCGGGGCAGGCCCGCACGCACGACATGGGAGTGGGACCAGCAAGCAGCGGCAGCGGGGCCCAACGCAGCAGGCGGGCGCAGCACGCGCGGGTCAACAGGCGATAGGCTCACGAGTGCGTGAGGCAGAGCAGCAAAGTGCGCGGGGGGCACAAGGCATGCAGCGAGCAGCGCGCGAGGCGGTGGGCCAGGGGGCGAGCGGGCCTGGCAGCGTCGCGCGCGCAAGCGGGCGAGTAAAGAGGCACTGCACCGAGGGCCACACGCGGGACAGGGCCAGCCGGACGCGCGGGTCAACGGGGGCCACAGCGGGATCTGGCGAGCGAGCAGCGTACGCACGCGAGGCGCGCGATGGGAGCAGCGTGGGGCCAGCACCAGCGCGAGGCAGGGCGGGAACCGGCGTGGGAGTCAACGCGGCACCAGGCTGGAGCGGGAATCGCGGCGGGATCGAGGCGGGTCTGGCACGCGCGCATGATCGGGATCTACGCGGCGGCGGCGCGCGTCGCCAGGCAGGCGCGAGCCAGCACGCAAGAAACAGCCCAAGGCGAGCGGTGGCTGCGGACGCAGATAAGCTGGGCCTGGAGGCGGCCCGGTACTACCGGCCTGGGGCGGTAGTACCGCACGGGCCGGTAGTACCTGCTAGGACTACCGGACAGTACTGAGAGTGAACGGGCCAAAATAGGGGTGTCTGGTACTAGGTCCGGTAGTACCGGACAGTCCAGAAAAAATGTTTTTCCTTTTTCTTTATTAGAATCAAATCGGCAAATATTCGAACGGTCATAACTTTTAAACGGTAGCTCTGATTGACCCGATTGCAATTGCGTTGGAAAGAGGACGACATGAGCTACCCTATAAAAAGTGAAAATCTTGGTTATCACCAAGTGATAATGTATCAAGTATAATAATGTGAGATACCTCACTTGGTGAGAAACCGAAAAACCACATAGATCAAAATCGCAATAAGATATAAAAGAGAGATCCGATTTGAATGAACAAGAGCTTGTTATGGAGATTACCACAAGCTCTATGTCCTCACATGGGTAAGACCAAATAACAACCAAATACGATGATGCAAGTATGCAAAGGTTTGAGCTCTCTCCGAACGATGTGACCGAATTACTCATTCGAGAGCCCCTCTTTATAGTACGGTTATCTATCCTAAACCCGGTCTCCCACACACAACATGAGATCGGCAAAAGGGAAAACCTATCAAGATTATACCTTTGCCTTGAGCATTCCACTTGAGCTCGATGTAGACGAACTTGACGTTCTCAAGATGGAACGTCTTTCTTGATTCCTCATCATCGATCCATGATCACCGAGGATGGCAAGCCTCAAACATGAGATCTTCTATAGATGACGCATTTAAGCTTGCACAACATATCTTCTTCTTCATATTATCGACCTTGGAGCCAACACAAGCTCCAAGCGATGCTAATGGACAAATCCTACAAGTACAACTTAATACACACATTAGTCCATAAAGATTGTCATTAATTACCAAAACCATACATGGGGGCCCCACATGTTCTTTCAATTGCCCTATAAATTTTAATTTTAATATTCATTTACTATATATTAATTCATAATGAACATATAATAAATATATGTTATAAATTGCCATTTATCTGAAACACCTTTCGGTCCTTTCCTTTCTTACTTTCTCTGAATAAGTTTGGATCTCTCCTCGGAACAATTTCGGCTTTCACTTTCTCTACTATGATTCCAACTTGCAGATGATCTCTAGCTCATCATATCCTTAAATGTATCTCCTCATGGCTCAGGAATGTCACATACATGATCTCTATCAATGATCAACAGCGGGACCGGGATGCCCATATTGACCCTTGTACATTCCATGATGACGATGTCATTTGAACCGTAAACTTTGAGTCCAATTCCCTTTGTTTCTTCAATACGACTTGTCCGATATCCGATCGTTTGGTATCACATACCTTGTTCAATCTCGTTATTGACAAGTACCGTTTCACTTGTTACCACAATATTACACCCCTGTGACCTAGTCACACATTGCAACATTATGGATGTAATCTCACCAAGTCGGTCTTATGTATCTTACCCGTCACTGGGTGAACAAATCCCGATCTTGATTCATAGGCCTCAACATGTTCCTCTGAGATACCGAACTTACACATTTATAATCACCATTTCACTGAGTGACGTTTGATGCAGTTAAAGCAGCCTCAGGAGACACTGATTAATATGATCTCATGGTCTAAGGAGAAGGAGACTATGTTTCTGACTATTGCAACGATGAACCTCGTGACTTGATCGTGTCGCAATCTTTGGGCAATGTTCATCACATCATTCACCAATGATATGACCTTGTTGTCATTTCGCACTATCACCCATGATCAGGAAACCTTGATCATCGGTTGACCAATGAACTAGTATGAATAGAGGCTACTAGGCACTTCTGTTTCATATCACACATGTATCAGTGTTTCCACTTGATATAGTTGTAGCACAATATGAAACTATTACAAACTTATTGGAATATGACAATAATAACCTTTTATTATTTGCCTCTAGGGCATATTTTCTTCAGTCTCCCACTTGCACCAGAGTACAAATAATCTAGCTCGCATTCACTAATCATAAACCATATCGCATATGCGTTTATTGATCATGCTCGCTCATGAGAAACATCATGTCCCTGTTCTGTTTTACCAGATCAGTATTGTCTTTTGCAAATCTTTAATGTCTTCCTAATTTTGATATTCCCTCCATTATCAGGTTGAAGTATTCGTTTGGTGACAGAGTGAGACTTTGTTTTATTGTTTACAATGACGGTTGATCAGTAAATTTAACTTTCACTGTTGTCATGTAAACTTTTGAAACACACTTAGCAGAAGTCGAACTTATTTAGCCAAAAATATACTTCTATATATATATCTATGTAGATCCTAGTACATAAAATGCAACTATGTGCCTAACTTTGGATCTTGCCATTTAAGGACAAGCTTAACTCTTGTTCAGTGATTACTCAGGAATCAGCTCAAGACATATTCTTCCAACCAGATCCTTGGGTCATATTACGTCGAGTATACAATATGGTTATATGGAAGAACCTATTACTGAGGCATAGGAGATGCAAAGAATCTCTTTGTTTCTTTTAACCATAGTTGTAATACAAGTAAGAACTTCTTTATTATTGATGTGCTCAGTTGATGTAGAGCCCGTTGGAAACCCCAAGAGGAAGGTATGATGATCACAGTAGCAAGTTTCCCTTAGTTATAGAACCAAGGTTATCGAACCAGTAGGAGAAAGAAACCACTTCCGAAGGTGTTGCTAGCAACGTGGAACCTGCACAGAACACAACCAAAATACTCTGCCCCAACTTATCAATGAGGTTGTCAAGCTCACTGGTTTTGCTAAAAACAAAGGATTAAACGTATAGTGTGGAAGATAGTAATTTCTTGTGGTAATTGCAGAAAGTAAACAGTAAACAGTAGATGGAATATCGATGGGAAGTAATGGACCGGGGTCCATAGTTCACTAGAGGTGTTTTCTCCATAAGATAAATAACATGTTGGGTGAACAAATTACAGCGGGGCAATTGACAACTAGAGAATGCATAACAATGCATGTACATGAAATGATGATCACTATGAGATTCATTTGGGCATTACAACATGATACTTAGACCGTAATCCAACTACATCTATGACTAATAATCTACCTCCGGGATATTATCCAAACAACCCTCGGGTATTAAGTTGCAAGCAACAGATAATTGCATTAAACAAAGTGTGTACTGTAAAAAATACAATTGCCCTTGGGCAAACGATTGTTGTTTTCTCCCCTAGTAGCAACAACACATCTACAATTTTAGAAATTTCTGTCACTCTCCCAGATTACTAGAGGCATGAACCTACTATCGAGCATAAATACTCCCTCTTGGAGTCACAAGCAAATATTGGCCAAAGTAACTACTAGGAACGGAGATCATGCAAGATCACAAATAACATAGACATGATAGACCAATAATAAATCTGATATAATACACAATATCCATCGGATCCACAAAAACACAATATGTAGAATTACAATAAGATGATCTTGATCATGATAGTCAGCTCACAAGATCTAAACATAATAGCATAAATAGGAGAAACAACCATCTAGCTACTGCTATGGACCGATAGTCCAAGGATAAACTACTCACACATTGAAGGGAATATGCCCGAGAGGCAATAATAAAGTGGTTATTATCGTATTCCTTATTTATGATAAATGTTTATTTTACATGCTATAATTGTATTAATACGGAAACGTTAATACATGTGTGTTTAATAAACAAAAAGGAAGTTCCTAGTTATGCCTCTCTTATAAACTAGCTCGTTGATTAACATGCTGATCAAAGTTTCCTGATCATGGACATTGGATGTTGTTAATAACGAGGTCACAACATTAGTGTAATGATGTGATGAACATTCATCCGAAGTATAACATTACGATCAAAGTCATTGAGTTTATATTGCTATAACAACTTACGAAGTGATCCTAATCCTTATACCATGAGATCATGTCAATCACTAACACCGGAAGAGTTTCTCGATGACATCAAACGTCACACTGTAACTGGGTGATTATAAAGATGGCTTCAGAACTACTAAAGTGTTATGTTGAGACCCATGGATCGAGAGTGGAATTTTTTCATCCCGATGACGGATAGATATGCTCTGGGCCCTCTCGGTGATATCACATTGATTAGCTTACAAGCAAGTGATTTGATCAATAGAATGTTATATCACGGGAACGAGAAAAGAGTGCATGTTGGTAACGAGATCAAACTAGGTATGGAGATACCGATGATCGAATCTCGGACATGTAATATATCATGAAACAAAGGGATTAAGATACTAGCGTAAAAGGTTCACACGATCACAAAAGTCATCGTTGAATGTGTGGGAGTCAGTACGGATCTCCAGGTCCCGCTGCTGATTATTGATCGGAGAGGGGTCTCGATCATGTCTGCATTATTCGCGAACCGTAGGGTGACACACTTAAGGGATACCGACACCATTTGGAGCAAATGATATGCCAGAGAAAGAAAAAGGAAAGCGCAGGAATTTATTTCACTAGACACCGAAACTGTTTCGGTTGAAATTGCTGAAACTGGTTCTGCATGTGAAATTGAAATGTTGTAAGGGGTTTTATGTGAATGTTTGTTAATTAAAGTAATTAACAAAATTCTGAATAAATAAATAAAAAGTTTTATTTAAATGAGAGCTTGCATTAAATTTAGTGGAAATTTAATGCATGTGAGTGGATTTTTGAGTGGAGGCTTTTTAATGGGAGTGGAGGCTTTTCATTTTGAGTGGGAGCTCCACCCACATGAATGTGGAAGAGGTGGGGGCAGCCCCCATGGCTGGGCGCCATGCCCCTTGGGTGCCCCCCCTCTCCCCTATAAAAGGCCCCCCTCTCCTCCTCTCAAAGCACACCTCCTCGCGAAGGATCTCTCTCCCCCCTTTAGAATTTCCCCATGGTCTCGGATCAGCGAGATACATGTTCCCGGTGGCTTTTTCTGGAAGAATTTGTTGCTTCCGCTGCTTTTCTGGAGCGAGGGCGCGGAGGTTGTTGGGGTACCCGTCGGTGTATGCGATCACGGATGCACCACTTCTTTGAGGTGCTGGACTTGATCGTGCTGGACCAGATGGACTTTATCACGATCTTGAGATTGGCAAGCGTTCGTCTACATCATCCAAGAGTACAACCTCGTTAACGCTATTCGGTCTTTGAGGGTATGTATTCTATGGATGTATATCCACCCATTGCTTGTATCTAGTAGATAGATCTTGGTACATAGATGTTCCCATCGTAGGAAACTTTTTGTTTTCTATGCTGCGAACCCTACAGTGGTATCAGAGCCGGATCTATGCGTAGATACTTTGCACGGGTAGTACACATATGAGTATGTGGGCGATGATGATCATTTTATTGCTTCTTTGTTGTACTTTGGATATTGGTGGCATAGTAGGATGAAGCGGCCCGGACAAACTTTACATGTCCTCGCACATGAGACCTGTTCCACGCTTGACATGCAACTAGTTTGCATAAGTGGCTAGCGGGTGTCTGTCTCTCCTACTATAGTCAATATCTAATTTGCAACGAGTTGTCAACAATTTGGTTATCCTCGTTGTGGTTCATGTTCGTAGGTAAGAACGGTTCTATCTTCGAAAGCACTAAGCCACGTAAAATTTGCAATGGATAAATTAGAGGCGTCTAGTTTAGATTGTTGCTGGTCTAGTGTTATGATATGGTGATGTTGTAAGTAGAAGTATGAGATGATACTCTTACAACACACATAACGTGTAATCTCCATAGACCTTGGACTTACACATATAGGTATGATAGTGATCATACCACGGTGCACATGATAGAGATCATATGCGGGAACCATATCATTCCACTAATAAACATGTGATGTTTGATAGCATCTTATATTGCTTGTTAGGCGTTTTATTAGCATAATAAGATGATCCCTCATTTAAATATCAAGATAAGAATGTGTTTTTCCTTTAGTATGCACCGATTATGTTCTCGTCGCTCCAAGACATCACGTGATGATCGGGTGTTTTTTTTGGATCCACGACCATATTTCAGGTGTAAGACAGTTACACATGCAAATACTAAGGTTCTTACTTGGCGAGCCTAGCATGTACAGACATGGCCTCAGAACACGGACCAAAAGGTTAAGCATGAGTCATATAGTAGATATGATGCCCATTTGATGCTCGCCTTTGAAGCTATACCGACTCACGTGATGATCGGACTTGGTGTAGTGGATTTGGTTCATGTAATCACCAAAAAGACATGAGGGACGTCGTTTTTTGAGTGGGAGTTCATTTCTAATTTGGATTAGTAGAACTCAATTTATCATAAATTAAATCAAAGTAAATTTGCATAATTTGTTGTAGTCATTGGCATTCGTTCACCACCTTATGCATAGTTGTAATTGAGATAATAGAACTATAGAATTCTGGATATATACTTTACGAACTGGTATCGTATTGTGTTGAGTTTCAATCTAAAGTTTAAAGTCCTATTGCAAACTTTCAGCAAACTCTATTTACTCCATGAAATTTAATAGTTAGTATTAAATCAAGAGTAACAATTCCAGTGTTAGTATCTTAAGTATCATGTTTGCCTCCATGATTCTTGATTGTTTTAATATCAAGTTTATCTATGAGCTGAAAGAATTGTTTCAGAAACCATCATGTGTAACAGATATAACGATATCTGAAACAATGTTTTGGTTGCAATATGATAGAGTATAATATATGTTCTCATATTGGATGAGAATTTGCAAAGGTTGGAGATGCTAGACATCCTAATCATCCAAAAAAGGGTTTTGGAAAGTAATGTTATACTCACGATTCACCTTTATAAGCTACAGTAGCTTGATCATGAAAGTCGTCATGATAAGGATGAATAGAAGATGTATGTAAATTGTTTACTATACTAAAAGATTACTAAAGAATGGATTTTGAAAGAATACCGATCATTTTGATGATGCTGATCTACTTCAAAGTGCAAGTCCAAAGGTATTATTATTTGAATATACACGCTTTGGACTATGTGTCATGTATATGGCGCCACTGTTGATGTTGATAAATTCTTTTAAAAAGGAAAAGGAAATGCTGAAAGAGAATCTATAAAATATATTTGGCAGAAAAGAAAAGATTGGAAATATCCAATTTAGGTATATGGATGATATACATGTTATGGTTGTATTCTTTGCTTGTTAAACAATGTGGTTTTTAGGTATTGGATGCTGAATTGGTTGGTATGAAATTTCATACGGAACAACGCAATTCATGAACCACAATGGCCTAAGTAACTAGCAAGAGAATATGTGATGATGTTCATCGAAAACAAACAAACCATTGTTTGTATTTCTCGTTGACATCAAAGCTTGACTTCAAGATTTGTTTTAATAATTGTTATTTAAATCAGGTATTATGAGAACAAAGGTTGTTCAAATAATTACCATATTCCATATAAGATGGATGATTTACAAATCTAGTTGGAGAAATCACATCCATAAAACCTAATGCTAAAATGTCGCAAGACAAATGATTGAAAGATCACTTACGAAGTGACATCGCTGTTTAAATTATATTGGAAAGAAAACATGAAGAATCTCCATTTTCATGGATTTTTGGAGTCTTTGATTTGATCAAGTGACGCTTGTGAGACTTTCCTCGGGATAATTAAAACTTCGTTCAAAGGCCAAAGAAGAACGAACGACTAAATTATTGGAATTTATACATATCGATGTATGTAGTCCATTAAGTATAGTCGTAAGCGATGGATTTCAACTTCATATGCTTTCTCCGAAAATTTGAGTGAATGTTCACTTAATGAGAAAGAAGTGTGAAATATTTGAAAATGTTCAAAGATTTTCAAGATGAAGTGAAAATCATTGTGACAAGAAAATAAATGGTTTATGATTTTATCATAAGGGATTTATTTGAGTTACAAGTGTAACAAGAAAATAAATGAATTATGATTTTATCATAAAGGGATTTATTGGAGTTACAAGTTTAGCAAAACACCTGGATTTACATCTCCTGAAACACCATAGGAATATGGAGTGTTTGAGATTTGTAATGAAACCTTGTTTGACATGGTTGGATCAAAGGTGTTATTGATAAAACTGCCATTATGTTTTAAAAAGATTAAAGCTTTAGAGACTTCCGCTTTTTACACTGAAAAGAGCTCCATCTTGATCCATTGAAATGACACCATACGAGTTATGGTTTGGGGTAAAACCCAAGTTGTCATTTCTTAAATTTTGGTATGCTAAACATAAGTAAGATGTTTACAACCGAAGTCGGATAAGCATGTCTTTGTAGGTTATTTCGAATAACAATTGGTTATTCCTCCATAAAACCAAGGACAAAAGGGTTTGTCCCTTGAAATGTGAAGTTTCTTGAAAAAGGAATTTTTCGCAAAAGTTAAGTGGGAGGACAAAAGAACTTTGATAAGGTTAACGAACCTTAGCTAAATGTGCTGAGTTGCGCAGCGCCGGAAATCGTTCCAAAGGCTGCCATAATGCTCATAGCTTATGTGCCTCAAAGGTTGTGGTCACGCAGATCTAAGTTATTATTGAACCAAGAAGGTCGGATAAACAATCAAATGATTGAGATTTGAGAGTAAATCATTATTGTTTGACAATGATGAACCGACTACAAAGAAGCGATGATGGGCCCTGACTCCGTCAAATGGCTTGAAGCCATAAAATCCGTGATAGTTCCATACACGAGAAATCAAGTTTTGAACTTGGAAGACCCTCCGGAAAGGTGTAAAAACCTATCGGTAAAGTATTTTACGACAATGTTCAAGGAGTTGACTATGGCAATATTTGATCTTTCATAGCGATATTTAGTATGGACGGATTAAAGTAGCAACCACTACATATAATTTGTTATATGGTAGATGAATAAACAAAACAAAGTTCTTCTAATAGAATGGTTACCTAGGACGTGTACATGACACGATCCAAAGGGTTTTGTTAATTCAAAGGATGCTAAAAAGGGCATGCAAACTTCAATGGTTGAAGTAAGCATCGCGGAGTTGGAATCTTCACCGTGATGAAAAAGAGTTTTCGTCAGGAGACGATGAAGATGCTTGCATTTGCAAGAAATTAAGTGGGAGCGCTGAGACATATTTCTAATACATTATGTGGAGGACATCTTGTTGATTAGAAATGATGTAATTTTTATTGACAATGGTTAAGAATTTCATTTCGATGAAAGACTTAGGCAAAACCCGAATATTTAGCATGAATGTCTATAGTGGATAGACTGTGACGCTAATATGGTTATGCCAAACGTACATATATGAGATACTGAAGGAGTTCAATATAGAAACAACAAGAAATGGTTCTTGTCGCATGGAAAAGAATTGAATCAAGATTCAAGTGTATCGACACTTGATAAGTGAAACAAGATTCAAGTGCTTTGACACTTGATGAGTGAAATCACGAGAATGTTTTGATCAATCATACCATGATATGTACACATTCAGATATGTCCTATGCTCTAAGTGTTATGAGCATATACCAGAATGAATCATAAAATGATCATTGGACTATAGTAAGGATATTCTTATGATATTTTGGAAGAACTAAGAATATATTTGTGTAGAGGTGACAAACAATTATAAATAGTTCATTGTAAAGCGTTACATTGATACTAGTTTTGTCACAAGATACAAATTAAGTTTATCTCAATTTAAACTATGAGTGGCACAATGAAATGGAAAGAAAGTTTCCATGATGTATTTGGATGAAATCCATAGTTAAGACATTGTGACGAATACTACAACAAAAGGGCTAAGTATATGACTGCTATAGTAGCAGCAAAGGAGGGAATTTGTGTCAAGTAGTTTGTTATCAAACTAAGGTGTGGTTCGCAATGGGCTAACACTAAAGATATATTGTACGACAATAGTATCGACATGGTTTAACCCCAAGGAACTAAAGGTCTCACCAAAATACCAAATTTATACAATGCCATCTCATTGGAGAATGAGTGATGCGTGGAGACACAAAGACATGCAAATACACACAGACCTGAAAGCATCAGATCCGTAGATTATGTTAACCACTTGCAGTTGCGTATTTGGAACACTAGAAACCCATAGGTGTTCAATACACAAAGTTTTCAAACTAGATTACTGTCTCTAGTGCAAGTGGGAGACTGAAGGGAATATGCCTGAGAGGCAATAATAAAGTGGTTATTATCGTATTCCTTATTTATGATAAATGTTTATTTTACATGCTATAATTGTATTAATACGGAAACGTTAATACATGTGTGTTTAATAAACAAAAAGGAAGTTCCTAGTTATGCCTCTCTTATAAACTAGCTTGTTGATTAACATGATGATCAAAGTTTCCTGATCATGGACATTGGATGTTGTTAATAACGAGGTCACAACATTAGTGTAATGATGTGATGAACATTCATCCGAAGTATAGCATTACGATCAAAGTCATTGAGTTTATATTGCTATAACAACTTACGAAGTGATCCTAATCCTTAGACCATGAGATCATGTCAATCACTAACACCGGAAGAGTTTCTCGATGACATCAAATGTCACACCGTAACTGGGTGATTATAAAGATGGCTTCAGAACTACTAAAGTGTTATGTTGAGACCCATAGATCAAGAGTGGAATTTATTCATCCCGATGACGGATAGATATGCTCTGGGACCTCTCGGTGATATCACACTGATTAGCTTGCAAGCAAGTGATTTGATCACTAGAATGTTATATCACGGGAACGAGAAAAGAGTGCATGTCGGTAACGAGATCAAACTAGGTATGGATATACCGATTATCGAATCTCGGACATGTAATATATCGTGAAACAAAGGGATTAAGATACTAGCGTAAAAGGTTCACACGATCACAGAAGTCATTGTTGAATGTGTGGGAGTCAGTACGGATCTCCAGGTCCCGCTGCTGATTATTGATCGGAGAGGGGTCTCGATCATGTCTGCATTATTCGCGAACCTTAGGGTGACACACTTAAGGGATACCGACACCATTCGGAGCAAATGATATGCCAGAGAAAGAAAAAGGAAAGCGCAGGAATTTATTTCACTAGACACCGAAACTGTTTCGGTTGAAATTGCTGAAACTGGTTCTGCATGTGAAATTGAAATGTTGTAAGGGGTTTTATGTGAATGTTTGTTAATTAAAGTAATTAACAAAATTCTGAATAAATAAATAAAAGAGTTTTATTTAAATGAGAGCTTGCATTAAATTTATTGGAAATTTAATGCATGTGAGTGGATTTTTGAGTGGAGGCTTTTTAATGGGAGTGGAGGCTTTTCATTTTGAGTGGGAGCTCCACCCAGATGAATGTGGAACAGGTGGGGGCAGCCCCCATGGCTGGGCGCCATGCCCCTTGGGTGCCCCCCTCTCCCCTATAAAAGGCCCCCCTCTCCTCCTCTCAAAGCACACCTCCTCGCGAAGGATCTCTCTCCCCCCTTTAGAATTTCCCCATGGTCTCGGATCAGCGAGATACATGTTCCCAGTGGCTTTTTCTGGAAGGATTTGTTGCTTCCGCTGCTTCGCTGGAGCAAGGGCGCGGAGGTTGTCGGGGTACCCGTACGTGTGTGCGATCACGGATGCACCACTGCTTTGAGGTGCTGGACTTGATCGTGCTGGACCGGCTGGACCAGATTGACTTCATCACGATCTTGAGATCGGCAAGCGTTCGTCTACATCATCCACGAGTACAACCTCGTTAACGCTATTCGGTCTTCGAGGGTATGTATTCTATGGATGTATATCCACCTGTTGCTTGTATCTAGTAGATAGATCTTGGTACATAGATGTTCCCATCGTAGGAAATTTTTTGTTTTCTATGCTGCGAACCCTACACACATCACTCTGGAGGCAGGCATGGTGATGAAGAAGGCCTACGGGAGGATATCCCATCTCTGATAGGGTGCCGGGAAGATCTTTAGATCCCTCCTAATCTAGGGACGATGGTGGAGGCGTCTACGGATTTTTTTCGTGGAATTCTGATCGGGTCCTTAGCATTTTTGCCTCGGGGGGTTTATATAGGCGAAGGGGCAAGGTCGGTGGATGCCCGAGGGGCACACACCAAAGGGCGGCATGGCCTAGGGTGGGCCTGCGTGGCCCCCTGGTGTGGCTGCCTTGCGTCGCCTCTTCCTCCTTTTTCGGACTCCGTGTCGTGTCAGGAAAAATAGGAACTTTGGCTTTGGTTCCGTCCAATTCTGAGAATATTTATTTACTAGTTTTTCTGAAACCAAAAGCAGTAGAAAATAGGCAACTGGCTCTGTGGCACTTGTTAATAGGTTAGTTCCAGAAAATGCATAAAAAAGCCACAAAGTGTTGACAAAACATAAAGCAATTGGTGTAAAACAAGCATGGAGCATCAAAAAATATAGATTTGTTTGCAACGTATCAGCATCCCCAAGCTTAACTCTTGCTTGTCCTCGAGTAGGTAAGTGATAAAAAGAATAATTTTTTAGGTGACATCCACCATCACAGTCTTGATCAAGGTATTGTAAAGCATTGATAGCTGGGATCAAAGTACTCTAAACAAAAGTATGAAAGGTGTATTTATAACAATAATACAGAGCAACTATGTTGCAACATGGAAGGAACATAAACAAAAGATTGTGAATAATGCTTTAAAAGGCATTTGTTTGTTTCACATATATAAAACATAGCAAGAGTGGTATTCAGCTTGTCCTTCATGGAATATCAAAACATAAATGCATAGGACACCTTAAAAGTTCATAAGGGTGACTAGATACAAATAATTTAAGAACAAGCAATACCATAATTACGAATCAATCAACAAATTTTGGGACAATACACATTGAACTCAGAATGACAACTATGCTCTCTTAACTGGTGCATAAAGATAGAACATGGAGACTCAACAAAAAAGTAAAAAGAAAGGCCCTTCGCAGAGTAAAGTAGGGATTAAATGGTTTTGTAAAGCTTCCAAAAATTATGGTACTTATTAGCTTTGAGCTCTCATTGCCCCTAGAATAAGCATATTGAAGTGATTAAGGTTAAAGTGAGTGAAAATATGAGTTATATGCTTGACAAATCACAAGTTGAAAATCCCATGCCCCTTGAGTACGAGTACCGAGACCTCATGCTACTCAACTTTGGTCACAGGCAAGTTCTTGTCATTGTAAGTATATGTGTATCATAGAGAACCACCAACGGGGTACCTCTTGCCCCATGACACAGGAGCTATCCCATATCAAAATGACAAGGCAACAGACAATGAGCTTCTCAACGATATTTTTATTTGCTATTTGCATAGGTTTTTATTGAGGATGCTTCACAGAATGCCACTATGGTTTTGCTGCAAGTTTCCACCATGATTAGGCATGGCTTAGGATAGCCGCCCATGCGTTTCTCTAACACATATACATAATCCATGGACTTACAAGATCCCATCTTATTTCACACCGCCCGGGATCCATAAACAAAAGAACAGAACCTCAACTAAATAGAATAAGTGCAATGTCGAAAGCCTTCCCCATGATAGCATGGTTCTGCTAATTCCCAACTTATAACATGCAAGCATACAAGCATCATAATATAGTCACAATGGTTCGATTTTATTAAGTGAAAGAAATAAAATGTGTCTTCAAGTTCGTGAGAGCTTTAATCACTATATTTTCACATAACAAAATTTTAATTTGGAAGATATATAAAAACATGAATATACTTGGAATAACTTGGTTTATAGTGGACTCTTTGGAATAACTTGGTTTCTTGGGAGTTGGATGCATGAGTAGAGCTCATACTAAGTACAGGTTGAGGCTAGCAAAAGACTGGGAGCGACCAACTAAGAGAGCAATAATGGCCATAATCATGCAGAGCGACAAAACATTATTAATCAAAACATAAAGTGATATCACAAGTCAAAAACTAAATGGTCATAGAGGCTAAGGTGACTGGTTAATAGTCATAACATGGTATAAGAATGTACCAAGTCAACCAAAATAAAGCATCAAAGGAGAGAATACCACAATATTATGCTTTTGTATGCTAAAACAACGCATGATTCTTTCATGACACATTAAGCAATCTCAATTGTTTGAAACAAGTCATGCTACAACAATAATCACTAATCATATGGTTAAAGCAACATCTAACATGACATGATAAAGTCTAAGTCACAGTCAAAACAAGCTTTTTTTGTACCACCATAAGCATGAAACATTCTACTCTTTTCCAACACCAATCGACTTATTTGAAACAACTCACAAAGATAATAATCAATAAATATCAGATATCTTGTCTAACCTAACTACAAAGAATAACTAAAAAGTTCTAAGCAAAAAAAATAAGAAAACTAAAGCTAAATGCAGTGCTAGCAAAAGAGAACACTCACAGAACAATAAGAGTGAAAACTAGAGTGTTCTAGGCAATGAAGAACGGGGTGTGACTTCTCCAAAAGAAGTGTGTTGGGGTCCGACCAACTTATTACAGAAAGCAAAAAAATAAAAATAAAGACAACAACAAAGACGCTCCAAGAATAACACATAGTGCATGAAGCAATAAATATAGTATCTTGAAAGAAAACCTGAGATTTTTGTTGATGAAGATGGGGATGCCTTGGGCATCCCCAAGACTTTAGGCTTGTACCTCCTGAATATTTCTTAGGGTGACACGGGTGGCATCCCCAAGCTTGAGCTTTTGTCCATAATTATCCCATCACATCATTCTCTCCCCACACTTAAAAAATTCCTTCATACAAAACTTCACACAATCTTCATTAGCAACATTAGTGTATTCAAGATAATAAGCCTTTGGGTTTAGTTTCAAATCAAGTAAATCATCCATTAAAACATAAGCTATTGTAGAAACTCCTTTGAAAAGCTCAAGTGATCAAGAAGAACTAAAAAAGAAATCGATTAAGAGGCAAATGCAAATAATCGCAGAAATCTATCAAAATAGACCTGCAGGTAAAGAACGATTTTTTCGAAAATCTTATGTTGCTCAAATCGAAAAGTGCAAAACTAACGAAAGTTGTGTAAGTACCAGGGGCATGCGCACAAAAACGTGCAGTTCAATAAGACATTCTGGTATTTTTCATGATTTTTTACAGCGAAGCAAACAAATCTGTTTCGGGACAGCAAACTTCCCCAAATCTTACTTCCCTCTCATTAGAGGATATTCTTGGCACAAAAACCAAACAAAAAGGATAAGGAGAGGTTATTACAGAGTCAATAACTTCCAAGACTCAAAAAAATAAAAACTTACTGAAATAAAAATTGGTTATCTCCCAAGAGTGCTTTTCTTTAACGCCTTTCAGCTAGGCACAGAAAGCAAGAATCTAAGTATTTTCGAATGAAGAAGCATCAACATCAAAATTTGTTCTAATAAGAGAGTCAAAAGATAGCTGATTTCTTTTTCGAGGGAAGTGTTCTATACCTTTCTTGAGTGGGAATTTATATTTAATGGTGCCTTCCTTCATATCAATAATGGCATCAACAGTTCTAAGAAAAGGTCTTCCCAAAATAATAGGACAAGAAGAATTGCATTCAACATCGAAAACATAGAAATCAACAGGGACAAAGGTATTGTTAACCATAATAATAAAATCATTAATTCTCCCCATAGGTTTGTTTTTAACATTATCATCAAGATGGACATCCAAATAACAATCTTCCAATGGTGGTAAATCAAGCATATCATAATTTTTTTAGGCATAATAGAGACACTAGCACAAAGATCACATAAAGCTTTGAAATAAAAATCATTCACTTTAATATTAATGATGGGCTCCCAACCATATTCTAATTTCCTAGGAATAGAAGCTTCATGTTTCAATTTTTCTTCTTTAATTTTCATGAGAGCATTTGTAATATGTTTTGTAAAATCCATATTCATAGCACTAGCGTTAGGACTTCTAGCAAGATTTTGCAACAACATAATTACTTAATAAATATTTCAACCATCAAGATAAAAATGAACATTATCCTCAAAGGTAGTAGAACTATTGTCTCCCATATTTCGAAAAATTTTAGCATTTTAATTGGAAAAAGTTCCAGTGGGTTTAGGAAATGTTGCAAAAGGAGTGGGGACTTCGTCTACACCAATTATTTTACCATTAATAGTAGGAGGTTTGCTAGCTTCAACATCACTAGTGGTGGTAATGGTACAAATTTTAGTCATGTTATTATTTCTAGCAATTTCATCTCCTCTTTCCCACCTAGCATGCAATTTAGCTAACATCCTAACATTTTCATCAATTCTAAATTGAATGGAATTCAATGTCTTGCTTTCTTTAACATCATGAGGCATAACCTTTAATTTAAGAAATTAAACATCAAGAGCAAGGCCATCAACTTTAGAAGCAAGATTGTCAATTTTTCCAAGCTTTTCCTCAACAGTTTTATTGAAAGCAGTTTGCTTACTAATAAAATCCTTAAGCATGACATCAATTTCAGAGGGTGCACTTCTATTGTTGTTGTAGGAATTTCCATAATATTTTCCATAAGAATTAGCATTATTAGAAGTATATGTCCTATAATTACTATTACCAAAATTATTCCTATAAGCATTGTTGCCAAAATTATTACTTCTAATGAAGTTCACATCAACTTGCTCTTCTTGAGCAACCAAAGAGGCTAAAGGAACATTATTTGGATAAATATGAGCTTTTCCACTAACAATCATAGACATAATAGTATCAATCTTATCACTCAAGGAGGAGGTTTCTTCAACAAAATTTACCTTCTTACCTTGTGGAGCTCTCTTAGTGTGCCATTCCGAATAATTAATAATCATTTCATCCAGGAGGTTTATTGCAGCATGCAAAGTGTAGAGGACCCAACCTAATAAGGTAGAGATACCTTTGTTTACAGTGCTAGTCCCTGGATCGAATAGCTAGCACCCATAGTTTAAGATGTAATATCAAGAAACAAAGGTTATATTACAACTTATAACCAGTAATAAAATAATTTCATTACAACTTACATAGCTCATATGGCAATCTTATTACAATGCAGCAGATATAACTATATAGCATGGAGTCCTTCATCTTCATATTCCACACGCAAACATGTTGGTTGTATACTTGTAATCCCTACTCAACAAACTTCACAAACATCAAACAAACCTGCAACATAATAACTTACAGCCACAAGGGTCAATACATTTGAACTATATTGGCAAGTGATATCATATTGATATGGAGAATCTATCATCTACATGAATATTTGGCTAAGTGGAGTTTTGGCTGGCCTTTGCATAAAACAAGTTTTTTCTATCCTTTGCAAAATAGTTTTCTCTTTTCAAAACATTTCAACACACAATGGCATACTGGTTACACACCAGGTGCTTCCCTTGTTCACCCCACAAGTTTTAACTTAGAGAAATTGGGATGAGGAGATCCTTGATCATTTCAATCTTTGATGCTCAAAATGTCCATTACCGGGGACACGACTAAGTACTTAGGTTTTACCCTCTCGATAGGTGGTGCACTTTTTCCACAAGACTCGACATCCATCGAGACGAGACTTTTCAGAAACAATCTCTCAGATGAGCATAGACGTGTTCCATCATATCATCACTACCACCAACTTTCTGCATGTCTGAGTTCTTGCAACCTATGTAGTCAAGGCAGAGCCCATATGCCATGTGGTTGCACTGGAAGCTTCTCAACATAAAACATCTTAAATCTCTTTGTTCCTAGGTGGCCATCCACAAGTGTGATACACAAGTTAAACCATAGACATGGGCCTTGTGTAACCACTCAACACAAACCATTCTCACCATTACACCCAGGTGATTCATTCACATAGTTGTTTTATTAATCAAAAACATAGTCATAGACTTTGCATAATATCATAGCATGAATATTCCACCCTTGTAATCTAATAGCTAGGCTAAGCATAATAGCATAACTTGTCTCTTGACTTAGGAAGATTCCTACCAAGATATATTCTATAGGATCTACTATAGCATAGCAATATATAAAAATAGTCCTATCATGCATATTACAAAAATATCACTAATGCAATATTGGAAAGATAGGACTTTTGATGACCAAAGTATCACTTGCCTTTTTTTAGTAGAGAAACTAGGTACTCTATTTGATCTTGCAATTGTCACACTCCTCAAGGTTCACTACAATTCAATCAAGCAGAACACACATTCAAAACTAGCACTCAAACAATTAACAAAACAAAACAATAAAAACAAAGAAATGCATGCAAGCATGCAAAAGGTTCTTTTATTGAAAAGGTGGTTTCTAACAAGGATTTAAACATTTCAAAAACACCTACTGGTCTTTTATAAAAGTAGGAAATATATTTAAAATAAAGTTAGTGAAAATAGGCCTTTTAAATCATTTTTGTTTTACTAGAAATGCTTTTATTCAAAATAATAAATTTCTAGTCTTAGCAAAATATATTTTTAAATTCAAATGTTAGTGTTTATGGTTAGAGGGTTCAAAACAAACTATTTGCAAAAGGTTTTACCCAAAAATAATTTTTAGAACAATTTTATACTCAAAATAGTCCTACAAATATTTCTGCATAAACACCTATTTTTTCAGAAGAAAATGACCAAAATAAGGCCATATTTGAAAATTACACATTTTTCTGAATCCATTGATATAAAATTTGTAATTTTTGGACATACAGATCAAAAGTTATTATTTTTGCAAGTTTAAACATCTAAATTCATTTTTTGGAATTTTGTCTCAAAGGTCTGGCCACGTGTCTTGTTTTTACTAGACGATACCGTTTTGGCAGGATCAGCATCGTGGGCCATTAGATCTAACTAACATCGCACGGCACAAATCACGTGTACCGCTTTATTTAAGTGATTTAATCCTGGCCCTACGTTCTAGATCTAGCGAACCAGAGTGCGTGGCCAAGAATTGGCACCGCTGCTGGCGACTATGCGCGGCGGCGACGCTCTGTCGATGGTGGTTCAGCGATTCTAGGAAGTGAGAATGGGGAAGGAGGGTGTAACCAGAGTCGCCGTGGCGAGGGGATGCTTAAGGTGGTCTTCATGGGCGAAGGGGCGCACAGGTTTGGCCAGAATCGCTCACGGGAGATGTTCCTGGCGTCGGGATGCACGAGCATCGTCGGAGGCGAGTAACTGGGATGCAATCGAGCAAGGCAAGGCATCAGTGAGATGCGCACGGGTTCAAGGATCATAGGGAAACCTACTAGAGGGCAAGGGCGCACGGGGTCGACAGCTATCGCTCGCCGGAAATAAGGCAGACGACGGTGGCGAGCAGGCAAGGTTGTTGCCGAGCGTCAGGGGCTCGTGCGAGAAAACAAAGGCTTCTGTCAGATGCACATGACGATGGCGAGTGAACTAGTGTGATCTAGGGGGCAGCGGGTCTGGTCTCGCCGGAATTGGTGCCGGAGCTCGTCGGTGACAGTGGCGGCGTGAGGGGAAATTCTGGCAGCCTAGCGTCTCATTGGTGCGGGGAAGTGGGGAAATGGAGAGGAGGAGGAGGCGTTTAATCGAGCATGGTCGCGGTGGAGGATCGCTGGCGCAGTTACTCGAATTTACTCGGCGCATTCACGGCAGGAAACAGTCAGGGGAGGGGCGAGGTCAGTGCGCGAGTGAAGACGATGATGAGGTGGAAGGGTGGGTTCAGGGAGTCAGTGAGGGGTGGGGGTCCTGCGTGGTGAGAAAGGGGCAGAGGGGAGAGAGGTTTTCTCGGGTGGGCCGGCGTTGGGCCAAGCTAGGCTGGGTGCTGGGTAGGTTAGTTGGGTTGGGTTTTTTTCTGATTCTTTTTTCCTTTTCCATTTCTATTTTCTGTTTTCATTTGATTCAATTGATTTAAACAACAATTTGAATTCAAATCTTTCTAATTCTTTTTGGTAGGTTTATACTACTTTCTAGTGTGTTTTAAAAGTCCACTTTAGAATATTTCAATTATTCTCTCATGATTTAATATTTATTTAAATTAGGCATTTTGTATTTATTCAAATAAAATTGAATATGTTTCAAAACCATATAATTTTATTTAAATAATCTTTTATTCTCTTATTTTATTTGGATTACTTTTATTCCATTTGTTTATGGATTTGTCCAAGATTTAAATTGTCTTTTAAATATTTCTTATTTATTTAATTCTTCCTTTATCTTATAAAATTCATATCTTTTTTATTTATAGTTCCAAAATTGGTGATTCCACTTTATAAAATTGTATTTAATAATTATTTATCTTTTCAAATCCTTTTAGGATTACTTTGCTCACAATTTGGTATTGTTTTTAGTTAGGGGCTTTATTAGCCTTGGAAAATTAATTTGTTTTATTTTATTAAAATCATAAGTTTTTATCCATGGCTCCAAATTGAGTGAAACCAATTTCCATGGTTTTGTAATATTTTTGTTTATCATTTTTGGTCATTTAGAAATGTTTGTTGCTAAATTTTTATATGGGACAAAGCCATAGTATTAGAGTGATCTTGGAGATGATTTCTTCCATTAGGGTTTTAGGTTTTTGGTTTAACTTTTCCAAGTGCTTTAAAATCAAGGTATATCCATTTATGAATGCATTTGATTCTTTGAATATTTGTTTGCTGCTTTCTTATTCAAATTTTGTTCAAGTAGGGTTTGGATGTTTCCATTTAGAAGCAAAAAGTTTCTTTTAACCCTAAATTTCAACATTTGTTTCTTTTGTTTGTTTATTTTTCACATTTCAAAATTTGGAAAATTTTGGGATGTGACAAACTACCACCCTTAAAAGGAATCTTGTCCCGAGATTCGGGAAGACTAGAGGTTACAAGTTGGCTTCAAGACAACTAGGGTACTACCACCCTTAAAAGATTTTTAACTAGATTACATCTGGCTTTTACTTGAGATCTTGATGTATCTTCTCTGGACAGTTGTTTATATAGTGTCCTTTGTTACCACATTTGAAACATGTGACAAGGTTGATGTCCCTCACAGGTTTGCTTGTCTTGTTCTTCTCCTCTTCTGGACAGTTTGATGCATAATAGCCTAGCTCTTTGCATTTGTGGCACTGTAATTTGCTGATGTCCTTATTTTTGGGTCTATCCAAAGCTAGGAGGGCTCTTATTTCATGTTCTTCATACGTCACCACAAAGGTGGGAAAACTTCCTCGGTTCTTAGAACGGTTCCTAGGATAACGTCCATGTTTCCTCTTTTGTCCACCATAGTGTGTTACAATGTATGGAGGTGCATACTGAGATTTGACTTTGCCTTCATCCTTCTTGGTAGAATTTGTACCTTCATGAATGTTTCCAAAGACTTGATGCTTTCCATCTTGTTTCATATGTTGAACTATAGGGTAGATGTGGCATTGGACAGGGACATGATCATTTCCCTCACATAGGAAACATGTAACTTGAGATGTGGGGCATTGGCTAGTTGGATGTTTATCTTCACAATTAGGGCATTGATCCATATGATCTTTATAAGTGTGTCCTATGTCTCCACAGATTTTGTAGACTTTAGTTCCTTCTATAATATCATCCTTGATATCATTGTTGACACAATCCTCTTGGGAAGTGTTGCTTCTCGTGTTGATCATATGGTTGGTCATCCTTTGCAACAATTGGGATTGGGATTGGGATTCCAAGAACTTTACCATGGTTGGGTCTAACTCAATGTTGTTGGCTAAAAACTGAGTTGTCACTTGATTCAACTAGGCTTGGATTGCTAGTAGTTGTTCTGTCATGTGCATTTCTTGGTTGTTGTTGTTGTCACCATCCTTGATGTTGGAGTTGTGGTCTCTTGGAGAAGTCATCTGCTTGGGTTGGAGTGGGATTAGATTAGGCAAAAGAATTCTAGAGAAAGAATTCTACTCACACTCATCAATTCACACAAAGCAATGTGCAAGCAATCACAATCATGCATTCCACCCAAACAACAATGTTCAAGCATTTTTTTTGCAACAAAATATTTTTGATATACCACATAAGTTGGTGTGATCAATAAATTGATTTAAACTAAACACTAGTGTGGTGGTCCAACTATGGGGTTCACTTGAGATCATTCCATTCTTCTTAGTTGTTACATCATGAACTAGATCATGGTATTTGTCAAAACCCGGATTTTTAATCCCAGATGCCTGTTATGCCATACATCACAATCCCAGGATTACCATTTTTGCGAGACATAATAGATTGGATATCACAATACATCATCCATTACAAACCATACATAAGGTCTTACACAAATAAGGGATCACATGATCTAGTCTTAATACAATTCAAGCAGCGGAATAACGTAATAATAATGGTAGTATAGGCGAGACTCCATATTCATGGTCACAGGCAATGCTGACGATGGGAGATGATCCTAGTTGTCATAACCTTCCTGTGGTCCATCCTCCTGATAGTCCTCTTCATAGTCTGGCCACGGGAATAGCCAGGGACAAAGCCATGAGTACTCTTTAAGTACTCGCAAACTAATACTAACAAGTGAAGTGGTTTTGAGTAGGAGATACTAAGCTCTAAGTTGTTTTGCAAAAAGCCAGGTTTACCTTAACTGAATTCAAAAGCAAAGAAAGCTAGTTGAAAGTTTTATAACACCTATGTGGGAACTTGAATTTCATATCACAACCCTGTTGTGGTCAAGTCAAAATCATGAATCATTTCACAAATCATTTTGAAAACATTTGAAGATGGAACAGTATGGCCACTCCAACTGTCCATAACCGCGGACGCGGCTATTCGAATAGTTTGACAATCTGTAGAGGTGGTACACTTTTACCACAAAATTCGATACATCCGTTAGGAACAATCCTGAATCACCATACTCAGTATGCGGATAATCAATCCTAACCTTTCAATTACATGCCCTAGTATAGGAAACTCTCCTGTGAGTTTGGCCTCCCAACCATGACCAACTATCATCTTGGGAACTGCACAGGTGGACAATCTTCACAAGGTAGCCTCAGCTCCAACCTTGGTCGCATGGGAACCCATACTAAGGTATATAAATTTCCAGTCAAGCCCTACCCAATTTTAGGGTATTATGGTTGTACGGTAAAATTGGAATGGTATCGCATCCAGACAACCATCAGTTTTATAAAGGGCTAAGGCTCATGCCTTAACATTTTCATCATCAAAATCATCTGGTGTTTCAAGAACACATGTCAAAACATTTCAGTAGAATGACACATCATTCTAAGGTTTTTATAACCATTTTCACCAAGTATTCCCATCTAAAGTGATCAAGTTTTATGCTTAGCACTAGCATCTACAAGTGAGGGTGAACACTAATGAGGGGTGGTGAACAAGGGTGAATGATCTAAGTTCAATCTCATGCCTCAGGATGACATCAAGATTATATAACTTAGGCCAAGTTTTATGCTCTTTATGCTATCTTTAACTATATTTCTAAAATCTACAATTCACTAAGTAAACTCCAATAGAAAGTTTTGATAAAGAAATAAAATAACTAAGATTGCAAGTAAAACTAGGATTGGGTATCAAGTGGTGTAATCAAGGCATGCTTAATGCATTGCATAGATCATATAGTTTTCATAGTTGCAAGTGTTAGCTTGCTAAGTCAACTTGTATAGTGATGCTTGCCTTGTGTAGAGCAGTGGTTGAAGTTCTCCTCGGCTTCTTCCTCGTAGTATTCTCCTTCCTCCTTGTATCCTTGGTCGGTACTAGGGTCTATAAATAAATAGAGGTACAAAATCACCAAAAAATACTTAACTACTTTTATTTATCACGCCAAGGTTTTCACTAGATGATCTAGTATCATCACAAACATTACAATCATCAAAGCACTTGTCTTATTTATTTTATTTTGGAAAAGTAATTTCTACTCACTGGAAAATTACTTAAGATTTAATATTCTCCAACTAAAACATGGGATCATGTTGACACATGTCATCACCACATATTTTAGTACATGGGAATGTGATTTAAAGTGGTGTCACAATTTAACAAGGCTTAACCTTTTTATTTTAATTAAATAAAGTGATTATAATTGCCTATGAGGCATTCTTTTATTACTTGTTCATTATGTTTGTAAGTAAACCTAGATATTTTTATATATTTAGAAAGGTCTAGTTAAATGTGATTTTTGAGAGTTGGAATCAACTCAAAATCTTTTGTGGTTGAATTTTGAAAAGTGTTTGCATGCAGAAAAGCTTCTGCCTTTTTATTTTTACTATAGGTGATCTACAATTCCAAATGGATTGAATCAAACGGGCTTGGATTAAGAATTCCAGCACCTTTCTAGCAAAATTAGTTTCATGCAATTTGGTTTAGTGAATCAACCTGGGTTGATTTTTGAAACTAGGTACAGAACTGAGTTTGAAACTAAAAGAATAAACCTAAATTCAAACTACTGGGTCACGCGGGAATGTAAATGGGCCGGCCCACGGCGCATAGCGCGCGCGGGTGAGTTTAAGTGGGTGTCCCCACCAGTCCGCGAGACGGGGGGTTGCGAAGCGGTACCGGGCAATCTAAACCGCACGATCAACTTATAATCGAACGGCTATGACTTATCGTCTTCGTCGGGCAACGCCGGCGAGACAGAAACCTAGCGTGGCCAGTGGGGGTCTACGGGGGCTCACCGGGGCTCAGGCGAGGGTCGGTGATGGGGGCGAACGACGAAGTCGACGACTGCGAACCTCCTGGTACCGGTGGCTTCTCCTGGGGCGGCTCCAATCGCTTGATCCTTTCTTCCTCCTCCGTGGAAGACTCTGGCCAAATTCTGGCGACCTGCTACTCGCCTTGCTCCAGGAATGAGTGGGGGTTGTTCTGAGAGAGAGGGGAGTGTGTTGGTGTGAAGAAATCGAACAGGGGTGGCCTCTATTTATATTGCCAAGAGGGGACCGGATGGCATGGGTGGATCTCGTCGTGGTCGTCGGCACATTGGGCTAATGGCATGGGCGACGGTAGGGGCGGTGCTGTGCTCCCTGGCGAAGCTCAACGGCGTGGTCTCGAGGCGTAGGGAGGTGCGACGCGGTCGGAATGCTGCGATGCTCTGGGCGGGTTCGACGGGCATTTTAATGGCGCACCGCGTCTACGAGTCGCGCGACGGCGAACGGGGTTATCTAGCGGTCTCCTGGGATGGTGGTGATCACGCTTGCACACGGTGAATGCGGCGCGCGTTCTGTGGGCATGTGTCGAGTGTGGCGCTCTGGCGCGCTCTCGGCATAGCGCAGAGGCATAGATCGCGGCGATTCTAGAGTGGCTTGCTGCTCATTGGCGATGGACAGAGGGTGGAGGTGGACGGTGGTCAATGCCCCAGACAAGGTGGCTAGGCTTGGTGCTGCTCCTAGCTTGTTGTCGACCAAGGGGTGGCAAGGTGAGGCTTGGCCTGCTCACCATTGATGGCAATGGCAAGCTCACAGTGAGCTAAAACTTGATAAATGAGCTAGCTGATCTACTAAGAGGGTGCTGAGAGCTAGAGAGGGAACAAGGTTGGCCAAATTACTGCTCACAATAGTGTTTGTTGTTTGTTTGTTTTTTATTTGTAAGGTGTTTGATGAAATGGCCGAACGAGAATTGAATTTGAATTTTTGGTTCAAACTTGGTGGGTGTACTAGTTACATACTAGGTAGTCTCTGGTTAATTGGAAAGGGCAAGGTGCACTGGTTTGGTTGGTTTTTGAAAATGGGTGATCTTCACATATGTTAAAGATTCAATTTTAAATTGTCATTTCAATCAAGTTGCCAAATGTTTTTGTCAGTTTGAAAGGTGGGATTGGGTTCACTTTTACTTGGTCTAGCAAGGGGTGAAAATAAATGGAATTGTTTCTGTTTGAAATCTTGGACTAGAAACACTCAAAGTGGCCTAGTGAGCAAGATTGGTAAAAATGACCATTTGCTTGTTTTGTTTGTTTTTGATTTTTCCTTGATTTGTTTCTACTTGGAAAAGTTTTAGATGATGTTGTTTTCATCTTTAAACCATTTCTTACCATTTACAGCAATCAAACAAGTCCATTCATGTAGGGTTCGCAACATAGAAAACAAAAAATTTCCTACGATGGAAACAACTATGTACCAAGATCTATCTACTAGATACAATCAACGGGCGGATGTATATCCGTAGAGAACATACCCTTGAATACCGACAAAGATTAATGATTCCAAACTCGTGGTTGATGTAGACGATCTCTTGCCGATCTCAAGATAGAGAGGAAGTCCTAGCGCCGCAAAACAGCAGCGCATCTGTGCTCGCACACACGTACAAGACACCGAGCAACCTCCGCCTCCTCGCTCTAGCGATGCAGCATAAGCACAACTCTCCCTTGCCGAATAGCCACCGGGAACACTATCTCGCTAGTCCGAGACCATTGGAGATAAATTCTAGAAGGGGAGAGAGATCCTTCACGAGGAGCTATGCTTTGAGAGGATGAGAGGGGGCCTTTTATAGGAGAGGGGGGCACCCCAAGGGGCATGGCGCCAGCCATGGTGGCTGCCCCCACCTCTTCCACATTCATGTGGGTGGAGATCCCACTCAAAATGAAAAGCCTCCACTCCCATAAAAGGGCCTCCACTCAAAAATCCACTCACATGCATTAAATTTCCACCAAATTTAATGCAAGATCTCATTTAAATAAAACTCTTTTATTTATTTATTAAGAATTTTGTTAATTACTTTAATTAAAAAACATTCACATAAAGCCCCTTGCTAGTATTCAATTTCACATGCAGAACCAGTTTCAACAATTTCAACCGAAACAGTTCCGGTGTCTAGTGAAATAAATTCTTGCGCTTGTTATTCTTTCCGACATGAAACTTTTGCTCCAATTGGATGTCAGTATCCCTTAAGTGTGCCACCCTACCGTTCACGAATAATGCGGACATGATCGAGACCCTTCTCCGATCAATAATCAGAAGCGGGACCTGGAGATCCATACTGACTCCCACACATTCAACGATGACTTTCCTGTGATCGTCGGAACCTTTTACACTAGTATCTTAATCCCTTTGTTTCGCGATATATTACATGTCCGAGATTCGATCATCGGTATCACAAAACCTAGTTTGCTCTCATTACTGATATGCACTCTTTTCTCATTCCCGTGATATAACATTCTAGTGATCAAATCACTTGCTTGCAAGCTAATCAATGTGATATCACCGAGAGGGCCCAGAGCATATCTATCCGTCATCGGGTTGAACAAATTCCACTCACGATCCATCAGCCTCAACATAACACTTTAGTAGTTCTGAAGCCTTCTTTATAATCACCCAGTTACGGTGTGACGTTTGATGTCATCAAGAAAGTCTTCCGGTGTTAGTGATTGACATGATCTCATGGTCTAAGGATTAGGATCACTTCGTAAGTTGTTATAGCAATATAAACTTCAATGACTTTGATCGTAATGCTATACTTCGGATGAATGTTCATCACATCATTACACTAATGTTGTGACCTTGTCATTAACAACATCCAATGTCCATGATCAGGAAACCTTGATCATCTTGTTAATCAACGAGCTAGTTTATGAGAGAGGCATAACTAGGAACTACCTTTTTGTTTATTAAACACACATGTATTAACATTTCCGTATTAATATAATTATAGCATGCAAAATAAACATTTATCATAAATAAGGAATACGATAATGACCACTTTATTATTGCCTCTCGGGCATATTCCCTTTAGTCTCCCACTTGCACTAGAGACAATAATCTAGTTTAGAAACTTTGCGTATTGAACACCTATGGTTTTCTGGTGTTCCATATAAGCAATTGTAAGTGGTTAACATAATCTACGGATCTGACGCTTTCAGGTCCGTGTGTATTTACATGTCTTTGCGTCTCCACGCATCACTCATTCTCCAATGAGATGGCATTGTATAAATTTGGTCTTTCGGTGAGACCTTTAGCTCCTTGGGGTTAAATCATGGCAATACTATTGTCATACAATATATCTTTAGTATTAGCCCATTGCGAACCACACCTTAGTTTGATAACAAACTACTTGACACAAATTCCCTCCTTTGCTGCTACTATAGCAGTCATATACTTAGCCTTTTGTTGTAGTATCCGTCACAATGTCTTAACTTTGGAATTCATCCAAATCCATCATGGAATCTCCTTTCCATTACATTGTGCCACCCATAGTTTAAATTGAGATAAATTTAATTTGTATCTTGTGATAAAACTAGTATCAATGTAACGCTTTACAATAAACTATTTGTAATTGTTTGTCACCTCTACACAAATATATTCTTAGTTCTTACAAAAGATCATAAGAATATCCTTACTATCGTCCAATGATCATTTTATGATTCATTCTGGTATATGCTCATAACACTTAGAGCATGGGACATATCTGGATGTGTACATATCATGGTATGATTGATCAAAACATCCTTGTGATTTCACTCATCAAGTGTCAAAGCACTTGAATCTTGTTTCACTTATCAAGTGTCGATACACTTGAATCTTGATTCAATTCCTTTCTATGCGACAAGAACCATTTCTTGTCGTTTCTATATTGAACTCCTTCAATATCTCATATATGTACGTTTGGAACAATCATATTAGCGTCATAGTCTATCCACTATAGACATTCATGCTAAATATTCAGGTTTTACGTAAGTCTTTCATCGAAATGAAATTATTAACCTTTGTCAATAAAAATTACATCATTTCTAATCAACAAGATGTCCTCCACATAATGTATGTCTCAGCGCTCCCACTTAATTTCTTGCAAATGAAAGCATCTTCATCATCTCCTGATGAAAACTCCTTTTCATCACGGTGAAGATTCCAACTCCGCGATGCTTACTTCAACCATTGAAGTTTGCATGTCCTTTTAGCATCCTTTGAATTAACAAAACCTTTTGGACCGTGTCATGTACACGTCCTAGGTAACCATTCTATTAGAAGAACTTTGTTTTGTTTATTCATCTACCATATACCAAATTATATGTAGTGGTTGCTACTTTAATCCGTCAAGACTAAATATCGCTATGAAATATCAAATCTTGTCATAGTCAACTCCTTAAACATTGTCGTAAAATACTTTACCGACATGTCGACTATTTCATATATGTGAAACATCCATGTCTGTTTCTTTATAGATCCAAATACGAACGATAGGTTTTTACACCTTTCCGGAGGGTCTTCCAAGTTCAAAAACTTGATTTCTCGTGTATGGAACTATCACGGATTTTGTGGCTTCAAGCCATGTGACGGAGACAGGGCCCATCATCGCTTCTTTGCATGTAGTCGGTTCATCATTGTCAAACAATAATGATTTACTCTCAAATCTCAGCATTTGATTGTTTATCCGACCTACTTGGTTCAATAGGAACTTAGATCTCCATGACCACGACCTTGAGGCACATAAGCTATGAGCATTATGGCTGCCTCCGGAATGATTTCCGGTGCTGCGCAACTCAGCACATTTATCTAAGGTTCGTTAACCTTATCAAAGTTCTATTGTCCTCCCACTTAACCTTTTGTGAAAAAATCCTTCTTCAAGAAACTTCATGTTTCATGCGACAAACCCTTTTGTCCTTGGTGTATGGAGGAATAACCAATTGTTATTCGAAATAACCTACAAAGACATGCTCATCCGACTTTGGTTGTAAACATCTTACTTATGCTTAGCATACCAAAATTGAAGAAATGACAATTTGGGTTTTTACCCCAAACCATAACTTCCATGGTGTCATTTCAACGGATCAAGATGGAGCTCTTTTCAGTGTAAAACTGTAGTCTCTAAAGCTTTAATCTTTTAAAACATAATGGCAGTTTTATAAATAACACCTTTGATCCAAGCATGTCAAACAAGGTTTCATTACAAATCTCAAACACTCCATACTCCTATGGTGTTTCGGGAGATGTAAATTTAGGTGTTTTGCCAAACTTGCAACTCAAATAAATCCCTTTATGATAAATCATAATTCATTTATTTTTCTTGTTACACTTGTAATTCAAATAAATCCCTTATGATAAAATCATAAATCATTTATTTTCTTGTTACAATGATTTTCTACTTCATCTTTGAAAGTCTTTGAACATTTTCAAATATTCCATACTTCTTTCCCATTAAGTGAACATTCACTCAAATTTCCGGAGAAAGCATATGAAGTTGAAATCCACCGCTTACGACTACACATAATGGACTACATACATCGATATGTATAAATTCCAATATTTTAGTCGATCGTTCTTCTTTGGCCTTTGAACGAAGTTTTAATTATCCCGAGGAAAGTCTCACAAGCGTCATTTGATCAAATCAAAGACTCCAAAAATCCATGAATATGGAGATTCTTCATGTTTTCTTTCCAATATAATTTAAACAGCGATGTCACTTCGTAAGTGATCTTTCAATCATTTGTCTTGCGACATTTTAGCATTAGTTTTTATGGATGTGATTTCTCCAAATAGATTTGTAAATCATCCATCTTATATGGAATACGGTAATTATTTAAACAACCTTTGTTCTCATAATACCTGATTTAAATAAACATTATTAAAACAAATCTTGAAGTTAAGCTTTGATGTCAACGAGAAATACAAACAATGGTTTGTTTGTTTGCGATGAACATCATCACATATTCTCTTGCTAGTTACTTAGGCCATTGTGGTTTATGAATTGCATCATTCCGTATGAAATTTCATACCAACCAATTCGTTATCCAATACCCAAGAACCACATTGTTTAACAAGCAAAGAATACAACCATAACATGTATATCATCTATATACCTAAATTGGATATTTCCAATCTTTTCTTTTCTGCCAAATATATTTTATAGATTCTCTTTCAGCATTTCCTTTTCCTTTTAAAAGAATCTATCAACATCAAAAGTGGCGCCATATACATGACACATAGTCCAAAGCGTGTATGTTCAAATAATAATACCTTTGGACTTGCACTTTGAAGTAAATCACCATCATCAAATGATCGGCATTCTTTCAAAATCCATTTTTAGTAATATTTTAGTGTAGTAAACACTTTACATACATCTTGTTTTCATCCTTATCATGAGGACTTTCATGATCAAGCTGATGTAGCTTATAAATGTGAATCGTGAGTATAACATGACTTTCCAAAACCCTTTTGGATGATTAGGATGTCTAGCATCTCCAACCTTAGCAAATTATCATCCAATATGAGAACATACATTATACTCTATCATATTGCAACCAAAACATTATTTTAGATATTGTTATATCTGTCACACATGATGGTTTCTGAAACAATTCTTTCAGCTCCTAGATAAACTTGATATTAAAACAATCAAGAATCATGGAGGCAAACATGATACTTAAGATACTAACACTGGAATTGTTACTCTCGATTTAATACTAATTATTAAATTTCACGGAGTAAACAGAGTTTGCTGAAAGTTTGCAATAGGACTTTAATCTTTAGATTAACACTCTACACAATACGATACCAGTTTGTAAAGTGTATATCCAGAATTCTATAGTTCTACTATCTCAATTACAACTATGCATAAGGTGGTGAACGAATGCCAATGACTACAACAAATTATGAAAATTCACTTTGATTTAATATATCATAAATTGAGTTCGAATCCAAATTAGAAATGAACTCCCACTCAAAAATGACATCCCTCATGCCTCTTTGGTGATTACATGAACCAAATCCACTACACCAAGTCCGATCATCACGTGAGTCGGTGTAGCTTCAAAGGCGAGCATCCATATGGTCATCATATCAAAACATATGACTCATGCTTAACCTTTCGGTCCGTGTTCCGAGGTCATGTCTGTACATGCTAGGCTTGCCAAGTAAGAACCTTAGTATTCGCGTGTGTAACTGTCTTACACCCGAGATATGCTCGTGGATTCAAGTACACCCGATCATCACGTGATGTCTTGAAGCGACGAAACATTGTCGGTGCATACTTAAGGAAGACCCCCTTTTTAATCTTGATATCTAAATGAGGGATCATCTTATTATGCTAATAAAACACCAAACAAGCAATATAAGATGCAATCAAACATCACATGTTAATAAGTGAAATGATATGGTTCTTGCACTTGATCTCCATCATGTGCATCATGGTATGATCACTATCATACCTCTATGTGTAAGGCCAAGGTCTATGAAACTTACACATTATGTGTGTTGTAAGAGTATCGACTTATACTTCTACTTATAACATCACCATATCATGACACTAGCCCAACAACAATCTAAACTAGACGCCTCTAATTTATCCATTGCAAGTTTTACGTGGCTTAGGGCTTTCGAAGATAGAACCGTTCTTACCTACGAACATGAACCACAACGAGGATAACCAAATTATTGACAACTCGTTGCAAATTAGATATTGACTATAGTAGGAGAGACAGACACCCACTATCCACTTATGCAAAACTAGTTGCATGTCAAGTGTGGAACGGGTCTCATGTGTGAGGACATGTAAAGTTTGTCCGGGCCGCTTCATCCCACTATGCCACCAATATCCAAAGTACAACTAAGAAGCAATAAAATGATCATCATCGCCCACATACTCATATGTGTACTACCCGTGCAAAGCATCTATGCATAGATCCGGCTCTGATACCACTGTAGGGTTCGCAGCATAGAAAACAAAAAATTTCCTACGATGGGAACAACTATGTACCAGGATCTATCTACTAGATACAATCAACGGGCGGATGTATATCCGTAGAGAACATACCCTTGAAGACCGACAAAGCTTAACGAGTCCAAACTCGTGGTTGATGTAGACGATCTCTTGCCGATCTCAAGATCAAGAGGTTGTCCTAGCGTCGCAAAACAGCAGCGCATCCGTGCTCGCACACACTTACAAGACATTGAGCAACCTCCGCCTCCTCGCTCCAGCGATGCAGTGGAAGCACAACTCTTTCTTGCCGAATAGCCACCGGGAACATGTATCTCGCTAGTCCGAGACCATGGGGGATAAATTCTAGAGGGGGAGAGAGATCCTTCATGAGCAGGTGTGCTTTGAGAGGATGAAAGGGGGGCCTTTTATAGGGAGAGGGGAGCACCCCAAGGGGAATGGCTCCATCCATGGTGGCTCCCCCCATCTCTTCCACATTAATGTGGGTGGAGCTCCCACTCAAAATGAAAAGCCTCCACTCCCATAAAAGAGCCTCCACTCAAAAATCCACTCACATGCATTAAATTTCCACCAAATTTAACGCAAGCTCTCATTTAAATAAAACTCTTTTATTTATTTATTCAGAATTTTGTTAACTACTTTAATTAACAAAAATTCACATAAAACCCCTTGCTAGTATTCAATTTCACATGCAGAACCAGTTTCAGCAATTTCAATCGAAACAGTTTCGGTGTCTAGTGAAATAAATTCCTGCGCTTGTTATTCTTTCCAGCATGAAACTTTTGCTCCAATTGTATGTCAGTGTACCTTAAGTGTGCCACCCTACGTTTCACGAATAATGCGGACATGATCGAGACTCTTCTCCGATCATTAATCAGAAGCGGAACCTCTAGATCCATATTGACTCCCACACATTCAACGATGACTTTCCTGTGATCGTCGGAACCATTTATGCTAGTATCTTAATCACTTTGTTTCGCGATATATTACATGTCCGAGATTCGATCATTGGTATCTCAATACCTAGTTTGATCTCGTTACTGACATGCACTATTTTCTTGTTCTCGTGATATAACATTCTAGTGATCAAATCACTTGATTGCAAGCTAACCAATGTGATATCACCGAGAGGGCCCAGAGCATATATATCTATCATCGGGATGAACAAATTCCACTCTCGATCCATGAGCCTCAACATAACACTTTAGTAGTTCTGAAGCCATCTTTATAATCACCCAGTTACGGTGACGTTTGATGTCATCAAGAAACTCTTCCAGTGTTAGTGATTGACATGATCTCATGGTCTAAGGATTAGGATCACTTCGTAAGTTGTTATAGCAATATAAACTTCAATGAATTTGATCGTAATGCTATACTTCAGATGAATGTTCATCACATCATTACACTAATGTTGTGACCTCGTTATTAACAACATCCAATGTCCATGATCAGGAAACCTTGATCATCTTGTTAATCAACGAGCTAGTTTATGAGAGAGGCATAACTAGGAACTTCCTTTTTGTTTATTAAACACACATGTATTAACATTTCCGTATTAATACAATTATAGCATGCAAAATAAACATTTATCATAAATAAGGAATATGATAATAACCACTTTATTATTGCCTCTCGGGCATATTCCCTTCAATTCATGCATTCATAAAATCATCACATACACACATGCATTCATATGATGTTAATTAACAAAAGTTTTTGTTAACTCTAATTTTGAGTGATTGGAAATTGATAATCATTGTTCAATATTTTTGGGATGTTACAAACCTTCCCTCCTTAAACAAAATCCCGTCCCGAGATTTGAGAAATAAGAAAAAAGGTACCTAGGATTTAAAGAGATCGAGAAACTCCGTCTTGATGTGATCTTCTCTTTCCCAGGTAGCTTCTTCTTCAGTGTGGTTGCTCCACTAAATATTGGGAAACTTGATGATGTGGGTCCTGGTGGTTCTGAAAGCTTCTTCCAAAATACGGATGGGTAGTTCGGGGTACGTCAGGTCATCACTAATCTCTATGGTGCGGTGATCAATGTTCTTGAAAACTTCAGTCTTCTCTGGGACTTCAAGACATTTGCGAAGCAACGATATGTGGAAGACATTGTGCACTGCTGACATCTCCTCTGGAAGTTCTAGTTGATATGATACTTATCCTCGACAATTCAGAATCTTGAAAGGTCCGATATATCTGGGGGCTAACTTTCCTTTGATCTAGAAACGCTGCATTCCTTTCAAAGGCGACACTTTGAGATACATAAAATATCTGATATTGAAGGCGAGGTATCGACATTTCTTGTCGGCATAACTCTTATGTCTGGACTGGGCGGTCTTGAGGTGCTCACGGATCTTGTGAACCTTCTCTTCTGCTTCTCGTAGGATGTCGGGTCCGAAAATCTGACTCTCTCCTACTTCCGATCAATTCAAAGGGGTACGACACTTCCTTCCATACATGAATTCAAATGGGGCCATTTGCAAACTGGCTTGATAACTGTTGTTGTAAGAAAATTCTGCGGAAGGCAGATAGTCTTCCCATTTAGATCCATACTCTAGCACACAGGCTCTCAACATATCTTCAAGTATTTGATTTACTCGCTCTGTTTGTCCATCTGTCTGAGGGTGATAAGTTGTGCTGAAATCTAGTCTTGTTCCCAATCCTTCTTGGACTTTCTTCCAAAATCTCGAGGTAAACTGAGTTCCTCGATCTGACACGATGTTCTTGGGGACTCCATGCAAACTGACGATTCTAGCAATGTACAACTCTGCTAGCTTCGAGCTCTGTAAAGTGGTCTTGACAGGTAAGAAATGGGCTACTTTGGATAGTCTATCCACTATGGCCCAAATAGAGTAATTTCCCCTACTAGACGTAGGCAAACCGGTGATAAAATCCATTCCAACTGAATCCGGTTTCCATTCCGGAATCTGTAATGGTTGCAACAGTCCTGCGGGTCTCAGATGTCCCGCCTTAACTCTTTGACAAATGTCACACTTGGTGATGTAGCTTCCGATTTCTCTCTTCATCTTATGCCACCAAAATTGCTCCTTAAAATCTTGATACATCTTCGTTCCTCCGGGGTGGATAGAATAAAGAGTATCATGAGCCTCTTTCAAGATAACTTCCTTCAACTCTGAATCTGCTGGTACACATAGACGTCCTTTTACCACAAAACTCCTTCTTCATCTTCGGTGAATCCGGGTACTTTGCATGTACTGATGCGACGTTTGATTCCGTCGATACTAGCATTTCCTTTCTATGCCTCCTTGATATGACTGATCAAAGTGGGTTGAAGTTCTATGCTAGCCAAAAATCCTTCACTTACTAATTCCATTCTTAAATCTTCCATCTCCTTGTGCAAACTTGGTTGCTCCTTCAAAATCATGGAGTTCAAGTGGCATGGCAATCTGCTAAGGGCATCTTCTACCACATTGGCTTTACGGCGTGATAATGGATGTCCAGATCATAATCCTTGATTAGCTTGATCCATCTTCTTTGCCTCATATTCAGCTCCTTTTGAGTGAATATATACTTCAGGCTCTTGTGATCCGAATAAATCTCACAATGGTTTCCCATTAGCTAATGCCTCCATGTCTTCAGGGCTAGAACTACGGCTGCTAGTTCAAGGTCATGGGTAGGGTATTTCTGCTCATGTTGCTTCAGTTGTCGGGATAGATAAGATATAACTTTGCCTTCTTGCATCAACACACATTCGAGACCGATCTTGGATGCATCAAAATACATGTCAAACGGCTTCGTGATATCTGGCATGATCAAGACTAGGGCTGAAATCAATATCCTCTTGAGTTCTTGAAAACTCGCTTCACATTTGTCTATCCATTCAAACTTCTTATCCTTCTTCAACAATTGGGTCATGGGTCTTGCGATGCTCGAGAATCCTTCTACAAACTTGCGGTAATATCCCGCCAATCCCAGAAAAGCACGAACTTGGGTTTGAGTGGTTTGGGCTTGCCAATCTTCAACATCCTTCACCTTTGCAGGGTCAACGGCAATTCCTCCGGCTGATACGATATGTCCGAGAAATACTACTTCCTGTAACCAGAATTCACATTTGCTAAACTTGGCATACAACTGATGCTCCCTAAGGGTTCCAACGATGTTCCTCAGGTGTAGCTCATGTTCTTCTTCTGATTTGGAATATATCAGAATGTCGTCGATGAAAACAATGACAAACTTATCCAGGAAGTCCATAAAAATCTTATTCATGAGGTTCATGAAATAAGCGGGGCATTGGTTAATCCAAAAGACATGGCAGTGTACTTGTATAATCCGTATCTGGTGGTAAAGGCAGTCTTTGGAATATCCTCTGCGCAAATCTTGAGTTGATGGTAACCATTCCTAAGATCAATCTTATAAAACACTTTGACACCAGTCCACTGGTCAAATAGGTCTTCTATCTTTGGCAGTGGGTACTTGTTCTTGATGGTGACATCATTCAACTTTCGATAATCCCTACACAAACGGTTACCTCCATCTTTCTTGTCCACAAACAAAACAGGTGATCTCCAGGGCGAAGCACTTGGTTGAATCAATCCTATCTCCAGCATAGCATCCAGTTGCTTCTTATTTTCCACTAGTTCAGACGGGTTCATACTATACGGTCTTTGGGCTATGGGTCCGGTTCCAGGGACTAGTTCAATGATAAACTCAATATCTCGATCTAGGGGCATACCGGGCAAAACATCTGGAAATACATCGGGGTATTCACAGACTATTCTGACTTGGTCAATGGTTGGTTGGGCTAGACTCTTGTTGCACTTGAATTGACGGGGCAAGGTTTCAGATACATGCTCTACTGATATTGTAGCTGTACTGGTCATGGTTATGGCTTTCTTGGCATAGTCAATTAATCCTTTATGTTTCGACATCCAATACATTCCTAGTACTACCTCCAAACCTTTTGTCCCAAGTACTATTAGATTAGCATAAAAATCTATGCCATGGATTCGGATAGGTACAGCTTTGCAAATTTGTCTACCCTTGGTGGTTGAACCAGGTATTTGAACTACCATAACATGCTTCAATTTGGTGGGTTGAATCTTACTAGCGCATGCAAATTCCTCGGTAACAAATGAGTGCGATGCTCTAGAATCAAACAACACTCTTGCAAGTACTGAGTTAACAGAAAACATACCCAGCACGACATCGGGCGCTTCTTGGGCTTCTTCAGCATGCATGAGAAAAAGACGGCCGTTGCGGTTGAGCGAATTCCCTGGGGCAAACCTTCTTCCAGGCTGAACACGACACTGCTGCTAAGCTGGGGCATTTGCATTGGGGGCTGCGGCAATCTTCTTGGGACACTCATTGGAATAGTGACCCTTGGTTCCACATTCATAACAAGTCACCTGAGACTTGCCCTTTGCTGCAATAGGCACATCATTGCTTCCAGTTCTTGGGGCAGTGTTGGTGTTGGTGGCGACATTGTTGTTGTTGAACTTGGGTGGTGCACGGTTGAAATTGCTGGGGTTGCCGGGTTTGTTGTTGTGATTTCCTCCGGGCCTTGGGTTTCCTCCTCCATAGTTGGGATAGGTCGGACGATTCATCGGGGGTATGTTGTTTCTTGGGGCAAATCCGGGAGATGGATTGGGGCGATACTTTGGGGTATGATGGGTTCCTGGTTGATGCATCATGCAATGCTTGCGATTCTCATTGGCTTGGTTGATCTTGCCTTCCATCTGAATGGCAGAATCCACTAATTCTTCAATATCAGCAAAGTGGATATTGACTAACACTGTCTGCATCTCATCATGCAGACCATTCAAGAATCTCTCCTTCTTCTTGGCTTTGGTATCGATCTCATCCGGTGCATACCTACCAATGAAAAAAAATGTCACGGTACTCAACTACGATCATCCTTCCCTACTTCAGTTCTCTGAATTCATCTCTCATCCTGTTCATCAAACTCGTTGGCACATGGGTTCTGCTAAACTTGATTTTGAATTCCTCCCACGTCATCATCTGTCCTCCATTCATGGTGCGAACGTTGTATCACCATGCTCTTGCATCTCTGACCAGATAGTGGGTGGCAAACAGAACTTTCTCGTTGGCTTCCACTCCTGCAACTTCTAAGTTGTTCTCCATGGTTTGCAGCCAATCATCAGCATCGAGGGGCTCTTCAACTTAGTGAAAATGGGTGGATTGGTGTTCTGGAAGTTCTTGAGCTTGGATCCATGGTTGTCCTGATTTCCATGGTCTTGATTGTTGTTGGCCATGTGAGCTATGTGCTGAAGGGTGGCTAAGTTGGCTTGATGTTCGGCTCTTTCAGCTTCGCGGTCCGAAACCAACATTTGCAAGATCTGCAACGTCGGGTCCGGGGATGAACTACTTCCTCCGGGAGGCATCTCAAGATTGAGATAGATCATGAGAAAAGAGGGAAATTTCTAAGGTTCTGGGTTTTTGAAAAGTTTTCAAGTTTGACTCAGATTTTTCTAGCAACTTGCTTTTCATTCATTCATCACCATCATACAACACACACCATAACAAAGGAAATAGATGTTTTTAAGAACCATTTTGGGAAACTATGATACAATGGGACTGGATACAACTCACTAACGCTAGTGCTCAAGTGCTACTACTCCTCGGAGTCGGTGTCCTCACCATCCTCATCATCATCAGTGAAGGTGAAGTCATCCTCATCGGTGAAGAAGTCCATGGCCTGATCCTCCAGAAAGTCATCATCATCACTGAGATAGGAGTAGGGGGTCTCCACGGATATCCTCCCCTGCATTCTCACTCTCCTCATGCTGCATATCCCTCTCATGGATGGTCTCCTCCAAGTTTGTGATCCTGTGGCGAAGACGGGCAATGATGCGCTCCTTCTTGTCGAGCTGACGGCGACGAGACTGACGATCCTTCACCAGCATGGCGATGGTCTGATCCTTCTGGGCAGCGATGGCAGACTTGTGGTTGGCGTAGGAACGGGCGTTGTCTAACTCTTTCTGTCGGTCATACATCATGAAGCTGAGGTGGTCCACTTGGTTCTTCAAGTCAGGGTGATATGGTGCCTCCAGTGGCTGTCCCATAGCATCATGCCTTGAGCAGAACTCAAAGCGGGTACCCTTGATCTGGTTGATACTCTGCCCACATAGACGGGCAAGAGCTTCCTGCATGGCCATAGCAAGTCCATCGAGCCAGTTGTTCTCTCCGATGGTGAACTGAATTCCCTCTGGGGTGGGTTCTTCATCCTCGAAGACTTGCAACAATCAGCCATTGCAATTCCTCTTCTTCCTGATCATTGAGCTGAGCTCCAAAGAACTCGAGATGCAGACGCTCCAGAATTCCGAAAGCTGGTCCAAGTCACGCTCAGAGATGAGGTCTCCTCCATTCCCCAATTGATAGAACTTGCTATACTTCACGTCCATCTATAAGAATATAGGATGAGTAAGTTAGTAGAGTGATCAAGTGTGTCAAATTTTATGTAAGTTTGCAAGAATTTTTGAGTAACATGATTTTTTATGAAAGAGTCCAAGTGATAAGGATGAGAATAAGTTTCATAAATACTCACTTCCTTGGTTTTGAAACTAAGTTTTCGATTCAAACATCCATTCTAAACTAGGGTCTCCTATGGTCAGGATGGCTCTGATACCAACTTGTCAACACCCGGTTTTTAGTCCCAGATGCATGTTATGCCATACATCGCAATCCCAGGATTACCATTTTTGCGAGACATAACAGATTGAATATCACAATACATCATCCATTACAAACCATACATAAGGTCTTTCACAAATAAGGGATCACATGATCCAGTCTTAATACAATTCAAGAAGCGGAATAACGTAATAATATCGGTAGCGTAGGCAAGACTCCATCTTCATGGCCACAGGCAATGCTAACGATAGGATATGATCCTAGTTGTCATAACCTTCCTGAGGTCCATCCTCCTGATAGTCCTATTCATAGTCTAGCCACGGGAATAGCCAGGGACAATGCCATGACTACTCTTTAAGTACTCGCAAACTAATACTAACAAGTGAAGTGGTTTTGAGTAGGATATACTAAGCTCTAAGTTGTTTTGCAAAAATCTAGGTTTACCTTAAATGAGTTCAGAAGCAAAGAAAGCTAGTTCAAAGTTTTATAACACCTAAGTGGGAACCTGAATTTCATATCACAACCCTGTTGTGGTCAAGTAAAAATCATGAATCATTTCACAAATCATTTTTCAAACATCTGACGACGGAACAGTATGGCCACTCCAACTGTCCATAACCACGGCGCGGTTATTCGAATAGTTTGACACTCTGCAGAGTTGGTACACTTTCACCACAACATTCGATACATCCGTCAGGAACAATCCTGAATCACCATACTCAGTATGCGGATAATCAATCCTAACCTTTGAATTACACGCCCTAGTATAGGCACCTCTCCTGTGAGTTTGGCCTCCCAACCATGACCAACTATCATCTTGGGAACTGCACAGGTGGACAATATTCACAAGGTAGCCTCAGCTCCAACCTTGGCCGCAAGGGAACCCATACTAAGGTATATAAATTTCCAGTCAAGCCCTACCCAATTTTCGGGTATTGTGGTTGTACGATAAAATTGGAATGGTATCGCATCCAGAGAACCATCAGTTTTATAAAGGGCTAAGGCTCATGCCTTAACATTTTCATCATCAAAATCATCTGGTGTTTCAAGAACACATGTCAAAACATTTTAGTAGAATGACACATCATTCTAAGGTTTTCATTACCATTTTCACCAAGTATTCCCATCTAAAGTGATCAAGTTTTATGCTTAGCACTAGCATCTACGAGTGAGGGTGAACACTAATGAGGGGTGGTGAACAAGGGTGAATGATCTAAGTTCAATCTCATGCCTCATAATGACATCAAGATTATCTATCTTAGGCCAAGTTTTATGCTCTTTATGCTATCTTTAAATATATTTCTAAAATCTACAAGTCACTAATTAAACTCCAATAGATAGTTTTGATAAATAAATAAAATAACTAAGCTTGCAAGTAAAACTAGGATTGGGTATCAAGTGGTGTAATCAAGGCATGCTTAATGCATTGCATAGATCATATAGTTTTCACAGTTGCAAGTGTTAGCTTGCTAAGTCAACTTGTATAGTGAGGCTTGCCTTGTGCAGAGCAGTGGTTGAAGTTCTCCTCGGCTTATTCCTCGTAGTATTCTCCTTCCTCCTCGTATCCTTGGTCGGTACTAGCGTCTATAAATAAATTCGAGGTACACAATCAGCAAACAATACTTAACTACTTTTATTTATCACACCAAGGTTTTCACTAGATGATCTAGTATCATCACAAACATTACAATTATCAAAGCACTTGTCTTATTTATTTTATTTTGGAAAAGTAATTTCTACTCATTGGAAAACTACTTAAGATTTAATATTCTCCAACTAAAACATGGGATCATGTTGACACATGTCATCACCACATATTTCAGTACATGGGAATGTGATTTAAAGTGGTGTCACAATTTTACAAGGTTTAACCTTTTTATTTTAATTAAATAAAGTGATTAGAATTGCTTATGAGGCATTCTTTTATTACTTGTTCATTATTTCTACAAGTAAACCTAGATATTTTTATATATTCAGAAAGGTCTAGTTAAATGTGATTTTTGAGAGTTGGAATCAACTCAAAAGAGTTTGTGGTTGAATTTTGAAAGGTGTTTGAATGCATAAAAGCTTCTGCCTTGTTATTTTTACTATAGGTGATCTACAATTCCAAATGGATTGGATCAAACGGTCTTGGATTAAGAATTCCAGCACCTTTCTAGCAAAATTAGTTTCATGCAATTTGATTTAATGAATCGACCTGGGTTGATTTTTGAATATAGGTACAGAACTGAGTTTGAAACTAAAAGAATAAACCTAAATTCAAACTACTAGGTCACGCGCGAATGTAAATAGGCTGGCCCAGGGCGCACAGCACGCGCGGGTGGGTTTAAGTGGGTGTCCCCACTAGTTAGCGAGACAGGGGGTTGCGGAGCGGTACGGGGCAATCTAAACCGCACGATCAACTTCTAATCCAACGGCTATGACTTATCGTCTTTGTCGGGCAACGCCGGCGAGACAAAACCCTAGCATGGCCAGTGGGGGTCTACGGGGGCTCACCGGGGCTCATGCGAGGGTCGGCAATGGGCGCGAACAACGATGTCGACAACGGTTAACCTCCTGGTACCGGTGGCTTCTCCTGGGGCGGCTCCAATCGCTGGCTCCTTTCTTCCTCCTCCGCGGCAGACTTCGGCCAAATTCCGGCGACCTGCTGCTCTCCTTGCTCCGGGAATGAGTGGGGGTGTTTCTGAGAGAGAGGGGAGTGTGTTGGTGTGAAGAAATCGAACAGGGTGGCCTCTATTTATAGTGCCAAGAGGGGACCGAAGGGCGCGGGTGGAGCTCGTTGTGGTCGTCGGCACAGTGGGCTAATGGCATGGGAGACGGTAGGGGCGGTGCTATGCTCCCTGGAGAAGCTCAATGGCGTGGTCTCGAGGCGTGGGGCGGTGCGACGCGGTTGGAACGCTGCGATGCTTGGGCGGGTCGGACGGGCATTTTAATGGCGCACCGCGGCTATGGGTCGCGCGGCGGCGAAAGGGGTTGTCTTGCGGTCTCCTGGGATGCTGGTGATCACGCTTGCACGCGGCAAGGGCGGGGCGCGGTCTGTTGGCGTGTGTCGAGTGCGGCTCTCTAGCACGCTCTCGGCATGGCGCAGAGGCATAGGGCGCGACAATTCTAGAGTGGTCAAGTGGCTTGCTGCTCGTTGGCGATGGACGGTGGCCAATGCCCCAGACAAGGTGGCTAGGCTTGGTGCTGCTCCTAGCTTGCTGTCGACCAAGGGGTGGCAAGGTGAGGCTCATCCTGCTCACCATTGATGGCAATGGCAAGCTCACAGTGAGCTAAAACTTGATAAATGAGCTAGATGATCTACTAAGAGGGTGCTGTGAGCTAGAGAGGGAACAAGGTTGGCCAAATTACTGCTCACAATAGTGTTTGTTGTTTGTTTGTTTTCTGTTTGCAAGGTGTTTGATGAAATGGCCGAAAGAGATTTGAATTTGAATTGTTGGTTTAAACTTGGTGGGTGTACTAGTTAGTCTCTGGTTAGTTGGAAAGGGCAAGGGGCACTGGTTTGGTTGGTTTTTGAAAATGGGTGATCTTCACATATGTTAAAGATTCAATTTTAAATTGTCATTTGAATCAAGTTGCCAAATGTTTCTGTAAGTTTGAAAGGTGGGCTTGGGTTCAATTTTAGTTGGTCTAGCAAGGGGTGAAAATAAATGGAATTGTTTCTGTTTGAAATCTTGGACTAGAAACACTCAAAGTGGCCGAGTGAGCAAGATTTGTAAAAATGACCATTTGCTTGTTTTGTTTGTTTTTTATTTTTTCCTTGATTTGTTTCTGCTTGGAAAAGTTTTAGATGATGTTGTTTTCATCTTTAAACCATTCGTTACCATTTACAACAATCAAACAAGTCCATTCATGCATTCATGAAATCATCACATACACACATGCATTCATATGATGTTAATTAACAAAAGTTTTTGTTAACCCTAATTTTGAGTGATTGGAAATTGATAATCATTGTTCAATATTTTTGGGATGTTACAGTATTCTTGGAAGAAATTATGCATCTTGGTCACATAGTTCCGTGATGATGGTTCCTCCTAAGTTGTGTTTCCTTAGTCTCCAAGTCTTGAGTATTATTCTTATCTCACTTCAAGTCCTTAGTGATGTCCAAGTTGAAGTCCTTGGTGAAACTGAAGCTGAAGTCCTTTGAGATGTTTAAGCTGAAGTCATCTATGATGTTGAAGTCCTTGCTCATTTTGAAGTTTTTGTCCATCAAGTAGAAATGGGAGAGATGTAGAATCAAAACAAAATGCTGAGGAAAGAGTTTACAAGATTGTTTGTAAATAAGTTTGAACAAATACAACTCTTATTTTTATAAGGGGTTTTGTCCAATCCTAGGGTTACAATCCTACATGCAACATAGTGCTCTGATACCATCTGTAGAGGTCCCAACCTGATAAGGTAGAGATCCCTCTGTTTATAGTGACAGTCCCTGGATCGAATAGCTAGCACCCACAGTTTAAGATGTAATATCAAGAAACAAAGGTCATATTACAAATTATAACCAGGAATAAAATAATGTCATTACAACTTACATAGCTCATATGGCTATCTTATTACAATGCAGCAGATATAACTATATAGCATGGATTCCTTCATCTTCATATGCCACAGGCAAACATGTTGGTTGTAGACTTGTAATCCCTACTCAACAAACTTCACAAACATCAAACAAACCTGCAACATAATAAGTTACAGCCACAAGGGTCAATACATTTGAATTGTATTGGCAAGTGATATATATTTATATGGAGAATCTATCATCTACATGAATATTTGGCTAAGTGGAGTTTTGGCTGGCCTTTGCATAAAACAAGTTTTTCCTATCCTTTGCAAAATAGTTTTCTCTTTTCAAAACATTTCAACACATAATGGCACATTGGTTACACACTAGGTGCTTCCCTTGTTCACCCCACAAGTTTTTACTTAGAGAAATTGGGATGAGGAGATCCTTGATCATTTCAATGTCTTTGATGCTCAAAATGTCCATTACCGGGGACACGGCAAAGTACTTAGGTTTTACCCTCTCGAGAGGTGGTGCACTTTTCCCACAAGACTCGACATGCATCGAGAAGAGACTTTTCAGAAACAATCCCTCAGATCAGCACATACGTGTTCCATCCTATCATCACTACGACCAACTGTCTGCCTGTCTGAGTTCTTACAACCTATGTAGTGAAGGCAGAGTCCATATGCCATTTGGTTGCACTAGAAGCTTCTCAACACAAAACATCTTAAATATCTTTATTCCTGGGTGGCCATCCACAAGTGTGATACACAAGGTAAACCATAGACTTGGGCCTTGTGTAACCACTCAACACAAACCATTCTCACCATTCCACCCAGGTGATTCATTCACATAGTTGTTTTATTAATTAAAAACATAGTCATAGACTTTGCATAATATCATAGCATGAATATTCCACCCTTGTAATCTAATATCTAGGCTAAACATACTAGCATAGCTTGTCTCTTGACTTAGGAAGATTCCTACCAAGATATATTCTATAGGATCTACTATAGCATAGCAATATATAAAAATAGTCTTATCATGCATATTACAAAAATATCACTAATGCAATATTGGAAAGATAGGACTTTGGATGACCAAAGTATCACTTGCCTTTTTTAGTAGAGAAACTAGGTACTCTCATTGATCTTGCAATTGTCACACTCCTCAAGATTCACTATAATTCAATCAAGAAAAACACACATTCAAAACTAGCACTCAAACAATTAACAAAACAAAACAATAAAAACAAAGAAATGCATGCAAGCATGCAAAAGGTTGTTTTATTGAAAAATTGGTTTCTAACAAGGCTCTAAACATTTCAAAAACACCTACTGGTCTTTTATAAAAGTGGGAAATCCATTTAAAATCAAGTTAGTGAAAATAGGCCTTTTAAATCATTTTTGTTTTACTAGAAATGTTTTATTCAAAATAATAAATTTCTAGTGTTAACAAAATATATTTTTAAATTCAAATGTTAGTGTTTATGGTCAGAGGGTTCAAAACAAACCATTTGCAAAAGGTTTTACCCAAAAATCATTTTAGAACAATTTTATACTCAAAATAGTCCTACAAATGTTTCTACATAAACACCTAATTTTCCAGAACCAAATGACCAAACTAAGGCCATATTTGCAAATTACACATTTTTTTGAATCCATTGATATAAAATTTGTAATTTTTGGACATACAGATCAAAAATTATGATTTTTGCAAGTTTAAACATCTAAATTCATTTTCTGGAATTTTGTTTGAAAGGTCTGGCCACGTGTCTTGTTTTTACTAGACGATGCCGTTTAGGCAGGATCAGCATCATGGGCTGTTAGATCTAACTAACATCGCATGGCACAGATCATGTGTACCGCTTCGTTTAAGTGATTTAATCATGGCCCTATGTTCTAGATCCAGCGAACCAGAGTGCGTGGCCAAGAACTGGCGACGCTGCTGGCGACGGTGCGTGGCGGCGGTGCTCTGTCGACGGTGGATCAGCGATTCTAGGAAGCGATAGGAGGGAAGGAGGGTGTTACCAGAGTTGCCGTGGCGAGGGGATTCTCAAGGTGGTCTTCGTGGGCGAAGGGGCGCACGGGTTTGGCCGGAATCGCTCGCCGGAGATGTTCCTGGCGTCGGGCACGCACGGGCGTCATCGGAGGCAAGTACCTGGGATGCAATCGAGCAAGGCAAGGCATCAGTGAGATGCGCACGGGTTCAAGTATCACGGGGAAACCTACCAGAGGGCAAGGGGCGCACGGGGTCGACGGCTATCGCTCGCCGGAGATGAGGCGGACGACGGTGGCGAGCAGGTGAGGTCGTTGCCGAGCATCACAGGCTCATGCGAGCAAACGGAGGCTTCTGGCAGATGCACACGACGATGGCGAGTGATCTTGTGGAAGCTAGGGGCAAGACGGTCTGGGCTCGTCGGAATTGGCGACGGAGCTCGTCGGTGACAGTGGCGGCGTGAGGGAAAATTCTGGTAGCCTAGAGGCTCATTGGTGCGGGGAAGTGGGGGAAATGGAGAGGAGGAGGCGGCATTTAATCGAGCATGGTCGCGGTGGAGGATCGCTGGCGCAGTTACTCGAATTTACTCGGCGCATTCACGGCAGTAAACGATCAGGGGAGGGGCGAGGTCAGCACGCGAGTGAAGACGACGATGAGGTGGCATGGTGGGTCTAGGGAGTCAGTGAGGTGTGGGGGTTCTGCGCGGTGATAAAAGGGGCATAGGGGAGAGAGGTTTTCCCGGGTGGGCTGGTGTTGGGCCAAGTTGGGCTGGGTGCTGGGTGGTTAGTTGGGTTGGGTTGTTTTCCTTTTCCAATTATATTTTATGTTTTCATTTGATTCAATTGATTTAAACAACAATTTGGATTCAAATCTTTCTAATTCTTTTCAGTAGGTTTATACTACTTATTTAGTGTGTTTTAAAAGTCCACTTTAGAATATTTCAATTATTCTCTCATGATTTAATATTTATTTAAATTAGGCATTTTGTCTTTATTCGAATAAAATTGAATATGGTTCAAAACCATATAATTTTATTTAAATAATATTTTATTCTCTTATTTTATTTGAATTACTTTTATTCCATTTTTTATGGATTTGGCCAAGATTTAAATTGTCTTTTAAATATTTCTTATTTATTTAATTCTTCATTTATCTTATAAAATTCATATCTTTTTTATTTATAGTTCCAAAATTGGTGATTCCATTTTGTAAAATTTTAATTAATAATTATTTATCTTTTCAAATCCTTTTAGGATTACTTTGCTCACAATTTGGTATTGTTTTTAGTTAGGGGCTTTATTAGCCTTGGAAAATTACTTTCTTTTATTTTATTAAAATCATTAGTGTTTATCCATGGCTCCAAATTGAGTGAAACCAATTTCCATGGTTTTGTAATATTTTTGGTCATTTAGAAATGTTTGTTGCTAAATTTTTATATGGGACAAAGCCATAGTCTTAGAGTGATCTTGGAGATGATTTCTTTCATTAGGGTTTTTGGTTTAACTTTTGCAAGTGCTTTAAAATCAAGGTACATCCATTTATGAATGCATTTGAGTCTTTGAATATTTGTTTGTTGCTTTCTTATTCAAATTTTGTTCAAGTAGGGTTTTGATGTTTCCATTTAGAAGCAAAAAAGTTTCTTTTCACCCTAAATTTCAACATTTGTTTCTTTTGTTTGTTTACTTTTCACATTTCAAAATTTGGAAAATTTTGGGATGTGTCACAAAGTGATGGACATAAAGGTACCTCCAGCAGCCGAATCCAACAAATTTCTTGAAGAAAAATTCAATCTTGCATAAAAGGTTTGGATAATCATCCAAGTAGTCAGTCCATGAGTGGGGCAATTCTTCACTAAAGATTTCATTCTTTCCCAAGCTTGAGCAACATGTTCATTATCAAATTGTTTCAATTTCATTATGTCACTTCTCATGGATATAATCTTAGGAGGAGGATAATATTTTCCAATGAAAGCATCTTTGCATTTAATCCAAGAATCAATACTATTTTTAGTCAAAGATAACAACCAATATTTAGCTCTTCCTCTTAAAGAGAAATGAAACAATTTAAGCTTAATAATATCTCCATCTACATCCTTATATTTTTGCATCTCACAAAGTTCAACAAAATTATTAAGGTGAGCAGCAGCAGCAGCATCACTACTAACACCAGAAAATTTCTCTTCAATAACAAGATTCAGCAAAGCAGGTTTAATTTCATAGGTGTGCAAATGAAATCATTGTTGTTTGCGCTAGTGAAGTCACACAACCTAGTGTTTTCACGAGTAGTCATTTTTTCAAGATTAAAGCAAGCAAACAGGAATAGTAACTAAAGTAGGAACTAATTTTTTATTGTGTTTTTTATAAAAAGAAGCAAATCAAACAAAGCAAAAGAAACTAAGAAAAATAAAAACAAAGTAAAGAGATTGGTTGTGAGGGACTCCCCTTGCAAAAATTTCTTTCTCCCCGGCAACGGTGCCAGAAAAAGGCTTGATGTGCTCAGTTGATGTAGAGCCCGTTGGGAACCCCAAGAGGAAGGTATGATGATCACATCAGCAAGTTTCCCTCAGTTATAGAAAAAAGGTTATTGAACCAGTAGGAGAAAGAAATCACTTCCGAAGGTGTTGCTAGCAACGTGGAACCTGCACACAACACAACCAAAATACTCTGCCCCAACTTATCAATGAGGTTGTCAAGCTCACTGGTTTTGCTGAAAACAAAGGATTAAACGTACAGTGTGGAAGATAGTAATTGCTTGTGGTAATTGCAGAAAGTAAATAATAAACAATAGATGGAATATCGATGGGAAGGAATGGACCGGGGTCCACGGTTCACTAGAGGTGTTTTCTCCATAAGATAAATAACATGTTGGGTGAACAAATTATAGCGGGGCAATTGACAAATAGAGAATGCATAATAATGCATGTACATGACATGATGATCACTATGAGATTCATTTGGGCATTATAACATGACACATAGACCGTAATCCAACTACATTTATGACTAATAATCCACCTCCGGGATATCATCCGAACAACCCTCAGGTATTCAGTTTCAAGCAACAGATAATTGCATTAAGCAAAGTGTGTAATGTAAACAATACAATTGCTCTTGGGCAAAGGATTGTTGTTTTCTCCCCTAGTAGAAACATCACATCTACAATCTTAGAAGTTTCTGTCACTCTCCCAGATTACTAGAGGCATGAACCTACTATCGAGCATAAATACTCCCTCTTGGAGTCACAAGAAAATACTAGGACTAAGTAACTACTAGCAACGGAGAGCATGCAAGATCACAAATAACAGAGACATGATAGAACAATAATCAATATGACATAATACTCAATATCCATCGAATTCCCGCAAACACAACATGTAGAATTACAATAAGATTATCTTGATCATGATAGGCATCTCACGTGATCTAAACATAGTAGCACAAATAGGAGAAACAACCATCTAGCTACTGCTATGGACCCATAGTCCAAGGATGAACTACTCACACATCACTTCGGAGGCAGGCATGGTGATGAAGAAGGCCTCCGGGATGATCTCCCCTCTCCGGCAGGGTGCCGGGAAGAGCTTTAGATCCCTCTCAATCTAGGGATGATGGTGGCGGCGGCTACGGACTTTTTCGTGGAATTTTGATCGGGTACTTAGGGTTTTTGCCTCTGGGGGTTTATATAGGCGAAGGGGCAAGGTCGATGGACGCCCGAGGGGCCCACACCAGGGCTAGGCGGCCAAGGGTGGACCCGCGCGCCCCCTGGTGTGGTTGCCTCGCGTCGCCTATTCGTCTCTCCTTCGGACTCCGTGTCGTGTCGGGAAAATAGGAACTTTGGCTTTGGTTTCGTCCAATTCCGAGAATATTTCTTTACTAGTTTTTTCTGAAACCAAAAATAGCAGAAAACAGGCAACTGGATCTATGGCACTTGTTAATAAGTTAGTTCTAGAAAATGCATAAAAATGCCACAAAGTGTAGAAAAAACATAAAGCAATTGGTGTAAAACAAGCATGGAGCATAAAAATTATAGATATGTTTGCAACGTATCACTTATCTTGTTCCATTTTAAACTACTTCAGAATCTTGTCTAGGATATTCTGAACATGTTCAGAATCAAGTCTAGGAAGCATTTGACACTAATGTTTATTAAACTTACCAATCTATATCAATAGATTCCAATGTTTAATAACTTTTTCAACTTCAACCACATTTACTAACTTAAATATTATTAATACAATCACATCATTCATATATGCCATCCACATATTTTAGAATGATGACATGCTCCCACTAAAATATGGCATCCATATATGAGATCGAGGGATTTCACTTTGATCCCACTCAAAATATGTATCTTACATATTAAGAATTTAGCCAAGCTACTTAGCTCCCACTCAAATGCAGGACCTCTTAATAATCTTGGACATTCCAAAATTCTTTGATCGTAATCAAATTTAGAATTCCTGCTATGAGATTCTAATATCCATATATTGTTGGTTTAAATCCAACAGACTCAAGCATTGCTCCATTTGTAGTCAACTCCTTGAATTTGTCCAAACTTACTTTGTGAAAAATCGAGCTTTATGTCCTTCATTAAGTTCCATTTCATTCTTATGACTTTGCAATCATTTAGAAATATCAAGTAAACATCTTTACTTAATAATATTAGGTAACATATTACTTTACAATCTTAAATGTAACTTAATATAAGATTTTATGACTCGTAGTCATATCTCGCACTTAGGTCGATCACGCTTCTTTGTATTTTGTAGGTATGTCTTGTTCCCATAAATGACAAGTAAATCAATAATATAATTGCGCAAACTTGCAAAATATATCGTTGAATCCTACTTTATTTAGTAAAAGTATTCGCTAAAAATTTATGATCATTATCATTAGTTTTTCCTCTATTTGTAGATTTTGGTTTCACGAAACAAATTTCATTGCGCCACTCAACAATCAAGACGTAAGGTCAAATACCTTGTTTTGATATTTTACTTTCTTCCACCCGTATCTTCATCAAGACACATCAACTTAAGACAATAGTAGGTTTGCCCTTTGTGGAACACGTATTCATAGTTGCCTAAGAATACACTACAAAGACTTGTTTATTCGCCAAAATTTTGAATTATCGAAATCTCTAGAAACTCGAATGTGTCATAACTCTTATGGTGTTGTTTCCACAAATCTTTAGATGTTCCTTTGTATTTCAAACAAGTGTTTCCTTATATTGATCTTTAACTATAAATGATAACTATAACCCTGATAAGAGATAATATTAGACCATATGTATCTAATACAAAATGATTATGAGATTTGGACATATCAACACCTTGAATTTTTCCAATCATCATAATTTGTGAAACATTTTTCACAAGTCCTTTTATGCCAAAACATAACTTAAATACCTTAGTCACATCGATCAAATTGGAAACACTTTGTATTCTTGTTAACTCAATATCCCTTTGTTGAGAACTCATTTGAACAATTCAAATCGTTTCCAACTTATGTTTCATTAATTAAATACACCTATTCACTTAAGTCCAATGAGAAAATGATTTCCGCTATTTGTTGAAAATATGATGCATCACTATGTATAAAATTCAACAATTATTCACATATCACTATTTTACCAGAATGCAGAGTTTTAGTCATCTTTCCTAACGAGGCATAGTTTTGCAAAGTCACTAGATCAAATATCTAAGACTCTGATTTTCATTTAATGAAAAACATGCAATAACCATCATGACTTAAACAATAGTGTTATGTCATTATTAAACTCTGGATATCTTCTAGCATTGTAATCCTTTATAAATGCTTAAACTATTATCATTAACATGGTGATGAGAATAACTCATTTTTAATCGTAATGTGAACATAAAGGTATTCTTCATAAGAATAGTACAACTAGCTTGTAACTTATTCATATGAATAATCGTCTCGCTAAAAGCAAGACACACAAACAAGGATTACAAAATGTTATTCAAGTTCACTAATCCAAATGATAAACTTTGAGGGAAGGAGTGATGTCGTCCATCAACTAGTTTACTTGCCGTCATCAAGCCACATTACCTCATTTCTAACAATTCTCAAGCAGACCATCATGTTTTCACAAGCAGGACAAGTATCCAATACTTTGTAAACTACAACAAGTTTTACAAGAATTACATTTATAACTTTGTATATCTGACATATACCCTTTTTATCCATGACCTCCATTGCAATCAAGAACTTATGAGAGTTCTCAACTCTAATGCAAGATTTCTAAGTGATTCTCCAAAAATTCTATTTTCATCCATCATGGAGGAAAACTCACCCAACTTCTCATACTTTATGTGCCTGATTTTGTAGAATACAACATTCTAGCCTAACTCTCCATCGAATGGAGAATGCCTTATTGGATGATAATGGAGAAAACACAAACATCATGGACTCATTGGACTATCTCCTAAAGTTTATTGTATTAGGAAGATAAGATCTTTTATTACGAGGATATCCCTCATGTGTGGGTATTAATCTATGAAGTCGGACCCTTCTACTAAGTTCCATACCTAGCAAGAAATTTTCCATGGTCGCAAAGTACCTCAATGAGTTAGTCCAAGATCTACTAAGATATTTGCAAATAGACATCTATATTAAGTTTATAATATGATTTCAATTCATAATTGAGCTCCCACTAAAATACTCATCCCCTGGATGATTTTAGCGATCACACGATCCCAATTCACTATGCCACCCCCGATCATCACGGTCGGAAACATAGCTAGAACGGTAGAAATTCTCCAATGTCAATCACATATCCATGTGACTCATGCTCGATCTTTCGATCTCTTATGTTCTGAGGCCATGTATGCACATGCTAGGCTCGCCAATTCAACCTTAGTGTATTGTGTGGCACATACATGGCTCGTAACCCACATTGTATGCGAACGTAGTTATGTCTAGCCCCCGATCACCATGGTCGGCTTCATAATGACAAACTTTGTTGGTGTTTGCACACTAGGGGAGAACAGAATATATTGATATTATTAGGGATCATCGTATATAATATGCTACCGTAGAGTATATAATACTAGCACACAATAAAATGTAAATAGGTATCAACATCACATGTATATTGTGACATCATATGGTCCTTATCGCGCCTTGATCTCCATTGAGTGCTCTGGCATGATCTCCATCTTGCCACCGGTTTGATGCCAAGTCAACATCACAACCAGTAGGTCGTCCATCGGAACGATGACTATTACTACACAACTTAGTAACATAAAAGTAAACCACTTTGCCTTCGTAACAACCAAGACCATATAAATTCACATGCTCTCCTGCAAAATAAAGTGAGAAGATCTTTTATCTTTTGCAAGTTTTGTGTGGTTGTTGGGACTTTCACAATAGAACCGTTTCTAATCTATGAACTTTCCAACCACAACATGGATCCATACAGTTGTCTCTACTACACCCCTTTCGAGGCCTTCCATAGTAAATCCTATATCAACTATTGAATGAAAGACATACACCCGCTAGCCACTTATACAGAACAAGTCGTATGTCAAGCGTGGAACCAGTCTTGCGTATGGATACGTACAAGGTTGGTTCGGGCCGCTTCATCAAACAATACTGCGATATAAACAAGTACACGTTGGAGGGTAACAACTATAGGATCAATGCCCGCACAAACCATGTGCGTACTGGTCGTACAACATCACTACACATAGATCGATGATACCACTGTTGGGTTTCTGGTGCAGAAAACAAAAAATTCCTACGTCGGATCACCCTGACTGCCCAAGATCTATCTATTAGTAATGCAGTAATGAATGAGGTTTCAGATATATACCCTTGTAGTTCGAAAGAGGTTAATGTTTCAAGGGGAACATGGTTGAAGTAGTCATGCTCGTAGCCGACCTCAAGATTGCGAAGCTCCTCGCAAGTCACCCCTTGATCCATCTTTGTGCAGCAGTACAGCTCATGACATCCAAGGTACCCCAAGTGTGGCCCCTCGTGGTTTCGTACACATACGTTGTATGATGATAACCTCCGGCTCTCCGATCCCTGCCAGGAGTGTGGAAGTAGATCTCCGACTTGGAATCCCCGCAGCACAACGGTGATCCGCGGTGAAGCCTTGTTCGCACAGCCCATACATGGGGGCCACAGTCACGAAGGAGAGAGAGAGAGGAGAGAGAAAGGCAACCAAATGCCTTCTCTTGGTGTGTTTTATCCCACCCATGGGCACCCCTTATATAGGAGGAGTGCGTGTGCCCTCTCCCTTAGGTGAGCCATATGGGACTAAAATTATAAAGAAAAGGGGCAAAGGGAGGGTGTTGGCTGGCTAGGCTAACTGGGGCAGCCGGGTGGGCCACCCCGCAGCAGCCCACCAGCCAGTGGCAGCAAACAGCATCAGCACATGTGGCCAGGTGGGCCGGTGCGTGTAAAACCCCAAAAATATTGAACAATGATTATCAATTTCCAATCACCAAAATTAGGGTTAACCAAAACTTTTGTTAATTAACATCATATGAATGCATGTGTGTATGTGATGATTTTATGAATGCATGAATGGACTTGTTTGATTGTTGTAAATGGTAAGGAATGGTTTAAAGATGAAAAAAACATCATATAAAACTTTTCCAAGCAGAAACAAATCAAGGGAAAATCAAAAACAAATAAAACAAGCAAATTTTCATTTTTGCCAATCTTGCTCACTAGGCCACTTTGAGTGTTTCTAGTCCAAGATTTCAAACAGAAACAATTCCATTTATTTTCACCCCTTGCTAGACCAAGTAAAAGTGAACCCAAGCCCACCTTTCAAACTTACAGAAACATTTGGCAACTTGATTCAAATGACAATTTAAAATTGAATCTTTAACATATCTGAAGATCACCCATTTTCAAAAACCAACCAAACCAGTGCCCCTTGCCCTTTCCAACTAAACAGAGACTACCTAGTATGTAACTAGTACACCCACCAAGTTTGAACCAAAAATTCAAATTCAAATCTCTTTCGGCCATTTCATCAAACACCTTGCAAACAGAAAACAAACAAACAACAAACACTATTGTGAGCAGTAATTTGGCCAACCTTGTTCCCTCTCTAGCTCACAGCACCCTCTTAGTAGATCATCTAGCTCAGTTATCAAGTTTTAGCTCACTATGAGCTTACCATTGCCATTAATGGTGAGCAGGCTGAGCCTCACCTTGCCACTCCTTGGTCGACAGCAAGCAAGGAGCAGCACTAAGCCTAGCCACCTTGTCTGGGGCATTGACCACCGTCCATTGCCACCCCCTGTCCATCGCCAACGAGCAGCAAGCCACTGGACCACTCTAGAAACGTTGTGCCCTATGCCTCTGTGCCATGCCGAGAGCGCGCCAGAGGGCCGCACTCGTGACGCGCCCACAGACCGCGCGCCGCCCTTGCTGCGTGCAAGCATGATCACCACCATCCTAGGAGACCGCAGACAACCCTGTTCGCCGCCACGCGACCCGTAGCCGCGGTGCGCCATTAAAATGCCCGTCGGACCCACCCAGAGCATTGCAGCATTCCGACCGCATCGCACCGCCCCACGCCTCGATACCACGCCGTTGAGCTTCGCTAGGGAGCACAACACCTCCCCCTACCGTCGCCCATGCCATTAGCCCACTGTGCCGATGACCATGCCGAGCTCCACCCGCGCCCTTCGGTCCCCTCTTGGCACTATAAATAGAGACCACCCCCATTTGATTTATTCACACCAACACACTCCCCTCTCTCCTCAGAACCACCCCCACTCATTCCCGGAGCAAGGCGAGCAGCAGGTCACCGGAATTTGGCCGGAGTCTGCCGCGGAGGAGGAAGAAAGGAGCCAGCGATTGGAGCCGCCCCAGGAGAAGCCACCGATATCAGGAGGTTCGCCATCGTCGACTTCATCTTTCGCCCCCATCGCTGACTCTCGCCTGAGCCTCGGTGAGCCCCTGTAGACCCCCACTAGCCGCACTAGGGTTCTGTCTCCCCGGTGTTGCCCGACGGAGACGATAAGTCATAGTCGTTAGATTAGAAGTTGATCGTGCGGTCTAGATCATCTCGTACCTCTTTGTAACCCCCTGTCTCGCTGACTGGTGGGGACACCCACTTAAACCCACCCGCACGTGCGCTGTGCGCCGTGGGCCGGCCCATTTACATTCATGCGTGACCCAGTAGTTTGAACTTAGGTTTATTCTTTTAGTTTCAAACTCAATTATGTACCTAGATTCAAAAATCAACCCAGGTCGATTAACTAAACCAAATTGCATGAGACTAATTTTGCTAGAAAGGTACTGGAATTCTTAATCCAATCCCGTTTGATTCAATCCATTTGGAATTGTAGATCACCTATAGTAAAAATAACAAGGCAGAAGCTTTTCTGCATTCAAACATTTTTCAAAATTCAACCACAAAATCTTTTGAGTTGATTCCAACTCTCAAAAATCACATTTAACTAGACCTTTCTGAATATAAAAAAATCTAGGTTTACTTGCAGAAATAATGAAAAAGTAATAAAATAATGCCTCATAGGCAATTCTAGCCACTTTATTTAATTAAAATAAAAAGGTTAAACCTTATTAAATTGTGACACCACTTTAAATCACATTCCCATGTAATGAAATATGTGGTGATGACATGTGTCAACATGATCCCATGTTTTAGTTGGAGAATATTAAATCTTAAGTAGTTTTCCAATGAGTAGAAATTACTTTTCCAAAATAAAATAAATAAGACAAGTGCTTTGATGATTGTAATGTTTGTGATGATACTAGATCATCTAGTGAAAACCTTGGTGTGATAAATAAAAGTAGTTAAGTATTGTTTGGTGATTGTGTACCTCGTATTTATTTATAGACGCTAGTATCGACCAAGGATACGAGGAGGAAGGAGAATACTACGAGGAAGAAGCCGAGGAGAACTTCAACCACTGCTCTTCACAAGGCAAGCTAACACTTGCAACTATGAAAACTATATGATCTATGCAATGCATTAAGCATGCCTTGATTACACCACTTGATACCCAATCCTAGTTTTACTTGCAAGCTTAGTTAATTTATTTATTTATCAAAACTTTCTATTGGGGTTTAATTAGTGACTTGTAGATTTTAGAAATATATTTAAAGGTAGCATAAAGAGCATAAATCTTGGCCTAAGTTAGATAATCTTGATGTCATCCTGAGGCATGAGATTGAACTTAGATCATTCACCCTTGTTCACCACCCCTCATTAGTGTTCTCCCTCACTTGTAGATGCTAGTGCTAAGCATAAAACTTGAGCACTTCAGATGGGAATACTTGGTGAAAATGGTTATGAAAACCTTAGACTGATGAGTCACTATACTGAAATATTTTGACATGTGTTCTTGAGCACCAGATGATTTTGATGATAAAAATGTTAAGGCATGAGCCTTAGCCCTTTATAAAACTGATGGTTGTCTGGATGTGATACCATTCCAATTTTACCGTACAACCACAATACCCAAAAATTGGGTAGGGCTTGACTAGAAATTTATATACCTTAGTATGGGTTCCCTCGCGGCCAAGGTTGGAGCTGAGGCTACATTGTGAAGATTGTCCACCTATGCAGTTCCCAAGATGACAGTTGGTCATGGTTGGGAGGCCAAACTCACAGGAGAGGTGCCTATACTAGGGCATGTAATTGAAAGGTTAGGATTGATTATCCGCATACTGAGTATGGTGATTCAGGATTGTTCATGACGGATGTATCGAATGTTGTGGTGAAAGTGTACCACCTCTGCAGAGTGTCAAACTATTCGAATAGCCGCGTCCGTGGTTACGGATGGTTGGAGTGGCCATACTGGTCCGTTTTCAGATGTTTTCAAAATGATTTGTGAAATGATTCATGATTTTTACTTGACCACAATAGGGTTGTGATATGAAATTCAAGTTCCCACTTAGGTGTTATAAAACTTTCAACTAGCTTTGTTTGCTTCTGAACTCAGTTAAGGTAAACTTGGCTTTTTGCAAAACAACCTAGAGCTTAGTATCTCCTACTCAAAACTACTTCACTTGTTAGTATTAGTTTGCGAGTACTTAAAGAGTACTCATGTATTTGTCCCTGGCTATTCCCGTGGCCAGACTATGAAGAGGACTATCAGGAGGATGGATCGCAGGAAGGTTACGACAACTAGGATCATCTCCCATCGTCAGCATTGCCTGTGACCATGAAGATGGAGTCTCGCCTACGCTACCGTTATTATTACGTTATTCCGCTGCTTGAATTGTATTAAGACTAGATCATGTGATCCCTTATTTGTGTTAGACCTTATGTATGGTTTGTAATGGATGATGTATTTTGATATCCAATCTTTTATGTCTCGCAAAAATGGTAATCCTGGGATTGCGATGTATGGCATAACAGGCATCGGGGATTAAAAATTTGGGTGTTGACAAGTTGGTATCAGAGCCATCCTGACCATAGGAGACCCTAGTTTAGAATGGATGTTTCAATCAAAAACTTAGTTTCAAAACCAAGGAAGTGAGTATTTATGAAAACTTATTCTCATCCTTATCACTTAGTCTCTTTCATAAAAATTCATGTTACTCAAAAATTCTTGCAAACTTGCATAAAATTTGACACACTTTATCACTCTACTAACTTACTCATCCTATATTCTTATAGATGGATGTGAAGTATAGCAAGTTCTATCAGTTGGGGAATGGAGGAGACCTCATCTTTGAGCATGACTTGGACCAGCTTTCGAAACTTCTGGAGCGTCCGCATCCCGAGTTCTTCGGAGCTCAACTCAATGATCAGGAAGGAGAGGAATTATAATGGTTGATTGTTGAAAGTCTTCGAGGAAAGATTGAAGCCCCCACCTCATAGGGAATTCAGTTCACCATCAGATAGAACAACTGGCTCAATGGACTTGCCAGGGCCATGCAGGAAGCTCTTGCCTGTCTGTGTGGGCAGAGTATCAACCAGATCAAGGGTACCTGCTTTTAGTTCTGCCCAAGGCGTGATGCTATGGGACAGCCATTGGAGGCACCATATCACCCTGAGCTGAAGAACCAAGTGGACCACCTAAGCTTCATGATGTATGACCAGCAGAAAGAGTTGGACAACGCTTGTTCCTATGCCAACCACAAGTCCGCCATCGCCGCCCAGAAGGATCAAACCATCGCCATGCTGGTGAAGGATCGCCAGTCTCATCGCCGTAAGCTCGACAAGAAGGAGCGCATCATTGCCCGTCTTCACCACAGGATCACAGACTTGGAGGAGACCATCCACGAGAGGGATATGCAGCTTGAGGAGAGGGAGAATGCAGGGGAGGATATTCGTGGAGACCCCTACTCCTATCTCAGTGATAATGATGACTTTCTGGAGGATCAGGCCATGGACTTCTTCACCAATGAGGATGACTTCGCCTTCATGGATGATGATGATGATGAGGAGGAGGAGGAGGAGGAGGAGGACACCGACTCCGAGGAGTAGTAGCACTTGAGCACTAGCGTTAGTGAGTTGTATCTGGTCCCATTGTATCGTAGTTTCCCAGAATGGTTCTTAAAACCATATGTTTCCTTTGTTGTGGTGTGTGTTGTATGATGTGTGATGAATGAATGAAAAGCAAGTTACTAGAAAAATCTGAGTCAAACTTGAAAACTTTTCAAAAACCCTGAACCTAAGAAATTTCCCTCTTTTCTCATGATCTATCTCAATCTTCAGATGCCTCGTGGAGGAAGCAGTTCATCCCCGGACCTGATGTTGCAGATCTTACAAATGTTGGTTTCGGACCGCGAAGCTGAAAGAGCCAAATGTCAAGCCAACTTATCCACCCTTCAGCACATAGCTCAGATGGCCAACAACAATCAAGGCCATGGAAATCAGGACAACCATGGATCCAAGCTCAAGAACTTCCAGAACACCAATCCACCCATTTTCACTAAGTCTGAAGAGCCCCTCGATGCCGATGATTGGCTGCAAACCATGGAGAACAACTTATAAGTTGCAGGAGTGGAAGCCAATGAGAAAGTTCTGTTTGCCACCCACTATCTGGCCGGAGATGCAAGAGCATGGTGGAACAGCGTTCGCGCCATGAATGGAGGATAGATGATGACGTGGGAGGAATTCAAAATCAAGTTTAGCAGAACCCATGTGCCACCGGGTTTGATCAAGAGGGTGAGATATGAATTCAGAGAACTGAAGCAGGAAAGGATGACCGTATTTGAGTACTGTGACAAATTTTTGTCATTGGCTAGGTGTGCACCGGATGAGATCGTTACCGAAGCCAAGAATGAGAGATTCTTGAATGGTCTGCATGATGAGATGCTGACAGTGTTAGTCAATATTCCCTTTGCTGATATTGAAGCATTAGTGGATTCCGCCATTCAGATGGAAGGCAAGATCAACCAAGCCAATGAGAATCACAAGCGTCGTGTGATGCATCAACCAGGAACCCATCATACCCCAAAGTATCGCCCCAATCCATCTCCCAGATTTTCCCCAAGAAACAACAGACCCCCGATGAATCGTCTGACCTATCCCAACAGTGGAGGAGGAAACCCAAGGACCGGAGGAAATCACAACAACAAACCCAGCAACCCCAGCAATTTCAATCGTGCACCATCCAAGTTCAACAACAACAATGTCGCCACCAACATCAACACTTTCCCAAGAACTGGAAGCAATGTTGTGCCTATTGCAGCAAAGGACAAGTCTCAGGTGACTTGTTATGAATGTGGAACCAAGGGTCACTATTCCAATGAGTGTCCCAAGAAGATTGCCGCAGCCCCCAATGTAGATGCCCCAGCTCAGCAACAGCGTCATGTTCAGCCCGAAAGAAGGTTTTCCCCAGGGAATTCGCTCAACCGCAATGGCCGTCTTTTTCTCATGCATGCTGAAGAAGCCCAAGAAGCGCCCGATGTCGTGTTGGGTATGTTTTCTGTTAAATCAGTACTTGCAAGAGTGTTGTTTGATTCTGGAGCATCGCACACATTTCTTACCGAAGAATTTGCATGCACTAGTAAGATTCAACCCACCAAATTGAAGCATGTTATGATAGTTCAAATACCTGGTTCAACCACCAAGGCTAGACAAATTTGCAACGATGTACCTCTCCAAATCCATGGCATAGATTTTTATGCTAATCTAATAGTACTTGGGACAAAAGGTTTGGAGGTAGTACTAGGAATGGATTGGATGTCGAAACATAAAGGATTAATCGACTATGCCAAGAAAGCCATAACCATGACCAGTACAGCTGGAATATCAGTAGAGAATGTATCTGAAACCTTGCCCCATCAATTCAAGTGCAACAAGAGTCTAGCCCAACCAACCATTAACCAAGTCAGAATAGTCTGTGAATACCCCGATGTATTTCCAGATGTTTTGCCCGGTATGCCCCTAGATCAAGATATTGAGTTTATCATTGAACTAATCCCTGGAACCGGACCCATAGCCCAGAGACCGTATAGTATGAACCCGTCTGAAATAGTGGAACTGAAGAAGCAACTGTATGCTATGCTGGAGATAGGATTGATTCAACCAAGTTCTTCTCCCTAGAGATTACCTGTTTTGTTTGTGGACAAGAAAGATGGAGGTAACCGTTTGTGTACGGATTATCGGAAGTTGAATGATGTCACCATCAAGAACAAGTACCCACTGCCAAAGATAGAAGACCTGTTTGACCAGTTGACTGGTGCCAAAGTGTTTTCTAAGATTGATCTTAGGACTGGTTACCATCAACTCAAGATTCGCGCAGAGGATATTCCAATGACTGCCTTTACCACCAGATACGGATTGTACGAGTACACTTTCATGTCTTTTGGATTAACCAATGCCCCCACTTATTTCATGAACCTCATGAATAAGATTTTTAAGGACTTCCTGGATAAGTTTGTCGTTGTTTTCATCGACGACATTCTGATCTATTCCAAATCAGAAGAAGAACATGAGCTACACCTGAGGACCATCCTTGGAACCCTTAGGGAGCATCAGTTGTATGCCAAGTTTAGCAAATGTGAATTCTGGTTACAGGAATTAGGATTTCTCGGACATATCGTATTAGCCGAAGGAATTGCCCTTGACCCTGCAAAGGTGAAGGATGTTGAAGATTGGCAAGCCCCAACCACTCAAACCCAAGTTCGTGCTTTTCTCGGATTGGCGGGATATTACCGCAAGTTCATAGAAGGATTCTCGAGCATCACAAGACCCATGACCCAATTTTTGAAGAAGGATAAGAAGTTTGAATGGACAGAAAAATGTGCAGCGAGTTTTCAAGAACTCAAGAGGAGATTGATTTGATCCCTAATATTGATCATCCAGATATCACGAAGTCGTTTGACGTGTATTGTGATGCATCCAAGATCGGTCTCGGATGTGTGTTGATGCAAGAAGACAAAGTTATATCTTATCTATCCCGACAACTGAAGTAACATGAGCAGAACTACCCTACCCATGACCTTGAACTAGCAGCCGTAGTTCTAGCCCTAAAGACATGGAGGCATTACCTGATGAGAAACCGTTGTGATATTTATTCGGACCACAAGAGCCTAAAGTATATATTCACTCAGAAGGAGCTGAATGTGAGGCAAAGAAGATGGATCGAGCTATTCAAGGATTATGATCTGGACATCCATTATCACCCCGGTAAAGCCAATGTGGTAGCAGATGCCCTTAGCAGATTGTCGTGCCGCTTGAACTCCATGATTTTGAAGGAGCAACCAAGTTTGCACAAGGAGATGAAAGATTTCAGAATGGAATTAGTAAGTGAAGGATTTTTGGCTAGCATAGAACTTCAACCCACTTTGATCAGTTAGATCAAGGAGGCGCGGAAAGGAAATGCTAGTATCGACGGAATCAAACGTCACATCGGTACATGCAAAGTACCCGGATTCACCGAAGATGAAGAAGGAGTTTTGTGGTACAAAGGATGTCTCTGTGTACTAGCAGATTCAGAGTTGAAGGAAGTTATATTGAAAGAGGCTCATGATACTCTTTATTCTATCCACCCCAGAGGAACGAAGATGTATCAAGATTTGAAGGAGCAATTTTGGTGGCATAAGATGAAGAGAGAAATCGGAAGCTACATCGCCAAGTGTGACATTTGTTAGAAAGTTAAGGTGGGACATCAGAGACCCGCAGGACTGTTGCAACCATTACAAATTCCGGAATGGAAATGGGATTCAGTTGGAATGAATTTTATCACTAGTTTGCCTACTTCTAGTAGGGGAAATGACTCTATTTGGGTCATATTGGATAGACTATCCAAAGTAGCCCATTTCTTACCTGTCAAGACCACTTACCAGAGCTCGAAGCTAGCAGAGTTTGCCTACATCGCTAGAATCATCAGTTTGCACAGAGTACCCAAGAACATCATGTCAGATCGAGGAACTCAACTTACCTCGAGATTTTGGAAGAAAGTCCAAGAAGGATTGGGAACAAGACTAGATTTTAGCACAGCTTATCACCCTCAGACAGATGGACAAACGGGGCGAGTAAATCAAATACTCGAAGATATGTTGAGAGCCTGTGTGCTAGAGTATGGATCTAAATGGGAAGACTGACTGCCTTTCGTAGAATTTTCTTACAACAACAATTATCAAGCCAGTTTGCAAATGGCCCCATTTGAATTCATGTATGGAAGGAAGTGTCATACCCCTTTGAATTGGTCGGAAGTAGGAGAGAGTCGGATTTTTGGACCCAACATCCTACGAGAAGCAGAAGAGAAGGTTCACAAGATCCATGAGCACCTCAAGACCACCCAGTCCAGACATAAGAGTTATGCCGACAAGAGACGTCGAGACCTCGCCTTCAACATCGGAGATTTTGTGTATCTCAAAGTGTCGCCTTCGAAAGGAATGTAGCGTTTCCGGCTCAAAGGAAATTTAGCCCCTAGATATATCAGACCTTTCAAGATTCTGAATCATCGAGGAGAAGTATCGTATCAAATGGAACTGCCAGAGGAGATGTCAGTAGTGCACAATGTGTTCCACATATCATTGCTTCGCAAATGTCTTGAAGTCCCGGAGAAGACTGAAGTTTTCAAGAACAATGATCACCGCACCATAGAGATCAACAATGACCTGACGTACCCCAAAGTAACCATCTGTATTTTGGAAGAAGCTTTCAGAACCACCAGGACCCGCAGCATCAAGATTCAGTGGAGCAACCACACTGAAGAAGAAGCTACCTCGGAAAGAGAAGATCACATCAAGACAGAGTTTCCCGATCTCTTTAAATGCTAGGTATCTTTTTTCTTCTTTCTCAAATCTCGGGACGAGATTTTGTTTAAGGAGGGAAGGTTTGTAACATCCCAAAAATATTGAACAATGATTATCAATTTCCAATCACCAAAATTAGGGTTAACAAAAACTTTTGTTAATTACCATCATATGAATGCATGTGTGTATGTGATGATTTTATGAATGCATGAATGGACTTGTTTGATTGTTGTAAATGGTAAGGAATGGTTTAAAGATTAAAACAACATCATCTAAAACTTTTCCAAGCAGAAAAAATCAAGGGAAAATCAAAAACAAACAAAACAAGCAAATGGTCATTTTTGCCAATCTTGCTCACTAGGCCACTTTGAGTGTTTCTAGTCCAAGATTTCAAACAGAAACAATTCCATTTATTTTCACCCCTTGCTAGACCAAGTAAAAGTGAACCCAATCCCACCTTTCAAACTTACAGAAACATTTGGAAACTTGATTCAAATGACAATTTAAAATTGAATCTTTTACATATGTGAAGATCACCCATTTTCAAAAATCAACCAAACCAGTGCCCCTTGCCCTTTCCAACTAACCGGAGATTACCTAGTATGTAACTAGTACACCCACCAAGTTTGAACCAAAAATTCAAAATCAAATCTCTTTTGGCCATTTTATCACACCTTGCAAACAGAAAACAAACAAACAACAAACACTATTGTGAGTAGTAATTTGGCCAACCTTGTTCCCTCTCTAGCTCACAACACCCTCTTAGTAGATCATCTAGCTCACTTATCAAATTTTAGCTCACTGTGAGCTTGCCATTGCCATCAATGGTGAGCAGGCCGAGCCTCACCTTGCCACCCCTTGGTAGACAGCAAGCTAGGAGCAGCACCAAGCCTAGACACCTTGTCTAGGGCATTTACCATCGTCCACCGCCACACCCTGTCCATTGCCAATGATCAGCAAGCCACTGGACCACTCTAGAAACTCCACGCCCTATGCCTATGTGCCATGCCGAGAGCGCGCTAGAGCGCCGCACTCGACACACGCCCACAGACCGCGTGCCGCCCTCGCCGCGTGCAAGCGTGATCACCACCATCCCAGGAGACCACCAGACAACCCCGTTCGCCGCCGCGCGACCCATATCCGCGGTGCGCCATTAAAATGCCTATCGAACCCGCCCAGAGCATCGCAGCGTTCTGACCGCATCGCACCGCCCCACGCCTTGAGACCATGCTGTCGAGCTTCGCCAGGGAGCACAGCACCGCCCCGTACCGTCGCCCATGCCATTAGCCCATTGTGCCGATGAGCACGACGAGCTCCACCCGCGCCCTTCGGTCCCCTCTTGGCACTATAAATATAGGCTACCCCCGTTCAATTTCTTCACACCAACACACTCCCCTCTCTCTCAGAACCACCCCCACTCATTCTCGGAGCAAGGCGAGCAACAGGTCGCCGGAATTTGGCCGAAGTCTGCCACGAAGGAGGAAGAAAGGAGCCAGCGATTGGAGCCACCCTAGGAGAAGCCACCGGTACTAGGAGGTTCGCCGTCATCGACTTCGTCGTTCGCCCCCATCGCCGATCCTCGCCTGAGCCCCGGTGAGCCCCCGTAGACTCCCACTATCCGCGCTAGGATTCTGTCTCGTCGGCGTTGCCCGACAGAGATGATAAGTCATAGTCATTCGATTAGAAGTTGATCATGTGGTCTATATCACCCCGTACCGCTTCGCAACCCGCTGTCTCGCTGACTGGTGGGGACACCCACTTAAACATACCGCCGCGCGCACTGTGCATCATGGGCCAGCCCATTTACATTCCGCGTGACCCAGTAGTTTGAATTTAGGTTTATTATTTTAGTGTCAAACTCAGTTCTATACCTAGATTCAAAAATCAACCCAAGTCGCTTCACTAAACCAAATTGCATGAAACTAATTTTGCTAGAAAGGTACTGGAATTCTTAATCCAAGCCCGTTTGATTCAATCCATTTGGAATTGTAGATCACCTATAGTAAAAATAAAAAGGCAGAAGCTTTTCTGCATTCAAACATTTTTCAAAATTCAACCACAAAAGTTGTTGTGTTGATTCCACCCGCCTGGCTATCTAGGCCAGCTCACGGTGGCCTATGGCGCCTGGGGCTGCTATTTTTGTTTTTTCCTTTTTCCAGGTGACTTTCTCCTGGGCCAATTCCCTCTAGGGTTTCGCCTAAGGAGAAAGTTGCCCTATAAGTTTTAATTTAAATATTCATTTACTATATATTAATTAATAATTAACATATAATAAATATATATTATAATTTATCTGAAACACCTTTCGGTCCTTTTCTTTCTTTCTTTGAACAAATTCATATCTCTCCTCAAAACAATTCCGGCTTTCTCTTTATCTACTATGATTCCAACTTACAGGTGATATCTAGGTCATCATACCATTAAGTGTATCTCCCCACGGTTTGAGAATGTCACATACATGATCTCTATCAATGATCAACAGTGGGACCGGGATGCCCATATTGACCCCTATACATTCCATGATGAAGATGTCATTTGAACTATAAACGTCGAGTCCAATTCCCTTTGTTTCTTCGATATGACTTGTATGAGATCCGATCGTTTGGTATCACATACCTTGTTCAATCCCGTTACCGACAAGTATTGTTTACTTGTTACCGCGATATTACACCCCCGTGACCCAGTCACATGTTGCAACATTTTGGTTGTAATCTCACCAATTTGTCCTTATGTATCTTACCCATCACTGGGTGAACAAATACCGATCTTGATTCATAGGCCTCAACCCGTTCCTCCGAGATACCCAACTTACACCTTTATAATCACCATTTCACTAAGTGACATTTTGATGCAGTTAAAGCAGCCTCGGGAGACAGTGATTAATATGACCTCACGGTCTAAGGAGAAGGAGACTACGTTTCTGAATATTTCAATGATGAACCTCATGACTTGATCGTGTCGCAATCTTTGGGGAATGTCCATCACATCATTCACCAATGATATGACCTCGCTGTCAACTGGCACTATCACCCATGATCAGGAAACATTGATCATCGGTTGACCAATGAACTAGTATGAATAGAGGCTACTAGGGACTTCTGTTTCATATCACACATGTATCAATGTTTCCACTTGATATAGTTATAGCACAATAAAAAACTATTATAAAATTAGTGGAATATGACAATAATAACCTTTTATTATTTGCCTCTAGGTCATATTTCCTTTAGCCAGCGCCCGGTGTGTGGTGGTGGTGATGATGATGGTATCCCTCTCATGTTCTTCTTGCTTGGATGGTGTGGAGGTGTTGATGGAGATCTAGAGCTTGGAGGTGTGGTGACTATGGAGATGCTATGGTGGCAGGGCTCCACCATGGAGGCATGTGAGGATGGGGCTTCTCCCTTGACTCTTCTCCTTTTTATATAGGTCAAGGAGAGACCCCAATAGTCCCCAATACATTTCTTATGACCTAAGGACGGTCCAGAAACAAACGAGGATGAATTCTATAAAGAAACACGTCTAGAAAGGCCTTTTTCATGCATCCAGGCCCGTGGTACCGGCGAGCAATATGACCGTACCTACCTGTACCGCTGGTCGTTACGCTTGGAGATGGTTACGTATTTTGGCCATCATTTCTTCATACTAACTCCGATTTAGGTGTTCTTTGTATCGTTGGATTCATATGGAAGAGTGCTAGAAATCCATGGAATTGGATCATCATTTGGATTTGATGGAAAAATCCACTTTTTCCACCCCTTAAATGACTAAGTTTGGTGCCTGGAGCTCCTCCATATTGCATCCTCTTAGCTCCTCTTGACCTGCTTTATCCATAAACCATCACAACACCTACACACAAGTCAACGACAAGAAAAGGTAATAAAACCCAAATAAAAACTAATGGTTGTGCAACACTCATATGAAAATAGATGAGAACTAGTAATCATGCATAATAGGCATAGTTCTAGCTACATATAGCATGAAATGAGTGACAATATGAATAATATATATGCTTAAATATGCATCATATTTGCACTAATCAATAATACCCGTTTAATACAATATATTTTTGGTGTGGTACCAAGGAAACCTGTAAGGCAACCTACACGTTTGACTAGCATACTGTATGAAACGAACAAGATGAGTGTCCAGTCTCCAGGTCGCGCCACAAGTTGTATTGTACATACTCCTTTCCGTCCCATATATGTATGGAGTACTAGCGCAAGGAAACTTTTCAAGCTGATACGACCAGACACTAACTGCAGCAGGCACGGACAAGTTCCCTGGCGAGTAGTATCATCACCAAAGCTCTCTATTCATATGACCTACACCATCATTGCTATGAACCATCCTTCTTATTTCAACTGCATATCAGCCATTGAGGCAAAATGGATCTTTCAGAGATTCGGCAGGAAAGCCGACTGGATCTTCCACATGCCAGATAATCTTGACGGTCCCGAGGTCCACCTTATAATAGAAACCATGACATCTCCTGCGAGCATGGAGATTGTGGCAAACAAAAAAATATACATCCCGTTTTGACCCTTCGGCGGCACTAACTTCTCTGGGGTCTCAGGGCACCATCATGCGCTGCACTGTCTATTTCGCTGGAGGCCCCATCTTTGTCGGCAGACCTAGCAGTATCTCCCTCAGTACTATCATCTCCCACGTTAGCACCAACAAATCCGGCGGCAGCACCAACTGCTCGTGCGTCCCAAGATCCATCGCCTGCGGCACTGTATTCTTCAGCGGTGGCACCATCCTGCATGATTGTGAGTACTCCTAAACTCACTAGGATGCATGCAGTTGTAAGTATTTTGCTATTTGTTTACATTAGTTTCTTTGTACTCCCTCTTTTCCAAATTACTGGACTCAACTTTGTCTAGATACACATGCATCTTTGCTAAAATCTTAACTAGATACATATGAAAAACAGTAGCATTCTTTTGCATATATTATCTTATCTTATCTTACCACTATATAGGTACAAATAACATTGAACATTATATCAAGACTGGCAAATTCCAACATTTCTAACCGTTGGATCTCCCTTTCCATTCTAGCATCTAGAAGATTCTATTGATAGTCTTTAGCACAATGAACGCTATGGACAAACCTCACAACATAGTTCTCTATCATTCTAGAATCTTCTCTATCATTTCTTCCGAGCATGTTACCAAAAAAATTAAGTATTATGTAGTTAATAAAGGTTGATTTCTAAGTGATATAAAGTACAAGAACCAAATATACACCCCTATACTTTATGGATATCGCTCAAAATCATAATTATTTTTTGAGATTTACCTATTATAATTTTATAGTGATGATATGTCATACTTCTATTATCTGAGTCTCACGTGCAAGGCACGTGAAACTTACTAGTATTTACAATATATAGTATTATTTATAACTTGCTACTTGTTTACAAGTATATAAGATGATTGCACAAAAATGAAACAACTATGCTATGAATCTAGAAAATAGAACAGTACCTCTAAAATCTGAACTTGTGCTATATTTTGGTTTTTTATGTTGTTTATTCATATATACCATGCTCAACTTTATGTAGGACCAAGGTATTTCTTCAACGTTGATGAGCAACTGCGTCTTACTACTGTTGATTGGGGATGTCCTCCCTTCCCCCTGTTTTGAGTTCAGAATTAAGAGAAACACACTGGCCAAAAATTCAATGGTGTCCGACAGACGTGGTAAGGTTGGGTTACATATAACAAAAGCGCGAGGGCCAGGCCGCCCGAAAAGGGTTGGCCACCAATTGGCCCCTCCTCGGCCCTCGCGGTTCTACGTACAATTCAACGAAGATGACATGTACATGCTAGTCATCCCCAGCGAGTTCAAGAAGTGACTGAAGGGGATTGCCATGCCTGTCATGCTAAAGATTTGACCTGAGTGCACCTGGTCTATACACATATAGCGCGATAAGAAGAGCGATCAGCTAGTCTTCAATGAAGGTTGGTTCTGTTTTGCAGATGGGCGTGAACTTCAGATTGATGATATCCTGGTGTGCAAGGTAATAGATGATTCCATGTTTAAGGTGGATATCTATGACCATAACACCTCCACCAAGAGAGTGATATTTTGTGCTGATCACCTTTATTATTAGTCCATGCATGATCGTTTGTACTTCTACGAGTAGGGGATCAGAAAGTAACAAACCCTTTAGATATTTTGGATCAGGGGGTAGAGCTACTCATGATAATGTTGTTTGTCTTTCATATTAGGAAGCGGGATGCACCATCAGTAGTATATTAGAATGAGGTTTTATGTTAGTTTTGCTAGTTCTAGTGTGTGGTCTATTGATGTGTATATATTGTAGTAAGTTGAATTGTTGATACATGGAGCTCGGTTTTAAAAATTCAAATAGTTGATTTCAAAGTTCCAAAAAACCTTAAAAACCAAAGATGTCAATGATATATTCTACTAGCTTTAAAAATCTCAGAGTGATGTACCTTGTATTGTAGGCTATGAAAACGAAAATAAAATTTTTGATCTGGTTGTAGAGAACAAGTGAAGAGTTTTGAACAACAAAAAATTGTCATATTTATCATTTTCGCATAACCCAGATTATAGGAATTTTGAGGTGATATATTTCAGGATGGTGGAATACACCATTGACTGCATTTATTCCCTATTCACTGCCACTGATCTATCACCGTCACACTCCCCTCATCTTTGCATCTCTCGTCCTCTCATGCATCCCTCCTTTATCATATCGGCGACCACCACCACCTCGACTATAGGTATTCATCTCCGTCCTCTACGGCTGCGATGATGGCTTAGCGGATAACACATGTAAGGCGGCAGCACATACATGTTCCACTCGTCTAGCGGCAAAAACTAATAGCAGTAATAGTCCCCAACTGCACGGTTTCTTAGCATTGTTTGGTGTACAATATGGTAGTTAACCCGTTTGCCTAGATGATGAGTGGAATTTATGTACACTTGTATAGAAGTACTTTATGCATATCAACCACCCATCTCATGCTTTATCTAGCTACAGTTATGTCAAATATGCATGGTTTCTGTTTTCATTCATTTTCATATGATCTTTGCACATTTATTAGTTTAGGTATAATTTTATTCCTCTTCCTTGTCTTTGACATGTGTGTCGGTGTTGATGATAATTATGGATAAAACAAAGGCAAAAGGAACAAAGCGAGCATAGTATGGAGGAGCTGCAGGGACCAGACTTAGCCATTTGAGGTGTTGGAAAAAGTGATTTTTTCCAACTTCTCAAAATAAAGATCCAATACCACTGGGTTGTATCCCTCGTTGATACGAATCCAACGAGTCAAAAAACACCCAAATCGGAGTTTGTATGAAGAAACGGAGGCCAAAACACCGCGACGCATGAAAGTTTAACGACCAACTATACGACCTGAGCCATTTTTCCGGCCATATAGTTCTTGGAGATATGCCCTAGAGGCAATAATAAAAGTGTTTATTATTATATCTTTGCGTTTTTTACATTCATGCTCTAATAGTATTAACCGGAAACATTAATGCTTGTGTGATTTGTAAACTAAATTAGAGTCCCTGGTAAAGCCTCTTTATAATACTAGCTTGTTGATTAATAGATGATTGTGGTTTCTCGATCACGAACATTGAGATGAATTAATAACAAGATCATATCATTAGGATAATGGTATGATGGACATACTCCTATAGATAAGCGTAGCATTAAGATCAAGTCATTTCAATAGTTCGTTTGCTATAAGCTTTCTGATACATAGTAACCTAATTCCTTTGACCATAAGATCATGTTAATCACCATCACCGGAAGGATGCTTTGATGACATCAAACACCACACCCTAACTGGGTGGCTATAAAGGTGGCATTGAGTGTTCGGAAAGTATGGGTTGAGGCACATGGATCAAGAGTGGGATTTGTCCATCCATATGACGGATAGATATACTCTGGGCCCTCTCGGTGGAATGTCATCCAATTAGCTTGGAAGCATGTGACTGGCTCACAAGGGATCACATATCACGGGAACGAGAAAAGAGTACTTATCGGTAACGAGGTTGAACTAGGTATGCAGAGATACCGACGATCAAAACCTCGGATAAGTAAACTATAGTGAGACAAAGGGAAATTGGTATCGTATGTAAGTGGTTCATTCAATCGCAAAGTAATCGTAGAAATATGTGGGAGCCATATGAATTTCTAGATTCATCTATTGGTTATTGATTGGAGAAGTGTCTCGATCATGTCCGCATAATTCACGAACTGTAGGGAGACACACTTAAGGATTCGATGTTGTTTAGTAGATATGGAATGTTAATAGGGATACGGAATGTTGTTCGGAGTCTCGGATGGGATCCGGGATATCATGAGGAGATCCAGAATGGTCCGGAGAATAAGATTCATATAAGGAAAGTCCGATTCCGGAGTTCGGGAAAGTTTCCGATGTTTTCATCGGAGAGGTTCTAGAAGGGTCTAGAAGGTTCACCGGTCCGGAAGGGGAATGGTCCATGAATGTGTCATGGATATGTGGAATGATTGGATCATATCCTAGGTCACTTGGTGTTGACATTTGCAAGAGAGAAATAAAGCTCTAAATTAAAAGTCAAACTGGAACAACGGTTTCCTAGTGGGAGAAGAAACAAGTCCTTCTCTCAATCCAACTTGGGTTTGGGTTTGGATTCAAACCCACCCCTCCCAAGGCTGCCCCTCCCTCTCATAAATAGAGGGGGAGGGCTGCCCCAACACCACAAGAGCCAAGCCCTCCCTACACACCCGCGCCGCTGCCGCGTCGCCGCCGCCTCCTCCTCTAGATCTCCGGGAAACCCTAATCCACCATAACTCGCATCCGGCTTAGGCGAAGCCCTGCGGGATCTTCCCTCTACTTCCGACACCACACTGTCATGCTGCCGGAATCATGAGGGGAGAACTACAACCTCCGCTACCTGCTGGAACAAGGGAGAGAAAGGTCTTCATCGAGTACCGAACGTGTGACCGACTGCGGAAGCGCTGCCAGAACGCAGCGCCGGAAGGATCTTCTACGCGATATTGAGATCGGCAAGTGTACGACTACATCACCCACGAGAATCTGCTCTCGTTAACCGCTTTGGAATCTTCAAGGGTGAGTGCTTCTATCGACTCGTTGCTACAATCTAGTAGATAGATCTTGGCTTGTTTGTGTGCATGCGGTAGAAAAAATTTGTTTTCCATTCTACGAACCCCTACAGTGGTATCAGAGCCGTGTCTATTTGTAGATCTGTTGCACGAGTAGAACACAATGGTCATTGTGGGCGGTGGTGCTTTTATTATCAATTGCTTTTTGTGTACTTTGCATCTTGCGGTATGATGGGATGAAGCGGCCCGAGCTAACCTTACATGACATCATTCATGAGACTTGCTCCACTCTCAACATGCAACTTGTATTGCATAAGTGGCTTTGAGGGTGTCTGTCTCTCCCATCATAGTATAGATTCAATTTACAATGGGCACTTGATAGTTCAAACATCAACGTTGTGGTTCTTGTTCGTAAGTTAGATTATTGAAAGCCCCAAACCACGTAAAACATGCAAAGAAAATTAGAGGCGTCTAACTTTGTTTTGCAGGGGTATGCTGTGATGTGATATGGCCATGATTGTGATTATATTTGATGTATGCAATGTTCCTTATTGTAAGTTGGCAACCGGCAGGAGCCATATGGTTGTCTTTTAAATTCCGTTAAGACCTACGTGTCTATTCAAAGTAGTTGTAATAGTTGAAGCTGGTGGACGACAACCATGAAACGGCGCCATTGACCTTGACGCCATACCGGTGATGATGGATATCATGTTCGTGCTTGAAGATGGAGATCGGAAGCACAAGAAGAAAGGCCATATCATATCACATATTATGAATTGCATGTGATGTTAATCCTTTATGCATCTTGTATTGCTTAGTTTGCGACGGTAGCATTATAAGATGATCCCTCAAGCACATAATTTCAAGTATTAAAGTGTTCATCCTTAGTAAGCACCGTTGCTAAAGCTCGTTGTTTCGAAGCACCACGTGATGATCGGGTGTGTTAGATTCTGCGAGTGTATACAACGTGAGCAAGCCAGATTTGCTCATGTGGAAGCTAAGGTTTGATCTTGACGAGCCTAGCATGTACAGACATGGTCTTGGAACACGGATCACCGAAAGGTAAAGCATGAGTCATATAGTAGATATGATGAACATGTTGATTGTTCGCCATTGAAGCTACATCAACTCTCGTGATGATCGGTTTTGATGTGGTGAATTTGGTTCGTGTGATCACTAAAACAATTTGATGGATATTGTTTTGAGTGGGAGTTCACCTATATTAATTTAACTATTAATTAGAACGCAATTTGTCATAAACTTAGTCTAAACTATTGCAAATATGTTGTAGATCAATGGCGGCCCCTACCATCAATTTTAATGCGTTCCTAGTGAAAGAAAAGTTGAAAAACAATGGAAGCAACTTCACGGATTGGTTCCGCAATTTGAGGATTGTCCTCAATGCTGGTAATTTGACCTATGTGTTGGATGCACCGCTGGGTGACCCGCCTGCAGCTACTGCTACCGATGAGGTAAAGAATGTTTTCCTCGCTCGGAAGAATCAGTACTCCACAGTTCAGTGTGCTATCTTGTATGGTTCGGAATCAGAGCTTCAGAAAAGGTTTGAGAACCATGACCCACATGATATTTTCCGTGAACTCAAAATGATATTTGAGGCTCACGCAGCAGTTGAGAGTTATGAGGCTTCTGAAAAGTTCTTTAACTGCAAGATGGAAAAGGGCAGCTCCATTAGTGAGCACGTGCTTAAGATGTCTAGGCACGCAAGCAAGCTTCAAAGCTTGGGAATAGTGATTCCTAATGCTTTGAGGATTCACCGTGTCCTCCAATCACTACCACCAAGTTACAAGAACTTTGTGATGAACTACAATTTGCAAAACATGGACAAGTCGTTGCCAGAACTCTTCTCCATGTTGAAATCTGCAGAAGTGGAGATCAAGAAAGAGCACCAAGTGTTGTTGGTCAATAAGACCACCAAATTCAAGAAGAAAGGCAAGTCTAAGAAAAAGGAAAACTTCAAGAAGGGCAGTAAGAAAGTTACTGCGCCGGTGAAGAAGACCAAGGCTGGGCCTAAGCCTGATACTGAGTGTTTTTACTGCAAGGGAGAAGGTCACTGGAAGCGGAATTGCCCAAAGTACTTAGAGGATTTGAAGAATGGAAACATCAAGAAGAAAGGTATATTCGATATACATGTTATTAATGTGTATCTCACTAGTACTCGTAGTAGTGCCTGGGTATTTGATACTGGTTCGGTTGCTCATATTTGTAACTCGAAACAGGTACTGCAGAATAAATGGAAGCTAGCGAAGAACGAGGTGACGATGCGCGTTGGAAAGGATCAAAGGTTGATGTGATCGCGGTCGGGGCGCTACCTCTTCATCTACCATCGGGATTAGTTTTATACTTAAATAATTGTTATTTGGTGCCTGCGTTGAGCATGAACATTATATCTGGATCATGTTTATTGCGAGACGGTTACTTGTTTAAGTCCGAGAATAATGGTTGTTCGATTTATATGAGTAATATGTTTTATGCACATGCACCTTTGATATATGGTCTATTCTTATTGAATCTCGATTGTGGAAATATACACATTAATAACATTGAAGCTAAACGTTTGAAATTGAGCGATAACTCGACCTATATGTGGCACTGTCGTCTTGGTCACATTGGAGTGAAGCGTATGAAGAAACTCCATTCCGATGGACTTCTTGAATCACTTGAAAGATGCGAAGCATGTCTGATGGGTAAAATGACTAAGACTCCATTTTCTGGTATGATGGAGCGAGCTAGGGACTTATTGAAAATCATACATACCGATGTGTGTGGCCCAATGAGTGTAGCATCGCGCGGTGGTTATCGTTATGTTCTTACCTTCACGGATGACTTGAGTAGATATGGGTATATCTATTTCATGAAACATAAGTCCGAAACTTTTGAGAAGTTTAAGGAATTTCAAAGTGAGGTGGAGAATCAACGTAACAAGAAGATTAAATTTCTACGATCTGATCGTGGAGGTGAATATCTAAGTTACGAGTTTGGCGAGCATTTGAAGAAATGCGGAATACTTTCACAATTGACACCGCCGGGAACACCACAGTGTAATGGTGTGTCCGAACGTCGTAATCGAACTCTCTTAGATATGGTTCGTTCTATGATGTCACTTACAGATTTACCGCTATCGTTTTGGGGTTATGCATTAGAAACAGCCGCATTCACTTTAAATAGGGCACCATCTAAATCCGTTGAAACGACACCGTATGAATTATGGTTTGGGAAGAAACCTAAATTGTCGTTCCTTAAAGTTTGGGGTTGCGAAGCTTATGTAAAGAAGTTACAGCCGGACAAGCTTGAACCCAAAGAGGAAAAATGCGTCTTCATAGGATACCCGAAGGAAACTATTGGGTATACCTTCTATCATAGATCCGAGGGCAAAATCTTCGTTTCCAAGAATGGATCCTTTCTAGAGAAGGAGTTTCTCTCGAAAGAAGTGACTAGAAGGAAAGTAGAACTCGACAAGGTTGTTGAACCTTCTCTCGAACTTGCGAGTAGCGCAGCACCAGAAGTAGTTCCTGTAGCACCTACACCAATAAGAGAGGAAGCTAATGATGTTGATCATGAAACTTCGATTGAAGTTACTACAGAACCTCGCAGGTCAACGAGAACTCGTACCACTCCTGACTGGTATGATCCCGTTATGAGTGTCATGTTGGTGGACAACACCGATGACCCTACGACATATGAGGAAGCGATGATGAGCCCAGATTCCAATAAATGGCAATAAGCCATGAAATCCGAGATTGGATCCATGTACGAGAACCAAGTATGTACTTTGGTGGACTTACCGGATGGCCGGAAGGCTGTCGAGAACAAATGGATTTTCAAGAAGAAAACAGATGCTGATTGTAATGTTACTATCTATAAAGCTCGACTTGCCGCAAAAGGGTTTTGACAAATTCAAGGTGTTTACTACGATGAGACTTTCTCACTAGTAGCAAAGCTAAAGTCTGTGAGGATTATGTTAGCAATCGCTGCATATTATGATTATGAGATATGGCAGATGGATGTCAAAACGGCATTCCTCAATGGATACATTGATGAAGAGTTTTATATGATGCAACCCAAAGGTTTTGTCGATCCTAAAGATGCTAACAAGGTATGCAAACTTCAACGGTCCATATATGGATTGAAGCAAGCATCCCGAAGTTGGAATCAACGTTTTGATAAGGTAATCAAAAGTTTTGGTTTTATACAAACTTATGGAGAAGCTTGTATTTACAAGAAAGCGAGTGGGAGCTCTGTAGCATTCTTGGCGATAAAGATCTTGGCGAAGCAGCTCACATATTAGGCATAAAGATTTATAGAGATAGATCGATAAACCTAATATCATTGTCACAAAGTACATATTTGGACAAAGTTCTAAAGAGGTTTGGAATGGAAGATGGCAAGAAAGGGTTCTTGCCCATGTTGCCCAATACGTCCTTGAGTAAAACTCAAAGTCCTGCAATGGCAAAAGATAGAGAAAGGATGAGTAAGACTCCCTATGCCTCATCCATAGGATGTCTAATGCATGCCATGCTATGTACTAGACCCGACATTGCATATGCTGTTAGTATGACTAGCAGATATCAAAGTGATCCAGGAGTGGATCATTGGACAGCGGTCAAAAACATCCTTAAGTACTTGAGAAGAACTAAGGATATGGTTCTTTCTTATGGAGGTGATGAACAGCTCGTTGTTAATGGTTACACTGATGCTAGTTGGAACACCGATCCGAATGATTCTAAATCTCAATCCGGATATGTATTTACTTTGAATGGTGCAGAAGTTAGCTGGAGGAGTGCAAAGAAAAGCATTATGGCGATATCTTCAACTGAATCGGAATACATAGCTGCTTCGGAGGCTTCACAAGAGGCGATATGGATGAAGGAGTTCATTACAGAGTTCGGTGTGGTTCCAAGTGCGCTGGACCCAATGTCTATCTACTGTGATAACATGGGCACCATAGCCAATGCGCAAGAACCAAGGTCACACAAGAAGCTGGAGCACATCAAGCTACGTTTTCACGCTATTCGAGAGCATGTCCAAGATGGTGACATAAAGATTTGCAAAGTACACACAGATCTGAATGTGGCGGATCCATTGACTAAACCTCTCCCGAGGGCAAAACATGACCAGCACCAAACCGCCATGGGTGTTCGGTATATTGCCATGTAATCTAGATTAGTTGACTCTAGTGCAAGTGGGAGACTATTGGAGATATGCCCTAGAGGCAATAATAAAAGTTGTTATTATTATATCTTTGTGTTTATGATAAATGTTTACATTCATGCTCTAATAGTATTAACTGGAAACATTAATACTTGTGTGATTTGTAAACTAAATTAGAGTCCCTGGTAAAGCCTCTTTATAATACTAGCTTGTTGATTAATAGATGATTGTGGTTTCTCGATCATGAACATTGAGATGAATTAATAATAAGATCATATCATTAGGATAATGGTATGATGGACATACTCCTATAGATAAGCGTAGCATTAAGATCAAGTCATTTAAACAGTTCGTTTGCTATAAGCTTTCTGATACATAGTAACCTAATTCCTTCGACCATGAGATCATGTTAATCACCATCACCGGAAGGATGCTTTGTTGACATCAAACACCACACCGTAACTGGGTGGCTATAAAGGTGGCATTGAGTGTTCGGAAAGTATGGGTTGAGGCACATGGATCAAGAGTGGGATTTTTCCATCCATATGACGGATAGATATACTCTGGGCCCTCTCGGTGGAATGTCATCCAATTAGCTTGCAAGCATGTGACTGGCTCACAAGGGATCACATATCACGGGAACGAGAAAAGAGTACTTATCGGTAACGAGGTTGAAATAGGTATGCAGAGATACTGACGATCAAAATCTCGGATAAGTAAACTATCGTGAGACAAAGGGAAATTGGTATCGTATGTAAGTGGTTCATTCGATCGCAAAGTAGTCGTAGAAATATGTGGGAGCCATATGAATTTCCAGGTTCCTCTATTGGTTATTGTTTGGAGAAGTGTCTCGATCATGTCCGCATAATTCACGAACCGTAGGGAGACACACTTAAGGATTCGATGTTGTTTAGTAGATATGGAATGTTAATAGGAATATCGAATGTTGTTTTGAGTCTCGGATGGGATCCGGGATATCACGAGGAGATCCGGAATGGTAAGTAGAATAAGATTCATATAAGGAAAGTCCGATTCCGGAGTTCGGGAAAGTTTCCGATGTTTTTGTCAGAGAGGTTCTAGAAGGGTCTAGAAGGTTCATCGGTCCGGAAGGGGAATGGTCCATGAATGTGTCATGGATATGTGGAATGATTGGGTCATATCCTAGGTCACTTGGTGTTGACATTTGCAAGAGAGAAATAAAGCTCTAAATTAAAAGTCAAACGGGAAGTTTGAAAAGTCAAACTGGAACAATGGTTTCCTAGTGGGAGAAGAAACAAGTCCTTCTCTTAATCCAACTTGGGTTTGGGTTTGGATTCAAACCCACCCCTCCCAAGGCTGCCCTTCCCTCTAATAAATAGAGGGGGAGGGCTGCCCCAACACCACAAGATCCAAGCCCTCCCCACACACCCGCGCCGCTGCCGTCGCGCCCAAGCCGCCGCCGCCGCCGACACCTCCTCCTCCTCCTGGTCATCTAAACCCTAGATCTCCGGGGAACCCTAATCCACCATAACTCGCATCCGGCTTAGGCGAAGCCCTGCGGGATCTTCCCTCTACTTTCGACACCACGCCGTCGTGCTGCCGGAATCACGAGGGGAGAACTACAACCTCCGTTGCCTGCTGGAACAAGGGAGAGGAAGGTCTTCATCGAGTACCGAACGTGTGACCGACTGCGGAAGCGCTGCCGGAACACAGCGCCGGAAGGATCATCTACGCGATCTCGAGATCGGCAAGTGTACGACTACATCACCCACGAGAATCTGCTCTCGTTAATCGCTTTGGAATCTTCAAGGGTGGGTGCTTCTATCGACTCATTGCTACAATCTAGTAGATAGATCTTGGCTTGTTTGTGTGCATGCGGTAGAAATTTTTTGTTTTCCATGCTACGAACCCCTACAATAGTTTTGGCCGTATAGTTGGGAAAAAGGTCGGAAACGACTTGTTTTCGACCATGGACTGCTCCAGAACCTTCCCTAAGCCATATGACGGTATTGGGGGCGAGCTAGGGCACTTCTAAGGCCTATATAAAGCTGGGAGGAGTCAAGAAACAAAGGGAGAACACCACAGCCCTTCAGGGGCGGCGCCCTGCCGCCGCCACCACCAATTAGATCTGCATAGAGGCAGAGCTCTACCTCAACCACACCTCCGAGATCTAGATCTCCCTCAACACCATCACCATCAAGGCATCCAAGCAAGAAGAAGAGGAGGAGAAGGAAGACATCACCACCACCATGCATCGATCTCCATCTCCATCATCATCTCCATCTCCCTCTCTCTCTTGTGTTTAGTAATTATAAGATTGAACACGGTTGTGACATCATTATATATTTATATACGTTTTGTTGTTCATCCATGTGTGAGTGATTGATTCAATTCTAGGTTGAGGTATGATCTAGTGCGCTAAGTTAGAATTTTATTGTGATCTAAGATGAGTTTATGTGATCCTTTGGTCCGGAAGTGCCTTTTTGCCTTGCGGTGACGCGCGAAAATCATGCATAGTGCACACAGAGTGACAGCCTGGTAATCAAATGGGGAACGTTTATTTGTCTGAGGAATCTCTTATAGATCACACATATATTTGCCCATCTAGTACTAGTGAGACCGAAGCCTAGAAGCCCTCTCTCATTCCATTCAATCCTACAACTACAATCTCTTTAATTCAGTTCATATTCCTGTTTACTTTCCGTCTTAGTTTATTTTGTTCTTGTTAAAAGTTCTTTGTTACTAGATATTTTAAACCTCTCTCAATTGTCGTTGTTCTAGTAACTTATAGAATAGGCTATTTCCAAACCACGGTTTGGTGCAAAATGTGGTTGCATTGACAATGTGGCTGTGGGGTCATGTTGTTTTCGTTCATCGATCTCCCATCGGGCAAACTATTAAATATTTGCTACTACAAGTACTACAATAACCCTATTGTTGGTGCAGGAATCCAGTCATCAAATTAGCATCGTTGCTGGGGAGCTAAGTATCTGGTTATTACCTTCCTACTCTCACATAGCTTATTTCCATTTGTTGCTATTTATCTTACTGCTTTTGATTATTTGAAAAGAACAAAAAAATTAGTTTACCTTTTGTTAGTAGTCTTGTTATTTATTTTAGTTATAGGGTTTCAAAAACAGGAACTATGGAAAGTAAAAGTCTTGTGGAGTATGGTGCTCCGAGTGTTGATCATTTACAGGCTCCTATTGTTCAACCCGCTATTGATGTGGACGGCTATGAGATTAATCCTATGTGGATAAATATGATCATGTAAATAGCTTTTGTAGGAGATCCGAACAATGATCCATATGAGCATATTGAAAAATTTACTTCATTGTGTTCTACGGTGAAGGCAAATGGATGGACAAATGATAAGCTGAAGTTATATCTGTTACGGTTCTCGCTGAAAGGAAAAGATAAAGATTGGCTAAAATCGCATCCCACTGGACAATTCAATTCATGGAAAGGTATCTCCGAATATTTTCTCGGTAAGTATTTCTCACAAAAGCAAACTTATGAGCGTAGGCTTCATATCCTGAATTTCAAGCAGAGCAACAATGAGGATTTAATACAATCTTATAGTAGGTTCTCAAAATTGATGCATGATTGTCCACATCATAATTTACCTTATTGGTTATTGTTGAATCACTTTTATGGAGGCTTAAATCACTCTTCTAAGGATAAGCTAGACATGATGTGTGATGGTGCATTCCTTGGAAAAACTTTGAAAGAAGCTTGGCAACTCTTAAGAGATATACATAATAATTTTCATCAATGGCAATGTGAAATTATGCATGAAGAAAAATCTCTCCCTACTGATCTAGGGAACTTGGTCAATGAGTTTCTTAAAGATGAAAATAGAAGAGGAAAAATTCCTTATGATGATACCATATTTAGAGATGTTCTTTCTAAAGCAATGCCTTTCATAGCTGATTATTTTAATCATATTAGAACTGCTGCTACTAATGATGGAGAACAACCCTCTATTGTTACTTCCATATCTTCCACTTGTTGCATCATTGAAGCATGAAAGAAGGGTAAATCCATGAAACCTAAAACCAGGAAAAATAAAAATAAGAAGCCTTGTGTTGAATATCACACACATCTGACATCTGTAGACGAAGTGAAACGGCTTTATGAAGAGTATCGGAGAAATGAAAGACACATCAAGAAGAAAGAAGAAAAAGAAATCAAGGAATGGAATAAATTGAAAGCCGCTCTCAAACCTTATCCTCCACCTATTCCTGATCTTTATTATTCTTCTGACTCTAGTAATGATGAGGACTTAAATTATTCTAGAATCCCTGATAATTGCCCTGAAGAAGTTTTTGATGATTCTAGTAGTGTTTGTTTAAATACTCTTTTCGGGGAAATCAATTATGATGAGCCAAAGACGAAACATTGTGTGCCTCCCATATCTGTTTGCCATGACTTTTGTTTTACTAATGAGGTGCAGGAAAGTTCGGTGGCAAAGACCAAGCTACTGGATCCAAAAGGACATTATGAGATGTACCCTCAAAATAGTAATCAAGGTAAATATTCAAAGTTTGATAATAAATATTTAACACCCTCTATGTAGGAAGGAAAGAATACATATTTACCGCGCTTGGTGCATCCATCCTCACATGGCAACGAGAACACTTATAAGATACTGATGCACCGCAAGAGGGTACGTCTTAGAGCAAACTATCATATAAATCCTGCAAACACTCATTGGAGGTAAGAAAAACTACTCCTATAGCTGCCTCCACTACTGAATAAATTTGAAGTATAAAAGTCTGACTACTTGGTTATAAGAAAGCGCTTTCCGGGAGGCAACCCGGAAGTCATTAGTCATCTTTGTTAGTTTTGTGTCTTGAATCTAGTTGCATTCATGTTGCATTGGCACTTTTATTCTTTGCATGTCTTGCTATTAGAGTTATCTTGTTGTAGTTTTCAAAATGTAAAATTTATTGTTACTATGTGTTGCATAACTTGGTTGTACTCAAATCCCGTTTTATACATGCTAATGTTGGTCTAAATATAAGTTGTTATTTTACTATAAGAACATGGTGTTTTATTAAGTTTTAGGTTGATAAAGAATTCTCTAAGAAACATGTGAAGTCTGGTGATTCCAGAAGGATTAACGACCAACTATACGATGGGAATAAAAATTTCGGCCGTATAGTTCCGGTCGTATAGTTGTTTCGCCACCTCCCCTAGGTTTGCAACATTACTGTAAGTTTAACGACCAACTATATGACGGGATATCGTTGCCTTTGTCAAATTTCTTTTTCAGGTTACTGCATGTTTAACGACCAACTATACGGCGGGAATAAACATCCCGGCCGTATAGTTCTGGTCGTATAGTTGCTTCAAACACGATTCTAAGGTCGGGGTAAGGTAACAAAAAGTCAAAAATTCTTCTATTTTTATTTCTTCTTCCTCTAAAACCTCGAAACACCACTTAGGAGCTTCTCCCATGTTCTAGAGAAGCCGAGAATATGTAAGCAATAAAGTTCTACCTCAGAAATTTCCTAGACTATAATTCTCTATAGAAGTTCATGTTTTATTTTTACGTTCTTTTTGTCAGTTGGGTGAACGAACTTCATTCGTACACCAAACCTATGTATTTTATTTTGTGTGTTATTTTTGCAGGGACTTGAACCTTATGTGACGACGTGTACGGCAGTGCCAACCATGCAAACACTCGCATGAGCCACTTGGTTGAGTCAATTCAACGCTTCAACAATCAATGTCTGGTAAAACCTTCCAACTCGAACCTCTTTTAAATAAGTACATAGGGGCTGCACACTCATGTCTCGTAGCCTGTTTCACTTGCACCTCATCATAATCTAGGAGAGGCCACTTCCAGAACTAGTTTGTTGACTTAGGCGTGGTGCTTAGGTTGACGTACCAACTCGGTGGGACTTGTATTTCATCACTTGTGAGCTAAACCCATGTCTTCAAAAACACAAAAATATTTTTTTTCTTTTTAGTTTCCAAGCAGGTTCTCAAGGAAGGCAGCCACCAGGCTATATCAAGAAATATACGTTAAAGCAAAGGTTCTTTGTCCATCAAAAGAGAGGTTACTTGTACCTCAACGGTAAAGTGTGTCACTCTTGTTTTCACTAAGCTTGGGGAGGTAACCACTTATCACAATCTTGAAAACTGTATTTTCTCTTTTATTTTGGTGATATACTCAAGTTTGGTTCTTGCAAAGTTCTAAGCTTGGGGAGGTTATTTCTGCATGTTTAGAGTCTTGTGTAATGTTCATATTCGATGAAGGTTTAATGCAATCATGTATCCCGTTGTTTTTGAATGCTTGCTTAAATGATTCTAGTTTTGTATTTATATGGGGATACACTTGCTCATGATAGGCACCATAGGAGTTGACTTGGAGCTTGTATGCATCTTGCCAAATTGTTTATCAAGCTTGTGATAATACTTTTGATCCTCTAGAAAACATTGCCACAATCTCTACACTTGGAAAGAATAAATATTTGATCAAGATATTTTGAAATTTGTTGGTTGTCACCTAATAGCTTTGTTTTAAATAAATAGTTATGCTCTAATGTCAAAACGATAGACTTGATAGTTTGCTTATGAAAGGAGTTGTCAATTGGAAATTATATTTCAAAGTTTTGAGTTATATGCCAAATAAGGTGTTGGTTAATTGTCTTAAGAGTTTAGCCTTAAAAATACTCAACACCATAGATGTGATGATCGACTTGATAGTACTATTTGAAAGGATTTGTTTGAAGAAAATAATGTTTAGTGGTAATTGAGATGCATGCCAAATCTTGACCTGTTGATTAAAGTATGATATTGCTTTATGCCCTGTCTGCACCACTATCGCACAACATGGGATGCTAACAACTCCGCTGGCCTTTGAACAATTCAAAAAAGAGTAAACTCTTGGATTTTGGCTATGAGTGGCTCCACATATGTAGCAGAAATGCTATATTTGGGTATGCATTGGTATTATCATGGGCATGCGTTCAAAGCAAATGAGGGAACACTCCTCTGACCGTTATGAGAAATCATTATACCAAAAAGGGAATGGTAATGGTCACGAGTATCCATTCTTAGCATGCACAGTCTGATTAAATACACTAAGTTTTGGCATGATCTCATTACTAATGAACTAAAGTTTTAGAAAGACAAAGAATAGAAAAGGAGTGTTTGATAGCCATGATTCATTGGTGCAGATGACAAAATGAGACACTCTAATGCTATGCTTCTTTTGACATGTTCTGGCATTTCCTTTTGGCATAAATCTCATTACAAAGAGATAAATTTTTTGAAAGCTCAATAACTGATGTTTGCACTTGAGAGCCTTAACTAGATGACATGATTAGGTAGAATCGATAAACTTTATTCCTATTTATGCTTGACATCTATTTATGACTAAGTTTTGCCTCATAAAAATAATTATATAAAAAGTTATATAAAAGGTGCAATAAGAGGATCACAAGTTTGCTTGCAAGTTAGATTCACTATTGACATGGAGCATATAAGTTCTGATGAATTTTTGGTGGTATTTATAACTGAGCTTGTATTGCCTTGTATGAGTACATGTTTACTCTCTTTGAGCTTGCAAGAAAAATAAGGATGCAAGGCATACTGATTTTCAATGGCAAGCAAAATTCCCCTCATATTATTTATTGATAGTTACTACTCGGAAGAGCAGAGTCTAAGCTTGGGGAAGTTGATGAGTGGAATTTGTGTACTCCCTCTGACCCATATTAATTGACTTGGATTTGTCAAAATTTGAATGAATCTAGACACTATTTAGTATATAGGTTTATCCAAAATTTGACAAATCAAAGTCAATTAATATGGGCCGGAGGGAGTACACTTTTATAGAAGTATTTTATGCATATCAACCACCCATCTCATGCTTTATCTAGCTGCAGTTATGCCAAATATGCATGGTTTCTGTTTTCATTCATTTTTATATGAGCTTTGCACATTTAGTAGTTTAGGTAGAATTTTATCCCCCTTCCTTGTCTTTGACATGTGTGTAGGTGTTGATGATGATTATGGATAAAACAAAGGCAAAAGGAACAAAGAGAGCATAGTATGGAGGAGCTACAGGGACCAAACTTAGCCATTTGAGATGTTAGAAAAAGTGAATTTTTACAACTTCACAAAATAAAGATCCAAGACCACTGGGTTGTATTCCTCGTCGATATGAATCCAACGAGTCGAAAAACACCCAAATTGGAGTTCGTATGAAGAAACGGCGGTCCAAACACTGCGACTCCCGAAAGTTTAACGACCAACTATATGACCGGAGCCATTTTTTGGCCGTATAGTTTTGGTCGTATAGTTGGGAAAAAGGTCGGAAATGACTCGTTTTCGATCCTGGACTGCTCCAGAACCTTCCCTAATCCATATGACGATATTAGGGGCGATCTAGGGCACTTCTAAGGCCTATATAAAGGTGGGAGGAGTCAGAAACAAAGGAAGAACACCATAACCCTTCAGGGGCAGAGCCCTGTCGCCGCTGCCACCATTCGATCTCCACGACGACGGAACTCTGCCTCAACCACACCTCCGATATCTAGATCTCCCTCAACACCATCACCATCAAGGCATCCAAGTAAGAAGAAGAGGAGGAGAAGGAAGACATCACCACCACACGCATCGATCTCCATCTCCCTCTCTCTCTTGTGTTTAGTAATTGTAAGATTGAACATGGTTGTGACATCATTATATATTTATATATGTTTTGTTTTTCATCCATGTGTGAGTGATTGATTCAATTCTAGGTTGAGGTATGATCTAGTGCGCTAAGTTAGAATTTATTGTGATCTAGGATGAGTTTATGTGATCCTTTGGTCCGGAAGTGCCTTTTTGCCTTGCGGTGACGCGCGAAAATCATGCATAGTGCACACAGAGTGACAGCCTGGTAATCAAATGGGGAACGTTTATTTGTCTGAGGAATCTCTTATAGATCACACATATATTTTCCCATCTAGTACTAGTGAGACCGAAGCCTAGAAGCCCTCTCTCATTCCATTCAATCCTACAACTACAATCTCTTTAATTCAGTTCATATTCCTGTTTACTTTCCGTCTTAGTTTATTTTGTTCTTGTTAAAAGTTCTTTGTTACTAGATATTTTAAACCTCTCTCACTTGTCGTTGTTCTAGTAACTTATAGAATAGTATATTTCCAAACCACGGTTTGGGTGCGAAACGTGGCCGCATTGACAATGTGGTTGCGGGGTCATGTTGTTTCCATTCGTTGATCTCCCATCGGGACAAACTCTTAAATATTTGCCGCTACAAGTACTTCAATAAACCTGTTGTTGGTGCAGGAATCCAGTCATCAAGGACTAGGATTACACATGAAAGCTAGTTTTGGGGTTAGAAATTTTGTGATAAGTAACAATAAGATCAAATCTAGTATTGATCGTTCCACGACCTATGATGATGCATGAGGTCATTGGCCATGTTTGCTTGATCAATCTATTTACTGGCGGATTATGAAGTGCAGTACTTTGATGTTAGCTAAACCTTGCCAGCAACATGCAAAGTCCGTCATGCAAGACAGATTTCTATCCCGATAGCTAGGGTTCGTATCGGCTTTGACTCCGGCCAAATAATTTGATGAAATAGATACATTGGTCATATATAGAGGCCTAGCTATCTAGATTTAGAATCTTCACTATTCAGATTGTGTGTTTGATAAGAACAATGATCCACTTGATTTTGGTAGATGCCTTTGTCTAGGTATTATTTTGCAATTACGATATGCAGTAGCTCGAGACATTTCCTGAGTGAGGCCAAATTTTCTGCAGTGTTCAAGCAAGAAGCTCAAGGTTGGAGAGATCTCATCATGGAAGAAGACAAGAGAGAATTGCTCTGCTGTCAGCCTGATGCAGAGGCCACTAATATAGGCTGGGTATGCCTATTGGGAGAAGACCACTAATATCTTCTAAAACATGCCATGTGAATCCAGGTTAAATATGCTTCTTGATAGCTCCAAATTCTGACACTTTTTAGCAAGGATTTTCCATCAGTTTTCACCGGGTTTCGTTGATTTTGATCTTCCAACTAATGTTAACATCGCAAGTTAGTGAAACCTTGTTTTCTTGTATTGGTTTTCACGTATTGGACACTTCTGGAAGATCTGAGAGAATTTATAGGCTAATTACACCTAAATAAGCAAATCCCAATTGAAGACTCTTTCATTCGTGGCATCCAGAGCCCTTAACGACCACTGGTACAGTTGGAGCTGGCCCATATGGCCCGCCCGTACTACCCTCATTTGCTTGTGTTATATCAATACAAGAAATTTTCATGAAGGAGAGGGGGACAAAATACGAACACAACCACCGCAAATATTCCTAGAAGAGAGGAGCTCATATCTAAAGAAGGAGAAGAACACCACCTCATCCTTCGACGATCTCCAACCTCAAGATCATCAACTCCACCATCATTCCCACTTGTACTAGGAGAGAGAGAGAGAGAGAGAGATTCATACTTGTAATATTAGGGTTTGAACCTCTATTCCACTTTGGTTTGCACTTGAGATTTGATCTCCAATGGTATTGTGGCTCGCTACGGTAAAGTTGATATGATTTCTGTTTGCAATATGATTGTGCCTTTGATATGTATTTCTCTCATATCTGAGTAAATCCCCATAGGCGTGGGAGATGTAGGGGATTGGTGAGATATGTTGTGCCTGCTATATTTCCATATATTTGTAATTATTCTCGTGATTATTATATTGTGAGAATGATTATCTATGTTTTATTAATGCTTGTTGTCTAATTTAAGGGTCTGGATAACATGATCCTAAGATCTCATAGGTATGAACTTTTTACTAGCAAATTGGTGACCCCGGAGTGACACGACCGATATCAAAAAGGAGCTAGTATAACTCGAGAATAACAAGGAGCCATCAAGTTTAAAGCCTTGATCTGGTCGGAAGACCTTAATTTTGTGTTGGCCATTACTATGGTAATAGACAGATGGATCATTTGGGATTGGGAAGAATGTACCAAGAGAACTCCTGATCGGTATATGGGTTGCTTGCCTACTGACATATGAATAAGAAGTATCACAATAACTTATTCCACTTTATCCACCTCGCACATTCACTATCACTATGAACCGTTTATCTTTGTGTCTATCTTCTCATCTACAGGAATCTCGAACAACATCCTTACTTTTACTTTTATGTTATTTACTTCCAGTACCGTTCAATACTTAGATCCACTCCCTTATTCACTCATCTATTTTTACTCTCAACACTTGCAGTCAATTCACTCAAGACAACGTGACATCTTGAGTGCGACAGAAATGCCTCAGATATACACTTCCCTAAGCTCCTTTTTGGGATTGATATAAAAACTAAAATTAATACTTTCACGAAAACATACTCTTACAAACATGTGCTCTTGCAGGCTATCACTTGCCAACCCCAATTTATTGTTGCCTTATTTTGAGGGTGTGTGTCCTCCGACCATAAAGCTGAAGACCTCTATGGTCTGGTTCTGTGATGTCCACTTGAAGGATCAAGATAACGACATTTTAATGGACGCGGGATGGTCAGTATTTGCCAACACATGACTTGAAGAAAGGACAAATCATGTATTCAAGAAGCTTACCACTAGATCCTTGAAACTATTTTTATTTTATAATCATTATTGTGATAAGGTGATCAGATGTGTAGGTTATCACCCGTACCCATCACGGCAAGAACAATATGAATCACAATAGTATTAAGTTGGTGCATGTACGGTTTGGATCGCAATTGTTCTGCACAGAGATAGTCTAAGTATACCTCTCTCTTTGACGTATATTTGGTCTTATATATATATGTATATGTGTGTGTGTGTGGCGTGATCTTTTGAGTGTAGAATATGATCTTGTTTTTCTTTTGAATCATGATCTTGCTATATCTATTGAATTCCAATGTCTGCATTACTGAATCTGTCAATTCGTTTGGACATTGTCTATGTACTGTTGAATCCGTCACTTTGAAATGTTGTTAAATCTGTCAAGTGCTACTGAATATGAACTGGGAATCTATTGATATTTTTTGTCTTATTTTGTACTATTGCATCTTTTGAATGCTACTGAATATGTCAAATGTTCTGTCCTTGCTATTACTAAAATATTTTGTAGGGCTGAAACAAGAACTGATTCTCTCTATACTGCTATTAAATTTCAGTATCTCTACTGTTGAATCGGTCACTTTGAAATGCTACTAAATTTGCTTATGAATATGAACTAGAAATCTATCTATATTTTGTATCTTATTATGTACTGTTGTATCTTTAAAATGCTACTGAATCTGTCAAAAGTTTTGTTGTTGATGTCTGGCTATTTGAACTAGATCGTTTTCCTTTCTGTCATCGGAACCGTTGGATCTTTTGGATAGAGATGAGAAGGGATAAAAATACAACGTGATTTGTCATTGTATATCAGTCCAATTTTGGCATGGGCGGAGTGTGTATGTCCCTAGTTCTTTAGATTTTTTGCATGAATATCTGTCAAAAGAATTATCAATTTTTCCCTCCCTTGTTTTTTCCCTGCCTTGGTGAGGTCTTTGTTTTGAGTCCCACCGAGCCACAATACAACATGATTTTTACTAATGAGGAGATGAAAGATAGCCCATTTAGCCTCTGTTTAGCCCAGAACATTTTATTTCGGCCTTTTCTAGGTCAGGGGACTAATGAGCATAGCCCAGTAAAATTTGGGAAGGATCCCATGGAGTATAGCCAGAACATTTTAATTCGGCATTTTCGGGGCACAGTCAAAAGTGAAATTTAAGAAAGGAGACCATAGAGCATAGCCCATGGAGTATATCCCATATAGGTAGCCCATGTTGAGTAGCCCATGTAGAATAACCCAAAATCTTTTTAATTTGGCCTTTTTGCATTGCCCCCACCTCTTAAATAAACTCCACCTACCCATCTTTTTAAGAAACTATTTCATTATGTGGCATTTTATAAATTGAGATGCCAGAAGAGATGCCCTTTTATTTTAAAAGAGATAAACATAGACACACAAAATCTTTAAAAAAAATACTAATACATATGTTATAGGTACTAAGGAATGTATAATGATACCCTTTTGTAGAAATATTTTTGGTATAGTGGCAACACAATCAGTTTACATCTATTGAAAGTCTTGAGTTCAAATCCTCTATGTGTACATGTATTTATTGGATTTATATTTTTTTAGCAGCATTGCTTTACGGAGAGGCTGACATCACAGACCCACTAGCTTGCAGTGTCCCTTGAATTTAACTGGCAGGTTTGAAAAAAAATTAAGTACTTGTACACAGAGGCTGGCAAGAGGGACCCACCAGCCAGAACATATACAGTTGCATCGAGATATGTTAAGAAGGTCAAAGTAACGGACGTGGTCAAAAGAAAAAGTCCAACATAGACATGTTTCATGTATAGAGAGACTGACATCAAGGACCCATTAGTTAGAATATACACAACTACTACATCGAGCAACGTTGGCAAGGGCCCAACGACGGTCGCAATGGAAAAAAAAGACCAAGATAGACACATTTATTGTCTAGAGAGGCTAACATTAGGGCCAGCAGCAAGACCATACACGACTACCGCATCGAGCAACGTTACCAAGGTCAAAACATCAGACGCAATAGAAAAAATATTCAACATACACATATTCCCTCTACAAAGGAGACTGGCGTGGAGGACTCACCAACCTGAATGCATCGAGCATTATCAAGTTCGAAACAGGGAGACGCGAGCGAAATTAGATACTCCACCGTACACACGTTTATTACAATGAGTGGCTGACATGAGGGGCCCACCAGCTTAAATAAATGGTTAATGTATCGAATAATGTTATCAAGTTGGAACACGGAGGCGCGACCAAGGAATTTTTTTCATCATATACACGTTTCTTCTAATGAAGGCTGGCACATGGGACCCAACACTGATGCATCGAGCAACGCTATCAAATTCGCAACAGGGTAGCTCGAGCGAAGGAAAAAAATCCATCATACAAACGATTTTTCTAATAAGAGGCTAACATGAGAGACCCAATAGCTTCACTTAAAGATAGATGCATCGAGCGACGTTATCGAGTTCACGGGAGGTGCAACCGAAATGTATAGTATGCTAGAGACACTGAAATCCAGGACCCACACGCCTCAAAAGATTTTAGTGAGTCAACATCACGCGAGGAACCGAAAATCTTACTTTTACCACACGACGGTCGAGTTTTTTTCACAATTTTAGCGATTCCTTCTTAATAGAGGGTCGCGAAAACAGAAAAAAAAAATTATCCATCGTTCATGGTCAAATGAACGAAATCATCGCAGAAGGGGAACTTTCTAGGATGCTCAACGGACCAAAACGTTGCGGATGGAGATATTTCTTATAGTGGTTGTATGTGGTATTTGCCCCGTTGTTTTTGACCACGAGGTTAGACTGAGTTTACGCACATATATGAGTTCTTGTATCTGCTTGGTCTAGAGTATGAGGCCCATCGGACTAAATTGTTTGCTAGGGGCCGTGTTCCCTTTTGGGGTGTTTGCTGAGCTTCGTTGTAAAGAGGCTCGCCTTCATGGTACTTCTTTGCTCGCGGTTCCCGCCGTGCTAGCTATTCGAGCTCGTGCTATAATGATTGCTGCACCAACGAATTCTCATTACAGTGCTCCGCCGCTTCTGCCCACTCCTAGTGGTGAGGGTCACCATTTTCTTGGACCAAGCCGTGTTTTGTGGCTTTGAATCCCTGGTCAGATCAAATCCTTGGACATCATCTGATCCACATTTGTGCCAGGGTCTCCAAATTTACGCGATCAACACATGCACTGCATGCCATTTACCACTAAATGCATGCCGACCGTCGCCACATGCTTAATAATCCAGCAAAGCAAACAAATACATGAACTGGACGGAACATGCACAAAGGAATATAAACACATAAACACACTTGAAGCTATCACGGGTGTATGCAAATCCAAATCAGATGAGATATCATATCGGAAATTATCCTGGCTTCCAAGAGGCACTATAAATACCAGCTCGAAACCACATGCGATCGCATCGCCTATGCTTCCAAGAGGCACTATAAATACCAGTATCCATGCACAGACTAACTCACACACCCACAGCAAGCGCAAGCAGAAGCAGGTCGATCGCACTCGCTACTCGCTAGCTCGCAGTTGCTCGATTCGATCAATTGCCATGGCACCTAGAGCGTTGCTCCTCCTGGCCGTCGGGCTCATGATCGTGGCCGCGGCTAACGCCCACGGCGGGTACGGGTCGTGCCCCAGCGACGCGCTCAAGGTGAAGGCGTGCGTGGACGTGCTGGGCCTGCTCAAGGTGAAGGTGGGCGTGCCACGGCACGAGCCCTGCTGCTCGCTCCTCAACGGCCTCGTCGGCCTCGACGCCGCCGCCTGCCTCTGCACAAATATCCACGCCAACGTGCTCGGCCTCAACCTCGACCTCCCCGTCGACCTCCGCCTCATCCTCAACAACTGCGGGAAGGTCTGCCCCGACGACTTCCAGTGCCTCCCACACCACCACTAAAGAGAACATTCAAAGCATATATTCTGAGGTCATGTCGTGTGGTTTGTTGCTCTAAGTTTTGCTTGCTTGCTTGTACAACGTTGTACTCCAATTCTTTTGTTTCCCATGATTTATTTGTTTTACATGACTAAAAATGATTAATTCAATTTTTTACTGCTCGTTGAATAAAATCAAGTGGTAATTACGACTGAGATTGGAGCTTTTGGCATTTGGACATCTTCCAGAAATAAACAGAACGAAAGTTCACCCATGGATTCCAACAAGACATCCGCTTTGATCTAAAAACAGAAAACTTTCGCGATCTGCTAGTAATCAGAACCCAGGTGGAGCCTACCAAGACACTGTACTGCTACCACCTATCAGGGCAATGCTCCAATATTCCAAGAAACACGATATCTTCGATTGTTTTACGGAAATTGTTATAATTAATCAAGCTTGACGATTGATGAGATAGGTAAACGCGTCACATCTGGATCAACTAGCTACTCTGGTTTATATGCTTGACGTGTTAGATCTCAGGTTAATTCAGACTAACATAAATAACAACTATGGCTTTGGATGTATACGCTAGTAAGCCTCCGATGTTTGCAGCAAACCAAACCATTGTCATCTCTCGAACAAGAAATGAGCAAGAAAAAAGGAATTCTACAAGTTTATGTCTCCAGTTTCACAGGTGGCAGGGAAAAGCTATAGCGAGATACAACAAAGGTAATGGCCATTCATTTTGCAATAAGCTGCAGGGGCTTCCTCCCGAAGCCATATTGTAAATTTGATAGATGCTAATTATAACATTTGGTGAAAAGAAATAAGAAAAGCATGAGTTCCTCTTAGGCATCTACTAGTTCTCTAATTAACACGCCAAGGGGTTTGCACATGGTACATGAATAGGTTGCCCATCCCACATCCCATCCTAGTTTTCTTATGTGCTGCCAACAACAGTGGGCTCAAAATCTACTGGTCTCAAACAACACCTGATCCCTGGAACCAATCTTCGACTATACGAATGCCTCTCTGAGTTCTGTAGGCAGCTTCAGCTCAGCGTCCAATTCACCCAGTGGCGCAAAGTAAGAATCAACCATGTCCTCCGATACAAACTCGAGGGCAGGAGGATCCCACTGCATGAACAGAATTCTAAGAAAAAAGCACAAGTGCATACCACTGCAAGAACAAAATATAATAGACAGTAGAAGATAGAATGCAATTGTGCAGCCAGAAAAATTAATTACCTTCGGAGCCAAATCCTTGTCCACTAATCGCGCTCTGACACCCTGCACAGAAAAAGAATTACTTGGCATTACATAATTGTCACCTGGTAACTCTATACATAGTATTTCCTGTCTGCAAAAAGTACTGCTATGAACAGATTAAGCATACCTCGCAGAATTCATGGGAAAGTGGCTTTGAGATCCCATTGACAGACATGCGGTATTCGCGTACAAGGCATTCATCAAGTGTCTGATATCTACCTTCGCGTATCTACAGTACAGGCATATACAACCTCAACACCAGCATAAACAGGAAAAAAACATGTTCTCCAGCACTTTACATACCGATCGTAGTGATACTTTCAGAGCGAGTGGAGAGGCCTCTTTCAATCTTTTCAGTGCCAACGTACACCATTCTTCGTTCAACCTAGCTGCTTCACTTTCCTGTTTACAAGAGATGGCCCTTTAGTTCTAAAGCATAAGCAATGCAAAGAAACTTCTGAATGTGACCCTAGCTGCTTCACTCTCCTGTTTACAAGCGAAGTGGTCCTCTAGTTAAAGCATAAGCAATGCAATCAAACTTCTGAATGTGGTATTTCTAATTCATACATTGAAATTATCAATCGATCAAATTCACACATGAATAAGTCCCTACAAAAGTTGTGTAGCTGCTCACATCAAGATGAAACGGGCAATGAGAAATTCTGCAAGATTTCAAAGTAAAATGCTGAACCATCACTCACCAATGCATCAACGATCTCTTCAACTGTTTCATGGCTGAAACACTTGTCTATAACCTCCAGCCTAAAGTAACACAAGGCACAAATGAGTTTTGTGTCCAGAAATACGATAAGGACATGACTAGGTTGAAACCAAATTCATTGAATCATTTATTATACCAGCACACCTTAGTATTCTTGGTTTCTGTCTTGTTACAAAATATATGTAATTTTACCTTCTTGAGTTGACTTGATGTTATTTAGGTGCACATTCACTTTATGACAGAAATATGGTTTTGGCATGAAAATAGGGTCATGGAAGTGATTCTGGATATTATTTTAAACGCAACGACACACTGCTCAGACTGCGAGCTCGAGAGGGCAGGAAGGAATGTGATTTAGTAGCAAGCACCGAAACAGCAGAGAAAAAGCGTATCAGCACAAAGAGGATAAGAGTTGACCGTGCGGTGGAGAAATGCACCGTTTTTCTCTACCGGGCCCTCCAGCCAATGCTTTCTTTACAAAGCCAGGACGAAGCTGGTACTATGTATAGACCATCGACAAGATTTGCTAAGGAAATGCAACAAATTGTATGGATCATGTTCCTTCATCTTTTTACACAACCTATGTTTCAATTTCCTGTGTTCCAAATGACTTCTTCAAATACATTATGTGTTTATTTTCCATCTGTGTTTCTTCAGTTCCTGCGTTTTTACTTTTCAAGTATTTTTCTATCTTATGTTTCAAACGGGGCCTAAATATTATTCAGGTTTCAGATTGCTATAAAAGACAAAGTGGACTCAAGTTTATGGTCTAATTTAAGATCAAAACATTTAAGATTTAAGCATTGGAGATGCCCGTAGAGACCTAGACAAAAACCTACCCATCAGAAAAGTAGACCAAGTTTTTTCACCGCGCTAACAAGTATTCTAAGTGGAAGTGGTCCACGAGACCACATCTGATATATATTGTAGTTTTAAATATATACGAACAAATTCTCTTATATATTGTAGTTTTAAATACTCCCTCCGATCCATATTATTAATTGTCGCTGAAATGGATGTATCTAGCACTAAAACATGTCTAGATACATCTGATTCTGCAATAATTAATATGAATCGGAGGTAGTAATATTTTATACAAATCAATCAGGAGCAACACTCAAACATATTTGCTATATAAAATAATGTCATTTAATTTAGTGTGCCGCCGTAGCAAAGCACGGGCTTTTTGCTAGTTACTCTAAAACGTCATGGGCTAGTCTAGAAAGGGTCAAAGGGAATTGAGTAGAGTAAGACAAATGGTTTTGATTTTACACTCAAACTAAGAGACCAAGAACAGAAGGTAGCACTTGCTGTTGATAAATTGGATTATAGTCTAGAACTTCATGTCTGCTATAAAAGAGTAATGGAGTAAGATTATAGCAAAAAACTTACTCCCACCTAGAAATAAATAATATATGACCAAACCAGCTAGAGGATAATTCCATGTGTCACTACAAACAGTACTGTAAAGGATGCCGCGGTCAATGGGATGGGAAAATAATAAAGTATACATATGCTCAGTCTAGAATTCTGTTGATTTTCGTATGGTCATTCAATCATTTACCTATGTACAATGCTCGTCTGATTTGGATAAACCAGGTCTCCATATTGTGCGAGGGAAGTATCAATAACTGATGGATCATCAGTTACCAATCTGGCAAGTCGTTCATCGACAAGATCCAGGTGCTGTCAAAAGAAATGGAACTTACAAGGTTGGTTCATTGACTTGCTGAGTAACAAGGAAGAACTACACGAAATAAAAATAAAGATGGTTTGATGAGCAAGATCTTACATCAGCCATGGAATAGTGTGTGGCAAGGCCAAGTGCAACCATATCCACTCCGTTGAGTTTTTCACCAGTCAAGGCCAAGTATTCCCCTGGAAATAGTTAGATCAAAATCAAAGGGATGATTATATGTTAATATTGCAGTATTACCAAAAATGAAAATTGGGGCAACAATAAAGTAGTAAAAAACGTAGGGAGCTAACAAGAACACTGAGCACTGACCAACATGACCAGTTAAGTGTGACAGATAAAAGGAGGCAGCAGCATCGGGATGGAAGCCAATATGAACTTCTGGAGTGGCAAAGACCTGTAAATAGTAGTCATACACATATTAATATATGGCAATAGCTAACTTCACATGTTCTAAGCACATACTTACAGTGCAGCATCCAGACAGAAAGACTACTGCACAACGACTATCAGCTCCTTAGCAGCAACTTGATAAAACATATCAAACAAAAGAAGTTGACATACTGTTCTGTCAGTAGCAACACGAAATGTTCCAGGAATGGAGACGCCTCCACCACCACCCATCGTAACACCATCAAGAATGGCAACCTATATTCAATTTACATGTGATTGTGATATCAGCCGTATTTACACAAGATTTCAAACGAAATGTACAATTTCTAGTAAAAACCATGTACTCACATGTGGCTTCAAGTACGTGCCTAGAACATAGATGAAACTGTACAAATTCCTGAAAAAATCCTTACACTCTTCTGACTTGCCTAATCCAACATAAGACAAGGTTAACGCTGAAGGAGTCTAGGGACATAACATTAAAACAGGTTATCGCTGCAAATATATCTCAATTGAAAATTATCTGACTGAAGGAATTTACACTATACAATTATACATCTATACTCCATTTGTGCAACAAAAAAAAGATCGATATGCGAACGTTTACAAAGTATGAAGGATGTCATGAGAAATAGGGCACTCACTACCATAATGGCATAATCACTACCTGCTCTTCTAGTAATCTAATGTATCTGATGTAAGCATGCCAGGCAATTTAATCTACTATAGGACAGTGTCCTCTATATAATTATAGGTAATTATCAACGCATTACAAAGAAATGTAAATTTTATGCTGCACATGCCCTAACCACTCTTACCTTCATTGATAAGTTTGTGCAATCCAACAACATCACCACCAGCACAGAATGCTCGGCCGCTGCCCTTCATACAATACACACCTCAGTTTAGAGCAGTCTAGCGGGACTAGTATGCATGTGCAAATGATGAAGCATCATACCTTCATCATGACGAAACCAATGTCTGGGCTGTCCTCCCATGACTCATAGAACTTATTGAGCCTAGACCCCTATCAAAAGAGACATTTCACCCAAAAATTTCAGACCCATGCAATAGGAAAATATAACCATCAGAATTAATATATCCTGTCGACATAACACAACATTACCATTACACAAATGCACATGAATTAGACAAATCAACAGGAACTTGCAAATGCTGTCAAGGCACCAAATCAACCAAGTGGACCAGTACGAATGACAATACAGTTATTACACCAAGCAGCACATACACACACATCCAAGTAGGAATGCCCTCATACACCTTGCACACCCATGATAAGGTTGGCATTTGAAGAAGCATTCTATCTATACATATGCATCAGAGGGGAATTTCTTGCATTACTTATTCACACAGTCACCCACAGATTCAATCAAACACCAGGAAGCATGGCAGAATGGGCTTCATGGAGCACCACAGCAGATGATCGCATATCACGATGACATTTCAAATCACTTGATCAAAGAGCAAATTGTGTGTGACCTCTAAGGCATTTCATCAGTTGGCTGAGCTGCACCAACACAGGAACCATGCAAACAGTTGCAACCGAATACACAGACACACAAGCATTCCATTTCCACCGAAACACGCGTGATCCAAAGACGCAGAGAGTACTAGACGAGAAGAGGATAAGAATGCACACGAACCATGGTGGTAGTGAGGGCGTTGAGATGGCCAGGGCGGTTGAGCACGGAACACCGGGCGCTGGCTTTGCCTTCCACCAGAACCTGGAAACACCCGTCAAACACAGTACAATGTCAGAGAAGGAAGATCTCGGCTCCGATCTCGGAGGTGGGGACGCCGCGAAAACGAGCAGCCGACTGGCGTGCAGTTACCTCGTCGCAGTCGGAGGCGGTCGTGGGTGACGGGCGGAGGGAGGAGAGAGGCCGCAGTCCGCCCGTTACACCGCGGCGCAGGGCCTCCCCGGCGCGGCGAGCGGCAGCGGCGGCGGCGAGGCTCGGCATGGTGGGGCACGGCGTAGGGTTTTGGAGGCGGAGAAGAATGGGAAAGGAGGTGACCAGCTATGTGGCCTGTCTGGAATGCCGAAATGAAACGAAACCACAGACTGGGTTGGAATGCACCTGATGGTAAAATCTGTTTTGGCCCTTGCGTTAGGTAAGCCCAGCCCGCGTTTTATCAGGGCAGAGGAGTCATGGGCTAGAAACTATGTCCAGAACGTCTGCGCTGTTGGGCTTCAGCAGGCCCATCTCTATATCCTTTTATTTTCCACAATATTCTCCCTTGGGGCTGTTACATGCCGCTTGAAGCGGTACGAGCCAGCCGCCGCCTCAGAGTATCCCTACTGGTTAGGCGTTTTCAGGCGAAATTCGAACCAAATTTTAGCGGGACGAAACACGTTTTTGGTTTGAAAACGCCGAGTTTCCCACTCGTGTTTCTAGGCCGAGTTTTTAGGACGTACTTTTCCATCTAAATTTGGCTTAAATTCATCTAGATTTCGGTATAATATGAATACAGGACATTGTTCGGTCTAGTTCGGCATCATTCGATCAAAGTTCGGCGAAATTTTAAACATAGTTCGGCGTAAATTTAAACATAGTTTGGTCTACAGTAAAAATACAACATATTTCGGTCTAGTTCGGCCAGTTCATGTTCGGCATCTACGTATTGCCCCTGTATATTCATAGGTGCTCAACTAGATCATCATGCAGTTGTTGGCGATAAAGACAGCCGAGATTGAAGGCACCTAATGATCAGGCTCGGTAAGAGGTTTCTGTTTGTAGTATGGCTCGTTCTGCTCGAGCAAACTCACTGAATCCTTCCTCTCATTCTCAATGATCATGTTTTGCAAGACCACACAAGAGTTTATCGCTTCCTGATCTTTCGACCAGGTTATAGCAGAAAACCGGACAACTGCAAACCTCTAGTGGAGCACACCAAATGCACGCTCCACGTCCTTTCTGCGAGCTTCATGTTCCTTGGAAAACTAAGAATGCTTGGGGAGCATTGGGCTTGAGATAGTCTTCACAAATATTGGTCATATTGGATAGATGTCATCTGCTAGATAGTATCCCTTATTGTAGTGGTGCCCGTTGATCTCAAATTCCACAGGGGGAGCATGACCCTCAAAAAGCTTGGCAAAGACATCTGAGGAGTTGAGGACGTTGATGTCGTTGTTCGATCCTGCCATGCCAAAGAAGGAGTGCTAGATCCAAAGATCATGTGTAGCAACTGCCTCAAGTATCACAGTGCAACCTCCTTTGTGGCCTTTGTACATTCTCTGCCATGCAAATGGACAGTTCTTTCACTGCCAATGCATGCAGTCTATGCTTCCAAGCATACCAGGAAATCCTCTATCCTTTGCCTCGCCTTGCACTTCCGGCGACTCGGCGCCGAACCACCGCGCTTCAGCTTCGCCATCTGCAGGTACAGTTGGGCGAAGGAGGCGAGGATCTCCATATGCTCTGCATCTTCGGCGACCTCGGCGTTCTCCTCCTCCAGCAATACAACGAGTATCTCCTCGTCGTCGGGGTCCATGGTCGAATCGGCCAAATGACGAACACTTGGCGGGCGTGGTGGTGGGAGCTCGCAGCAAAGCCGAGCTACGGTGAAGTTCGGGCGGCGAAAGCGGTGGCGGAATGGGCGGCGAAGCGAGCGGCGACTACGGCGAGCATATCTAGAGGCGTGGGCATGTCTCGGCATGGAGGAGCTCCGCCGACGAAGTCATGGCGACTGAGGCGCTGGGAGCTCTTCGTCGCAGTCTGGGCGAGTGGAGTGGGGGGAAATGAGTCTGTCTCGCCGACAGAGCTGGCCCACGCCTGTTTTCGCTTCGTCCGACGTTCCCAGGGCGTTCTCGGGATCCTGGGAATGGCCTGGGAAGTCTGGACCAAAATTCGCCCGAATCCGGACGAAAAGAAGTTCTTGAGAACACGACTGGGCCAAATTTCGGCGTCCGGACCTAATTTCGGCGTCTGAATCGGCGTCCTGGAAATGTTAGTGGAGATGCTCTCAAGCTCGCCCCTTTGTGCAGTATTGGGCTCAGCCTAATAAGCGAACTGCATCTGTTTGCCCTGTTTAGTAGTTACGCTGCGCAATTAGTGCATGATCGTGATTCTCAAAGAAAAGGGCCGGCACATTTACATGCCGTTCCTTTCTGTGTGTTACGTGTTCATTCGCTCATTGCTAAAAAAAGTGCTCATTCGCTCGTTCCGGCCGTACCGTGCACCACTATTAGCATGAGAAAATTTGTGTTGCACTTAATTAGCATGAGAGCCCTAGGCCTAGAGGACTACATAAACCAGATGATCATGGTGGATAGGTCGGGTTCGGTCATTTTGGAGGAGATCCTTACTAACCCTACAAAGTCCCCCCCCCCCCCGTCTTGAGCAAGCTGGGTCTGCACGAAACCATTGCTGTTGGGGCGTGGTATATCTGGTGGTAGTGTCGTGAGGCAGTAAAGGGAGAATCAGTCGCTCCAGCACAGACAACGGATTTTTCAATACAAACTCTAACAATGAACTATGGTACAGCCTCAAGTCGAGTTGTTCTGAAGGAGGTCACATGGACTAAACCCTCCCATCATCAGTATAAGATGAATGTGGATGTTGCTTATTTCCAAAGTGAAAGGGGTGCAACAAGTGCTATAATCCGAGGTGACCATGGACTGGTGATTATAGGAGGCGCCTGGCCTTTCAACAACATCTTAGATGCTACAACAGCCGAAGCAATGGCTCTTAGAACAGGGTTACAAAAATTGGAGAATATTGGCTGCTCCCCGACGGTCGTTGAATCGGATAGTTTGGAGCTAATAAACGCATGCAAGGGAGAAATCGAGATCTAGAGTCCTTATATGCTATTCTAGCTAATAGTTTTCAGATTGCATAGCGCAGGGGAACATCACTTTTCTACATTGCCCGAGAGAGGCAAACAAAGTGGCGCATAATTTAGCAAGACTAACTTATGATTGTGATTCTGTAATAGGTTGGGATGGTGGTCCACCTCCCTCAGTTTTAGCAGATGGTTTGAAACTTTTGGATGATTATGGGGCTGCAAGTTTCATACGCACTATTTTTACTTACCAGGATACCTAAGGGGACTAGAAGGTTTTAATGAGGCGGCTTGGATGCGTAATATATTATGGTTTCAAAAAAACTTCTTTTTTTTCTTGAAAAATCATGAATCAATTTCCAAAATTTATGAACTAATTTTTAAAATTCATGAACAATTTTAGAAAAATCTTTAACATTTTTAAAAAAAATCATGAACAGTTTTTGAGAATCATGAACCATTTTACTTTCGAAAATTCATGAACCAAGTTACGAGATTCATGAACATTTTCCAAAAATCACGAACCATTTTCCAAAATTCATAACAAAAATCAAAATTCATAAACAAATTTTAAAAAAATCTTGAACATTTTACAAAAAATAATAAACCATATTTCAAAATTCATGAACCAAAAATCAAATCATGAACAATTTTTAAGAGGCATGAACATTTTTTAGAAATCATAAATTATTTTTGAAAACGATGAACATTTTTTAAATCATGAACAAATTATAAAATTTTGAACATTAAAAATTAAAACAAAAAAAAGCAAACAGAAAAGAAAAAATAGAAAAGAAAGCAGGAAAGAAAAAACAGAAAAGAGAAGTAACGAAAAAACAAAAAAGCGGATAAATGGGCCGGCCCAATGCAACGACGGAGTACGACGTGAGGCTCCCACGCTGCGTTGAGCGGCATTTAGCATTTCACCTTCTAGGCAATATACATACCACCTAACAAGGGTGTGGTCTTCCATTCTCATGGAATCGCTACCACATGATCGGTTTGTCCGTGTGTCTGTCACTCCGTAGGCGATTTGGATGGCGAGACGGGAAGGCATTGTAACATCCCAGCATTTAGGAACTAATGAAGGGTAGATTTAGGAATATGAATTGTCGCATGCATTTATTTGTGAAAATATGAGTAAAATTTTCGCCAAATTAAAATCTTAAGTGATCAATGTTTCTTTTATCCTTTCAGATTAGGTTTAGTCTAAAGGATGATTGTTATAAACTTTGAGATGATCTTTAAGGAGTTATGTGTTTAAAATGAATTTGAATTTTAAACTTGAGTGTTTGAATTATAATTTAAATAATTTAGATATAAGTTTTTAATCTTAAATTAAATTAAGAGATAATTATTATAACTTAAATTTTATCCAAAAACAATATTGAATATGAAACTTATTTCATATTAATAATACATAAACAAGTTACAAAGAATGTAACTTATTGAAGCCATTTTCAAACTTCACAATTTACAAAAGAATAATGAATAAGAATATTCTTTATTAATAATAATATAATCTTTATTACAATTGAATAAAATAAAGATTACAAGAATAATAAAAGAAAAAATTACAAAAGAATAAGAAAATTACATTGAAATATTTACTAACTATCCTATATCTAAATCTAAACTAAATCTTCATCCTTATCTTTGTACCTGCAAAACAAAGACTAAATAAAAACAAAACAAGATTAGTGTTAGTATTATTTCTCTCAGATATGTCAGTGAAATGCACTTGACAAATTCATCATTGAGAAATGTTATAAAAGGGGCAAGTTTCACCAATATGAAAGATTCCATCTTTCATAAATTCAAAGCCAAAAGTCAAATGACAGACAAGAGGGACCAATTCACCAGCCAGGTGAAAGTAATCTGGTAATAGTAAGTTCAAAAATTCTGAACATATCCACAAGTGCATAGCAGGCACACAAGCTGGACACACACCAGCATGCATATGGTGTGCTGTCGACCTCACAAGCATAGCCCAATCTCACAAAACCACAGCACAACCATGGGGGGCACTAGTGCATCACCCACTGCACAGCACACAAGAACAACCAGTGTAGAAAGCAGCTAAACCAAGCACCACAGCCAGCAACCACACCAACCAAGGATCAACCAAACATCACCAGGATGGTGACATAAGGAGGGGAAATGGATCAGGTGGACAGCAAGATCAAGCCCATGAGCTAGGAGGAGCAGGCTAGCTCAAGAGCAAGCACAGGAGTCCAGCAAAACCAGATCAAGATCATCATCATCAACTTACTACACCATCATCAGATTTTGTGGTGAGCCTCATAAAACCATCACATGATTCAATCATAGTATCTAAACAAAAGCATGTGTTGCTTTATGAAAAAAATCTCAATAATCACCCAAGTGAGGTGAATCTATCCTAGAGATTTTAAGTATAAAGATAAGAAATCAAACTCAACCAAAAGCACTAAACTCTCATACCAGCATCACAAAGTTTAGTGTTAATTTATGCAACTTAAATCATTCTTCATTTGTTCTTATCAGATCAGGGAACATCTCCCAGAGAGAGTAGCACCTCTAATCTTACAAGTTACAAACAAACTATTTGCTCAACTAACTAGGACTTAAAATCCTAGAGCCTCAGACCAACATCATAGGCAGGAGAGTCAACAAAAGCTTTCATTTTATCTTGCCAGTATTAATCATAAGTATTGTCAAAGCTAAGCCCAGAAATAAAACTCAATCACTTGTGTGCCAGATCATAATGGTATCACAAGGACAAGTTATAAATAAGCTAAAACCAATCTTTGCTTAGTTTCCACAGATAAAAGGGACAAACCAATAAATATCATCTTCCTGAAGCCAAGTGCCAGGAATCAACATCAAATTCATCTATACATCCACAGAAATCATTACATGTAATGATTATATTCAGTATGCATAATCTCATACAAGCCTACCATTATAATTGCAGTAAGCAACTACTGAGAGAACTACTGTTAGTATAAGCATTCTGACAGTAGAGTAAGTTCTCAGATCAACAACATTTCCAACCAGGAATTCCATAGAAACACTAGCATGGGATCATAGTGAATTACCACCGGAATAAATCTGACAAGCCACTAGCATCATCAAAGCCACTACAAATCATGATCCACAGCAAACAATCATTCTTCATGCTCAAGTATGATCACCACTAGATCTAAAGCATCATGTATATGATCAATAGGGGGTTATGAACCCTAATCAGAACAAGAACCCTAATTAAGAGATGAAACCTAATCAGAACATACTCACTAGGCACGAGAAGCCACTAGATACACACAGAGAGATTCATGATAGTAGTATGAACAAGACCCACAGAGGCAACTTACCCGGGGTCCTCGCTGACGAATTGAAGAGGAAGCAGATTGGCCGACGAACCCGCGGCGGCACAGGGAGCACCCAGGGGGCGCTGCAACCTACACCAGCCACGGCGGCGGCCACAGCAGCACACCACCGCGGCGGTGGCGACAGCACTTTCCCCTAACCCTAGGGTTCGGGAACGGGGTGAACCTGGCCAAGGGGAAGCCCCGGAGCCAAATCGAGTTGGACTAGATGAACGAGCGTAGTCGCAAACCTCGCCCTGCACCACGGCAGCGGCCAGGGAAAGCCTCAACGGTGGCCATCGCCCGCGGGGTCGAGGAAGAGGAAATGTGAGAACGAGGAGGAGGCAGAGAGTGTGGGCTGGGTGGGCCAAAACCCCTCGGGGTGATGATTTTGACCCTACCCTATTGGGCCACACTGGCCCAATAAGCCCAAATGGCCAGCGCAAGTCGTTTAAAAACTGTTTTAATTAATTGAAAAGACCAAAATGCCCCTGAATTCAATAAAATTCTAGAAAATAAAATAAAAGTCCAAAAATTATAAATAAAATATTATTGGATTCACAAAAATCCAAACTATCCAAATAAATTAAATATAAAATTTTAGACATTTAAATTTTATTAGGAATTTTGTAAATTATATATTCCTTATGGAATTTTACAAAATTATTGAAAGGTGATAAAATTAATTAAAATTCACTTTCATTATGTATTAATATTGTACTACCTCCGATCCTAAATAAGTGTCACCATTTTGAACTAGAGTTAATTCAAAACCGCGACACTTATTTAGGATCAGAGGGAGTAGTATTTTTGAAAATACTAAATAAATATTTAATCACAATTTTTAATGTTTAATTAATAATTTATAAAAGAATTATTAAATCAATAAAAGTCAAATAAAAAGGGAAATAAAATAAAATAATTCAAAATATGCAATAAATTTAAATAAAATATTTATAAATGCTCTATTAAAAGGCACCTTATATAGGGAAAATGCATATAGAATTAAATAATGCATTACATTACTTGCATAATCATTTTGCTTCTTTAAATATTGTCCTTACCGGGCAATAATGATGTTTTTGTAGAACTAGAAGCTCAAGGTCCAGCGCAAGCATCAGACTTCACTACCTTGCCATCACAAGGCAAGTTCATCACTTTCTCATATCCTTTGAAGAGTCTTTATCAAAGTATTTGCAAATTGTGTGTTATCATATATGTTATGAAAGAAAGAAATATTATTTTCATAAATAAAGAAATCATAGATATCATCCTAAGTGGTGATATAATGGAGCCATAGAACTTAGGGTTCTATTTGCAACAATGATGATCAAGTAGGGACTTAATAACCCCTGACATCAGTGATTCTAACGCTGTATATTACGCGTTAGCCATGAGATTTGGAATGGGACAGAGAAGTCAGCTGTATCTTCTTCCTTTCGCATGAAGCCGGATGTGCAGGTCGTGGTTGTTATCCTCGTAGCGTGCATATTAATTGGTAATTCATAGAGGATATGCAGCATATGGGTGGGAACCCTCATCGTCCCACGATAGTTCTGGCATCTAAGGGTTTGTACAAACTATTGTCGTAATTCATTATGTGGGCATGGTGTATACCAAGGAGGCATGCGAGGTCGCGAAGGGGGTAGTGATTGGCTTGGACCAACTACTGGGCCCCACATCATGGAATTGTGGACGGGAAAGTACGCCCAGTTGTGCAACAAGGAGTTGATCTCTCATGGGTAAAGTAACGCACCTCTGCAGAGTGTAAGAACTGTAACTTGTTACTCCCTGTTCCGGGAAGGAGCTATGAACGCGGCAGGAAAGGAACTCCATGAAAGTTCTGGTCAACCTGTGAAGGCTGATTGTCATAGTTTTTCGGAATAAAATCAATCTTTGAAGAAAGATTTACAAAACTGCATAGTGCCAAGGATTTATAATCTGAGGTGGTAGTTAGAGCATCAAACTTCCCATCTTGCATATAATGAACTTGTTGGGTAACGCTGTTACTCATTCTTTCCTTTGATCCCTTGGTTAGACTCTGAGGATCCCGAAGACGTGCCAATGTATGTAGCCGAATGCCAAGAAGATGTGTTCTATGAGGAACCTGATCTGTCCGAAGGAGTTGAAGGAGTGGATTATGAAATCTGCTATGGTGTCGATGATAACGAGTCCAACTAAGTAACCCTAGTTAATAGTAACCAATGGAGCCAAGCAACATGAACTCTATAGAATAAGCTGTTGAGCTCAACTCCTAGACGAAGTTGCTACTTTTAAATTCCGTTGAACACTTTATATTTTGGTTTTTAAGTTGGATCTTTTGGAAGTCTTGAACTTCCGATATTGTAATAATAATAATGTGTGTACATTTGTAATATGGACCCGCAATGTTTCTGTTGTACCACTCTGAGGGATGTGATATTTACGGAACGGTGTTCTATAGATGTCATGTCAACGACTATAGTGTACTACGCATGCAGTGGTATGCTGGGTCACCGCAGGAATCCACGAAGAAATATTCCATAGCCCGCTATCAACCCACTGTTTCATCACTTTCTACACTGAGGGAGCTAGAGGAGATTAAACCCCCTCCTTTGGTAGTATCACATGTACTTGTAAACATGGTTGTACCAGCTTGGATTTCGCCCCCTGATGGCTTTGCAAAAGTTAATGTAGATGCACTGTTTCTAAGTCACAGAGCAAAGGAGTGGTTGTAGCTGTGTGTCGCAACTCCAATAGAATCTAGCTTGGAGCCTCGGCCATTGTCTTCCGGGGTATTTCTAATCCGAATATCCTGGAATCACTTGCAAGTCGGGAAGCTCTGGTGTTGGTGATACGTCCAATTTGCGTCACCATTCTATATCATAATTTGCCTCTATTCATTGATATATGTCTTATTATGAGGTATTACTTATGTCTTTTCCACTGTTTTTGCATGTTGGGTGATTCTTGGAGGATGGACTGCTGGAGTCAGGATTCTGATGGAAAAAGAGGTGTTTTGATGCAATTTTGTGATCAGAAAAATACCAGAAAAATATTGGAAAATTATATTTGCCTAGAAGACGGAGGAAGCCAGAAGGGGAGGCATAGCTGGGCCATAGGGGCACACACACCCTAGGCACGGGTCCCGCCTGGGCCGCGCCTAGGGCAGGTGTGGCCCACCTGGCCAGCTCCCAACTCCGTCCTCTCGCCTATATCTTCCTCACGGAACCCTATCACTAGGGGAGCGGCCACAGATAGATTTTTGCCGCCTCTGCGGGGCGGAAAACACCGAGAGAGAAATATCTCTCCGGCAGACATATTTCTGTCGAGGAAACTCCTTCCCGGAGAGGGGAGATCGTCGCCATCAACACCGTCATCAAGCTAGGCTTCATCGGGATCATCATCCACACCATCATATCTACCAGCACCATCATCACCACTCTGTCCCGCTGTAATAATCGTGTTGGATACTTGCTTAGTTCATAGGGGAAACTTTCCCGGTGTTAATTACTATTGTAGTTGATGCTTGTGAGTGGAACCATTGGATTATTGTTTATGTTCAGATTGTTATTCATCACCATATCATCTTTGATCTTGATCCATATGATGTCTTGTGAGTAGTTAGTCTAGTTCTTGAGGACATGGGAGAAGTCATGTTGTTAGTAGTGAATCTATGATGAGTTATTATTCAATGGTTTAGTATTTAAGTTGTGGTGCTATTCTTCTAGTGGTGTCATGTGAACGTCGACTACATGATACTTCACCATTTATGGGCCTAGGGGAATGCATTGTGTATTTGGCTACTAATTGTGGGGTTGCCGGAGTGACAGAAACCTGAATCCCTGTTAGGACACCTTTGCACAAGGGAGTGTAGGATCTTAGAGTTTAAGGATGTGGTTAGGTTTATATCTTAATTGCTTTCCTGTAGTTGCAGATGCTTGCAGGGGGTTTAATCACAAGTATGTATTAGTCCAAGTAAGGTTAGTACTTTAGCACAGGTTCACCCACACAACACTTACAACACCAAAAAAGAGTACTTAGCTATTTGAAGCGAAAGCACTTGACAGAATTCCCATGTGTCCTTGAGAACATTTGGTCCTTATAAGTATTTCCACCGGCTTGTCCTTTGCTAAGAAAGTATTGGGCCACTTGCTACGTTTGTTCTTTGTCTTGATTACTTTCTCCTTGTTTTGTTGCTTTATCAGAATACCACTAAAATCCATTTGCTAAGAATTTACAGAGATTTCCTGCTCCATACCACTAGTAAACACCTTCTTCTCCTTGTTGGGATCGACACTCCTATTTATCGAAAGTACTGCAATACACCCCCTATACTTGTGGGTCATCAAGACTATTTTCTGGCGTCGTTGCTGGGGAATGAAGCGCTATTGAAGAGTGGAACTGGTAAAGGAAACTTCTACTGTGAGTATTGCTTTTTGTTACTGCTTGCTACTCTGTTTCCAATATGGATAACCCACTTGGTTTTCTGTTTGGGAAAACTACTACCACTGTTAGGACAGTAGATGAACCACCACCTGTTGAGATAGATCCTTTTAAGATACCTACAAGTATTGTTGATCATGTTATGGATAATTATTATTTAGGGGATGGAACTGTCCATCCTAGTGATCATTTGCTTTTTATCCATGAATTATGCGGGTTGTTTAAGTGTGCAGGTATCACAACTGAACAGGTGAAGAAGAAGTTACTCTCTATATCCTTGAAAGGGAGAGCTGAAGAATGGTATAAGCTGCTGAAGAATGGGCAATCTATGGAAAGGGAGGAAATGGCATCTCTCTTTTATTCTAAATTATATCCTTCCAGTGAGATTCATAAGGATAGAAATCTGATATATAACTTTTGGCCTCGTGATGGCAAGAGTACAGCTCAAGCTTGGGGGAGATTGAAGTTACTAATGCTTAAATGTCCTATTCATGAACTCCCTAACAATATTATTATTAATAATCTTTATGATAGGCTTTATCTTCATGATAAAGATTTACTAGATGCTTCTTGTGCTGGATCATTCACACATATGAATGAAGAAGCTAAATGGGATCTACTGGACCATATTCAAGAAAACACCAAAGCTTGGGAGAATGACAAAGGAAGAAAGTCAGGTATAAACTATGATTATGAATGCATTAAATCTTTTATGGGAACTAATGACTTCCGTGATATTATAAATGAGTTTGGTCTTGATCCTCAAGTTCTTGCAAAATGTTTTAATGCCTTTGCCTCTTATATTGAAATTCCGAAGAAAGAGTGGGGCAAGTACCATGCTCCTTATAAAGACATTGTTACCCATGTTCCTGCTAGCATAGAGGTTTGTACTGTTGATCCTATTTTGCTTGAACCTTATGTTGAGAAAATCCCTTTTCCTACTAAGGTAAAGGAACATTCTATCATAGCTAATGTGGTTAGCAAAAGTGCAAAGAAAACTGTGGAGCCCGATGAGCTTATTAATATTGAGCCTGTGGTAGCTATTGTGAAAGATCTTGTCACTAGAAATATAGAGGATGAACACATTGTCTTCTGTGAAGACACTACTAATATTGTTTCTCATCCTAAAAAAGCTAGAAAAGCTAGTGTCCTTGTGCTTTCTGTTAGAATTGGTAATCATAGCTATTATAGTTTTTGTGATATTGGTGCTAGTTCTAGTGCTATTACTTATGAGCTTTACAGGGAAATTATGCATGAAATTGGTCCTTGTGAGATTGAGGACATTGATGTGGTTATTCACCTTGCTAATAGAGAGCAAGTTTGCCCCATTGGCATTGTAAGAGATGTGGAGGTCCTTTGTGGTAAGATTAAATATCCTGCTGATTTTCTAGTACTTGGTAAAGAAGCTAGTAAAACCTATCCTAATATCTTTGGTAGACCCTTCTTGAATACTTGTGGGGCTATTATAGATTGTAGGAAGGAAAAACTTTTGACTAAGTTTGATGGAGAGTCTTATGAGTTTAATTTTTCCAAATTTGCGAAAACTCCTTATGAAAATGAACTGCCTAATGAGGATTTCAGGGTTGAACAACTTTATGCTATTTCTCTTCCTCCTAACAATGCCTTGCAGCAATTTATGGAAGATCATGAGAGCGAAGTCTTCATGAAATAAAGAAATGAGATTGACGAGGTTTTTATTCATCAGCCTGAGCAACTTAAGCATAACCTACCTGTGGAAGATTTGGGTACCACACTACCACCTAAAGGGGACCCTGTTTTCGAATTAAAACCTTTACCTGATGATCTTAAATATGCTTATCTTGATGATAATAAAGTTTATCATGTTATTATTAGTTCTAAACTTTCAGGAAAGGAAGAAGAAAGGTTATTGGAAATACTGAAGAAACACTGAGGAGCTATGGGTTATACTCTTGATGATTTAAAAGGAATTTATCCCACTATATGTCAGCATGCTATTAATATAGAACCTGATGCAAAACCAGTTGTTGAGCACCAACGCCGTCTAAATCCTAAGATGAAGGATGTGGTAAGAAATGAGGTATTAAAACTCCTTAATGCTGGTATTATTTACCCTATTGCTGATAGTCAATGGGTTAGCCCTGTTCATTGTGTTCCCAAGAAAGCGGGAATTACTGTTGTGCCTAATGAAAATAATGAGCTTATACTCGGAGAGTAGTGGTTGGGTATAGGATGTGCATTGATTTTAGAAAGGTTAATAAAGTTACTAAGAAAGATCATTATCCTTTGCCCTTTATTGATCAGATGCTTGAGAGGTTGTCCAAAAAGGCTCACTTTTGTTTTCTTAATGGTTATTCTGGGTTCTCTCAAATTGCCGTGAAAGTGCAATACCAAGAGAAAACCACTTTCACTTGTCCTTATGGCACTTATGCTTATAGGCGTATGCCTTTTGGTTTATGTAATGCTCCTTCTACCTTTCAGGGATGTATGTCTGCTATCTTTCATGGTTTTTGTGAAGAAATTGTGGAGGTTTTCATGGATGATTTTTCCGTCTATGGAACTTCTTTTGATAACTGTTTGCATAACCTTGATAAAAATTTGCAAAGATGTGAAGAAACCAACCTTGTTCTTAATTGGGATAAATGCCATTTCATGGTTAATGAAAGGATTGTTCTTGGACACAAGATCTCTAAAAGAGGCATTGAAGTTGATAGAGCCAAAATTGAAGCAATTGAGAAGAGGCCTTGTCCTATAGATATTAAAGGTATTTGTAGTATCCTTGGTCATGTTGGTTTCTATAGGAGGTTTATTAAATATTTCTCCAAAATTTCAAAGCCCCATACTAATCTTCTTCAAAAAGATGTACCTTTTGTTTTTGATGATGATTGTAAGGAAGCTTTTGAAACTTTGAAGAAAGCTTTGACAACTGCTCCTATTGTTCAACCACCTGATTGGAGTTTACCTTTTGAAATTATGTGTGATGCTAGTGATTTTGCTGTGGGTGCTGTCCTTGGGCAACGTGTTGATAAGAAGTTGAATGTTATTCATTATGCTAGCAAGACTCTAGATGCTACTCAAAAGAATTATGCTACTACTGAAAAAGAGTTCTTAGCTGTAATTTTCGCTTGTGATAAGTTTAGACCTTATATTGTTGATTTAAAGTCACTATTCATACTGATCATGCTGCTATTAAGTACCTTATGATGAATAAGGACGCTAAGCCTAGGCTTATTAGATGGGTGTTGCTTTTACAAGAGTTTGATCTGCATATTGTAGATAGGAAAGGTGCTGGAAATCCTGTTGCTGACAATTTATCTCGTTTGGAAAATATTTATTTTGACCCTCTGCCTGTTAATGATAGTTTTCCAAATGAGCAGTTGGCTGCAATAAGGGTAAGTCCGCATGAAAGTCCTTGGTATGCTGATTATGCTAACTTTATTGTTTCCAAGTATTTGCCTCCCACTTTTATAGCCCATCAAAGAAGAAAATTCTTTTATGATCTAAGGCATTACTTTTGGGATGACCCACATTTATATAAAGAAGGAGTAGATGGCATTATGCGGCGATGTGTTCCAGAATTTGAACAACAAGAGATATTGAGAAAATGTCACGGCAGTGCTTATGAAGGACATCATGCTGGGGATAGGACTGCACAAAGGTTTTACAATCTGGATTTTATTGCCTACCATTTTCAAGGATGCAAGGAAGTTTGTCTTATCATGTGATGAATGTCAACGAGTTGGTACCATTTCTAGACGCAATGAAATGCCTATGAATTATTCTCTTGTCATTGAACCTTTTGATTATTGGGGATTTGACTTTATGGGTCCTTTTCCTCCTTCAAAAGGGTATACTCATATTCTTGTTGTTGACTATGTTACAAAGTGGGTAGAAGCCATACCTACAAACAGCGCTGATGGTAAGACCTCTTTGAAAATGCTTAAGGATGTTATTTTTCCTAGGTTTGGTGTGCCTAGATATCTCATGACTGATGGAGGCTCTCATTTTATTCATGGGGCTTTTAGAAAAACTCTTGCTAAGTATGATGTAAACCATAGAATTGCTTCAGCTTATCACCCCCAAACCAGTGGGCAAGTAGAACTTTCCAATAGGGAAATTAAATCTATCTTGCAAAAGACTGTTAATAGATCTAGGAAAAATTGGGCTAAAAAGTTGAATGACGCTTTATGGGCTTATAGAACTGCTTATAAAAATCCTATGGGGATTTCTCCTTACAAGATGGTCTATGGGAAAGCTTATCACTTGTCTTTATAATTAGAACACAAAGCTTATTGGGCAGTGAAAGAGTTGAATAGAGATTTTAAACTTGCTGGTGAGAAAAGATTGCTTGACATGAGTACTTAGACGAGTGGAGAAGTGAAGCTTATGAAAATGCTAGACTCTTTAAGGAAAAAGTAAAGAGATGGCATGTAGGAGAATTCTCAAAAGGGAGTTCCATGTTGGCGAGAAGGTTCTTTTGTATAGGTCTCGTCTCAGATTTTTTGCACGGAAACTACTCTCAAAATGGGAAGGACCTTTTGTTATTGAGGAAGTATATCGTTCAGGTGCTATCAAAATATCTTCTCTGAAGGATGAAACAACACAGGTGGTGAATGGTCAAAGACTAAAACATTATATTTCTGGAGATTCTTATAATGAAGATGTTGATATTATTCAAATGGTGACTCCGGAAGAATTTATTATAAACCAAATGCCATAAACTGCAGAGTTCGTCTTTGAATAGGTAAAAGAGGTGAAAATAGAAGGTTCGTGAAACCCCAATCTTTTTATATTTTTGACGTTTTTAACACATAAGGGAAGTTACGAGACGGGGCAGAGGAGGAACCGCAGGCCGGGGTGGCCAAACCCACCCCAGGCGCGGCCCACCTTGCCCCGCACCTGGAGGGGGTGTGCCTCTTCTGGGCTCCGGCTCCGCCTCATTTTTGTATCAGCACCTTCCTTATGCATTGAAACTTCATAGTATATAACTCCTCGGATCCCTTGAGGTTCTTGCATCGTGTTCTCGTCGTGTTTTCGTTTCGATCTGTTTCTGTCAGAAAAACTTCTCAAGTTTAGAGCACCATGGTCTCCGCCAACGACAAAGGCAAGAATCCCGAGGAAGATGATCCTCAAAATCCCAAGGAGGAGGAGATTTTTGTAGGGGATGAAGTAGACATGGAGGAGGACAAGCAACCGGACACCCGCACTATCGTCGCAAGCATTGGAGTGGTGGAAAAACCAATCAAGCTTAGGAGGACAGCACGGATGTCTACAGGAGGGAAACCTCCACGTCATATCCTCGCTCCACGGACACTTCCTCCTTGTACCACTCGTTCTAACCATGTAGGGTAAGAGCACACTAAAAAGGAAGAGTGGGGAAGAATAACAAGGATTGGAATTCTCGGCCCGATATGATCATGAACCGTATTGAGCAGAATTCGGAGTTGATTCGTACTCTGACCTTTGAGATTGAGGATTTAAAGAAACTCATTGAAGAGCTTATCAAGAGAACACCATCACCACCCGAAGGAGTAATTCGTCATCAGGTTTGGCATCCCCTTGGCTTGTTCCAAGATTGGGGGATGCCGCGGTGATGTCTACGCATTTCTATTCTTGTAGACAGTTGTTGGGCCTCCAAGTGCAAAGGTTTGTAGAACAGCAGCAAGTTTCCCTTAAGTGGATTACCCAAGGTTTATCTAACTCAGGGAGGAAGTGGTCAAACGTATTTCCTCTCAAGCAACCCTGCAATCAAGATACAAGAAGTCTCTTGTGTCCCCAACACACCCAATATAGGTGCACTAGTTCGGCGAAGAGATAGTGAAATACAAGTGGTAACGATGCCAGAAAATAGCTTGATGGTGAGGTAAAGACTAAAGCAAGCAAACATGCAACAGATCTAGATGTAAATGGTGTTTCAATGTTTAGAAACAAGGCCTAGGGATCATACTTTCACTAGTGAACACTCTCTCATATAAATATCCTCTCTTCATGATACTACTCTTAACTACTCTCCGGTTGGACACTCTAATCCAAGGTAGGGCTATAACAACACACCTCAAAGTCCACCTTCCCCAATCTAGATAGCCCCACACTGTCACCTTGAGCGCTAGATGGTTCCAACACACGGTATGCCCGCTGTCACTTTCACACACGTGGGAAAAAGCATAGATCTATTAAATCACAAAGAGTATTTATGTAGACTCAAGCCTAAGTGCCACCATGGCGTGCACGCTGTAACTTTCACACACATGGGGAGAGCAGAGATCTAATGAAGAACTTGAGTAGCAAGGTAGATCTACTTGATTACAAAGCTCATGACCACAAGATCATGCATAGAGAGATGAACACATAGCTACCGGTAGAGCCCTTAGCCTCGAGGAAGAACTACTCCCTCCTCATCATGGGAGTCAGCAACGGTGATGGATATGGTGGTGGAGATCGATGGAGATGGCTCCGGGGGCACTTCCCCGTCCCGGCAGGGTGCCGGAACAGAGAATTTATGTCCCTCGAATCTCCCCTTCGGTGGCGGCGACGCTGCGGAGGTTTTCGTGGATTTCTTCTAGATGCCCTAGGGTATTTGGGTCGGAGGCTTCTTATAGGCGCAGGAGTCAAGGTCGGTGGGGGTGCAGGGAGCCACACCCCCTGTGGGCGCCTCCAGGGCTTGCCCACGCCTAGGAGGGTATGGCCACCCTGTGGCCCCACTCCGACTCTGTTTCGTGGTTCCATGTTGCTCCGGGGAAATAATGACTTTGGCTTTTGTCCCGTCCAATTCCGAGAATATTGATTTTCTGCCTTTCTGGAACCAAAAACAGAAGAAAACAGGCAACTGGCACTGTGGCAACTTGTTAATAGGTTAGTTCCAGAAAAGATATAAAAACACCTCAAAGTGTAGACAAAGCAAAGCAAAGTAGATACAAAACAAGCATGGAGCATCAAAAATTATAGATATGTTTCTGACGTATCATGCGGTATCACCATCATTATCTTTTATCTTTTACCTTTTTAGTGGATTTATATCTTTGGTAGAGAGGTTATCTTATAGTTTGGTTTTCATGTGTAAGTATCTCTCCTTTAGTTGATTATTGTATCCCTTGGTGTGAGTGTCTTTATGGAATATTAATGAGAAGTTTCATCTTTTACTTTTTGCACTCCTTATTTTAGTTTGCAATCTCTATTATATGATGGATCTTGTTGATCAGTATTGGCATCACTTTGGGATCATCAAGTGGATCTAAATTGGTTTTGTCAAACCGAGTTCTGGTCAGTAGCAATACTTTTTGAGGTTTGAAAGAAAAAAGAGAAAAGCTTACAGATATTTTGTATCATTTATTTTCTTTCTTGTTGGCTCATAAGCTTAGTATTCTTTATTTAAGATCTTTTGTGTCTTCAAGGAAGATTGCATGTTTGGCTTTATCACTTGTATGTTTGCTTGTTTCTTTCAACTCTTTTGCTTGCTATCCAGCCTTGCTAGCCAAAAACCTGTTTTGAGAAGGCATACTTCTCATGTTTCCAACCCCTTTGAACCAAAACCCGTGCCATTTGTGTCCACCATATCTACCTATTAGCATTATTGCTATTCCAAGCAAACTCGCAAGCTTCATCTATCTTTCAAATTAAAAAGTATTTTGTTATGTGAAAAATAGTTAGTAAAGCTCTCACGAACTCGATGGCACACCTTATTTCCTTGCCCCTAATAGACTTGAACCATTGCGTCATCGAAGTTGTATATGCTTGCATCTATACGTTGGAATTAGCAGAACCGTGCTGTCATGGGGAATGCTTTCCACATTGCACCTGTATGTTGTACACAATTGATATCATGCTCTTTTGTTTGCGGATGTCGTCGGTGTGAAATAAAGAGGGAACGTGTGAGTCCATGGAGTGATGTATGTGTGTTAGAGAAACACCTGGGCCGCTAGCCTAAGACATGCCTAATCATGGTGGAAACTTACAGCATCACCATAGTGAGCATTCTGTGAAGCATCCTCAATAAAAAAGCTATGCACATAGTAAATAAAAAGATCGCCGAGATGCTCATTGTCTGCTTGCCTTGTCATTTTGGTTATGGGATAGCTCATGTACCATGTGCAAGGGGTACCCCGTTGGCGGTTCTTTATGATACACATGTACTTACAATGACAAGAACTTGCCGGTGAGTAGCATGAGGAGCGGCCCTCGTACTCAAGGGACGTGAGATTTCCAACTTATATTTCGTCAAGCATATGCTCCATCTTTGTGCACTTTAACCTTAATCATCTCAAGATGCCTATGATAGGGGCAATGAGGGCTCAAAGCTAGTAGGTACCATAATCTTTTGGAAGCTCTTTTTGACTTGAAATCCCCGCTACCCTCTATGAAGGGACCTTTCTTCTTATTTTCCAAGTTGAGTCAGTAAACCTACTTCCTCTCTATCTCCAACAAGCATTTGAGTTGTTGTGTTGCAAGCATTCATATGGTGATTTATTCAATCATGTTCTTTATATTCCTTGTTTGCACAAAACTCTTATCTATTGAGTATTACTTTGAAAGCCTTCATTGAAAAAGATTTTTGAGCAAAGAGTGCTCCTGTTATAAAATTCTACAAAAAGCTTTTTATGAAACTGCTTGCTAGTTGTTCTCTGACCAGGAACAAAGTTTGCCAATTCCAATTATGGTTTATCTTTATACATCTCTATTGTGACTCCTGTACTTGTTGCAAGCTAAGTTATATAATGGTGAGTTGCTTTCTTCTATGAGTTGTGCAATGGTAAGTGTGATGCTTCTGGTCCGTATTCTCTTATCGACACTTCATTCCATAAACCCGTGGTATTGTTTACTGAGCTCAGTTTTCGCTTGGGGACAAGCGAAGGTATAAGCTTGGGGGGAGTTGATACATCCAATTTGCATCACCATTCTATATCATAATTTGCCTCTATTCATTGATATATGTATTATTATGAGGTATTACTTATGTCTTTTCCACTGTTTTTGCATGTTGGATGATTCTTGGAGGATGGACTGTCGGAGTCAGGATTCTGATGGAAAAAGAGGTGTTTTGATGCAATTTCACGAAGATCAGAAAAATACCAGAAAAATATTGGAAAATTATATTTTCCCAGAAGATGGAGGAAGCCAGAAGGGGAGGCGTAGCTGGGCCACAGGAGGGCCACACCCCCTAGGTGCGGGTCCCCCTGGGCCACGCCTAGGGCAGGTGTGGCCCACTAGGCCAGCTCCCGACTCCGCCCTCTCGCCTATATCTTCCTCACGGACCCTAACACTAGGGGAGCGACCACAGATAGATTTCCGCCGCCTCTGCGGGGAAGAAAACACCGAGAGAGAAATATCCCTTTGGCAGATAGATTTCTACCGGGGAAACTCCTTCTTGGAGAGGGGAGATCGTCGCCATCAACACCGTCATCAAGCTAGGCTTCATCGGGATCATCATCATCCACACCATCATCTCCACCAGCACCATCATCACCACTCCGCCCCGTTGTAACAATCATGTTGGATACTTGCTTAGTTCATAGGGGAAACTTTCCCGGTGTTAATTATTATTGTAGTTGATGCTTGTGAGTGGAACCATTGGATTATTGTTTATGTTCAGATTGTTATTCATCACCATATCATCTTTGATCTTGATCCATATGATGTCTTGTGAGTAGTTCGTCTAGTTCTTGAGGACATGAGAGAAGTCATGTTGTTAGTAGTGAATCTGTGATGAGTTATTATTCAATAGTTTAGTATTTAAGTTGTGGTGCTATTCTTCTAGTGGTGTAATGTGAATGTCGACTACATGATACTTCACCATTTATGGGCCTAGGGGAATGCGTTGTGTATTTGGCTACTAATTGTGGGGTTGCCGGAGTGACAGAAACCTGAACCCCTGTTAGGACACCTTTGCACAAGGGAGTGTAGGATCTCAGAGTTTAAGGCTGTGGTTAGGTTTATATCTTAATTGCTTTCCTGTAGTTGCGGATGCTTGCAGGGGGTTAATCACAAGTATGTATTAGTCCAAGGTTAGTATATTAGCACAGGTTCACCCACACAATACTTACAACACCAAAGAAGAGTACTCAGCTATTTGAAGCGAAAGAACTTGACAGAATTCCCATGTATCGTCAAGAACGTTTGGTTCTTATAAGTATTTTCACCGGCTTGTACTTTGCTAAGTAAGGATTGGGCCACTTGTTGTGTTTGTTCTTTGTATTTATTACTTGCTCCTTGTTTTGTTGCTTTATCAGAAAACCACTAAAAATCTGTTTGCTAAGTATTTACAGAGATTTCCTGCTCCATACCACTAGTCAACACCTTCTGCTCCTTGTTGGGATCGACACTCCTATTTATCGAAAGTACTGCGATACATCTCCTATACTTGTGGGTCATCAGTTGGCTGAATACCTAGGGCTTTTGATATTTTGTGTTGCTTCAGCCTACAAACCAGTGGTGTCCGATATAGCTGATGGAATCCTTGGACAAAATATTGTTGTTATATTCGAGATTAGAGCTCGCTCTTCACTGTTTTAGAATAGCAAGTTTGATTATAAGGGTCGGTCTTCAAACGATCGAAGCCCGCAACCTAGCTAGGTACATGATTTCCCAAGGATTTGCCGCCACCTGTGGTTAGGCACTCCATATTCTGAAACTACTATTGTAAACATTTAATTTGAGCAAAATAATTTAGTAGGTTGTCTAAAAAAACTAACACAAGTGCGCCTAGCGCCTATTAATATACGAAGCTAAACCCTCCAGCGAGTGGGTCGGCCTAGGAGAGGCTTCAAGTTTTTTCTGATTTTGGGAAAGTTCTAGAATTTTCCCGCCATGGTTTTTCCTAATTTTCTAGGGTTTTGTCTATTCCTTCATTGTTTTTCGTTTTTATTTTTTACTTTTGTTTCCTTTATTTTAAAAAATCGGAAATTTTCAACTTTAAATAGTTTAAAAATATAAACATTTTTAAAAACTGAATCTGAACTTTTAAAATATGCAATATTTCAAATCTAAGCTTTTCAAAATATTAACATTTTTTAAATCTAAATATTTTTTCTAAATTTGAATATTTAAAAAATCAAATGATATTAATGTTTTTTTAAATCATTAAATAACATAAATGTTCATGTCAAAAATATCGTTCAAATGAGATAAATTTTCTTCTATAAAACATTCACATAACATAAATATGTATATTAATCATTTATATAAGATAAATGTCTCTTTATAAAATTGTTCACATAATATATATGTTCATATTCAAAAACAAAGGAAAAGAAATATGATAAAAAAGGAAAGAAACAATGCTTATTATTGGGCTACATTAGTAGCGACGATCTTTCTTCTGCTACGTGCGGGACGCAATCCGCCCCGCGTTGAGCGGTGTGTAGGCACTCCTCCTTTCAAGTTTGTAGCCATAGCATGTCATCGTGATAGATTAGGGTGATCACATAGTGTAATCTTGTTATTTTATTGGAAACTTGGACATAGGGTTAGTTTTCCCATACAGGAGCTAGTAGAAATGTTTTAGAAAAGAATATTATAATCTTAAATTGCATGCTGCATTATGAGGATTAGTATATTTTCATAACCATCAAACCGATTAGCTTATGTCTTTACCACTAAGTTACTTTAAATAATACCTCATTTTATCATATGTTTGCATCTTTATGTACCGTTCCAACGTAAGGACTAGCTTTTTATTTTACTTAAAGAATATTAGCTTTTCCTTGGCACAGTCAATTTCAAACAAAACATCATATGTTGAGATACATTTTTGACATATTTAACCACTATCTATCCGAGTAGATTCAAATTAAGTTCTTGTATCACTACTAAATTTTCTCTGCCTTCTAATTGATGTTTGACATGTAATTTTTCAGGTTGCTGGAGGGCATTTTTTTAGATATTACCAAGTTTCTTTGCCCTAACAAGATTTTATATTTTCAGAGTGTGTAGAAGCTAGCAGGGCAGAAGTTGTTGCGAGCATGGATACGACTGCAGCCTATAAGTGTGGATTACCGCGTGCTCACATGGGTTCTTGGACACTTTTTTATAGGAGCATATCAAGTAATATGAGGTTTATTGTGTTGCTTGGTTAATACAACATGATGTTGTACCAAGTTTCTTTGCTATATCCATCGTGTTCAAACAAGATTTTATATTTTAAAAGTTTAATTGTAGAAGCTAGAGGGGTAGAGGTTGTAGCATGTAAGCATGGATTATGGCGAGCTTGCTCGCATGGGTTATATGTTGCTCAACGAGAGACCCTTGCGCCTGGGATTGGCATAATCCGTAGAAATTGTGTTCATGTTGTACATTCTAACTATTTGAAGCCAAATATCACTCATGTTTTCTTGCATTGAATCTGTTAATTGCTGCTTTCTCCTCAATGTTTAACTTCAGCTATAACATGAAAAATCAATCAATATCCATTTTATCTGTGGCAAGTGATTTCTATCAATACTAAAATCAACTCGAGTTTCAAGCCAAATTGGTAGGATCATAGGATTTAATGCATCTCTCGTGATAAATAACGATTATGAAATTGATATCCAGTTTACACACCATAATGATGGTCCCTCTCTCGATAGGGTGTTCATGAAGTTCTATTTTATGTGTGTTTATTTATATGTTGTTGTCTTCGTTGTGTAATTTTTATCCCCGTTGCAATACGTGGGCATGTTTTCTAGTTAAACCAAAACAAATATTATTTCTGGTATATCATTCATATTAAAATTAAAATCCAAAATAAATCTTTTCTCAACTGTGTGTTGCATGGAAAGTAGGCACTGAGTGAAGCGTATCCACAACACATCATTGATTTGCAACTAGGGAATGTGGCGCAGTGATAACGCCGTGCCCATGGAGACAAAAAAAACCTAAGTGTACAATTAAGCTGGAGACAAATTTGTTTTAACCCAAGTGTACAATTCAGCAGGATGATGATCTGGTTCTCCATGGGTGCAAGACAATGGACAATATAAAGATTATAAAGTTATTGATGGATAGATTCACAACGGATTACAGGATGTGTTTACCAAGAAGACTCGAGCACCCCTGAGCATCCATCGTTTTCTTGTATGTCTTTCCTTCATCAGTAAGAACAAAGACCTGGAACTTGTAAATCGATCTTTTCTTTATTTGTTCCCTAAATTGGGAAATGTGGTTGGCCAGCACACACGCTTTCATTGTGTTTCCCTGAAATGCAAAAGGAAATGTTAATGTATCTTTCTTACATAAGGAGCATGTCGTGGTATTGCCGATGAGTACGTCATGGAGGGGTCCTCACAGTGCGTGTTTAGAGACGTGGGGGAAGGCGGACGGTTCACGGGTACGAGGTTACACAGCTTACCCAGGTTCAGATCCCACAACGGTGGCGGAATCCTACTCTTGCTATAAATCACTATAATGGCAATACGCCGAGTTATAGAGATAGGTTCGTTGTGCGAGGTTATGTGAAGTTGTGCCCTAAAGGCTCCCATAGGCCCGACTTATATAGTCGCCAGGTCTTAGAGTTACAGGGAAAAGTGCTAGCTGGACAAGTTACAAAGTCCTACACCGTCTATTACTAGTCTAGCGTGTCTTGTACTCCAAGGCTCCGGGTACGCTGATGACTCCACCGTAGCCTTCTTTTATCCAGCATGGGCCTCCCTTCTGGATCCATCTAACTGGGCCGCCCAGCAGGCCATGGGCCATGCTACCAACTATGGGCCACCCGGGTTATCCGGATAAGAGACATGCTATGAGGATACCCATATAGCATATCCCCAACAGTAGCCACCGGAGAACTCCGAGATCTTGCGCCGTCTTGCCTCTTCACGTTGAATGCTCCGTCTATATGGATGTCGGCAAATCGTCAAGCAACATCTTGTAGTCCTCCCAAAGAATCCTGCAAGGTTTTCTCCGTCTTCAAATCGTAAGTCAGAGAATTACAGAATCTTCCATCGTACTCTTCCGTAGCCGGACTGGATCCGTCCATGCCGGAATCTTCTGATGTGATGGTTCATCTGCCTATGTCAGCTAGGGCGACGTAGACATAGGTCAGCAACGCCTCGTAACTCACACATGCAGAGAACGCAATCATGTCCACTTTTCCCGCGCGAGCGATACGAACCGTTGGCGGCGATGATTGGTACGTGGCGAAATTTCCACGCACGTCTCCGCACACGTCATCTACGCGGCAACCATTCGACCAAGCTACGCGAATCTTGATGCCGGAGACCATAAATAGTAACTGCAGTGGAAAATTTACTTTTTCACCTCATTATCCTCTGCATCGTATTCTTCCTCCAGCGAGCGCCTCCTCGAGCTCTCCGCGCAACGTGCGAAAAACCCTAACTCTTCAATCTTTCCCAACCACCGTCGAACACACCCAATGGCCAGCAGTAGCTCCTACCCTTCGATGGCGGCGTCGAGCGAAGACGCGGCGAAGCCGGCGAGCTCCATCGTCGTGCCCCCAGAGGGCCTGGTCATCCCCAGGTCTGCGGTGGTCGAGGCCACCGGTGGCGACCATAATCCAGCGGCGCTGGAGCTGCTGGAGGAGGAGTACGACTCGCACAAGGGCGACTGGCGCGGTTCGGACATCACGGACCGCGACATCAAAGAGTTGATCAACGAGGGTTACCTCCCTGCGACGGAGGGGCTCGCCTGGCGGGCGGCACCGGCCGGCGAGGTCACACCTTCTCCCCAAGCCAGAGAAAAGGTGTACCTCAAAGCACATATGGTACGCGACGTCTTCATGCCCATCTCCAACTTCTTCCTTGTTGTCCTGAATCATTACCGAGTACAGCCACAGAACCTATCCCCCAATAGCATCCTAGCGCTCAGCAATTACACGGCGCTCTGCGAGGGTTATTTAGGAATCAAGCCTAGGCTAGATCTCTTCATATACTTCTTTACCGTCAAGCACAAAGCCGGAGCCGGCAAGGACGAGCTTAGGAATTGTGGAACCATTAGTTTTAAGATCCTGCCTGACCGACGCTTCCCTGACATCGTCGGCCATGAATCCTGCAAGAATTGGCAGCGGACGTACTTCTACGGCCCAGATATCCCTCTGGCTGGCCAAGAAGTCACGTACCCGGACTTTGTCAATGGAGTAGCCGCTGAAGCCTCGACATGGAGATCCCAGGACTCCCTTCCCTCCGACATCGACGCTTCCCACGCTATAAGGCGGATAGAGTGGTTCATAGATACGGGTTTGACCGGCTTGGACCTAGCCATGTGCTGGTTCATCAGGCGGATCCAGCCTCTGTAGCACCGCTTGAAGCTGATGCACGAGTATTCCAACGATAGAAGGGATAGCCTCTGCATCTCCGAGGACAACTTCTCGAGCGACTCCGTCAAGCTTCGCCTCAAGGACATTGTCAAGGTGAAGGACAAGAAGTGTGGCTTTGCCATCACCTACGGCATGTTCGTAGAGAGCAAGTGCCCAAAGGTAACTGTTTATTTTCCGTGTATGACATATACTCCAGTTCTTCCTTCTAGCCATTACCATATCATCTAACATGGTGGTTCTTCACTTTAACAGCTTAGCTACATAGACGAGGACAACATGGCTCCTCAAATCTATGATCCAAAGATGAAGGAAGTCACTGTCGTGTCTGACAACGATGCTCCATTGGCGCGAAAGTGGAAGAGCTCCACCTCTGACGCTGCCGACGGAGGCAAGAAGAAGAAAACGGAGGGTGGAGCCTCCAAGAAAGACTACCGCCACCCTAGAGGCGGAGAAAAGAAAGGTTACTGGGATCCCTTTTGCTAAAGCACCCCCTCTTGTGTAAGCTTCTTTCTCTCCGGCATTGTCCATTTGTCTGTCTTGTTCCCATACTTATGCATTTTGCACGTTTCAGGAAGAAAGCCACGACCAGCTTGAAGAAGACCTCCAAAACTTCGGGGGCTTCTAGAACCATCAAGGATATGCTGCATCACGACGTATCTCCCGCCATCGCCCCTGTCACTCCCACCGTCCAGCCTTCGTCCGCCCCGACAAGCTCACAAGCTAAGGAAGCATCTGGCCCTTCCGCCATGGAAGTGGACTCAGGCGCCTCCACAGAGCTCGTTGTTGTCGGTGAACAGGCGACGCAGGAGAGTGCCGCACACCAAATGGCTAAAGCTCTGGCTAAGGATGCCACGGGTAGCGGTAAGGCGGTGGTGGAAGGTCGTACATCTGTCGAAGGCGGCGCCCCCGCACCCAAGAAAACCATAGAGTTTCCAAAGATAGTCTATCCGGTACTTACGCCGGGTAGCACTTCTCTGGTTCCTGGTACGGCGCCGACATCTCCAACGTGCGGTCTCGAGGAGCTTCTCCGGCAAGCAGAAATCTTGCAAGGAAACAGTGCATCCTTCGGCAAGTTGCTAGCCGAGAGTGCTACCAACCTCAAGATTATTGCACTTGTAAGTTATATTTGCCTTTTTGCATTTCATATGAGTATCCCACTATAGCCCTCGAGGATTTAGACGGAAAACCATAGGTATTTGCGTCTAAATGCTCTAAGAGTGACTAAGCTAGAAAACTTCTCACTGTAGCCCCCAAGCATATAGGTGGAATGAATTATTCCGACTAGATGCTTTAAGAGTAGCATACGCAATGTTTATAAAGTTCGATACTGTAGCCCCCAAGCTTCTAGTTGTAACTGAATTAGTTTCGACTAGATGCTTAAAGAGAAGCTAAGCATACATCCGAGTTAAAAACTTTATACTGTAGCCCCCCAAGCTTATAATCGAACACTGAATTAGTTCTGACTAGATGCTTAAAGAAAGACTAAGCATATTGCTAAGTTAAAAAACTCTCGCTGTAGCCCCCGAGTGTCTAGGTGGAAATTTTCCGGCTAGATGCTCCAAGTAGACCAAACAACATTTAACTTTCTTTTTTCCACAGAATGAGAATGCTCGGAGGGGCATGGCCAACGACAAGTATCAGAAGATGCGCGTGGACTTGGAAGCCGAAAATGGTAAAACTGCCTTCTTGAAGGAACAAATCATCAAGAGCAAGCGTCTGTTTTTCCTTTCTTTTTTCGTACTCCGGTATTCTCCGAGTACTCACTGTGTACTGTCTTTTCTCCGACTTGCAGAAACCATTTCCAAGGCTAAGGATATTGTCGATAAATCCAAGCACATTCAGCAGCTGGATAGCAAAAACAAGATCCCCAAGCAGGAGAGGAAAGACATGCTGAAGATGCATGAAGAATCAATGAAAGTCCTGCAGGACTCCACCAACGAGGAGATGAACCGCTTTAAGGAGGAAATTGCTATCCTGAAAGAGCAGAAGAAAGCTACCGATGAGCAGAATCAACGCCATCATGAAGCGTATAAGATCCTCCAACAAGAACGGGACTCCATGGCGGATACCCTCTAGCAAGCTGAAGCCAGCATCTTCAGTAAGTGATTCTCCGTCTTGGATTTCTGTAGTCTAGATACTTTGATTTTTTGAACTCATGTGCTCCTTTGTCGGTAATTCGCAGCTCCTATGGGTTTAACCTGGTCGCCTCCTCCGCCAAAGGAATGCATGGTCCTTGCCGGCAAATTCATCAACACCGCCATCGCGCAGGCCAAAGAGATTGCCAAGCCCCTCCAGATCAATATCAAGGCATCGGACTCTATGGCGAAGTTCTCGGAGATCCTACGCCGAGCCCCCGAGCGTATCGCAAGCTGGAAAGCTTCATGTGCACGGGCCGGTGCAAGGATGGCGCTATCCATGGTCAAGTAACATTACGATAATGCCGACATCGACATGGTAACCTCTGGTATCCCTGACGTAAATGACGAAGGCCAAAAGGTAAACCACGAATATATCTTGGCGTCACTCGCGGGTTATGACACCAGAGTCACCGAGTTGGTCGACGTTAACGTCTTCGTGCCAATGAAAACCATCGATGGCGGCAACCAAACCTCCTCCGAGTCCCTCGACACTGCCGACTTTGAGGGTGACTCTCCTGCTGCCGATGATGTTACTTCCAAGTCGCCTGCGCTAGAGGAATGAAAAACAATTTGTAATATTTGTTTCCTCTGTAATGTGTATGCAGAAAAAACTATGTGTTAACTTAAGGCAGAAAATAATGGTGTATGTCCTGCTACTTAAGAACTAGTTCCAGCATGTATATATTTTTTAAGCAAATGCTGGCTTATCCATTACTTTGGTTTTTATGCTTGACTTTTCGTGAGTCAGAAGACTCGTTGTTGGAACCATGCGCTGAGGTGATGATGCCCAATGGCACCATCAATAACCTAAGCACAAAATCGCCGATAATATGTGCCGAAAGTCACTACTCCAGAATCCACATAAAAACGACAAAGAACGTGTAGACCAGAAAACTTAAGCTAACGCCCGTAGGCGGAATTTTCACAAGTGCAATTGCAAAGCTTGTGCATAAAGGTTTTATACGATCCAAAAATGAACACTAAAGGAGGTAAAAGACTCAAAGAGCTTTATTTCATTGATCATATAAGAGGTACACAATTAGATAAAAAATGCTAAGTGTAAAAAGGACGTAGTTGTGCTATGTTCCATGGCCGATCAAGCTCCGGGTAGTCGTCATCCAGGTCACGTCGCTTACGCTTATGATCCTCGTGGGTCTATCCTTCAGTTCACGATTATCAACGAGGTAGTAAGACCCATTGAGTAGCGCCTTGCTTATGATGAACGGTCCTTCCTATGGCGGAGATAATTTGTGTGACTTCTTCTGCTTAAGTCGGAGCACCAAATCCCCTATTTAAACGAGCGATGGCTAACGCAGCGACTATGGTAGCTGCGTAGCTTCTGCTGGTAGATGGCGGACCTTTGGCATGCCAAAACGCGCTCCTCCTCGAGAAGGTCCACATATAGGCGTCTGGATTCTTCAACGTCATCTTCGTCGTAGGCGGCGACCCTTGGTGCATCGTGAAGTATGTCGGAAGGTAGGATGGCTTCTGCTCCATATACCATGAAGTAAGGGGTGTAGCTGGTGGATCTGTTGGGTGTAGTTCGTAAACTCCACAGCACAAACGACAATTCTTCTGCCCAGGCTCCAGCTGCTCTATGTAGCGGTGCCTCAAGACGTGGTTTTATTCCCTGCAGAATTAATACATTAGCTCGCTCAACCTGACCATTGGATTGTGGATGTGCCACAGATGCAAGGTCAAGTCGGATGCCCTTCTCCCAACAATATGCCTCCACTTCTTCGAGTGACAAGTTGCTACCGTTGTCGGTGACAATGCTATGTGGGAGACCAAATCTCACCACTAGATCCCGGACAAACCTGAGGTCAGTTGCCCTATCAAGCTTTCTAATGGGTTTAGCTTCTATCCATTTAGTGAATTTATCAACTGCTACTAGCATATGCGTAAACCCACATGGTGCCGCCTGTAAAGGTCCCACCATGTCTAGCCCCCAGACTGCAAATGGCCAAGTTATTGGTATTATTCGCAATTCTTCGGCAGGAACATGTGGTTGTCGGGCATAATACTGGCATCCCATGCATGTCTCAACCAGCTTGTCGGCGTACGCCTTCGCGGTCAGCCAGTAGAATCCTTGTCGGAAGGCTTTCGCGACCAATGATCGAGGAGCGGCGTGATGCCCGCAATCTCCGAGATGGATTTCGCGTAGGATTTCAATACCTTCTAGCTGGGAAACACACTTAAGGTATACACCAGTAGTGCTCCTTTTGTAGAGTTGTCCATTGATTATGGTATAGCCCTTCGCCCGACGTACTATTTGCCGTCTTTCGACTTTGACGTCCGGCAAAGTTTCGTGTTCGATATATTCCATGGACGGTTTTGTCCAAGCCGAAGGGACCTTTGCCACCATGTGGACGAAAGAGTCAACTCTATCCGGGTTGTCAATGTCTGCTCCCTTCACGGATGGTGTCCGTAGATGCTCTAGGAAAACTCCTGGTGAAATACGTTTGCACCCTGATCCAAGCTTAGACAGCAGATCAGCCGCCTCGTTTTGCTCCCTAGGTACATACTTAACTTCGTAGCCCAAGAAGCTCTTGGCTATCTCGTCCACTTCGTCTCGATATGCCGCCATCATAGGGTTCCACGCATTCTAGGTGCTAGCCACCTGCTGGGCAACCAAGTCAAAATCTCCACAGCAAACTATGCGCTTGATGCCAATATCCTTGGCAACGCGTAATCCATGAATGAGTGCTTCATACTCCGCCATGTTGTTCATAGCCTCGAAGTGGATCTGCAGAACGTAGTGTAGCTTGTCTCCAGTTGGTGACTGTAGCAGTACACCAGCCCCAGAGCCGTTGAGCAGCTTTGATCCGTCAAAGTGCATCACTAAGTATTCTGGTTCTGGCAATGGGGTAGCATCTGGCATCTCCGTCCAATCCGCAATAAAATCCGCCAAGGCTTGTGACTTGATAGCGTCGCGTAGGTGATCTCGAAGGCAACAAGTTCAATGCCCCACTTCGCGACCCTTCCCGTAGCGTCGCTGTTGTTGATAATGTCGGACAGTGGAGTCTTGCTCACCACTGTGATTGGGTGCTCCTGAAAGTAATGCCTCAGCTTCCGAGAAGCAAGGAATACTCCGTAAGCTATCTTCTGGTAGTGTGGGTAATGCTGCTTGGACTCCGTCAAGACCTCACTTACATAGTAAACTGGTCGTTGAACTCCGTGCTCATAGCCTGGTTCCTTCCGCTCTACCACGACGATGGTGCTGATTACCCGGTTGGTTGCCGCCATGTAAATTAACAAGGGCTCTCCAGGCTCGGGTGCTGCAAGGATGGGCGGTGAGGAAAGAATCTCCTTGAGCTGCTTCAATGCTGCATCTTCTTCGTCTGTCCACGTAAATTTGTCCGCCTTCTTCAGCAACTTGTATAGCGGCAGAGCCTTCTCTCCAAGTCGGCTGACGAACCGACTAACTATTGCAACACAACCTGTTAGTCGTTGAATGTCCTTTAGGCATGTCAGACAGTTTATGTTTAAGATGGCCTTGATTTTGTCCCAGTTGACCTCGATTCCACGCTGGTAAACGATGAAGCCCAACAATTTGCCGGCTGGGACCCCGAAGACGCACTTCTTAGGGTTAAGCATCATGTTGTATTTCCGGAGATTATCAAAGGTTTCTTTTAAGTCGGAGATTAAGTCATTTGAATTTTTAGACATCACCGCTATATCATCCACAGAGGCATGAACGTTCCGACCAATTTGATCGTGTAGGCAACGTTGCATTTCTCGCTGGTACGTAGCACCTGCCTTTTTTAGTCCAAAGGGCATCGTAACATAGCAAAAGTGTCGTATGGAGTAGTGAACAAAGTGGCCAATTGGTCTGACTTCCTCATCTTGATCTGGTGGTATCCTGAGTATGCATCGAGAAAACACAAAAGTTCTGAGCCAACCGTCGAGTCAATGACTTGGTCAATGCGAGGCAAAACAAACGGATCTTTGGGGTATGCTTTGTTCAAGCCGGTGTAATCAACGCACATTCTTAATTCTTTGGTTCCCTTTTTGGGGACAAGTACAAGATTTTCCACCGATTGGGTGTGAAGGACCTCTTGGATAAAACTAGCCTTAAGTAACCTAGCTATCTCTTTGCCTATGGCGTGTCTCTTCTCATCTCCAAAGTTTCGTAGAGGTTGCTTCACTGGTTTGCATTTTGGATCAATGTTTAAGCTGTGCTCGGTGAGTTCCCTAGGTACATCTTTCATGTCGGCAGGTTGCCAGGCAAAGATGTTCGTGTTCTCACGGAGGAACTCGATGAGCGCGCTTTCCTATTTGGGATCCAGGTTCGTCCCGATGGCGGTGGTTTTGGAGGCATCGCCTACCACAAGTTCCACCGGCTTGGTCTCGATGGCGGCCTTGAATGCTGGAGCGGAGTTGGAAATCTATTTCTTCGACGTGGGCATCTCTGAGTCATCGACCTTGCTCTGGATCTCTTTGAATTCTTCGCTATAGAGGACATCTTCCGTGTAGTCTGCTTCATTAATCTCGCAGTCCCTAGCTTTGGCAAAGCTTCTGGATACGGTGATGACACCGTTTGGTCCAGGTATCTTGAGTTTGTTGTAGACAAAGCATGGCTTGGCCATGAAGGTGTGGAATATGTCGCGGCCGAATATGACGTGGTACACGCTCTTGAAGGGGACCACCTCAAAGGTCATGCGCTCTTGGCGGTAATTATTAATATCACCAAAGGCAACCTGAAGTGTGATGAACCCAAGGGACCGAGCCTCCCGAACAGGAACTATGCCGTGGAAGATGGTGTTGGTCCGCCTTAGGTTTGCCTGCGTCAAGTTCATCTTCTGCAGTGTATCCAGGTACATGATGTTGATGCTGCTTCCACTATCCACCATACATTTGGTGAACTCAATGCCGTCAATCAAGGGGTTGATGACCATGGCGTATTGGTTCTCCGTAGGGATAAGGTCTGGGTGATCCTTCATGTCCCAAGTAATTGGAACCTCCGACCAGCGCAGGTACTAGGGAACTGGGGGTAGAGTAGCCATCAGTATCCTCATAGAGGTCTTCTGTTGTCAGACGGTGGGGGTGCCAAGGAAAGTGTGGTAAACTGCCGCCTTCTTCTCGAAGGGGTTCTTGCCTTTGTCGTCGCTCTTGGCGGCATTCTTGGGGTCAACATCCTCGTCCATGTCACTTGAATCCTTGGACTCCTCCTCCTTCTTCTTCCCCTTGCCCTTGCCTCACTGTCTGTTCTTCCGAGTTTGCTTGTAGCCGGACTCCGGGTCCTCCTTGAGGTTGTTGACAAACTTGCAGTGTCGATTGGTATGGGTGGCCTTGCCGTTGACATCGAGGTGTACGAGGCACAACATATCTCGGTACTCTTCGTAGGTTTGGGGAACGCGGAGCGCTGCCGAGGTAGTTTCACTTCCTCGCTGCTGCCCACGACCAGCTCCCCGTCCTCGGCCACGTTGTCCGCCATCACCTTGTCCTGCGAATGTCATAGCGACCATGTCGGGAGTTTGCTTTTCTTCTGGAGCGGTTTTCCTCTTTGTGCTGCTTTTCCTCCGAGCTTGAGTTGGAACGGTCGTTGCCTGCAGAGAGCCGCGAGCATCGCCGTCAGCAGCTGCGAACTTACTAGCCAGCTGAATCATCTGGTTCAAGTCAAGCTGGTGATTGTCCTGCAAGCGCTTCAGCTTATGTCGGAGCAAGGTGCCCATTTCCAACCCATCGATAAAGGCAGCCATGGCGGTCTGAGCGTGCACTCCTGCACAGGAATTCTTCATATCCAGCCAGCAGGAGAGGTAGGCGCGAGATGTCTCGTCTTTCTCCTGCATGCACCATTGTAGATCGCCAATAGTGCAGGGACGTTTGTACGTACCATCGAAGTTCTTGGTGAACGCTTCTTGCATGTCCAACCAATTGCAGACGGATTTCTCCAGCAAGTCATCAATCCATTGACGGGTTGTGCCCGCCAACATCAATGGGAGGTACTTGACGGCAATGTTGGGGTTACCCTCGGCAATCTCTACTGTGTTGCCATAATCCTGCAACCATGTAGCTGGCTTAGCGGTGCCGTCATAGGGCTTGATGGTCTTGTTAATCCGGAAACCTTTGGGTAAGTTGCGGACCATATCGCAGGTCCAAAGCAACGTGGTCCCAGGTATGGTCCTTCCTGGGCCTCATGGATCTTATCGATCCACGAACGTGCATCGTATGGCTCCGGGTTTATTTTCTTCTTGTCAACAGGGGATGGGCTGCGTGAATGACGCGGGTCCCCTCCGCCATGGTGACTGCTAGGTGGTGATGGAGGCGAAGGTGGCGGTGGGTTAGCCTTCTTGCTATTACCCTCCTACGATGCCTCACGCCTGTCGCGATTGCTTGCCGGACGCAGAGGGTCATGGTGCAACCTGCTCTTGTGTCCCTGGTTGCGCTCTCCATCATGACGGGTTTGCTCCGTGTTATTGCGGATGACGATGCCGCTCTGCCTTGGTAGGGGCATATCCGTCCGTGCGATGGTGAGCCTTGGGGTCTTCGCGATGTCGGGGGGAGCGGGGCGGTGGCGATGGGCGACGAGGTTGGGCCTTTTCTCCGTGGTCGGAGGATATGGGGATATCATCCTTCCTCTTGCGCGCATCCCTCCGTCTTTGTTTTGATGAACCCGTCTGAGACCCGACATCAAGAGGAGATCTGTCCCTTGGCGGCTTATGCTGGCTAGACTGGCAAAACACTGTGTCGGATTCAAGCCTCTGAGAGGTGGCCTTTTCCTGCTGCTTTACTGCCTTGGCCACTAGGTTATAGACCTGGTCCACCGCCTCGGGTGATCTATCCTGCTCCAGAAGGGTCTTGGCGACGGCGAGGTTGAGGAGAGGAGTGGGCATCACCTGCCTGCCTTCACTGTCAATGTATGGCTTGGCTTGTGCCGGCTTCGGGGGAGCCCATCCTAGGTTTCGCCGTACACCAGGATCGTTGATGACACGAGCTTTCTTGGCCTTCTGCTGCTGCAACAAAGTCTTGTACTCGGCCTCCATTGCTCTAGCTTTCTCTATGAATTTCTGCGCGAGGACCAGCTCTCGATCTAGCTTAGTGCCCTGCTCCGCGATGGCCTGCGCTTCCTTGAGCAGCTGCTGGCGCTTCTCGTCAAGCTGGGTCACGTTCCGGATATGAGCTACAGTCAGTGGCTCGACGAGGAGATTGTCGTACATCACTCTATCAGCTAGAGTAACTTGGGCAGCAGCAGACGTAGATGCCGGAGGTGGCAAGTTTGTGGTGTTGTTGTTGCTCGGACCGGTGCCGAGTTCCTGCGGCTATTGCACTGGGTTAGGCGGAGGTGGCATGACCTTTGTGCGATCATTGTCGGCAGCAACAGGTGGTCCTTTCCTTTTGTCCAGAGCTGTAGGTGGAGCTCGTCCGGGTTGATCTTCATCCATCGCCATCCCAATGGTGACGAACACCTCGAGACGTGACAACATTGTTGGCTTGCTCATCGCGCGTGTACTCCTCCGCCATCTCCTGCATGGTGGAGTCTAATTCCTCTGGACTGAAATCTATCTCCTCTGAATCTGCACTGAAGTCGGTGTATAGCGCGTCAATCACAGAATCGGAGGGTTCCAGGACTTCCTCGATGATGGGGGGTGGAGGTGCAACAGCGGCGACGATGACTGGAGGTGGTGGCGCAACTGCGGCGATGGCGGCCGGAGGCGGTGGTGGTGGTGGCTGAATCGGAGGGGCTCCATCAATTAGCGCAAGCGTTGTCTGAGCTGCCGCTTCGGCCTCCACGTAGTTGTTGACGGTGTTTACCATGCCTTCGAAGGTAAGGCGTCCCGAAGCCTGCTACCGCCTTAGAGAATGCCGGAGAAGCGTGCCGTGGTCCAGTCCTTCCACAAAGTGATACATGGCATCATCATTGGGGTAGTGGGCCAGATTGGCTCGTATACTGAGCCACCTGGCAAGGTAATCACGGGGTTTTTCGCCTTCTCTCTAAACGCAACATGCCAGATCGAAGATGGTAACCATGCCGACGAACTTGGATCTCTGCTGTCCAGACGCACGGACGAAGCCGGCGGACTTGCAGTGATCTTCCACCGTTATATCCTACACAGGGGCGGTTTGGGTGGGCCTTGAATTTTTCCGATCTTTGCCGGCAAACTCCAAAGAGAGATCTGACATTGATCCTTCCGCGAACGTATCCTGCCCGTAGGCGGTCCGTGCAGGTCTTGATGCTCCTCCTACTCCCAGTGAACTAGTGCCCGAGTCGGTTTCGCCAATGAAGAGGTGGATGTCTCCGATAGGAACGATCGAACACCACGTAGGGTTCGTCTTCGCCGGGATCCAGAACTTGTTGGCAGGGACGAGCGGAATGTTGCCGGAGAAGAGAACGCGACCGATGGCTACTGTTTTGCTGATTCCCGCGAAGATCTTGGTCCTCGCCCGCTGAAGAGCCTGAAGCGCCTCTTGCCCCACGGTGGGCGCCAACTGTCGTGGTATTACCGATGAGTACGCCATGGAGGAGTCCTCACAGTGCGTGTTTAGAGACGTGGGGGAAGGCGGACGGTTGACGGGTATGAGGTAACACAGCTTACCCAGGTTCAGATCCCACAACGGTGGCGGAATCCTACTCCTGCTATAAATCACTATAATGGCAATACGTCGAGTTACAGAGATAGGTCCGCTGTGCGAGGTTATGTGAAGTTGTGCCCTAAAGGCTCCCATAGGCCTGACTTATATAGTCGCCAGGTCCTACGGTTACAGGGAAAATTTCTAGCCGGACAAGTTACAAAGTCCTACACCGTCTATTACTAGTCTAGCGTGTCTTGTACTCCAAGGCTCCGGGTACGCTGGTGAATCCACCGTAGCCTTCCTTTATCCGGCATGGGCCTCCCTTCTGGATCCATCTAAGTGGGCCGCCCAGCAGGCCATGGGCCATGCTACCAACTGTGGGCCACCCGGGTTATCCGGATAAGAGACATGCTATAAGGATACCCATATAGCATATCCCCAACAGAGCAATTAGAGGTGTCTGCCATTGAAACAAGCGCTAAATTGATCCAAGTGGGTGGTTGTGCCCATGAAGGAAAATCTTGGACAGTAATTCCACGACACCAATACACCTTACAACTGGTCTAAGCTAATCTGCATGTGACTTTGTGGCATGTTTCCTAGAGAATCTTTTGCTACTTTATAGTAGGAAGATAAATTGGCAAAATCTTTGGGCAGCCAAAGTTTTAGAGAATTTGAAAATGGACAGTGACAAACCACATATGCATCCGCAGGGGCCTCCAGCGACTAAGATAAGAGTAATAAGGCTGCACGCTGATTACCATATACACTAAGTCACATATAATCTTTCTTTTTCAGCAATCTAAAGAAATAGTGGATCTACAATTTGGTACACGCCCTACAGATTAAGGTTTCCATGTAGAGGTAGTGATCAAAGACAGTTTAGTTATGTCAATTGCATACCTTGATATAATAATGACAAAATCTAGCTAGACAACCATGGTAAGTTGATCTAATCCAAATAACACATACTGATGATAGATTGATCCAAACCAGAGAATTGTGCTGTATAGAAAATTGCAGTGAACTACCAACTGATATGTCGGAAACGTATCTATAATTTTTGATGCTCCATGCTTGTTTAGTATCTACTTTGCTTTGCTTTGTCTACACTTTGAGGTGTTTTTATATCTTTTCTGGAACTAACCTATTAACAAGTTGCCATAGTGCCAGTTGCCTGTTTTCTTCTGTTTGTGGTTCCAGAAAAGGCAGAAAATCAATATTCTCGGACTTGGACGGGACAAAAGCCAAAGCCAATAACTTTTCATGGGGGGGGGGGGACAAGAATCCAGAAGACGAGACGGAGACGCGAGCCAGGGCGGCCAAACCCCCTAGGCACAGCCAGGGGTGGGCCCGCGCCTAGGCAGGGTGTGGCCCCCCTGGTCGCCTCCCGACCTCGCCCCTTCGCCTATAAGAAGCCCCCGATGCAGAAACCCTAAGTACCCGATCAATATTCCATGAAACCTTCTGTAGCCGCCGCCACCATCGTCCCTAGATCGGGGGGATCTGATGTTCTTCCCGGCACCCTGCCGAAGTGTCGGAGATATGCCCAAGAGGCAATAATAAAAGTGGTTATTATTATATCTTTGTGTTTATGATAAATGTTTATAATCATGCTATAACAGTATTAACCGGAAACATTAATACTTGTGTGATTTGTAAACTAATTTAGAGTCCCTAGTAAAGCCTCTTTGTAATACTAGCTTGTTGGTTAATAGATGATCGTGGTTTCCCGATCATGAACATTGAGATGTTGTTAACAACAAGATCATATCATTAGGAGAATGGTATGATGGACATGCTCCTATAGATAAGCGTAGCATTAAGATCTAGTCATTTCAATAGTTCATTTGCTATAAGCTTTCTGATACATAGTAACCTAATTCCTTCGACCATGAGATCATGTTAATCATCATCACCGGAAGGATGCTTTGATGACATCAAACACCACACCGTAACTGGGTGGCTACAAAGGTGGCATTGAGTGTTCGGAAAGTATGTGTTGAGGAACATGGATCAAGAGTGGGATTTGTCCATCCATATGACAGATAGATATACTCTGGGACCTCTCGGTGGAATGTCATCCAATTAGCTTGCAAGCATGTGACTGGCTCACAAGGGATCACATATCACGGGAACGAGAAAAGAATACTTATCGGTAACGAGGATGAACTAGGTATGTAGAGATACCGACGATCAAACCTCGGATAAGTAAACTATCACGAGACAAAAGGAAATTGGTATCGTATGTAAGTGGTTCATTCAATCGCAGAGTAATCGTAGAAATATGTGGGATCCATATGAATTTCCAGATTCCTCTATTGCTTATTGATCAGAGAAGTGTCTCGGTCATGTCCGCATAATTCACGAACCATAGGGAGACACACTTAAGGATTCGATGTTGTTTAGTAGATATGGAATGTAAGTAGGGATACCGAATGTTGTTCAGAGTCTCGGATGGGATCCGGGATATCACGAGGAGATCCGGAATGGTCCGGAGTATAAGATTCATATAAGGAAAGTCCGATTCCGGAGTTCGGGAATGATTTCGATGTTTTCATCGGAGAGGTTCTAGAAGGGTCTAAAAGGTTCACCGGACCGGAAGGCGAATGGTCCATGAATGTGTCATGGGTAAGTGGAATGATTGGATCATGTCCTAAGTCACTTTGGTTGGGCATTTGCGAGAGATAAATAAATCTCTAAATTGAAAGTCAAAAGGGAGGTTTGAAAAGTCAAACTGGAACAATGGTTTCCTAGTGGAAGAAGGAAAGAGTCCTTCCTTCTATCCAACTTGGGTTTGGGTATGGATTCAAACTCCCCTCTCCCAAGCCTCCCCCTCTCATAAATAGAGGGGGAGGGTTGCCCCAAAGAACACACAACCATCCCTTCCCACCCGTGTCGCGCCGCCGCCGCACGCCGCCACCGCCACCAGCCGCCGCCGGCCCGTCGCCGTCGCCCTAGCCGCCGCCGACACCACATCCTCCTCTCCCGCCTTCTAAACCTAGATCGCCAGAAACCCTAGATCCACCATAACTCGCACCGGCTTAGGCGAAGCTCTGCGGGATCTTCCCTCTACTTCTGACACCACGCCGTCATGCTGCCGTAATCGCGAGGGGAGAACTACAACCTACGCTTCCTGCTGGAACAAGGGAGAGGAAGGTCTTCATTGATTACCGAACATGTGACCGACTGCGGAAGCGCTGCCGGAACGCAGTGCCGGAGGATCGTCTACGCGATCTTGAGATCGGCAAGTGTACGACTACATCACCCACAAGAATCTGCTCTCGTTAACCGCTTTGGAATCTTCGAGGATGAGTACTCTAATCGACTCGTTGCTACAATCTAGTAGATAGATCTTGGCTTGTTTGTGTGCATGCGGTAGAAATTTTTTGTTTTCCATGCTACGAACCCTACAGTGGTATCAGAGTCGTGTCTATATGTAGATCTGTTGCACGAGTAGAACACAATGGTCATTGTGGGCGTTGATGCTTTTTGTTGTTGATTGCTTCTTGTGTACTTTGCATCTTGTGGGATGGTGGGATGAAGCGGCCCGGGCTTACCTTACATGACATCGTTCATGAGACTTGCTCCACGTTTGACATGCAACTTTATTGCATAAGTGGCTTTGCGGGTGCCTGTTTCTCCCAACATAGTTAAGATTCAATTTACAACGGGTGATTGACAATACTAGTACCGACATTGTGGTTCTTGTTCGTAAGTTAGAACGACACTTATTGAAAGCCCCAAACCACGTAAAACATGCAAAGAAAATTAAAGGCGTCTAACTTTGTTTTGCAGGGGTGTGCTATGATGTGATATGGCCATGATTGTGATTATATATGATGTATGCAATGTTCCTTATTGTAAGTCGGCAACCGGCAGGAGCCATATGGTTGTCTTTTAATTCCGTTAAGACCTGCGTGTCTATTATTCAAAGTAGTTGTAATAGTTGATGCTGGTGGACGACAACCATGAAGCGGCGCCATTGACCTTGACGCCATGCCGGTGATGATGGAGATCATGTTCGTGCTTGAAGATGGAGATCGGAAGCACAAGAAGAAAGGCCATATCATATCACATATTATGAATTGCATGTGATGTTAATCCTTTTATGCATCTTGTATTGCTTAGTTCGCGACGGTAGCATTATAAGATGATCCCTCTCACAAAATTTTAAGTTATAAAGTGTTCATCCTTAGTAAGCACCGTTGCTAAAGCTCGTTGTTTCGAAGCACCACGTGATGATCGGGTGTGTTAGATTCTGCGAGTGTATACAACGGGAGCAAGCCATATTTTCTCATGCGGAAGCTAAGGTTTGATCTTGACGAGCCTAGCATGTACAGACATGGTCTGAGAACACGGATCACCGAAAGGTAAAGCATGAGTCATATAGTAGATATGATGAACATGTTGATTGTTCGCCATTAAAGCTACATCAATTCTCATGATGATCGGTTTTGATGTGGTGGATTTGGTTCGTGTGATCACTAAAACAATGTGAGGGATATTGTTTTGAGTGGGAGTTCACCTAGATTAATTTAACTATTAATTAGAACTCAATTTGTCATAAACTTAGTCTAAACTATTGCAAATATGTTGTAGATCAATGGCGGCCCCTACCATCAATTTTAATGCGTTCCTAGAGAAAGAAAAGTTGAAAAACAATGGAAGCAACTTCGCGGATTGGTTCCGCAATTTGAGGATTGTCCTCAATGTTGGTAATTTGACCTATGTGCTGGATGCACCGCTGGGTGACCCACCTGCAGCTGATGCTACCGATGAGGTAAAGAATGTTTTCCTCGCTCGGAAGAATTAGTACTCCACAATTCAGTGTGCTATCTTGTATGGTTTGGAATCAGAGCTTCAGAAAAGGTTTGAGAACCATGACACACATGATATTGTCCGTGAACTCAAAATGATATTTGAGGCTCACGCGGCAGTTGAGAGTTATGAGGCTTCTGAAAAGTTCTTTAACTGCAAGATGGAAGAGGGCAGCTCCGTCAGTGAGCACGTGCTTAAGATGTCTGGGCACGCAAGCAAGCTTCAAAGCTTGGGTATAGTGATTCCTAATGCTTTGGGGATTCATCGTGTCCTCCAATCACTACCACCAAGTTGCAAGAACTTTGTGATGAACTACAATATGCAAAACATGGACAAGTCGTTGCCCGAACTCTTCTCCATGTTAAAGTCTGTAGAAGTGGAGATCAAGAAAGAGCACCAAGTGTTGTTGGTCAATAAGACCACCAAATTCAAGAAGCAAGGCAAGTCTAAGAAAAAGGGAAACTTCAAGAAGGGCGGTAAGAAAGTTACCGCGCTGGCGAAGAAGACCAAGGCTGGACCTAAGGCTGATACTGAGTGCTTTTACTGCAAGGGAGAAGGTCACTGGAAGCGGAATTTCCCTAAGTACTTGGCGGATTTGAAGAACGGTAACATCAAGAAGAAAGGTATATCCGATATACATATTATTGATGTGTATCTCACTAGTACTCGTAGTAGTGCCTAGGTATTTGATACTGGTTCGGTTGCTCATATTTGTAACTCGAGACAGGTGCTGCAGAATAGACGGAAACTAGCGAAGAACGAGGTGATGATGCGCGTTGGAAATGGATCAAAGGTTGATGTGATCGTGGTCGGAATGCTACCTCTTCATCTACCATCGGGATTAGTTTTATCCTTAAATAATTGTTATTTGGTGTCTGCATTAAGCATGAACATTATACCAGGATCATGTTTATTGCGAGAAGTTTACTTGTTTAAGTCCGAGAATAATGGTTGTTCGATTTATATGAGTAATATGTTTTATGCACATGCACCTTTGATAGATGGTCTATTCTTATTGAATCTCAATTGTAGAAATACACACATTAATAACATTGAAGCTAAACGTTTGAAATTGAGAGATAACTCGACATATATGTGGCACTGTCGTCTTGGTCACATTGGAGTGAAGCGTATGAAGAAACTCCATTCCGATGGACTTCTTGAATCACTTGATTTCGAATCACTTGAAAGATGCGAAGCATGTCTGATGGGTAAAATTACCAAGACTCCATTTTCTGGTATGATGGAGCGAGCTACGGACTTATTGGAAATCATACATACCGATGTGTGTGGCCCAATGAGTGTAGCATTGCGCGGTGGTTATCGTTATGTTCTTACCTTCACGGATGATTTGAGTAGATATAGGTATATCTATTTCATGAAACATAAGTCCGAAACTTTCGAGAAGTTTAAGGAATTTCAATGTGAGGTAGAGAATCAACGTAACAAGAAGATTAAATTTCTACGATCTGATCATGGAGGTGAATATCTAAGTTACGAGTTTGGCGAGCATTTGAAGAAATGCGGAATACTTTCACAATTGACACCGTCGGGAACACCACAACATAATGGTGTGTCCGAACGTCGTAATCGAACTCTCTTAGATATGGTACGTTCTATGATGTCACTTACAGATTTACCGCTATCGTTTTGGGGTTATGCATTAGAAACAGCCGCATTCACTTTAAATAGGGCACCATCTAAATCCGTTGAAATGACACCGTATGAATTATGGTTTGGGAAGAAACCTAAATTGTCGTTCCTTAAAGTTTGGGGTTGCGAAACTTATGTAAAGAAGTTACATCCCGACAAGCTTGAACCCAAAGTGGAAAAATGCGTCTTCATAGGATACCCGAAGGAAACTATTGGGTATGCCTTCTATCATAGATCCGAAGGAAAAATCTTCGTTACCAAGAATGGATCCTTTTTAGAGAAGGAGTTTCTCTCGAAAGAAAGGAAAGTAGAACTCAACGAGGTTGTTGAACCTTCTCTCAAACTTGAGAGTAGCGCAGCACCGGAAGTTGTTCCTGTGGCGCCTACACCAATAAGAGAGGAAGCTAATGATGTTTATCATGAAACTTCGGTTAAAGTAACTATGGAGCCTCGCAGGTCAACGAGAACTCGTACCACTCCTGATTGGTATGATCCCATTATGAGTGTCATGTTGGTGGACAACTGTCACATCCCAAATTTTAGATTTAGTTCTGCATATAATTCATATCATTGCATCATACTTTTCCACGCAAAACCACCGATTGAAAAGATTCGACAAAACGCTATTTTCAAAACCCTATTCTATTTTACTACGAGGCTCCTGCGGGAGGCTTTAGTAGGACTTGTGTTGTCCACCCTTGTAGCCTAGTGGTTTCACTCAACCCTTGACCCTAGGTTGTTCCCCTCGATTTTACAAAAATTTACGAACAAGAATCGCCCGATTCGGAGCTCCTACGGAAAAGTTACGGAGGATTTACAAAAGGCAAAAAGGGAAAAGAAACGGACCAAAAAAAAATCTGTCTGGCCCCGTGTCCGCGTAGGACCCCGCGAGGGGGCCCCACATAAGAGGATCCCACCCCGCGCCTCGATCCCCGTGCCCGACCTCGTCTCCCTGCCCGCCGCCGCCGCGCTGCTCCGCACCGCCGCCGCGCAGCCGCCCGCGCCAGCACGTCTCCGCGCGCGCCGCGCCGCACGCGGCCAGCCGCGCGCCGCTCGCCCCGCCTGCGCGCGTTGCCGCTCGCCGCCTCGCGCCGCCGTCGCGTTGACCGCCACCGTTCCGCGCTGACCATTTTCCCCTTCGCGCAGGAACCGCCGTCGCCGGAGCCGATCGCCACCACCGTCCCGAGCTCGCCGTCGTTCGTCTCCGGTGAGTCCGCAGCCGCCATCTCTTGGGATCGTTGGATCTCAGATCAGCGGTCTAGATCGGCCGTTGACCGGTCAGCCCCCAGGCGTTGACTAGTCAGACGCCTAGTCAGCGCCCAGTCAGCAGCCGCGTTGACTAGTCAACAGACACAGTTGACTGGGTATTTTCTTTAATCGATTTAGTTGGCAGATTTCAGTAGAAACTTGTAAATTGCGTAGAAATTAATCCGCTGGGCCAAAAATTGCAAATAAAATATGTGTAGATTCAGTAAGTCGTGTAGAATCTTGCTGTACCTTTGTTTCACACTTTTGCAGCAATATTTAGTACAGTTTAATCAAATGAGTTAATGGCCTTTTTGGAGTAATTAATTCGTAGAAAAAGATCTGTAACTCCAAAAATTGCGTGTAATATGTCCGTGGATTCAGTGGAACGAGGGGAATCTCATCGTGATTTAAAAGGATAGGCTTACAGTGAAAACTTCTGTAGAAACTGTCTAGTGTCTTTCTGCAGTGTTTTAATTACTCGGAGAGTTTTATAATTCCTTTTTGAGTAATTCCAGTTGATACTGTTTCTAATTAGCAATGCCTATGCAGTAGAATTTTCCCAAGATTTTACAAACAGTATACTACCGGTAGTGAATTATTTGAGTTCTAGCTCTAGTTTTGAGCATTACTTTTTGCGTAATAGTTTTCCTTGCGCTAAAACTATTTTCCATGCATGCAATCAGTAGTATTATTGAATAGGATTATGTGATGCAGCTGTAGCACCAATTCACTTGTCGTGCATGCACTCATGCATCATCTTTGTTGCACTTGCTTGTGAATTGTTTGTTTATGATTGCAATTGTATCGTGTAGATTGTGACGAGTGCAACGCTTGCTCGTGTGTGGATTGTTCTTCCGACCGCTACAACCAAGGCAAGTAGATGCTACTTTGTTCATGATATCGTCCTACTATTTTCAATGTATTGTCGTGTATTTTGTAGATGCATGTGTAGGATGATACTATCGCTATGTTATGCCCTATTATGTGGTAGGGCCTTCCTTGTAGATGAACCACCGTTGGTAGATGTGCTTAGCCATGCTATGATGAACGAGGGCTAGATTACATCACTGAAAGTTGTTTCTAAATGAGTTGTTTTGCAAAAACTAAAACAACTTAATCAATGAATCTCCTGGGTGTGATGGGATTGATAATTTTTGGTGGTTTCATTGCGAAAAGGCACCCAGGTATCAAGAGAGAATGATTGGTTTCTTTATTGTGTAGCTTACGTGTACAACCATGTGCCAATAATGAAATTGGCGGTTGGTTGGACTTAGTAGGTTGTGGCAACTCGAACCCGCGTATCCAGAGATGTAGAATTTTGGTAGGTTGGACCGGTGCGCGTCAGGATTGGGGAGCTACTTTCCGAACAGTCTCTTCTTGGACTTCTCCCTATCATCACCCAAAATAAGAGTGATGGTACGAGCTGGGCTGGCCAAGTCATATGGGTAAAGTGTACTAACCCCTGCAGGGTGTATAAACTAATCGATTAGTCGTGTCCCCGGTTATGGACAACTGAGTTGCTTGATATTGATTCCATGACATGTTTCTCGCTCATTCCAATTTCTTAATTGTTTTAATGTTGTTGGGTTAACTTAATTGGGATCTTTTCAAAGAAAAATCAAAAACTGTTTATGAAAGTAGGACAAAAGGTATTTGCAAATGCAAGCCAGACACAGCTCCACTTGCCAAATATGCATGTAGATGTTAGTACTATTGTCTCCATTACTAGCTCTACTTGCCATACATTCCATGTATTGACCCTTCGGGGCTGCTACGTTTCATGTTGCAGGTTATTCCGATTCTGAGTAATCGATATAGGCCACGGTACTCCACTCGGCACTTGTTCACTTGTGGGCAATTTGAAGAATGGAGGATTTGCTTTATTTATGTTGCTACCTGAATAATTTGAGCTAGCCTTGGGCTAAGCTTTTATTGTAATAATGGTACTCTGGATCTTCGTTATTTATGATACACGGATATTTTGCTATGTTATTCATCTCATTCTATTGTGGGCCAATGAATCGATCCAGGGATTGACATGTCACATAGAAGCCACGGTCTTTTCAGAACCGCGGTGTTACAAGATGGTATCAGAGCCCGTGTGTCGACTGTAGGATCGTGACCTAGGATTGGATTAGGAAGCCTTAAATTTATTAAAGCCTATATTAACTCTGTCTTTCATCTTATGCCTTTCACCCTCGTAAATTCTTACCATATGCTATTCTCACACTTTCCTCTTTTACTTGATAGATGGGAGAAGTCAGGACTGAGTATGCCACCATGGAGTCACCAAGGCCCTTTGCAAGGTAGTTAGCACAGCTCTCGCAGTCATTGGGATTGCCACTGCCCATGTTCAAGGGAAGAAGGCTGTACACCTATGGATATGGTGAGGATGCATGGGAGATCACCACCTTCATCTTCAGGGATGCCGCCTTGCCAAATCCTATGCATCTGATCTACACCAAGACATACTGCAACTGGGGACTTGGAATCAACTTGGCCATACATGAAGCCCTGTCTCGCCAGTGCCATCATGTCCGACACCTGCTGCCAGCAGATTCACCCTATCGTGACTATGGGATGCGTGATGAAGATGGGCACATTGTGGTTACCCAGGGCGATAGGAACAACATGCCGCCCCGTCGGAGGCACATAGAGGACATGGAAAGGGAGAATGGAGCTCTAGCTGAGAAAGTGATGATGATAAAGGAGATTGCAGACTTTGCCAGCAATGGTATGGTGGTCCAAGGACAGGAGATTGACACCTTGCATGAAGCCGTGGGAGTTCTGGAGAATGCCCTGATAGCCAGAGATGAAACCATAGCTCATCTTCATGGTACTGTGCAGGAGAACACCCAGAACATACAACAGTTGCAAGAGACCGTCCAGGAAAGGGATCAAACTATTGAAGCTATGACAGCCCAGATTGCCGCTCTCCAAGCACAGCTGAATCCACCCTATGATCATGACAATAGAGATGATGACAACAATGGGGATGATGATGACAGTGGGAACGATGATGATGATGAGGACGAGGATGATGATGATGATGGAGACGATGATGGTGGAGGAGATGAAGCTGTTGCAGTTGCAGCTGAAAGTGAAGAAGAAGAGGAGGATCCAGAAGAGGTGGAGTTTGAGATCTCAAGTGATGATTCAGGAGAAGTGTACACTCCGCCGCCATGGTTGAACCGTGGACCGAAGCGCCAACGCATGAGTGTAAAGACCTACCGCAACCTCTTCAAGAAGTAGATAGAAGTCCACCAGTTAGTCCTCGTTAGGTAAAATCGTTAGGATTAGTCTCGATCAATGTGAAACTTAGTTGCTGTTAGTTTAAGAGTGATTGGTTGCTTATTTGTGTACTCCAATATCCCAGGAATTATTTGTGCAAAATTTTATGAAAGAGTTATGGCAAGTTTGGTTAACATCTGTGTTATTTTCGCTGCAGTTTTCTGCTGATACAGCAGTACTGTACGATTTTTCATATTTTTCTGGTAACTGGTAAAAATATGAAAAAAATAGGGCTGGTGCTAAACTCTCTGTACTGTATGTGCAAAAATCAGCTAAATTTTCTGACGAGTCTAAGTCAGGTAGAAAAATTCGTGAACGCTGCTGGACTGTTCTGGCAGATTGCTGTTTCGCTGTTTAGTTGATCAACTGTTTAGTTAACCATTGCCAACTCTTGTAAAACTATTTTAGTAGTTATATACTGCTAGGATAACCCCTGGGATGTTGCTGGATCACTTGTTTGTTGATGTGTTGCTTGCTTGTGATTGTCTGCTATTGTTTGTTGTTGTTTGATCATATGCATGGGTAGAATCCTATTATCGTAGTTGATTATTTCTAAACTTACCTGTGTTGAACCGCAGATGCCTCCCCGCCGTCAACCCACTGAGTTGGAGCAACTCATGGCAGCTCAGGCACAGCTGACCCAAGTAATGACTCAGTTCATGGCAGCTCAGAACAACAACAACAATGGAAACAATCAGCCTCAGGGAGATGCTCTCACCAGATTTCTGAGGCTAAGGCCAGCTAAGTTCTCTACTGCAATGGAACCAATGGTTGCTCTCGACTGGTTGCGTTCAGTCAACAAGGATCTGGTAACTGTCGGATGCACTGATGCCGAGAAGGTGAGGTTTACCGCTCACCTACTGGAGGGACCAGCCGCTTCTTGGTGGGACACTTTTCAGATCACCCACCCGCTGGACACTGTGACTTGGGCAATGTTTGAGAAAGGTTTCAGGACCAACCACGTGTCTTCAGGAGTTCTGAGCCTGAAGAGGAAGGAGTTCCGCAACTTGCGCCAAACCAATCGCACCGTGGCTGAGTACATTGATGAGTTCAACAACCTGTCCCGTTATGCACCTGAGGATGTTGACACTGATGCAAAAAGGAGGGAGAGATTCCTGGATGGCCTCAGTGATGAGCTTTCAGTACAGCTACTGGTGGTTTATTGCCCCACTTTCCAGGAGCTTATGGACAAGGCCAGGATCTTGGAAGGGAAGCACAAACAGGTGGAGAACTGCAAGAGAAAGAGCAATAATCACCACTCTAGTTCACATCACAAGTCTCGCACTTCATATGATGGATACTCCAAGCATGGAGGGAGTGACCATGGGAGCCATGACCGCCACCACCAAGGAGGCGATGGGCATCGTCATGACAACCACAAGAGCACCCACCACAGCCACAAGGGAGGACACTCTCACCACTCTGGAGGACACGGTGGACATGACCGCAACCGCGATCGCAACTTTGTGAAGAAGGATCTGAGTGAGGTGACATGCTTCAAGTGTAAACAGAAGAGACACTATGCTGACAACTGTCCGGAGAGGAAAGGACTGAAGCCAACCAACAACGAGAAGGCCACAGTGAACCACATGAATGTGGAGGAGATTCCAGATGAGTCTGACCTTGTGATTGGTAAGTTTCCAATCAACACTTACCCTGCACTTATACTTTTCGATACTGGTGCATCGCATTCATTCATATCAAGAGCTTTTGTGGATAAGTATAAGCTACCTACGGAGTCTATGAAAGGGTCTATTAGAGTGAGTTCACCTGGAGGAGATATGATAGCTAGCGCGGGATGCCGCAACTTAACTGTGAGGATTGGAACACACAACTTCAGTGCACATTTGGTAGTGTTGGAATCACAGGGGTTAGACGTTATTCTGGGTATGGATTGGATGTCTATGCATGAGGGACACATAGATTGTGCACAGCGAGCTGTTTCACTCAAAACCCCGGATGGTAAGAGAATTAGATTCAAGACGGCTGTACGACCAGGAAGGTGTAAGTTGAATTCTCTTAAGTGGGTTAGCATGGATACTGTGCCAGTGATTAGGGATTACCCCGACGTGTTTCCGGAAGAGCTGCCAGGAATGCCACCTGACAGGGAAGTAGAGTTTCTTATCGACCTGATGCCGGGAACAGGACCTATAGCAAAGAGACCATATAAGATGGATGTGGATGAGCTGAAGGAATTGAAGAAGCAGCTGAAAGAGCAGTTGGACAAGGGATTCATTCAGCCTAGTTCGTCGTCATGGGGTGCACCTGTTCTGTTTGTGGAGAAGAAAGACAGCAGCAAGAGATTAGTGGTGGACTATCGCTCGCTGAACGAGGTGACCATCAAGAACAAATACCCCCTGCCGAACATAAATGATTTGTTTGATCAACTAGAAGGAGCGAAGGTGTTCAGCAAGATCGATCTGCGATCAGGTTACTTCCAATTGAAGATCCGGGAGGAGGACGTACCAAAAACCGCTTTCACCACTAGGTATGGTTTATATGAGTATACGGTTATGTCTTTTGGACTAACGAATGCCCCGGCATATTTCATGACCATGATGAACAAGGTATTTATGGAGTACTTGGACAAGTTCGTGGTGGTGTTTATTGATGACATACTGATATATTCCAAAGATGATGCTGAGCATGAGAAACATCTGCGGCTGATTATGGAGAAACTGAGGGAACACAAGCTGTATGCCAAATTCAGCAAGTGTGAATTCTGGCTTAACACTGTTGGGTTTCTTGGACACGTAGTGTCAGGAGAAGGAGTCGCTGTTGATCCAAGCAAAGTGACTGCAGTAACTGAGTGGGAAGCGCCCAAGAATGCAGGTGAGATACGAAGCTTTTTGGGACTTGCTGGATATTACCGGAGGTTCATTGAAAACTTTTCCAAGATTGCTAAGCCAATGACTGAACTTCTGAAGAAGGAGAGAAAGTTCGAATGGACGGATGTGTGTGAAGCTAGCTTTCAGGAACTGAAGTGTCGACTAGTGACCGCCCCTGTTCTGTGCTTACCAGACCTTCAGAAGGATTTCCAAGTGTACTGTGACGCTTCTCGACAGGGACTTGGGAGTGTGCTGATGCAAGATGGGAGAGTGGTGTCATATGCCTCGCGACAACTCAAGCACCATGAGCGGAATTACTCCACACACGACTTGGAGTTAGCGTCAGTGGTTCATGTGCTCAAGGTATGGAGGCATTACTTAATGGGAAAACACTGTGATGTGTACACCGACCACAAGAGCCTGAAGTACATATTCACGCAGAAGGAACTGAACATGAGGCAAAGGAGATGGTTGGAACTTATCAAGGATTACGATATGAATCTGCAATACCACCCAGGAAAGGCCAATGTAGTAGCAGATGCTCTGAGCCGGAAGGTTTATGCCAATGGATTGACAATTGGGGAATTGCCCGAGGATTTGTGCAAGCAATTCAAGGACCTTAGGCTGGAGGTAGTATCTGAAGGATACTTGGCAACAATGGAAGTTCAACCAACGTTACAGGAAAGAATCAGGAAAGCTCAAGTGGGAGACAAAGAGTTAGATGATGTAAAGGAAAAGATGAAGGAGGGTCGAGCAAGGGAATTCCGCGAGGATGAGCAAGGAACCTTGTGGTATGGAGATCGTTTGTGCGTTCCCAATGATCCGGAGATAAGGAAGTTGATTCTGTAGGAAGCTCATGACTCGCCGTATTCCATACATCCGGGCAATACGAAGATGTATATGGACCTAAAGGACAGATTCTGGTGGAACAACATGAAGGGAGACATCGCAGGGCATATTGCCCTATGTGATGTTTGTAGCCGAGTAAAGGCGGAACACCAGAAGCCAGCAGGACTGCTACAGCTGTTGCCCGTGCCGGATTGGAAGTGGGATAGAGTGGGAATGGATTTCATCACAGGATTGCCCAAGACCAGGTCAGGATATGACTACATTTGGGTAGTGGTCGACCATTTGACCAAGGTAGCCCACTTTATTCCGGTAAAGACGACTTACACAAGTGCGAAGTTGGCCAAGATTTACATGGATAGAATTGTGTGCCTACACGGAGTTCCCAAGAGTATTGTATCTGATAGGGGCACTCAATTTACCTCACACTTCTGGCGCCAGCTGCACGAGTCGCTCGGTACTAGATTGGAGTTTAGCACGGCGTTTCACCCACAGACTGATGGACAGACCGAGAGGGTGAATCAGATTTTGGAAGACATGTTGAGAGCTTGCGCCTTGGCTCATGGTTCTAGTTGGGATGAGAATTTGCCATATGCTGAGTTTTCCTACAACAACAGCTATCAAACCAGCATCAAGACGTCACCGTTTGATGTGCTGTATGGGAAACGGTGCCGAACACCATTGCTATGGGATGGAGTAGGAGAAAGTCAGTTGTTTGGACCCGATTTGATCAAGGACGCTGAGGAGAAGGTCTCCTTGATTAGGGACAGGCTGAAGGTAGCACAGTCAAGGCAGAAGAGCTACGCTGATGCCAAGCGCAAGGAAGTGGTGTATGAGATTGGTGATAGAACATACCTCAGAGTGTCGCCACTTCGTGGAATCAAGAGATTTGGAATTAAGGGTAAGCTGGCACCTCGATTTATTGGACCGTACAGGGTCTTAGCACGCAAAGGAGAAGTTGCTTATCAGTTGGAGTTGCCCGAGGCTCTGTCCGCTGTTCATAATGTGTTCCACGTATCCCAGCTGAAGAAGTGCCATCCGGAGATGGTGGATACACCATTGAGAGACACTGTACCGCTAGAGGAGGTTCAGCTTGACAATGATTTGACCTATGAGGAGAAGCCGGTCAAGATTCTGGAGACAGCAGAGAGAGTTACCCGTACCAAGACGATCAGGTTTTGCAAGGTGCAGTGGAGACACCACACTTAAAAGGAAGCCACTTGGGAGCATGAGGATGACATCCGAGAGGACTACCCACACCTATTTGCTAGCCGCGCCGAATCTCGAGGACGAGATTCATCTTAAGGGGGTTAGTCTTGTCACATCCCAAATTTTAGATTTGGTTCTGCATATCATTCATATCATTGCATCATACTTTTCTATGCAAAACCACCGATTGAAAAGATTCGGCAAAACGCTATTTTCAAAACCCTATTCTATTTTACTACGAGGCTCCTGCGGGAGGCTTTAGTAGGACTTGTGTTGTCCACCCTTGTAGCCTAATGGTTTCACTCAACCCTTGACCCTAGGTTGTTCCCCTCGATTTTACAAAAATTTAGGAACAAGAATCGCCCGATTTGAAGCTCGTACGGAAAAGTTACGGAGGATTTACAAAAGGCAAAAAGGGAAAAGAAACGGACCCAAAAAAAATCTGCCCGGCCCCGTGTCCGCGTAGGACCCCGCGAGGGGGCCCCACATAAGAGGATCCCACCCTGCGCCTCGATCCCCGTGCCCGACCTCGTCTCCCTGCCCGCCGCCGCCGCGCTGCTCCGCGCCGCCTCGCCCGCAGCCACCGCCGCGCAGCCGCCCGCGCCAGCACGTCTCCGCGCGCGCGTCGCTGCACGCCGCGCTGCTCCGCGCGCTCGCCCTGCGCGCCGCCAGCCGCACGCCCCGCCTGCGCGCGCCGCCGCTCGCCGCCTCGCGCTGCGCGCTGCTCGCCGCCCGCGCCGCCGTCGTGTTGACTGCCACCGTTCCGCGCTGACCGTTTTCCCCTCCGCGCAGGAACCGCCGTCGCCGGAGCCGATCGCCGCCACCGTCCCGAGCTCGCCGCCGTTCGTCTCCGGTGAGTCCGCAGCCGCCATCTCTTGGGATCGTTGGATCTCAGATCAGCGGTCCAGATCGGTCGTTGACCGGTCAGCCCCCAGGCGTTGACTAGTCAGACGTCCAGTCAGCGCTCAGTCAGCAGCCGAATTGACCAGTCAACAGACACAGTTGACTGGGTATTTTCTTTAATCGATTTAGTTGGCAGATTTCGGTAGAAACTTGTAAATTGCGTAGAAATTAATCCGTTGGGCCAAAAATTGCAAATAAAATATGTGTAGATTCAGTAAGTCGTGTAGAATCTTGCTGTACCTTTGTTTCACACTTTTGCATCAAGATTTAGTACGGTTTAATCAAATGAGTTAATGACCTTTTTGGAGTAATTAATTCGTACAAAAAGATCTGTAACTCTAAAAATTGCGTGTAATATGTCCGTGGATTCAGCGGAACGAGGGGAATCTCATCGTGATTTAAAAGGATAGGCTTACAGTGAAAACTTCTGCAGAAACTGTCTACTGTCTTTCTGCAGTGTTTTAATTACTCGGGGAGTTTTATAATTCCTTTTTGAGTAATTCCAGTTGGTACTGTTTCTAATTAGCAATGCCTATGCAGTAGAATTTTTCCAAGATTTTACAAACAGTATACTACCGGTAGTGAATTATTTGAGTTCTAGCTCTAGTTTTGAGCATTACTTTTTGCGTAATAGTTTTCCTTGCGCTAAAACTATTTTCCATGCATGCAATCAGTAGTATTATTGAATAGGATTATGTGGTGCAGCTGTAGCACCAATTCACTTGTCGTGCATGCACTCATGCATCATCTTTGTTGCACTTGCTTGTGAATTGTTTGTTTATGATTGCAATTGTATCGTGTAGATTGTGACGAGTGCAACGCTTGCTCGTGTGTGGATTGTTCTTCCGACCGCTACAACCAAGGCAAGTAGATGCTACTTTGTTCATGATATCGTCCTACTATTTTCAATGCATTGTCGTGTATTTTGTAGATGCATGTGTAGGATGATACTATCGCTATGCTATGCCCTATTATGTGGTAGGGCCTTCCTTGTAGATGAACCACCGTTGGTAGATGTGCTTAGCCATGCTATGATGAACGAGGGCTGGGTTACATCACTGAAAGTTGTTTCTAAATGAGTTGTTTTGCAAAAACTAAAACAACTTAATCAATGAATCTCCTGGGTGTGATGGGATTGATAATTTTTGGTGGTTTCATTGCGGAAAGGCACCCAGGTATCAAGAGAGAATGATTGGCTTCTTTATTGTGTAGCTTACGTGTACAACCATGTGCCAATAATGAAATGGGCGGTTGGTTGGACTTAGTAGGTTGTGGCAACTCGAACCCGCGTATCCAGAGATGTAGAATTTTGGTAGGTTGGACCGGTGCGCGTCAGGATTGGGGAGCTACTTCCCGAACAGTCTCTTCTTGGACTTTTCCCTATCATCACCCAAAATGAGAGTGATGGTACGAGCTGGGCTGGCCAAGTCACATGGGTAAAGTGTACTAATCCCTGCAGGGTGTATAAACTAATCGATTAGCCGTGTCCCCGGTTATGGACAACTGAGTTGCTTGATATTGATTCCATGACATGTTTCTCGCTCATTCCAATTTCTTAATTGTTTAATGTTGTTGGGTTAACTTAATTGGGATCTTTTCAAATAAAAATCAAAAACTGTTTATGAAAGTAGGACAAAAGATATTTGCAAATGCAAGCCAGACACAACTCCACTTGCCAAATATGCATGTAGATGTTAGTACTATTGTCTCCATTACTAGCTCTACTTGCCATACATTCCATGTATTGACCCTTCGGGGCTGCTACGTTTCATGTTGCAGGTTATTCCGATTGTGAGTAATCGATATAGGCCACGGTACTCCACTCGGCACTTGTTCACTTGTGGGCAATTTGAAGAATGGAGGATTTGCTTTATTTATGTTGCTACCTGAATAATTTTAGCTAGCCTTGGGCTAAGCTTTTATTGTAATAATGGTACTCTGGATCTTCGTTATTTATGATACACGGATATTTTGCTATGTTATTCATCTCATTCTATTGTGGGCCAATGAACCGATCCAGGGATTGGCATGTCACATAGAAGCCACGGTCTTTTCAGAACGGCGGTGTTACAACAACACCGATGACCCTGTGACATATGAGGAAGCAATGATGAGCCTAGATTCCAATAAATGACAACAAGCCATGAAATCCGAGATTGGATCCATGTACGAAAACCAAGTATGGACTTTGGTGGACTTACCAGATGGCCGGAAGGCTGTCGAGAACAAATGGATTTTCAAGAAGAAAACATATGCTAATGGTAATGTTACTGTCTATAAAGCTCGACTTGTCGCAAAAGGGTTTCGACAAATTCAAGGAGTTGACTACGATGAGACTTTCTCACCGGTAGCGAAGCTAAAGTCTGTGAGGATTTTATTAGAAATCGCTGCATATTATGATTATGAGATATGGCAGATGGATGTCAAAATGGCGTTCCTCAATGGAGACATTGATGAAGAGTTGTATATGGTACAACCCAAAGGTTTTGTCGATCCTAAAGATGCTAACAATGTATGCAAACTTCAACGGTCCATTTATGGATTGAAGCAAGCATCCCGAAGTTGGAATCAATGTTTTGATAAGGTAATCAAAAGCTTTGGTTTTATACAAACTTATGGAGAAGCTTGTATTTACAAGAAATTGAGTGGGAGCTCTATAGCATTCTTAATACTATATGTGGATGACATATTGTTGATTGGGAATGATGTAGACCTTCTTAATAGTGTCAATGATTATTTGATTAATAGTTTTTCAATGAAAGATCTTGGCGAACCAGCTTACATATTAGGCATAAAGATGTATAGAGATAGATCGAGACGCCTAATATCATTGTCACAGAGTACATATTTGGACAAAGTTCTAAAGAGGTTTGGAATGGAAGATAGCAAGAAAGGGTTCTTGCCCATGTTGCCCAATACGACCTTGAGTAAAACTCAAAGTCCTGCAACGGCAGAAGATAGAGAAAGGATGAGTAAGACTCCCTATGCCTCAGCCATAGGATCTCTTTTGTATGCCATGCTATGTACTAGACCCGACATTGCATATGCTATTAGTTTGACTAGCAGATATCAAAGTGATCCAGGAGTGGATCATTGGACAACAGTCAAAAACATCCTAAAGTACTTGAGAAGAACTAAGGATATGGTTCTTTCTTATGGAGGTGATGAACAGCTCGTTGTTAATGGTTACACTATGTAGGGTTTCGTAGCATGGAAAACAAAAATTTTCTACCGCATACAAACAAACAAGCCAAGATCTATCTACTAGATTGTAGCAACAAGTCGATGGAATAACTCACCCTCAAAGATTCCAAAGTGTTTAACGAGAGCAGATTCTCGTGGGTGATGTAGTCGTACTCTTTCCGATCTCAAGATCGCGTAGACGATCCTTCCGGCGCTGCGTTCCGGCAGCGCTCCCGCAGTCGGTCACACGTTCGGTACTCGACGAAGACCTTCCTCTCCCTTGTTCCAGCAGGCAGCGGAGGTTGTAGCACTCTCCTCGTGATTCCGGCAGCACAACGGCGTGGTACCGGAAGTAGAGGGGAGATCTCGCAGGGCTTCGCCTTAAGCCGAAGCGAGTATGGTGGAGTATGAGAGGGCTCCTCGGTGATCTAGGTTTTAGACACACCAAGGAGGAGGTTCTAGAGCCGACGACTAGGGTTTGGGGCACCCCAAGTCGGCGGCTAGGGCAACCCTGGGAGGTGGCGGCAGCAGCAGGAGGTGGTGGCGCCAATCTAGGGTTTTGGAGGAGAGGTACTTGTGTGCTAGGAGGGGCAGCCCTGCCCCTCCCTTTATAGGTGGGAGGCGAGGCCAAGGGGAGGGGAGTCCCTCCCCAACTCGGCTTGGAGGTGGGCCGGCGGTTGGAGGAGGGAATCCCTCCCCAACTCGGTTTCCCACTCCTCCTCCTCTTTCCAAAACTTGTCGTTTGACTTTCAAACTAGCCGTTTGACTTTTTCAATTTAGGATTTAAATAAACCCTTTATTTTGGACAGAAAAGACACCTAGTACATGATGCAATCATTCCAACTTACAATGACACATTCATGTACCCTTCCCCCCCGGAGTGCCGGACATTCCGGAACCTTCTAGAATGTTCCCGATGAAAACACCGGAACCATTCCCCAACTCCGAAACGGGACTTTCCTTATATGAATCTTATTCTCCGGACCATTCCGGATCTCCTCGTGATATCCCGAATCCCATTCGAGACTCCGAACAACATTCGGAATCTTTCTCATCATTCCATAACTACTCAAACAACGTCGAATCCTTAAGTGTGTCTCCCTACGGTTCGTGAATTATGCGGACATGATCGAGACACTTCTCCGAACAATAACCAATAGAGGAATCTGGAAATTCATATGGCTCCCACATATTTCTACGATTACTTTGCGATCGAATGAATCACTTACATACGATATCAATTTCCCTTTGTCTCACGATAGTTTACTTATCCGAGGTTATGATCGTCGGTATCTCTGCATACCTAGTTCAACCTCGTTACTGATAAGTACTCTTTTCTCGTTCCCGTGATATGTGATCCCTTGTGAGCCAGTCACATGCTTGCAAGCTAATTGGATGACATTTCACCGAGAGGGCCCAGAGTATATCTATCCGTCATATGGATGGACAAATCCCACTCTTGATCCATGTGTTTCAACCAATACTTTCCGAACACTCAATGCCACCTTTATAGCCACCCAGTTATGGTGTGGTGTTTGATGTCATCAAAGCATCCATCCGGTAAAGGTGATATGCATGATCTCATGGTCGAAGGAATTGGATAACTATGTATTAGAAAGCATATAGCAATTGAACTATTAAAATGACTTGATCTTTATGCTACGCTTATCTATAGGAGTATGTCCACCATATCATTCTCCTAACGATATGATCTTGTTGTTAATAACATCTCAATGTTCATGATAGGGAAACCACAATCATCTATTAACCAACAAGCTAGTATTATATAGAGGCTTTACTAGGGACTTCAAATTAAGTTTACAAATCACACAAGTATTAATGTTTCCTTGTTAATACTATTATAGCATGAGTGTAAACATTTATCATAAACACAAAGATATAATAATAACTACATTTATTATTGCCTCTAGGGCATATCTCCAACAGTCTCCCACTTGCACTAGAGTCATCTAATCTAGATTACATGGTAATATACCAAACACCCATGGCAGTTTGGTGCTGGTCATGTTTTGCCCTCGGGAGAGGTTTAGTCAACGGATCCGCCACATTCTGATCTGTGTGTACTTTGCAAATCTTTATATCCCCATCTTGGATATGTTCTCGGATAGCGTGAAAACGTAGCTTGATGTGCTTCAGCTTCTTGTGTGACCTTGGTTCTTGCGCATTGGCTATGGCGCCCATGTTATCACAGTAGATAGACATTGGGTCCAGCGCACTAGGAACCACACCCAACTCTGTAATGAACTCTTTCATCCATATGGCTTCTTGTGAAGCCTCCGAAGCAGCCATGTATTCCGATTCAGTTGAAGATCTCGCCACAACGCTTTGCTTTGCACTCTTCCAGCTAACTGCTGCACCATTCAAAATAAATACATATCCAGATTGTGATTTAGAATCATCCGGATCGGTGTTCCAACTAGCATCGGTGTAACCATTAACAACGAGCTGTTCATCACCTCCATAAGAAAGAACCATATCCTTAGTTCTTCTCAAGTACTTAAGGATGTTTTTGACCGCTGTCCAATGATCCACTCCTGGATCACTTTGATATCTGCTAGTCAAACTAACAGCATATGCAATGTCGGGTCTAGTACATAGCATGGCATACATTAGAGATCCTATGGCTAAGGCATAGGGAGTCTTACTCATCCTTTCTCTATCTTCTGCCGATGTCGGACTCTGAGTTTTACTCAAGGCCGTATTGGGCAACATGGGCAAGAACCCTTTCTTGCTATCTTCCATTCCAAACCTCTTTAGAACTTTTTTCAAATATGTACTCTGTGACAATGATATTTGGCGCTTTGATCTATCTCTATAAATCTTTATGCGTAATATGTAAGCTGCTTCGCCAAGATCCTTCATTGAAAAACTATTATTCAAATATTCCTTGACACTATTAAGAAGGTCTACATCATTCCCAATCAACAATATGTCATCCACATATAGTATTAAGAATGCTACAGAGCTCCCAGTCACTTTCTTGTAAATACAAGCTTCTCCATAAGTTTGTATAAAACCAAAACTTTTGATTACTTTATCAAAACGTTGATTCCAACTTCGGGATGCTTGTTTCAATCCATAGATGGACTGTTGAAGTTTGCATACCTTGTTAGCATCTTTAGGATCGACAAAACCTTTGGGTTGCATCATATACAACTCTTCATCAATGTCTCCATTGAGGAATGCTGTTTTGACATCCATCTGCCATATCTCATAATCGTAATATGTAGCGATTGCTAACATAATCCTCACAGACTTTAGCTTCGCTATTGGTGAGAAAGTCTCATCGTAGTCAACTCCTTGAATTTGTCGAAACCCTTTTGCGACAAGTCGAGCTTTATAGACAGTAACATTACCATCAGCATCTGTTTTCTTCTTGAAAATCCATTTGTTCTCGACAGCCTTCTGGCCATCCGGTAAGTCCACCAAAGTCCATACTTGGTTTTCGTACATGGATCCAATCTCGGATTTCATGGCTTCCTGCCATTTATTGGAATCTGGGCTCATCATTACTTCCTCATATGTCTCAGGGTCATCGGTGTTGTCCACCAACATGACACTCATAACGGGATCATACCAATCTGGAGTGGTACGAGTTCTCGTTGACCTGCGAGGCTCTGTAGCAACTTCGACCGAAGTTTCATGATCATCATCATTAGCTTCCTCTCTAATTGGTGCAGGCACCACAGGAACTTCTTCCGGCGCTGTGCTACTCGCAATTTCGAGAGAAGGTTCGACAACCTCGTCGAGTTCTACTTTCCTTCAGTCACTTCTTTCGAGAGAAATTCCTTCTCTAGAAAGGATCCATTCTTGGCAACGAAGATTTTGCCTTCGGATCTATGATAGAAGGTATACCCAATAGTTTCCTTCGGGTATCCTATGAAGACGCATTTTTCCGCTTTGGGTTCAAGCTTGTCCGGCTGTAACTTCTTTACATAGGCTTCGCATCCCCAAACTTTAAGGAACGACAATTTAGGTTTCTTCCCAAACCATAATTCATACGGTGTCGTTTCAACGGATTTAGACGGTGCCCTATTTAAAGTGAATGCGGCTGTTTCTAATGCATAACCCCAAAATGATAGCGGTAAATCTGTAAGTGACATCATAGAACGAACCATATCTAAGAGAGTTCGATTACGACGTTCAGACACACCATTACGCTGTGGTGTTTCCGGCGGTGTCAATTGTGAAAGTATTCCGCATTTCTTCAAATGCTCGCCAAACTCGTAACTTAGATATTCACCTCCACGATCAGAACGTAGAAATTTAATCTTCTTGTTACGTTGATTCTCTACCTCACTTTGAAATTCCTTAAACTTCTCGAAAGTTTCGGATTTATGTTTCATGAAATAGATATACCCATATCTACTCAAGTCATCCGTGAAGGTAAGAACATAACGATAACCACCGCGCGATGCTACACTCATTGGACCACACACATCGGTATGTATGATTTCCAATAAGTCCGTAGCTCGCTCCATCATACCAGAAAATGGAGTCTTAGTCATTTTTCCCATCAGACATGCTTCGCATCTTTCAAGTGATTCAAAATCAAGTGATTCAAGAAGTCCATCGGAATGGAGTTTCTTCATACGCTTCACTCCAATGTGACCAAGACGACAGTGCCACATATAGGTCGAGTTATCGCTTGATTTCAAACGTTTAGCCTCAATGTTATTAATATGTGTATTTCCACTATCGAGATTCAACAAGAATAGACCATCTATCAAAGGTGCATGTGCATAAAACATATTACTCATATAAATCGAACAACCATTATTCTCGGATTTAAACAAGTAACCGTCTAGCAATAAACAAGATCCCGATATAATGTTCATGCTCAACGCAGGCACCAAATAACAATTATTTTATGTATAAAACTAATCCCGATGGTAGATGAAGGGGTAGCGTGCCGACCACGATCACATCAACCTTTGATCCGTTTCCCACGCGCATCGTCACCTCATTCTTCACTAGTTTCCGTTTATTCCGCAGCTCCTGTTTCGAGTTACAAATATGAGCAACCGAACCAGTATCAAATACCCAGGCACTACTACGAATACTAGTGAGATACACATCAATAACATGTATATCAGATATACCTTTCTTCTTGATGTTGCCGTTCTTCAAATCCGCCAAGTACTTTGGGCAATTCCGCTTCCAGTGACCTTCTCCTTTGCAGTAAAAGCACTCAGTATCAGGCTTGGGTCCAGCCTTGGTCTTCTTCGTCGGTGTGGCAACTTTCTTGCCACCCTTCTTGAAGTTTCCCTTCTGCTTAGACTTGCCTTTCTTGAATTTGGTGGTCTTATTGACCAACAACACTTGGTGCTCTTTCTTGATCTCCACTTCTACAGACTTTAACATAGCAAACAGTTCTGGCAACTGCTTGTTCATGTTCTGCATGTTGTAGTTCATCACAAAGTTCTTGTAACTTGGTGGTAGTGATTGGAGGACACGGTAAATCCCCAAAGCATTAGGAATCACTATACCCAAACTTTGAAGTTTGTTTGCGTGCCTAGACATCTTAAGCACATGCTCACTGACGGAGCTGCCCTCTTCCATCTTGCAGTTAAAGAACTTTTCAGAAGCCTCATAACTCTCAATCGCCGCGTGAGTCTCAAAGATCAATTTGAGATCACGGACAATATCATGTGGGTCTGAATTCTCAAACCTTTTCTGAAGCTCCGATTCTAAACCATACAAGATAGCACACTGAACTATGGAGTACTGATTCTTCCGAGCAAGGTAAACATTCTTTACTTCATCGGTAGCATCAGCTGCAGGTGGGTCACCCAGCGGTGCATCCAGCACATAGGTCAAATTACCAGCTGTGAGGACAATCCTCAAATTGCGGAACCAATCCGCGAAGTTGCTTCCATTGTTTTTCAACTTTTCTTTCTCTAGGAACGCATTAAAATTGATGGTAGGGGCTGCCATTGATCTACAACATATTTGCAATAGTTTAGACTAAGTTTATGACAAATTGAGTTCAAATTAATAATAAAGTTTAATCTAGGTGAACTCCCACTCAAAACAACATCCCTCACATTGTTTTAGTGATCACACGAACCAAATCCACCATATCAAAGCCGATCATCACGAGAGTTGATATAGTTTCAATGGCGAACAATCGACATGTTCATCATATCTACTATATGATTCATGCTTTACCTTTCGGTGATCTGTGTTCCTGAGACCATGTCTGTACATGCTAGGCTCGTCAAGATCAAACCTTAGCTTCCGCATAAGCAAATCTGGCTTGCTTATGTTGTATACACTTGCGGAATCTAACACACCCGATCATCACGTGGTGCTTTGAAACAACAAGCTTTAGCAACGGTGCATACTAAGGGTGAACACTTTAGAACTTGAAATTTATGTGCATGAGGGATCATCTTATAATGCTACCGTCGTCTACTAAGCAATACAAGATGCATAAAGGATTAACATCACATGCAATTCATAATATGTGATATGATATGGCCTTTCTTCTTTGTGCTTCCGATCTCCATCTTCAAGCACGAACATGATCTCCATCATCACCGGCATAGCATCAAGGTTAATGACGCTTCTTCATGGTTGTCATCCACCAGCTTCAACTATTACAACTACTTTGAATAGACATGCGGGTCTTAACAGAAATTAAAGACAACCATATGGCTCCTGCCGGTTGCCAACTTACAATAAGGAACATTGCATACATCAAATATAATCACAATCATGGCCATATCACATCACTGCACACCCCTGCAAAACAAAGTTAGACGCCTCTACTTTCTTTGCATATTTTACGTGGTTTGGGGCTTTCAATAAGTGACGCTCTAACTTACGAACAAGAACCACAACATTGATACTAGTATTGTTGATCACCCGTTGTAAATTGGATCTCCACTATGCTGGGAGAAACAGGCACCCGCAAAGCCACTTATGCAATACAAGTTGCATGTCAAGCGTGGAGCAAGTCTCATGAACGATGTCATGTAAGGTTAGCCCGGGCCGCTTCATCCCAACATCCCGCAAGATGCAAAGTACACAAGAAGCAATCGACAATAATAGCATTAATGCCCACAATGACCATTGTGTTCTACTCGTGCAACAGATCTACATATAGACACGGCTCTGATACCACTGTAGGGTTTCGTAGCATGGAAAACAAAAATTTTCTACCGCATACAAACAAACAAGCCAAGATCTATCTACTAGATTGTAGCAACGAGTCGATGGAATAACTCACCCTCGAAGATTCCAAAGTGTTTAACGAGAGTAGATTCTCGTGGGTGATGTAGTCGTACTCTTTCCGATCTCAAGATCGCGTAGACGATCCTTCCGGCGCTGCGTTCCGGCAGCGCTCCCGCAGTCGGTCACACGTTCGGTACTCGACGAAGACCTTCCCCTCCCTTGTTCCAGTAGCCAGCGGAGGTTGTAGCACTCTCCTCGCGATTCCGACAGCACAACGGCGTGGTACCGGAAGTAGAGGGGAGATCTCGCAGGGCTTCGCCTTAAGCCGGAGCGAGTATGGTGGAGTATGAGAGGGCTCCTCGGCGATCTAGGTTTTGGACACACCAAGGAGGAGGTTCTAGAGCCGGCGGCTAGGGTTTGGGGCACCCCAAGTCGGTGGCTAGGGCAACCCTGGGAGGTGGCGGCAGCAGCAGGAGGTGGTGGCGCCAATCTAGGGTTTTGGAGGAGAGGTACTTGTGTGCTAGGAGGGGCAGCCCTGCCCCTCCCTTTATAGGTGGGAGGCGCGGCCAAGGGGAGGGGAGTCCCTCCCCAACTCGGCTTGGAGGTGGGCCGGCGGTTGGAGGAGGGAATCCCTCCCCAACTCGGTTTCCCACTCCTCCTCCTCTTTCCAAAACTTGCCGTTTGACTTTCAAACTAGCCGTTTGACTTTTTCAATTTAGGATTTAAATAAACCCTTTATTTTGGACAGAAAAGACACCTAGTACATGATGCAATCATTCCAACTTACAATGACACATTCATGTACCCTTCCCCCCCCCCCCCCGGAGTGCCGGACATTCCGGAACCTTCTAGAATGTTCCCGATGAAAACACCGGAACCATTCCCCAACTCCGAAACGGGACTTTCCTTATATGAATCTTATTCTCCGGACCATTCCGGATCTCCTCGTGATATCCCGAATCCCATTCGAGACTCCGAACAACATTCGGACTCTTTCTCATCATTCCATAACTACTCAAACAACGTCGAATCCTTAAGTGTGTCTCCCTACGGTTCGTGAATTATGCGGACATGATCGAGACACTTCTCCGAACAATAACCAATAGAGGAATCTGGAAATTCATATGGCTCCCACATATTTCTATGATTACTTTGCGATCGAATGAACCACTTACATACGATATCAATTTCCCTTTGTCTCACGATAGTTTACTTATCCGAGGTTATGATCGTCGGTATCTCTGCATACCTAGTTCAACCTCGTTACTGATAAGTACTCTTTTCTCGTTCCCGTGATATGTGATCCCTTGTGAGCCAGTCACATGCTTGCAAGCTAATTGGATGACATTTCACCGAGAGGGCCCAGAGTATATCTATCCGTCATATGGATGGACAAATCCCACTCTTGATCCATGTGTTTCAACCAATACTTTCCGAACACTCAATGCCACCTTTATAGCCACCCAGTTATGGTGTGGTGTTTGATGTCATCAAAGCATCCATCCGGTAAAGGTGATATGCATGATCTCATGGTCGAAGGAATTGGATAACTATGTATTAGAAAGCATATAGCAATTGAACTATTAAAATGACTTGATCTTTATGCTACGCTTATCTATAGGAGTATGTCCACCATATCATTCTCCTAACGATATGATCTTGTTGTTAATAACATCTCAATGTTCATGATAGGGAAACCACAATCATCTATTAACCAACAAGCTAGTATTATATAGAGGCTTTACTAGGGACTTCAAATTAAGTTTACAAATCACACAAGTATTAATGTTTCCTTGTTAATACTATTATAGCATGAGTGTAAACATTTATCATAAACACAAAGATATAATAATAACTACATTTATTATTGCCTCTAGGGCATATCTCCAACACACTAGTGCTAGTTGGAACACCGATCCGGATGATTCTAAATCTCAATCTGGATACGTATTTACTTTTAATGGTGCAACAGTTAGCTAGAGGAGTGCAAAGCAAAGCGTTGTGGCGAGATCTTCAACTGAATCGGAATACATAGTTGCTTCGGAGGCTTCACAAGAGGCGATATGGATGAAGGAGTTCATTAGAGAGCTCGGTGTGGTTCCAAGTGCACTGGACCCAATGTCTATCTATTGTGATAACATGGGTGCCATAGCCAATGCGCAATAACCAAGGTCACACAAGAAGCTGAAGCACATCAAGCTACGTTTTCACGCTATTTGAGAGCATGTCCAAGATGGTGACATAAAGATTTGCAAAGTACACACAGATCTGAATGTGGCAGATCTGTTGACTAAACCTCTCCCGAGGGCAAAACATGACCAGCACCAAACCGCCGTGGGTGTTCGGTATATTACCATGTAATCTAGATTAGTTGACTCTAGTGCAAGTGGGAGACTGTTGGAGATGTGCCCAAGAGGCAATAATAAAAGTGGTTATTATTATATCTTTGTGTTTATGATAAATGTTTACATTCATGCTATAATAGTATTAACCGGAAACATTAATACTTGTGTGGTTTGTAAACTAAATTAGAGCCCTAGTAAAGCCTCTTTGTAATACTAGCTTGTTGGTTAATAGATGATCGTGGTTTCCTGATCATGAACATTGAGATGTTGTTAACAACAAGATCATATCATTAGGAGAATGGTATGATGGACATACTACTATAGATAAGCGTAGCATTAAGATCAAGTCATTTCAATAGTTAATTTGCTATAAGCTTTCTCATACATAGTAACCTAATTCCTTCGACCATGAGATCATGCTAATCACCATCACCGAAAGGATGCTTTGATGACATCAAACACCACACCGTAACTGAGTGGCTATAAAGGTGGCATTGAGTGTTCGGAAAGTATGTGTTGAGGCACATGGATCAAGAGAGGGATTTGTCCATCCATATGACAGATAGATATACTCTAGGCCCTCTCGATGGAATGTCATACAATTAGCTTGAAAGCATGTGACTGGCTCACAAGGGACCACATATCACGGGAACAACAAAAAGAGTACTTATCGATAACGATGTTGAACTAGGTATGCAGAGATACCGACGATCAAACCTCAGATAAGTAAACTATCGCGAGACAAAAGGAAATTGGTATCGTATGTAAGTGGTTCATTCGATATCAAAGTAATCGTAGAAATATGTGGGAGCCATATGAATTTCTAGATTCCTCTATTGGTTATTGATCAGAGAAGTGTCTCGACCATGTCCGCATAATTCACGAACCGTAGGGAGACACACTTAGGGATTCGATGTTGTTTAGTAGATATGGAATGTAAGTAGGGATACCGAATGTTGTTCGGAGTCCCGGATGGGATCCGGGATATCACGAGGAGATCCGGAATGGTCCGGAGAATAAGATTCATATAAGGAAAGTCTGATTCCGGAGTTCGGGAATGATTTCGATGTTTTCATTGGAGCGGTTCTAGAAGGGTCTAGAAGGTTCACCAGACCGGAAGGGGAATGGTTCATGAATGTGTCATGGGTAAGTGGAATGATTGGATCATGTCCTAAGTCACTTTGGTTGGGCATTTGCGAGAGAGAAATAAAGCTCTAAATTGAAAGTCAAAAGGGAGGTTTGAAAAGTCAAACTGGAACAATGGTTTCCTAGTGGAAGAAGGAAAGAGTCCTTCCTTCTATCCAACTTGCGTTTGGGTATGGATTCAAACTCCCCTCTCCTAAGCCTCCCTCCCTCTCATAAATATAGGGGGAGGGCTGCCCCAAAGAACACATAACCAGCCCTCCCCATCCGTGCCGCGCCACCGCCGCCTAGCGCCGCCGATCCATCGCCGTCGCCCTAGCCGCCGCCGACACCACCTCCTCCTCTCCGGCCTTCTAAACCTAGATCACCGAAAACCCTAGATCCACCATAACTCACAATGACTTAGGCGAAGCCCTGCGGGATCTTCCCTCTACTTCCGACACCACACCGTCGTGCTACCGGAATCGTGAGGGGAGAACTACAACCTCCGCTGCCTGCTGGAACAAGGGAGAGGAAGGTCTTCATCGAGTACCGAACGTGTGACCGACTGCGGAAGCGCTGCAAGAACGCAACGCCGAAAGGATCGTCTACGCGATCTTGAGATCGGCAAGTGTACGACTACATCACCCATGAGAATTTGCTCTCGTTAACCGCTTTGGAATCTTTGAGGGTGAGTACTCTAATCGACTTGTTGTTACAATCTAGTAGATAGATCTTGGCTTGTTTGTGTGCATGCGGTAGAATTTTTTTTGTTTTCCATGATACGAACCCCTACACAGAGGGGAGATCATCTCGGAGTCCTTCTCTCTGGTATGATGCGTGAGTAGTACCACCTTGGACTATGGGTCCATGTAGTAGCTAGATGGTTGTATCTCCTCCTTTGTGCTTTCATGTATAGATCTTGTGAGCTCCGTTCATGATCAAGATCTAATCTATTTGTAATCATGCATGTTGTGTTTGTGGGGATCCGATGGTTATTGATATTATTATGTTGGTTTGATTAATGGTTTTGTCTTTATGATTCTATCATGTCTGTGTTGTTTGTGATCTTGCATGCTCTCCGTTGTTAGTAGCTATCTTGGCCAAGTAGTTGCTAGTGACTCCAAGATGGGGTATTTATGCTCGATAGTGGGTTCATGCCTCTAGTTTCCAAGGGAAGTGACATAAATCTCTTCGGTTGTAGATGTGTTGTTGCTACTAGGGAGAAAACAACGATGATGAAGGGGTTAACCTCTTGGGTGGCCCGATCTTCACGGATCTCGTGGTCAAATCGATGGGAAAGCGAGGGAGAAGGGAGAAGGTAGCGGAAGCGAACACACACCTCGCGAAGAACACGATGAACACACGCAAAACTCACACGATACAAGGCCGATTGCTCCCGAACGGCGGCCACCGGTCCGATAGAATCCTCGCAAGGAAAGATCGGTCAACGTGCTCCCTCAAATCCACATCGGAGAGGGAAGAACACCTTGGGGAGGGTCTTGACAACTTGGAGACGAGACATCGAACTCCAAGGCCTTGTTCAACGATGGATGCGTGATGCAAAGTCCAATCGAGGTTGGTGACGATAGTCGGTCCCCTTGATAAAGGGGATGAGGCAAACTAGAGATTCCACAATGGGGGTTGTCTTTAGTCTATCATCTATGCCTAAGGGATACATGAGGGGTGGGGGCTCTATTTATAGGCCAGCCACTAAACAAGGGTAGTTTGGGGATAAACTAGGCGAATAGGTAAGTAAAGGGGAATACATGGGCTGTGGCCCAACTGGTGCGTGCAGGCAGACATGACCGGTAGTACCGGACTTAGGACCGGTAGTACCGGTCATCACCGGTAGTACCGCTCCGGGACCGGTAGTACCGCTTGCGGTCTTGGAGCATCCGTTGGAGCCGTCAGTAGCGAGCGGTAGAAGGGGGCGGTAGTACCGCTGACCGGTAGTACCGGTTCCGACAACCAGTAGTACCGCTTGGACCTGGCAGTTGCCGACCTGTCTTCTTCCGTCTCCTCTTCCAAGCCTCCGTCTTGTCGGGCTTGATGTTCCGGGCTTCCTCCCTTTCCTCCGTACTGGTCGGTGTGAACCTATCATGCATATGTGATGGAGTATGAAGTAGCATACCATTCCATAGGGTAGGAAGTGGGCTCGCATAGAGGAACGGATTCACCTTTGGAGTCCATGACGACTTGGCGTAAGTTGGAGACCTTGATGTAGTAATGACCGTAGGTCGGGCTACATCATCTCCCCTCCCTTCAAAAAGAGTCGTCCTCGACTCTCCATGTTCATCACGAAGTAGAAGAGGTCGAAGGACATCCTTGATCCTGGGGTTCACCATATAGTCGTCCTCGGGAAGATTGACTTGACAACACTTCAATGTTTCTTCACCTTCCATGAAGCCTACAAAGCTCACGACAAAAGCGAAGCAACACTCAAAGCGTAGCCAATTCATGAACATTATAGCATGAGTCCTCAAGTAGAACGAAGTCACCTTAGCTTGTAGAGATAGCTCGATGAAGGGTAGCGATAGGTAACTCTCTTCGGTTCTTCTTGTCAACACGTGGTTGGTAGAGGTTGGCGTGTATGCACTTGTACCTTCACACAACAAAGACCAAGCAAAATATTTTCGTGCGTGATAGTGGAGCATGTCAAATGTGGCATGTCCATTCTTCTTCACAACACTATTAGCATAATGCATGTATAGCAAATGGGATGCATATGCAAGGTCAAAGTGCATGGAAATCGTTTGAACATCATCCAAATGTGGGAACTCAAAAACTCCACAAAATGTTTTAGTGTGGCACTCAAGGCAATTGACTAGAATTTTGATCAATGTCCTTGATGAGAGTATAGGAGAATTCGGCAAAAACACGCAAGGAAGAATGTCCAAAGCAACATCATTATGTGTGCAAACCAACCATTGGAAAGAGAAATTGCTCGACATGTTGGGTGTCACACACAAATCATCGAAAGCGAATATCATGGGAATATGAGTATCCCAAGCGGAAGCAAAAATAACACGTTTGCAAACAAACCAAATGAAAGAGCAAGTGGTCCTTATGTTTGTTGCAACAACAAGACGAGATTCTTGGAAGCTCTCATGACAATACATGCTCTTAATGGCATTATGGTTGCACACAAAACATCGGAAATAGAAATTGTTCAACAGTTTTGTTGCAACACACAAAGAATCAAAATACAATAGCAAAGAAACATGATTGTCATAAGGGGAGATAATACCATTAACATGCTTGCAAGCAAACCATAATAAATAGCAATTTGTCAACATGAAAGATGCAAAGCATGCAAAAGGTATCAGAGCTGGGTTCGATCTTGAACTCACTTGTTGGATGCTCTCAAGAGCTCTTTTTGTCAACTCGTGCTCAACCGAGGTTGACATGATAGTGCGGGTACCTACACACATCATACACAAAAGGAAGAATGTGTGTGCATGGTAGAGATACACATCATCCATCATGACGTATCTCTTCTTGTGCACATCACCATTAATGTCAATCAAGTATGAAATAGGTGCATGGTGAGTATGCAAGTGGGGAACATGCTTATCATGGCAATCATCAAAATCTCCAAAAATTGAGAAAGCTATGGGGGCCATCTCATTATAACGCATAAGATCAATATTGTTGCAAGCAAAACAAGTGAAATAGCAAGCATTCATCTTATCGCAAGCAACGGGAGAAATTGAATGACTAGCATGACAAGGCAAGTCCAAAGCAATTGGAGGATACACACAAGATGCATAGCATGGCATGTTTATGGCAATGATATCGCAATCAAACAAGTCCACATGATCAATATTATGCAAAGGCAAATCATCACATGTGAAAGTGGATGAAGCATATGTAATGCCACAAGTATCATCCATAGCATGCATATCCTCACAATTCATCATGTCCACTAGTGGTATCATGGCATCATCAACACCCTTATTGTTACCTTGTTCATACCTCTCATATGAAGTGGGTGTTGTGGAAGTAGTGGTCTCCTTGTGGACGACTTTGTTTTCTTGATGTAGCCATGGCATAACATCATCTTCATGCACCATGTACATCTTCTCCAATTGAGGCATCATTGCTTCATGGTTTGGCGCGTCTTCCTCCATGGAACCTAGCACAACACAAGAGAACACACTAGAGGTAGAGGGTAAGTTGTTAGAATTCGAAGTGGTCTCACTTGACCTATCAACTACCACTCTCAACTCACTAGGAGTATTGCTCATGCCCTCCAAGTGGAAGCACTCAATCTCACATAAGGTGGATTCACTCATCTCACTCTTGTTCTCACTCAAGTGGGCTAAGTGGCTCTCATACTCACATTGGATTGGTACCACATCATCACTCAAGCATATGGGGATAGGCTCGGTTTCCTCAACTCCATGCGCCTCCTTTGGTGAAGGGAAAATCCCATGCTCACCATTCTTGACCTTGTCTCCTTCAAGGTTGGATGCCATAAGATGGGCATCATTGCTCGCCTCCATGGTCGAAGGGAAAATCCCATGCTCGACCGTCTTGTGGCCATCTTGTAGTAGTGGTGGAGGTAGGCTCATGCTATCTAACTTGGCGAAGTAGAGGTCTACATTTTCCTCGTTGGCGAGGTCGTGGAAGTCAAGCGTAGGCATCGAAGCTTGATGGCGTCGACGAAGGCTTGCTCTTGGTGCCATTTTGGTGGTGGCACTAGTAGTTGAAGGTGCCTTGTGACGGTGTCGACGGAGGTCATTGGCGTGCCTTGCCGATGGTTGATGTTGGTGAAGCACTTGGTCATCCACATGACGCTCGCGACGGTGATCATTTGCCTTGGCACTCTTCTTGTGCTTGTGGTGCCTTCTTGAGCTTGATTGAGCATTATGGTTGGTGCTCATCTTGAATTCTTCGTCTTGGTGGCGAAGATGCCTTAGACGATTTCTTGTATCCTCCTTATGGTGGCGATGCTCATGAGAGGATGTTTGTCGATGAAGATTCTTGTTTCTTGGCGCCTCTTGATGTATATGATGTTTGGACGCCATTCTTCTTTGGGTAGGAGGTGGATCTTGGCGCCTTGGAGGTGATGTAGCTTGGCGCCTTGGATATGGTGGAGCTTGACGCCATCTAGGTGGTGGCACTTGATGCCGTGTCGATGGTGGCGCTTGTCGCCTTGGAGGTGGATCATCGAAGTAGGTGGTGCCCTTTGGTGTGGCACGCTTGGCCTTGAAGGTCATGGATTCTTGATGATGCGCCTCCTCTTGCTTGGCGTAGTAGGCTTCCATCTCCACGCGGTGGAGGAATTCTTCATGGCTCGTGGAGGAGCCATCAAACTCGATGAAGTTCTCCGTGTCCTCCATGCTTGGCGAGGCGTCATCGATGTCGCACTCGAAGTCATCCATGCTTGGGGAGTAATTGTTGGTGTAGTACTCCATATCACCCAAGCATGTGGAGCCATTGTCGGTGTAGTGCTCCATAGGCTCCATGCATGAGGAGCCATTGTCGACGTAGAGCTCCATGTCTTCCATGCATGTGGAGTCGTCGTAGGTGTAGTGCTCCGGGTCCTCAAAGCATGCAGAGCCATTGTCGGTGTTGTGCTCCATCATGTCCTCTATACTTGTGGAGTCGTAGTCATGGTGGCTCATCATGGATTCTTCATAGATATCATCCTCGATTCCGGAGTCCCTAGACATGATGCACAAGACCAAGCGGTGTATATGGAAGTGGTAGTAGGAGGTAGGGATACAACGTCAAACCTTACTTTACCTTGGAAGATCGTATCGTGCAAGTGGCCACACTTGAGAGCAATAAACCAAGCAAAGTGAAGTTCACGCGGAACGCCAAAACCAACTACTAACCAAAAAACAAACACACACAAGGCCTATGGTGAATAGGTATGGAAAGTGGCATGTCAAGAACCAATCCGAAATCAAGATGTTGTAATGGCAAGTAAAGAACCACAATGATCACAAAGCAAACAAGTCAATCCACAAGATAGGAAATATGTACAAGGAAACACACACGGTGGGATAAATGGGACTTGTGCGACGGATAAAGTGAGCTAAGAACCAAATGATTACCTAGCGAAGACTATAAGCTCGTGTCACACAAGTACAAGGAGAGACGCTAGTTCGATTGCACAAAATTAGTGGGCTACAAGATATGCACAATAAGTACCACCTATATGATGTTCATCGAGCTTGCGCTTCCTATTCTATGAGGCACATGTATATCTCTTTCTTTTCTTTCCTATATTTTTTTCTATTTTTTCTTTTTTTTCTTTTCTTCTATTTTCTTTTCACTTGTCTCTTCCTTGTGCCAACAACTATACAAGATAACTATATGAGATAGCGCTCACAATGTTTGCTCGGAATCTACAAGGTATCAAATGTGCATAGCCCAAGCAATCATAATAGGAACTAGTCTTAATAGGTGTTTGTTGCTCGCAAAGATAGTGGGGTTCACAAAGGAATGCAAGTGGGGGAAAAGTCGCGGAATGTTTATACCTTTCGTCGACGATCTTCACCCTTTATTGTTGGATTCCGCCTTGCTCACGGAATTTGGATGGAGTAGATAGCATGAACAACGTGGATGATGATGTAGAGCTCCTTCTCCTCTTCGAAACGAGCTAAAGAACACCAAAATCCGAGTTCGAATGCAAAAGTTATGCTCAAAACGGTGAGAGGCTGAAATCTGGGAACCTGCTGTTTTCTTTCTGTACTGGGCGGTAGTACCGGATTTTGGGCTCGGTAGTACCGGAAAAGGGCGGTAGTACCGGATTTTAAGCCCGGTAGTACCGCTGGGTCCAGAAACTCACAGTTTTGACGCGTTTTCGCGATTTTGGGGTGATTTGGGCGGAAAATCTTCAAGAAAAACACCAAATCGAAGGGGGAAATCAAGGAATTAGGCCATGGGAACGCAAAGGAAGGTAGATCAACAAGTTTAGCAAGTAATCCACGGATCAAAACCTACCAAAAGGCACTCAAATCACATCGATCCAAAACACGAATTGGGGCTATTTTTGGTGGAATTTTCGAATTTATGGGGAAAAGACCAAATCGATGAGAAATCCGTGGCAACCAAAAGCTGCTGATACCAGATGATGGAGGGGTTAACCTCTTGGGTGGCCCGATCTTTACGGATCTCGTGGTCAAATCGATGGGAAAGCGAGGGAGAAGGGAGAAGGTAGCGGAAGCGAACACACACCTCACGAAGAACACGATGAACACACGCAAAACTCACACGATACAAGGCCGATTGCTCCCGAACGGCGGCCACCGGTCCGATAGAATCCTCGTAAGGAAAGATCGGTCAACGTGCTCCCTCAAATCCACATCGGAGAGGGAAGAACACCTTGGGGAGGGTCTTGACAACTTGGAGACGAGACATCAAACTCCAAGGCCTTGTTCCACGATGGATGCGTGATGCAAAGTCCAATCGAGGTTGGTGACGATAGTCGGTCCCCTTGATAAAGGGGATGAGGCAAAACTAGAGATTCCACAATGGGGGTTGTCTTTAGTCTATCATCTATGCCTAAGGGATACATGAGGGGTGGGGGATCTATTTATAGGCCAGCCACTAAACAAGGGTAGTTTGGGGATAAACTAGGCGAATAGGTAAGTAAAGGGGAATACATGGGCTGTGGCCCAACTGGTGCGCGTAGGCAGACATGACCGGTAGTACCAGACTTAGGACCGGTAGTACCGGTCATCACCGATAGTACCGCTCCGGGACCGGTAGTACCGCTTGCGGTCTTGGAGCATCCGTTGGAGCCGTCAGTAGCGAGCGGTAGAAGGGGGCGGTAGTACCGATGGCCGGTAGTACCGGTTCCGACAACCGGTAGTACCGCTTGGACCTGGCAGCTGCCGACCTGTCTTCTTCCGTCTCCTCTTCCAAGCCTCCGCCTTGTCGGGCTTGATGTTCCGGGCTTCCTCCCTTTCCTCCGTACTGGTCGGTGTGAACCTATCATGCATATGTGACGGAGTATGAAGTAGCATACCATTCCATAGGGTAGGAAGTGGGCTCGCATAGAGGAACGGATTCACCTTTGGAGTCCATGACGACTTGGCGTAAGTTGGAGACCTTGATGTAGTAACGACCGTAGGTCGGGCTGCATCAAACGGTCTCTTGTTCATGGAACATGTGGACTGTTTACCTTACACACTTTGCTTAAAGAAGTTGTCTGTTGCTTGCAACTTAATACTGGAGGGGGTTCAGATGATAACCTGAAGGTGGACTTCTAATCATAGATGCAGTTGGATGGCGGTCTATGTATCTTGTTGTATTTCCCAATCGAATCTCATAGGATCTTTCTGACTAGTATTGCATTGTTATGCCTTGCTCAGTTCCTGTCAATTGCCCTACTGTAATTTGTTTACCCTTCATGCCATGTTGTTTATCTAAGGAGAGCACCTCTAGTGAACTATGGACCCCGGTCCAACCTTTACCATTGATACATCTTCCATTGTTACTTGTTTACTTGCTGCAAACCACCATTACCTTCCACACCGTATGTTTAATCCTTTGTTACAGCAAACCGGTGAGCTTGACAACCTCACTGTCTAGTTGGGGCAAAGTCTTGAGTTTGTGTTGTGCAGGTCTCCGTGTTGTTTGCAACACCTGTGTGACATTTCCTTCATCCTACTGGTTCGATAAACTTGGTTTCTTACTGAGGGAAAACTGTTGTTGTGCTGGTTCACACCTTCCTCTTGGGGTTCCCAACGAAGTGCTAACCAACACCATCAAGCTATTTTCTGGCGCCGTTGCCGGGGAGGCGAAGGACGTCTTCACTAGGGGAGTCCTCCACTTACTTTCTCCTTACTTTGTTTTTAGTTTGCTTTGTTTATTTTGCTTGGTTTTGTTTGCCTCTTTTCAAAAAACCCAAAAAAAATAGTCTAGTTTGGTTTGCTTGCTTTATTCAAAAACACAAAAAAAATAGTTCTTGATCTAGCTGCTGCTGCTGTTTTTGGCTTGCCCATCTTTGCCAAAATGAACTCTGCTGAGAACAACAAGTTGTGTAACTTCACTAGAACCAACAACAATGATTTCCTTAGCACACCTATTGCTCCACCTTCTCCTGATGCTACCTTTTATGAAATTAAGCCTGCCTTGTTGAATCTTGTGATGAGAGAGCAATTTTCTGGTGCTAGTTCTGATGATCCTGCTGCCCATCTCAATAGCTTTGTTGAACTTTGTGAGATGCAAAAGTATAAGGATGTAGATGGATATATTATTAAGCTCAAGCTTTTTCCTTTCTCCTTGAGAGGAAAAGCTAAAGAATGGTTGCTATCTTTGCCTAAAAATATTATTGATTCTTGGACTAAGTGCAAAGATGCTTTTATTGGAAAATACTATCCTCCTGCTAAGATTATATCTATGATAAGTGACATTATGAAATTTAAACAACTTGATAATGGACATGTTGCTCAAGCTTGGGAAAGAATGAAATCTTTGGTTAAGAATTGTCCCACTCATGGACTCACTGCTTGGATGATTATCCAGACTTTTTATGCAGGTTTGAACTTCTCCTCAAGAAACCTGTTGGATTCAGCTGCTGGAGGTACCTTTATGAGCATCACTTTGGGTGCTGCAACTAGACTCCTTGATAACATGATGGTTAACTACTCTGAATGGCACACTAAGAGAGCTCCACATGGTAAGAAGGTAAATTCTATTAAGGAAACTTCCTCTTTGAGTGATAAGATTGATGTTATTATGGTTATCCTTGTTAATGGGAAAGCTCCTCTAGATCCTAATAGTGTTCCCTTAGCCTCTTTGGTTGCTCAAGAAGAGCAAGTTGATGTGAACTTCATTAGAAACAACAATTTCAACAACAATGCCTATAGGAATAATTTTGGTGGTAACAACAATTATAGGCCTTATCCTCCTAATAATGGCAATTCCTATGGAAAATCCTACAACAATGCTAGAAATGCCCCCTCTGAACTTGAAGTCATCCTCAAAGACTTTATTAGTAAACAAACCACTTTCAATAAGGCTATAGAGGAAAAGCTTTTAAATGTTGAGAAAAACATATCCTCTTTGTCTGAAGCTCAGTCTTCCTTGATTAATAAAATGGTTGTTAAACCTGAAACCATGGAAAGTACCTTTGCTACTGATCATGCCATACAAGTTACTATTGATGAAAATGTTAGGCTGCTAGCTCAACTTCATGCTAGGTGGGAAAGTGAAGCTGAAATTGATAGAAACAATAATGTGTGCACCATCACCACAAAACCACAAGTAGTCCCTATTCCTCCTCCTACTATGCCAAAGCCTATTGAGCCTACTACTAGTGATGCTAAGTTTGATTTTGATATTGATGGTTGCAATATTTCTGAAGTGATTATGTTCCTACAAAAGCTTGCTAGAAGTCCTGATGCTAGTGATATGCATGTTGCTTTCACCAAACACATTACAGATGCTCTGTTAAGATTAAGGAAGCGAAGCCAAAACATAAAGCTTATATTGCTAGGAAAGTAGAAGATAGTTGGGAACCCATTATTAATATGCAAGTGAATTACTTTGATCTCAAAGCTTCATGTGATCTTGGTTCTAGTGTCTCTATTATGCCTAGGAAGATTTATGAAATGCTTGATTTGCCACCTTTGGAAGATTGTTATTTGGATGTCCCACCTAATGATAATGCTAAGAAGAAACTTATGGGGAGTGTTAATGATGTTCTCATTATGGTTAGAAAATGCATATGTCCCTATTGATTTCTATGTTTTGGATGTTGAATACAATGCTTCTAGTCCTATTACTTTGGGAAGACCTTTTCTTAGAAAAGTTGGTGCCATCATTGATATGAAAGAAGGCACCATTAAATATCATTTTCCATTCAATAAAGTTATTGAACGCTTCCCTATGAGGATAGAGAAGTTGCTTTTTGCTCCTCCTTTAAAAGCAAGGTTTGATGTTAATGCTTCTTCATTTGAAAATACTTGATTCTTCTTGCTTCTTGTGTCTAACTTAAAGGCGTTAAAGAAAAGTACTTGTTGAGAGATAACCCAAGAGTTTTCTTGAGTATTGGAAGTTATTACTTTAGTAATGACCTCTCCTTATCCTTTTTGTTTGCTTTTTGTGCCAAGAATGACCTCTAATGAGAGGGAAGTAAGATTTGGGGAGTTGCTGTCTCGAAACAGATTTCTGTCCTCCACCATAAAAATTCGTGAGGAGTCTCTGTAACTCGGATTGAGATAAAAATTTATGAATAAATCCCCTAGTATGTTAGCCAACTTTAGTTATTTTAACACTTTTTGATTTGAGTAATAGAAGAGTTTCGAAAAAATCGGTTTCTACCTGCTGGTCTGTTTTGACAGATTTCTGCCATTATTTGCATTTGCTTCTTATTGATTCCTTTTTGAGTTCTCTTTAGGTGAATTGAGCTTTTTGAAGGAGTTGCTACAGTAGCTTGTGTTTTTAGCGAAAATTCTTGTTGTCCCAAAGCTTTGCCAGAGGTCTAATATCTTTTGAATACACTAATGTTGCTAATGAAGATTGTGTGAAGTTTTGTATGAAGGAAAAATTTCAGGTGTAGAGAGAGAATGATGTAATGAGATGAAGAATGGACAAAAGCTCAATCTTGGAGATGCCACCCCGGTGTCACCCCAAGAAATATCCAAGAGGTACAAGCGACAAATCTTGGGGATGCCCAAGGCATCCCCTTCTTCATCAATAAAAATCTCAGGTCTGTCTAGACACTTCGTTTTTATTGTTTCATGCACTGTTGTGTTGTTCTTGGAGCGTCTTAGTTTTTGTTTGCTTTGCTTAGGTTGTTTAGTTTACTTGAATAAAGTAGTTGGACCCCCGTTCTCGCCGTGTTATTCCAAATAAGTTGCTTGGTGTTGGAAATGAGTAGTAAGTTCTTGCTTGTAAGTGCAAGAGGAGCTTGCATTGACTGTGACTTAGACTTTAGCATGACATGCTAGGTGTTGTTTTGATCTTATGCTTAGTGATTATTGTTGTAGCATGTATTGTTCCAAACAATTGGGATTGCTTAGTGTGCCTTGAAGAAATTATACGTTGTTTTAGCATGCAAAAGCATAGTATTGTGGTTTGCTCCTTTGATGCTTTGCTTGGGTTGACTTGGCACATGCTCACACCATGTTATGACTATGACAAGTCACCATAGCCTCTATGATCATTTAGCCCTTGACTTGTAGTACCACTCTATGCTTTGATTAGTAATGTTTTGTTGCTCTGCATGATTATGGCCATTATGCTCTCTTAGTTGGTTGCTCCCAGTCTTTTGCTAGCCTCCACTTGTATGAGTAAGTTCTAGTCATGCTTCCAACTCTCAAGAAACCAAGTTTTTCCAAAGTGTCCACTATAAACTCCTATGCATGGTGTGTTACACCATTCCAAGTATATCCTTGTTTTCATCTATCTTCCAATTTAAAACTATTTTGTTATGTGAAAACTTAGTGATTAAAGCCCTCACGAACTTATGACACACTTTATATTTCTTTGCCCCTAATAAACTTGAACCATTGTGTCATCTATGTTGTGTATGTTTGCACTTATACGTTGGAATTAGGAGAACTATGCTGTCACGGGGAACGTTTTCAACATTGCACTTGTACTTTATACTCAGTTGATATCATGTTCTTTTGTCTATGGATGTCACCGGTGTGAAATAAAGAGGGAACTTGTAAGTCCATGGAGTTTGTATTTTGTGTTAGAGAAACGCCTGGGCCTCTAGCCTAAGCCATGCATAATCATGGTGGAAACTTGCAGCATCACCATAGTGAGCTATCTATGAAGCATCCTCAATAAAAAGCTATGCATATGGTAAATAAAAAGATCGCTGAGATGCTCATTGTCTACTTGCCTTGTCATTTTGGTTATGAGATAGCTCCTGTACCATGTGCAAGGGGTATCCATTGGCGGTTCTCTATGATATGAAAATACTTACAATGATAAGACCTTACAGGTGACTGAAGTTGAGTAGCATGAGGTGTGGCCCTCGTATTCAAGGGACTTGAGATTGCCAACTTATACTTCGTCAAGCATATACTCCATCTTTGTTCACTTTAACCTTAATCACTTCAAGATGCTTATGATAGGGGCAATGAGGGCTGAAAGCTAACAAGTACCATAATTTTTGGAACCTTTTTTTGAAATTTGAAATCCCTGCTTCCCTTTGTGAAGGGCCTTTCTTCCACCGTGATTTGAGTCTCCACCTTCTACCTTTAGGCACCATTAAGAGAGCATAGTTGTCATTCTGTGTGCAGTGTCCCAAATCTTATTGATTGATGCATATTGTGATATTACTTGTTCTTGTGCTATTTGTTTCTAGTCACCCTTGTGAACTTTGAAGGTGTCCTATGCATCTATTTGCTACTCTATGAGGGACAAGCTGAATGCCACTATGCTATGTTTTCTGTATGTGAAACAAACAAACAGTTTTCAATGCATGTTATTCATGATCTTTGTTTGTAGCTTGTCATGTTGCAACAATAGTTGCTTTGTCTTACTGTTAGAACGTCATCTTTCATGTTCATGTTTAGAGTTCTTTGATCCCAGCTTTCAATGCTTGCAAATGGTTTGATCTTGGTTTTGATGGTGCATGTCACCTCAAAAATTATTCTTTTTATCACTTACCTACTCGAGCACGAGCAGGAGTTAAGCTTGGGGATGCTTGATACGTCGGAAATGTATCTATAATTTTTGATGCTCTGTGCTTGTTTAGTATCTACTTTGCTTTGCTTTGTCTACACTTTGAGGTGTTTTTATATCTTTTCTGGAACTAACCTATTAACAAGTTTCCACAGTGCCAGTTGCATGTTTTCTTCTGTTTTTGGTTCTAGAAAGGCAGAAAATCAATATTCTCGGAATTGGACAGGACAAAAGCCAAAGTCAATAACTTTCCGTGAGGGACAAGAATCCAGAAGACAAGACGGAGATGTGAGCCAGGGCGACCAAACCCCCCTAGGCACGACCAGGGGTGGGCCCGCGCCTGGGCAGGGTGTGCCCCCTGGTCGCCTTCTGGCCTCACCTCTTCGCCTATAAGAAGCCCCCGATGCAGAAAACCTAAGTACCCGATCAATATTCCACGAAACCTTCTATAGCCGGCGCCACCATCGTCCCTAGATGGGGGGATCTGAAGTTCTTCCCGGCACCCTACCGGAGGGGAGATCATCCCGGAGGCCTTCTCTCCAGTATGATGCGTGAGTAGTTCCACCTTGGACTATGGTTCCATGTAGTAGCTAGATGGTTGTATCTCCTTCTTTGTGCTTTCATGTATAGATCTCGTGAGCTCCATTCATGATCAAGATCTAATCTATTTATAATCATGCATGTTGTGTTTGCGGGGATATGATGGATATTAAGATTATTGTGTTGGTTTGATTAATGGTTTGTCTTTATAATTCTATCATGTCTGTGTTGTTTGTGATCTTGCATGCTCTCCGTTGTTAGTAGCTATCTTGGCCAAGTAGTTGCTAATGACTCCAAAAGGGGTATTTATGCTCGATAGTGGGTTCATGCCTCTAGTTTCCAAGGGAAGTGACATAAATCTCTTCGGTTGTAGATGTGTTGTTGCTACTAGGGAGAAAACAACGGTCTCTTTTTCATGGAACATGTGGACTGTTTACCTTACACACTTTGCTTAAAGCAGTTGTATGTTGCTTGCAACTTAATACTGGAGGGGGTTCGGATGATAACCTGAAGGTGGACTTGTAGTCATAGATGCAGTTGGATGGCGGTCTATGTATCTTGTTATATTGCCCAATCGAATCTCATAGGATCTTTCTGACTAGTATTGCATTGTTATGCCTTGCTTAGTTTCTGTCAATTGCCCTGCTGTAATTTGTTTACCCTTCATGTCATATTGTTTATCTAAGAAGAGCACCTCTAGTGAACTATGGACCCGGTCCAATCTTTACCATTGATACATCTTCCACTGTTACTTGTTTACTTGCTGCAAACCACCATTACCTTCTACACCGTACGTTTAATCCTTTGTTATAGCAAACCGGTGAGCTTGACAACCTCACTGTCTAGTTGGGGGCAAAGTCTTGAGTTTGTGTTGTGCAGGTCTCCGCGTTACTTGCAACACCCGTGTGACGTTTCCTTCCTCCTACTGATTCGATAACCTTGATTTCTTACTAAGGGAAAACTGCTGATGTGCTGCTTCACACCTTCCTCTTGGGGTTCCCAAGTGCTAACCAGCACCATCACCAACCTAAATGATTAGCCAAATTTGAGACGTAGGTCCGTCTTCACAACATGGATCTTACATTGGTTTGGCGGTGGACCACCAGCTCACTCTAGATCTTGCTACTACATTCTTTTTACAAGGCAATTGTATTAAGTTCGTAAAATCTTAACCGGAAGTTATGAGCGCCACCGGGTTGAATTTCTTTATTTGGCTTGCTTGTCTAGAAAGATGTTAGACGGGTGGGCGACTCTCACGACATGGACTTCCATACCATACACGCGACCAACATGTGAAGACGGTGGCCCACATTCTCACATGTTGCCCTTTTAAGGATGATCTTTTTTTTACAATTAAATCACATATATTTATAGTAACAAATAGTAAATGGTAGAGATACATAAATTGTCTTTAGTGACTATAAAATAAAGTTAAAAGAGAACGAGCAAATCTCGAAGGTATTCAAAATCTTCTTTCTTCCATGACACAATATTGCACTTGTCCGAAGGCAACCCAAAAAACATGACGCAGATGTTCAACCACATACCTGTAAATATCAACAAGGATTCTCCTATAACTCTAATTTGAACTGCAATGTCAATACTACGTGCACGCGCGTAGTCATTAGAGTAATTCATCAATATCGGCAAGAGTACCATCACCAGTATTTTAGGAAAACCAAACAACCCGATCGACGTTGCATGGGAGTGGAGAATACAAATCTCTATTGTCAAGGACGTAGCAGCCGGGATAAATATTGCGAGAATAATCCTTCCCGCGGCAACCATTAGAAAACAAAATTCAAGATCGATCTGGCGAATCAAGATATGAAAAAACGTACCTATAAAACTTTAATCTTACAATACCACTATTAACGCCGGGAAAATCTCGTCGTCGAACGAAAGACCGAAAATCACTTATTACGGATGATACCATCTACATTGACGTAGACCCCAAGAAGAAGATGTCTATCAAAACCTTAACCTAATCGGTGAAACCGGTCGAAGAAAGAAGAACCGACCTATGGAAGAGACGGAGGTGTTGGTGGCGACTAGGTCTAAGAGTGGCGGCGGCTGGAAGGAGCAAATTCAGGAGCTCGTGACTAGCTGTATCTTTAGGACGATCTGGTATACGGTGTTGTTGAGGATCTGATCCACTTCCGAAGCTCCTTTTGCAAGAACGATTTCGTGGGTTGGTGGCGCTATGAAGGCCATCTTCGACCATGTATGGCCCTTTGTGGCCTCCTTGTTTGACACAATTAAGGTTGAGGCACGTTCATATCAAGCACCGACGATTAGAAGGTCAAAAACTTTCCCTCACGTTAGGGTGTCTCCTCCTCTCGCTGGCGTTTGCCGGCGTTGAGAATCTTTCCCCAAAACTTCAACCCCATTCTGCTGATCGAGTTCGGGATGAGCTAGGAGCGATCGCGCATCGCTTCCCGGTCTTGACTCACGGTGGTGCCCGGGGACTGATGATTTAGGGTTTCGTGCTGAAAGATATCGGATCGCATCTATGGCAGATAAGGGCTCGAGTTCGTCGAGCGGCGACGTGATGGAGATGATGGAAAGGTTGGGGATCTATGAGGAGGATTTGGATGATGTAGTCTTCGAAGAGGAAGGGCCGCCGCTGGTGGATGCGACCCGATGGTTGGCCATTGCTAAAGTTCATACTGAAGGAGAATACTCGAGATTTTGGTTCTTTAAAAATATGAGGTCGGCGTGGGATCTGGCTCAGGAGGTGAAAACAAAATCTCTAGAGGGCAATCTACACACCTTTAAATTTTCTTGCCTGGGCGATTGGGAGAGGGTGATGCAAGGAGGACCATGGCAGTTTCGCGGGAACCCGGTGATGATTGCTCTGTATGATGGCTTTACTAAACCTTCTCTTATTGAATTATTTCATATTGATGTTTGGATCCAAATCCATGACCTTCCTATAGGGTACGCACAATTGGTGAAATCTCTTGCATCTAAAGTTGGAGAGTGGATTGCGACTGAACCAATATCGACTGATTTCGAAGGAAATTTCTATAGAGCTAGGGTCAGGCTGGACGTCAGGAAACCATTGAAATTAGTGTCGTCCTTAATCAGAGCTGGGAAGAGGGAGCTATTCTTAGTAAAGTATGAAAATATACCAAAATGGTGTCAGGTTTGCGGTCATTTGGGACATGAATTTAAAGATCATGGCGATGGGATGCATGCAACTGATAAACTTATTTTTAAAGACTTAAGGGATGCATAGAGCATCCGGCTGGGGGGTAGACCCCACGTGGAAGAGGTGGAGGACGAGGCTTTGCAAGAGGAGGACGGTCTGCAGGTCGGGGACTGATTGGCCGGTTTGGTTCAGATAATAGAGAACGGTCAGATGATACGTTTTCTGAAAATCCTATGGATGAAGATGCAGATGAACTAAGTAAGAAAGGCACCACAGTGGCTCAGGTGTCCCAGCAGCCCGATGTTATGATGGCTAATGCTAATTCTGATACTGAGATTGTTACAGTAGATACACCGGGCATGGTGGGAGCGATGGTAAATCAATTCGAGCCATCGGCACCGCTTAGTACAGTTCCACCGAGGGATCCAAAGAGACCAAGGACAGGAGAAGAAAGGAAAACCACTGAAAATAAAGGATCGGCGGGCTCCAGTGAGGAGCGCCGCCGGGATCAATGAGGATCTTAGGCATGAACTGCCGGGGTTTGGGGAATGACCCGGCAGTTCGAGCACTTTTGGATGTCCAAAGGCGAAGCAACCCCAATGTGGTGTTTTTATCGGAGACACATCTAGACAGCTATCCGGCAGACTGTTTGCGTAGGCGTTTAAAGATGGACTATAAAATTGTTAGTCCTAGCAATGGATGGAGTGGTGGTGTTCTTATGCTTTGAAAGAGGGGATTAAATATTCAGCAGCTTTACTGTGACCCGAAATATATTGATGTGCGTATTATTGAAAGTCCTGATAAAATATGGAGACTCACTGGAATTTATGGAGAGCCAAGGTAGAAGAATAAATATAAAACGTGGGACAATATTAGAGACCTCAATAATCAGTATGAGCTTCCATGGGAGATCATTGGAGAATTTAATGATATACTCTTCTCACATGAAAAAGAGGGAGGAAATCCCCGGCCACAACCATACATGCAAGCGTTCCGATATGTTCTTTCGGAATGTGCTCTCGGCGATCTAGGCTTTGTGGGGGATCCTTTCACTTGGAAAAGGGGGAATATTAGAGAGCGCCTTGATCGTGTTATTGTAAATAATGCGTGGCGGAATATGCATCCGGATGCAGAGGTTCAGCATATGGAGTTTGCCCGTTCAGATCATAGACCAATTTATATTGATACCGACTGTTTTTATGCTAGTCTTTCTCAATGGCATCATAAAGCTCCACGGTTTGAAGGGAAGTGGCTGCAGGAAAAAGATTTTTGTGAGGTAGTACAAAAGTCCTGGGATGGGGCTAACGCTGAAATTCTGGACGGAGGGGTGTTAGCTAAACTGAACGATATGCACAAGTCGTTACATCAGTGGGACCGCAGGTTTCTTAAGAGGCTGAAGCAACGTCTTCGTACAGCCCAACGAGAGTTTGATAAGGCGATGAATGGGCCAATGACCACGAATAATCAGGAAAAGGCAAAGGAGATGGCTGATCTGATTGAAATGTTGCTAGAGCGGGAGGAAATTCAGTGGCTTCAACGATCTCGTGCTAATTGGTTGAGGCAGGGAGATAGAAATACTGCTTTTTTTTCACCAATTTGCTTCTGCAAGGCGCAAGAAAAACTTGATCAAAAAATTAAGGGATAACAATAATGACTGGATAGAAGGTACCGATTCTCTTAAACCTCTTATTCATCACTATTTTGCTAATCTTTTCACTTCGGAGGTGCAAGTGACGGATACGACTCTCCTAGCTAAGGTGCAAACTAAAGTGACACATGAGATGAATGCTAAACTTTTGGCACCGTACACTCATGAGGATGTGAAGAAAGCAATGTTTAGTATTGGAGACTATAAGGCTCCGGGTCCAGATGGTCTACATGCGGTGTTTTACAAAAAATTCTAGGATATTTGTGGTGATGACATTACTACTGAGATCCTCCATGCTATGGATACCAGAATTATACCGGATGGATGGAACGACACCACTGTGGTTCTTATTCCCAAGATGGACAACCCGGAGTCTATTACTTAGTTTCGCCCTATTAGCTTATGCAATGTTATTTATAAAATCATCTCAAAAATGCTGGCTTTTCGTTTGAAGGCTATCCTTCCAGAAATAATTTCCCCTACTCAAAGTGCATTTGTGCCTGGTCGTCTCATCACTGACAATGTTTTGGTGGCATATGAATGTGTACATTCCATTAAGAAGAAGAGATCAGGCTCCTCTGGTGCATGCGCAGTAAAACTGGATATGCACAAGGCTTATGACAGGGTTGAATGGGTTTTCCTGGAAAATATGATGAGAAAGTTGGGGTTTGAAGAAAGGTGGATCTCCTTGATGATGGCTTGTGTTAGCTCCGTTAAGTATCAAGTACGCTTTCATTCCGATGAAACTGAGATGTTCACTCCAACCAGAGGGCTTAGGCAAGGGGATCCTCTCTCCCCATACCTGTTCCTGTTATGTGCAGAAGGTTTATCTAGTCTCTTATCGTTTGAAGAAGAAGTTGGTGGCATTGATAGGGTTAGGGTGTGCAGAAATGCACCGTCAGTTTCACACTTATTATTCGCTGATGATTCCTTAATTCTCATGAAGGCAGATTTGACTAATGCAACTTCCCTACAACAAGTTCTGGATACCTACTGTGCAAACTCGGGGCAATTGGTGAGCTTGGCCAAATCAAGTATTTTCTTTTCTCCTAATACTCATGTGTTGGTAAAAGCGGATATTTGTGAAACCCTTCATATTGACACAGAAGCTCTCTCAGACAAATATCTGGGTTTACCTGCTTTAGTAGGGGCTGATAGGAGTGATTGTTTTCTTCACCTTATTGAGAGAATCATTATTAGGATAAATGGTTGGAAGGAAAAATTGCTATCAATTGGAGGAAAGGAGATCCTTCTTAAAGCTTTTGCTCAGGCTATTTCGGTATATGCAATGTCTGTGTTTATTATTCCCGTTGGAGTTTGTAAAAGAATGACGGAGGCTATCTCCAAGTTCTGGTGGGGGGTGATGATAATAGTAAGAAAATGCACTGGTTTGCATGGTGGAAATTGTGCTATCCAAAAAGTGAAGGAGGTATGGGCTTTCGGGACTTCCATTCTTACAATCTAGCTATGTTAGCAAAGCAAGCTTGGAGGCTTATTAACACTCCAGATTCTTTGTGCGCCCGAGTATTACGCGCTAAATATTATCCTCATGGGGATATCATGAAAGTTGGTCCGAAAACTGGCTCTAGTTTTACTTGGCAGAGTATTTTAGCCGGTCTGACGACATTCAAGAGGGGTTATATCTGGAGGGTCGGCACCGAAGAAAACATAAACATTTACTCAGATCCATGGATTCCATCAAGTCCGGATAGAAGAATTATTTCATCAAGAGGAGGAGTATTGTACACTAAAGTCTCGGAATTGATCAATCCCTATACAGGAACATGGGATGAACATCTCTTACGCGAGCTTTTCTGTTCTGTGGATGTGAACCGAATACTTGAGATCCCAGTGAACAACCATGGCTTTGATGATTTTATTGCATGGAACTCCACTAAGCATGGAAGGTACACTGTCAAATCTGGTTATTACTTGCAATGGAAACATAGCTTTGGCCCCTCATCAAACCAACTAGCACTACCTGGCACTTCAGCGAATAACCTAGTCTGGAAGGCTACATGGCAGCTGAAAGTTCCTAGTAAAATTAAAAAAAATTATCTGGCGTGCTCTCCATGGCATTCTTCCACTCAAAGCAATTCTGGCAAATTGCCACATCGGCTCCAGCGGTGAATGCCCTATCTGTAATCAAGCGGCGGAAGATATTTTCCACCTTCTGTTTAGTTGCCCTACAGCTCAGGCTATGTGGAATTCTCTTGGTATTAGTCAAAGGATGGACGAGGCAATGGTTGTTGATCAATCTGGTTCTGCAGTTCTTGAATTCTTGCTCAGAAAGGATGACGAGCCTCTTCCTGGTTATGACTTGGGCTTGAAGGAAACAATTGCAGTTGCATCATGGTATTTATGGTGGATTCGAAGACGGCGAACACACAATGAGCAAGTCCCTCCAATGTTCAAATGTAGAATGTCTATCTTGGCGTTAGTATCTAATTCCTCTAAAGCTCTAAAGAAGCCAGACACCTCATGTCCAAGATGGAGTAAACCAAATCCCAGAGAGGTAAAGCTAAACGTTGATGGAAGTTATTATGTTGATTCTCATACAAGTTCGATCGGGGCTGTTCTTAGAGATTATGCTGGAAGATTTATTGCGGCATCCACCCTATTTCTACCGAACATTGCCTCGGCAACAGCAGCAGAAGCACTGGCGATGAGAGAATGACTATATTTGGCTAATAGAATGGGTTGTAACAACGTCTCTGCTAAATCAGACTCCACTGAAATTATACAAGCTTGCACGGATGAAGAATCATGGTGGGACAAGTCTGCAGCAGTTTATACAGATTGTATTGATTTGGTGACGCTTATTGGCAACGTCAAATTCCATCATTACCCAAGGGAAGCAAATGAGGTGGCTCATGCACTAGCTAGGGCTTGTTTTAGAGATAAAATTTCTTGTAATTGGGTCGATGAACCTCCTAGTTTCATTTTACAAACTCTTGTAAACGATATATCAATTGTTTGAGGGCTGCAAGTTTCAGACGCACTCTTTTTCCTAGCCAGGATACCCAAGGAGATTGGAAGGTTTTAATGAGGCGGCTTGCATGTCTAATATATATTGCTTCAAAAAAAAGTTTGAGGCACGTTCATGGACCCTAGATTAGCTTGTTTGGGTTGGGTTGCAGTTTTCGTCCAATCTTGCACTTGTGTAAGTAAACCTTTTTCACAATGCATCGCTTTTTGCGTTAATGACAAAACCAAATGCAATAAAATTGTTCTTGCAATGAACTTAAAATGAAATAAACATAGAACACGATTTGATGAACAGTTGTAAAATACAACAGGAGGACAAATTTCAGATTATATTGATATGTACTAAAGGAACCAAAATAATAAAAGAATGGAATGGATTGATAATCCCATTAACAAAAGACAAAAAGTGGGGGCCAAACAATGTGGCAACCTCTTTCACAAAATGCCAAATCAAAAAAGCTTTGGCCTAACTCCTTATCAGCCAACATACGGGTTAGCTTGTATTTATAGTTGGGTGCTTCTCCAGGTCAGCAAAACCAGTGTTCTTCTCCTTTGCTCAGCTGGATTCCTACTTCCATGCTGCCAATGTTCTCAGGAACTCCATTACCTATATATAAAGAACATGTCATTCTATGGTTATGACACTTGACCACATAATTTACAGATCATGGATGTATCATCAACAAATTGTAGAAACTGGAGAAGTGGCATTTTTTTAGAGGATAAAGAAATATATGTACCTCAGATGGATCTCTCAAGGAGTAGGAGGCATCACTGTCCTTGGGCACAGATGACACCAGAATACCAAAGCCACGGTTATTGGCCTTCAGAACCTAATGGCACCAAGATGATACCTTAATACCTCACGACATCGAAGGAACATGTCTTATAGGTTCTACATGTTAAGCAAGTAGAACAGCATGACTAACCTTGAATGCATCTTCATCCGTCTTGTCATCTCCAACATAGATAGGAAGAACATCTTCACTCTCGCTTAGTCCAAGCGATTCAAGCAAAAATTCTACAGCTTTCCCCTTGTTCCAGTCAATCACAGGGCGAACTTCAAGAACCTGCATTCAATACCGCAGCCGCATAAAACAATACTGTATTAACAGATAGTTTGACACAGAGCCTTGTGGTTAATAATAGTATTCACCTTCCTCCCATGGGTAAGCCTAAGAAAAGGGTAATCCTTCAGAACAGCAGTTACACGTTGGTGAACTTTTTCGTAGTCCTAGGAAGTGATAAACAAAGAGAATATGAGTTCTGAACAAACATTTTACCCGACGGAATATTTCCTATGTTGAAATGAAGGGAACTCATAGATGCAGACTTACATGTGGCGCGACATTTCGGTAATGCACGGACACACAAAACTTATTATCCTCCATCCTGGCACCTTCGATGTCCTTGATACTCTCACTAAGATTTTCGAACACCTGGTAAGACACCATGGTGAGCAAGCTAAAACATAGGTCATAACATGGCATGCTAAGCTTTAGACATCGATACATACCTCGGCTATCATAGGTAAGAACTCACTCGCAGGTTGGAAGAGATTGACCTCCTTACCCTGAGTGAAAACAAGCAAACGGTTACTATTGTGAAACAATGGAACAAATTGTGTTGGAACAAAATCAATGAAGTTGCTTCACCTCTGAATCAGTGGATGTAACACATTCAACATGGTGACCACTGGACTCAGACTTCCTAACAGGCCCCATGATGTCCATTCCATGGCTCCCAGCATAGTACAGCTCGGTTAATTTCACAAAGTCAAAGACCTAGAGGCAGAGACAAGATTCAACAAATGAGACAAAATACAGACACTGATATGAAGAGTAGTTTCTGTGATGAACATGAACAGCATACCTTGTCGCGAGATCTTCCGCTAATGATTGCAGTTGGGAAAAGTGATGCTACATGCCTCACAGCAGCACGCATCTGTGAAAAATATCTTGGGAAAATCACCGATACTGTAGTACATATACATTGCAGTTTAAATTGTACAAGGAGCAAGGATTCAAAACAAACCTCATCCGACATTACTGCATTTGCGGGATTGTCCACAATAGGCGAGAGAGTTCCATCATAGTCAAGAAACAATGCCAATCTTTTACCATTGGCAAGCTCAGTAATTGACTCAAATGAGGTTAAAGCAGAAGGATACTTCACCTACAAAACGACATAATGAAATCATCAATGGGTTGTGCAGTTTCTGTTTAACTATTATCGAATACAATAGAAATACATACCATCCAGTTACGATATCGCAGATCAAGATCGTCAGATTGAACATCACTGGGGAAGAAGTCCTTGCTCAGCCTCTTGCGAGGAGGTGATGAGGCCAGCATGAGATCGAGCCATCCAGCAGCACGAACTTCTTCTATCTTGCTGGGAAGAGGTTTCTTCTTAGGGGTGTTCAAGTACAGGCCCGAAGATGGGAAGCTAGTAGGTGTTGTGTAAGGCATCACAGCAGATGGCAAGGCTAATGAAGTGAGAGGGTCGACAAAAAGAGGAGAGTTGTGGCTTGTCTTCAAATCCATCAACAGAACAAGACTTTCCTCTCAGTGCTGTAGTCAAACTACAAACTACGAACAGCACAAGGAGAGTGTGCGGGATTGAAGAATGAAACAACCAACCCTCTTATCAATGAAAAACCAATGTTTGAATGTATTTTTGTCACTGCAGACGGGCATGAGCGACGTCCACCTCATCAAGCGAGAAGGCCCTGCATTCTGTGCCAACAAACAAATTTAGCTCGCAAAAAATAGGAGATATCTGAAAAAGGTGAGAGAATAGCCGGAGGCATACTGGTTCATCGCCTGCATCTGACTGGACCGCTCCAAGAAGAAGAACTGAATACAGTCACAACCAGCACTGCATTAAAAAGAAAGACGACCACCTTTGTTATTTAATGGAACACCAAACCTAAAGCAAGAACAGCTGACAACACTGCTCTGGTTGCTTTACAGGATAGCTACTATTTCCGTCTTGCAAGTTAAAATAGGAAATAGAGCTGTACAACTTTTTGTCTAAGATTCCTGAGCGACAAGTAATAAAAATGATAAGGCCAGAAGGTCTGATTCCTTTTATGTACCACCAAATATTAGTTGGAAAATGAGATATCATCCATCCATCACTTTGTACCCCCGAACATGATTAGCAACTCAAAATGACACGTCCGCAGAAGATAGGAACAACCATAGCCCAAGTTTGACAAACAAACCCCTATGCAAATCCTTGCAGGATAAATACAAATGCAAAAGGAAACAAATAAGAAAGTGGTCACATATAAACAGAGAATGGAAATACTCGGATGCAAGTCAAGAATGCATAGATGGGCAATTCCGTAATAAGTGTCACTACTCCGATGTACTACTCCGATGCCTGGTGCTCTGAACCAACTAAGCGAAAGTATAGATAGCGCAGTTAACCAAATAATGAATCTGCCTTCACATCATAATGGAGTCCGGGGGCGATGCCCCGCGCAACGGCGGCAGCGAAAGGCACAGCCCCCATCAACCCCAACCAACCAGGACAGCTGCACGCGGACGACAAGCCGTGTACTGCAGCAATCATCCACGCCTCGATTATTTTTTTCAATAAAATTTAATTTCCCCATCTCTCCTCGCGACGCATCCAAAAAGGATCGGGGGAAAAGGGCCAGAAAAATGTACGGCCATGGCCCATGGGACCCCCCCGCGAAGAATCCCACAGCGGCACGATCCACGACCACGACGTTTACCCTCCCCTTGACACCGATTAATGGCCAAAAAATCGAATCTTCCAGGGGTTCCACATATGGAACAGGACGGAGACGGCTTTTGTTGCTGGCTCCCCGTCGGGTGGCCGCCGGGGCCGGCCGGCTGCCGCACGGAGGGGACAGAGACCGAGCATCCAGCCACGAGCCGGCGACGAGCAAGCCGATGAAACAAGGAAGAAGTTCCTTGCGAGGCCGGAAATCAGTTGGGCGCGAGATCTAACAGACGCAACGAGGTCGCAGATAAATAAATAAATTCAACGAAGCACCATGTCCCGGGAGGAGAAAGCTTACCGGGGGGAGGAAGCTTCCTGCCGGGGGACGTGCCCAATGCCGGCGCAGGCTAGCAACCGTACGGCGCCAACGGCGGGAAGAGGCTGGAGGCAACGGCGTGGGGGAGGAAGGAAGGGGGGGATTGGTTCGGAAGCCGGAAAGAGAGGAGGGAAGACGCAGCAGGGCGAGTATTAATAGGCGGCGACCCTCCCCTCTGCTACCCGCTGCCTGTCTCTCTCGGATCCTGGGAAAGTAGTTACCCGCTGTTTCCGTCAAGGCCAAGGCCGTTACGTTTCACTTTCGCCGTCACGGGGCCAGCGTGTGCGGCTCTTTTTGCTGATGTGTCGTCATCCTGGCGTGCCACGTCGGACGGGGCAAGGCGTGGAGAGGGGGTTTGGGCTGGAGGGGTCCACACGTGCGCGGTTTATTAAATTGTAACAAGAGGTGGGAACGGGATCTACGCAGACTAGCTAAATGCCCGTGCGTTGCTACGGGATATCAAAATTCTAAATACACTAAATAAATATTTATTTTGGATTAACAACGTGTATGGAACATAAGGACGTGATTACAATTTATATTGTAATATATTAGGCATCTCCCTCTCTCTCTCTTGTGTTTCCGTGTCACCTTCTCCCCGCCTATTATTCCACTCCACTTCTCCATTCTGTTCATATACCTTTGCACTTGTATTTTCATCGATTTAAAAGTTTAACATCTCACCTTACCTGATCTATAACAAAGGATCCACACGGAAATAGCTAGATTATAGGCACCACATGTATATATATATATATATATATATATATATATATATATATTGGCTATTATCAAAGCCGTGACCTTATTACCAGTGGGCCATTGACCAAAGCCGTGACCTTATTCTCCACCACACGTTCTAGCTAGTGTTACTTTTTCGCAACTGCACTACTTCCTTTTATCTCTATCTGTATGTGCTATTTCTTGGGCGATCGAGTTCGTAGCAGCAGCAGCTCGATTTGTACTTTTATACTCCATCCGTTTTAAAATATAAGATATTTAGGTTTGTAAAGAAAATGTATCTAGACTTGTTTTAGTGTGTAGATTCACTATAAACATGAGTGAACCTATATATTCCCTCTGTCCCGATAGTGTCTAGATTCATCTAAATTTTGATAAATCTGAGACATCTATTTTGGGATCGAGGGAGTACTAAAAATAGTCTAAATACATTTGTTTCATAAAACTAAAACATATATCTTATATTTTAAAACGAAGGAAGTAGACACAAAGCAAAGCGGAGGGCAACATATTATAGCAGCGGTAGCTTGGCGTCTGTAGTGAGAAGGAGAGATAGGAGAAGGCCAAACGGCACTATGGCCAGCTACGCAGCAGCAGCAGCAGGTATAGAAGGCGGCGGCAGTATACGTTGTCCGCCGGTGGTGGCCAGGGAACAGTTGAAGGGCGGCTCTGAGTGGCTGGGAGCTCTGGGTATTGGCCCAATAGACCACCGATGGCGATGCAGGAAGCCTATAGCGGTGATTCACCGAGTAATTTCTCGGAGAGTGTTGCATAAATCCGCAGGGATTGACGCATCTGGTGGAGCTTGATTTTTCCATCGGAACGTTGACTTCACGGCCGATCCAAACGCCCGCCCGGCTGCAGCACCTCGCCGCTGCCGAATATGTTCGCACATCAGAGTTCTACCGCCTCAGTCGTAGGAGCGCCGCCGCCGACCTAGGTGGAAGATGGGGACCCACAGCGGAGGCCGCAATCATAGACGCTGGACGGCGGCAGTTTGCAGCGAGCGCCAGGCGCAGAAGAGCTGGTTCAGCTGCGGGGTTCTGGATACATAGGTCGACGCACCTCCCGGCAGGCACAGAGAAGAAATTGGGGCATTCTTAATTTCTTATCTATTAGATAATTTTGCAGCTAAATGCTCCGGTCGGGACAGGCAATCACCAGCTCGTCCTTCTTGCCTCCCGCCGGCCGCGGTCACCGGCTAGCCCGCCAGTCCTGCATCGGTTCGACCTGTGGCCGTGGGAGGCTGGCCTGGACATAGGGTGGATGAGGAGGGCCGTACTTAGCGTCGTGGGCGTGGAGAGGGGGTTTGGGCTGGAGGGGTCCACACGTGCGCGGTTTATTAAATTGTAACAAGAGGTGGGAACGGGATCTATGCAGATTGGTGGAACCAGGCCACGGAATCCGGGCTCGACCGCCTCGGGCGCGCACCGACGCGTGGTGCTGCGTGGGCTCCGGGAGTCTACTTGGTCTACACGTGGGCGGCCGCTGGTCACTGCTGGCGCCACGTGAGATTGACAGCACTTGTTTGAATATTTTGTGGTGTTCGCAGTACACTTACCAAGTTTGTAATGTTTCTTACTGTCAAAAAAAAGTTTGTAATGTTTCACTAGGAGCAGTAGTACCTTGTGCAGCCAATTAACAAAAAAATCATAGTACTCCCTCCATACTAGTTTATGAGGACGACTCAAAGTTTGAAAAAAATTGATTAATATCGAAGACTTGTTCTGAGTGACATAACTTTTGTGACGTAGTATAATTTAAAGTTTGTTTTATAAAATCTATGATTAATTTTTTTTGAACTATGTTATATCAATCGGAATAGAGGAAATATTTCCTTCGATTATAAGAGCATCTCCACCGGTTGCCCCAACCGCCCCAAACGAGCTTCGGGTGTGCTGCACAAAAACGGGTTGTACAGACACCCCCGATGGGTGTCAGCGCCTCGCGCGGCCTAGTTCTTTTTCTGGCACTCCGTTGACAACCCCTAGCCAAAAGGAGTGAACCGAGGGCATCGGCAAACGACGCCACGTCGGATGCACCGCGTGTGATCGCCTTGGCAGTGGCATAAGAGGAAGACAAAACACTTTACCTACCAAAATTTCATTTCATCTACCGCCTCTTGCATGTCGCTCTTGTTCCCTCCTAAAACCCTCATCGTGCTCCCGTCAGGCAGACGGAGACGATGACGCTGCTCATCGACCCACACAAGAAGGTGTCAACGCAACTGGAGCACATGGATAAAAATGCTTGGTAGACGAAAGGTGTATTGTCACAAGGTCGACTAACCGTGAACAATGGCGCTCAGTGACTTTGTCCAATATAGAAGCATAAGAGGTGGCTGTTGTAGCGACAACATACATCACAACCCACGCCGTATAGGATTTGGCGATGCACAAGAAGGAGGCACTGGGGCGATCCAAGGAAGCGGCACAAAGGACGGTCCAAGGTGCACTTCCCCATCCTCGTTGGCCTTCTTTAGTGAGCCCATCACGCCGCTGATTCGGCCACAATATCTATTCCCATTCATTGAGATTGGTGTGAGTGAAGCGCCTCACGATACAGCCACCCTTTTACTCACCGATAATGATGGACCGCAACGCAACCAACATGGCATCAACCTCGACTTCGACTACATCTATACAGGGTCACCATCCCTGTCGCGAGTGGTATTCTCCTTCATCGATGACGTGGGCGCGAGGTCCTAGACCAGGTGCAGCCTGTTCAGCCTCGGCGGCAACAGGGACCGCCAAGTGTTTGATGGAATTCAGGGCATCAACATCGTTGAGGTGCACATTCCTTTAAATTCCTATGTTGTCGATACTATCATAGGCATGGGGGGTTTATGAAACTGTGTGCATGCCCATGAGACCACCATCATCTTTGTCAGAATTATCCATGGTGATGGTTCCCAGGCCAGCAAGGATGCTGATGACACAACAGATGATGTGGCGGAGGAAGAAGATGATTATGATGATGATGATGGGGAAGGGGTGGGAGGAGAAGTAAGAGGAAGTGGAGCATGTTAAAACCGACATCAAGACCAAGAGGGTCAAGAGGAAGGGCGATAAACGGCAAACGATGGTTGATGGCCGAGGATGAATGCCTAACATGTGCATGGAAGGTCGTGATCCTTGACCCGATCACCTGCAGTCAACAAACCAAAAAGCGTTATTGGAAGCGGATCCATGACTAGTTCAACGAATGCAAATTCTACGATGACTACACGCAAATGCACAAGATCAGCGACCAATGTGTGGGGTCACAAAGGTCGAGCATGATACAACAAAGTTGCAATAAGTTTCATGGGTTTCTTGAGAAGATCCGGTGAAGGAAGAAGAGTGACAAGACCATGACGGATCAAGTGAACACTCAAACTTTGTAAATTCTGGCATGCATTGTTTTACTATTTGCTTCTCATGTTTTGGATTCCTGTTTGCTTTGCTAGTTGAAAGATGCCATGAAGCTGTACAAGGAAAGAAATGACCAACAAGGGTTAAAATAAATGCATTGCTTTACCAAAATCGAGATTTCCCCAAAGTGGATGAAATTTCGGGTTAGCGTCAACAATGGCAAGCCTATTGATTTGGATGCGTCCGCCAACTCCGCGCAAGGGCGCCAACAAGGAACAAGAAGGCCATGGGCGAGTGGGCTGGAGCGGGAGCAAAAGACAAGGTGGATGAGGGTGAGACCATCAACAAAATGACCGTCGCTTGCTCGTCGAACGCAAAAGAGAGAGTCGAGCAGTCATAGGCGAGGTGAAAGTTTATGATGGACAAGGCGGACATCAAGATCATGCAGGGCGATGGGATAGTTGCCGCTGCCAAAAACACGACTCAGGCTGCCATGCTAGCCACGTTGAATGAGGTGTCCAAGGTCCCGGTCGCCAAAACGATGCAGGAGGCCGCAATTGTTATGGCCAACACTGCCAACATGGATGAGATGACCAAGTCATGGTACACGATCACCCGCCCTCGCATGTTGGAGGAGGCTGTTGTGCCAACAATGACATCGGCATCTTCTCTAGTCCAGACACCACCTCCGTCTCCTGAAGCGGCGACGTTGTCCCAAGTCCACCCAACACCGTTAGTGAGTAAGGACAACGCGTCCTCCCTCGTTTATGTTTGGGGTCGATTTTGGGGTGCCGCCAGTGGAGATGCTCTAAGGGCTAAGGCCTTAGAGTTTTTTTTTTATTTCAAATCTTAAGGATTATAAGATCTCTCCTATTGTTTGATATCCTATGTACAATGCATGTTCTTTTATTCTCCTTACGTAACTAACAGAGGAGTATCCCATACTATGTCTTATACTAATCCCTAATCAGAGGGAGTATGAGTTGCAGAAAACCATAGGGTATAATTTCTTATTACTCTTATTTCTTTTTTATAGGTATACTAGCAGAGTGCTCGTGCGTTGCTACGGCCTACAGCTTCTTTATTTTTCTATTATCACAGATATCTGACATCTAAATAAAAAACATACATATATTCATGTATATTAATCTCTTTCCGTTACTCGGCTATCAAATTATTTCATCAAGCACAATCATGGTCACGAATCTTACTCAATTTCTATCCTAAAATATTTTCAATTGGTTGCCCTAACTAAACTTATTTTTGATGAATTATTCAGTTATATGTCAAGAGACTTTGCCGTCGTCGGAAAGATAAAACAGAATCTTTCAGCAAGAGCAATCAAAGGGCTAATTTACGCGTCGGCCTATTTATGGTTCAGCGTTACATATAGCCAGGACTATGTGTCATCGACGCAAATCAGTCACACTCTAAGTTTGAGCTATAGCTAAAATGCAAGCGTACAAGGTACTCTAGACAGGTGATTTTTTTCTACTGCATACTTCCTATCCTTATATTCTTCTTTGAGCTTATTCTCTCTCTTGTCTGTCCTTTGAGCTTTGAACAAACAGTAGCAGCAGTTTGACCCTCATACAAACTGACCCTAGCTAAGCTGAACTTGGATATTCTTTTATGTTTGGTAGCCCGGGTTTGCTGAAACAAGATGGACTAAGACATTGTGTGTAGCTTGTCTTGATTTTTTACATAGAAATCCTTGGACAAAAAAGTTAAAAGCAAGCCTACAATCCTCCTTTAATCATTCACCAAGCCCATCAGGGTGGTACACCAATCCCTCCCCGTTTATAATCAGCTAAAGCCTGTTTAGTTAGCTTGCAATTTATCTCATCCCTGTGTTGCGCCACGGCCATAGCCAACTTTCTTGTCTACCTTAGGTAGATGCTCTATTTAAGGGTAGATTTTCTTTTAATTTTTCACAATGTGGGTTTGGTTGGCCGGTGCTTGTTTTTGGACGTACTACGTACATAGATTTAGGTAGTGATTTGTTGGGTTGCGTCCATAACCCGTATGAACAGGCGGGCTAGATTTTCCTTTAGCGGGAGCGGTTGTTCGCCGCCACAAAATGCCGCCATCAGGCCGCCTCTCAGTTCCCTACATCCTTGCCCACCTGGATTGACTGAGGCGTTGATCCTTTGCTATTCCAGCTCGCCTGTCGACTTTTCTCAGCGAGAAAACCGAAAAAAATCCGGCGAGCTCCTCCTGCTGCGAGCTGGTTGACGTGGGAAGGGGAGAACTTCCGGCAGGGACAGGGAGTCGGCCCGGTAGGACCTGAAGCTCAGGGGGAGGTCTGCGGCGGAGTTGGTCCACGCTTCACTAATACCGTCAGTCAGGCATCTCTTGGCGTATCTCAGCAGTTCGTCCGGTCCATGTCGTACGTGTTCCGTTGCCCCGCTTCGCGTCGGCCCGGTGTCCCTCCGTGTTCCCGCACCTCTCCTGCACACCCGCCGGCCAGCAGCGGCCCCTCGCCGCGTGCCTCAGAAAGCACGGCACACACACAGCTAGCCACGCTTTAGTGGCCATGGCCAGTCGGCAACATCCGCCAAATATTTCATCTCCTTTGATTGTCAAACAAATAGATATGTGCATAGTTTTTTGATCGAACGAATCATCTCCATTGATTATTAAACAAATAGATATGTGCACATGTTTTCTATGGAACGGACTTGAACATTGGAGGGACAGACAATAACAGCTCGCAGTTCTTGCAGCCGGGCAACGAAGCAGCAGTATCGCATCAAACATTTCTCAATTGTTCTCTTCTCTCTATCAACAACAACAAGAACGAACCAACATCAGCATCCTTCCCCAATCTTTCCAAATCAACCGGATCCCCACGCCCCCACGCCTCCATCTTCCCACTTAGCGATGCCCATCACCGCTCCTCTATCTCCCCCTATGCGACCCGCCGCCGTCAGCCTAGACAACCCCGCCCCTCCCACGGCCCTCTTTTCTTGGGGCGACCTCGCTCCTTCCTCAACGTTTCCCTTCCCATATGGCCCGCCGCCGGCAGCCTAGACATCCCCGTCGGACCGATTCCTCGCGAACATGCCGTCCCTCAGCTGTACACATCGATACCAGGCCAAGATCAACCGAATCCCGCGGAGCAGAGGCAGGGGAGGAGGGGGATTTTTGATTGATTCGATCGACTACCTCAAGGAAAATTAGTAGATAGATATACATGCTGTACTACCTCTTTCTGGTGGGCCAGAAGTGGCTAACCAACCCCGAGCTGGCAACGACGTGTTGGAACCTCACAAAACGGGGAGGCACGCGACAGTGCGGCGGGAAAGGTCACAGCTGGCTGGCAGCGACTGTGCCGCCCACGCAAGCATGCCGTGGCAACGGGCTGGCACCGCCCGGCCGCCGGGTTCACCTATACCTATACCTATACCTAGCTAGGGGCTGCACTGTGTTTCAGTATCACGGTGATTGCGTTGCTCTCGTCTAGGGAACCAAGACGGCAGACGAGAACACTGTGCGCGTCCGTCCTTGTTCTCGTCGCAGCGCAGCCGTCCGGATCCTGTCTGTCTGCGGCCGATCGATGCAGTGCCGGCGTGGCGTGGGGTCGCCAGCACGCTTCCCCATTTTGCTTGCATTTATTCTATGATGACTTGTTTTACGCCGCCGGCCCCCCCCGAGCAACAAGCGTGCCGTTGATCTGACTGTACTGTATGAACATGAACAGAGAGGAAAGTCACAGTATTGACGTGACGCCGACAGCTAAGAGACAGACAGATAGATGCTCCCAAACCTCCCAGAAGTTTCTGCCGCGCGCGTTCTTCGATCGTCGTCATGCTCATATGCAAACCGGCGGGTGCCACCACGGAAACCTCCCGGAAATACCACAGTGCACCAAATGCTAGTATTTTGAATTATCGATGCTACTACTACCACAGTGCTTGCTTTATCAGACTATACTAGTTTATTGATACGTGCAAGTCAAACGTGCGGGCATGAAATTGCACGACCGTCGTTACTAGTAGTAACTTTCTTCACTGTCAAGAAAGACAAAGTCGTATCGCAGGAACAGCGGCCGAATTGCGGCCGGAGAAAGAAAACATGCATCACGCGTCGCCAAGTAGGTTATTTCTTAAGTGCAAATCCATCATCCTTGCCTTCGTCGCTGGCTTTAAACTGAGGCCGCACGCGAACGCGGCGCGGAGGGCGACGTGCTACCACAGCTAGCTGCCCTGCCGGTGCAAGTTACCGCGTAACCGCGCGTGTACTACGTGGGGTCGTACGTGGCGGTGACGGTGCGTGCATGGGACACGACAGGCCGGCCGGCCGGGCGGAGGAATCTTGAGGGGAGCAAGAATGCGAAAAAAGGTCGGTGCCTACGCCGCTACGCGCGTCAAAGTAGGGCAGAGCAGAAGGCGGTGGCTCCCACGTCCACGTACGCCGCGACAGCAACTTGGCACGACCATGTACAGCTAGCTGCACCGAGACGAGCCAGCGACTGGTTGACCGGCTGTCTATCTGTCATGAGCAAGCTCGCTCCGTTTTCGCCAAGTTTAATCTAGGAGTACCATATCAAATACTCTTCTGATCTAAAGTGTCATGGTTTTAGTTCAACTTATACTAGAACCATAAACTGGCACGATGGTGAGCACAAAGGGCCCCAGTCGCATCTGATGGACTTGATCATCAAAAGCAGCATCGATCTTCCCCTAGCAACATCTTGTAAACATCCAGGTTTTAGTCCCTTTGCTCTTCATCGGCACCATCTTCACAATGAGGTTCCAACAAATGATATGATGTAGATTATGTGGTAGCTCCTTGCATTCCCACAACTAGATTCAAGACAGCATCAACTCCAGCATGCAACGCCTCCCTATATACAACATTATGAGTACCTGCCCAGTATTTCAGGAACACAATACAATAGCTAATTAGCTGTTAAACAGTGGTTTGGTGGAAACTGGCTCAACGCATCTGGTGCGTGGCCTATCACATATATATAGGTACCAAAGGGTACAATACAGATACAGTTACAATTGTGTTATAGATATACGGTCTAACACCCTCCCTCAATCTTAACTGTGGCCTGAAGTAGTCAATAAGTTAAGATTGCGTCTACAGCCTATGAACAACGGGAGGGCCAACGGTTTGGTAAAGATATCAGCAAGTTGATCTTTGGAGGAGATGAACTTGATCTGCAGTAACTTCTTTGCACGTTCTCTCACAAAATGATAGTCAACTTTGATGTGTTTCGTTCGGGCATGAAATACCGGATTCGACGCGAGGTATGTAGCACCGATGTTATCACACCAAAGGACAGGAGGCTGACTGTGAGAAATCTTCAACTCTCGAAGAAGGGACTGGACCCAAATAAGCTCAGCAGTAGCATCAGCAACCGCCTTGTACTCAGCTTCAGTGCTACTACGAGAAACCGTAGCCTATTTCCGAGCACTCCAGACGATCAAATTAGGACCAAAGAATACTGCATATCCCCCCGTGGATCGCCTGTCATCTGGATTACCAGCCCAGTCCGCATCACTGAAAGCCGAGAGCACACCAGAGGGTGCCGGCCGGAGATGCAGTCCATATGAAACAGTGGACCGAACATGGCGGAGAATACGCTTGACAGCAGTCAAGTGAGGCTCTCGAGGGGCATGAAGATACTGACAGACACGGTTAACTGCATATGAAATATCAGGTCGTGTGATGGTAAGATACTGAAGAGCCCCAACAAGACTTATGTACTCAGTAGCACCATCAGCAGAGAGCAGAGTACCATCATCAGCAGAGAGAGACGCAGTGGAAGACATGGGAGTAGTAGCAGCCTTACAATCCAGCATGCCAGCACGGCGCAACAGATCCTGAGAATACTTCTGCTGAGAAAGGGCAAGACCATCATGTGGATAAGTGACCTCCAAGCCAAGAAAATAATGAAGTTTGCCCAGATCCTTGACAGCAAAATCAGAACTGAGAGCCAGAACCAAACGATCAGTCGCCGCAACAGAGGAGCTAACAAGGATGATATCATCAACATAGACCAGAATGTACATGGTGACTTCTGGCCGCTGAAGGATGAACAATGAAGTATCAACAGTGGAGGGAACAAACCCATGAGCACGAAGCGCAGAACCCAGGCGAGCATGCCAAGCTCGAGGAGCCTGTTTGAGACCATACAACGCTTTCACCAAGCGACAGAGGTGTTGAGGGCAATCGGGATCAACAAACCCAGGAGGCTGACGCATGTAGACCTCCTCCTCAAGAACACCATGCAGAAACGCATTCTGAACATCCAACTGACGAAGGGACCAACCTCGAGTGACAACAAGTGAAAGGAGCGGCCGAATCGTGGTTGGCTTGATAACAGGACTGAAAGTGTCCTCATAGTCAAGACCGTACCGTTGCTTGAAGCGTTTAGCAAATAGCCGAGCCTTGTACCGCTCAATAGAGCCATCTGCATGCCGTTTGACCTTGAAGACCCATTTGGAATCAATGACATTAATACCTAGGCGAGGAGAGACCAACTGCCAGGTGCCATTCTGACGAAGAGCCTGAATCTCGAGGTCCATAGCAGCACGCCAGTGAAGAATACTCATCGCTGCTTGATAGTGTCGGGGTTCAGCAGTAGGATCGGACTGCGCTTGAGCTAAGCAGGCAGCGATCCATGCAACAGTGCCGTCGGTGCGTTCCTTGGGCCGATGAATACCACTCCGACTGCGTGTATGCGGACGAGGTGCAACAGGGGCGGGGGCGGCTCATCGACGACCTCATCGGTAGAGGGGGGCGATGCTGCAGGAGACGAGCTCCTAGGCGGAGGCACGAACGGTGGCGAGGCCGGCCCAGGAGGCGTTGGCGACGCGGTCGGGGAAGAGGCCGGCCCAGGTGAGGCAGGCGGGGGCGACCCAGGCGGTGGTGACGCCAGCCCAGTAGAGGCGGGCGGTGGCGACACACGCGGTGAAGACCGCGCGGGCGGAGGAGGCGAAGGCAGCCCACGGCCAGCCGTCCGCGCAGGCGGCATAGCAGCTGGGCCAGACGGAGCCGGAGAGGCAGCCTCGGGGTGCGTGTCCACTGCATGATCCATGCAGCGATCGACATCGCAGACAGCAGGAGCAGGTCCTGGCGACTCAGGTTCATGAAGGAGCTCGAGGCGAGCGCCACGTCCGGTACCTGCACCGTGGTTAGGCAATAACACAGGCGAATATGCAACATCCTCAAGTTGGTCAGGCGAGACAATGGAGTTATGAGTGGAGTTAGACAACGACAGAGAGGATGGCATATTCAAAAAAGGAAACAAAGTTTCGTCAAACACGACATCACGAGAAATATATACTCTATTTGTTGGAACATGGAGACACTTGTACCCTTTATGAAGAGCACTATATCCAAGGAAGACACACTTTTTGGAGCGAAACTCAAGCTTATGACTGTTGTAGGGGCGAAGATGGGGCCAACAAGCACATCCAAAAACTTTAAAGAAAGTGTAGTCAGGAAGTTCATTAAACAACAGTTCAAGTGGTGTCTTCATTTTTAACACTCGAGTGGGAGTACGATTAATCAAGAAACAAGCAGTGGTAAAAGCATCACTCCAAAACCGAAAAGGCACGGAGGCATGAGCAAGAAGTGTAAGGCCAGTTTCAACTATGTGTCGGTGCTTGCGTTCGACAGCACCGTTTTGCTGATGTGTGTGTGGACAAGATACACGATGAGATATCCCAAGCTTATTAAAGAAAGAATTAAGGTTGCGGTATTCATCCCCCAATCCGACTAAACATGAATGATTTTATGCTTTAGGAGTCTCTCAACATGCAATTAAAATTGTAAGAACACATTAAACACATCAGCTTTGCTTTTGAGGAGATAAAGCCACGTAAAGTGACTGTAGGCATCAATGAAACTGACATAAAGTTTATGACCACTGACAGAGGTTTCGGCAGGGCCCCATACATCTGAAAACACAAGCTCTAAACGTGTAGTAACAACTCGAGAGGAAGACACAAACGGTAACTGATGACTCTTTCCTTGTTGACATGCATCACAAACGGCTAAACTTTTATTACTAGACGAAGTAGGGAGCTCATGTCGATGCAAAACATTGCTGACTATGGGAGACGCAGGATGACCAAGCCGAGCATGCCAATGGGACACCGACGTGCGGACAACATTGAAGACCTCCGAGGTAGACGGCGCCTCCAACGCATACAGTCCTTGATGTATGCGACCACTAAGCAGAACCTCCCGTGTGACCCGATCCTTAACAAGGAGATAAGACGGGTGAAATTTACAAAACACGTCATTATCACGAGTAAACTTACGAACAGATAGTAAAGGACGAGTGACAAGTGGGACACGAAGAACATTACGAAGGCGAAGCCGATGAGACGAACTAGACAGAAGGGAGGCCTGACCAACATGAGTGATGGGCATACCTAAGACGTCAGCGGTGCGGACGTAGTCGTGGCCGTGGTAGGGCTCCTGCGCCTGAAGATGACCAGCCGCATTGGTCATGTGCTCCATGGCACCCGTGTCGAAGTACCAGGCGGGGTCGATCGGGTACGACGGGGTGTACCCTCCTTCGCCGGAGTAGCCAATCTTCTCGGCGATGGCGGCCTGTTTCTCATTGTCGCGCCCGTCGTTGCCGATGCCGAGGAAGTCCTTCTTGAAGCGACGGTGACAACGAGAGGCGTAGTGCCCGTGGATGCCACAGAGCTGGCAGTCGACATTGGGGCGGCCGCAACGATCGGTGGACACATGAGGACCACGGGGCTGCGGCGGCGGAGGAGGCGGGCGACCACCACCTCCCGTGGGCAGGCCAGCAGGGGGGTGCGGCTGTTTGTAGCCACCAGGAGTGGCCCCACGGTAGACCGCGTTGGCGTGGGGGTCGCCTTGCAGCTCAGCATGACGGGCGGCGACGCGCTGCTCGGTGAAGAGGAGTCGCGAGTATAGGTCCCGTGGGGACATGGGCGTGTCACGGCCCTGGACCGCCTCAACCAGGTTGTTGTAAGATCCCTCCTTTGTAAAGGAAAAGGATCCCTGTGATTGCAATGCTAGTCCCTGGATCAATGCTAGCATCCACAGTTTAAGATGAAGTACACAGATACAAAGGTCGTTAGTCTTTTACAACTCAGGGCCATAGGCCTAATACAAGAGTTTAAGGAATAAGTAAATAAACATAAGTCTTCATCTTCATGTGCCACAGGCAAGCATGTTGAGTGTAGACTCATGACTCCTACTCATCATCGGAGTAACCTGCAACATCACAAGTTACAGCCACAGAGGGTCAATACTTTGGAATAGTATTGGCAAGTGATACCTTAGTTTATTTTAAGTGGACTATATTACTATATGCATTTTGGCTAAGTGTAGCTTGGCTTGCTTTGCTCAAAATAGGTTTTTCCTATTAGTTGAAATCACTAAGTTTTTCTTTGTCAAAAACTTCCCAAGAAACCACCAATAGACATTGGGGTCCTTCACCCTTGTTCATCCACCAGTTTTACTTAGAAGTTGGAGTGATGAGATTCTTGTAGCTTCCATGTCTTGATGCTCAATTTGTCCATTGCCATGGACTTGGCTAAGTACTTTGATTTTTCCATCTGCAGAGGTTGTGCACTTTCCCCACCAGACTTGGTTTCCCAAGACATGACCTTTCAGAAGCCTTTCCTTAGTCAAATGGACGCGTTCCAACCTATCATCCCACTACCACCAACTGTCCAAATGACTAAGTTCTAGCAACCTATATGATCAAGGCAGAGCCCATATTGCCAAGTGGTTGCACTGTAAGCTTTCTCAACACTTGGCCTCCAAATCCCTTTGTTCCTGGGTGGCATACCACAAGTGAGATACACAAGCCAAATCCATGGCCTTGTGTAACCACTCAACCATAAACCACCATTCAAGTCCCATTCCACCCAGGAAGTTCATTGACTTAGTTGTTTTATTAAGAAAAGCATGAGTCCCAAAGGACTTAGAATTATTTCACTATAGCATGTACATTCTTTACCAACCCTTGTTTTCTACTAGCTAGGCTAAGCATGGTATAGTAACTTAACTTAGAAAAATTCCCTAGCAATTCTACAATTCTACACTACATAGGATTTCCCATCATAGCATTTGGCAAAAGTAGCATGCAAGACTTAGCAAAAAATAATTCTAATGCTTATTCAAAATAAAGGGTGGAAATATCATGAAGTATCACTTGCCTTGGTAATGGGGAGAGTAGCACTCTTCACAATCACAGTCACTAGCAAAATCTACACAAAAATTTGTAGCATACAATTACACACAATTTATATACAATCAAAAATATGAATGCATGCATGCAAGAAATTACTAAGTGATGATTTTGAAAACTCTACCAAGCAAGTGCATGATACATAAACATAACAAGTCACAAAGTTTGCTAACTAAACTTATTTAGCCCTAAAACAATTTGCTAAACAAAAACTATACTCAAAATGGACCTAAACATGTTTCTGCCTACAAAGTCATTTTAACAGATACTATTTATTAAACACATTGCAGATTCAAAAAGGCCTTGATTCACTGATTCCAACGGTATAAAGTTTGCAAAATTCTAATGTGGGAATCAAAAGTTATAGCCATTTGAAATTTGGATCAAAATCTGGTTTGAATTCTGTTTTTAAATCTAACCCTAGCCACGCGTCGTGTTTCTATTGGCGCGTACCGGTTCCGCCGGATCACCCTTCTGTGCCGTTGGATCTAACTAACGCTGCACGGCTCATATCTGTCCATACCCCTTCGTTAAGTGAACTATTTCTAGGCGTAGGATCTAGATCTGACGGCTAAAAATCTCCTAACCAGAAACGAGCGGCGCTAGCGGCGGCGGCTGGCGGCGGCGCGTCGGTCAGTGGCGTTGCCGGTGTTCTAGGTCGCCTGGGGAAGGAAAAAGGTGCTTACCAAAACCGCAGGAGGCTGCTGATGCTCGAGGGGGCGTTGGTTTGCGAAGGGGCACGCGGGAGTGGTCTCTGGAGCTCGTCGGAGTAGCGGGCGGCGTCGGTCGCTTGTAGACGTGGTGCTTGCCGAGGTTTGGCGTCGTCCTAACACGAACCAGAGGCATCAGGAGTTGCGCAAGACGCGAGCGAACAAACTTGCGTGAATAAGGGGGCAAGGGGCGCTCGGAATTTACTTGAATTGGTCGCCGGAGTCAAGCGGCGGCGCAGGTGGTTTCGGTCGTGGACGGAGATGATGATCTGGGTCACAAGCAGGCAAGAGAAAGGTGTCAGCAGGTGCGCAAGAACGTGCTGAGCATCCTCGTTTGAACGAGAGAGAGAGGGGCGGTCGAGGCTCACCGGAATTGGATGCCGGGGTCGTCGGTACCGCGGGGCTTCGAGAGCAAATGCGCGCAGCCTGGTGGCGGAGTGAGCGAGGAGAGTGGGGGAAAATGCTCGCGGCGCAGAGGGAATTTTATAGGCCCAGGCGCGATAGGAAACGCCCGCGGCTTAATGGCTAATTACGCCGCGCCATTCCCGGCCTTGACAGCAGCGGCGACGTGGTCGCGGGCGCGGTTTGGGGAAGACGGGGGCGACGTGGAGAGGGCCCGCTCGTCAGCGAGGTGCGCGAGGTGGAGGTGGGGTCCGTCTGTCAGTGGCTGAGTGTGTGCGCTCGCGCGTGCGGAAGGAAATGAAATGGCCCGGGTGGGCTAGTTGGGCCTGATCAGATGCTGGGCTAGATTGGTGGCGCTAGGCCCTTTTCATTTGTTTGCCCTTTTTCTTTTTCTGATTCGATTTTCAGAATAGATTTTCAAATGAATTCAAGTTCCATTTGGATTCAAACTTTCTTGGAATTTTTGCAGTGAGCAGTAGTCTCAAATGTAGGCATAGGATCATGTGGTTGCTTTGAAAAGGCTTGGTCAAGCTTGGGGATCAAAATAACAGAGTCTTGGCACTTGGTTTGCAAAATTTGAAAAATGTTTTATGAAACCATTTCAAATTTGTAAATATTGGTTTAAATTCCACACCCAAACCTTTCCTCTAAGAAGGCAACAAACTTGGTTCATAATCAATCAAACTTTCAAATGGGGATAGCCATTTGATTTAAATCTGCTCACATAAAATCATAGCACTATGTGCTTCTGTTTCTTTTTCTGAAATGAGTTTTGAAATTGATCTCAAATCTATATGCATGAATGAATGATATGCAAACTTTGAAATCATGATTTTTGGGATGTTACAAATCTAACCCCCTTAAGGTGAATCTCGCCCTCGAGATTCGGATTGGCTAGCAAATAGGTGAGGGTGGTCTTTCCGAAGATCATCTTCTCTTTCCCATGTTGCTTCTTCTTCAGTATGATGGTTCCATTGCACTTTGCAAAACTTGATAGTCTTTGTTCTCGTGACTCTTTCTGCAGTCTCAAGAATCTTGATAGGCTTTTCTTCATAAGTGAGATCACTTTCTAGTTGAACTTCTTCCAAAGGTATGGTATCCTTCAAAGAAGATTCTTCCATTTCTGGGTGACATTTCTTAAGCTGACTCACATGAAATACATTATGGACTGCTGATAGAGATGCTGGCAGTTCAGTTTCATAAGCAACCTCGCCTTTGCGACTCAGAATCTTGAATGGCCCAACATATCTTGGTGCCAACTTTCCTTTGACTCCGAATCTTTTCACTCCACGGAGTGGTGATACTCTAAGATAGGCTCTATCACCAACTTCGTAGGTGACTTCTCTACGCTTAGGATCTGCGTAGCTTTTCTGTCGGGACTGTGCTATCTTCAACCTGTCCTTAACCAATTTGACCTTCTCTTCGGTTTCTTTGATAAGATCTGGCCCAAATAAACTTCTTTCTCCCACACCATTCCATAACAATGGGGTGGTACATTTTCTTTCGTAGAGAAACTCAAACGGTGTCATCTCAATGCTGGCTTGATAGCTGTTGTTATAAGAAAATTCTGCGTAAGGCAGACTTTCATCCCAACTTGCTCCATAATCTAGGGCACATGCCCTCAACATGTCTTCCAGAATTTGATTAGTCCTTTCTGTTTGTCCATAGGTTTGAGGATGAAAAGCAGTACTGAATTCCAATCTCGTTCCCAACGACTCATGTAGCTGTCTCCAAATATGGGAAGTGAATTGGGTTCCCCTATCGGACACAATACTCTTAGGCACACCGTGAAGGCATACAATTCTACTCATGTAGATCTTGGCTAATTTGGCACTTGTATAAGTTGTCTTCACGGGTATGAAATGGGCCACTTTAGTTAAGCGATCCACTACTACCCATATGGAATCATATCCTGATCTGGTCCTTGGTAATCCGGTAATGAAATCCATACCAATTTTGTCCCATTTCCAATCAGGAATAGGTAGTGATTGAAGCAAACCTGCTGGTTTCTGATGCTCCGCTTTTACTCTACTACACACATCACACAAAGCAATATGCTCGGCGATGTCCCTCTTGAGATTGTTCCACCAAAATCTTTCCTTCATGTCCATGTACATTTTAGTGTTTCCCGGGTGAATAGAATACGGGGAGTTGTGGGCTTCTTGCAGAATCAGTTTCCGCATCTCCGGATCTTGCGGAACACAAATACGTTTCCCATGCCATAAAGTACCTTGTTCGTCTACATGGAAATTCTTAGCTTTCCCCTGGCTAATCTTTTCCTTAATCTCTTCAATTTCCTTATCAGTCTTTTGAGCTTCTCGAATCTTGTCCAACAAAGTGGGTTGAACATCTAAAGACATGAGATGTCCTTCAGGCACAATCTCCAATCTGAGTTCTTTGAATTGCTTACACAAATCATCTGGCAATTCTCCTTTGATAAGGCCATTCATAAATACCTTACGACTTAGAGCATCTGCTACAACTTTTGCTTTACCTGGGTGGTATTGCAAACTTAAGTCATAGTCCTTGATAAGCTCTAACCATCTTCTTTGTCTCATATTGATTTCCTTCTGGGTGAAGATATACTTCAAACTCTTGTGATCGGTGAACACTTCACAACGCTTTCCCAAAAGGTAATGTCTCCATGTTTTGAGTGCATGGACGACAGAGGCTAACTCCAAATCATGAGTAGGATAGTTTACTTCATGAGTTTTGAGTTGTCTCGAGGCATAGGCCACAACTTTACCGTCTTGCATAAGTACGGCACCCAAACCTTGATGAGACGCATCACAATATACTTGGAAATCCTTTTCCAAATCTGGCAGACACAGAACCGGTGCTGTTACAAGTCTCTTCTTCAATTCTTGAAAGCTGACTTCACAACCTTCAGACCAAGCAAACTTCCTGTCTTTCTTTAACAATTCAGTCATGGGCTTAGCAACCTTTGAGAAATTCTCAATGAACCTTCGGTAGTAACCTGCTAAGCCAAGGAAACTGCGAACTTCTTTCACATTCTTGGGAGATTCCCATTCCGTCACAGCTGAAACCTTAGCAGGATCAACTGCTACGCCATCCTTTGTCATAACATGACCAAGAAAACCAACTTCCTCTAACCAGAACTCACACTTGCTGAATTTGGCATAAAGTTTATGCTCTCTTAACTTTTCAAGTATCAAACGCAAGTGTCCTTCATGTTCTTCCTTGCTCTTAGAGTAGACCAAGATGTCATCGATGAAAACGACAACGAACTTGTCAAGAAATTCCATGAACACCTTGTTCATCATATTCATGAAGTATGCTGGAGCATTAGTTAAGCCGAAAGGCATTACGGTATACTCATACAATCCATACCTTGTGGTGAATGCTGTTTTAGGTATGTCTTGCTCTCTTACCTTGAGTTGAAAATAGCCTGACCGAAGATCAATCTTCGAGAACACACATGCTCCCTCTAGCTGATCAAACAAGTCATTGATTCTAGGCAAAGGATATTTGTTCTTAATAGTTACCTCATTGAGTGAACGGTAATCTACGCATAACCTTTGGCTTCTATCTTTCTTCTCCACGAACAATACTGGGGCTCCCCAAGATGAAGAACTTGGTTGTATAAATCCTTTCTGCAACTGTTCTCCTAGTTGCTTCTTGAGCTCTTTCAGTTCATCAACTGACATTTTGTATGGTCTTTTTGCTATTGGTCCAGAACCTGGTACCAAATCTATCAGAAACTCCACATCTCTATCTGGTGGCATTCCTGGCAATTCTTCCGGGAATACATCCGGATACTCACACACAATTGGCACACTGTCCATGCTAACCCCCTTAAGAGAATTTAGCATACTCTTCTTTGCTCCAAAGCTGGTCTTGAATATGATCCTTTTATTATCCGGAGTTGTGAGTGAGACAGTATGGCTGGCACAATCTATCACTCCTTTGTACTTAGTCATCCAGTCCATTCCCAGAATGACATCCAAACCTTGGGAGTTTAATATTATCAGGTTAATGGGAAACTTATACTTCCCGAATTCTATGACTAGGTCATGGCATCCTGAATTCACTATCATTTCTCCACCAGGAGAACTTACTTTTATAGGAGACCCAATAGTTTCTACCGGTAGTTCATTTCTTTCAATAAATGCTCTTGATATGAATGAATGAGATGCACCAGTATCAAAGAGTACAAATGCTGGAATGGAATTGAGTCTGAACTTACCAGCAACAGCATCAGGCTCCTCATATACCTCCTCCACATTGATGTGGTTAACCTGTCCTTTCTGAAAAGGATTGGGCTTGTTAGGTCCTTCAACTTTATTCTCAGGGCACTCATTAGCATAATGCCCCAGCTTCTTGCATTTGAAGCATTCAACTTGACTGATGTCCCTTTTTGCAGGCTGACTTCCACTTCCACTACCATTTCCACTGTGGTGGCTCTTATGTCCACTCTTGTGGTTCTTGTACTTGTCATTGTCATGACTGCGGTGATGCTTGTTGTCATGACGGTTGTGGTTGTGGTGCTTGTTGAATTTCCCATGCTTATGGGATCCTGAGCTGCCACTGTCATCATAGTGAGATCGTTCGTGAGACAATCCCGAGCTGTGCTTGTCGGAGTGTTTCCTCTTCCTACTCTCGACTTGCTTCATTTTATTCTCCAAAATAGCAGCCTTGTCACACAGAGACTGATAAGTTGGAACATATGCCACAGACAGCTGCAGATTCAGCTCAACATTCAAGCCTTCCAGAAACTTTTCCTTTCTTTTGGCATCTATGTCAACCTCATCCGGTGCATAGCGCGCCAGATTGTTGAACTCTTCTATATATTCAGCCACGCTGCGGTGGCGCTGCTTCAGGTTGTGAAACTCCTTCTTTTTCAGGCTCATCATTCCTGATGAGATATGAGCAGTGCGAAAGCCATCTTCAAAGATAGCCCAAGTCACCTCATCAATAGGAGTGGTGATCTGGAAGTTGTCCCACCATGTGGCGGCTGGCCCTTCCAACAGATGCGCTGCGAACCTGACCTTTTCAGCATCCGTGCAGCCCACGGTCACTAAGTCTTTGTTCACATAACGTAGCCAATCATTGGCCACCATGGGATCAGTCGTCCCCGAGAACTTAGCTGGCCTCAAACGCAGAAATCTGGTGAGCATATCAAAGCCCGGAGGGTTGTTGTTGTTGTTGGGGTTGTTATTGTTGTTCTGATTTTGGATGAATGTTGTCATCATTTGCATAAGCTGTGTTTGCGCATTCATCATTTGTTGCATTTCCGGGGTGATGTTGTTGGGGTTGGGGTTTGCGCGACGGGGAGGCATCTGTGGTTTGTTCAAATAGAGATAAGAATGAGATACCCATATATGATTTATGCACATTACATCACATAAGCAAACACATCGCATGCAACACAAAGATAAAAGTTCAACAACAAAATAACAAGTTCTCAAGGTAAAACACATAAGTGGCAAGCCATCCACATGTCGGATGGTCCAATAACAAGTTCATGAATAACAAGTACGATAATAAAAGATAACCGAGTAGTCAAGTCTACTCATCAGCATCAATCTCCTCCTCGACAAAAGTAAGACCTGCGTTCTCCATCGCGGTCTTGTTCTCCTCAATAGTAGTGGTCAAGGACTCGATCTTGGTCTTGAGAGCCCTCTTCTGGGAGCGAAGCCTCTCAATCACCATCTGCTGCTGTTCTAGCTCGAAATCCTTGGACTTCAGTTCTTCAGTCATGTCCCGGATCTTCTTGTTCCTATCCTGGACGCGTTTCTCCTAACTCTTGAACTTGCGGTCCTGGGTCTCGAACTTCGCCTCCATTTCCTTGACTATCTCGTCTTGCTGTGCGAAAAGCTTGTCCTTCTCGCGAAGCTGCACCTGGAGCTCGTCATTGCTGAGCATGACGTTGGTCCTGTCCGTGTCCACGTGCCTAATAAGAGACTCTAAGTCCTGGAGATAGAGACGTATCGGCTCTGCTGCGTCCCTCGAGTCGTCCTCAAAGTCGATGGATTCTCCATCATCATCACGTCTTCCGAAGACGTGGAAGTGGGTGCCCCTAACCTGTCGGGCGTGACGGCCTAACAGACGTCCTATCAGGTCCTGCATGACGACCTCCATGCCTCTCTCCCTGTCATCGTGCATAAGCTTGAAGACGATGGCCTTCGTAGTAGGCTCCGTCTGGCGTCCGGGCTGGTTCACCTTGAAGCCCCAGAGGTCCTTCCTCTCGAACTTGGTGAGTGGGTGCACCATGATGGTGGGAAGAGGGAGATTGAGCAAAGTGGTAAGCTCAACGATACGAGGACCAAAACGGGTAACCTGGAACTCCTCAACAGTGCTGATGGTAATAGGCATCTATTTATAAGATAGAAAAGTTAGGACAACACAATTTAAGATAAAACAAGACAAACATTTCATACATATCCATGGAACACAAAATCACACAAGTCATGCATACATGATTCCATTACATCAATCAAGGTCCAAACTTATTTAAGGTATCATTTTGGAAAATAAGGTGATAGGTGGTGGTCCAACTAACGAAGTGTGTTCACAATCCTATCTCACTGGATCTGTTGGCTAACACAATGTTCCTAGAGGCAATCCACCTATCTTGTTCACATGATTCCATCACTAAGTCTATAATATCTCCCCTTAAGGTTTGGTTGGTGGCTTCCAACTCTTGGGTAAGTTCCTTCTCTTTCTCTAAGTCTTTTTGGAGGTTGAGCATTCTGCACTTGACTCTAGCACTGAGTTCTTTGATAGTCCTCCAAGCTGCTTCTCTTGCTGACTCAAAGAATGTGGTGTGCATCACAGTGTTGGTGTACATGCAGAATCCTCTTTCTTTGTGGTTGTCTTCCTTGTTTTTGTACAAGTGAAGTTGCACCCACCAGTACTCCACTCCTTCATCCATCACTGGAAAGCCTTTGTACACAGCTGCACCATGTGCTTCCATTGCCACCATGAGGTCCTTGAGAATTTTGGGAAACTCAGTTTCACACTCCAAGGTCATGGTCATGAGTGGTCCTTTATTCACGGCTTCGTTGATGGAGTTCATCTACAAATAGAGAGGAGAATGAGAAGATTAGAAAAGTTTACGAGAAGAATAGACAAGTGTAGAAGTAGTAATTTTTTTTTCCTTAGTGGTTTCCAATCCTAGGGTCATAATCCTACAGGCAACACAGTGCTCTGATACCATATGTAAGATCCCTCCTTTGTAAAGGAAAAGGATCCCTGTGATTGCAATGCTAGTCCCTGGATCAATGCTAGCATCCACAGTTTAAGATGAAGTACACAGATACAAAGGTCGTTTGTTACATTCATTCCAGAGATAAAACATAGTCTTTTACAACTCAGGGCCATAGGCCTAATACAAGAGTTTAAGGAATAAGTAAATAAACATAAGTCTTCATCTTCATGTGCCACAGGCAAGCATGTTGAGTGTAGACTCATGACTCCTACTCATCATCGGAGTAACCTGCAACATCACAAGTTACAGCCACAGAGGGTCAATACTTTGGAATAGTATTGGCAAGTGATACCTTAGTTTATTTTAAGTGGACTATATTACTATATGCATTTTGGCTAAGTGTAGCTTGGCTTGCTTTGCTCAAAATAGATTTTTCCTATTAGTTGAAATCACTAAGTTTTTCTTTGTCAAAAACTTCCCAAGAAACCACCAATAGACATTGGGGTCCTTCACCCTTGTTCATCCACCAGTTTTACTTAGAAGTTGGAGTGATGAGATTCTTGTAGCTTCCATGTCTTGATGCTCAATTTGTCCATTGCCATGGACTTGGCTAAGTACTTTGATTTTTCCGTCTGCAGAGGTTGTGCACTTTCCCCACCAGACTTGGTTTCCCAAGACATGACCTTTCAGAAGCCTTTCCTTAGTCAAATGGACGCGTTCCAACCTATCATCCCACTACCACCAACTGTCCAAATGACTAAGTTCTAGCAACCTATATGATCAAGGCAGAGCCCATATTGCCAAGTGGTTGCACTGTAAGCTTTCTCAACACTTGGCCTCCAAATCCCTTTGTTCCTGGGTGGCATACCACAAGTGAGATACACAAGCCAAATCCATGGCCTTGTGTAACCACTCAACCATAAACCACCATTCAAGTCCCATTCCACCCAGGAAGTTCATTGACTTAGTTGTTTTATTAAGAAAAGCATGAGTCCCAAAGGACTTAGAATTATTTCACTATAGCATGTACATTCTTTACCAACCCTTGTTTTCTACTAGCTAGGCTAAGCATGGTATAGTAACTTAACTTAGAAAAATTCCCTAGCAATTCTACAATTCTACACTACATAGGATTTCCCATCATAGCATTTGGCAAAAGTAGCATGCAAGACTTAGCAAAAAATAATTCTAATGCTTATTCAAAATAAAGGGTGGAAATATCATGAAGTATCACTTGCCTTGGTAATGGGGAGAGTAGCACTCTTCACAATCACAGTCACTAGCAAAATCTACACAAAAATTTGTAGCATACAATTACACACAATTTATATACAATCAAAAATATGAATGCATGCATGCAAGAAATTACTAAGTGATGATTTTGAAAACTCTACCAAGCAAGTGCATGATACATAAACATAACAAGTCACAAAGTTTGCTAACTAAACTTATTTAGCCCTAAAACAATTTGCTAAACAAAAACTATACTCAAAATGGACCTAAACATGTTTCTGCCTACAAAGTCATTTTAACAGATACTATTTATTAAACACATTGCAGATTCAGAAAGGCCTTGATTCACTGATTCCAACGGTATAAAGTTTGCAAAATTCTAATGTGGGAATCAAAAGTTATAGCCATTTGAAATTTGGATCAAAATCTGGTTTGAATTCTGTTTTTAAATCTAACCCTAGCCACGCGTCGTGTTTCTATTGGCGCGTACCGGTTCCGCCGGATCACCCTTCTGTGCCGTTGGATCTAACTAACGCTGCACGGCTCATATCTGTCCATACCCCTTCGTTAAGTGAACTATTTCTAGGCGTAGGATCTAGATCTGACGGCTAAAAATCTCCTAACCAGAAACGAGCGGCGCTAGCGGCGGCGGCTGGCGGCGGCGCGTCGGTCAGTGGCGTTGCCGGTGTTCTAGGTCGCCTGGGGAAGGAAAAAGGTGCTTACCAAAACCGCAGGAGGCTGCTGATGCTCGAGGGGGCGTTGGTTTGCGAAGGGGCACGCGGGAGTGGTCTCTGGAGCTCGTCGGAGTAGCGGGCGGCGTCGGTCGCTTGTAGACGTGGTGCTTGCCGAGGTTTGGCGTCGTCCTAACACGAACCAGAGGCATCAGGAGTTGCGCAAGACGCGAGCGAACAAACTTGCGTGAATAAGGGGGCAAGGGGCGCTCGGAATTTACTTGAATTGGTCGCCGGAGTCAAGCGGCGGCGCAGGTGGTTTGGGTCGTGGACGGAGATGATGATCTGGGTCACAAGCAGGCAAGAGAAAGGTGTCAGCAGGTGCGCAAGAACGTGCTGAGCATCCTCGTTTGAACGAGAGAGAGAGGGGCGGTCGAGGCTCACCGGAATTGGATGCCGGGGTCGTCGGTACCGCGGGGCTTCGAGAGCAAATGCGCGCAGCGTGGTGGCGGAGTGAGCGAGGAGAGTGGGGGAAAATGCTCGCGGCGCAGAGGGAATTTTATAGGCCCAGGCGCGATAGGAAACGCCCGCGGCTTAATGGCTAATTACGCCGCGCCATTCCCGGCCTTGACAGCAGCGGCGACGTGGTCGCGGGCGCGGTTTGGGGAAGACGGGGGCGACGTGGAGAGGGCCCGCTCGTCAGCGAGGTGCGCGAGGTGGAGGTGGGGTCCGTCTGTCAGTGGCTGAGTGTGTGCGTGTTGGAATTATGCCCTAGAGGCAATAATAAAGATGTTATTATTATAATTCTTGTTCATGATAAAGTTTATATTCCATGCTAGAATTGTATTAAGCGGAAACTTTAATACTTGTGTGGTTTGTGAACAACACCGTGTCCTTAGTACGCCTCTATGGACTAGCTCATTGATCAATGATGGTTAAGGTTTCCTAACCATAGACATGAGTTGTCAATTGATAATGAGATCATATCATTGGAGAATGATATGGTGGATAGACCCAAACTAAGCGAAGCAATTAGATCGTGTCATCGTGTTCGTCTTTGCGAAGTTTTTCTTATGTCAAATATTGTATTCCTTAGACCATGAGATAATACAACTCCCTGGTATCGGAAGAAAGCTTTGAGGTCATCAAACGTCATCCTATGAGAGGGTGATCATAAAGGTGTCTCTCAGGTAATCGGAAAGTATCTGTTGGGTTGTATGTATCGAGATGGGATTTGTCCCTCCCAAGTCGGAGAGATATACTTCGGGCCCACTCGGTAATCGATATCAACACCGCTTGCAAGCATGTGGTTAAGGAGTTGATCACAAAGTGATATTGGATTACGGAACGAGTAAAGTACTTGTTGTGAACGAGATTGAACTAGGTATGACGATACCGACGATCGAATCTCGGGCAGGTAAAATATCGCGAGACGAAGAGAATATATATATGGGATTGATTGAATCCTGGCATCGTGGTTCATCCGATATGATCATCGATGAATGTGTGGGAGTCAATATGGGTTCCCAGACCCCGCTGTTGATTATTGATAGAAGATCATGTCTACATATTCTCGAACCCGCAGGGTCACACACTTAACGTGTCTCGACGCTAGGATAGTTTGGATACTTGGTTTATGAATTTTTGTTCGGAGTCTCGGATGGGATCCGGGACATCACGAGAGGTTCCGGAATGGTCCGGAGAATAAGATTCATATAAGGCAGTGCAGTTTTTGGAGTTCGGAATTATTCCGGGTTAATCGGTATTGTACCGGAAGCTTCTAGAACCTTCCGGAAGGGGGCCAACGTGGTCCCACCTTCCGGGAGGGGGCATGGGCCTATGAGGGAGTGTCCTGGACGCATTGGGCCAGGGGCACAAGGCCCCATAGGGCCCAGCCGATCCTAGATAAGTTTAAATCGTTTAAACTAGAGATAAGATAGGGTTTCTAGAAGGGAGAGTTTAAATCGTTTAAACTAGAGATAGGCTTGGAGGATGGGCAAGGGCTGGCCGCACCCCCCCTCTATATATAGAGGGCTGGTGCGCCCCCTCCCCCCCGACCTATACCTTCCTCCAAACCCTAGTTGCCCTGCTGCCCTCCTCTCTCCCTCCCGACTGTTTGTAGGCGAAGCCCTGCTGCAGAAATTCTCCACCATATACACCACGCCGTCGTGTTGTAGATCCAATCCATCTCTCCACCATACTTGCTGGTCCGAGGAAGGAGGAGACGTCGAGGTGCTGTACGTGTGCATCTCACGGAGGCACCGCCACTTGTGGTGCTAGATCGGATCGGATCGCGAGGAGGAGAAGCGAGTACGACTACATCACCCACGTTCCGACGAACGTTCCGCTGTGCGAATCTTCAAGGGTATGAAGATCTAATCCAATCTCTCTCGTTGTTTGCATCTCCTAGATTAGATCTTGGCTTTCCCTCTGTTCGCTTCCGTAGAAATTTTTGATTTACTATGCTGCGAAACCCCATCAGTGGTATCAGAGCTAGATCTATGCGTAGATGTGATTCACGAGTAGAACGCAACATGGTTGTTGCGGGCGTTGATGTTTTCTGTTGCAAGCCTCTTGTTTGTGTTCTTCTTATGACGCGGGGTAGTGAGATTGAAACGGTCCAGGCCAACCTTACGCGACGTCGTTCGCGAGACCGGCTCCGCACTTGACGTGTGGCTTGTACCACACATGCGGCTGGTGGATGTCAGTTTCTCTCACTATAGTTGTCATGGGATTAACACCGGAGTTTGGCAACCATAATATCACCGTTGTGGCTTTCCGTAGGTAAGAATCGTTCTTAGCATCTACTCCCATGAGCCACGTAAAACATGCAACAACAAAGTAGAGGCGTCTAACTTGTTTTTGCAGGGAGTGTTTTCTGTGATATGGTATGGCCCAAGATGTGATGTGTATATTGTATGCGATGATCATGTTTTGTAATGTTTCACGACTTGCATGTCGATGAGTACACAACCGGCAGGAGCCATATGGTTGTGTTTATAATTGTGTATGACCTGCGAGTCAACTTCTTATACGCCATGTAATAGCTTTACTTTATAGCTAAGTAGTTAGCAATAGTTGTAGTTGCTATTCGTGGTGGAGGCAATCATGGTGGAGTGATGGAGATCATGCCGGAACACACAAGATGGAGATCATTGCGTGAAGATTGGCTATACCATGTCACATAAAGTTATATGCATGTGATGTTTATCCTTTTATGTATCTTATTATGCTTAGATCGCGACGGTAGCATTATAAGATGATTCCTCACTTAAAGATCAAGATAAAAACTGTGTTCTCCCCAAGTATGCACCGTTGCGAAAGTTCGTCGTGTCCAAGCATCACGTGATGATCGGGTGCTATAGACTCTACGCTCACATACAACGGGTGCAAGCCAGTTTTGCACACGCGAAAATACTTGGGTCTAACTTGACGAGCCTAGCATGTACAGACATGGCCTCGGAACACAAGAACCGAAAGGTTAAGCATGAGTCATATGAATGATATGATCGACACTTCGTTGTCCACCATTGAAACCACATCTCTTCTCGTGATGATCGGATTAGGTGTGGTGAATTTGGATCGTGTTCACTAAACAACTTGAGGGATGTTGAATTTAGTGGGAGTTCATCTAGTAATTTGATTAAGTTGAACTATTTATCATGAACATAGTCTAAATTGTACTTGCAAATACTATAGATCACATGGCCAAGTCCAACTTCAACTTCAACGTTTTTGCTGAGATAGAAAAGCTTAGAAACAATGGGTCTAACTTCACCAAATGGTTCCGCATTCTGAGAATCATTCTCGCTGGCGGACAAAAGGACTATGTCCTTGAGAAAGCGCTAGGTGACGCCCCTGCTATAGATGCGCCGGCTGATGAAAAAGCTGTTTATCAGTCGCGCAAGGATGATTATGATTTGATTAAGATCGCCATGTTGTATGCTATGGAATCGGATCTTCAAAATCATCTTGAGGATTTCGCCGGGCCCTTTGAGATTCTTGAGGAGCTGAAAACCATGTTTCAGACTCAGGCCCGTTCTGAGAGATATGAGATCTCTGAGAAGTTCTTTAACTGCAAGATGGAGGAAGGGAGTTCCGTTAGTGAGCACGCCATTAAGATGTCAGGCTACACTCAACGCCTTGAGCAACTGGACTGCAAGATTCCAGAGGAGCTCAAGATTGACAGGGTTCTGCAATCACTCCCTCCCAGCTACAAAAGTTTTGTAGTGACTCACAATCAGATTGGTTCCACTGATACGATCACCGAGCTCTTCGCAAAGCTGAAGGCTGCGGAGGTGGACATCAAAAAGGATAATCATGTGTTGATGGTCAACAAGCCCTCCTTTAAGAAAGGTAAAGGTGCAAAGAAGCCCTTCAAGAAAGGCGGCGGCAAGCGCGTTGCCCCTGCTGAGAAGAAGCTCAAGTCTGGTCCCAAGCCGGAAACTGAGTGCTTCTATTGCAAGGACAAGGGTCACTGGAAGCGCAACTGTCCGAAGTACTTAGCGGACAAGAAGGCTGGCACCATCAAAGGTATATTTGATATACATGTTATTGATGTTTTCCTTACTAGCCCTCGTTGTAGTGCCTGGGTATTTGATACCGGCTCAGTTGCTAATATTTGTAACTCGAAACAGGAGCTGCGGAATAGACGGCGGCTTGCGAGGGATGAGGTGACGATGCGCGTTGGCAACGGATCAAGAGTTGATGTGATGGCCGTCGGCACGCTCTCCTTAGTTTTACCTTCGGGATTAGTTTTAAACCTTAATAAATGTTATTATGTGCCTGCGTTGAGCATGAACATTATTTCTAGATCGTGTTTATTGCAAGACGGTTATTCATTTAAATCGGAGAATAATGGTTGTTCTATTTATATGAGTAACATCTTTTATGGTCATGCACCTCTTGTGAGTGGTTTATTTCTTCTAAATCTCGAAAGGGATGAAACACACATCCATAACATTGAGGCTAAGAGATGCAAAGTAGATAGTGATAATACTACTTATTTGTGGCACTGTCGTCTAGGTCATATTGGTGTAAAGCGTATGAAGAAACTCCATTCTGATGGACTTTTGGAGTCTCTTGATTTTGAATCATTTGACACATGCGAACCATGCCTCATGGGCAAGATGATCAAAACCCCGTTCTCCGGTATGATGGAGCGAGCAACGGACTTGTTGGAAATCATACATACCGATGTATGCGGACCGATGAGTGTTTCGACGCGCGGTGGATATCGCTATTTTCTCACTTTTACCGATGACTTAAGTAGATATGGGTATATCTATTTAATGAAACATAAATCTGAAACGTTTGAAAAGTTCAAAGAATTTCATAATGAAGTGGAGAACCATCATAACAGAAAGATTAAGTTTCTACGATCCGATCGTGGGGGCGAATATTTGAGTTATGATTTTCTCACGCATCTCAAAGCAAGTGGAATCGTTTCACAACTCACGCCACCCGGAACACCACAGCGCAATGGTGTGTCTGAACGCCGGAATCGAACCCTATTAGATATGGTCCGATCGATGATGTCTCTTACTGATTTGCCGTTATCATTTTGGGGTTATGCATTAGAAACCGCTGCATTCACTTTAAATAGGGCTCCATCTAAATCCGTTGAGACGACACCGTATGAACTATGGTTTGGTGCTAAACCTAAGTTGTCGTTTCTTAAAGTTTGGGGATGCGAAGCTTACGTCAAGAAGTTGATGCCGGACAAGCTCGAACCCAAAGCGGAGAAATGCGTCTTCATAGGATACCCTAAGGAAACTATTGGGTATACCTTCTATCACAGAACCGAAGGCAAAGTGTTTGTCGCAAAGAACGGTTCCTTTCTTGAGAAGGAGTTTCTCTCGAAAGAAGTGAGTGGGAGGAAAGTAGAGCTACACGAGGTTATTGAACCTTCTCTTGAATTGGAGAGTAGCGCAGCACCTGAAATTGTTCCAGTGCCGCCTGCACCAACAATAGAGGAAGCTAATGACAAGGATCATGAAGCTTCGGATGATGCTGCTACTGAACGTCGCAGGTCGACAAGGTCGCGTGCCCCTCCTGAGTGGTACGGCAACCCTGTCTTGACTGTCTTGTTAGTAGAAGACAGCGAACCTACGAACTATGAGGAAGCGATGATGAGCCCAGACTCTGAAAAATGGCTAGAAGCCATGAAATCCAAATTGGGATCCATGAGCGAAAACCAAGTATGGACTTTGGTGGACCCTCCTAGCGACCGAAAGGCCGTTGAGTGCAAATGGATCTTCAAGAAGAAAACGGACGCAGATGGTAATGTTACCGTCTATAAAGCACGGCTTGTTGCGAAAGGTTTTCGACAAGTTCAAGGTGTTGACTACGATGAGACTTTCTCTCCCGTAGTGATGTTTAAGTCCATTCGGATTTTATTAGCAATTGCTGCGTTTCATGATTATGAAATATGGCAAATGGATGTCAAGACTGCTTTCCTCAATGGCAACATTGATGAAGAGTTGTATATGATGCAACCCGAAGGTTTTGTCGATCCTAAGGATGCTGATAAAGTATGCAAACTTCAGCGTTCCATTTATGGACTGAAGCAAGCATCTCGGAGTTGGAACCTTCGTTTTGATCAAGTGATCAAGAGCTTTGGATTTGTTCCAAATTGCTATGAAGCTTGCATCTACAAGAAAGTGAGTGGGAGCTCGGTGACATTTATGGTACTATATGTGGATGACATATTGATTATTGGAAATGACATTAACATGCTTAACGATGTGAAGAGTTATATTGAACAAGTGTTTTTCAATGAAAGACCTAGGTGAAGCTGCTTATATATTGGGAATAAAAATCTATAGAGATAGACAAAGACGCCTGATAGCTTTAAGCCAAAGTACATACCTAGACAAAGTTCTGAAAAGGTTCAGAATGGATAAGGCATTGAAAGGTTCAGTGCCTATGTTGTCAGGTAAGATATTGAGCAAGGCTCAGTGTCCAGCTACGGTAAATGATAGGGAAGCTATGAGCAAAGTGCCTTATGCCTCGGCCATAGGTTCCATCATGTATGCCATGCTGTGTACTAGACCAGATGTGTCCAATGCTCTTAGTTTGACGAGCAGATATCAAAGTGATCCAGGAGTGGAACACTGGACAGCCGTGAAGAACATCCTAAGGTACCTAAATAGGACTAAAGAAATGTTCTTAGTCTATGGGGGTGATGAACAGCTCGTCGTAAAAGGTTACGTCGATGCTAGTTTCGACACCGACAAGGATGATGCTAAATCTCAGACAGGATACGTGTATATTTTGAATGGAGGAGCTGTGAGCTGGAGAAGCTGCAAGCAAAGCGTGGTCGCGGGATCTACAGTAGAAGCGGAATACATGGCTACTGCAGAAGCGTCAAGTGAAGGAGTTTGGATCAGAAACTTCATCACTGAGCTTGGCGTGGTTCCAAGTGCATTGGACCCACTGGAGATATTGTGTGACAACACTGGCGCCATAGCACTCGCTAAGGAACCAAGATATCATCCAAAGACCAAGCATATCAACCGCAAGTTTCATATAATCCGAGATTATATGGCAGATGGAGATCTGAAGATCAGCAAAGTACATACAGATCTGAATGTCGCAGATCCATTGACTAAACCTCTTCCACGTGTAAAACATGATCAGCACCTCAGTGCCATGGGTGTAAGATTGTTGCCAAATGTAAACTAGATTATTGACTCTAGTGCAAGTGGGAGACTGTTGGAATTATGCCGTAGAGGCAATAATAAAGATGTTATTATTATAATTCTTGTTCATGATAAAGTTTATATTCCATGCTAGAATTGTATTAAGCGGAAACTTTAATACTTGTGTGGTTTGTGAACAACACCGTGTCCCTAGTACGCCTCTATGTACTAGCTCATTGATCAATGATGGTTAAGGTTTCCTAACCATAGACATGAGTTGTCAATTGATAATGAGATCATATCATTGGAGAATGATATGATGGATAGACCCAAACTAAGCGAAGCAATTAGATCGTGTCATCGTGTTCGTCTTTGCGAAGTTTTTCTTATGTCAAATATTGTATTCCTTAGACCATGAGATAATACAACTCCCTGGTATCGGAAGAAAGCTTTGAGGTCATCAAACGTCATCCTATGAGAGGGTGATCATAAAGGTATCTCTCAGGTAATCGGAAAGTATCTGTTGGGTTGTATGTATCGAGATGGGATTTGTCCCTCCCAAGTCGGAGAGATATACTTCGGGCCCACTCGGTAATCGATATCAACACCGCTTGCAAGCATGTGGTTAAGGAGTTGATCACAAAGTGATATTGGATTACGGAACGAGTAAAGTACTTGCTGTGAACGAGATTGAACTAGGTATGACGATACCGACGATCGAATCTCGGGCAGGTAAAATATCGCGAGACGAAGGGAATATATATATGGGATTGATTGAATCCTGGCATCGTGGTTCATCCGATATGATCATCGATGAATGTGTGGGAGTCAATATGGGTGCCCAGACCCCGCTGTTGATTATTGATAGAAGATCATGTCTGCATATTCTCGAACCCGCAGGGTCACACACTTAACGTGTCTCGACGCTAGGATAGATTGGATACTTGGTTTATGAATTTTTGTTCGGAGTCTCGGATGGGATCCGGGACATCACGAGATGTTCCGGAATGGTCCGGAGAATAAGATTCATATAAGGCAGTGCAGTTTTTGGAGTTCGAAATTGTTCCGGGTTAATCGGTATTGTACCGGAAGCTTCTAGAACCTTCCGAAAGGGGGCCAACGTGGTCCCACCTTCCGGGAGGGGGCATGGGCCTATGAGGGAGTGTCCTGGCCGCATTGGGCCAGGGGCACAAGGCCCCATAGGGCCCAGCCGATCCTAGATAAGTTTAAATCGTTTAAACTAGAGATAAGATAGGGTTTCTAGAAGGGAGAGTTTAAATCGTTTAAACTAGAGATAGGCTTGGAGGATGGGCAAGGGCTTGCCGCACCCCCCCTCTATATATAGAGGGCTGGTGCGCCCCCTCCCCCCCGACCTATACCTTCCTCCAAACCCTAGTTGCCCTGCTGCCCTCCTCTCTCCCTCCCGACTGTTTGTAGGCGAAGCCCTGCTGCAGAAATTCTCCACCATATACACCACGCCATCGTGTTGTAGATCCAATCCATCTCTCCACCATACTTGCTGGTCCGAGGAAGGAGGAGACGTCGAGGTGCTGCACGTGTGCATCTCACGGAGGCACCGCCACTTGTGGTGCTAGATCGGATCGGATCGCGAGGAGGAGAAGCGAGTACGACTACATCACCCACGTTCCGACGAACGTTCCGCTGTGCGAATCTTCAAGGGTATGAAGATCTAATCCAATCTCTCTCGTTGTTTGCATCTCCTAGATTAGATCTTGGCTTTCCCTCTGTTCGCTTCCGTAGAAAATTTTGATTTACTATGCTGCGAAACCCCTTCAGTGCGCTCGCGCGTGCGGAAGGAAATGAAATGGCCCGGGTGGGCTAGTTGGGCCTGATCAGATGCTGGGCTAGATTGGTGGCGCTAGGCCCTTTTCATTTGTTTGTCCTTTTTCTTTTTCTGATTCGATTTTCAGAATAGATTTTCAAATGAATTCAAGTTCCATTTGGATTCAAACTTTCTTGGAATTTTTGCAGTGAGCAGTAGTCTCAAATGTAGGCATAGGATCATGTGGTTGCTTTGAAAAGGCTTGGTCAAGCTTGGGGATCAAAATAACAGAGGCTTGGCACTTGGTTTGCAAAATTTGAAAAATGTTTTATGAAACCATTTCAAATTTGTAAATCTTGGTTTAAATTCCACACCCAAACCTTTCCTCTAAGAAGGCAACAAACTTGGTTCATAATCAATCAAACTTTCAAATGGGGATAGCCATTTGATTTAAATCTGCTCACATAAAATCATAGCACTATGTGCTTCTGTTTCTTTTTCTGAAATGAGTTTTGAAATTGATCTCAAATCTATATGCATGAATGAATGATATGCAAACTTTGAAATCATGATTTTTGGGATGTTACAGTTGTCGTAGTCGTGGTCGAGGCTGCGGAGAACAAAGTCCGTGAACTCCTCATTGCGAAGCGGCTGCCCGATGGCGGACAGAGTGTCGGCAATTGTCTTGATCTTGTTGAAGTAGACGTGTGCCGATGAGTCGAGCTTTTTGCACTCGAGGAGTTGTTGGCGAAGGACCGATGCACGAGCCGAGGAGTTGGCGGAGAAGCTGTCCGCCATCGTCGCCCAGACGTCGTGAGACGTGGCAGCAAAGACGACTAAGCCAGCAACACCTTCGGTCAGCGACGATTGGAGCGCAGAAAGGATGGCCTGATCCTGCTCAACCCAGGTGCGGTACGCCGGGTTCTCAGCCGAGACCCGGGCGCCGGTGGTCGTGACGGCGGAGACGTAGCGGGACGGGCACGGGTGACTCCCATCGACGAAGCCCTCAAGGTGACGACTGCGGAGAAGGGGGAGGATCTGCGCCCGCCAATACAGGAAGTTATCCTGCGAGAGGCGCACAGTGATGAGGTGCGTGAGTCGGTAGGGACCAGTGCTCGGACCGTCGGCGACCGGGGATCCAGCGGGGGCAGCGACATCGGCCCCGGTGGAGACGAGGGGCGGCGCTGCAACCTCGACCGCAACCGAGGAGAGGCCGATCGACGGCGAGGCCGAGGGCACCGATGGCACCGATGGAGGCAGGGGCGGTACCGCACTAAACGGCACCAGCGACGTCGACACGTAGGACGGCGGCGGCGGGAGGAACCCAGGGGCGAACTGCGAGGCGCCGAGGTACAGGGGGCGCGAGGTTGAGGACGAAGCCATCTGGCTTGTGGTGCTGGCGGCGAGGATCGCCGCGAGCTGCGGGGGAATCATGGCAGGGGACGGCGAGGAGCCGGGCAGGGCAGCGGAAGAGGCCGAGGAAGAGCCGGAGGAGCTCATGATGGCGATCTTGGCGGCGGCGGCGCGACCGAGAGAGGCGGCGGCGGCGGCCAAGGGCAGGGGCGGCGGCTAGGGTTTCGAAACCTAGTCTGATACCATGTTAAACAATGGTTTGGTGGAAACTGGCTCAACGCATCTGGTGCGTGGCCTATCACATATATATGGGTACCAAAGGATACAATACAGATACAGTTACAATTGTGTTACATATATACAGTCTAACATTAGCTCAATAGGATATTTAATCAATTACCCTCAAAATAAGCTTTATTGTGAATTTTACAAATTGCCCAACATATGGATGCAGCACCAGCGATTTGGACATTGTGGCTTGAATTAGTGAGTTGTGGAAACCACCAAAATACCCGCGAGAATGAGCCAGGACATGTAAAAGCGCCAATGGCTTGGGCTACACTGTTTCAAACATATCGAGCTGCTGCACATTCAAAAAAGATATGGATGATGGTTTCTTCGCACAAATCAAACATTTGGTATGACCTACCCAATTTCTCTTTACCATACTGTATTTAGTAGCTATGGTATTGTGTCAGGTCAACCACATTGATTATCTTCTGAGGAATTTTTGCTTTCCATATATGTGTGAATGATCTATCAATTCCATTGCTACACAACTTCTTATACATAGATTTCACAATGAAAACCCCACTTTTTCCCACTTCCATATTGGCTTATCTTGTTTTGTATTTGAGGCCATTAGAGCAAGCATATCTTGAAACTTTCTCATCTGCCCCTATAGCTCAACCATCTTCTGAAAGTAAGATGACATATATATGTTCCTAGCAACAACAACCACTGTACAATCATGTTTGTTGCAGATATCAAAAAGTTCAGGGAAGGTATCTTTCAGAGAATTTTGACAACACCAAGCATCATCCAAAAAATCAGTTTTTCCCCATTCACAACTTGCATTTTCCTGCACATAGATACAAATCTTTTACTTGAAGCATGTTAGACCATAGAGTTGAATCTTTGACTCTATGTTTTGAACTAAACATCCCAGCATTCCCGAGATATTTTTTCATCATAAAATCTTGCCATGGAACTTTCCATATTCTAATTTCCACCACCATTTGCACAATAAGAACAAGATTAAATTTGGTGAGATCCTTAAGTCCCAGACTACTTTTGCTTTCGGGTTTGCAAATCAACTTCTATTTCACAGGATGATGCCTTCTTTTTGTTGCACTGCCAGCTCAAAGAAATGACATGATAGGTTTTTCCGTCTAAAGAATGTTTGTTTTGTGGTAAATTTGTTGGGGAACGTGCTACAGAAAACAAAAAATTCTAGCACATAAGCAAGATCCAATGCAAGGGACGGAACATACCCTCGTAGATCGAACTAGCAGAAGCTTTTCGATGATGAGGTTGGTCGTGCGTCGATCCCCACAACAAGATTTAGCGAGTCGCGATGAGATGTATTATCCCACGTACGGCTCTGGAGAACTAGTGCTCCAAGTGTTTCACCTCTACTGGTATCCACACGTCCAACAAGAATGGCACCGCGTCGAGGCGAGATCAAGAACTCGCGGATGAAGCGGGAACGTGTCGATGAAGATCTGCCAACACTCCATCGTCCATCAAGATTAGATCTAGACGGGGTAGAAGAGTAGCTACTATGGGCGTTGGAGAAGATCTCTTCCGCACGACGATGATAGCGACACGAGGAAGAGGAAGAGGACCGGGCCAAGGAGGCGGCTGTTGGAGATATGCCCTAGAGGCAATAATAAATGTAGTTATTATTATATCTTTGTGTTTATGATAAATGTTTACATTCATGCTATAATAGTATTAACAAGGAAACATTAATACTTGTGTGATTTGTAAACTTAAATTGAAGTCCCTAGTAAAGCCTCTATATAATACTAGCTTGTTGGTTAATAAATGATTGTGGTTTCCCTATCATGAACATTGAGATGTTATTAACAACAAGATCATATCGTTAGGAGAATAATATGATGGACATACTCCTATAGATAAGCGTAGCATAAAGATCAAGTCATTTTAATAGTTCAATTGCTATATGCTTTCTGATACATAGTAACCTAATTCCTTCGACCATGAGATCATGCATATCACCTTCACCGGAAGGATGCTTTGATGACATCAAACACCACACCGTAACGGGGTGGCTATAAAGGTGGCATTGAGTGTTCGGAAAGTATTGGTTGAGACACATGGATCAAGAGTGGGATTTGTCCATCCATATGATGGATAGATATACTCTGGGCCCTCTCGGTGGAATGTCATCCAATTAGCTTGCAAGCATGTGACTGGCTCACAAGGGATCACATATCACGGGAACGAGAAAAGAGTACTTATCAGTAACAAGGTTGAACTAGGTATGCAGAGATACCGACGATCATAACCTCGGATAAGTAAAGTATCGTGAGACAAAGGGAAATTGGTATCGTATGTAAGTGGTTCATTTGATCGCAAAGTAATCGTAGAAATATGTGGGAGCCATATGAATTTCCAGATTCCTCTATTGGTTATTGTTCGGAGAAGTGTCTCGATCATGTCCGCATAATTCACGAACCGTAGGGAGACACACTTAAGGATTCGACGTTGTTTGAGTAGTTATGGAATGATGAGAAAGAGACCGAATGTTGTTCGGAGTCTCGGATGGGATCCGGGATATCACGAGGAGATCCGGAATGGTCCGGAGAATAAGATTCATATAAGGAAAGTCCTATTTCGGAGTTGGAGAATGGTTCCGATGTTTTCATCGGGAATGTTCTAGAAGGTTCCGGAATGTCCGGCACTCCGGAGGGGAAGGGTACATGAATGTGTCATATCAAGTTGGAATGATTGCATCATGTACTAGGTGTCATCGCTGAACAAAATAAAGGGTTTAATCAAATCCTAGTTTGAAAAGTCAAACGCCAATTTGAAAAGTCAAACGGCTATTTTGGGAAGTGGAGGGGAAGTGGGAAACCGAGTTGGGGAGGAGTTCCTCCTCCACCGCCGGCCCACTAGGGATCCGAGTTGGGGAGGGACTCCCTCCCCTTGGCCGGCGCCTCCCACCTATAAAGGGAGGGGCAGGGCTGCCCCTCCTAGCACACAAGTTCTCCACCCCAAAACCCTAGCCCGGCGCCGCCACCTCCTGTTGCCGCCGCCTAGGGCTCCCCTAGCCGCCGACTTGGGCAAGCCCCAAGCCCTAGCCGCCGGCCCTAGCACCTCCTCCTTGGTGTGTATAAACCCTAGATCACCGAGGAGCTCTCTCATAGTCCACCATACTCGCTCCGGCTTAAGGCGAAGCCCTGCGAGATCTCCCCTCTACTTCCGGTACCACGCTGTTGTGCTGCCGGAATCACGAGGAGAGTGCTACAACCTCCGCTGCCTGCTGGAACAAGGGAGAGGAAGGTCTTCGTCGAGTAACGAACGTGTGACCGACTACGGGAGCGCTGCCGGAACGCAGCGCCGGAAGGATCGTCTACGCGATCTTGAGATCGGGAAGAGTACGACTACAACACCCACGAGAATCCGCTCTCGTTAAACACTTTGGAATCTTCGAGGGTGAGTTATTCCATCGACTCGTTGCTACAATCTAGTAGACAGATCTTGGCTTGTTTTTTTGTATGCGATAGAATTTTTTTGTTTTCCATGCTACGAAACCCTACAGTGGTATCAGAGCCGTGTCTATATGTAGATCTGTTGCACGAGTAGAACACAATGGTCATTGTGGGTGTTGATGCTTTTATTGTTGATTGCATCTTGTGTACTTTGCATCTTGCGGGATGTTGGGATGAAGCGGCCCGGGCTAACCTTACATGACATCGTTCATGAGACTTGCTCCACGCTTGACATGCAACTTGTATTGCATAAGTGGCTTTGCGGGTGTCTGTTTCTCCCAGCATAGTTAAGATTCAATTTACAACGGGTGATTGTCAATACTAGTATCAATGTTGTGGTTCTTGTTCGTAAGTTAGAACGACACTTATTGAAAGCCCCAAACCACGTAAAACATGCAAAGAAAGTAGAGGCGTATAACTTTGTTTTGCAGGGGTGTGCTGTGATGTGATATGGCCATGATTGTGATTATATTTGATGTATGCAATGTTCCTTATTGTAAGTTGGCAACCGGCAGGAGCCATATGGTTGTCTTTAATTTTGTTAAGACCCGCGTGTCTATTCAAAGTAGTTGTAATAGTTGAAGCCGGTGGACGACAACCATGGAGAAGCGTCATTAACCTTGATGCAATACCGATGATGATGGAGATCATGTTCGTGCTTGAAGATGGAGATCGGAAGCACAAAGAAGAAAGTCCATATCATATCACATATTATGAATTGCATGTGATGTTAATCCTTTATGCATCTTGTATTGCTTAGTTAACAACGGTAGCATTATAAGATGATCCCTCATGCACATGAATTTCAAGTCATAAAGTGTTCACCCTTAGTTAGCACCGTTGCTAAAGCTTGTTGTTTCGAAGCACCACGTGATGATCGGGTGTGTTAGATTCCGCAAGTGTATACAACGTGAGCAAGCCAGATTTGCTCATGCGGAAACTAAGGTTTGATCTTGACGAGACTAGCATGTACAGACATGGTCTTGGAACACGAATCACCGAAAGGTAAAGCATGAATCATATAGTAGATATGATGAACATGTCGATTGTTCGCCATTGAAACTATATCAACTCTCGTGATGATCGGCGTTGATGTGGTGGATTTGGTTCGTGTGATCACTAAAACAATGTGAGGGATATTGTTTTGAGTGGGAGTTCACCTAGATTAATTTAACTATTAATTAGAACTCAATTTGTCATAAACTTAGTCTAAACTATTGCAAATATGTTGTAGATCAATGGCGGCCCCTACCATTAATTTTAATGCGTTCCTAGAGAAAGAAAAGTTGAAAAACAATGGAAGCAACTTCGCGGATTGGTTCCGCAATTTGAGGATTGTCCTCACAGCTGGTAATTTGACCTATGTGCTGGATGCACCGCTGGGTGACCCACCTGCAGCTACTGCTACCGATGAAGTAAAGAATGTTTACCTCGCTCGGAAGACTCAGTACTCCACAGTTCAGTGTGCTATCTTGTATGGTTTAGAATCGGAGCTTCAGAAAAGGTTTGAGAATTCAGACCCACATGATATTGTCCGTGATCTCAAATTGATCTTTGAGACTCACGCGGCAATTGAGAGCTATGAGGCTTCTGAAAAGTTCTTTAACTGCAAGATGGAAGAGGGCAGCTCCATCAGTGAGCATGTGCTTAAGATGTCTGGGCACGCAAACAAACTTCAAAGCTTGGGTATAGTGATTCATAATGCTTTGGGGATTTACCGTGTCCTCCAATCACTACCACCAAGTTACAAGAACTTTGTGATGAACTACAATATGCAAAACATGAACAAGCAGCTGCCAGAACTCTTTGCCATGTTGAAATCTGCAGAAGTGGAGATCAAGAAAGAGCACCAAGTGTTGATGGTCAATAAGACCACCAAATTCAAGAAAGGCAAGTCTAAGCAAAAGGGACACTTCAAGAAGGGTGGTAAGAATGTTACCGCGCCAACGAAGAAGACCAAGGCTGGACCTAAGCCTGATACTGAGTGCTTTTACTGCAAGGGAGAAGGTCACTGGAAGCGGAATTTCCCAAAGTACTTGGCGGATTTGAAGAACGGCAACATCAAGAAGAAAGGTATATCCGATATACATGTTATTGATGTGTATCTCACTAGTACTCGTAGTAGTGCCTGGGTATTTGATACTGGTTCGGTTGCTCATATTTGTAACTCGAAACAGGTGCTGCAGAATAAACGGAAGCTAGCGAAGAACGAGGTGACGATGCGCGTGGGAAACGGATCAAAGGTTGATGTGATCGCGGTCGGCATGCTACCCCTTCATCTACCATCAGGATTAGTTTTATACTTAAATAATTGTTATTTGGTGCCTGCGTTAAGCATGAACATTATATCGGGATCTTGTTTATTGCAAGACGGTTACTTGTTTAAGTCCGAGAATAATGGTTGTTCGATTTATATGAGTAATACGTTCTATGCACATGCACCTTTGATAGATGGTCTATTCTTATTGAATCTCGATAGTGGAAATACACATATTAATAACATTGAGGCTAAACGTTTGAAATCGAGCGATAACTCGACCTATATGTGGCACTGTCGTCTTGGTCACATTGGAGTGAAGCGTATGAAGAAACTCCATTCCGATGGACTTCTTGAATCACTTGATTTCGAATCACTTGAAAGATGCGAAGCATGTCTGATGGGTAAAATGACTAAGACTCCATTTTCTGGTATGATGGAGCGAGCTACGGACTTATTGGAAATCATACATACCGATGTGTGTGGTCCAATGAGTGTAGCATCGCGCGGTGGTTATCGTTATGTTCTTACCTTCACGGATGACTTGAGTAGATATGGGTATATCTATTTCATGCAACATAAGTCCGAAACTTTCGATAAGTTTAAGGAATTTCAAAGTAAGGTAGAGAATCAACGTAATAAGAAGAGTAAATTTCTACATTCTGATCGTGGAGGTGAATATCTAAGTTACGAGTTTGGCGAGCATTTGAAGAAATGCGGAATACTTTCACAATTGACACCGCCGGGAACATCACAGCGTAATGGTGTGTCTGAACGTCGTAATCAAACTCTCTTAGATATGGTTCGTTCTATGATGTCACTTACAGATTTACCGCTATCATTTTGGGGTTATGCATTAGAAACAGCCGCATTCACTTTAAATAGGGCACCATCTAAATCCGTTGAAACGACACCGTATGAATTATGGTTTGGGAAGAAACCTAAATTGTCGTTCCTTAAATTTTGGGGATGCGAAGCCTATGTAAAGAAGTTATAGCCGGACAAGCTTGAACCCAAAGCGGAAAAATGCGTCTTCATAGGATACCCAAAGGAAACTATTGGGTATACCTTCTATCATAGATCCGAAGGCAAAATCTTTGTTGCCAAGAATGGATCCTTTCTAGAGAAGGAATTTCTCTCGAAATAAGTGACTGGAAGGAAAGTAGAACTCGACGAGGTTGTCGAACCTTCTCTCAAACTTGCGAGTAGCGCAGCACTGGAAGAAGTTCCTGTGGTGCCTGCACCAATAAGAGAGGAAGCTAATGATGATGATCATGAAACTTCGGTTCTAGTTGCTACAGAGCCTCGCAGGTCAACGAGAACTCGTACCACTCCTGATTGGTATGATCCCGTTATGAGTGTCATGTTGGTGGACAACACCGACGACCCTGCGGCATATGAGGAAGCGATGATGAGCCCAGATTCCAATAAATGGCAAGAAGCCATGAAATCTGAGATTGGATCCATGTACGAAAACCAAGTATGGACTTTGGTGGACTTACCGGATGGCCGGAAGGCTGTCGAGAACAAATGGATTTTCAAGAAGAGAACAGATGCTGATGGTAATGTAACTGTCTATAAAGCTCGACTTGTCGCAAAAGGGTTTCGACAAATTCAAGGAGTTGACTACGATGAGACTTTCTCACCAGTAGCGAAGCTAAAGTCTGTGAGGATTATGTTAGCAACCGCAGCATATTATGATTATGAGATATGGCAGATGGATGTCAAAACAGCATTCCTCAATGGAGACATTGATGAAGAGTTGTATATGATGCAACCCAAAGGTTTTGTCGATCCTAAAGATGCTAACAAGGTATGCAAACTTCAACGGTCCATCTATGGATTGAAGCAAGAATCCCGAAGTTGGAATCAACGTTTTGATAAGGTGGTCAAAAGTTTTGGTTTTATACAAATTTATGGAGAAGCTTGTATTTACAAGAAAATGAGTGGGAGCTCTGTAGCATTCTTAATACTATATGTAGATGACATATTGTTGATTGGGAATGATGTAGACCTTCTTAATAGTGTCAAGGAATATTTGAATAATAGTTTTTCAATGAAGGATCTTGGCGAAGCAGCTTACATATTAGGCATAAAGATTTATAGAGATAGATCAAGGCGCCTAATATTATTGTCACAAAGTACATATTTGGACAAAGTTCTAAAGAGGTTTGGAATGGAAGATAGCAAGAAAGGGTTCTTGCCCATGTTTCCCAATACGACCTTGAGTAAAACTCAAAGTCCGACAATGGCAGAAGATAGAGAAAGGATGAGTAAGACTCCCTATGCCTCAGCCATAGGATCTCTAATGTATGCCATGCTATGTACTAGACCCGACATTGCATATGCTGTTAGTTTAACTAGCAGATATCAAAGTGATCCAGGAGTGGATCATTGGACAACGGTCAAAAACATCCTTAAGTACTTGAGAAGAACTAAGGATATGGTTCTTTCTTATGGAGGTTATGAACAGCTCGTTGTTAATGGTTACACCGATGCTAGTTGGAACACCGATCCGGATGATTCTAAATCACAATCTGGATACGTATTTACTTTGAATGGTGCAGCAGTTAGCTGGAGGAGTGCAAAGCAAAGCGTTGTGGCGAGATCTTCAACTGAATCGGAATACATGGCTGCTTCGGAGGCTTCGCAAGAAGCGATATGGATGAAAGAGTTCATTATAGAGCTGGGTGTGGTTCCTAGTGCGCTGGACCCAATGTCTATCTACTGTGATAACATGGGCGCCATAGCCAATGCGCAAGAACCAAGATCACACAAGAAGCTGAAGCACATCAAGCTACATTTTCACGCTATTCGAGAACATGTCCAAGATGGGGACATAAAGATTTGCAAAGTACACACAAATCTGAATGTGGCGGATCCGTTGACTAAACCTCTCCCGAGGGAAAAACATGACCAGCACCAAACTGCCATGGGTGTTCGGTATATTACCATGTAATCTAGATTAGATGACTCTAGTGCAAGTGGGAGACTGTTGGAGATATGCCCTAGAGGCAATAATAAATGTAGTTATTATTATATCTTTGTGTTTATGATACATGTTTACATTCATGCTATAATAGTATTAACAAGGAAACATTAATACTTGTGTGATTTGTAAACTTAAATTGAAGTCCCTAGTAAAGCCTCTATATAATACTAGCTTGTTGGTTAATAAATGATTGTGGTTTCCCTATAATGAACATTGAGATGTAACAACAAGATCATATCGTTAGTAGAATGATATGATGGACATACTCCTATAGATAAGCGTAGCATAAAGATCAAGTCATTTTAATAGTTCAATTGCTATATGCTTTCTGATACATAGTAACCTAATTCCTTCGACCATGAGATCATGCATATCACCTTCACCGGAAGGATGCTTTGATGACATCAAACACCACACCGTAACTGGGTGGCTATAAAGGTGGCATTGAGTGTTCGGAAAGTATTGGTTGAGACACATGGATCAAGAGTGGGATTTGTCCATCCATATGACGGATAGATATACTCTGGGCCCTCTCGGTGGAATGTCATCCAATTAGCTTGCAAGCATGTGACTGGCTCACAAGGGATCACATATCACGGGAACAAGAAAAGAGTACTTATCAGTAACGAGGTTGAACTAGGTATGCAGAGATACCGACGATCATAACCTCGGATAAGTAAAGTATCATGAGACAAAGGTAAATTGGTATCGTATGTAAGTGGTTCATTCAATCGCAAAGTAATCGTAGAAATATGTGGGAGCCATATGAATTTCCAGATTCCTCTATTGGTTATTGTTCGGAGAAGTGTCTCGATCATGTCCGCATAATTCACGAACCGTAGGGAGACACACTTAAGGATTCGACGTTGTTTGAGTAGTTATGGAATGATGAGAAAGAGACCGAATGTTGTTCAGAGTCTCGGATGGGATCCGGGATATCACGAGGAGATCCGGAATGGTCCGGAGAATAAGATTCATATAAGGAAAGTCCTATTTCAGAGTTGGAGAATGGTTCCGATGTTTTCATCGGGAATGTTCTAGAAGGTTCCGAAATGTCCGGCACTCCGGAGGGGAAGGTACATGAATGTGTCATATCAAGTTGGAATGATTGCATCATGTACTAGGTGTCATCGCTGAACAAAATAAAGGGTTTAATCAAATCCTAGTTTGAAAAGTCAAACGCCAATTTGAAAAGTCAAACGGCTATTTTGGGAAGTGGAGGGGAAGTGGGAAACCGAGTTGGGGAGGAGTTCCTCCTCCACCGCCGGCCCACTAGGGATCCGAGTTGGAGAGGGACTCCCTTCCCTTGGCCGGTGCCTCCCACCTATAAAGGGAGGGGCAGGGCTGCCCCTCCTAGCACACAAGTTCTCCACCCCAAAACCCTAGCCCGGCGCCGCCACCTCCTGTTGCCGCCTCCTAGGTCTCCCCTAGCCGCCGACTTGGGCAAGCCCCAAGCCCTAGCCGCCGGCCCTAGCACCTCCTCCTTGGTGTGTATAAACCCTAGATCAGCGAGGAGCTCTCTCATAGTCCACCATACTCGCTCCGGCTTAAGGCGAAGCCCTGCGAGATCTCCCCTCTACTTCCGATACCACGCTGTTGTGCTGCCGGAATCACGAGGAGAGTGCTACAACCTCCGCTGCCTGCTGGAACAAGGGAGAGGAAGGTCTTCGTCGAGTACCGAACGTGTGACCGACTGCGGGAGCGCTGCCGGAACGCAGCGCCGGAAGGATCGTCTACGCGATCTTGAGATCGGGAAGAGTACGACTACATCACCCACGAGAATCCGCTCTCGTTAAACACTTTGGAATCTTCGAGGGTGAGTTATTCCATCGACTCGTTGCTACAATCTAGTAGATAGATCTTGGCTTGTTTTTTTGTATGCGATAGAAATTTTTTGTTTTCCATGCTACGAAACCCTACAGCGGCGACGGCAAGCGGTGGCGGCGCGACGACGGGGCGTGGCGGCACGACGGTGGTGGCGGTGGCTTGGGGCTAGGGCGTGGATTTGTTGTGTCTTGCCTTTGGCCCTCTCCCCTATATATAGGCGGATTCCCTCCTCCGTAGAGGAGAGTAGGACTAGGATTCATATTCTACAAGGACTCCTTCTTTTCCTTTCTTCCACCAACATGAGACAGAGAAAGTTCGCATCCAATACGAAGTCCGCATCAAATACGGAGTCCTCCCCCAAAACCAACTTGGGAGGCAAGTTTGAGACCGAGGAGGACAACTTCCCCCACATGGCCTCGCTCCGCCCCTCCTCCACCCGCCGGCTTAGGGGAGAGCCCTAGCTGATTCGGCCAGGGTCTCTTCCCACCCCTACCCCCCACCCCTGCCCCGCGAGCGCGTGTGGCCTAGTGGGCCCATGCGGTCCTTCGGCCCATGGGACCCATTGCCATATTAATAAAAAAATTATTATTTATTATTAATATAAATATTTATTCTGAAGCTTTCCGAATTAACTTTTGGACACCTCCAAATTAAATTTGAAATCTTCCTAAAATATTGCCAGTGTCCTCTTTTAATGCCTGAAACCATTTCGTCCACTCTCGGTGATATTCCAGAAATCTTCGGAATATTCCGAGATGCTACAAAACATCCTTTCAGAATTGCTCCATCCAACTATCTTATTTGCACTCATATTCTAAAATGCCGAAAACGTCTTAAGCGTGTGACCCGGTAGGTTCGGATATTTACGGACATGTTTGGAACTCATTCCATTGACAATGATCACTATCAGTGTCTTGATACACGTAGCAATATCTGCAAATAACACCAAATTCTTTATCGTGTGAACCATAGTATTGTGTCTAATACATATCATATTGATTTCTCGATACTTTATATTGCCCGAGATGAAACACTAGGTTATTCTTGTTTCATGTCATGTACTCTTTACTCATCCCTTACTATTGATGTTTTTGTGTTCAACAACATCACGTGTCTGGCAAGACGATGAAGAGCATCAAAATACATGAGCGGGCCTAGAGTTTATCGCTCCATCGTCAGGAGTATCAATTCCCATAAGGACACCATGTGAATGATTGGCGAACCATCCGGTATAAACAAGCATCAACTTTATAATTACTCTGTTAAGAGCAACATTTGTAGAATATTGCCATGTCCATATTGTACTCAAGTTCATATGTGTCTCGTGGTCAAATGATTTCTAGTAAAGGCAATATAATGTCTTATGAGATTAAGCAATAACTATATTGATGATGTGTTTTACGGTAATCTCATGTTTGGGTCAATTCATCACCCTTTTTCTCCAACAATTACGATCACATATGTCGCCAGAAACACCACAATCATATTGTCACTTTCCCCATAGTTAGGAAACCAAAACTATTGTTGATATACATACTAGTCAGAGAGACATGACTAGGAATATCTTTATATGGTGTTTATCATCCCACACATGTATTAGGGTTTTCCTCCAAATACACATTATTCAGAACTAATACAATTATAGCAGAACGATAAACTTAATTATGAAATAAAAAATATGAATAATAACACATTTATTATTGCCTCTAGGGCATATTTCCATCAAAATTCTCATTGACATTTGATATACAACAACATTAGAAAGTCAAGTATCAATCTTGGTCACTCTGGCACCAATGGACATGGCACCAAGCATCCAACCGCCCATATTATGTTTAATTCTTTCACCCAGGAATCACATTTTAGCTACATAAATCCGTCTACAGCAAACAAGAGTACCTAGATATTTGATTGGCCATCTACGAGCCTAACCGTTGAAAAGGTTAGCATAAGAGTGTAGTTTATCCTCATCTTCTAGCACCATCATGATTTTATTTTTCTCAAAGTTAATCTTTAAACCTGACATGGATTCAAATATATAGAGTAAAATCTTGAGGCTCCTAGCACCTTCTACATCATCCTTGATGAAAAGGATGGTATCACCAGCATATTGCAAATTGTCATGCCACCATGGATCATATGATCAACTAGCAAACTAGAGAAAAGGAGATTCCATTGAGCAGTCGCAATCATGTTAAACAGACTATTCACAACTAGATTAAACAAGGAGGGAGAAAAATGATCCTCTTGTCTGACATCTTTGTAGCTGCCAAAGTAAGGGCCGACAGTATCATTCACTTTTACATTGAGAGTCCCTTGGGCAACAAAGTTTTTTATCCAAATCATACTTTTTCTCAATAAAGCCCTTCAGAATGCCCTCATCATGTTCTCGATCTTTGTCTGCTTGGAGCGGCGAGATTTGTATGTATGTTTGTGGTAGGCAAGCACTATCCATCTCAATGACACCGACAACTAGGAGGAGATGGTGGCTCTAGAGAACGGATGTCGGATCAGAGGAGGCGGTTATGGACTTCCTCCTTAGCTTCATCGACGAGTTGCGATGGATCTAGACCCAGGACATCACTAGGATGTTCCCTCTGGACGGCATGATGTAGTGACATGTGCCTCTCGCTTGCATTGGGCCTGGTCCATTGGCTCTCAAAGCCTTATTGGCGATGATGGGTGCTTGGATCTACCGAGTGCCAACAGTGTACGTTAGTCTCCTCTTAATTGCAGCGAGCACCTTAATGGTGTTGGAGGTCCGGATGGCCGCTAGGTTTAGTGTGTGCTTAATTAGGGACCTTGTAAAATTTTCCCAAGGTTCTTTTCTGCAAATAAAGCTTTCAAGGCGTCTAACATCTACCGGTATTTTTTCGTGCGTGTGCAATTGGACTCTCTTGATTAATGGCGATGTGCGTTTTTCCTCCAAAAATTTAACTACTAGTGGTTCAAATCAATTCCTAGCAAGTAGTGGCAGTCGGTGGATTAGTGGGTATTTCCAAATTGCACCGAAAATTCTGACCTGACGTGGACGTAGACGCATCGATCGTACTAAGTCATGTACTACCGTCCCTGTGACAATTCAAGTTGTTTGTGTTGTATAAATTCTTGTCCTTTTGACAGATCGCGTGGAGCAGCGTGCATGCATGTCTCACTGTCTCGAAATGCAGGACCAGATCAAAGTCCATAACAGCCTGCTGGAAATTAAACTCCGTACTACGCACGTACTCTCTCCGTTTTAAAATATAAGATGTTTTAGATTTATAAAGAAAATGTATCTAGACTTGTTTTAATGTATAGATTCACTTTAAACATAAGTGAACTATATACTAAAACTAGTCTAGATACATTTCCTTCACAAATCTAAAACATCTTATATTTTAAGACGGAGGGAGTAGTACCGCTACTCAGACCAGCGTGACTCACCGACACGTCGATCACGACGAACGGACCATAAGTCTTGCTGCATAGTATGCATGTGTACTACTGCAACGAAGAACGACGTTGCTTGATTCAAGAGAGTTGACTAGGCGATCGTGCCCACAATTTTGGACCTGATCACGAAAAATAAATTTAGGTGAAGTAATAACCAGGAAAAACGCGCGCGCACGCGCGTTAACCAGGATCACCGGTTTAATTACGTGCGAAGCAATATAGGCTGTCGCCGCCCAACAACTCCATATGGGATCACGGCCGCGCCGGCCGGCACGTATAGCGTCGGATGGCGACGTTTTGTGTCGGTGGGAGCTTGTGGTGGCTAGCTAGCTGGTGACCGCGAAAGGGAAGCCATCGTGCGTACGTGGTGGTGACTGTGCATGAGGCGGCGGATCCGGGAGAATCTTCCTATGAGAACAAGAAGGAATCCTTACGTGTTCAACAAAAGAAAATGGGTTTGGAACAAGAAGGAAAGGTCGGCGCCTATATCCTCGATCGTCTGGTGATCTCGACGTACAGATCAAGAGCACAAGCTAGCGGACAAAAATCAATACCGGTTCTTCTCAATTTAGGCCACCATATAAGTAGTACTCCACACAGTGGTTTATTCCGTATGAAAAATTCACCCGTAAAATAGGAGTCTCTACAAGTTGGCCTGCTTTTGATTTAAGAAGTCAAGAGACATACTCCCTCCGTTTCAAAATATAAGATATTTTAGATTTATAAAAAGATATATCTAGATTTATTTTAGTATGTTTTAAAATATAAGATGTTTTAGGTTTATGAAGAAGATATATCTAAATTTATTTTAGTATGTACATTTTCTTCACGAATCTAAAACATCTTATATTTCTAAACAGAGAGAGTACGGTGCTTAACAAAGAGAAATGTCAAGATACTGTGCATCTAACCTATTCAGCGGCACCGAATGTCGTCCATCGTACGGCCGCCGTGACAAGTTTAAAATTTCACGGGAAAACTGGGATGCTCTAGCTCCCCGATAAACCAAGCGATGCAGATGCAGCATGTCTTCTGGTCTAAGAAAGACAGCACCAGATTAAATTACTCCCACCTGAAATCCTAATTGAACTGCCTTGGAGAATCTTGAGAGTTGAAACCTCTCGGCACGACCCAATTGCACATGCAAAGGACCAAGATGAGTGGACGGCAAGCCTGTTTGCACAAATATAGTGCTCCTAATTAAGTACTCCTACTCTCCACCTAATTGAACCAACCTTGTTTCCTTAATCGGTCGTAGAGTTGACGAGTAGCAGCGGTATTAGAGCTTCGCTACGGTATCATTCCTTAAATCCCAGTGGCCCACGGTTGGCACGAGCATTGATTGCCTAAAGGTGCCAGTGTGGTTTTGTCAAACCTGTCGTAAAAGAAGACAGTTGCTTACCCTCTTTGGCATCTGTGAACGAAATCAAAGGCCAGAAAACCTCTTGGGACATTGCACCTGGACGTGGTTTCATCATGCAGCGGGCTGCAACAACTTGCCCGGCGAGTTGCTGGCTCCCGAAATGTATAGTAGAGGGCATGGCCGTCGTGAAGATCCAAGAGTCGCGGAAAGGCCGTCAACTTGCCCGGCCAGCCAGTTGCTGCTGGCCGACTAGTAATCGCGTACGCATCTCTGACTAATCGGATACCGAGTTAAGTAAGTAACCGCCAGACCAATTAGGCAACGGACGCGCTAGCTACGAGGCCTGCACGAGGGGTGCGTGCTGGCTTAAACTAGGTCGCCACCATCCCATCCCACACGCGATCACCGGACGGGCCAGCAGAACCTCTTCGGCTGGATCCGCTGCTCGGTCACGCGCCACCGAACAAGAGCTGAAAAGTAAAGCTATAGCTATGCCCAATATACAATTAAGCACGGCAGAACACAATTAAGCACCAACAACCTAATGAACAGCCCATAGAGCAACAAAAGATGCTACTACCTCCGTTTCAGGGCTTAAGATGCACACGTTTTCCAAAGCAAAGTTTGACCGAAAGAATTGAGCAACAAAATCTTGATTATATTATACATAATTAGTACCGTTGGATTCGTATTGAAAAATAATTTCTAGTGATACTAGTTTTATACCAAAACTCTACGTATTTAGAGTAATTCTTGGTCAAAGAAAAAACACGCAAAACGAGGACGCCTTAAGCCCTGAAACGGAGGGAGTAGTATCGTAGGATAGTTCTACACACTAAGAATGGCTTACTATGGCTCACAAAAAGACTCAAAACCGAGGTCAGCTATGTGAACTCAAAGAAAGAAAGCAAAGCTAGACTCAACATGTCGCGGCAGCAAAACGGGCCCAAATCATGCCGCGGCACAGCATAGAACGGTGTGCGGCAGGGCTCAGCAGCGCACACGGAAGGGCAGATCGCGCATGCGTAGAGCTCGTGGCTGGCACGACAGAGCACGGGATCAATACGGACTCCGACTAAAACAAAAAGACACGACACAGATTGAACCCTAAAACCCTAACCGATCTACAATTAAAAACAAAGAAAAAGCAACGCAGATTGAAGGATGCAACCAGCACAAGAACTAGGGCACCGAAGCAATCTAGATCTCAGGCAACAAACTATGAACCTGATATTTTTGTGGGGCTTTTTTCTGGTATAGGAACGAAAATAAATCTAGCCTATGGATGGATTTATGGATGCTCACCGAGTAAATGCTGGAAATCTGATACCAAGATGATAAGGGATGGCTCGATCTTCTCAGTGAGATGCAGGTGAATGGCGATGGTGATGAAGATAACTTGTGAGACGCTGACGAACTACCTCTCGGCTACTCCCCTGTTGTCAGTGCACAAGATCTTCGGCCCTATGGATATTCGCAACACCACACACTTGCACACGCGATTCCGGATCACAAACGGTTGCAACCTACCAATTCCCAGTGGAACGACAGATCACACAAAATAATATCCGGTTGAATATTGTCTAGCGAAACACAATCACAATATCCGAGGAGTATAGATGAATGCTTGTGCAATCCAATCTAGGGTTTTAATTCTTAACAAGTCTGAAAAAACTAATGGGGGGCGGCGGCTGCCCTATATGGGGGAGGTAGCACGCCAAGGCTTGGCTTGGCCAAGTCGGATACAAACCGACCCATTGTAGGTTCGGCCTAAGTGGCTCACAGCCCCTTGCGTGTGGTGCACCCAAAGTCATGACTGACCTCCTCTTGCTCCCTTGCGCCTGCCTCCCTCTCCTCCCACACACTAATCTTGGAGTCCTTCATCGTGACATGACCGTTTTCCATGCAACACATCTTTCGTGGCAGAGAAAGGCTATCGGATTCTGCCTCGACAGAGAAATCCTGATGTGGCAGAGAAATAGGCCGAAAGTCTGCCGCGACAGAGATTACTCCTTCTTCCTGTTGCAGCCTCCTTTCGTCCCTTGCGTTCCCCTTGCCTTCTTCATACCTGATCACACATAGATGCAAAGAATTAGGTAGTATAAAATTCTCATTACATATGTCAGAACCAATTAAGGAGGAATTCACCTATTGTCTTAACAGCTTAGCTCTAGCCCTTGTAATTGGTCCAATTCTGATTTCATTAGTGTCTTGAATCTTTGCATCATCATCATTATTGAATAATGGAAGGATAGTAGAGATGTCCTCATAAAAAAGTCTAGGGAATGTATCTTTAAGAGAATTTTGACCACACCAGTTATCACCCAAAAAATTAGTTTTTTCCCATTCACAACTTGCATTTTCATGCCACATAGATACAAATATTTTACTTGAACCATGTATGACCATAGATCTGAATCTTCGACTCTATGTTTTGAACTGAAATCCCAGGATTCCCGAGATATATTTCATCTCATAAAGTTTTGCCAGGGACCTTTCCCATATTCTTATTTCCACCACCATTTACACATAGGAGCAAGATTAAATTTGGTTAGATCCTTCGGTCCAGGACCACCTTTGCATTTGGGTTTGCAAATCAAGATCCATTTCATAAGATGATACCTTCTTTTTGATGCACCGCCAGCCCAGAGAAGTGTCAATATTGGTTTTTCCATCTGTACAATGTTTTTCTGTGAAGAATCCTCATTGACATTTGATAAGGAAGACAATCATCAATCTTGGCCACTCTGTCACCAATGGACTTGGAATCACCCATCCAACCACCCATATTTTGTTTAAAATTTTCACCCTGGAAACTCATTTTAGCTACATAAATTCTTCTAGATAAGACAAGAGTGTTGGAGATATGCCCAAGAGGCAATAATAAAGTGGTTATTATCATGTCTTCACACTTATGATAAATGTTTGCATACCATGCTATAATTGTATTAACCGGAAACATTAATACTTGTGTGATTTGTAAACTAAAATAAGAGTCCCTAGTAAAGCCTCTTGTTAAACTAGCTTGTTGGTTAATATATGATCATGGTTTCCTGATCATGAACATAGAGATGTTATTAACAACAGGATCATATCATTAGGAGAATGATGTGATGGACATACTCCTATAGATAAGCGTAGCATAAAGATCAAGTCATTTCAATAGTTCAATTGCTATATGCTTTCTGATACATAGTAACCTAATTCCTTCGACCATGAGATCGTGCATATCACCTTTACTGGATGGATGCTTTGATGTCATCAAACACCACACCGTAACAGGGTGGCTATAAAAGTGGCATTGAGTATTCGGAAAGTATTGGTTGAAACACATGGATCAAGAGTGGGATTTGTCCATCCACATGACGGATAGATATTCTCTGGGCCCTCTCGGTGAAATGTCATCCAATTAGCTTGCAAGCATGTGACTTGGTCACAAGGGATCACATATCACGGGAACGAGAAAAGAGTACTTATCAGTAACGAGGTTGAACTAGGTATGCAGAGATACCGACGATCATAACCTTGGATAAGTAACATATCGTGAGACAAAGGGAAATTGGTATCGTATGTAAGTGGTTCATTCGATCGCAAAGTAATCGTAGAAATATGTGGGAGCCATATGAATTTCCAGATTCCTCTATTGGTTATTGTTCGGAGAAGTGTCTCGATCATGTCCGCATAATTCACGAACCGTAGGGAGACACACTTAAGGATTCGACGTTGTTTGAGTAGTTATGGTATTATGAGAAAGAGACCGAATGTTGTTCGGAGTCTCGGATGGGATCCGGGATATCACGAGGTGATCCGGAATGGTCCGGAGAATAAGATTCATATAAGGAAAGTCCCATTTCGGAGTTCGGGAATGATTCCGGTGTTTTCATCGGGAATGTTCTAGAAGGTTCCGGATTGTCCGGCACTCCGGGGGGGAAGGGGTACATGAATGTGTCATTACATATTGGAATGATTGCATCATGTACTAAGTGTTCTTGCTGTCCCAAATATAGGATTAAATTGAATCCTAAAACAGAAAAGTCAAATGTCCAGTTTGAAAGTCAAACGGCTAAAACAAGAAACTGTGGGAAACAAGCAAGAGGAGTTGGAATCAACTTGGAGGAGGAGTTGGACTCCTCCAGGCCGGCGCCCAGCCCAAGGCCGAGTTGGGGAGGGACTCCCTCCCTCCCCTGGCGCGCCAGCCCCCTCCCATCTATATAAGGAGGGGCAGGGCTCCCCTCCTAGACACACAAGTTTCCTATCCTCTAAACTAAACCCTAGATCTAGACCCCGGTTTAGAGCTATTCGGTTTAGAGCCTTCTAATTGGTTTAGAGCCCTCTAATTGGTGTGTCTAATTACTAGACCACTAATAGCCTCTCTCATAAGCTCCACCATACTCGCACCGGCTTAAGGCGAAGCCCTGCGGGATTTCCCCTCTACTTCCGGTACCACGCCGTTGTGCTGCCGGAATCGCGAGGAGAGTGCTACAACCTCCGCTGCCTGCTGGAACAAGGGAGAGGAAGGTCTTCGTCGAGTACCGAACGTGTGACCGACTACGGGAGCGCTGCCGGAACGTGGCGCCGGAAGGATCGTCTACGCGATCTTGAGATCGGAAAGAGTACGACTACATCACCCACGAGAATCTGCTCTCGTTAACCGCTTTGGAATCTTCGAGGGTAAGTTATTCCATCGACTCGTTGCTACAATCTAGTAGATAGATCTTGGCTTGTTTGTTTGTATGCGATAGAAAATTTTGTTTTCCATGCTACGAACCCCTACAGTGGTATCAGAGCCAGGTTTATATGTAGATCTGTTGCACGAGTAGAACACAATGGTCATTGTGGGCGTTGATGCTTTTATTGTCGATTGCTTCTTGTGTACTTTGCATCTTGCGGTATGTTGGGATGAAGCGGCCCGGGCTAACCTTACATGACATCGTTCATGAGACTTGCTCCACGCTTGACATGCAACTTGTATTGCATAAGTGGCTTTGCGGGTGCCTGTTTCTCCTAGCATAGTTAAGATCCAATTTACAACGGGTGATTAACAATACTAGTATCAATGTTGTGGTTCATGTTCGTAAGTTAGAGCGACACTTATTAACAGCCCCAAACCACGTAAAACATGCAAAGAAAGTAGAGGCGTCTAACTTTGTTTTGCAGGGGTGTGCAGTGATGTGATATGGCCATGATTGTGATTATATATGATGTATGCAATGTTCCTTATTGTAAGTCGGCAACCGGCAGGAGCCATATGGTTGTCTTTAATTTCTGTTAAGACCCGCGTGTCTATTCAAAGTAGTTGTAATAGTTGAAGCCGGTGGACGACAACCATGGAGAAGCGTCATTGACCTTGATGCAATGTCGGTGATGATGGAGATCATGTTCGTGCTTGAAGATGGAGATCAGAAGCACAAAGAAGAAAGGCCATATCATATCACATATTATGAATTGCATGTGATGTTAATCCTTTATACATCTTGTATTGCTTAGTAGACGACGGTAGCATTATAAGATGATCCCTCATGCACATAAATTTCAAGTTCTAAAGTGTTCACCCTTAGTATGCACCGTTGCCAAAGCTTGCTGCTTCAAAGCACCACGTGATGATCGGGTGTCTTTGATTCCGCGGGTGAATACAACGTAAGCAAGCCAGATTTGCTTATGCGGTAGCTAAGGTTTGATCTTGACGAGCCTAGCATGTACAGACATGGCCTCAGGAACACGGATCACCGAAAGGTAAAGCATGAATCATATAGTAGATATGATGAACATGTCGATTGTTCGCCATTGAAACTATATCAACTCTCGTGATGATCGGTTTTGATGTGGTGGATTTGGTTCGTGTGATCACTAAAACAATGTGAGGGATATTGTTTTGAGTGGGAGTTCACCTAGATTAATTTAATTATTAATTAGAACTCAATTTATCATAAACTAAATCAAAGTGAATTTGCATAGTTGTTGTAGTCATTGGCATCCGTTTACCACCTTGCGCTTAGTTATAATTGAGATGATAGAACTATAGAATTCTGGTTAGATACTTTACGAACTGGTATCGTATTGTTTTAAGTGTTAATCTAAAGTTTAAAAGTCCTATTGCAAACTTTCAGTAAGTTCCGGTTACTCCATGAAGTTTAATAATTAGTATTAAATCAAGAGTAACAATTCCAAGTGTTAGTATATAAGTATCATGTTTGTATCCATGATTCTTGATATTCAAAGGATTCTCTTAATATCAAGGTTATCTAGGATCTGAAAGAGTTGTTTCAGAAACCATGATGTGTGGAAGATATTGTGATATCTGAAACGAAGTTTTGGTTACAACATGATAGAGTATAATATGGCAAAGTTCATGTTCTCATATTTTGATGAGAAATTACAAAAAAAAAGGTTGGAGACACTTGTTGTCCTAATCCTCCAAAAGGTTTTGGATAGCAACATTATACTCATAATTCATCGTTGTAAGCTAAAAGTAGCTTGATCATGGACGATTCCATGATAAGGGTGAATATTTGATGTAGGTAAAATGTTTACTACACCAAGAGATTACTAAAGAAAGGAATTTGAAAGAACACCAAATATTTGATGATAGTGATCTACTTCAAAGTGCAAGTCCAAAGACATTGGTATTTAATTATACACGCTTTGGACTAGATGTCATATGTATGACTCCACTATTGATGTTGATAGATTCTTTCAAACTGAAAAGGAAATACTGAAAGAGAATCTCATAAATATATGGCAGAAAAGAAAAGACTAGAATCGTTCAGTTTAAGTATATAGATGATATACATGTTATGGCTATATTCTTTGCTTGTTAAACAATGTGGTTCTTAAGTATTTGATACTGAATTTGTTGGTGTGAATCGTCATACGAAACAACACAATTCATGAACTACAATGGCCTAAGTAACTAGCAAAAGAATATGTGATGATGTTCATCAAGAACAAAATAAAGGGTTATTGTGTTGCTTGTTAAACATCAAAGCTTGCCTTCAAAGATTTGTTTTATCAGGTATTATGAGAACAAAAGGATTGTTCAAATAATTGTCGTAATCCATAAAAGATGGATGATTCGCAAATCTCGTTGGAGACATCACATCCATAAAACTAGTGCTAAAAATGTCGAAAGACAAATTGATTGAAAGATCACTTAGGAAGTGACATCGCCGTTTAAATTATATTTGAAAGAAAACATGAAGAAACTCCATGTTGATGGAATTCTGGAGTCTTCTGATTTTTGATCATATGACGCTTGTGAAACTTTCCTAGAGATAATTAAAACTTCGTTCATAGGCCAAAAGGGAACGAATGACTAGCTTATTGGAACTTGTACATATTGTTGTACGAAGTCCGTTATGTGTAGTCAAGAGCGATGGATTTCAACTTCATATGCTTTCTCCGAAAATTTGAGTGAATATATGAATATTTACTTAATAAGGATGAAGTATGAAACATTTGAAAAGTTCAAAGACTTTCAAGATGAAGTGCAAAATCATTGTAACAAGAATATAAACAGTTTATGATAAAGATCATAAAGGAAGATATTTGAGTTACAAGTTTAGCATAATACCTAAGATTTAAGGAATCGTTCCGTGGATTTGCATTTCCCGAAACACCATAAGAGTATGGAGCGTTCGAGATATGTAATTAAACCTTGTTTGACATGGTAAGATCGAAAGGTGTAATTCATAAAACTGCCATTGTATTTTAAAGATTAAAAGCTTTAGAGATTACCGTTTTTCCACTGAAAAGAGCTCCATCATAATCCGTTGAAATGACACCATATAAGGTTATGGTTTGGGATAAAACCCAAGTTGTCCTTTCTTAAACATTGGTATGCTATGCATAAGAAAGATGTTTGCAACCAAAGTCGGATGAACCTGTCTTTGTATGTTATTTCGAATAACTGTTAAGTACTCCTCCATAACATCGGAGACAAAAGTGTTTGTCACTTAAAACGTCAAGTTTCTTTGAGAAGGAATTTTTCGTGAAAAGTTAAGTGGGAGGACAATAGAAACTTTGATAAGGTTAAAAGAACCTTAGCTATATGTGCAGAGTTGCGCAGCGCCGAAAAGTGTTTCGAAGGCAGCAACAATGCTCATGGTTCACGTACCTCAAAGGTTGTGGTCACGGAGATCCAAGTTCCTATTGAAACAAGTAGGTCGGATGAACAATCAAATACCAAGATTTGAGGGTTGAATCATTATTTGAGAATAATGAACCGACTACATGCAGAGAAGCGATGATGGGCCCTGACTCCGTCAAATGGCTTGAAGCCATATAATCCGTGATAGTTCCATACACGAGAAATCAAGTTTTGAACTTGAAGGACCCTCGAGAAAGGTGTAAGACCTTATAGTTGTGTCTGGATCTATAAAGAAATAGTCGACATGTTGGGAAAGAGTTCACAACAATGTTCAAAGGTTGACTATGACAAGATTTGATCTTTCATAGTGATATTTAGTCTAGACGGATTAATGTAGCAACCACTACATATAATTTGTTATATGGAAGTTGAATAAACAAAACAAGTTCTTCTAATAGAATCGTTACCTAGGACATGTGCATAACACGGTCCATAGGGTTTTGTTAATTCAAAGGATGCTAAAAGCATATGCAAACTTCAATGGTTAGAGTGAGCATAGCGGAGTTGGAATCTTCACTATGATGAAACTGTTAAAAGGGTTTAATTTCATCAGAGACAATGAAGATGCTTGCATTTGCAAGAAATTAAGTGGGAGCGCTAAGACATGTTTCTAATACATTATGTGGAAGACATATTGTTGATTGGAAATAATGTATCTTTTATTAACACATATTAAGAATTTCATCCCGATGAAAGACTTAGGCAAAACCCAAATATTTGGCATCAATAGACGCTAATATGGTTGTGCCAGAAGTACATAGATAAGATATTGAATGAGTTCAATATAGAAACTACAAGAGAAGGTTCTTGTCGCACAGAAAGGATTGAATGAGTTCAATGTTGATGATATATTCAAGTGTATTGACATTTGGTAAAGTGAAACAAATAATCAAGTATAGATTGATACTTGATGTATGAAATCACAAAGAGTATTTATATCAATCATACTGTGATATGTACAAATCCAGATATGTCCTATGCTCTAAATGTTGAGAGCATATACCAGAATGATTCGTAAGATGATCATTGGACAATAGTAAGGATATTCTTATGATCTTCTGAAAGAACTAAGAGTATAATATTTGTAGAAGTGACAAATAGATGGTTAGTTCATTGTAAAAGTACTACATTGATACTAGCTTTGTCACAAAGTACAAATTAAGTTTATCTCAATCTAAACTAAGGGTGGCACAATATAATGGAAAGTGAGTTCCATAATGGATTTGGATGATTTCCAAAGTTAAGACATTGTGACAGATACTACAACAAAAGGCTAAGTATATGACTGCTATTATAGCAGCAAAAGAGGGCATTTGTGTCAAGAAGTTTGTTATCAAACTAGGTGTAGTTCACAGTGGGATAATACTATGAAGATATATTGTGCGACAATATTATCAACATGTTTTAACCCCAAAGAGCTAAAGGTCACACCGAAATACCAAATTTATACAAAGCCATCTCATTAGAGAATGAGTGATGCGTAGAGACGCAAAGACATGCAATTACACACGGACCTGGAAGTGTCAGATCCGGAGATCAGTTGACCACTAGCAATCGTGTACATACAACACCGGAAAGCCATAGGTGTTATATACACAAAGGTTCGAAACTAGATTATTGACTCTAGTGCAAGTGGGAGACTGTTGGAGATATGCCCAAGAGGCAATAATAAAGTGGTTATTATCATGTCTTCACACTTATGATAAATGTTTGCATACCATGCTATAATTGTATTAACCGGAAACATTAATACTTGTGTGATTTGTAAACTAAAATAAGAGTCCCTAGTAAAGCCTCTTGTTAAACTAGCTTGTTGGTTAATATATGATCATGGTTTCCTGATCATGAACATAGAGATGTTATTAACAACAGGATCATATCATTAGGAGAATGATGTGATGGACATACTCCTATAGATAAGCGTAGCATAAAGATCAAGTCATTTCAATAGTTCAATTGCTATATGCTTTCTGATACATAGTAACCTAATTCCTTCGACCATGAGATCGTGCATATCACCTTTACTGGATGGATGCTTTGATGTCATCAAACACCACACCGTAACAGGGTGGCTATAAAAGTGGCATTGAGTATTCGGAAAGTATTGGTTGAAACACATGGATCAAGAGTGGGATTTGTCCATCCACATGACGGATAGATATTCTCTGGGCCCTCTCGGTGAAATGTCATCCAATTAGCTTGCAAGCATGTGACTTGGTCACAAGGGATCACATATCACGGGAACGAGAAAAGAGTACTTATCAGTAACGAGGTTGAACTAGGTATGCAGAGATACCGACGATCATAACCTTGGATAAGTAACATATCGTGAGACAAAGGGAAATTGGTATCGTATGTAAGTGGTTCATTCGATCGCAAAGTAATCGTAGAAATATGTGGGAGCCATATGAATTTCCAGATTCCTCTATTGGTTATTGTTCGGAGAAGTGTCTCGATCATGTCCGCATAATTCACGAACCGTAGGGAGACACACTTAAGGATTCGACGTTGTTTGAGTAGTTATGGTATTATGAGAAAGAGACCGAATGTTGTTCGGAGTCTCGGATGGGATCCGGGATATCACGAGGTGATCCGGAATGGTCCGGAGAATAAGATTCATATAAGGAAAGTCCCATTTCGGAGTTCGGGAATGATTCCGGTGTTTTCATCGGGAATGTTCTAGAAGGTTCCGGATTGTCCGGCACTCCGGGGGGGAAGGGGTACATGAATGTGTCATTACATATTGGAATGATTGCATCATGTACTAAGTGTTCTTGCTGTCCCAAATATAGGATTAAATTGAATCCTAAAACAGAAAAGTCAAATGTCCAGTTTGAAAGTCAAACGGCTAAAACAAGAAACTGTGGGAAACAAGCAAGAGGAGTTGGAATCAACTTGGAGGAGGAGTTGGACTCCTCCAGGCCGGCGCCCAGCCCAAGGCCGAGTTGGGGAGGGACTCCCTCCCTCCCCTGGCGCGCCAGCCCCCTCCCATCTATATAAGGAGGGGCAGGGCTCCCCTCCTAGACACACAAGTTTCCTATCCTCTAAACTAAACCCTAGATCTAGACCCCGGTTTAGAGCTATTCGGTTTAGAGCCTTCTAATTGGTTTAGAGCCCTCTAATTGGTGTGTCTAATTACTAGACCACTAATAGCCTCTCTCATAAGCTCCACCATACTCGCACCGGCTTAAGGCGAAGCCCTGCGGGATTTCCCCTCTACTTCCGGTACCACGCCGTTGTGCTGCCGGAATCGCGAGGAGAGTGCTACAACCTCCGCTGCCTGCTGGAACAAGGGAGAGGAAGGTCTTCGTCGAGTACCGAACGTGTGACCGACTACGGGAGCGCTGCCGGAACGTGGCGCCGGAAGGATCGTCTACGCGATCTTGAGATCGGAAAGAGTACGACTACATCACCCACGAGAATCTGCTCTCGTTAACCGCTTTGGAATCTTCGAGGGTAAGTTATTCCATCGACTCGTTGCTACAATCTAGTAGATAGATCTTGGCTTGTTTGTTTGTATGCGATAGAAAATTTTGTTTTCCATGCTACGAACCCCTACAAAGAGAACCTAGATATTTTAATTTATTGGCCATCTATCAACCCAACAATTGAAAAGGTTAGGATAAGAATGGAGTTTCTCCTCATCTTTTAGCACCACCATGATTTCACTTTCCTCAAAGTTAATCTTTAAACCTGACATGGATTCAAATATATAGAGGAAAAGCTTGAGGTTCCTAGCACCTTTCACATCATCCTATTGGAATTATGCCCTAGAGGCAATAATAAAGATGTTATTATTATAATTCTTGTTCATGATAAAGTTTATATTCCATGCTAGAATTGTATTAAGCGGAAACTTTGATACTTGTGTGGTTTATGAACAACACCGTGTCCCTAGTACGCCTCTATGGACTAGCTCATTGATTAATGATGGTTAAGGTTTCCTAACCATAGACATGAGTTGTCGATTAATAATGAGATCATGTCATTAGGAGAATGATATGATGGACAGACCCAAATCAAGCAGAGCAATTAGATCGTGTCATCGTGTTCATCTTTGCGAAGCTTTTTCTTATGTCAAATATTGTATTCCTTAGACCATGAGATAATGCAACTCCCTGGTATCGGAAGAAAGCTTTGAGGTCATCAAACGTCATCCTATGAGAGGGTGATCATAAAGGTGTCTCTCAGGTGATCGGAAAGTACTTGTTGGGTTGTATGTATCGAGATGGGATTTGTCCCTCCCGAGTCAGAGAGATATACTTTGGGCCCACTCGGTAATCGATATCAACACCGCTTGCAAGCACGTGGTTAAGGAGTTAATCACAAAGTGATATCGGATTACGGAACGAGTAAAGTACTTGCTGTGAACGAGATTGAACTAGGTATGCCGATACCAACGATCGAATCTCGAGCAAGTAAAATATCGCGTGACGAAGGGAATATATATGGGATTAATTGAATCCTGGCATCGTGGTTCATCCGATATGATCATCGATGAATATGTGGGAGTCAATATGGGTTTCTAGATCCCGATGTTGATTATTAATAGAAGATCATGTCTACATATTCTCGAACCCGTAGGGTCACACACTTAACGTGTCTCGACGCTAGTATAGAATGGATAATTGGTTTATGAGTTTTTGTTCGGAGTCTCGGATGAGATCCAGGACGTCACAAGAGGTTCCGGAATGGTCCGGAGAATAAGATTCATATAAAGGAAAGCAGTTTTTGGATTTCGAAATTGTTTCGGAATGTTCGGTATTGTACCGGAAGGTTCTAGAAGCTTCCGAAGTGGGACCAACGTGGCCCCACTTGTCGGGAGGGGGCGTGGGCCTACGAGTGAGTGCCCTGGATGCATTGGGCCAGGGGCACAAGGCCCCATAGGCCCAGCCGGCCAAACCCTAGGGGAAACCCTAGGGGAAACCCTAGAAGTGGGGGAGGGAACTTGCCCCCCACTCCACCCTTGTGGCCGCCAGCCCTAGGGCTTGGAGGAGGGGCAAGGGCAGCCGGCCAGCCCTCTATATAAAGAGGGCAGGGGCGCACTCTCCTCCTACACCCCAAAACCCTAGCCTCCATACTGCTGCCTCTCTCTCTCTCTCTCTCTCTCTCTCTCTCTCTCTCTCTCTCTCTCTCTCTCTCTCTCTCTCTCTCTCTCTCTCTCTCTCTCTTGCGCGTTGGCGAAGCCCTGCCGCAGAAACTCTCCACATTTGCACCACGCCGTCGTGTTGTTGATCCAATCTATCTCTCCACCCCACTTGCTGGATCGAGGAAGGAGGATACGTCGAGGTGCCGTACGTGTGCATCTCTCGGAGGCATCGCCACTTGCAGCGTTGGATCGGATCGGATCGCGAGGAGGAGAAGGCTAGTACGACTATATCAACCACGTTCTATTGAACGTTCCGCTGTGCGATTTCTTCAAGGGTATGAAGATCTCATCTATCCCTCTCATTGAATGCATCTCCTAGATTAGATCTTGGCTTTTCCATTCGCATTCGTAGAATTTTTTTTGATTTACTATGCTGTAAAACCCTTCACATCCTTGATGAAAAGGATGATATCATCAGCATATTGCAAGATTGCCATGCCATTAGAGGTCACGTGATCAACCAAACCAGACAAAAGGCCATTCAATTGAGCAGTAGCAAGCATTTTAGACACACTGTTCATAGCTAGATTAAACATGGAGGGAGTAAAAGGATCCCCTTGTCTAACACCTTTGTGGCTACCAAAGTAAGGCCCCGCAATCATTCACTTTTACACTGAGAGTCCCCTGGGTAGCAATGTTTTTTATCCAAATCATACTTTTCCAACTGAAATCCTTCGGGATATCCTTGTTTTGTTCTCGATCTTTGTCTGCTTGGGTCGGCGAGATTTTTACGTATGTTTGTGGCAGGCGGTCACTATCCACCTCAACGACACCGACAAGTAGGAGGAGATGGTGGTTCTAGAGCATACATGGCAGTTTGCAGGATGCGGATATGGACTTCTTCCTCAACTTCGTCGACTAGTTGTGACGGTTCCAGACCCAAGGCATCATTGGGATGTTCTATGCTCGACACGACATAGTGACATGCTCCTCAACACTTGCATTGGGCCTGGTCCATTCACTCTCAAAGCCTTCTTGGCGATGGTGGGTGTTTGAATCTGCCAAGTACCAACAATGTAGGTAAGTCTCCTCTTTCGGGGATCGCCTCGCTGATGTTGGAGGCTGCGGATGGCCGTTTGGTTTAGTATGTGCTTAATTAGGGGCCTTGTAAAATTTTCACAAGGTTCTTTTATGCAAAGCTTTCGAGGCGTCTAACATCTGTTAGATGTATATATTTGTATTGTATTTTTCCCATATGTTAGGGGGCTTCCTGCATATTCACACCTGTATCTGTAATATATATTATGGCCTTTGGCCCCCAGAGGAATACAAGCTGCATATTCCTGACATGGTATCAGAGCTAGGTTAGCCTTCTCCTACTCGCAACTTCGTCGCTGCAGCCGCCACCGTCCCTGTCGCCGACGGCCTTGCCGTCGTCGCCGCCGCCGGTCGCCGCCTGTTCCAGATCTTATTTCAGATCGGTCTCCTGTTCCAAATTCGTCTGGTGTTCCAGATCGACCCGATTCCATCGATCCCATCAACAACTCCTGTTCCAGATCGACCCGTTCCCGTCGATTCCCGTCCCGTCAATAGCACGAGATCTCCACCAGGCGCTCCTCCAGATCGAGATCAGCCGGACCTATTTCTCTGCACCCGCCGACCGTGGACCTGCTTCCCTACACCCGCACCCGCCGACCGCCCCCGACGCCCTGCTGGCTCCGCCTGGCCCCGACGGCCTGGTGCTACTCTCCGACAACCGCCTGGCCCTGCCTGGTCCTGCTGTTCCCCGACCGGCCTACAGCCCCGCCTGGCCCCCAGTCGCATCGCCCAGCCCGGCTGTTCGCCGCCCCCGCCCGCTCGCCGACGACCGACGTCAAGCTCCCAGTTCGCCGGCGCCCTGCTGCCGCCGGTCGTCGCCACCACTGGGAATCGCTCCCCGGCGGCCCTAATTTACCCTCCCCAGGCCCTTAGGCGCCGCCACTAGCCCCGCCTAGCCGGATTTTGCCGGTCTCTGCCTACGCTCGGGTTGACTTTTTTCTAAAAAAAAGAGCAAAAAAAAGATGTCTTCTGGATCGGGATATGTTGCGATTCCTCGCTGCCCGGTGATCTTCGATGGCGCGAATTATCCTGATTTCGCTGCCTTTATGCGCGTTCATATGCGTGGTCTCCGTCTTTGGGGTGTGCTCTCCGGCGAGGTCCCATGTCCGTCGTGCCCTCCTGCTCCTGTGGCTCCTCTTCCGTCGACACCGATTGTTCTTGGCGCCGATGCTTCTCAAGAGTCCAAGGATGCTGCTCAGAGTGCTGATGATAGCGTTGTTGCTGCTTTTGACCTGAAGTTCAAGCAGTACTCTACTGATCTCGAGTCCTATCGCCACGCTCTGACTGCCTACACTCAGTGGGTCGATGAGGATGCTCGTGCTGCTGTTGTTCTCACCTCCAGTGTTCTGCCCCAGTATGCTGCTGAGTTCATGAGTCTTCCTACTGTTGCCGCTCAGTGGGCACATCTTCGTCAGTGCTATTAGCCGTCTGGGGATGCTCTTTACCTGTCTGTGGTTCGCCAGGAGCATGCTCTTCAGTATTGTGATTCCACTATTGATGAGTTCTATACTTAGAGTGTTGCTACCTGGCGTCAGCTTGATTCTCTCCGTACTGCTATTTGTGGCACATGCTCGTGCTGCCAGATTGTGCGCTCGGATTTGGAGTTTCACCGCATGTATGAGTTTCTGTCTCGGCTCTGCCAAGAGTTTGAGCCCCGGCGTGCTCGGCTGAATGCTCGTGGTCGTGTTTCGCTCTCTGAGGTGTTGTCTGAGCTTCGGGCTGAGGAGACCCGTCTCCGTGGTGCTGGTCTTCTTGCGTTTCCATATGTGCTTGCTACTCGTGGTCCTCCTATGCCGCCTGCTCCCTCGACTTAGATGCGGTCCTCTGTGCCGCCGCCGATACTACCCACTCCTCCAGGTCAGGGTCAGCTTCAGCACCAGCAGTCTCAGGGTCTGAGTCAGCACCAGCAGCCTCAGGGTCAGAGTCAGCACCAGCAGACTCGTGGTCAGGGTCGCCGTGGTTCTCTTCGTCACAGTTCTTACTGCAACAAGGATGGCCACACTTGGGACACCTGTTACACATGGGATCCCAGTTTACGTCAGCAGCACCAGGCTCGTGGGCAGTCGGCTCCTTCCGGATCTTCAGCAGTTGCTCTCTCTCTCATTAGGACATTATCAGGAGTCTTCGTGGTCTGCTTACTGCTATAGGCTCTTCTTCGACGGGCACTGCTGGTTCTGTGACTGATTTTTCTGGCACTGCGTGACCACCATCTTCTACACAGTCAGGTACGTCCCCGTGGTATCTGGATTCTGGAGCTTCCCTTCATATGACCTCTGAGTCTTCGTTTCTGTCCTCTCCTAGCCACCTTACTGACTCTGGTTGTCGCGTCATTCTTGATGTTGATTCTTGTGTTGTCCAGGACCGTCGCACACAGGCCCTGGTTAGAGCTGGCCTTCGCAGTCGTGACTCTTCAGGACTTTGGGAGTTAGACTGGCTTCGTGTTTCTTCCGCTGTCACTTCATCTGCCAGTTCTTCTCCGGTCGTCGCCTCTGCTACCAGCTCCTTTCAGCAGTGGCATCATCATCTTGGTCACCTTTGTGACTCTCGCCTGTCGTCATTAGTTCATCGTGGTCTTCTGGGGTCTGTCTCAGGAGATGGGTCTTTACATTGTCAGGGCTGTAGGTTGGGTAAACAGATTCAACTTCCCTATTCTACTAGCGCGTCTGTATCTCAGCGACCTTTTGATTTAGTTCATTCCGATGTTTGGGGTTCGGCTCCTTTCGCTTCGAAAGGGGGCCATCGCTACTATATTTTATTCATTGATGATTTTTCTTGGTACACTTGGTTGTATTTTATGCGCTCTCGTAGTGAAGTGCTCTCCATATATCAGCGTTTTGCGGCCATGGTCCGTACTCAATATTCTACCCCCATTCGTGTGTTTCGTGCTGACTCTGCTGGTGAGTATATCTCCCAGATGTTGCGAGGTGTTATTGCTGAGCAGGGCACCCTTGCTCAGTTCTCCTGTCCTGGCGCACATGCCCATAATGGTGTTGTTGAGCGTAAGCATCGCCATCTTCTTGAGACCACTCGTGCTATGATGATTGCTTCTTCTCTTCCGCCACATTTCTGGGCTGAGGCTGTCGCTACGTTGGCTTACCTTATTAATATTCAGCCTTCTGTCGCTATGTAGAGTGGCATCCCTCTTGAGCGCCTATCTGGACAGTCTCCAGACTACTCCATGCTTCGCTTGTTTGGTTGTGTTTGCTATGTTCTCCTTGCTCCTTGCGAACACACCAAACTGACCGCTCAGTCTGTTGAGTGTGTTTTTCTTGGATACAGAGATGAGCATAAGGGCTATCGCTGTTGGGACCCCGTTGGTCGTCGGATGCGTATCTCTCGTGATGTTACTTTTGATGAGACGCGTCATTTCTATCCTCGTCCCACCGCTGGTACCTACCTGGTGGAAGATATCTCTTTTTTTCTCTTTCCTGACACACCTCCTTCTACTCCTATTGTGTCTTCTTCAGGATCTCCTCCCCCTGATGTCTTTTCTTCTACATCGTCCTCCTCTGCTCTGTCTAGTTCTCCCAGTTCTCCTCGTTCTATGGAGTCTTCCTCTACTATTCCTTCTTCTTCATCATCGTATCCTGGGTCGTCTTCCTCTGACGAGCTTCCCTCTACTCGTCCTGTTCGTCAGCGCCGTGCCCCCAATCGTTACTCTCCTAGTCAGTATGGTCTTTCTGTTGCCTCCGAGCCGACTTCTTATCGGGATGCTGAACATCATCCTGAATGGCAGCTGGCCATGGCTGAGGAGATTGCTGCGCTTGAGCGCACTAGCACCTAGGATCTTGTTTCTCCCCCTCCCGGTGTTCGTCCTATCACGTGTAAGTGGGTCTATAAGATTAAGACCCACTCTGATGGATCTCTTGAGCACTATAAAGCGCGTCTTGTGTCTCGTGGTTTTCAGCAGGAGCATGGTCGTGACTATGATGAGACCTTTGCTCCTGTGGCTCATATGACCACTGTGCGTGCTCTTCTTGTTGTTGCTTCTGTTCGTCACTGGTCTGTGTCCTAGCTTGATGTTCAGAACGCCTTTCTCAATGGTGAGTTGAGTGAGGAGGTTTATATGCAGCCTCCTCCTGGGTATTCTGTCCCCGAGGGGATGGTTTGTCGTCTTCGACGTTCTCTTTATGGCCTCAAACAGGCCCCTCGTGCCTGGTTTGAGCGCTTTGTTTCTGTAGTGACTGCTGCTGGTTTCTCCCCTAGTGCTCATGATCCAGCGCTGTTTGTTCACACTTCTCCTCATGGACGCACTCTTCTTCTTCTTCTCTATGTTGATGATATGATCATTACTGGTGATGATCCTGAGTATATCGCCTTTGTTAAGGCTCGTCTTCGTGATCAGTTCCTTATGACTGATCTTGGTCCTCTTTGATACTTTCTTGGAATTGAGGTTTCCTCCACTTCTGATGGCTTTTACATCTCTCAGGAAAAGTATATTTAGGATCTTCTTGCTCGTGCTACTCTTGGGGATGAGCGCACTGTTGAGACCCCTATGGAGCTTAATGTTAAGCTTCAACCTATTGATGTTGATCCTCTTTCTGATCCGACGCGTTATCGTCATCTTGTTGGGAGTCTTGTTTATCTTGCTGTCACTCGTCCTGACATCTCTTATCCTATTCATATTCTGATTCAGTTTGTTTCTGCTCCTACCACTGTTCACTATAGTCATCTTCTCCGTGTTCTTCGTTATCTTCGTGGTACGATCACTCGTCGCCTTTTGTTTCCTCATTCCAGCTCCCTCCAGCTCCAGTGTTATTCAGACGCTACGTGGGTGAGTGATCCTTCGGATCGTCGTTCACTTTCTGCTTACTGTGTGTTTCTTGGTGGTTCGCTCATTGCTTGGAAGACGAAGAAACAGACAGCGGTTTCCCGTTCGAGTGTTGAGGCCGAGTTGCGTGCTATGGTCTTGTTGACTGCTGAGGTGACCTGGTTACGGTGGTTACTTGCGGATTTTAGGTCTCTATTACCACACTCACTCTGGTTTTGTCTGACAGTACAGGTGCTATTAGTGTTGCACGTGATCCGGTCAATAATGAACTTACCAAGCATATTGGTGTTGATGCTTTCTATACACGTGCTCGGGTGCAGGCTTAGGTTGTTGCGCTTCAGTATGTGCCTTCAGATTTACAGTTGGCGGATTTTTTTCACGAAGGCCCAGACCAAAGCGCAGCATGATTTATTACTCTCCAAACTCAGTGTTGTGGATCCACCATGAGTTTGAGGGGAGGAGGGGGTTGTTAGATGTATATATTTGTATTGTATTTTTCCCATATGTTAGGGGGCTTCCTGCATATTCACACCTGTATCTTTATATATATATTGTGGCCTTTGGCCCCTAGAGAAATACAAGTTGCTTATTCCTGACAACATCTACCGGTCTCTATTGTGTGTGAGTAAATAGAGTTTCTCTGTTGATCATGGTGATGCACGTTTTTTCCACCAAAAACTTAACCATAATTAGTGGTTCAAATCAATTCCTAGCAAGTAGCAAGTAGCGTGGCAGTCCGTGAATTAGTGGGAGTTTTCAATTACACCGAAAATTCTGACGTGACGTGGACGTAGCCGCGCCGATCGTACTAGTCATGTAGCGTCCCGTGACAATTCAAGTTGTTTGTGTTGTATAAATTCTTGTCCTTTTGACAGATCGTGCATGCATGTCTGACTGTCTCCGAGAAATGCAGGACCAGATCAAAGTCTAGAACAACCTGCAGGAAACTCCGTGACCAGCATGACTCACCGACACAGCATCGACCGCGACGAACGGACCATAGTACAGGACCAGATCAAAGTCTTGGTAGCTGCATATGCAACGCTACACGTATAGACGTATAGGCGTCTCGTACGTGCCCGCAATTTTGGACTTGATCACAAAGATAAACTAGGCGAAGTAACCAGAAAATATAGGGTGTCAGGTGATATCTCGTCTAAGTCCCACTTCTAGATCGTCATTTGTTAGTGTAAATTTTAAGAAAAAATTTGAACTAGATTTTGACAAATGAACTAGAGGTGAGATTTTGACGGGATCCCATTTGACATCCTAAGAAAATATGCGCACGCGTGTTAACTTTTTACCAGTTTAATTTCGTGCGAAGCAATATAGGCTGTCGCTGCCTACGTACTACTCCATATGGGATCACGGCCGCGCCGGCCGGCACGTAGTGCCGTGGGATGGCGACGTTTTATGTCGGTGGAAGCTTGTGGTGGCTAGCTAGCTGGTGACCGCGAAAGGGAAGCCATCGATCGTGCGTACGTGGTGGTGACTGTGCATGAGGCGGCGGATCCGGGAGAATCTTCCTATGAACAAGAAGGAATCCTCGCTAGGTCAACAAAAGAAAGTGGGTTCGAAGTTCGAACAAGAAGGAAAAGGTCGGTGCGTACATGTGTGATCTCGACGGGGCCGCCCGGACAGCGCTAGCTAGGTCAAGAGTACAAGAGCACAAGCTAGCAGACAAATCAACACCAGTTCTTCCTCAGTTTATTTAGGTCACATATAGTACGTAGTAGTTTTTTCTTCTTCTCCGATTTAGTCCACCATATAGTACTCGATACGACCTGTAAAACAGGCGTCTAGAAGTTGGCCTGCTTTTTAGTATATTTAAGAAGTCAAGAGTGTCGTGCTTAACAAAAATGAAAATGTCAAGATACTCTGCATATAACCTGATCAGCGGTAGCGAATTAATGTCGTCCATCCTACGGCGCCATGACTTAAAGAATGTGACAAGTTTAAAATGTCACGGGAAAATTTAGATGCTCTAGCCTCTAGCTCCCCGATAAACCAAGCGATGCAGCATGCATGTCTTCTCGTCCAAGAAAGACAGCACCAGATTAAATTACTCCCTCCCTAGCAACATTGAACTGCCTTGGAGAATCTTGAAACTTCTCGGCACGACTGATCAATTGCACATGCCAAGGACCAAGATTAGTGGACAGCAAGGCTAGCTGTCTGTACAAATATAGTTACCCGCCAAAAAAAAATAGTACTCCCCACCTTATTAAACCAACCTTGTTTCCTTAATCGGTCGTAGAGTTGACAAGTAGCAGCGGTATTAACGGGGACTAGTAGCTAGCTAATTAATCATTCCTTAAATCCCAGTGGCCCACGGTTGGCACGAGCATTGATTGCCTAAAGGTGCTGTGTGATTTTGTCAAACCTTGTCGTAAAAGAAGACAGTTGCTGACCCTCTTTGGCATCTGTGAACGAAATCAAAGGCCAGAAAACCTCTTGGAACATTGCACCTGGACGTGGTTTCATGCAGCAGGGGCTGCAACTTGCCCGGCGAGTTGCTGGCATGGCCATCGTGAAGATCCAAGAGTCGCGGAAAGGCGTCAACTTGCCCGGCCAGCCAGTTGCTGCTGACCGACTAATCGCGTATCTCTGACTAGTCGGATACCGAGTTAAGTAAGTAACCGCCGGACCAATTAGGCAACGGACGCGCTAGCTACGAGGCCTGCACGAGGGGTGCGACGTGCGTGCTGGCTTAAACTAGGTCGCCACCATCCCATCCCACACGCGATCACCGCCTCACCGGACGGGCCAGCAGAACCTCTCCGGCTGGATCCGCTGCTCGGTCACGCGCCACCGAACACGAGCCAAAAAGTAAAGCTATAGCTACGCCAAGCCAACAAATCTTATACTGTATTATTCATATCGAGTATACATCATGTCGCGTCGTGTTCCATGCCGGTGACAAGGACGAGCTAGCTAGCGACCTACAGCTCCATCGCCTCTGAGCTTCTGAGCTTTATCACCAAATCAAACTAGGCGGATCGGACGACCTAGCCATTATGCCATCGACAATTGTAAGTAGATCGTAGAGGCTGCGCGATGGTCGACCTCGTGTCCATCGGCAGATGGCCACAATTGACACGCCAACAGAAATGCCGAGCAACCGGATGAACCACGGGAGAAATGCCAAAGTTAGGCATAATAATGAGATATAGCTAGACATTTCTCTTCCAAACTCCGCTCCCTCCCATGACTCGTTTCCCTTTGAATCGATCCTTTGTTTTCATAAAACAATACTCCATTCGTTCCTTTCTACACAGTTCCTATAATTTTTTAGAAAAATTTCATAATATAAGATATACTCACGTTACACAACTCATCTAGATAACTCTTTTTTGGAATTTATTTTTATTTCATATTTCATGCAAATTCCTCTATTTCATCACGTCAATTATCCTAAAGTACTTCCGCATAAAACTCGTGTAATATTTCCTCCATATGCGTTTCTTAATTTTCATACCAGAAACCATAGACACTATAGATGAAACAGCGGGAGTACCGTAGTACTTTGATGCGATGGCGTATGCACCTTGTCTGTAAGCTTTTTAAGCGAACCTTGACCAGTTGTATGTCTCTACGTTTTCATGGGGAACCTTACTGCAAGTTTTTCAGAAAATGCCATCTTTCCTATAATACGCTTAGGTCGCATTGATGATAAGTTTTTGAGAAAATGCCATCTTGGCGGATTTTATTAATTGGAAAACACACTTACATCGTTCATGATTAGATCAAAAAAAATCGGGAGGTTCCTCTTGCCACATAGTGAACTGAGGTACCTCCGCTCTACTAGCAAGCACATAAGCGACTCTATTAGCCTCTCTCGGACAGTGATTAAAAAGAACTTTAGAGAAACCATGATATTGGAAAGAAATGTCCTCATAAATGGCCATAGCTCCTATAGAATTTCCTCCATTATGCATTACATTGATAACATCTATAGAATCAGACTCCACCATAATTCTGCTGCATCAAAGTGAAGATGCAAGTGATATACCATATCATATAGCAAGAGCCTCAGTTGACACAACATCTTTAGTAAAAGACATAATTGAATTAGAACATGCGATAAATAAACACATGGAGTCCTGCAAAATAACACCAGTAGCTCCCGCACCACAATCTAGATCAAAGACGCATCTACATTTAATTTGACAAAGCCCTCAGAGGGGTTAACCCAATCATGGCGATGAATAGACTGAGAACCGCTGCTGCCGTGGGCCGAACTAGCTGCTAATAGCCTTGTAAAGTAGTGTCTTCTTTATATTATTTAGCCCACCTGTTATTTGTTCGAGCTTCAAAGCCTTTGGGCCCTTTAACCTGACGGCCTTATTACATGTGTGATCTTACAATTTCCTGATAGTTCACACTCAACATCCTCTCTAGAAGAAAAACAGGTAAAAAAAAAACCCAGAAAAAAACGACCCGTAACTTCCTGACAGTTACTCGAGGATCCCACTCTCCTCTCTCACGGGAACACTGACTCGCCCACTACCCCAAGATGCCCAATTTCCTCCTGCTCCTCCTCGTCGTCCTGCGCGCGGTTGCCGCCGTCACCGGCGACGCCGCCGGGGACGCGGCGGACCTATGCGCTGGACGCCGGATCCATATCCGTACCCTGCCCCCGCAGTTCAACACGCACCTCCTCCGCCACTGCGACGCCTCCTTCCCGCTCGCCGACCCGTCCGCGGTGGCCACCTTCGCCCCGTCCTGCGACTCGCTCGCTAACCACGGCCTCGGCCCGCGCACCCACGCCCGCAGCCACTCCTGGTACCGCACCGACGCGCGCCTCTTCGAGCCCTTCTTCCACCACCGCCTCCTCGAGCGCGACTGCCTCGTCGCCGACCCTGCAATCGCGGACGCCGTCTTCGTCCCGTACTACGCTGGGCTCGACTCCCTCCCCTACGTCCTCGACCCCTCGCTCCTCAACTCCTCCGCGCTCCACGGCGCGTCCCTCGCCCAGTTCCTGGCAGGCGACAGCCCCCAGATCCTGTCGCGGCGGCATGGGCACGACCATTTCATGGTGCTCGCGGGGTCCGCGTGGGACCACTCGCAGCCGCCGCACTCGGAGCCCCGGCTGTGGGGCACCACGTCGCTGGTCCGGCTGCCGGAGTTCGAGAACTTCACATTCCTGGCGTTCGAGTCGCGCTCGTGGCCGTGGCAGGAGCACGCCATCCCGCACCCGACCTCTTTCCACCCGGCCTCGCTCCAGCGGCTCGACGCCTGGCTTGCGCGGGCGCGCAGCTCCCGCCGCACCACGCTGATGCTCTACGCCGGCGGGGTCTCGCGCCCGTCCAGACCCAACATCCGGGGCTCCATCCTCGCCGAGTGCGCGAACCGCACCGACGCCTGCGTCGTCGTGGACTGCTCGGCCGGCAAGTGCTCCCACGACCCCGTCCGGTACATGCGTCCTATGCTGGGTGCCAAGTTCTGCCTGGAGCCGCCAGGGGACACGCCGACGCGGCGGTCGACGTTCGACGCCATCCTCGCCGGGTGCGTGCCCGTCTTCTTCGAGGACGCCGCGGCGAGGCGGCAGTACGGCTGGCACCTTCCCCCGGGGCGGTACGACGAGTTCTCGGTGCACATACAGAAGGAGACGGTGGTGCTCGGGGGAGTCAAGATCGCCGAGACGCTCGCGGCCGTGCCCGATGCAGAGGTACGGAGGATGAGGGAGCGCGCGATTGAGATGGCACCCAGAGTGCTGTACCGGAGGCACGGGAGCACAATGGAGCTGAGAGAAGCGGGCAAGGACGCGGTCGACCTCGCCGTGGACGGCGCGCTACGGAGGATACGCAGGCGAGTGCTCGCGCTAGACGAAGGTCAGCCGGAGATGATATACGCGCAGGAGGATGACAATGTCGAGATGTAGGACTAAGAAATGAAATGCTCTTGGCGACATTTCTCTCTTAGTTTGGATTTGGACAATATTTGTAACGTGCAGTTCAGAGTTGCTGTCCCATCTTTCTTTTTGTCGAGCGGGCATTTTTGCTCTGTTCTTATTGAGCTGGACATTTTTGCTCTTTGTCTTCCGCGCGTTTTGTTTTCCTTGTAAAAGACTTGAGTCATTTGTATTTTGAAGGGTTCCCATGGTGCACTTTGAAAATGGTTTAGAGCAACTCTATAAATCTCCCCACACTTTAAAAATTGAGATATCCATTTTTTAGTACGGAGAAATTGACAATTTGCCACACTTTATTTTGCAATTTGATTAAAGTGTGGCAAATTATCAAATATCCCTTTTTCGTCTCGGGCGGGAGCCTTAAATCGCCATAGCCTCTTAAAAGTAAATCGTCATAGCCACTTAAAAGTTTTATAGCCGCTATATGTATGGTTCAAGTTTTATAGCCGCTATATGTATGGTTCGGAGAACGATTTGAGGGCCAAAAACTAGACGAATCCCCGCTGCTTCCTCTGACTCTCCATCATGTAATTTGTCGTCGCCGACCAAATTAGGCACCACCCCACCAGATTCGGCACCACCACGACACGATGTTGCTGGTGCTTAGGTCAATAGGGGCTGGCGGATGTGGAACTACGGTCGGATGCCCCGCACTCTAACGTCGTCGAGGAGGAGCGCAAGCGGCAAGTCTGGTTGGAAGCTGCGAGGAAAAGTGGCGCCCGCGCTGGACCAACCGGGTTCTCCTGCCGTCGCATAGGCACAATACGGAGGAATGAGCTCGCCTGCTGCCACGAGCCAAGCTCCCCTACCGTTGTCGGCCTTCACCGACAAGGAAGCCGACTCCGCCCATGAGGAGGCGGGACCCACGAGGAGGCGTAAGCGCGATCATGGACAAGGACTTCGTCAACCGTGATTCTAACGAGGATCACGTGACGTCGCAGTTGAAGAGGCGCTCTCTCCACACCATTGCCACGGAAGCGCAACGTCTCCACGAGGACCAGGTCTTCGACGATGCACAAATGGAGGGGAATCTTGTGTAGGAGATGGAGCATGAGGCTGGCGTGGCAGCGTGGCGTCGACAGACTATGCTCCAGAACCTCGTCAACCTCTCCGACAACGAGGGGAAAATAGCTCCTGTGCGACATTTTTCCTTGGAATGGACTGAAACACAATGTCGTTCAAAAGAATCGCTACAGAACGACGCTTCTCGCGGAAACAATAGCCCCTGTGCGACATAGACCATAAATCGATGCAAAATCTCTGTTGCGACGTGTTTTAATGAACTGTGGGGTTAGGATTAGGGTTAGATTCAGACAACGGTTTCGTTTCAGCTCTAAAAATACAACCGTTCCGAGTGGGTCCCACTCAGTGCCCGCCCCTATGCTGACCGTCCCGACCGCCATCCTCCTCCATCTTCTCCGGGTAAACTTTGTGTGCTCGGCAGCGGCGGTCCGTGTGAGCTCAGGGGCAGCCCATCGGTGGTGCGTAATCTCGAAACCCTAGCTCATTCCCTGTGCTTGGATTTGGATCTGACCCAATCGCTTCCCCTCTGATTTCTGATTTCTGAGCTAGATTGTCGTGGCCGGGTTGGCTGAATCGGGGGCATCGATATGGAGAGGCAACAGAGCACTTCCAATAGGTCAATCTCACCATTTTTTGATTTGATTTTATCGCATTTGGATAATCACCAATTCCTCTAGCTCACTCTACCCGCCTCTACTCAAAACAGGGGTGATTATGAGGGGCGGAGAAAACTCCAATTCAATTTCAAGTTCTTCCCATCTAAAGCAAAACTAGGTGATGGTAGTGTACGTAACATCGAGAGAGGTACATCTGTGGGTTGGGAGGTTGAGTTTGCAGATATTGATCCACAACAACTGTAGCAAATGGAAGAATTGGCCGTGAAGAATTTGGTGGAGAAAATCAGGCAAAGTGTTCCTTGGGGTCCACAGCAGGAAGGTGCATTGTTACGGATTGAAAATTGGAAGGGAGAATATTCGAGAATTGAGGATGGAGAAGATTTAGTAGATGAAATTGATCGGCAAGATGGCTAGGCAAACAAAGAGATTACTTTTCATGCTGAGCTCATCGATCTGCAAGCAGATTCCAATGTTGGATATGTGGCTTCAAATTTTGCTTCGCAAATGTCAGATGATGATTGGGCTTCACAGTGACAGATGGTGCCCATACGAACTGAAGTGACAGTATTATCAGACAAAAATGATGTTGATGCAGGGCATGGTGTTGATGCAGGGGCTAGTATGTATGTTGATTGGAATTCAGTGGAGTTAAATGAAACTACTGATTTCGTCATAGCACCAATGGCTGACACAGAAATGGCCAAAATATTTGGCATTCCAGTAGATGACAGAGATAAGGAAAAGGCTGATGAAACTAATTTGGCTGATGATGGTGGTACATAACATTTTATGAAGATGTAGATAGAGAGCTGATGGAGAATGCTGCAGATGATATAAATGATGCACATTATGATGAGCTGGTTACTGTCTATGACAAGGAAAACCCTGTTATTGCAGTAGGGAAACTGTTTCCAAGCATGGGTGAGTTTAGGATGTGTTTCAAAACTTATGCAATCAAGAAGGAGTTTGATGCCAAGACTCAATGGACTGATAAAAATAAGTTCTATGCTAGATGTAGAGGTTTTGATGGGGGCTCCAATCCTTGCAAATAGTACATTTCTGCTAGACGCCAACCAGATGAAAGCACCATTAGAGTTAATCAAATCCCTTTTGAACACACTTGCATTACTAGTTCACAGAGAGTATCAACAATGACATCACAAATTTGGGTTGCTGAAAAGATCACTCCTATTTTAGCCAAGACACCAAACACTAGTGCAAAGAGACTAAAAACAGACTTGGAAAAGGACTACCCAATTAAGGTAAATTATAGCACTGTGTGTAAGGCAAAACAAAGGGCAATGAAAGAATTGTATGGTGATTGGGCAAATACTTTTAGGATGTTGTATAACTTCAAAGCAGAGGTTGAGAAAAGGTCACCTGGCAGTGTTGTGGAGATAGATACTGAGGTCAGTGATGATGGCAAGGTGTTCTTCTCTAAGTTTTTACCGCTTTAAAGCCTTGCATCGATGGCTTCAAAGCAGGATGTCGTCTATATTTAAGCATAGACTCTTAATTTTTAACTGGAAAGTGGAATGGTCAGGTAGCAGCATGCAATGCTCTGGATGGACATAATTGGATGTTCCCCGTTGCCATTGGGTTGTTTCAATAAGAGACTGAGGCTTCATGGACATGGTTTATGATATAGTTGAAAAGATACTTAGGCCAGTCTCACCTTTGGCAATTCATACAGATGCATGCAAAGGCCTAGTGAAAGAATACGGATGTCGCCTAGAGGGGGGGGGGTGAATAGGCGATTAAAACTTTTCCTAGAGTGGCTCAACAAAGGCGGAATAAAACTAGTGTTTACTTTGTTAAGAACAACCTAGAACAACTAAGGTTCACCTATGTGCACCAACAACTTATGCTAAGCAATATAAGCAACAAAGTGATAGTATATATTACTTCAAGCACGAAGGCTATCACAATGTAAAGTGCATAAGTAAAGATCTCGGGTATAGAGATAACCGAGGCACGTGGGGACACCGAAATTTTACCGAGTTCCTCCCAACTTGGAGTACGTCTCGTTTGGAGAGGGGGTGGTATCAAACCACCAACGCCACAAAAGGCCTCCCTTATTCTCCGGTGAATCTCACCCCAACGGGATCGATCCACGCTTCCACTATCGGTGCACTTGTCGGTGGCAACCGGAACCTCTCACAAGGTTGGGGTACTTCTCCACAACTTAATTGGAGGCTCCCAACAAATGCCACAAAAGGCCACAATGCCACAAAACCGTCTAGGGTTCCAAGAACCCAAGAGGGACAAGCTCCAATGAGTCACACGAACCAAATCCTCCGAGGATAACTCAAACCGATGCACCAAATGTAAATGGCAAGAACATCACAAAGGTGCTCAAATCCCTCTCTCCCAAATTCCACCAAAGCTACAAAAGCTTATGGGGGAATAAGAGAGGAAGAACAATGGAGGAATTCCACAAAAGACTCCAAGATCTAGATCCCAATATGTTCCCCTCACTTAGAGGAGAGATTGATTGGTGGGATTGTAGATCTAGATCTCCTCTTTCAAATCCATCAAGAATATGCAAGAATCATTGGAGGGATTGAGAGAAAGCAAGCTCAAGAAGGTCAACAATGGAGGGGAAAACTTGCAAGAATGGTTGGGGAACCATTGGGGAAGAAGGCCCCTTAAATAGGTCCCCCAAAAATCCAACCGTTGAAGCCCAAAAATGCGAATCCCGGTACTACCGGGCATTCCCGGTACTACCGGACATTCCCTGGGGATCCCAGGTCGCCAAACGCACCTTATTCAGTACCACCCGATACTAAGGGGCGGTACTACCGGACCTCCGGTACTACCGGACCCTGGTCTGGTACTACCGGTCACCCCTGAACAAAAACGGCCATAACTTTTGCATCCGGACTCCGATTTTGATGACCTTGGGCTCGTTTCGAAGAGGACAACAAGCTCTAAAAGATCATGCAAATAAACATCATAGTCCATCAAGGGAGGATAGATCCAAATGACGAAAGGTTTAACCTCTCTCAAAAAGACGAACCGATAAAACCTCCCACATCGAAAACATAATAGAAAATGCATATGAAATCCGTTTTCGATGAACTAGAGCTTGTCATGGAGATTAACACAAGCTATAAATCCTCACATGAGTAAGAACTAAATAATGGAAGGTTTTACCTATCTCTAAAATACAAACCGGTAAAACCTCCAAGATCAAAACGCAATAAGATATAAAAGGGAAATCCTTTTTTGATGACCTAGAGCTTGTTATGGAGATTACCACAAGCTCTATATCCTCACATGGATAAGATCAAATAACAACCAAATATGATTATGCAAGTATGCAAAGGTTTGAGCTCTCTCCGAACGATGTGATCGAGTTACTCATTTGAGATCCCCTCTTGATAGTACGGCTATCTATCCTAAACCCGGTCTCCCACTAACAACATGAGACCGGCAAAAGGGAAAACCTATCAAGATTATACCTTTGCCTTGAGCATTCTACTTGAGTTCGATGTAGACGATCTTGCCCTTCTCAAGATTGAACGCCTTCCTTGATTCTTCATCATCGATCCATGATCACCGAGGATGGCAAGCATCAAACATGAGATCTTCTATAGATGCCGCATTTTGAGCTTGCATAAGACATCTTCTTCTCATTTCATCGACCTTGAAGCCAACACATGCTCCAAGCGATGCCAATAGACCATTACTACAAGTACAACTCAATACATACATTAGTCCATAAAGATTATCATTAATTACCAAAACCACACATGGGGGCCCACATGTTCTTTCAATCTCCCCCATTTTGGTAATTGATGACAATCCCTTTAAGAGGGTTTATATAAGGAATATTAATGAATAAAATGGTAACACCAATATCAAATACTACATAAGTATGTGATATTGGTACCACCACCATATATAGGGCAAACTCCCCCACAATCTATGCATGTGTGATGAACTTGAATTTCATTGCATATATTGCCATTCATTATCATTGGTGGAGTTTCCTCTATATATATACCACATGCTAAGCAACAACAAAGCTGCAAGAGCATGAAAGGAAAATGCTTAAAAACAAACTCAAAGCATAAACCATTTCCCTTAAACCCTCTAAAACTTCTCCCCCATGGGCATCGATTGCCGAAATGGGTGAAAAGTTCTAGAAGGCAAATATAGTAATATTTCCTCCAAAGATGTGCCTTCGCACATATCCAATGATAAATACTTGGGAGGGAGTAGAACTATATCGAGGACTCGAAGATTTCCAAAGGAATAAATTAAAACGACACATCACAAATGACGCAAGCAATCACAAGATCCAACAAATCAATTGAAAACAACAAATGAGTCCAAATGGAAACAACGAGATATTATGATATGAGCAAAAGAGTGCTTTAAATAATAAATAGAGAAGCTCCCCAAGATTTGTGCACAATTCAAAATAAATGCATTAGAATACACATTGCACAAATATGGAATCCTCGCTCCCCCATAAGCATTTAAAACACAACAAATGAAAGATCAAATAAATGCTTAAATAAAATAGAGAAGTTCCCCAAGATTTGTGCACACTTTTAGAATCGTTGTATTTCAATACAAAAATGCACAAATATGGAATCCTCACTCCTCCATAAACATTTAAGGCATAAAAAATGAGAAAGAAGATAAATGAGCATTATTAAAAGAATTAAATGAGCTCCCCAAAGATAATGCACCAATTATGATAATTGCATTTAGGAACAGGGTGCATAATCATGGAATCCTCACTCATCCAAGTTCTTTGAACAATACAAGGCATGAGAGAACAAATATGAGTGCCCAAACATGCAATCAAGAGGAACAAGCACTCATAGGCAATTAAATTTGGAAGCCACCAAAGAATCAAAGGGAATAGAAAGGTGGTCTCCAAGGATTAAAAATCAACTAAAATTATCTTCTCATATGTGTATATGTCTCTATGTGGAAAATATCACAAAGACATATTCCAAAAAATAAATATGCACACATAAAGAAGATTATACAAGAAAGCACATGAAAGGCAAAAATGAAGTCATAACATATATCAATAAGATTTTTTGCTTCAAAGCATGGCCAAAGGCTCACATATGTCTTATTGTACATTAATGGACTTCAAACACCAACACACTACATATATTACAACTTTCACCAAGGGAAGAGGAGAAAGTTGGAATATATGGAGAAAGGCAACAAGTATCACAAGAAAATTTTAACTAGCAAAATCTCACTATTGCACATGAGAGAAGTTGAGGAAAAGATAGGCAATAAAATTGCTAGATTGACCTATTTGGGATTGGAGGATCATATGCATGATTTTTTATAGTCCCAAATATATATACTCATCTCAACTTATACACATATACAATAGAGAGTTCTCTTAATACCATGGCTAGAGATACAACAATTACAAATACATGAATTCATGCTAGAAGGCAACCGACAAAAGGTTGGAATCAAGATATATGAGCATGAGAAAGAGATACTTGTTACCGAGATATAATTGGTAGGATGTAGAGGATATGAAATCAATGAACATCCTATAGCATGCCTCCAATTTTCATTAATGCACCACTTCTTCAAGATTGAGAGACAAACATCCAATATATCTCCAATGTATCTAAAACACATTTAAGTACAAAATGCTCTCCAAACTTATTGGGACCAAAGTAGTTAGTGCAACTACAATACATAGGAGATACTCCACATAAATATGTGCATATTGATATGAAATTGAATTTCATGCACAACTTAGCCGATGGGATTTGGTGGAGTTTCCCCTATATATTGGATCAAAGAAAGCAAGCATTCCATAATATAGATATGTAGTAAATATGCATACACAAGGCTTTCAAGAACCAAAAATGAGATACAATTTGAACAAAAACACCAAGTGAACCGAGATGGCACACACAAGAGTGTGACAAGACAAGTCGGTGTCCAAATTGTATCAAAGAACCAATTCAACACATGAAAGCTCACAAGTTCAACAAATGAACTAGGCTAAGGCCAAAAGAGCAAAAATAGATAGAAATAAAAATGCTCAAGGATTTATCTCATTCTAAAATGGTCAAATCAAGAAACAAGGTATGAGACAAAACCAACTCCCAAAAAGAGCAAGGTTCCAACAAGAAACCAAACTCCCCAAACTTTTCATGATGGCACAAAGTACCAAACGAAAATATTGAGCATCCAAGCACATAAAACTCGATATGGATCAAACAAAGAAGCATAAAAGGATTGTTCTAGATAATATAGGAGAGCTCACCCATAAGTAGTACATTATATAGAATTTTGCTTTTGAATGCAAAATGCACACAAATGAGATCATCACTACTACCTACATTAAATAAAACACAAGAGGATATCAATAAAAATAAAGGGATCCAAAAGTAGCAAGGAATACATGGGAGCACACAAAACATTTACTTGGCCAAAGATAGGACAATATTAAGCAAAGGCCAAAGTGAATATGATCAATAAAGTCTACCATAGATTTGGTACTAATTGTCCAAGGACAAGAAGAATTGAGAATAATCTTCCCTAGGTAGTTCATACAAATATCCAAGATCGTATTCACACAAAGAAGCATGTAACAAAGTATACATATTAAGTTTGATGCTTCGAAAGAGATTCTTGGTAGCTTCCAATAGTCACACAATCATAGTGATTAGAGTGACTTGAAGTAAATAGTTTCCATGAGAATATAGAGATCTAAATATGAGTAAACACATACCAAGACACACTCTCATATACAAGATCCAAAATATGATCAACAACAACATTCAAGCAAATTGTAACTTGTATGAGAAAATGCGTCACATAGGTGCTATATAATTATCAATATCAATTCTAAGTGACACAACCTCGAATATTCACATTTTCTAGGATTGTAATATGCACTAAGCATATGACTCACCCATAATGTGATACTACCATAAAACCAACACGAGGAAAAATGATAAAAATAGAGATAATTAATGGACATTATAAAATTAAGTTTCTCATGATAATTATACCACATAGAGACTAGACAATAATCCAATATAAATACTAGGTGGTATTCCTCATGTACACACAATTTTTAGGATTGTGGAATGCCCAAGCATAACACTCCCCCAAAATGGGATAATCCATTAATCTCTCAAACGAGCCAAATAAGATACAAAATATAACCAAGTAAGGCTCAAACACAAGAAACACACATACATGGTGTGCCACCTAATCATACACAAATATGCTTGATACCTCAAGATAGTTAAGTGGAAAGCACAACATGTACAAAAGCATGGAAGATACAAAACCAACACATGCACAAGGGGGCGAGTAACTTTCAATGAAATGAGTTAAGCATATGTTACCGCAAGGACGAACATTGGAAATATAATAATAATAGGAGCAATATAAACCACATGACTTGGCTTGACAAATATAATAATGAAGATCCCTTAATTCTTCATGATGTAGCCAAGTCTCCAATGCCCTCCAAAACACACCTATTGATAAAGTTTTGGATTGTTGGTCCCCAACCAAGTTGGGTCCTAAGAAGTTAGTCACAATAGGCTTGGCAACCCAAATGGATCTTTTCTTGACACCACATTGGGCACCAACAAATTTGGCAAACACATTGCCAACCTCATCCTTCCAAAGAGAATAAGCATCATCAATAATGATAGGGTTGGATGAGGAGATACCGAGAGTGCATGAGGAAGAAATATGCCCCTTCTCACGGCATATGTAGCAAGTTCTACTCTTGCCATCTTTCTTCTTAGGAGAGGCCACAACTCGAGGAAGAGCTCGAGTAGTCCTCTTAGGAAGAGGCCCATTAATGACTTGAGGTGGAGCTTGAGGCCGCTTCCCTTGTTGCTTCACACTAAGAGGCTTTTTCTTCAATGGGCAAAATCTAACATGGTGCCCTTCTTCCTTACACTTGAAGCAAACAATGTTGGCCGGATTCTTGACTTGATCTTGGACATTCTTCTTGTTGTCCTTGTGCTTCAACTTGATAGTGGACTTGTTCTTGACATTGGAGTTGAATCCAAGGCCACTCTTGTCATTGGGGGATTTTTGCACACTCAAGATTTTGTTGAGTGTGACCTTCCCTTGATGACCCTTTTTCAAGTCATTCTTCAAAGAAGTGACTTGAGCCTTGAGCTCTTTGATTTCCTCTACATGGTTAGTTTCAACAAAAGTACTAGAGGAAGTAGGTGCTACATTGTTAGAGCAACAAGGCACGGAATGTAATTCATCACGAGATATAACATGGTTGTGAGAGGATGAATTACAAGGACTAGCACATGACAATATAACATTTGGAGTAGATGTAGTGCTAATGTCCACATGAGGCCCACTAGATATTACCTTTGACACGATGGCCTCATGAGCTAACTTTCGCCTACCATGGGAGACTACAAGATCCTCATGCGAGCTCGAGAGCTTATCATGACTTTCTTCTAATTTCCCATAGTTGCTAGTTAGCAAAGCAAGTTGAGCCTTTAGCTCAACATTCTCCTTCAAAATATATGCTTCACAAGAAATAGAGTTAGTAGCACAAGCATCATTATTATTAGCAAGAGGTGAGGGCAACTTGTCAAGCTCTTTTAAATATGAAGCTTTAAGTTGCTCATGTGAGTCGATGAGTTTGATGAGCTCCCTCTTAACGACCCGAGAGCCATTTTCGAGGTGCTTAAAATCCTCAACAAGTTTAGCATAAGAAACTTCAAGTTCATCATTTTTAATCTTGAAGGAGTTAGCCACCGCAAGTTCTCTATCATGGTATTCCTTTACTCTAGATAATTCTAGAGTAAAAGTCTCCTCAAGAGATTCTTTGGTGGTTTGTTCTTATTCAAGGGAGTCCTTTAGTTGTGCAACTTCATTAGCATAGTCACGCTCAAGTGCAAACTTTTCATCAATTAAGTTTTGTTGCTCCTCAATAAGATCATTGCCTTCTATGGCACAATTCAAGATTTCAAGAAAGTTGGAGGAAGCAATTTTATTTTTGAAGAGAGCGCTATAGACAACCTCTCCCATTTTCTTAATAGAGATAATATCATACTTACTTCTATAATCATCATTATCATTCTCAACCTCATCATCATCATCATGAGATACAATGGGATTCAAAGAGGTTACCTTTGTTCCCTTAGCCATAAGGCACATGTGAGAACCGGAGGAAGGTGATGATGAGATTGCACTTGTAGCTCTCTTCAAGACCTTGTCTTGGCCCATAGAATCTTCATTTTCCTCTACATGGTTAGCAACACAAGCACTAGAGGAAATAGAAGCATTTTTATCACGGCAACAAGACAACATGAGCATATCATCATGAGATTTATTTAAGTCATTTCTACATGATATGCAAGGACTATTAACACAAGCATGTGAGGAATTTTGAGTGCTAGAAGTGTTAAGGTCCAAAGATAGATCATTGCAACTAGATATATATGAGGGATTACAAATAGTGAACACACTATCCATATTGCAATTTCTATCACCACTCACCATATCATTTCCTTGTGAAAAGTCACATGTTGGTGAAGTGGTAGAGGATGAGAACTCATCTCGACCGGGAGTGGAAGCAACACAATCATCCTCAATAATGTTGGACTTGCTATATTTATCTTGAAGCTTGGTCCATATCTCACGAGCGCTTGAATAAGGCATGATAGAAGAAAGAACTACATTGCTCACAACATGCAAAAGAATTTTAGTAGCTAGAGCATCTATATGAGAGTTCAACTTCTCCTCTAAAGATTCGTTTTGGGTATCCATAGGAGAAGAGAAACCCACATATAGATATCCTCGATAATTGGGTGAATTTCCCGAAACAAATTAAGCATGCAAATTTTCCAAACATCATAATGTGTGCCATCGAATGTGAGCGTGTCCTTGTGCACTAATACCCTAGCCGACATCTTTACTCTCAAGGCGGTGAAGCCTAAAATGAGAGACCATGCTATGATACCAATTGAAAGGATACGGATGTATCCTATAGGGGGGGTGAATAGGCGATTAAAACTTTTCCTAGAGTGGCTCAACAAAGGCGGAATAAAACTAGTGTTTACTTTGTTAAGCACAACCTAGAACAACTAAGGTTCACCTATGTGCACCAACAACTTATTCTAAGCAATATAAGCAACAAAGTGATAGTATATATTACTTCAAGCACGAAGGCTATCACAATGTAAAGTGCATAAGTAAAGAGCTCGGGCATAGAGATAACCGAGGCACGCGGGGACACCGAAATTTTACCGAGTTCCTCCCAACATGGAGTACATCTCGGTTGGAGAGGGGGTGGTATCAAACCACCAACGCCACAAAAGGCCTCCCTTATTCTCCGGTGAATCTCACCCCAACAGGATCGATCCATGCTTCCACTATCGGTGCACTTGTTGGTGGCAACCGGAACCTCTCACAAGGTTGGGGCACTTCTCCACAACTTAATTGGAGGCTCCCAACAAATGCCACAAAAGGCCACAATGCCACCAAGGCCACAAAACCGTCTAGGGTTCCAAGAACCCAAGAGGGACAAGCTCCAATGAGTCACACAAACCAAATCCTCCGAGGATAACTCAAACCGATGCACCAAATGCAAATGGCAAGAACACCACAAAGGTGCTCAAATCCCTCTCTCTCGAATTCCACCAAAGCTACAAAAGCTTATGGGGGAATAAGAGAGGAAGAACAATGGAGGAATTCCACAAAAGACTCCAAGATCTAGATCCCAATATGTTCCCCTCACTTAGAGGAGAGATTGATTGGTGGGATTGTAGATCTAGATCTCCTCTTTCAAATACCTCAAGAATATGCAAGAATCATTGTAGGGATTGAGAGAAAGCAAGCTCAAGAAGGTCAACAATGGAGGGTAAAACTTGCAAGAATGGTTGGGGAACCATTGGGGAAGAAGGCCCCTTAAATAGGTCCCCCAAAAATCCAACCGTTGAAGCCCAAAAATGCGAATCCCGGTACTACCGGACATTCCCGGTACTACCAGACATTCCCTAGGGATCCCAGGTCGCCAAACGCACCTTATTCAGTACCACTCGGTACTAAGGGGCGGTACTACCGGACCTCCGGTACTACCGGACCCTGGTCCGGTACTACCGGTCACCCCTGAACGAAAACGGGCATAACTTTTGCATCCGGACTCTGATTTTGATGATCTTGGGCTCGTTTCGAAGAGGACAAAAAGATCTAAAAGATAATGCAAATAAACATCATAGTACAGCAAGGGAGGATAGCTCCAAATGACGAAAGGTTTAACCTCTCTCAAAAAGACGAACTCGATAAAACCTCCCACATCGAAAACATAATAGAAAATGCATATGAAATCCGTTTTCGATGAACTAGAGCTTGTCATGGAGATTAACACAAGCTCTAAATCCTCAGATGAGTAAGAACTAAATAATGGAAGGTTTTTACCTATCTCTAAAATACAAAGCGGTAAGACCTCCAAGATCAAAACACAATAAGATATAAAAGGGAAATCCGTTTTTGATGACCTAGAGCTTGTTATGGAGATTACCACAAGCTCCATATCCTCACATGGATAAGACCAAATAACAACCAAATATGATGATGCAAGTATGCAAAGGTTTGAGCTCTCTCCGAATGATGTGATCGAGTTACTCATTCGAGAGCCCCTCTTGATAGTACGGCTATCTATCCTAAACCCGGTCTCCCACTAACAACATGAGACCGGCAAAAGGGAAAACCTATCAAGATTATACCTTTGCCTTGAGCATTCTACTTGAGTTCTATGTAGACGATCTTGCCCTTCTCAAGATTGAACGCCTTCCTTGATTCTTCATCATCGATCCATGATCACCGAGGATGGCAAGCATCAAACATGAGATCTTCTATAGATGCCGCATTTTGAGCTTGCACAAGACATCTTCTTCTCATTTCATCGACCTTGAAGCCAACACATGCTCCAAGCGATGCCAATGGACCATTACTACAAGTACAACTCAATACACACATTATTCCATAAAGACTGTCATTAATTACCAAAACCACACATGGGGGCCCACATGTTCTTTCACCTAGAAAATGCAGTAAATACTGTGTTTCCCCATTCTGAGCAAAGAGAGTGCTTTGGACATATGTGGATGAATTTGATCAAAAAGTTCAGAGGAGAAGAATTTGGGTGCATGTGGCCTGCAGCAAGATCTTGCACTACCCAGACACATTCATATCATCTTGGTAAGATAATGGCAGCATGTACTGATAATGATTTTGGTACATGGCTGCAAACCTATCACTCTCTCTTATGGTATCGGTCAGGATTTAATACTTCCATCAAATGTGATCATATCAACAACAACTTGGCAGGGAGTTTTAACAACAAGGTGAAGGATTTAAAGGACTTGCGTCTACATGACATGGTTGACCAAATTAGGATCATGATCATGCGCTTGTGGGAATTGAGAAGAAGAATTGGTGATGTCCTGCAAGGGGACAAGTTTCCTGCAGTGATACAACAGGTTTTCAACAAGAGTAGAAATCTTGCACATTTGAAAGTTGAGAAATATTCTTTGTGAGGTGCTGAAGTTAGAGACACCAAAACTGGAAGAAGACATGTTGTTGACACTGAAACACATGAATGCACTTGCCAGGGTTGGCAACACAATGGAAAGCCATGTGAGCATGCCATACTTTTCTTGGCCTCCAAACCAAAGTTAAATATGCACCCACATTTGCATGAATATTATTCAGTAGAAAAATTTAAAGCTGCATATGTAGGGTTCGCAGCATAGAAAACAAAAAAATTTCCTACGATGGGAACAACTATGTACCAAGATCTATCTACTAGATACAAACAACGGGCGGATGTATATCCGTAGAGAACATACCCTTGAAGACCGACAAAGCTTAACGAGTTAAACTCGTGGTTGATGTAGATGATCTCTTGCCGATCTCAAGATCGAGAGGAAGTCCTTAGCACCGCAACTTAGCGGTGCATCCGTGCTCACACACACGTCCGAGGCATCGAGCAACCTCCGCCTCCTCGCTCCAGCGATGCAGCGGAAACACAACTCTTTCTTGCCGAATAGCCACCGGGAACATGTATCTCGCTAGTCCGAGACCATGCGGAATAAATACTAGAGGGGGAGAGTGTTGGAGATATGCCCAAGAGGCAATAATAAAGTGGTTATTATCATGTCTTCACACTTATGATAAATGTTTACATACCATGCTATAATTGTATTAACCGGAAACATTAATACTTGTGTGATTTGTAAACTAAAATAAGAGTCCCTAGTAAAGCCTCTTGTTAAACTAGCTTGTTGGTTAATATATGATCATTGTTTCCTGATCATGAACATAGAGATGTTATTAACAACAGGATCATATCGTTAGGAGAATGGTGTGATGGACATACTCCTATAGATAAGCGTAGCATAAAGATCAAGTCATTTCAATAGTTCAATTGCTATATGCTTTCTGATACATAGTAACCTAATTCCTTCGACCATGAGATCATGCATATCACCTTTACTGGATGGATGCTTTGATGTCATCAAACACCACACCGTAACAGGGTGGCTATAAAAGTGGCATTGAGTGTTCGGAAAGTATTGGTTGAAACACATGGATCAAGAGTGGGATTTGTCCATCCATATGACGGATAGATATACTCTGGGCCCTCTCGGTGGAATGTCATCCAATTAGCTTGCAAGCATGTGACTGGGTCACAAGGGATCACATATCACGGGAACGAGAAAAGAGTACTTATCAGTAACGAGGTTGAACTAGGTATGCAGAGATACCGACGATCATAAACTTCGGATAAGTAAACTATCGTGAGACAAAGGGAAATTGGTATCGTATGTAAGTGGTTCATTCGATCGCAAAGTAATCGTAGAAATATGTGGGAGCCATATGAATTTCCAGATTCCTCTATTGGTTATTGTTCGGAGAAGTGTCTCGATCATGTCCGCATAATTCACGAACCGTAGGGAGACACACTTAAGGATTCGACGTTGTTTGAGTAGTTATGGTATTATGAGAAAGAGACCGAATGTTGTTCGGAGTCTCGGATGGGATCCGGGATATCACGAGGAGATCCGGAATGGTCCGGAGAATAAGATTCATATAAGGAAAGTCCCGTTTCGGAGTTCGGGAATGATTCCGGTGTTTTCATCGGGGATATTCTAGAAAGTTCCGGATTGTCCGGCACTCCGGGGGGGAAGGGGTACATGAATGTGTCATTACATATTGGAATGATTGCATCATGTACTAAGTGTTCTTGCTGTCCCAAATATAGGATTAAATTGAATCCTAAAACAGAAAAGTCAAATGTCCAGTTTGAAAGTCAAACTGCCAAAAACAAGAAACTGTGGGAAACAAGCAAGAGGAGTTGGAACCAACCTGGAGGAGGAGTTGGACTCCTCCAGGCCGGCGCCCAGCCCTAGGCCGAGTTGGGGAGGGACTCCCTCCCTCCCCTGGCGCGCCCACCCCCTCCCACCTATATAAGGAGGGGCAGGGCTCCCCTCCTAGACACACAAGTTTCCTATCCTCTAAACTAAACCCTAGATCTAGACCCCGGTTTAGAGCTATTCGGTTTAGAGCCTTCTAATTGGTTTAGAGCCCTCTAATTGGTGTGTCTAATTACTAGACCACTAATAGCCTCTCTCATGAGCTCCACCATACTCGCACCGGCTTAAGGCGAAGCCCTGCGGGATTTCCCCTCTACCTCCGGTACCACGCCGTTGTGCTGCCGGAATCGCGAGGAGAGTGCTACAACCTCCGCTGCCTGCTGGAACAAGGGAGAGGAAGGTCTTCGTCGAGTACCGAACGTGTGACCGACTGCGGGAGCGCTGCGGGAACGCGGCGCCGGAAGGATCGTCTACGCGATCTTGAGATCGGAAAGAGTACGACTACATCACCCACGAGAATCTGCTCTCGTTAAACACTTTGGAATCTTCGAGGGTGAGTTATTCCATCGACTCGTTGCTACAATCTAGTAGATAGATCTTGGCTTGTTTGTTTGTATGCGATAGAAATTTTTTGTTTTCCATGCTACGAACCCCTACAGTGGTATCAGAGCCGTGTCTATATGTAGATCTGTTGCACGAGTAGAACACAATGGTCATTGTGGGCGTTGATGCTTTTATTGTCGATTGCTTCTTGTGTACTTTGCATCTTGCGGTATGTTGGGATGAAGCGGCCCGGGCTAACCTTACATGACATCGTTCATGAGACTTGCTCCACGCTTAACATGCAACTAGTATTGCATAAGTGGCTTTGCGGGTGCCTGTTTCTCCTAGCATAGTTAAGATCCAATTTACAACGGGTGATCAACAATGCTAGTATCAATGTTGTGGTTCTTGTTCGTAAGTTAGAACGACACTTATTGAAAGCCCCAAACCACGTAAAATATGCAAAGAAAGTAGAGGCGTCTAACTTTGTTTTGCAGGGGTGTGCAGTGATGTGATATGGCCATGATTATATATGATGTATGCAATGTTCCTTATTGTAAGTTGGCAACCGGCAGGAGCCATATGGTTGTCTTTAATTTCTGTTAAGACCTGCGTGTCTATTCAAAATAGTTGTAATAGTTGAAGCTGGTGGATGACAACCATGAAGAAGCGTCATTGACCTTGATGCTATGACCGGTGATGATGGAGATCATGTTCGTGCTTGAAGATGGAGATCGAAAGCACAAAGAAGAAAGGCCATATCATATCACATATTATGAATTGCCTGTGATGTTAATCCTTTATGCATCTTGTATTGCTTAGTAGACGACGGTAGCATTATAAGATGATCCCTCATGCACATAAATTTCAAGTTCTAAAGTGTTCACCCTTAGTATGCACCGTTGCCAAAGCTTGCTGCTTCGAAGCACCACGTGATGATCGGGTGTCTTTGATTCCGCGAGATCATGTTCGTGCCAGATTTGCTTATGCGGTTGCTAAGGTTTGATCTTGACGAGCCTAGCATGTACAGACATGGCCTCAGGAACACGGATTACCGAAAGGTAGAGCATGAGTCATATAGTAGATATGATGAACATGTTGATTGTTCGCCATTGAAGCTATATCAACTCTCGTGATGATCGGTTTTGATGTGGTGGATTTGGTTCATGTGATCACTAAAACAATGTGAGGGATGTTGTTTTGAGTGGGAGTTCACCTAGATTAATTTAATTATTAAATTAGAACTCAATTTATCATAAACTAAATCAAAGTGAATTTGCATAGTTGTTGTAGTCGTTGGCATCCGTTTACCACCTTGCGCTTAGTTATAATTGAGATGATAGAACTATAGAATTCTGGTTAGTTACTTTACGAACTGGTATCGTATTGTTTTGAAGTGTTAATCTAAAGTTTAAAAGTCCTATTGCAAACTTTCAGTAAATTCCGGTTACTCCATGAAGTTTAATAATCAGTATTAAATCAAGAGTAACAATTCCAAGTGTTAGTATATAAGTATCATGTTTGTCTCCATGATTCTTGATATTCAAAGGATTCTCTTAATATCAAGGTTATCTAGGATCTGAAAGAGTTGTTTCAGAAACCATGACGTGTGGAAGATATTGTGATATCTGAAACGAAGTTTTGGTTGCAACATGATAGAGTATAATATGGCAAAAGTCATGTTCTCATATTTGATGAGAATTTGCAAAAGGTTGGAGACACTTGTTGTCCTAATCCACCAATAGGATTTGGAGAGCAACATTATACTCATGATTCACCGTTATAAGCTAAAAGTAGCTTGATCATGGATAAATCCATGATGAGGGTGAATATTTGATGTAGGTAAAATGTTTACTACACCAAGAGATTACTAAAGAAAGGAATTTGAAAGAACACCAAACATTTGATAATGGTGATCTACTTCAAAGTGCAAATCCAAAGACATTGGTATTTAACTATACATGCTTTGGACTAGATGTCATATGTATGACTCCACTATTGATGTTGATAGATTCTTTCAAACTGAAAAGGAAATACTGAAAGAGAATCTCATAAATATATGGCAGAAAAGAAAAGACTAGAATCGTTCAGTTTAAGTATATAGATGATATACATGTTATGGCTATATTCTTTGCTTGTTAAACAATGTGGTTCTTAAGTATTTGATACTGAATTTGTTGGTGTGAATCGTCATACGAAACAACACAATTCATGAACTACAATGGCCTAAGTAACTAGCAAAAGAATATGTGATGATGTTCATCAAGAACAAAATAAAGGGTTATTGTGTTGCTTGTTAAACATCAAAGCTTGCCTTCAAAGATTTGTTTTATCAGGTATTATGAGAACAAAAGGATTGTTCAAATAATTGCCGTAATCCATAAAAGATGGATGATTCGCAAATCTCGTTGGAGACATCACATCCATAAAACTAGTGCTAAAGATGTCGAAAGACAAATTGATTGAAAGATCACTTGGGAAGTGACATCGCCGTTTGAATTATAATGGAAAGAAAACATGAAGAAACTCCATGTTGATGGAATTTTGGAGTCTTCTGATTTTTGATCAAATGACACTTGTGAAACTTTCCTAGAGATAATTAAAACTTCGTTCATAGGCCAAAAGGGAACGAATGACTAGCTTATTGGAACTTGTACATATTGTTGTATGAAATCCATTATGTGTAGTCAAAAGCGATGGATTTCAACTTCATATGCTTTCTCCAAAAAATATGAGTGAATATATGAATATTTACTTAATAAGGATAAAGTATGAAACACTTGAAAAGTTCAAAGACTTTCAAGATGAAGTGCAAAATCATTGTAACAAGAATATAAATAGTTTATGATAAGATCATAAAGGAAGATATTTGAGTTACAAGTTTAGCATAATACCTAAGATTTAAGGAATCGTTCCGTGGATTTGCATTTTCCCGAAACACCATAGGAGTATGGAGCGTTCGAGATATGTAATTAAACCTTGTTTGACATGGTAAGATCGAAGGTGTAATTTCATAAAACTGCCATTGTATTTTAAAGATTAAAAGCTTTAGAGATTACCGTTTTTCCACTGAAAAGAGCTTCATCATAATCCGCTGAAATGACACCATATAAGGTTATGGTTTGGGATAAAACCCAAGTTGTCCTTTCTTAAACATTGGTATGCTATGCATAAGAAAGATGTTTGCAACCAAAGTCGGATGAACCTGTCTTTGTATGTTATTTCGAATAACTGTTAAGTACTCCTCCATAACATCGGAGACAAAAGTGTTTGTCACTTAAAACGTCAAGTTTCTTTGAGAAGGAATTTTTCGTGAAAAGTTAAGTGGGAGGACAATAGAAACTTTGATAAGGTTAAAAGAACCTTAGCTGTATGTGCAGAGTTGCGCAGCGCCGAAAAGTGTTCCGGAGGCGGCAACAATGCTCATGGCTCACGTGCCTCAAAGGTTGTGGTCGCGGAGATCTAAGTTCCTATTGAAACAAGTAGATCGGGTAAACAATCAAATACCAAGATTTGAGGGTTGAATCATTATTTGAGAATAATGAACCGACTACATGCAAAGAAGCGATGATGGGCCCTGACTCCGTCAAATGGCTTGAAGCCATAAAATCCGTGATAGTTCCATACACGAGAAATCAAGTCTTGAACTTGAAGGACCCTCGAGAAAGGTGTAAGACCTTATAGTTGTGTCTGGATCTATAAAGAAATAGTCGACATGTTGGGAAAGAGTTCACAACAATGTTCAAAGGTTGACTATGACAAGATTTGATCTTTCATAGTGATATTTAGTCTAGACGGATTAATGTAGCAACCACTACATATAATTTGTTATATGGAAGTTGAATAAACAAAACAAGTTCTTCTAATAGAATCGTTACCTAGGACATGTGCATAACACGGTCCATAGGGTTTTGTTAATTCAAAGGATGCTAAAAGCATATGCAAACTTCAATGGTTAGAGTGAGCATAGCGGAGTTGGAATCTTCACTATGATGAAACTGTTAAAAGGGTTTAATTTCATCAGAGACAATGAAGATGCTTGCATTTGCAAGAAATTAAGTGGGAGCGCTAAGACATGTTTCTAATACATTATGTGGAAGACATATTGTTGATTGGAAATAATGTATCTTTTATTAACACATATTAAGAATTTCATCCCGATGAAAGACTTAGGCAAAACCCAAATATTTGGCATCAATAGACGCTAATATGGTTGTGCCAGAAGTACATAGACAAGATATTGAATGAGTTCAATATAGAAACTACAAGAGAAGGTTCTTGTCGCACAGAAAGGATTGAATGATTTCAATGTTGATGATATATTCAAGTGTATTGACATTTGGTAAAGTGAAACAAATAATCAAGTATAGATTGATACTTGATGTATGAAATCACAAAGAGTATTTATATCAATCATACTGTGATATGTACAAATCCAGATATGTCCTATGCTCTAAATGTTGAGAGCATATACCAGAATGATTCGTAAGATGATCATTGGACAATAGTAAGGATATTCTTATGATCTTCCGAAAGAACTAAGAGTATAATATTTGTAGAAGTGACAAATAGATGGTTAGTTCATTGTAAAAGTACTACATTGATACTAGCTTTGTCACAAAGTACAAATTAAGTTTATCTCAATCTAAACTAAGGGTGGCACAATATAATGGAAAGTGAGTTCCATAATGGATTTGGATGATTTCCAAAGTTAAGACATTGTGACAGATACTACAACAAAAGGCTAAGTATATGACTGCTATTATAGCAGCAAAAGAGGGCATTTGTGTCAAGAAGTTTGTTATCAAACTAGGTGTAGTTCACAGTGGGATAATACTATGAAGATATATTGTGCGACAATATTATCAACATGTTTTAACCCCAAAGAGCTAAAGGTCACACCGAAATACCAAATTTATACAAAGCCATCTCATTAGAGAATGAGTGATGCGTAGAGACGCAAAGACATGCAATTACACACGGACCTGGAAGTGTCAGATCCGGAGATCAGTTGACCACTAGCAATCGTGTACATACAACACCGGAAAGCTATAGGTGTTATATACACAAAGGTTCGAAACTAGATTATTGACTCTAGTGCAAGTGGGAGACTGTTGGAGATATGCCCAAGAGGCAATAATAAAGTGGTTATTATCATGTCTTCACACTTATGATAAATGTTTACATACCATGCTATAATTGTATTAACCGGAAACATTAATACTTGTGTGATTTGTAAACTAAAATAAGAGTCCCTAGTAAAGCCTCTTGTTAAACTAGCTTGTTGGTTAATATATGATCATTGTTTCCTGATCATGAACATAGAGATGTTATTAACAACAGGATCATATCGTTAGGAGAATGGTGTGATGGACATACTCCTATAGATAAGCGTAGCATAAAGATCAAGTCATTTCAATAGTTCAATTGCTATATGCTTTCTGATACATAGTAACCTAATTCCTTCGACCATGAGATCATGCATATCACCTTTACTGGATGGATGCTTTGATGTCATCAAACACCACACCGTAACAGGGTGGCTATAAAAGTGGCATTGAGTGTTCGGAAAGTATTGGTTGAAACACATGGATCAAGAGTGGGATTTGTCCATCCATATGACGGATAGATATACTCTGGGCCCTCTCGGTGGAATGTCATCCAATTAGCTTGCAAGCATGTGACTGGGTCACAAGGGATCACATATCACGGGAACGAGAAAAGAGTACTTATCAGTAACGAGGTTGAACTAGGTATGCAGAGATACCGACGATCATAAACTTCGGATAAGTAAACTATCGTGAGACAAAGGGAAATTGGTATCGTATGTAAGTGGTTCATTCGATCGCAAAGTAATCGTAGAAATATGTGGGAGCCATATGAATTTCCAGATTCCTCTATTGGTTATTGTTCGGAGAAGTGTCTCGATCATGTCCGCATAATTCACGAACCGTAGGGAGACACACTTAAGGATTCGACGTTGTTTGAGTAGTTATGGTATTATGAGAAAGAGACCGAATGTTGTTCGGAGTCTCGGATGGGATCCGGGATATCACGAGGAGATCCGGAATGGTCCGGAGAATAAGATTCATATAAGGAAAGTCCCGTTTCGGAGTTCGGGAATGATTCCGGTGTTTTCATCGGGGATATTCTAGAAAGTTCCGGATTGTCCGGCACTCCGGGGGGGAAGGGGTACATGAATGTGTCATTACATATTGGAATGATTGCATCATGTACTAAGTGTTCTTGCTGTCCCAAATATAGGATTAAATTGAATCCTAAAACAGAAAAGTCAAATGTCCAGTTTGAAAGTCAAACTGCCAAAAACAAGAAACTGTGGGAAACAAGCAAGAGGAGTTGGAACCAACCTGGAGGAGGAGTTGGACTCCTCCAGGCCGGCGCCCAGCCCTAGGCCGAGTTGGGGAGGGACTCCCTCCCTCCCCTGGCGCGCCCACCCCCTCCCACCTATATAAGGAGGGGCAGGGCTCCCCTCCTAGACACACAAGTTTCCTATCCTCTAAACTAAACCCTAGATCTAGACCCCGGTTTAGAGCTATTCGGTTTAGAGCCTTCTAATTGGTTTAGATCCCTCTAATTGGTGTGTCTAATTACTAGACCACTAATAGCCTCTCTCATGAGCTCCACCATACTCGCACCGGCTTAAGGCGAAGCCCTGCGGGATTTCCCCTCTACCTCCGGTACCACGCCGTTGTGCTGCCGGAATCGCGAGGAGAGTGCTACAACCTCCGCTGCCTGCTGGAACAAGGGAGAGGAAGGTCTTCGTCGAGTACCGAACGTGTGACCGACTGCGGGAGCGCTGCGGGAACGCGGCGCCGGAAGGATCGTCTACGCGATCTTGAGATCGGAAAGAGTACGACTACATCACCCACGAGAATCTGCTCTCGTTAAACACTTTGGAATCTTCGAGGGTGAGTTATTCCATCGACTCGTTGCTACAATCTAGTAGATAGATCTTGGCTTGTTTGTTTGTATGCGATAGAAATTTTTTGTTTTCCATGCTACGAACCCCTACAGAGAGATCCTTCACGAGGAGGTGTGAGTGAGAAGTGAGGAGGGGGTGCCTTTTATAGGAGAGGGGGGAACCCCAAGGGGGTGTCCGGCGCATGGGGGCTGCCCCTTGCCCTCCCCTCATTCATGTGGGTGGACACTGCACTCACAAAAATCCTTTCAATTCCCTCCACTCAAAATCCTAATCAAATTCCCATTAAATTTCCACCAAATTTAATGCACACTCTCATTAAATAAAACTCATTTTATTTATTCAGAATTTTGTCAATTACTTTAATGACAAAAATTCACATATAACCCCTTGCTAGTATTTCATTTCACATGCAAAAACACTTTCTGCAATTTCATCCAAAAACTTGTTTTGGTATCTAGTGAAATAAATTCCTGCGCTTGTTATTCTTTCCGGCATGAAACTTTTGCTCCAATTGGATGTCGGTGTCTCTTAAGAGTGTCACCCTATGGTTCGCGAATAATGCGGACATGATTGAGACCCCTCTCTGATCAATAATCAGAAGCGGGATCTAGAGACCCATACTGACTCCCACACATTCAACGATGACTTTCTTGTGATCGTCGGAACCTTTTACGCTAGTATCTTAATCCATTTGTTTCGCGATATATTACATGTCCGAGATTCGATCATCGGTATCTCCATACCTACTTTGATCTCGTTACTGACATGCACTCTTTTCTTGTTCCCGTGATATAACATCGGGATGAACAAATTCCACTCTCGATCCATGAGCCTCAACATAACACTTTATTAGTTCTGAACCCATCTTTATAATCACCCTGTTACGGTGTGATGTTTGATGTTATCAAGAAACTCTTCCGGTGTTAGTGATTGACATGATCTCATGGTCTAAGGATTAGGATTACTTCGTAAGTTGTTATAGCAATATAAACTCAATGACTTTGATCGTAATGCTCTACTTCGGATGAATGTTTATCACACCATTACACTAATGTTGTGATCTCGTTATTAACAAGATCCAATGTCCATGATCAGGAAACCTTGATCATCTTGTTAATCAACGAGCTAGTTTATGAGAGAGGCATAACTAGGAAACTTTCTGTTTGTTTATTAAGCACACATGTATTAATGTTTTCGTATTAATACAATTATAGCATGCAAAATAAACATCTATCATATACTTGGAATATACATAATAAACACTTTATTATTGCCTCTCAGGGCATATTCCCTTCAGCATATGCAACTCCAATTCTAGCACTTACAGACCAGACTCAATGGCCTGAAGTAGAATTTGAATTTTCTATGTGTCCTCCACTAACCAAAAGAAAAGCTGGCCAGCCTAAGCAAAGTAGATTCAAGGCATGGTTTGAGAAAGGTGGGAGTAGTAAGAAAGGGAAAAAGGATGATAAGCCAAAAAGACATCAAAAGGTAACAAAAACAGATGCAAGCTTTGCCAGGAACTTGGGCACCGAGCTGGGTCTTCCAAATGCTGTTACACTCCTGAAAAGCCAAAGAAGTATGTAATATTTTTTTGTTACTGTTACTGTTGTTTATTCACTTTGTTTTGTTGCAAAATGACGTGTTATGTTTTTTAGGAGAAAATGTCCAGTTCAGCCCCTTGTTGTTGAAAAATGCCGGCCAACCAAAAAGGCAAGACTTGGTGGATTCAGAAAAAATAGAAATGTGCAGATCATGTTTACTGATGATCAAACAAGGCAAAATGAGTCTATTCAGTTGCCACCTTTTGTGGATGTTGCAATGGAAGCAGATCATGTCCTTGATCATATTGTGCTGCAATCTATTGAGTTGCCACCTGTTTTGGATGATGTGAAAACCGAAGAGGCAACACAAGAGTCTATTGAGGTGCCACCTGAACCTGTTCTAGAGGTTGTGCTGAACGACATCGCTGATTTGGCTGTTGAATTGCCACCAAACCAATTCAGGAGGTTTTGCTGCAAAAGTTGTTGGGGCCAACTGTTGCTGGTAAGAAAACCAAGAGCGTCAACAAATTATGTCATGTTGAACCAAGAAGTGAAAAAAAAGATCGAGTGGCAAGAGGCAAACAAAATAGAGTTGGAACACATTATGTTTGTTGTACTTTGATGTGAAAACCTATATTTCATTGATGTAATCTTGATTGTTTTATTGGTTTGTGTAATTTGATGTGAAAACTTATGTGATGTGAATTTGAATTTGAACCGAAATTCAAATTTGAATTTGAATTGACATTCCAATTTGAACGAACATTCAATATTTTTAGAGTTTATTGGTTTTTTCTATGATGTTTTAATGCTTTATGTACTATTATGCATGTTAGTTTATTAATCCTAATCCTTTTGTGAAGTACATCTCATTGTCACCGAAAATGTGCTAGAAATGGCCTCCAAAGCTAGGGGAAACGACCCCATTGCTAAGCATCTTATTTTTCGACCTTGTCCAAATCATCCAAATAAATGTCCTTAGCATATATTCTACCTATATAGTATTAGTACGAAATCTCACTATTTTTTGAATTAATCTTCATATTATTAAATTATTTTTGAAAGTATATGCTATTATACGAAATGATTAAAAAACAACTTTAAAACATGATATTTCAGAACTAAATTCAAATCCTTCTTAGTCACTCCAAAATGAATCTAGGGTGGGATTTTTGATATTTTGCATTTTTAAAACCCCTCTACTCTCTCCTTTGAACTCTCTGCAACCTCAGTCGAGGTTGTTCGATCTGTGAAGGATTTTTCATGCAAATTTATTTTTATCATGTTTATGATTTTTCCTCGTAACTAGGTAACATAACTTGACTATGTGCAAATGTTTTGTATTTTTTCGATTTTTTTGAATTAGTTATGCACGGTCAAAGTTGTCAAAACCCCATTGACTGAGCTCAAAACCCCTCAAAACCCCATTCGTTGACCAGGCTAACCCTGACGACCAACCTGGAGCGTTGATGTAACCCTAGCGCGCTACCTGGGACGTTCGATCTGTTCTTCTAGAAGGATTCTGTGTGAGTGCAGCTAACCCTAATGACCAACCTCGACCGTTCATCTAACGCTGTGCGCTAAACTCCCGCCGTGCGATATGGTCTTCTAGGAGGAATCATGAGCGATCCGCGAGAGCCCAGTTTCTTCGACGTGATTGGTTGGCGTTTTTTCTTCCAGCGAGTCTCATCTGGTTCGACAGGAGACCGTGACATGTCCGCTGGGCCATCCATGCATCGTCCAACGGGTCTGTTTATGCCTCTGCTCGTGGCAGCCACACCTATGTGCCCCCGCCTGTCGATGCCCTCTTTTCTAGGGCCTTTGCCATGCATGCGCCATGCAGCGTGCCCGTCGTAGCCTGGCTATTGCGCGCAGCATCGCAGCCTGGCTATTGCGCGCAGCGTCGCAACATGACAACGTTTATGCATCACATGCACGCGCCGATGCAGCCTTACCGTCAAACACCGGTGGATGCTCTGCCCGCCGCTTGGATAACCCGTCCCGTCGCTTTGAATGCTCTGTGACGGCTTTGACTGCTCGACGGAGATCAAACGCCACCGCACCTTCTTCACACTAGGATTTGCAATAGCCGCCCCTATATAATGGCACCATTTCTTCCCAATATCCGCACACCTCTCACCCTCCTCTCTATTTAGCCGCCACCGCATCTTCTTCTCGACCAAAAGCAACAGCAACCAAGCTAGCCCGCTAGCCGCAACCATGCAATTCAACGGCCCCACCTTCCGTCGCCCAGCCACCACACCCGAGCGACAGTTCGGTGGTGTCATCGTCGAGAATGAACTGCGTGTGTAGGCGATCTCGAGGTGGAGGGGGCCAACGTATCTAGCACATTTCTTCCTCTCTGCCAGCTATCGCCACCTCCCTAGCGGCTCGCCACGCATGTTCAGGCTCGAGCGGTACTACGACGGCAACACCGACTTGGAGATCAGCCTATACGTGCACTTCACCAACCCCTTCGACGCATTCACACTCCTCGGGCAGGTTTTCTGGTGTGGATGCGAATTCATCGCACTCACAACCTACAACGTCTTCACCAACTTCCGTGTCATCTTCCCCTCCCTGGGCAACATGCACGCCCTCCCCTACCGCATGCCGGAGGACGACGACGAGTGAGGGGCGAGCCCCTACCCCACAAGGAGGAGCCAAGGAGGGAAGATGGGGTGCCCGGGACGATGCCTAGTTGTTTTACTGTTTTTTTAGTTGTATGCCCGAGTGTGCCCGTTTTTATTATCTAAGTTGTGTGCGTTTGTATCGTGTGCCCATCAGTTGATGAGTTTATGAAAGGCTACTACCATGTTATTTTTATCTTTGTGGTTATAGTTCGTGCAAACTAAGGCTCAATATCAACGTCTAATTTCATCACTAATAAACTACACAAATGCATAAAGAAAAAGAGATAGACAAATGGGTACCCAAAGAGAAAAAAAACTACTTTGCTACTTCATAGCACGTTTATAAGAAAACTAACTTAGCTACTTGAGATAACCACAGATAGTGCAAACTAACTTTGCTAGTTGATGCAATGATTGAGACAACTCATTTTCTTTAACACAAGAATAACATTTGAAAAAGAGAGTGCTTGCCCGTGAATAACTAAGCTCAAAGTTATATGACAATGTATTTTTGTCCATACTATCTCTCAAGTTATAGGACAATGTCGATTGACTTCATTATGCTTCTTGTTTCTTCAAATGGAGATAATGTTGTACACAAAACAAAAATTAGTTGTTATATATATTTTTTAACCATAAAAGGTGCAAGTTCCTTTCATATAAAACATAAAAAAAACATAAAATTTTAGCCAAATTTGAGAGGGATTCGGTTCCTTCTTTTGACCTCAAACAACCGAAGCTTTATTGGTCACTAGATAAAATGTTTACAAAAATTCTCAAATCAATTGGGGGAATAGAAAACCGGGCACACATGTCTATGGCCCAACTTACAACCCGATCTTTTGGGGGAATAGAAAATCAATTATGCTTCTTAGGTGGGCTTTCTTTCTCAATGGGCCAAGGGCAATAATTACTTTTTTTCTGAACTCAACGCTACCTTAACTGACGAAACTGAAGAAACTAAAATTTTGGCTGATGCCACATTCGATTCATTACGAAAAGCCAGTGTCCGTGTCATGCATCTTATGGAGCATAAATTCAAACACAAACATAACCAGTTGATCTTAAAGCACGGCCTAACGACTAATCCACTGAAGGTAAACAATTCCTAGAGAAATTACATAGAAATAAAATGTTGCATTGATCACAACTGTCTGCTTCTTCAAACCAACCATCTGTCTTAGGTGCTTGTTCAGTTTCTTCAGTTCCCCAATCAGTTCCTCATCTCCCGTGGAAAATTTCTCCACCGCCAGCGCTTGATTGATCTCCCGGGTTGCGCCCCCTCAAATCAATGATTCCCTCTCCTTGAAGCCTCTCAACGTATTCATCAATCCACTCAAAATGGTTACATTTCTTCAGATTCTGAAAAAGAACACATGAACCCTAATTCCCAAATTGGTGGAAAATCGAAAAATCTGCACAAATTACAGAAAATTAACCGATGGATAACTCATATCTAACCTTTCCCGGCTCGGCCTTGCTCTCTCACTTCACAAATTCTCGCCCAAAGTTACCATTGTCCTGCTTGATTGTGACCAATCGCTTCAATGGCGCGGCGCGTGGACAGTCAGGACATCTTGTCATGGGTACTGTCCCGTACTTAGGCCATGAGGGGCGGGAAGCTGAACTAGAGGTCGACATAAATCGTCAGGCGACCGTAGTCGCGCGTCGTCACCGGAGAAGAAGACCCAAGAAAATGGGAGCGGCAGGGGGTCGGGCGGCGATGGCGGGCAGGCACGGGCGAGCAGGGGTGAGAGATCTGAAGCTGAGCTGGGCGAGTTGTGGGTCCCACAGCGAGGTGGATCGGCGCTGAGGTGGATAAGTTGTGGGTCCCGCTCAGCGCACATAATCCAAACTTTTAACGACCTCTGCTAGCTCTTAAGGCTTGTGTCGCACATGGGCTATTTTTTCCGCGAGAAGCGTCGTTCTATAGCGATTCTTTCGAACGACGTTGTGTTTCGGTCCATTCCAAGGAAAAACGTCGCATAGGAGCTATTTGCCCGACAATGAGTGATGGTTGCCTATGTCGTGGCAGCCGCGCCTATAGGCCCCGGTAAGGTATACTGGAGCCGAATTTTGGTATATAGGGTTAGGGTTTATGCAACAACAAATCTAATTTTAAGGTTTATGTTTATCTACCGTGTATGCATGTATGTATGTATGTATGTATGTATGTATGTATGTATGTATGTATGTATGTATGAAAAACAAATAATAGATGTTGATCTTAATTCCCGTGTTGAATTTTGTCGCCAACTCTGATCTTTGAGTTATACAGTTTAGCATCCGGTTCCTATTCTCGTAGAGGCATTTTAGATTGAAAATATATTTTTAGTTATAGCGTTTTAAGGGGCGAGGAATGGTTGCCTATGTCGTGGTAGCCGCGTCTGTATGCCCCATGAGGTATACCGGAGCCAAGTTTTGGTAGGGTTTATGCAGAGACAAATCTAGTTTTAAGATTTTGGTTTATCCTACAGTGCATGTATGTATGAAGAACAAATAATCGACCGTTGGTCTATATTTCGCCAACTCTGATATTTAAATTATACTCGCAGATGTATGTATTTTAGAGTGAAAACATATTTTTAGGTCCATCTTATAGGCGTTTTAAGGGGCTCTGTTCTTGCAGAGGCATTTTAGACTGAAAAAATATTCTCAGGTACAACGCAGGTGCTTAGCCTGAGTGCTTAAGAAGAAAACCGGGTGTTTTTGCCACGTTGGAATCGTACGGTGCTAAAGGAGGGGGAAGAGTGCCTAGTTTGGCTTTCGATGCCTGATCGGTGCTAAAGAAAGTAGCCGCTCCCTTTCAACATACACGACTGCATAGTGCCTCCCCTAGTGCTTGCGTTTTCTTTCTTCGCCGGCTTTGCATCTGGAATCGGGCTAATTTTTTTTAAATAATATTTTTTTTATTGAATTGCACAAATAATACACAAAACGGACAAATTGCAAATCTGTTGGTCGATCGGCCGTTCGACAGACGACATACTCGTTTCGTCCGAACACTGCCTCCGTCCGTTCAACGGACGACACGCAGCCTTCGTCCGTTCAACGGACGACACACATGCTGTCAGCTGTTTGGTAAAGGAGGGGTGTGTCGTCCGTTGAACGGACGAAGACTGCGTGTCGTCCGTTGAACGGATGAAGGCAGTGTTTCGTCCGTTGAACGGACGAAGGCAGTGTTTCGTCTGTTGAACGGCCGACCGACCAACAGATTTGCAATTTGTCCGTTTTGTGTATTATTTGTGAAATTCAATAAAAAAATGTATTATTTAAAAAAAATTAGCTGGAATCGGAGTATGTAGTGTAGAGAGCGGCCTGTGAGTCAGCAAGCGGTCCTAGAGAGCGGCTTGCTCGCGGGGCTGGGCGGCTGGCCGCCATGAGGAACAAGAGTCCGACGTCGTTCGATGGTGGACGAACGCGCGCCGGAAGCCGCAACCTGCTCCATGCGACATATGTGTCCTGTGTCGACGATGAGACTCTGCCACTGAGCTACCGTGTGAATATTGTAGCTGGACTAGAGGGAATGGCCGAGATACCGAGCAAGCTAAATTGGCTCTCGATTGAATTTTCTTAATCTTCTACCCCTCCATTTATGAAAATATAAGATGTTTTAGATTTATAAAGCAAATGTATCTAGATATCTTTTAGTGTATAAATTCACTTTAACCTAGACACTAAAAGATGTCTAGATACATTAGCTTTACAAATCTAAAACATTTTATATTTTTAAACAGAGAAAGTAGATTGCTATGGACCGGAAGAAGTCAGGGGTGCTTGAGCTGGGTGCTAACGAAGACATGTCTGTGATCGAAGCACCAAAGTAGAGCATCTAGCGTTGGAGTAAACAAAGTTTAGTCAGGTGCTTCGTGATGTGGCGGCACTCACCTACATCGCGGGGACGCTAGGATCAAAATCCCGGCTGACCGGCAGTTAGGCCATCAAATCCTGGCGTCTAATCTGGCATTGACGCAAACATATACGCGGACGCTTGGGCTTTTTTCTTCACAGCGAGGTCCATCGAGAGACAGCAGCTACACGATTTTAGCGTCCCAAATAAGTCGTTCGGCATTGTAGGCTGAGACGTTTATCTCACAAATTAATTTTGTAGCATTTGTTTTTATCACCTAAGCGTCTATGTAAACGTTTAGGATTGCACATGCCCTAAGCAACGGTACTTAAGCACCTTGCATTATACATGCTCTATAGACGTTTTAAGAGGCAGTTAGATCTGTTATTGTTTTGCTCTTAGTACAAACTTCAATGGTCCCGTACACTCGAGAGTGTGAATGAATACAGCCAAGGAGAATAATATGGTGTACTTCAGTTACCATATCTGTACTGCTGTATTGCAGTCATAGGAGGATATGTTTTGCTTCGGTTACCATGAAGGTACAGATCTAATTAATTAATTGTCACTTAAAGTCATCAAGCACCAGTGGTCTAGTGGTAGAATAGTACCCTGCCACGGTACAGACCCGGGTTCGATTCCCGGCTGGTGCATTCCTTTTTGTTGTGATGATGGCGTTAAATAATCAATTTATGAACTGTGATAGGTAAAAGCAACAGAGATCAAGATTAACGTTCCAGTTTTGGGACCATCTTATTTACTGGCGTTAAATAATCAATTTATGAACTGATAGGTAAAAGCAACAGAGATCAAGATTAACGTTCCAGTTTTGGGACCTGTTATTTACTGAAAACATTATTTGACCTGTAAATTTTTATTCAAATAGGGATGAGGATCAGGATTCACAACACAGGTTATAAGTATTTCTTGAAATCCTCGTTTGCTTGTGCCACCAGATGATCATCGTCCCACTCATCGCGGTAGCTCTCCGGACGAGCTGCCTTGTTCTTCGAATTAGCAGCATACATCAGCTTCCTCCATTCCTCAATTGGTGGATGGCCGCATTGCTCCGCAAGCCAATCATCATACTCAAACTGCAAACATATCATGCTTAGCAGGAACAAGGATAGTATCTAGTGTGAAATGTTGATGGCAATACATTCACAGCTCATAAAACTATGTTAAGTAGAACTAGGCATCCATCTCTAGGGTACCTGATAGCCACCACTAAAGTTGTGGGTGTATCTCTTAGGCCATCCACGAATTTCCCGTCTCAAGTAGATGGCTTTTACATCTTCCATCATTTCATCTTTGGATGGAAGCTTGATCCGTCCAGACAGAATACTAGCAACCCATTTGCTTTGGAGTTCAAACAGTGGAAAAGGGATAACCTGAATTAAACAGACGCTGCGAGTTATAGATTCTAGAGCATTGGAAAGACAGTTAATAAGTGCATCTATACAGAAGAGCAGTAAGTTACAAACAAATTGACCTTCCACGGCAATCCGATGAAAGATAGGTCAGGAGCCACTTCTATAGGGAATATATGCTTGTATAATGGATCAACACAGTTGTCGTCCACGGAGATGGTGCTATCATCGCCAAGGAATGGGAAGTCATACAGATAGCTAGACAGCATACAGAAGGAGTGAACACATGATTAGCTTGAACCAACATAGTGAAATGGAAAGGTTTGTGTAACAGATGGGTTTCAGGTATGCTACATGACTATACCCAGTGCAGTGCATGATGACATCCGCTTTGATTGAGTTGCCATCCTGGAAAATCACACTGCCATCTTCCTGTGCACGGTCAATCTGCAAGTCGAACATGATTTTGTTATAACAATATGTTATGTGACCTTTAAAACATTGGCAGCCCCTTAAATGGATGAATCCACCATATTCAACTCACAACGAAAAAGGGCGTTTACCATGGAATGGAGCCACATGTTATCATATCCAGGCTGCTGTTCGCAAGTGGAAGCAGGTGCAGATCTGTCAGCAATATGAACCTCCTTTGCAACGCTTGCGATGTCCCTCGAAATGTCAAATGCACTTGCCGAGGCTCCGATTACAATCACTACCTACTAATGCAATGTGTACTTCAAGTTCAAGATAGTTAAGCACCGCAACACATAAGGGAAGGACAAATCACAGTCAGAAACATACTCACTTCATCAAGGAATGGCTCAGGAACACGGTAATTGTGGCTATGCATCTGCTTTCCGGGCCAGGCATCAGCCCCTGTCAACGTTTGAAAAATAGAGATTTCATGACCAAACTCAATCAACACCTGTGATTTCAAGTGCCTGACAATTGTGTTTGTGGATCTGATTATCATGGCATCGCAAGTTTGTAACTAAACATTGGATAAGGCACTCAATTGCGTCAGTTCCTCCAAGAATTCATCAACGCTTAGGAGTTAGGAGGTCAAATCAAATTTGCACAATTACCAAGTTCGTACTATAGGGAATGATTACCGGGTATGGAGGCGATGCGAGGCTCTGTGTAGTGCCCGTTGCAAACCACGACGGCATCATACACCTCCTCGTCCTGCTTCCCCTTCTCCCCAAGCTTCCTGGATGTCACCGCCCACCTCCCGCCGGCCTCCCTCCGGACTCCAACCACCTCCGTCTCGAACCGGACGATCCCGTACAGATCAAACCGCCGCGCAAAGTCCTCGAGGTACCGGAGCACCTCCTGGTGACCGGGAAACCTTCGCGTGTCGACGGCGGAGCTGGCCGCGGTGAAGGGGAAGTCGAGGAAGCCCATGACCTCGCGGGGAAGATTGGTGCGGAGCGAGGCGTAAAGGCTGGAGTGGGTGGCGGCGGCGCCGAGCGGGTCCGTGGTAGCTGCGGAGGCGGGGGCAGCGTAGAGCCAGGTGCCCCCCACGGCGGCGGCGCGCTCGAAGACGACGGGGGCGTGGCCCTCGCGGCGGAGCTCACGCGCTGCCGCCAGGCCGGCCGCACCCGCGCCGACCACGGCGAGGCGGAGCGAGGGCGACGGCATGGGAGGCGGAGAGGAGGCGTGCGGAGCTCGGAGCTGGAGTGGTTTCCGTTCGTCGTGCTATCCCGGGTTTTCTCAGTCCAGGAGTCGTGTATGATTCGAGTTCCTGTTCTTTCCTTCACTTCACGTGGCGTCGGCGATTTGGACGGAAGAGTCTTCTACACGCGATTTTTTTTAAGATAATACATTTTTTTTAATTTATTTGAGATCTATCAGTACTCCGTACGTTTTTTGCAATTTACAGATCTAGCATTTTGTCGGCCTAGAGTAAGTCGACTGGCCGAATCGGCCAGGACCCGGCCGACAGCTTTGCACTCGTCCAACAGGTAGCCAACTGAGCGTCAGGGCATGGGGCAGCTAGGGCCCGCGTTGCCCCAATCGGCCTAGGGCAGGCCGATTGCCCTAATCGGCTTTGGGCAGGCTAACTGGAGTGCTGTGGGTCAACACCTAAAATGATACAAGGAATGTTCTATATTCTTGGTTGCATGTGCAAATTCCCCCTAGACTTGCCACATGATGATTTGATGGGGTCTACAGTTTGCAGACGTGCACTAGTACTAAATCGACAACGATTAGCATTTGTTTTTCAAATGGCCCATAGCAATTCCAGTCGGCTTGGCCTCTGCAGATTGGGGCAGTCGGCCTGCCCCAGGCCAATTGGGGGCGGTCGGCCTGCCCCAGGCCGATTGGCCGACGCGGCCCCAGCCGCCCCACGGCCGACACTTAGTCGGTTTTCTTCAGGCTGACTGCCCTAATCGGATTCATCCAGACCGACAAAGTACTACTTTTGTAAAATCTAAAAAACGTATAATAGATTTGAAAATTATTAAAAAAGTGTATTATTTTAAAAAATTCGTCCTTCTACACTATCCTCCCAATTTTATTGGAAAAGATCATTTATGACATCAAATTATATACTAGTTGTACTATGTCAATTTAGTGTCATAATTCAGAGCAGATATTTCGTGCACATGAACACTAGCAATCTCGTTTAAAAAAAATCAAAAAACATATTTACGAGTTTCAAAAAATTCTAAAAATGTATCAGGATATGGTCAAAGGTGTACACGACAGACATGCAAAATCTCAATCCAAAATAATATGTATTTTAAGCTACACAAACTCGAAAAACAATGAGAGCCCTGGTATTCTCCACCGCATCTTAGAGATCTCTAGGCTCACGAACCAGCACCGTTGTCGGGAACAAGCCACTTGGAACGATGCCGGCCATGGAACCCGCGTCAAAGTCGAGAAAGATCTTTCTTGTAGGATCTCTAGCCATGTGGAGGAAGGAACTTCGGTGCCTGCAGCACCAGAGCACGGAGGCACCTCTCTGGCCAAGGATAACGGTGGTGTCACTTCGTTGTTGTTTGGGTACTCCACAAGTCACAACTTTAGAATTTTTGCACTAAGCATCATAGCCCCTTAGCAAGCTTGATCCACCGCCTCCATTGCAGCAGGATGTCGGAGGCTCAGGGGACCCACGGTGCCACCAACACCCCAACCTCGGCGATGTTGAGGACAACACGCCTCTTCCCACCCTCGCCTCCACGACCGGACATGGGAAGCTCCTCGGTATTGTGTCGCACGCCAATGGGCCTCACCCCCTCGCCTACATGATCGGCCGAGTGAATCTCCACCGCAGGGAATCCTTGCATTTAAAGATGGGCAGAAACAACCTTATTGACGCATAGGCTCTCCATCATGTCGACCACCACATCCAGCCCCAACCGATGGAGCACCACAGCTAGAGCGAGAAAGAGAGAGGCACACCAGATCTAGGCGCCGGGATCTGGAGTTATTCTCCTAGCATGACACCAAACCTAGGAAAGAAGCAGAAAACTAGACCTATGACGACCTCTACTACCTAAAGCTACTTCGGCGCCCCTCCTTTGTCGTCTCCCGCCGGCCAATCCGACGAGAAGGGTTTGGAGCGACTCGGCCGCCTGCCTGTGACTCTCAAGGGAAACTGATAGGGCAAAGGTGTCCGATCTTTTGATGAGATGGTGATAGTCGATTTGGTGGAGTTCGGGCTTGGCGATCTGACTACACGTGCGAGCACGAGTGCCAATGCAATCTCTAGGCCAATCTCCTAGAGGTTACCAATCCTGCAGAAGCACGATCAGCCTGACCAGCGAGGGTCTTAATTCTTACCTGAAATCAAGAACAAGTAAGAACTAATATTGCAATCAAGATATTGTGGATTAAGATAAAAGATTTGTAGGGGTTCGTAGCATGGAAAACAAAAAATTTCTACCGCATGCAAACAAACAAGCCAAGATCTATCTACTAGATTGTAGCAACGAGTCGATAGAGGAACTCACCCTCGAAGATTCCAAAGCGGTTAACGAGAGCGGATTCTCGTGGGTGATGTAGTCGTACTCTTGCCGATCTCAAGATCGTGTAGACGATCCTTCCGGCGCTGCGTTCCGGCAGCGCTCCCGTAGTCGGTCACACGTTCGGTACTCGATGAAGACCTTCCTCTCCCTTGTTCCAGCAGGCAACAGAGGTTGTAGCACTCTCCTCGCGATTTCGGTAGCACGACGGTGTGGTACCAGAAGTAGAGGGGAGATCTCGCAGGGCTTCGCCTTAAGCCGGAGCGAGTATGGTGGACTATGAGAGAGGCCTTGGCGATCTAGGGTTTAGATACACCAAGGAGAGAGGGCTAGGCCGGCAGCTAGGGCAAGGGGAGGGCCCCAACTCGGCGGCTAGGAGGAAACCCTAGGGAGGCGGCGGCGACTTGGTAGCCGGCGGCTAGGGTTAGGGTTTGGTGGAGAGAGGTGTAGCTCTAGAGGGGCACCCTTGCCCCTCCTTTTATAGGTGGGAGGGCGCCGACCAGGGGAGGAGAGTCCTCCCCCAAGTCGTCCTCCTTGGCCGGCGGGTGGAGGAAGAGGAACTCCTCCCCAAGTAGGTTTCCTACTCTCCCTCCACTAAGCAAAATTGCCGTTTGACTTTTCAAATTGGCGTTTGACTTTTCAAACTAGGATTTGATTTATCCCTTTATTTTGCCCAGCCATGATACCTAGTACATGATGCAACCATTCCAACTTGTTATGACACATTCATGTACCCTTCCCCTCCGGAGTGCCGGACCTTCCGGACCCTTCTAGAACATTCCCGATGAAAACACCGGAATCATTCTCCAACTCTGAAACAGGACTTTCCTTATATGAATCTTATTCTCCGGACCATTCCGGATCTCCTCGTGATATCCCGGATCCCATCCGAGACTCTGAACAACATTCAGTCTCTTACTCATCATTCCATAACTACTCAACAACATCGAATCCTTAAGTGTGTCTCCCTACGGTTCGTGAATTATGCGGACATGATCGAGACACTTATCCGAACAGTAACCAATAGAGGAATCTGGAAATTCATATGGATCCCACATATTTCTACGATTACTTTGCGATCAAATGAACCACTTACATACAATACCAATTTCCCTTTGTCTCACGATAGTTTACTATTCGAGGTTTTGATCGTCGGTATCTCTGAATACCTAGTTCAACCTCGTTACCGATAAGCTAGTCACATGGTATGTGATCCATTGTGAGCTAGTCACATGCTTGCAAGCTAATTGGATGACATTCCACCGAGAGGGCCCAGAGTATATCTATCCATCATATGGATGGACAAATCCCACTCTTGATTCATGTGTCTTAACCCATACTTTCCAAACACTCAATGCCACCTTTATAGCCACCCAGTTACGGTGTGGTGTTTGATGTCATCAAAGCATCCTTCCAGTGATGGTGATAAGCATGACCTCATGGTCGAAGGAATTAGGTTACTATGTATCAGAAAGCATATAGCAATTAAACTATTAAAATGACTTGATCTTTATGCTACGCTTATCTATAGGAGTATGTCCATCATACCATTCTCCTAATGATATGATCTTGTTGTTAATAACATCTCAATGTTCATGATAGGGAAACCACAATCATCTATTAACCAACAAGATAGTATTATGAAGAGGCTTTACTAGGGACTCTTATTTAGTTTACAAATCACACAAGTATTAATGTTTCCTGGTTAATACTGTTATAGCATGAATGTAAACATTTATCATAAACACAAAGATATAATAATAACTACATTTATTACTGCCTCTAGGGCATATCTCCAACAGTCTTCCACTTGCACTAGAGTCAACTAATCTAGATTACATGGTAATATACCGAACACCCATGGCAGTTTGGTGTTGGTCATGTTTTGCCCTCGGGAGAGGTTTAGTCAACGGATCCTCCACATTCAGATCTGTGTGTACTTTGCAAATCTTTATGTCACCATCTTGGACATGTTCTCGAATAGCGTGAAAACGTAGCTTGATGTGCTTCAGCTTCTTGTGTGACCTTGGTTCTTGCGCATTGGCTATGGCGCCCATGTTATCACAGTAGATAGACATTGGGTCTAGCGCACTTGGAACCACACCAAGCTCTGTAATGAACTCCTTCATCCATATCGCATCTTGTGAAGCCTCCGAAGCAGCTATGTATTCCGATTCAGTTGAAGATCTCGCCACAACGCTTTGCTTTGCACTCCTCCAGCTAACTGCTGCACCATTCAAAATAAATACGTATCCAGATTGAGATTTAGAATCGTCTAGATCGGTGTTCCAACTAGCATCGGTGTAACCATTAACAACGAGTTGTTCATCACCTCCATAAGAAAGAACCATATCCTTAGTTCTTCTCAAGTACTTAAGGATGTTTTTGACCGCTGTCCAATGATCCACTCCTGGATCACTTTGATATCTGCTAGTTAAACTAACAACATATGCAATGTCGGGTCTAGTACATAGTATGGCATACATTAGAGATCCTATGGCTGAGGCATAGGGAGTCTTACTCATCCTTTCTCTATCTTCTGCCGTTGCTGGACTTTGAGTTTTACTCAAGGTCGTATTGGGCAACATGGGCAAGAACCCTTTCTTGCTATCTTCCATTCCAAACCTTTTTAGGAGTTTGTCCAGATATGTACTTTGTGACAATGATATTAGGCGTCTCGATCTATCTCTATAAATCTTTATGCCTAATATGTAAGCTGCTTCGCCAAGATCTTTCATTGAAAAACTATTATTCAAATATTCCTTGACACTATTCAGAAGGTCTGCATCATTCCCAATCAACAATATGTCATCTACATATAGTATTAAGAATGCTACAGAGCTCCCACTCACTTTATTGTAAATACAAGCTTCTCCATAAGTTTGTATAAAACCAAAACTTTTGATTACTTTATCAAAACGTTGATTCCAACTTTGGGATGCTTGCTTCAATCCATATATGGACCTTTGAAGTTTGCACACCTTGTTAGCATCTTTAGGATCGACAAAACCTTTGGGTTGCATCATATACAACTCTTCATCAATGTCTCCATTGAGGAACGCTGTTTTGACATCCATCTGCTATATTTCATAATCGTAATATGCAGCGATTGCTAACATAATCCTCACAGACTTTAGCTTCGCTACTGGTGAGAAAGTCTCATCGTAGTCAACTCCTTGAATTTGTCGAAACCGTTTTGCGACAAGTCGAGCTTTATAGACAGTAACATTACCATCAGCATCTACTTTCTTCTTGAAAATCCATTTGTTCTCGACAGCCTTCCGGTCATCCGGTAAGTCCACCAAAGTCCATACTTGGTTTTCGTACATGGATCCAATCTCGGATTTCATGGCTTCTTGCCATTTATTGGCATCTGGGCTCATCATTGCTTCCTCATATGTCTCAGGGTCATCGGTGTTGTCCACCAACATGACATTCATAACGGGATCATACCAATCAGAAGTGGTACGATTTCTCATTGACCCGCGAGGCTCTGTAGCAACTTCAACCGAAGTTTCATGATCATCATCATTAGCTTCCTCTCTTATTGGTGTAGGTGCCACAGGAACTTCTTCCGGTGCTGCACTACTCGCAAGTTCGAGAGAAGGTTCAACAACCTCGTCGAGTTCTACTTTCCTTCTAGTCACTTCTTTCGAGAGAAATTCCTTCTCCAGAAAGGATCCATTCTTGGCAACGAAGATTTTGCCCTCGGATCTATGATAGAAGGTATACCCAATAGTTTCCTTCGGGTATCCTATGAAGACGCATTTTTCCGCTTTGGGTTCAAGCTTGTCCGGCTGTAACTTCTTTACATAGGCTTCGCAACCTCAAACTTTAAGGAACGACAATTTAGGTTTCTTCCCAAACCATAATTCATACGGTGTCATTTCAACGGATTTAGATGGTGCCCTATTTAAAGTGAATGCGGCTGTTTCTAATGCATAACCCCAAAACGATAGCGGTAAATCTGTAAGTGACATCATAGAACGAACCATATCTAAGAGAGTTCGATTATGACGTTCGGACACACCATTACGATGTGGTGTTCCCGGCGGTGTCAATTGTGAATGTATTCCGCATTTCTTCAAATGCTCGCCAAACTCGTAACTTAGATATTCACCTCCACGATCAGAACGTAGAAATTTAATCTTCTTGTTACGTTGATTCTCTACCTCACTTTGAAATTCCTTAAACTTCTCGAAAGTTTCGGACTTATGTTTCATGAAATAGATATACCCATATCTACTCAAGTCATCCGTGAAGGTAATAACATAACGATAACCACCGCGCGATGCTACACTCATTGGACCACACACATCGGTATGTATGATTTCCAACAAGTCCGTAGCTCGCTTCACCATACCAGAAAATGGAGTCTTAGTCATTTTACCCATCAAACATGCTTCGCATCTTTCAAGTGATTCGAAATCAAGTGATTCAAGAAGTCCATCGGAATGGAGTTTCTTCATACGCTTCACTCCGATATGACCAAGACGACAGTGCCACATATAGGTCAAGTTATCGCTCAATTTCAAACGTTTAGCCTCAATGTTATTTATGTGTGTATTACTACAATAGAGATTCAATAAGAATAGACCATCTATCAAAGGTGCATGTGCATAAAACATATTACTCATATAAATCGAACAACCATTATTCTCGGACTTAAACAAGTAACCGTCTCGCAATAAACAAGATCCCGATATAATGTTCATGCTCAACGCAAGCACCAAATAACAATTATTTAAGTATAAAACTAATCCCGATGGTAGATGAAGAGGTAGCGTGCCGACCGCGATCACATCAACCTTTGATCCATTTCCAACGCGCATCGTCACCTTATTCTTCGCTAGCTTCCGTTTACTCTGCAGCACCTGTTTTGAGTTACAAATATGAGAAATAGAACCAGTATCAAATATCCAGGCACTACTACGAGTACTAGTGAGATACACATCAATAACATGTATATCAGATATACCTTTCTTCTTGATGTTGCCGTTCTTCAAATCCGCCAAGTACTTTGGGCAATTCCGCTTCCAGTGACCCTCTTGCTTGCAGTAAAAGCACTCAGTATCAGGCTTAGGTCCGGCCCTGGTCTTCTTTGCCGGTGCAACAACTTTCTTACCGCCCTTATTGAAGTTTCCCTTTTGCTTAGACTTGCCTTTCTTGAATTTGGTGGTCTTATTGACCAACAACACTTGGTGCTCTTTCTTGATCTCCACTTCTGCAGATTTCAACATGGAGAAGAGTTCTGGCAACGTCTTGTCCATGTTTTGCATATTGTAGTTCATCACAAAGTTCTTGTAACTTGGTGGTAGTGATTGGAGGACACGGTGAATCCCCAAAGAATTAGGAATCACTATACCCAAACTTTGGAGTTTGTTTGCGTGCCCAGACATCTTAAGCACATGCTCACTGGCGGAGCTGCCCTCTTCCATCTTGCAGTTAAAGAACTTTTCAGAAGCCTCATAACTCTCAACTGCCGCGTGAGCCTCAAATATCATTTTGAGTTCACGGACAATATCATGTGGGTCATGGTTCTCAAACCTTTTCTGAAGCTCCGATTCCAAACCATACAAGATAGCACATTGAACCGTGGAGTACTGATTCTTCCGAGTGAGGAAAACATTCTTTACCTCATCGGTAGCATCAGCTGCAAGCGGGTCACCCAGCGGTGCATCCAGCACATTGGTCAAATTACCAGCATTGAGGACAATCCTCAAATTGCGGAACCAATCCGCAAAGTTGCTTCCATTGTTTTTCAACTTTTCTTTCTCTAGGAATGCATTAAAATTGATGGTAGGGGCCGCCATTGATCTACAACATATTTGCAATAGTTTATACTAAGTTTATGACAAATTGAGTTCTAATTAATAGTTAAATTAATCTAGGTGAACTCCCACTCAAAACAATATCCCTCACATTGTTTTAGTGATCACATGAACCAAATCCACCACATCAAAACCGATCATCACGAGAGTTGATGTAGCTTCAATGGCGAACAATCGACATGTTCATCATATCTACTATATGATTCATGCTTTACCTTTCGGTGTTCCGTGTTCCGAGACCATGTCTGTACATGCTAGGCTCGTTAAGATCAAACTTAGCTTCCACATGGCAAAACTGGCTTGCTCACGTTGTATACACTTGCAGAATCTAACACACCCGATCATCACGTGGTGCTTCGAAACAACAAGCTTTAGCAACGATGCTAACTAAGGATGAACACTTTAAAACTTGAAATTTGTGTGCTTGAGGGATCATATTTTAATGCCACCGTCGTTAACTAAGCAATACAAGATGCATAAAGGATTAACATCACATGCAATTCATAATATGTGATATGATATGGCCTTTCTTCTTTGTGCTTCTGATCTCCATCTTCAAGCACAAACATGATCTACATCATCACCGGCATTGCATCAAGGTCAATGACGCCGCTCCATGGTTGTCGTCCACCAGCTTCAACTATTACAACTACTTTGAATAGACACACGGGTCTTAACAGAATTTAAAGACAACCATATGGCTCCTACCGGTTGCCAACTTACAATAAGGAACATTGCATACATCAAATATAATCACAATCATGGCCATATCACATCACTGCACACCCCTGCAAAACAAAGTTAGACGCCTCTAATTTTCTTTGCATTATTTATGTGGTTTGGGGCTTTCAATAAGTGTCGCTCTAACTTACGAACAAGAACCACAACGTTGATGCGAGAACTATCAAGTGCTCGTTGTAAATTGGATCTATACTATAATGTGAGAGACAGACACCCGCAAAGCCACTTATGCAATACAAGTTGCATGTTCAGCGTGGAGCAAGTCTCATGAACGATGTCATGTAAGGTTAGCCCGGGCCGCTTCATCCCATCATACCGCAAGATGCAAAGTACACAAGAATAAATTGATAATAAAAGCACCACCGCCCACAATGACAATTATGTTCTACTCGTGCAACAGATCTACATATAAACCTGGCTCTGATACCACTGCAGGGGTTCGTAGCATGGAAAACAAAAAAATTCTACCGCATGCAAACAAACAAGCCAAGATCTATCTACTAGATTGTAGCAACGAGTCGATAGAGGAACTCACCCTCGAAGATTCCAAAGCGGTTAACGAGAGCGGATTCTCGTGGGTGATGTAGTCGTACTCTTGCCGATCTCAAGATCGTGTAGACGATCCTTCTGGCGATGCGTTCCGGCAGCGCTCCCGCAGTCGGTCACACGTTCGGTACTCGATGAAGACCTTCCTCTCCTTTGTTCCAGCAGGCAACGGAGGTTGTAGCACTCTCCTCGCGATTTCGGCAGCACGACGGCGTGGTACCGGAAGTAGAGGGGAGATCTCGCAGGGCTTCGCCTTAAGCCGGAGCGAGTATGGTGGACTATGAGAGAGGCCTTGGCGATCTAGGGTTTAGAGACACCAAGGAGAGAGGGCTAGGCCGGCGGCTAGGGAAAGGGGAGGGCCCCAACTCGGCGGCTAGGAGGAAACCCTAGGGAGGCGGCGGCGACTTGGTAGCCGGCGGCTAGGGTTAGGGTTTGGTAGAGAGAGGTGTAGCTCTAGAGGGGTACCCTTGCCCCTCCTTTTATAGGTGGGAGGGCGCCGGCCAGGGGAGGAGAGTCCTCCCCCAAGTCGTCCTCCTTGGCCGGCGGGTGGAGGGAGAGGAACTCCTCCCCAAGTAGGTTTCCTACTCTCCCTCCACCAAGCAAAATTGCCGTTTGACTTTTCAAATTGGCGTTTGACTTTTCAAACTAGGATTTGATTTATCCCTTTATTTTGCCCAGCCATGATACCTAGTACATGATGCAACCATTCCAACTTGTTATGACACATTCATGTACCCTTCCCCTCCGGAGTGCCGGACCTTCCGGACTCTTCTAGAACATTCCCGATGAAAACACCGAAATCATTCTCCAACTCCGAAACAGGACTTTCCTTATATGAATCTTATTCTCCGGACCATTCCGGATCTCCTCGTGATATCCCGGATCCCATCCGAGACTCCGGACAACATTCAGTCTCTTACTCATCATTCCATAACTACTCAACAACATCGAATCCTTAAGTGTGTCTCCCTACGGTTCGTGAATTATGCGGACATGATCAAGACACTTCTCCGAACAATAACCAATAGAGGAATCTGATTCATATGGCTCCCACATATTTCTACGATTACTTTGCGATCGAATGAACCACTTACATACGATACCAATTTCCCTTTGTCTCACGATAGTTTACTTATCCGAGGTTTTGATCGTCGGTATCTCTGCATACCTAGTTCAACCTCATTACCGATAAGTACTCTTTTCTTGTTCCCGTGGTATGTGATCCCTTGTGAGCTAGTCACATGATTGCAAGCTAATTGGATGACATTCCACCGAGAGGGCCCAGAGTATATCTATCCGTCATATGGATGGACAAATCCCACTCTTGATTCATGTGTCTCAACCCATACTTTCCAAACACTCAATGCCACCTTTATAGCCACCCAGTTACGGTGCGGTGTTTGATGTCACCAAAGCATCCTTCCAGTGATGGTGATAAGCATGATCTCATGGTCGAAGGAATTAGGTTACTATGTATCAGAAAGCATATAGCAATTGAACTATTAAAATGACTTGATCTTTATGCTATGCTTATCTATAGGAGTATGTCCATCATACCATTCTCCTAATGATATGATCTTGTTGTTAATAACATCTCAATGTTCATCATAGGGAAACCACAATCATCTATTAACCAACAAGCTAGTATTATGAAGAGGCTTTACTAGGGACTCTTATTTAGTTTACAAATCACACAAGTATTAATGTTTCCTGGTTAATACTGTTATAGCATGAATGTAAACATTTATCATAAACACAAAGATATAATAATAACTACATTTATTACTGCCTCTAGGGCATATCTCCAACAAGATTTATTGAGAAGGTGAGATCATATATAGGTGCAAAGTACAAGAGGCCTCTATGACACTCGAGCCTTGGTGTAGTTGTGACGGTGGCTAACTTTTAGTCTAAACAAAATTAGAGTCTAAAGTGATGGCTATGTGGGGTATTTCTGAAATCTTCATCTGTGGCCTCCACTTGAATTCTCACATGCTTGCTGTCATCTCCATGCATGATCATGCTCCAATGCTTATCCCTCTCGTCCATGCTTGGTCCATTATTCCAAAGAGTAACAAATACATCTAATTTAGGCAGCATCATATTCTCATGTATGTGAGGAATAGTTCCAAGAAACGAAAGTACCTGATAGTTAAGTTGCTTGGCACGAGCTTGAGTGGTAGGTTCTTGTATTTGTGTAGATGTAGGTACAACAGTTGTATCAATATATGGGATGTACATGTCATGCTCCCCTTCTTGAATTGAAGTCGTCCTCTACGCAATCTCATCATCCTCACCAATCATAAGGCTTCAAATCTGGAATGTTAAATATACGACTAACCATACCAAAATCTGCAGGTAGCTCAATTTTATATGAATTATCATTTATCTTCTCTAACACCTTAAAAGGACCAGTAATGCGTGGCATTAACTTAGACTTGCGCAAATCAGGAATACGATCTTTGCGCAAATGTAACCAAACAAGATCACCAACATCAAACACAACATGGTTTCTTCCTCTATCCCCAGCTAGTTTGTACTTAGCATTCATGTGTTCTATGTTGTCTTTAGTAGTCTTATGCAATTTTAATATCATTTCAGCATGTTATGTAGCATCCAAATTACTTTGCACTGAAGAAGGTAATGGCAATAAATCAATAGGTGCACGAGGAACAAAACCATACACAATCTCAAATGAGCACATCTTTTTGGTAGAATGCAGCGAACGATTGTAAGCAAATTCAATATGAGGTAAACACTCTTCCCACAATTTTAAGTTCTTTTTTAAAACAACCTACAACATAGTAGACAAAGTTTTATTGACTACTTCAGTTTGTCCATAAGTTTGGGGATGACATGTAGTACTAAATAGCAATTTGGTCCCCAACTTAGTCCCTAAACATCTCCAAAAGTGGCTAAGAAATTTAGTATCACGATCAGAAAAAATAGTATTTGGCACACCATGTAAACGAACAATTTCACGAAAGAACAAATCAGCAATATGCGCAGCATCATCCGTTTTGTGACAAGGAATAAAGTGTGCCATCTTAGAAAATCGATCCACAACAACAAAAATGCTATCCCTCCCGTTCTGTGTACAAACCAATCCCAAAACAAAGTCCATAGAAATATCCTCCCAATGAACACTAGGAATAGGAAGAGGCATATATAAACCATGTGGATTAGTGCGAGACTTAGCTTTTTGACAAGTAGTACATCATGCCACGAATCTCTCAACATCTTGACGCATACGTGGCTAAAAGAATTGTGCAGCAAGAGCATCCTTCGTTTTCTTGACACCGAAGTGTCCCATCAATCCTCCTCCATGCGCCTCCTGTAACAACAAAAGACAAACATAACTATTTGGGATGCATAGTTTGTTAGCAAGGAACACAAATTCATCATTGAAAACGAACTTGTTGTTGGAGATATGCCCAAGATGCAATAATAAAGTGGTTATTATCATATCTTCATGCTTATGATAAATATTTACATGCCATGCTATAATTGTATTAACCGGAAACATTAATACTTGTGTGATTTGTAAACATGTAAGAGTCCCTAGTAAAGCCTCTTATTAAACTAGCTTGTTGGTTAATATATGATCATGGTTTCCTGATCGTGAACATTGATATGTTATTAACAACAAGGTCATATCATTAGGAGAATCATGTGATGGACATACTTCTATAGTTAAGTGTAGCATAAGATCAAGTCATTTAAATAGTTCACTTGCTATAAGCTTTCAAATACATAGTGAAAGGATACGGATGTCGCCTAGAGGGGGGGTGAATAGGCGATTACAACTTTTCCTAGAGTGGCTCAACAAAGGCGAAATAAAACTAGTGTTTACTTTGTTAAGCACAACCTAGAACAACTAAGGTTCACCTATGTGCACGAACAACTTATGCTAAGCAATACAAGCAACAAAGTGATAGCAAGATATATATTACTTCAAGCACGAAGGCTATCACAATGTAAAGTGCATAAGTAAAGAGCTCGGGTATAGAGATAACCGAGGCACGCGGGGACACCAATATTTTACCGAGTTCCTCCCAACATGGAGTACGTCTCGTTTGGAAAGGGGGTGGTATCAAACCACCAACGCCACAAAAGGCCTCCCTTATTCTCCAGTGAATCTCACCCCAATGGGATCGATCCACGCTTCCACTATCGGTGCACTTGTCGGTGGCAACCGGAACCTCTCACAAGGTTGGGGCACTTCTCCACAACTTAATTGGAGGCTCCCAACAAATGCCACAAAAGGCCACAATGCCACCAAGGCCACAAACCGTCTAGGGTTCCAAGAACCCAAGAAGGACAAACTCCAATGAGCAACTCAAACCAAATCCTCCGAGGAGAACTCAAACCGATGCACCAAATGCAAATGGCAAGAACACCAAAAAGGTGTTCAAATCCCTCACTCCCAAGTTCCAACAAAGCTACTAAAGCTATTGGGGGAACAAGAGAGGAGGAATCAAAGAGAGACACAAAATCCCCCAAAATCTAGACCCCCAAAGATATACTCACAAAGAGATGAATCGGTTAGGTCAAAACGCGGATCTAGATCTCCTCTCTCTTCCACTCAAATATGGGCAAGAATCATCGAAGGGAAAAGATTAGGCAATCATCAAGATCTAGAGAAAGTGTGGACAAAGCTTAGCCTAATAGATAAGAGAGAAGCTATCTAAACTGAAAACGGGCAAAGCTTAAATAGAGGGCCTAGAAAATCTGGCCGTTGGGGCTAATTTTCGATCTGGACCAGTAGTAGACCGGTACTACCGCCCGGTAGCAGGTCAACGGAGCAGAGCAGCAAGCGGGCGCGTAAGTGGTCAGCAGCAAATGCGCCAGCAGCGAGAGCAACAAACACGGCAGCGAGCATGCAGCAAGGCAGCGGCAGCTGTAGCGGGGTCGTGGTGGGGCCAGCAGGCATGCACGCATAGCAGCCGAAGCAGCAGCTGCCCTTAGGCCCAGTTCTTTTGGCGGCTTCTCTGAGAAGCCGCTCTAGCCCCAACTTTCTAGGGAAGCTGGTTCTAAAATTTTGTGAGGCTTCCAAGTTAGTTTAGCCTTAACCACTTTGGAAGCCTTGTAAATTTTTTAAACCGGCTTTCCCAGGAAGCTGGGGGTAGGACGGCTTCTCGGAGAAGCTGTCAAAAGAACTGGGCCTAAGCAGCAGAGCAGCAGCTGCCATACATCACACATGCATGCAAGAAGAGAAGCAACCGCGCGAGGCGCACGCGCGAGGGGCCAGCTGCGGCTGCGCGTGGGGCAAGGCGGGGCCAGCAGGGAGGCGAGCGGCAGCAGCACGCGCGGCAGCGCGGTCGAGGCAGGCGGTCAACTCGGCACGCACGGGGCGCAGGGCCAGAGGATGCACGAGATCTGGCGAGCGGCGGCTGGGCTGGGAATTTCTGGGCAAATAAACTGGGCCGACCGGTAGTACCGTCCCACCCGGGCGGTACTACCGGGCCGGTCTGGTAGGACCGGAAATTGATACCGGGCCAGACCGAAGTGGGCTGCGCGCGTCAGGCACGAGCGGTACCGGGCTGCGGTAGTACCGCTCGGCCCAATTTTTCTTTTTCTTTTTCAATTAAAACGGCAAATATTCAAACGGTCATAACTTTTAAACGGTAGCTCCGATTGACCCGATTCCAATTGCGTTGGATAGAGGACGACAAGGGCTTCCCAATAAAAAGTGGAAATATTGATTATCACCAAGTGGGAGTGTATCAATTAATATAATGTGAGATACCTCACTTGGTGAGAAACCGAAAAGCCGCATAAATCAAAATCACAACAAGATACATATGGGAGATCCGATTTTTATGAACAAGAGCTTGTTATGGAGATTACCACAAGCTCTATATCCTCACATGGATAAGACCAAATAACAACCAAATGCGATGATGCAAGTATGCAAAGGTTTGAGATCTCTCCGAACGATGTGACCGAATTACTCATACGAGAGCCCCTCTTGATAGTACGGTTATCTATCCTAAACCCGGTCTCCTATACACAACAAGAGACCGGCAAAAGGGAAAACCTATCAAGATTATACCTTTGCCTTGAGAATTCCACTTGAGCTCGATGTAGACGGTCTTGCCCTTCTCAAGATGGAACGCCATTCTTAATTCCTCATTATCGACCTCACATATTGAGTTTGCACAACATATCTTCTTTGCATTTCATCGACCTTGAAGCCAACACATGCTCCAAGCGATGCCAATGGACAAATCCTACAAGTATAACTTAATACACACATTAGTCCATAAAGATTGTCATTAATTACCAAAACCACACATGGGGGCCCAACATGTTCTTTCACATAGTAACCTAAATCCTTCGACCATGAGATCATGTTAATCACCATCACCGGATGGATGCTTTGATGACATCAAACACCACTTCATAACTGGGTGGTTATAAAGGTCGCATTGGGTGTTCGGAAAGTATGTGTTGAGGCACATAGATCAAGAGTGGTATTTGTCCATCCATATGATGGATAGATATACTCTGGGCCCTCTCGGTGGAATGTCATCATATTTGCTTGCAAGCATGTGACTGGCTCACAAGGGATCACATATCATAGGAACGAGTAAAGAGTACTTATTGATAATGAGGTTGAACTAGGTATGCAGAGATACCAACGATCAAACCTCGGATAAGTAAAGTATCGCGAGACAAAGGAAAATTGGTATTGTATGTGATATGGATATACCCTACGGGTGCACGACATTGGTATACCTGGTCCAACCCAAGGAAGGCACACGTAAGGACATGTAGCCCATGAAGATTTCGAGTGGACCAATCCCGTGGCGATTTCGACTCCTTGGAGGACAAGTATAGATTAGATAGAATTTCAAAGGGTATCAACCCTAATTTGTAACCGACTCGACATATCCCGGGACCTGGCCTATCTATATAAAGGCCATGAGGGTACGGCAAGAAGGATCCCTCAACTCACCTCATACACACCTCCATGCCAGATTGCATCTGCGCACCCCTGTAACCTTTGGTTCCGCCGTAATCAAGAGCAGACAAGAAGGAGTAGGGTTTTCCCTCCGGGGGCCTGAACTTGGGTAAATCTCGTGTCCCTGTGTTGCTTGTCTGTTAACCATTCCGCGACTTCCATCATTCCCATCTTCTCCAAAACCCAAGTCCATAATAATGGGCATTGATGAGTTGAACCCTCGTCAATTGGCGCCGTCTGTGGGAAACAGGGACGCTGATCGTGTGGTTGTGACGGTTCCATCCGGAGCGATCTACGATTCATCGGCAACAGAGAGTCACCTCCTCTTAGGCACCTATGACTTCATCGCCCACTCGCAGACCACCCTTAAGGATTCGAGTCTATTGGCGATGGGCTCGAGATGCTGTTCGGGAGCTTCTGCTTCTAGGTGGGGCAGACCGACACCCTCCTCCTCCTAGAGCAGGTTCCACTTCCATCCATCAGGCCCGCTTCATGGGCCCCACCCATCGACGCCCTATGCACATCGACGATGATGGGCGATTCAGATGATAGCAGCAGCTGCAACTCCGATCTGTGCGGTCCTCCTTCAGATGAAGGAACCTACGGTTCTGGATCTGAGAGCTATGGCAGCAGCGACCCACCCCATGAGCGCTACCTATGCTCCACCATCCATGACGACAACGTCAACAACGGAGTGGACCCTCCATTGGGTTTGAGTGCCATACCTCCCTATCCCCCTCCCAACCCGCAGGATGAGAATGAGGGGAATAGGGGAAACCCGGCCAACAGAGCCACCGAAGGCAGCAATCGCGCCTACGACCAGATCAACCTCAACAAGGAAGGCTGGCGTCTGTCACGCGAAGCCGTGCAAGGCAACAAAATCCTACCTATGGATGCCTCCCGGGACCTGCTGATGGCCTACACCTCCTCCCGATCGATGATCACAATCGGCAGGTAAAGCTGATGGAGGAGCTAGACAAGCGTAAGCAGGCAGCTGCGGAGTCCAGCGCACGGCGAGCTGCGCTCTCTGCCACTGGCGGCTCCACTTCACATGGCAACAACGCCAACAAGTACTGCTCCCGCATGGAACACATGGACCCCGCTGCGTGACGCGAGGTCACCCGGGCCCTCAACATGTCCTTCATGATGATGGACTCGCACGGAAACGTCATGCCGAAGGCGCCGCAGGCTGCGATCATGGCGGCCACCACCTATCTCGCGACCAACCCGCCTCTAGCGGGCGACCCGAAGAATGCAATGCACAAGTCTGCGCTAGCAGGCCTAGACTCGTCGGAGCTACACTCCACGATGAAACTCCTGTGGAGCCAAAGAAAAAAGTTGCGGTCAAGTTCACTCGAAGTCGCATGCCCTCATCTAACGAGGAGGGGCATGACCTACCCCGGCGCCGCCGGAGCCCACGGTGCCACAGCAGCAACTATGATGCTCGTAATGAGCTCACCCAGCGCAAGATCGACAAATCACGTGCTAAGCGCGCGTGTTCCACTGAGTCCGAAGATAAGGACGACGGAGAACTATGCGGATCTAGATGCTTCAGCAGATCCGTTCGGTAATCGCGGATGCCAAAAAATTTCAAGCTCCCTTCGGACAACCCGAATTTCGATGGCACGCAGGAGCCAAAGGCTTGGGTCGATGATCACCTGTCATCCGTCAAACTCCATGGCGGGAACAAGAATACCGCCTTACAGTGCCTTCAGCTGAATCTGATACGCGCGACCAGAGTCTGGCTCAGCAGCCTATCCTCCGGCTCCATCCGAAGCTGGGAAGAGCTGGCGTACATCTTAATCCGCAACTTCAAGGGCACCAGCAAGAGGCCAACCTCAATCGAAGAGTTGCGGGTCTGCACCCAGCGGACCAACGAGTGCATTCACTCGTACATACTACGCTAGTCCCACATCAAGAACTCCACCGCACACATCTATGAAGAAAGAGCAATCGACGCCTTCAAGGACGGTGCCAGGCGCCCAGATTTTAAGGAGGATCTCGGGCGTGTCAAGCCCAAAACCCTTGATCACCTCATGGAAATTGCTAACCGCTGGGCAGATGGCGAGGATTCCGTCAACCGAACGCATTAGGATGACGAAGACGACTTCGGCCATAGGCGCAAATGCCACAACAAGAGAAGATCGCACGTTTATGATGACCGCAACGGAGTCGACATGGTTGCGGGTGAATATGCCGATCGACGCGATGACGGCAACCGCAACATCGGATACCACAGCAGCAACTACCGCAATGGCGAACGACCTACACAAACATGTAAACGTCGCAACCGCGACGACGAGCCTTCGGTATACGATAAGCTGTCTGGTACCTGCACCATCCACTTCTACATCGACAAGCAAGATGGCAAGAAGAAGGCCAGCCACATGCTAGAGGACTGTCGGGAGTTCTAGAAGCTCAGCGAGGGACTCACCCAGATGTGGCGCCAGCCGGTGAACCCTGGATTTGCACCCACTCTAGGTGCCATTGCCCATGGAGCTCCTCCGCCACCACCCGACGGACCGTCGTAGCCGCCGGTCGCACCAGCACCAAATATCGGTGCAGATGGGTACCCCCACCGAAAGGGGCCCTGATGATCCAGAAGGGGCGCCCAACCAACAGGGTGCAGAAGAAGATCACCCTCCAAGTCAGCCTGGCCGTGACCTCTCCACCAGCCATACCTGAGTACCTCAGCGGCTCGGAGTCCTGCATCACGTTCGATCGTTTGGATCACCCACGCTAGATCCCTCGCCCAGGTCATGTTGCCCTGGTGCTCGAAGCTCATATCAGAGGATTCGAAATGAGCCACATCTTCATGGACGGCTGCAGCGACATCAAATTGATGTTTGCCAGCACACCCTTAGCAATGCGGATCCCGCTGTGTAGCCTGGAGCAGTCACACACGACGTTCCACGACATAGTCCCAGGGAAGGGCATATACCCCCTGGGCAAGATATGGCTCGACGCCATCTTCGGCCAGCCCGAAAACTTCAGACGTGGGCGGCTAGAGTTCGAAGTGGTGGACTGGCCATCACAATATCACACCATCCTTGGGCGAGTGGCATTTGCAAGATTCCTAGCAGTACCGCACTACGCGTACCTGCTACTAAAGATGCCAGGACCCAGGGGCGTCATCACCGTCCAAAGAAGCTTCACCAGGTCCGACAGCTGCGACAGAGACTTCAACAGAATCTCGCAGTCGTTCAGCATGTAGGAGGAGCTCACGAGACAACGGGGCACCCCCAGTCGCCAGGCAAAACGCACCCGACATGTCGTTCGACTCCACAGTCAACACAAAGAAGGTGTAGTTTCACTCGACGGACGCCTCCAAGATGGTGTTGATCGCCAATGACATGAGTCCTGCATAGGAAAGCACGCTCGTCGAATTCCTCTATGAGTGCTGGGAAATCTTCGCCATAGCATCATAACGGACAACGGATCGAACTTCATCTCGAAGGGATTCCAAGACTTCTACGGAACCTCGGCATCAACATATCATGCGCCTCCGTGGTGCACCCGCAGACCAACGGACAGGTCGAAAAGGCCAACGGCCTCATAGGAAATGGAATCAAAAAGCGCTTGCTATGCCCACTCGAAAGGCTTGCGGGAGCCTGGGCAGACAAGCTACCCTCCATCCTCTGGAGCCTGTGCACAATGCCAAACAACTCGACTAGCTATACACCCTTCTTCATGGTGCACGGAGCCGAAGCCGTGCTACCCGCTGAGGTACGCCACAAGGCCCCACGGGTCGTCGCTTACAGCGAGGCTGAATCATCGGCCGCACTCGGAGACGTCGTCGACACACTTGATGAGGCACGCGACATCGCCGCTGCCCGCTCCATGGTGTACCATCAGAGCCTCCACAACTACCATAGCCGTCGGCTGCGCCCAAGGTCCTTCGTCGAAGGAGACCTCATCCTGCGACTCAAGCAATAAGGACACAAGAAGCTTGATTCACCCTGGGAAGGACCCTACATCATCACCGAAGTCATCCCAGGTGGCGCATACCGCCTCAAGGACATCAAATCAGGAGTCGAATACTCCAACCCTTGGAACGTCGCACGCTTGCGACGCTTCTACCCCTAGTTACCCTTTACTTTCAATAAGGCTATTCAGCCAAGGCTACTCAACCGAACAATGTACCTCCTCCTTTTCTATGAATAAAAGCTAAGTTCCCTGGCCCCAAAAATCATTTCCTTTACATTACTTATCCCTAAACATGCTCGGGGGCTGCACCTCACCTTACGACTTCGTCGACTGATAAACAAACACATACAACCTGAGTAGCTGACCACATCAATGATACGTCAGAAACGTATCTATAATTTTTGATGTTCCATGCTTGTTTAGTATCTACTTTGCTTTGATTTGTCTACACTTTGAGGTGTTTTTATATGTTCTCTGGTACTAACCTATTAACAAGATGCCACAATGCCAGTTGTCTGTTTTCTTCTATTTTTGGTTCTAGAAAGGCGGAAAATCAGTATTCTCGGAATTGGATGGGACAAAAGCCAAAGTCAATATTTTACCGTGGGGAACACGAAGCCTGAATACGATATGGATGGGAGGCACCAGGGGGCCACACCCCCTGGTGGCACGGGCTAGGGTTAGCCGCTCCTAGGGGGTGTGACCACCCTGGCCACCCCTGCCTCGCCTCTTCGCCTATAAAGACCCCCCGATGCAGAAACCCTAAGTACCCGATCAATATTCCATGAAACCGTCTGCAGCCGCCGCCACCATCGTCCCTAGATTGGAGGGGATCTGAAGCTCTTCCCAGCACCCTGCCAGAGGGTAGATCATCCCGGAGGCCTTCTTCTTATTCATCATGCCAGCCTCCGATATGAAGCGTGAGTAGTTCCACCTTGGACTATGGGTCCATGTAGTAGCTAGATGGTTGTATCTACTTCTTTGTGCTACCATGTTTAGATCTTGTGAGCTCCGTTCATGATCAAGATCATCTATTTGTAATCATGCATGTTGTGTTTGCGGGGATCTGATGGATATTGAGATTACTATGTCAGATTGATTAATGGTTTTGTCTTATTGATTCTATCATGTCTGTGTTGTTTGTGATCTTGCATGCTCTCCGTTTCTAGTAGCTATCTTGGCCGAGTAGATGCTAGTGACTTCAAGAGGGGGTATTTATGCTAGATAGTGGGTTCGTGCCTCTATTTAATCTAAGGGAAGTGACAACAATCTCTAAGGTTGTAGATGTGTTGTTGCCACAAGGGAGAAAACAACGGTCTCTTGTTCATGGAACAAGTGGATTGTTTACCTTACACACTTTTCTTAAAGCAGTTATCTGTTGCTTGCAACTTAATACTGGAGGGGGTTCGGATGATAACCCGAAGGTGGATTACTAGTCATAGATGCAGTTGGATGGCGGTTTATGTATCTTGTTGTATTGCCCAATCGAATCTCATAGGATCATGAATGTCTAGTATTGGATTGTTATGCCTTGCTCAGTCCTATCAATTGCCCTGCTATAATCTTTTTACCTAGCATGCCATGTTTGTTTATCTTAAGGAGAACACCTCTAGTGAACTATGGAGCCCGGTCAAATCTTTACCATTAATACATCTTCCACTGTTACTGTTTACTTTCTGCAAACCACTATTACCTTCCACACCATATAGTTAATCCTTTGTTACACCAACCGATGAGATTGACAACCTCACTGTTCATTGGGGCAAAGTCTTGAGTTTGTGTTGTGCAGGTTTCCAAGTTGGTTGCAACACCTTTGAGTCATTTCCTTCCTCCTACTGGTTCGATAACCTCGGTTTCTTACTGAGGGAAGAATTGCTGCTGTGCTCATCACACCTTGCTCTTGGGGTCTCCCAACGAAGCGCTACCACGCGCCATCAGTCAGGCAAATGAAAAGGATATGCACATGCAATGCACTACGTGCCAATACATACAAACTTTTCAGAGGGCATTACAAGACCACTCGAATAAGTACAAACTTTACATTATCTCATTTTCTTTACAGGACCTAATTGTTCTGGAGCATAACATTCATCTGCTCTTCAAATAAATCTACAATCTCTTCGGCATACTGCGCCACAGCTGCGTAATGAGGGCGCATATCCCATACATTGCCACTTGGAGGAGGAGGCGGTCCAGCCGCTATCTCCGCAAGATTGGCATCATGATGATGTAGTCGAAAGAGAGAAAGGGCTGCCTTCACCCCCGCAATCAGTCGATGATGCACCAACTCCTTGACGTGGCCTACATCCCGAAACTTCCCAAGAAGACCCAAAAAGCTAGAAGGTGTAGCGTCCAGGGGAAACATGGTGGCCGAGACGGCCGCAAGCAACGACCTCGCCTGCTTCATCACCCGAAGAACCTGGTGTACGCGATCTTGCACCGTCACAAGGACGAGCGCTCGATTGCGGTCCATCCAGAAAAAGCCATCGGCCTCTAGTTCTTGCTGCGTCAGGCAGTTCATCCGAATTGCAATGCACTCCTTCTCTTCCCTCGGAATGAGATTCACAACTACACAAGCATGGGGTGAGCCAACATAAAATATGATCACTAGAAAAAGCTTCGATTCACAAGCATGAGTTGCTCACCCATCTGCCAAAATTCTCCAAGCAAGAACTCCTCCCTAGTAGTAGCTCGCTCAGCCTTCGACTTCCACACATCTACATGACCTCGGATGCAGAGGATGTCTTTTCCAAACTATGGACGCGATCACGCAGGAAGGGCAACTACGACAGCTCATCCAATGATGGGCGAGTATCAGGCGCAGGAAGAGTGATCACTGGAGCCTCACCCGAAGGACCCTAGGGGTAAAACAGACAAATATGAATATCACAAACACTTTTGACAGCAGTTAAAAGATAGAATCGTATACATAAATAAAGCCACCTCGTGGCAAAGTGAGAGTTGTTCATTCAAAAGGTGTTACAAAAGACAACAAAAGGAGAAAAGCTATACTAGCTACAATGCAAAGGCTTAAGCGCCAGCACACGAAGCAGCCTCGGAGCCAGATTGCCTACTCTTGGCCTCTCGATGCTGCTTTGCCGCATAATCGTCCAGGAGGTCGATGAGCTTAGGCCCGAAATGCTTACAACAGGAAGCAAAGGGGGCAAAAGCTATCTTGGAGCCATCCACCGCCGTCGACATCCTGAACATGACCTGGGTCAGATCCAACTCGGATCCGGACACCATCGCCATGGCCAACCCCATGGAGGCACCAATCCCCTTCTGCTTGTGCTTGTACTTCGTCGGACCATCGTCCGACAGAGCATCCGCCAGTGAGTCAATGTCCTTGAGGGTAATGCCCTTGGGGTTGATCTCCTTGTATAAGCGCGTAAGCACCTTCTTGGCCTTGTCCAGGGAGCTCACGACAGAAGAGTAGCGATCCTCGATCGTTGTGGCAACATCTTCCAGGAAATCCCCATGCTCCATCATGCCACGATCAAATGCGAGGCCAGAAGCATCTGGCATAAATAGTAGCAGAATAAATTTGAGTGAGGAAAAGTAAAAAAGCACACCAAGATACGGAAGACAAACAGGGCAGCTTACCAGAGATAGCCTTGGCAGCAGCCATGATCTTGTTAGCCATGGCCTTCTCCCGAGCAGCTGCAATGGCCGCGAGCTGCTGCTCATGATCTTTGGCCTCCTTTTGCTGGTGTTAGAGGGCCTTAGTAGCGTCCGTCGCCTTCTTCGCCACTTGGCCGAGGCTCTTTTCGAGAGCGTTCAGCCTACGGAGAGCAGCATTGTTCTCATCTGCAGGATGGAGAAACACTGGATGAATACAACAACAAACTTGATGCACTCAAAAAATAGTACATAACAAAACAACGTACCTCGGAGCTGCTTAAGCTCATCCTCCAACGCCAGATGCTGATGGATAAGAAGATTGGCGCTATGGACAAAAGGCTGCAAGGAAGCAAGAAAAGCCTGATGAATAAAGGGCTCGGAGTCTCCCCCATGCAAGGGAAAAACATCACTTACGTGTTCAGGAGTGGACTCCGAAGGTTTGCATATTGTCTTTTGAGTCACGAGTGCACGAGCTTCTCTCCTCGCAGAGCTTGTCGTCAGGTTGTCGACAAGTACGCCATAGGGGGTCCTAGTGGCGTTGGAAAGATGGGGTGTGAGACGTTGGATGTTCCAGGAGCGGAGAGTACAAGTTTACCCAGGTTTAGATTCGACTGCGGTGATCGGATCCTATTCCTGCTAGCAACCCAGTAATATATCAGCGTAAGCTGGATGTTACAATGGATTACAAGAGAGGTTCTCCTGTGCTAGTTGGTTGTGGTTGTGTATCGATTTGTTGCCCTAAAGGCTCCCATAGGGCCGGTTTATATAGTCACCGAGGCCTAGGGTTAAAGGTATAAACATATCCGGCTATGTTACAGAGTCGGTAACTATGTACAGCTTGGACTACAAGTAATACTACAGGCCTAAGTCGATAACTCTCCTGGGCCTTGTCGTAGCCGGAACTGGGTCCTCCTCTTTCTCTGACTGGGCCGCCCGTGAAGCAAAGCTCTAACCCGTTGGTGGGCCACCCTGGTCAGCGAGTCATGTGGGTATATCCGGAAAGTATATCCCCAATAGTAGCCCCCGGAAGTCTCCAAGATCTGAAGTCGGATAAATCGCTAGCTTGATGGTTTCTTCGTCTTGAGAATATTGAAGGGTTCCCGAAAAACTTCTTTCATCAATGTAGGATTCCGAGTCAGTTGAGTCGGATATATTCTGTTCTGACCTTAATATTTTCCCTACTTGATTTGAAACATAAGTCGGATTTTACAGCAGCGTGCTGACTAACAACTTTACAGGTCAGGTCCCATCACTGACAGGATTTCCATTAGCACGACCGTTGGTGGGTCCGTTCCTTATGGAACAGAATGCCATTTCAATGACTGCGCGAAAATCGAGGGGGCGGAAGAGTCACGAGGAAGCTAACTCCCCATCTCCTATACGCATGGCGATAATCGCGCGTCTCACCGCACGAATCTTGACACAGAAACAAATAAGAGGAGAGAAAAACCCTTCTCAAATTTACTTCCCCGTCGATTCCTTCATTGCTTCCTCGTATTCCTCGAGCTTTCCGCACCCGTTCCCATCTGCACACCATTGAGAAAAAATCTCTCCTTCCCCCACCAGCCCTTCATCCTTCAAGAACTATGGCGTATGCCTCGTCCTCAGGAGCGGTGGCGGTGGGTTCGTCGGCGGCGGACGAGAAGAAGATGCAGGGTCTTTGGATCCCCAGCGCCATGGATACTGCGGAGCTCCAAGTCATGGAGGATGAGGGGTTCATCGCTGTCGGCGCATGGTGGAGCGCTGCCGGACACGCCATTCCCTTGCCGAAAGATGGCGAGAGGGTGTTGTTCGGCACTCACGTCGACCGCGACCTTAGCTTGCCTCTGTCGGACTTCTTCGTCGATGTCCCCAAACATTATGATGTGCAACTCCATAATCTTCCTCCCAACTCTCTGCTTGAGCTTAGTGCTCACGTAGCTCTGTGCGAGGGGTTTCTTGGCATTAGGCCAAGTCTCACCCTTTTCCGGTACTATTATGGTACTCGGAAGAATTCCGTTAGTGCCGGTGTGCCTTATGTCACCGACACTCTTAGCTTAGTCCTTAGGAGGAATCGAATCTATCCTAGGATTAATGCTAGTGAGTCCGTCAAACGCTGGGCCGGAACTTTCTTCTACCATAAGGATATTCCGGCTCCGGGTAAGGCGGAAGGTCTTCCAGCATTCGCCAATGGCGCCGCTCCCCACCAAGATTCATGGGACGCGGAAGCGCCGGAGCTGCCGTATGTTTTGATTCTCGCCAAGAGGCGGATCAAATATTTTATGAAGCATGAGGGTATTCGTGGATCCGACATGATCCACTGCTGGCTGGAGCACCGGATTCAGCCTCTCCAGCACCACGGAGACCGCCTCATGCACCAAATCACCAGCGACAAAAAGGACAGCATGAAGATCAGCCCGAACCGGCTTTCACCGAAGGACTACAGGACCCTCATGCAATATTTAGTCAAGGAAAGAGTGGAACGAAAAGTTCCAGAAGTCTCCATGAATATGTATACGTCCAACCGTCCTCTGACTCTGGTAAATATTTCGACTCTACTTTCGCGTTTCGTCGTTTTCTTTGGTTCTTTGTTCGACTCTATTTTCATCGATGCTTTGTCGACTCTGTCAGCTCGAGAAACTCTCCGAGTCCGAGCTAGCTCCACTAGAGGGATATGCTTCTAACGACCTGGAGGCGACAGAGGATGATGAGGTGCAAGAAGTTGCCGCCTCCGCCTCCAAGAAATGTAAGGCGAAGGAAGTTCTCGCTGCTGGTAGCCAAGTGCTGCCAGTAGTTAAAAAGTAAGCACCTCACCTTCTATTTTTAGTACTCCTGTACCTTTGTTATCTTTCCAGAGCACACCTAATATTTAGGATTTTTGTGTTCTAGAGTTAAATCATTGTTGAAGACCAAGGTAAAGCCGGACAGCAAGACGGTCAAGCAGATGCCGCTGTCGACCCCATCCACTACTCTGTCAGCGCAGGGAGCTTCTACATCTCCTGATGCTGGCTAGATCTCGAAAGCCCTGGTCACCATTGATGACCAGGCAACTAACAAGGGTGAACCCGTAAAGGGTAATGATCCCATGGTAATGACCACATGTACCATTGCTAAGGTGGTTGACTCTGTTGTTCCTGGCCTCAAGAGGAAGGAGAAAGAATATATCCTCAAACTGGCTCAGTCCAGTCTTGAGAAGCAAATCTTGACCCTAGAAGCAGCGAGCCAAGAGAGGAAGACGTCAAGCTGGTCAGCCTCCTGGACCAAATTTTGGTCCGGGGATGCTAAAATCGCATCTGGCGAACTTCCAGCGATGGATGTTCCGTCCCTCACCCTTACCGAGAAGGTGTTTCACAGCACCAAGCTCAGATTCAAAAAGTTGCACCTGGAACACATTGTAAGTTTCCGATTCTTATTTGCATTTATTATCATATCCTCTATCCCCCAAGCATAAAGTCGGATAAACATTGCTGAATCCAGGTTGATGTTTTGAGGTTGCAAAAGAACGATATAGTGTAGCCCCCAAGGCTCGTGCTGTAATTTTACTTTGCTAAACTTGCAGCCCGAGTCTTAGTAGCCGTCTAACGGTATTCCGTCTCTAAACTTACAGAAAATTTCATCTTTCAACCAGGAATTGCTTAATAATATTTCCAACAAGCGCAAATAAATCAAAGCTTTGCATTTTGAAAATTCAAAGTTAAAGGTTGGAAAAGATGAAGAAGAAGGTAAACATTTTCGGCTTCCTCTTTGTTAATTAAATGTTTTGTCATAGTCGAATTTTGCTTTAGCTGACTGATATTTTTGTCTTTGCAAAATTGTTATGCAAATCCATCAAGATGGTGGAGCAGGCCGAAAACTTCAAGGTCTTGCAAGAAGAAAATGCTGAACTCCGGGAAAAGCTTGAGAAGCTAACTTTGGAATCAGAGAAATCCGTAGCCGCTGTCCTAGAGTCAACCAACCACGAGACCGTGAGGCTCCTAGCCCTCCGAGATAAGGAACTTGATGATCTCAGAAAGGATTTTGATATCCAGAAAGATCTTTCCCAAGCCTCAGCAAGTGAACTAGACAGCCTCCGCAAGGAGCATGCTGAATGGAATCACTCGATGCTTGGTAAGATTTCTGACTCTTTTGTGTTGTTCATTTTTCGAATTTCGTTTTAGATGGAATTTGAATTTTTTGGTTCTTTCCCAGCCCCCCTAAATCTTTTCGACTCCTCCACTTCTGAACCTTGCCTGGAGCGCATTAAGCTCGTCGGAGATGTCTTATTCGACTTTCGCCAAACTCTAGAAGAGGCTGGCGAAGCCATCAAGCTTTCCGACTTGCACACAATGTCAATGCATGAGGTGAGGGACAAATGTAAGGAGATTCTGAAGCTGATTGAGGACTGGAAGATCTCCTACGCTCGGACTGCTGCGCAAATAGCTCTGACCATGGTGATGAGCCACCATAACAAGATGGAAATCTGGCACGTCGCCAAGGGCATTGCCGAGGAGGAGGATGAGGGTAACCCACAAGACATCAAGGCCATCCAAGAATCTTGTGCAGGTTACGCTTGTCGGGTGGCGGAGATGTCCAACTACACAACGCCATTCTTCGAATCCATCGCTGCGCCTCCTTCGCCTCAAGAGCCAGAAATCAGCAACGCTTCCGAGTTTGAGATCGAGGGCGACACTGCTGTTGATTCTAGTGTTCCACCCGCTTCATCACCACCGCCTGTAGCATAAACAATTTCTATGCATTATCCTAAACTTATGGCAATGTAATGATGGCTACAATATTTATTTTGTGTTGGTCTATAAAAACTAATGCTTTTACTATCTTAGCACTTTTTGTTTATATATTTTCATGCTTTGTGCTTGAAAGTTTCTGAAGCACTCTTTTTTTCATGTCTATACTTATCGGTTTATCTGGCTCTCTGCCTCATCCATTTCATGGGTCGGCCAACCTTTAGCGCAGAAACTTTGCCGAGCAATGGAGCGCAATTGCTAAACTTGTTTAAACTCAGAAACAAAGCCGGCTTCCAGTACCAACAACTCATTACTCGGAAATGCCCGTGTCTAAGCAATCAGATAAAGAATCAAAGTCTAGATAATAATTTAAACTCTGTACCCTAAGGTAACATTTTTAGATTGTTCAAAAATCGTAACCAGAACGAACATGAGCATAAAGTACTTTCAGGCATCCTGGGATTTTTGAAAAAATTACATGCTCTTTTGGAAATAAGATGGCAAAAAGTCTCAAAAATAACAATATGAGGAAACCAATACTTTATTTCACTTTGAACATGTACATATATGATTACAAGGAAATATAACTAAGAATAGAAGGGACATAGTTGTGCAATATTCCGTGGATGGTCTACTTCATCCGGGTCTATGCTGCCACCGTCTCTCTTCCTTTTCCGAGTGTCAGGTCTTTCCTTGACTGGTCTCATGTCGGTTAAATAATATGACCCATTATGCAAAACTCTGCTAACCATAAAAGGTCCTTCCTAAATTGGGGAAAGTTTGTGCTTTCTTTTTTGCACAAGTCGGAGAACCAAATCGTCTTTTCTAAAATAACGGTTTTGCACTCTCTGACTATGATACTTGCGTAACTTCTGCTAATAGGCTATAGATCTCTGCTCAGCAACGACGCATACTTCTTCGATTATATCGAGATTGTAAGACCCCACCTTTATAAAGGTAAAGGTCCCTGTGATTGGAATGCTAGTCCCTGGATCAATTGCTAGCATCCACAGTTTAAGATGAAGTACACAGAAACAAAGGTCATTATTACATCGTCATTTCAGTGATAACATAGTCTTTTACAACTCCATAGCCATAGGCTAGTACAAGAGTTTAACTTAACAACATAAATAAAAGTCTTCATCTTCATGTGCCACAGGCAAAAATGTTGAGTGTAGACTCACAACCCTAATCCTCATCAGAGTAACCTGCAACATCACAAATTACAACCACAGTGGGTCAATACATTGGAATAGTATTGGCAAGTGATACCTTAGTAGAATACTAGTTTCTAACTTCTATATGAATTTGGCTAAGTGTAGCTTAGGCTTGCTTTGCTCAAAATAGGTTTTACCTATCAATTGAAGACACTAAGTTTTTGTTTGACAAAAACTCCCAAGGAACCACCAATAGACATTGGTGAACCTTTACCCTTGTTCAATCACAAGTTTTAACTTAGAAATTGGGATGAGGAGATCCTTTATAGCTTCAGTGTCTTGATGCTCAAATTGTCCATTTCCGGGGACACGGTTAAGTACTTAGATATTTCCTTCTCTAGAGGTGGTACACTTTCCCCACAAGACTTGACATTTATCAAGACGAGAACTTTCAGAAGCCTTCCCTTAGACCAAATGGACACGTTCCAACCTATCACCCTACCACCAACTGTCCAAATGGCTAAGTTATTGCAACCTATATGATCAAGACAGAGCCCATATGCCATGTGGTTGCACTGGAAGCTTCTAAACACTAAGTATCTCAAATCCCTTTGTTCTTGGGTGGCTTTCCACAAGTGTGATAACACAAGGCAAACCATAGACATGGGACTTGTATAACCACTCAACACAAAGCATCATACCATTCCACCCAGGTGATTCATTCACTTAGTTGTTTTATTAAGCAAAAACACAAGTTAAAGACTTCGCAAAATTTTCCATAGCATGAATATATTCCACCCTTGTTTGCTACTAGCTAGTCTAAGCATGGTAATATAGCAAGTATCTTAACTTAGAGAAAATTTCTAACAAGTCTACAACTACTAGGATTTCCCAAGCATAGCATATAGATACTTAGCAAAATATCATGTAAACCCTATACAAAATATCACTAATGCATAGTAAAAATATTGGGACAAAAATATGAAGCACCACTTGCCTTGATAGTTGGGGTAGTAGCAACAATCCTCACAATCACAATCACCACTAGCACCAAAATCTACACATAAAATGATAGCACCAAATTCATATTTCAAATAATCAAGCAAAAATATATGAATGCATGCAAATGCCATGTGATGATTTTTCTTAAACTAATCAAGACAAGTAAATAGTACTAAACACTAAACTAAACATTCATACACTAAACAAACTTAATTTGGCTTTAAAAACATTTTCCAAATAATTTTTATATACAAAATAAGCCTACAAATGTCTCTGGATAAAATTCTATTTTAACAGAGGCAAAACACAAAACCAAGCCTACATATGTGTAGGATTTAATTTTGTGAATCCATTGATATATTAGTTGTATTTGTTTTATAAACATAACAAAAGTTATGAATTTTACAAGTTTAGACATTCAAAAAATCATTTCTGGAATTTTAAACAGACAGGATAGGCCAAGTGGAGTGTTTCTATTGGCTGGTACCGTTTCACACGGATCGTGCTCTGTGGACCACAGGATTTAAAGTAAATCGCATGACTCAGATCTAATCATACACTTTCGCCAAGTGATCTAATCTGACGCGCTGGATCTAGATCTAACGGCTCACAGCGGCTTAACCATGAACTGGTGGCACACGTGGCTGCAGTGGCGGCGGCGCTACTGGAAGCGATGGTCCGGCGAATACAGAGGGGGCTATGGGTTGCGATGGTGCTTACCAGACTCGCAAGAGCACGAGGAAGCTCAACATGCTGCTGGCGTGGACAGGGGCGTGCTGTAGCAGTGGCTAGCGCTCGTCAGAGTTGCGGGCGGCGTCAGGTTCGCGCGGACGGCGACGTTGATGACGTTCTGGATCTCCCTAGCATAGACCAGGAGAATTATGAGGTGCGCAAGGACACGACGAACACAACATGGACAAGCAGAAGGCAAGGGGCGCTCGGGTTTTACCTAGATCCTTCACCAGAGTTGGGCGGCGTTTCTGCCGTTCGTGGAACTCGACGAAGACGATGACCTGGGTCACGAGCAGGCAAACCAGAGGCATTAGAAGGTGCACTAGGACACGAGGGTCACGCTCGTTTGAACCAGAAGCAAAGGAAAGGTCGGAGCTCACCGTAATCACTCGTTGGAGCTCGTCGGGCAGCGGCGGTGCGACTCAAAATACGGGCATCCTAGTGACGGAGCGAGTGTGCTGTGTGGGGGAAATGACCGCGACGGCGAGGTGTTTGAGTAGCCAGAAGGGGCGAGGGAATTACGCACGCATTCATCGCCAATTACTCGAATTGAAATCGCGGCAGTGAAGGAGGAAGAAACGATGGAGTGCCTGGTCATGGGTGGGGTTTGGGGACGATGAGATAACCTGGCGTTGGGTCCACTTGACAGCGAGGGAGAGGGTGTGTGCGCGGGTGAGAAACAGAGAGGGGGAGGGGGTTTTCCCGGGTGGGCTTGCTGGGCTGGTTGTTGGGCCACAGGTGGGTTGGGTTAGTTAGGTCGCTGGGTTTATTTTTTCTCCTTTTCTCTTTTTCTTTTTCTGTTTTGATTTTCTGAATCCAATTTCAAATGAGTTTAAATTCAAACCACTTCTGGATTTTTGTAGAGTGATCCATGCACATATTTGTGTATAAAACACTATTGTTTACTCAAAAATACTTTGGCCCATTGAAAATAAAATAAAACCATGCCCTATTTAAATATATATAGTAGGCATATAAATGGTGAATTCTAGTCTCGTTCCCAAGGACTCATGTAGCTGCCTCCAAAAATATGAAGTGAACTGAGTTCCTCTATCATACACAATACTCTTGGGTACTCCATGCAGACACACAATCCTATTCATATAAATCTTGGCTAACTTAGCACTTGTATAGTCTGTCTTCACGGGTATGAAATGAGCCACTTTAGGTAGGCAATCTACCATGACCCAGATAGAATCATATCCTGATATTGTCCTTGGTAGTCCGGTGATGAAATCCATACCAATCTTATCCCACTTCCAATCAGGAATAGGTAGTGGTTGTAACAATCCTGCTGGTTTCTGATGTTCCGCTTCCACTCTACTACACACATCACACAAAGCAATATTTTCGGCGATGTCCTTCTTGAGAATATTTCTTTCACATCCATGTTCATTTTTGTGTTACCCGGATGAATGGAATACGATGAGTTGTGTGTTTCTTGTAGAATCAGTTTCCGAAGTTCCGGATCTTGTGGAATGTAGATACGTTTTCCATACCATAAAGTACCCTGTTCGTCTTCATGGAATCCTTTGGCTTTCCCCTTGCCAATTTTTCCCTTAATCTCTTCAGTTTCCTTGTCCATCTTTTGGGCTTCCTTGATCCTGTCCAACAATGTGGGTTGAACATCCAATGACATGATATGTCCTTCAGGCACTATCTCCAATTTGAGATCTTTGAATTGGGCACACAGATCATCTAGCAATTCTCCCTTAGTAAGGACATTCACATAAACTTTACGGCTTAATGCATTCGCTACAAAATTTGCTTTACCAGGGTGGTATTGCAAGCTCAAGTCATAGTCCTTGATTAGTTCTAGCCATCTTCTTTGTCTCATGTTGATTTATTTCTGAGTGAAGATATACTTCAAGCTTTTGTGATCTGTGAACACTTCGCAAGGCTTTCCCAAAAGGTAATGTCTCCATGTTTTGAGTGCATGGACAACAGAGGCTAACTCCAAATCATGAGTAGGATAATTCACTTCATGAGTTTTGAGTTGTCTCGAGGCATAAGCCACAACTTTCCCTTCTTGCATCAAAACTGCACCTAGTCCTTGGTGAGATGCATCACAATATACTTGGAAATCTTTCTCCAAATCTGGCAGACATAAGACTAGTGCTGTCACTAGTCTCTTCTTCAACTCTTGGAAACCGAGTTCATATCCTTCAGTCTAATCAAATTTCTTGTCTTTCTTAAGTAACTCCGTCATTGGCTTAGCTACCTTTGAGAAATTCTCAATGAATCTTCTATAGTATCCTGCCAAGCCAAGGAAACTATACACTTATTTCACTAACTTAGGAGATTCCCACTCAGTTACAGCTGACATTTTTGCGGGATAAACTGCTACACCATCTCCCGACACAATATGTCTGAGAAATCCAACTTCATTCAACCAGAATTCACACTTGGTGAATTTGGCATACATCTTACGCTCTCTAAGCTTCTCAAGTATCAAACACAAATTCTCTTCATGCTCCTCTTTGCTATTGGAGTAGATCAAAATGTCATCGATGAATACGACAACAAATTTATCAATAAATTCCATGAACACCTCGTTCATCATATTCATGAAGTAGGCTGGTGCATTTGTCAAACCAAATGGCATCACGGTGTACTCATACAATCCATACCTAGTGGTGAAAGTAGTATTAGGTATGTCTTGTTCCCTTATCTTTAGCTGAAAGTAGCCTGATCGGAGATCAATCTTTGAGAACACACGGGCTCCTTCTAACTGATCAAACAAATCATTGATTCTTGGCAAAGGGTATTTGTTCTTGATAGTTACCTCATTGAGTGAACGGTAATCTATGCATAGCCTTTGACTTCTATCTTTCTTCTCAACAAACAAAACTGGTGCACCCCAAGATGGAGAACTTGGTTGAATAAATCCTTTTTGTAACTGTTCTCCAAGCTGTTCCTTGAGTTCCTTCAACTCATCAACTGACATCTTGTAGGGTCTCTTTGCTATTGGGCCTGATCTTGGCACCAGGTCAATCAGAAACTCAACATCTCTATCTGGTGGCATTCGAGGTAACTCCTCCGAAAACACATCCGGATACTCCCTCACAATTAGCACACTGTCTATGCTAACCCCCTTAAGAGAATTTAGATTACTCCCTTTTGATTCAAAGTTAGACTTGAATCTAATCCTTTTATTATCCGGGGTTGTGAGTGTGACAGTACGATTGGCAAAATCTAGTACTCCTTCATATTTGGTCACCCAATCCATTCCCAGAATGACATCCAGACCTTGATAATCTAGGATTATCAAACTAACTGGAAACTTATACTTTCCAAATTCTATCACTAGATCGTGACATCCTTAGTTCACTATCATTTCTCCACCAGGAGAACTTACTTTTATAGGACATCGAATAGTTTCAACTGGAAGTCCATTTCTATCAACAAATGCTCTTGATATGAATGAATGCGATGCGCCAGTATCAGAAAGAACAAGTGCTGGAACAGAATTGAGTTTGAACTTACCAGCCAC